>JBAPLH010000188.1:1248750-2487500 GCA_037897445.1 Ceriops zippeliana | reverse complement strand
GAGCAACGCCATCGTGGGTCTCTGGTCGGAGGCAACACATGGGTTAAGTTGCTTGCAGTATGGTGTTCCTACGGGTCCTCGATTGGTGGTGGAAGAAAAATTTTCAAATGGATACCACCGTGTAAAGTGGACCGGTTACTAGAACAGTACGTCGACACAGACAGTGTTAACTCCCACATAAAAGATAATTTAAATCTTCATAATTGAAGATTTTTTAAACTTTATAAAATTCACATCAAAATGAGTCAAATAATGTATTTGAATAGTCACCAAAGTGGTCTGGCTTAAAAGTATTTAAATAGTTGATTGTGAATTTTAAATTGTTCATTTTTTGGATGCTAATGAAATGTTTAAAATGAACAATTATAGTTATTAATTATAAAGCTAGAAGATCATCCAAATATGGATCATTGCTTGTAATTAATGACACTAAAAGGGATTGATTGATACACTGGGTAAACGTGATTGTATATCCAAAGATAACATTCATGTTAACTCTAGTATTATTGATTGATCTATTAAAGTATATTTAAATTAGCATCATTATTGATTAAAGTTATGTATTTGAGGATCATCCAAAGGTAAATTTAAATGCATGATTACAGTTTTGTAATGTATCTAAATCCATTAGAGTTTGTCAAAGCATTAACGTATAAATTTGGATTATGTTTGCAGCTTTCAATAATGTATTCGCCTTAGGCAATTCAATGATCAAATTCAATGGGCTGAACTATACAGAATGGTCTGAACATATTCAGTTTCATTTAGGTGTTTTGGGCTTGGACTTAGCAGTCATTTCAGATGAAAAGCTTCCAGCCATTACCGGGACCAGTATAGAATCTAATAAGTCTCATCATAAGGCTTGGGTATGGTCTAATAGGTTAAGTTTGAATTTGATGCAGATGATGATAGCTGAAAATGTCAAGTCATCGATGCCTAAGACGGAAAATGCAAGGAAATTTATGATTAGAATTAAGGAATACTCTCAATCAAAAATAGCTGATAAATCCATCGTAGGAACCCCAATGAGTAAGCTGATGACCAAGAAATTTGATTGGTCATAGCCCATTCATGATCATGTGACCAGTATGACTAATCTAGCAGCAAGATTGAAAACAATGGGCATTGATGTGAGTGAATCTTTTTTGGTTCAATTCATCATAAACTCACTGCCTCCTGAATTTAGCCAGTTCCAAGTGAATTATAATACTATTAAAGAGAAATGGAACTTTCAGGAAATTAAAGCCATGTTAGTTCAGAAGGAAGGGAAATTAAAGAAGATGAAGGATCACTTCATTTATCTCATCGTTCGTAATGATGCTAGTGGTAACAAGTCTAAACCACGTAAGAAAAGTAAGAAGAATGACAGCCTCTATAAAAGTCACTGGAGGTCAGATCCAAAAGGATCAGAAATGCTTCTTCTGCAAAAGGATGGGTCACTTCAAAAATAATTGCCCAAAAAGAAAAACTTAGTTCGAAAAGAAAGGTGCGTACTGTATATCAGTATGTTTTGAATCAAACATAATTGAAGTACTTAATAATACTTGGTGGTTAGATTTTGAAGCTACTATTTATATGTCACATATTATGTAGGGATTCCTTTCAATCTAGCCCATAACAGGAATTAAGAAGTTCCTCTATATAAGAAATAGAATGAAGGTACAAATAGATGGAATTGAGACATACAGATTGATCTTGGACACTAAGTGTCATCTGGATCTAGAAAAATGTCTCTATGTTCCTGAATTGGTTAGAAATTTAGTTTCTGTTGCAAAGTTGGATGAAGAAGGATTTAACCTTAAGATTGGAAACGGTGTATTTTTATTATATAGACATTCATACTATTATGGATCTGGTACTTTGATTGATGATTTGTACCGTTTTAATCTTGATGCTATGTATGTTGATTCCATATTTTTTATTGAGTATAGTATAGGTAACAAACGTAATGTGCATGATGAAAGTTCTGCTTTCTTATGACATTAAAGATTGGGTCATACATCGAAAGAAAGGATATTAAGGTTGGTGAAAGGTGATGTCCTGCTTTAATTGGATTTTACTGATTGGGATGTATGTGTTAATTGTATAAAAGGGAAACAAACAAAACATACATCAAAGAACCCAATCATGAGAAGCAAAAAGCCTTTAGAATTGATACCCACTGATATTTGTGGCCCGTTTGATATCCCAACATGGGGTGGTAAGAAATATTTCATCACCTTTATAGATGATTACTCACGATATTGTTACTTGTATCTACTGCATGAAAAGTCTCAGTCAGTAAACATCCTAGAGGTGTTTATTAATGAAGTGGAAAGGCATTTAGATAGAAAAGTAAAAGTGATTAAGTCAGACAGGGATGGTGAATATTATGAAAAATTCAATGAAAGTGGACAATGTCCTGGTCCATTTGCAAAACTTCTTGAAAGTCAAGGCATATGTGCACGATATACAATGCTTGGTACACCACAACAGAATGGTGTAGCTAAAAGGTGGAATCGCACACTTATAGATATGGTTAGGAGCATGTTGAATTACAGTACTGTACCCTTATCCTTGTGGATGCATGTATTAAGAACTGCTGCATATCTGCTGAATAGGGTTCTTAGTAAGGTTGTCCCTAAAATTCCTTACGGATTATAGACAGGAAGGAAACCCAGTTTGAGACACCTTCATGTTTGAGGTTGTCCAACAGAAGTAAGGATATATAATCCACATGAAGGAAAGCTTGATGCGAGAACCATTAGTGGTTACTTCATTGGCTATCCTGAAAAATCCAAAGGGTATAGGTTCTATTGCCCTAACTATAGTACTAGAATAGTTGAGTCTGGTAATGCTCGGTTCATTGAAAATGGCCAGTTTAGTGAGAATGGGGAATTACGAAAGGTGGATATTAAAGAATTACAAAATGAAAGATCCACAATGAGTACCCCTACTCACGTTGGTATCCTCACACCCAATGTTCTACTCAAATTATTATTCCTTATGTTGCATCACAGTCACATGATATGCAAGGACAACAAATTGATACTCGAAACACGCAAAGTGAACACATAAGAGATGAACCAAGTGATACCACAAGAAATGGCATTACGGAGGTCTACAAGATAGAAAAGGCCAGCAGTTTCAAATGATTATATGGTTTACTCACTTAAGCATGAAGGAAAGGATGAAATAGATGGATGTAAACCAAGTCTGGGAACTAGTAGAGTTACCTGAAGGATCAAAACGAGTTGGCTGTAAATGGGTCTTCAAGACCAAGCAGAACTCGAAAGGTAACATCAAAAGGTATAAGGCCATACTTGTTACCAAAGGTTTCACTCAAAGGGATGGTGTTAACTATAAGGAGACTTTCTCTCTAGTCTCTAAGAAAGACTCCTTAAGAATTATTATGGCTTTGATGACTCATAATGATCTAGAGTTCCACCAAATGGATGTAAAAATCGCCTTTCTGAATGGTGACTTGGAAGAGGAAGTGTATATGGACCAACCTGAAGGTTTCATCACCATCGGGCAAGAAAATTTGGTGTGTAAATTAAGGAAATAGATATATAGACTGAAACAAGCCTCTCGACAATGGTATATTAAGTTCAATAATATCATTATGTCATACGATTTTGTAGAAAACACCATTGATCGGTGTATCTATATGAAGGTCAGTAGGACCAAGTTCATTATATTAGTCCTATATGTCGATGACATTCTTTTGGCTGCTAATGACATAGGTTTGTTACATTATGTAAAGAAATTTCTCTCTGAAAATTTTGAAATGAAAGATATGAATGAGGCATCCTATGTGATAGGAATAGAAATATTCCATGATAGATCACAAGGATTGTCAGGATTATCTCAGAAAGGCTATATCGATAAAGCATTAGAGAGATTTAGAATGAAAAATTACTCAACAAGAATAGTTCCAATTCAGAAAGGGGACACATTCAATGAATTGCAATGTCCAAAGAATGATTTAGAATAAAAAGTGATGGAATCAATTTCCTACTTCCCACTTTTCTAGGAAACTGCTCCTCTAACTAAGAGAAACATGTAACCAAATGTAGATTTCCTCAAGTCTACACATCCAGTATAATCTGAATCCAAGTAGCCTACTACTTCAAGATGACTTGATCTTTTATAAGTAAGCATGTAATCTTTGGTGCCTTGTAAGTAGTCAAGTACTTTCTTTTCGGCTTTCCAATGATCTATTCCAGGATTACTTTGATATCAACCTAACATTGCAACTGCAAAACTGATGTCTAGCTGAGTACATGTTTGCGCATACATCAAATTATGATGTAAAGAAATTTCTCTCTGAAACTTTTGAAATGAAAGATATGAATGAGGCATCCTATGTGATAGGAATAGAAATATTTCGTGATAGATCACAAGGATTGTCTCAGAAAGGCTATATCGATAAAGTATTAGAGAGATTTAGAATGGAAAATTGCTCAACAGGAATAGTTTCAATTCAGAAAGGGGACAAGTTCAGTAAATTGCAATGTCCAAAGAATGATTTGGAATAGAAAGCGATGGAATCAATTCCCTATGCATCACTGGTGGGAAGCCTGATATATGCGCAAACATGTACTCGGTCAAAAATCAGTTTTGTAGTTGGAATGTTAGGCTGATATCAAAGTAATTCTGGAATAAATCATTGGAAAGCTGGAAAGAAAGTACTTAAGTACTTACAAGGCACCAAAGATTACATGCTTACTTATAAAAGATCAAGTCATCTTGAAGTAGTAGGCTACTCGGATTCAGATTATGTTGGATTTGTAGACTCGAGGAAATCTATATTTGGTTAAATGTTTCTCCTAGCTAAAGGAGCAGTTTCCTAGAAAAGTGGGAAGTAGTCTGTCATTGTCACTTCCACTATGGAAGCTGAATTTGTAGCATGCTTTGAGGCTATTGTTCATGCATTATGGTTACAGAATTTTATCTTAAGACTTGGTTTGGTCGATAGTATAGAAAAGCTGTTAAGAATTTACTGTGATAATTCCGCAGCAATTTTCTTCTTTAAAAATGATAGGTATTCTAAAGGTGCGAAACATATAGATTTGAATTACCTATCTGTTAAAGAAGAAGTGCAAAACCAAAGAGTGTCCATTAAGCATATTGGCACCGAGTTGATGATAGCAGACCTATTAACTAAAGGTTTGCCACTGAAAATGTTTACTAGACACGTTGATCAGATGGGCATTACGGACAGGTCCTCATTCACTTGAAAAACAATATTTTAGGATGCTCATATCATTGTAACACTCATGAATTCAATTAAAGTTATGGTTTTGCTTGTACTTTGTTATCTCTATTTAGATGTATACAATTATGGTTTGTGAGATAACTAATAGCATATATGGAAATGACAATTTAAAGTTTCAATGTTCCTCAGTAAAGTTATTATGAATTATGATGATTATGTGATACATTGAAGGAATCATGTCGCTATAAGATGTGTGACTGGCATGATCCAATCATTTTAATTCAATCAAGTATTGTGATTTGATGATTTTTAAGAATTGTGCGCACTTAATTGTTATTGATTCATCAAGTCATAACATAGGCCAAGTGAGAGATTGTTAAATTAATTAAAATAAGTGGCCTATGTTATTTAAAGTATGACCCAAAATAAAAGGCCTAATATAATGGTCGATTAGGTATAACGGTAATTTGGGTCATCGGGTTTAAAATCTCTCTACTCTCCCTATTAAGGATAAACGTTATAGGAAGAGAAGTGTCTTTCTATTTAAGATAACCGAAGAGGAAGACTTTCCTCAAAAGGTAACGATTATAGAAAAGGAATAATATATGTGTATATATATATAATATTACAAACCTTTCCTGAGATCTCGACCATCAGAGAGAAAACGTAAAGAAAAAAAAAGGAAGAGTAGGAGAAAAGCATTGAGGAACAAAACAAAAAGAGAATTCTCATCTCCGTTACGGAACATCAGCATAATAAACAACAGTATGTTATTTTCATTACAATTTTTATTACTATTATTCACATAAAAAAAGATCCTGCATTATAGAAATAAGAATTTCAATAAAGAAAAATTCTAAAAAAGCCCAACAAGACAAAGTAAGAAGTAGTTCGTGGATTTATCCATAAAGGCCATGGGTTGTACAGAACGACCCTTTCCAGTTTACAGACCAATATTTTAATGTTGTCATTACTTTCTATGTATAATGCTAGCAAGCTGTTGAAGTCTAGTAGAAATCATACTTCACGTGCTCTCTTTTACAGGTGAAGATCAGGCAATCCTTTAATTCAGAAGAGTTGTCAATTATTTTCAAACTCTACAATGTGCATTAGCACGCCTCTTTTTTCATTTAAGACATTGTTTAATTACTTCAAGATATTACAATGAATTGATTGATAACCACTGATGACGAGATAGATCCTCCATCCATTACGGGCGTTTCCTTTGGGTACAGAACTGGCTTTTGTGGTAATTTCAGGCTTTCCAAGTCTCCTTCAAGCATTTCTACAACTTTATTCATAGGAGGACGATCATCAGGCTTCATTTGTATACACCATAACCCCACTACTATCATCTTCTCAGCAATCTTGCTTTCCTCCTCGGTGGCATCTTCATTTCCTATAGCCTTTTTATCGCGTAGTTGGTCATAAACCCATAAGGGAAAGTAGATTTGGCTGGAGTTTTTGGTTGCATCCAAATTCTTCCTCTTTCCTGTTAAAGTTAATATAAATGTTTAGTTAATCAATAGTTAAGTAAAAGTTATACTAATTAGATCTTATTTGATACCTTTTAGTATATACTATTATTTGTATTAATTAATTATGAATAATATTTTAATTAATAATATTAAAATTTAAATTATTTTTAGTATTTGAGATTTACTAATTGTAATGTCAAAATTAATCCTACTTATTTAGAGCAAATTATTTATTACGTTACCTGCTATCTCCAATAATAGCATTCCAAAGCTATAAACATCAGCTTTGTTGGAGACCCTCCCAATGTTTCTGTAGAAGAGTTCGGGTGCCATGTATCCTATGGTCCCTCTGGCGACAGTAAGCGACACAATGCTATCATTTCTTGGATACGATTTAGCAAGCCCGAAATCAGAAACCTTAGGCAGGAAATTCTCATCAAGCAGTATGTTATGAGGCTTGATATCAAAATGCAGGATTTGCATATGACAGCCACGATGCAGATATTCAATGCCGCGAGCCACGCCGAGAGAAATCTGATACAGCATTTCCCAGCTTAAACTAACAGTCTCCTTTCCAGAAAATATGTAGCTGTTGAGGGATCCATTCGGCATAAACTCGTACACAAGAGCGCGCTTTGATCCCTCGACACAGAAACCAATTAGTTGAACCACATTAGCATGATGAATCATTCCTATTGTGGCAACTTCATTGATGAAATCTTGTCCATTACTCTTAGACTGACCCAACAATTTTATGGCGGCAAGGCTCCCGCTACGGAGCTTTCCTTTGAACACTGTGCCGAAGCCTCCTTCACCCAACTTGTCCTTGAAATTTCTAGTCATCCTTTTGATATCTGAGTAGGAATACCTGACTGGCATAAAGTTATTCTGACTCTGTAGAAACTCTTCTATGGAATCATCCGCTGATAGATGTCTCCTACGCCATTTGTAGACCAAAAACGCAATTATAAATGGAGTCCCGCACATAACTTTTGCTGCTTGAAGTAGTAGTACTGCATGATATTGGTTGTATTAAAACATTATATAGAGATAAAATCGATGGATTATAACTTGTACTGTAATTAATAAAAAATTTTATTTGTTAAGAATTTATAAGAAAATATATTATTTTAGTCTATAAAATTTATATTATTTTTTAAAATAATCATTTAAGTAACTTTATTTTTAATTTTTTTAAAAAATATTTTAATACAAATATATTTCTTTTAATTATATGTAATTATAATAGATTAATGATATTATCACATTATTACATAAAATTACAAATATTATTTTTTTGAATGATATGTTATTTTAATTTTCATTCTATTACTTTTTATCTTTTTTTAAATAAAAAAGCATTTAAATTATTTATATCTATTTAAATTGCAAAACAAAGGTTAAAGAAAAAAATAAAAAATAATTTTAGTTTTGTATAATACTAATTTTTTAATAAATACAATAATAGATGTTAGTGTATTATCTATTTACTTTTTATATTTTAGAATACAAAAGTTAAAATATGTTTGGCAATTTAATATAAAATTATTTATTAAAAAAAGTATATTTCTTACCAAAACGCTTTATGATGGTCAATATCCCTGAAGAAAACAAGTAATGATTGTTAGTGATAAGTTGGTAATATATAAATTATATATATATATATGATGAGTTAATTATCTAATTTTAATATTTGAAATTATTTTTCACATTACTATTCTTAGTTTTAATATTATCATTTTTTTATTTTCAAGCTCTAATTCTCTAATTTTAATAAAAAATAAACATATTATTATCACATTACGCCTCCTAAAAGAGTAAGAGAGATAAGAAGACTTGCCTAAAAATGCATCGTAGAAGGGAACACCTCTGTACCCTAAACAAAAAAAAAGATTATAAAAGGTGAATCACATTAATAAGTAAAAATAATTTATTAAAAATTTAAATGTTTTAAATTAAAAAGTTATTTACAAAGTAAAAGGTCATCTTAATATATGAAATTTTCAAATTATTTTATTTGATAGGTGATTATATCTAAGTAACTTTATCTTTAGTTTCATAAATAAATTATATTATGATATAAAATTTATAATATAACATTAAATATATTTTTTTATATAATTGTTTGGTTAATGCATATAAATTTTTATTTTTTGTTATATCACTAGTTTTATAAACACCTATAATTGATAGTTATATGTTTTTGAGTTATGTTTTTAATATATTTTTTTTCAAAAAAAAAAGAATAGACATTTTCTATAGTTAAAAAACATCTAAATTGTCTTATATTTATTTCAAATGCCAAAAAAAATCAGATCAAAAAATAAGAATAAAAAATAATTTTAATTTTATATAATACAAATTATCCAATAAATACATATAGTTTTACTTTAGATTCATGGGATCATTGTTGATATGTTATTTGTTAACATTTAAAAGATTGAAAAATCCTAAGAAAAATAATATTTAGTACCTTAATGACATGTAGTCAATTGTCTAAAATTAAAATATGTTTGATATTGGAATATAAAGGTTCTTAACATATTATAAGATCCATGTATTTGTCATTATTTATAAAATAAATAGAAAGCCGAACTCTTACCGAGGTACATGGCCACTTCGTGTAATCCGTCTATGTAACAATAGCAAACAAAGCGTCACCAACTTGACAGTTTCAATCTTATCATTTTCTTAATTTGCTCAAAAGTGCATCATCGTCCAAAAAAATATTGGATTTGAAGTTATTATTATTTTCAAACTCTAATTCTCAAGTTTTAATTAAAAAAAAATCTTATCACATTATCCATGATAGAGAGAGAAACAGAGATACTTACTTAAACACATTTAACTTTGTGAAATTAAGAACTTGTTGAGTAACGGAATGACCTTCGTAACATATCCTATCATGGATTATCTTATTTACATAAAAAAAAAAAAAAGCAAAATTCTTACCAGCAAGCCAGTACAATACTCCTGAGATGGCTGCAAAGAAGGAGCAACCGTTGTTAGGGTTAATTCGACAGGGTAGCAATGTCATACAAAAAATATTGAAGAATCAATTCTCTATCACCGTTCTCTCAATTTCAACGTGCACGTACGTGCATGAATAATAATTTTTGATTAGTAAATATTATGTGTGAGCCTTTTTTTCTTTTATTTTTTTTTGTTCTTTGAAAGGTACCATTTTCTGATTTTCTTTAGAGATACATAAAATTCTAAAAATTAATTTTAATGTTATTAATATTATTAGTACCAATTTAAATTTTTCACAAAATATAAACTTTAACGAGGGAAAAAAAACTGATGGGCAAAGAAAAACAGAGCTGAGAGAGACAGGAGAGAGAGAGCGCGACAAAGAGACTTACGCCTCTTTGGATAGGCAGGATCTTCTGCTTTAAGAAAAGAATATTAAGTTAGAATAAAGAGTGAATCATATTAATTAGGTAAGAGTAATTAATTGATTAAAAATTTGAATTTTTAAAATTAAGAGTTCACTACTAAAGTGAATTATAATAAAATTTATTTTTTAAAAAATAAATTTTATAATTGCATGTATTGTAATTAATGGTGACTATAATTTAATTAGATTAATTTCTAATTTGTGACAAATCAATCTTATAAATATATTTTTTTTCATGGAATTTAAAAAATAAAAAAATTATTTTAGTACTTGAAATTGTTATATTATGTTATTTGAAAAATAATTAAGTACTAAAAATTATTATTATTAAAAATTATTTTAATTGTTTCATATCTATTTGAAATATAAAAAATAATCAGATCAAAGAAAAAGAGTTTAAAATAATTTTAATTTTGTGTAATACAAATTATCTAATAAATATAATCGTAAAAATTAATATATTACTTATTTATTTTTATTTTCTTAAATCATCTTTAGAATATTACTTCAAATATTCAAAAGGTTAAAAAATACTTAAAATAAATAATATTTAATATATAAATTAATTTTAATTTATTATTTAAAATTAAAATATGCTGATATCAAAAAATATATATATATATATATCTAAAAGAGCAGAATTCTTACCAATATTTGAGGCCCAATCGCCTAGGATATCTAAAAAAAAAGTGACAATTGTTAGTGTTAATCTCATTTTATAAAAAAAGTAATAAAAATAATAAATTAATTATATAATTCTAATATTTTTGATTCATTTTAATATTAAATTTCAATTTTACCATTTCATTAATATGTTTTACAAGTACATTATAGTCAAATAAAAAAGTCAATTATTAATTTTAAAGTTATTATTAATTTCAGACTTCAATTTTCAAGAAAAAGAGAAATAGATTTATTTAAATACAATTTACTTTATGAAATTAAGAAATTGTGTGGTAGTCAAATGATGTCCTAATATATCATTATCATTAGGTTACTATTAATTACACAAAAAAAAAAAAAAAAAGAAATCTTACTAGAAAGCGTGTCCAACGCGTAAGAGATGGCTGCAGAAAACCAACAACCATCGTTAGGGTGAGTTTGACAGTGTAACGATACAATACAAATATATATATATATATATATATATATATATATATATATATATATATATTGAGGGAATAATTCTCTAGTATTGTTTTCTCAATGTCAATGTGCTCGTGTGTATGCGAACAATAGTGAATATTATGTGCATAGTTTTTTTATTTTTATTTTGTTTTCAACGACACTATTTCTTAATTTGCTATAGTACTGCATAAATATCAAAAAGTTAATTTTAATTTTATTAATAATAATAATATTATTATTATTGATGTAAAATTTTTATAAACTATAAGTATTAACAGAAAAACACGCGCAAAGAGGAGGGACACAGCTAAGAGACAGACTTACCCCTAAGCAGAGGGGAATGCCTGGGCAGAGGGGGATGCCTGGGCAGAGGGGAAGGCTCGGGTAACGATTCTTTAAAAGAAGAAAATATCATAATTAGTATAAAGAGTGAATCTTATTAATTAAGTACAAAAAATTGATTAAAATTTTGAATCAAAATATTTACTTAGTAAATTCAATCGTATTAATTTCTAATTTTTTAACAAATATAGCTGGGCGACGTACCAAAATCAGGACTGCAGGTAACATTCTCTGATAAATTGATGTGGCAACCATATTTGCAACCGACGTCGCACCATTTAACCTCAAACCCATATGCCAGTTGCCTGTGGATTTCCAGAAAAGATGTATTAATGGAATTTTTGAAGTTCGGCAACAAGGGCGACACCGTCTCTATGGCGCACTGGTCCATCAATTCGCTCACAGTGATGTTCCCACTGTCGATTATCGCATAACGATAAGCCGCCGCTGCAGCCGCGGCGGACGACCCATTTCTGCAAGAAGCACTTCTGTCTATGTAAAGAGGATGATTCACTGGATTTGCACATTTGACCAAAAGCACCTTGGAACAACTCCACCAAAGCAGCACATATGGGTGATGAAAATCATGAAAATCTTCAAAGGAATATTGAATATTATGGGCTACAACAAAATTGGGGTCTACATCAATATCAAGAGGAACACGAGGAACAGAGGAACAATCGTCTAAGTCAAAACCAGCGTCCACCACTCGGATTGTGTTGCTTTTGTAGTCAATTTCCTGCACGTAGTACTTCTCCTTTGTTGAGTTGCCAAAGTACAGCGCTAATGTCGAGTTCTCACAAGAAAGGTTGTATCTTTGGTCTCCACAAGTTGATGGATCAGTAGTAAGACGAAAAGGGTGACTGATGTTAATAGCACCGCAAGAAGAAGGGGGGCAATCATTGTTATTTTTAATCTTCCTAGCATTGCAGCTTTGGAACGCTAGGAATAGGAAAAGCAAAGCAGTGCAATTGGCAAACGGGAGCCGTACTTCTTTGAACATCGTCTCGGGCTTTTTATCTCACGGGATGGGCAAGACAATGGGCACAGGGGGCAGAGGATAAAATTCCTGCATTTGTATGCATCTTAAATATTAGAGCTGAGCCGACTTCATGTTCCCTTTAAGACGCAGATTCATATTCTGTTATTATAATCGTTTCACATTTGTAATTTTATTATAATATTATAATATATAAATTTTATTTTTACAAGACAAATTACTATACTTTTTTATTTTCTCCTAATAACTAATAAGAATAATCAAATTATTTTTTTTCAATAATAATATTAAATTTATTTTGAATATTTTAATTAATAATTTTGATTTTAAAATTAAAATAATAAAGTTTAAACTTTGGTTCATTTTATTAAATTTTTTACTAAATTATGAATTTTGTTTTCATAAAATTTTGATTATTGAAGTTTAAATATAAGAAATAATATTATTCATCAATAAAAAAAATTTATAAAAAGTACTCAAAATTTTAATATTACTAATTAATAAAGAACAGACTAATTTAGGTAAGAAGTAACTAAATACATGGTATTAAAAGGTAATAGGATAAGACTTCTATGTTAATTTGTTTTGAAAGTAGTTGAAACTTTTCAAGTATTGTATCAATTGAAATGTTCAAACCTTACACACTAAATCAATTTTTCAGAGGGATTGAGATTGATTTTTTCACTTGATTGTATATTTTCCGTTTTAAGGCTTGACTTGCTTGGATTACCACAAGAATGCATGACATCCTATCAGATTATGGGGGTCACTGATCCTGGCGGATCATTGAAATTTCAGCAAGTAGTTGGCATGCCGTGATCAAGGGTGTGGTACCACTTTCTGTGTTACCCGCTCGGCAACATCAATCACAATCCTTGAAATATTCAGCAACATGCCGTGTCCAAAGAGTTGGTGCACGATCACAGGGAGAATGAAATTGTTTTTCCTCAATAGTAAAATATTTTTTTTAAAATATTTTAATTAATAATTTTAATTTTAAAATGAAAATAATAAAGTTTAAATTTTAGTAATTTTGTTAATTTTTTAATTGAAATATAATTTTTTTTCATAAAATTTTGATATTAAAATTTAGATATAAAAAAATAATATTATCTATCAACAAAAAAAAAATTAATAAAAAGTATTCCAAATCTTAATATTATTAGTTTAAATAAGAATCTAAAATGCTTGAATGCACAGCATCAATATCAAGACTTGTATGTTAATTTGATTTGAAAGTAATTAAAAATTTTAAAATATTGCATTGACTGAAATATTCAAACCTTACAATCAGGTCAATTTTCTACAAGTATTGAGATTGATTGTATATGTCCCGTTCCAAGGCTTGGCTTGCTTGGATTACCACAAGAATGCAAGAATGACAGCCTATCGGATTCCGGGGGTCACTGATACTGACGGATCATTGAAATGTTCAGCTAGTAGTTGGCATGCCGTGGTCGAGGGTGTGGTACCACTTTGCGTGTTCCCTGCTCCGCAACGTCAATCACAATTTCAAGGCTCATGACCCTACCAGAAAATTACATGAAATCTTACCCAAGTCTCCCAAGAATTGATATAAATAAAGCATTACAAAAGCAAATTGCGCAAGGGTGGGCCCCCATCAGCATTGACACTTCAGAGGTAACGAGGAAACTACTCTTAGAAAGAAACACTGCCACACAACTGTCCCAGTAAAATACAGATCAGATAAAGCAAATCAAACAATTGATATGATTGGCAAAAAACATATTTTGAAGGATTCATTTGATAATTCTTTATTGCACAATGACCTTACGATTCATGCAACAAGTTAAACTCAAGAAACCTCTTCTCTTGTTAGCAATGGGGTAAGGAGTTGGACCAAAAAAAAAACAAGGAAAAAAAAAAGAAAGAAAAGCAAAAAGGGAAAGAAAAATAAAGAAACGGAAAAGTAAGGCGCTACTAATTACATGAATAGGCTCCAAGCATACAATTTTTCTAACAAAACCAGTTACTTGCTTCACTTGAAACCAAAAAAAAAAAAAATTCAACTTCTAAGTCACCAAAATTGAAGCTGAAGTGCTGAAACCTATCAAACATCCAGAGGAAAAACTAAATATTCAGAAAAAAACGAATCTAATTCCTAGGCTAAAAAAGAAAGGCCCAAAAACAATAGCATAGGGGTCATTCTAGATGAATCAGCAATTTACAAAAGTTCAAAATATACAAGCCTAATGAAAACAAACGTGCAAGAGATTGAGAAAACATTCTGTCACAACCAAAGAGTATAAATGTCCAGGTGATTTGCAATGTTTCCATCCTTGATCAGCAACCCACAAATGTTTCACATGTGCAACTTGATCACACTTAATCATATAGCTCAAAAGGTTTTTCACCTTTATTCAATTACAGTTTATGCATGAAGGAAAGATGTTGACAAACAATGGAACCAAGATATCTGAGCTACTGGGCAACAACAGAGACAGTTTTGTTTGAATTGCAATCTAAAACTAACAGAGAAGTTGAAATTGGAGGTTTAACGTAAAGAGAGAAAATAACAGAGCAAAATAGGAACAACTGTATGGGGTTTTCTTGATAGTGCAACGATAAGGCTATATAAGATTAGTAAATTTAATTTGTACAAGTATCTTTTCATGATACAAATCACCCCTCTTGTATGGACGAATCCTCTAAATTAGAATACCAATCATTTTGAACATTATAAACTTATATACAGAGAACAGAGAAATTATAGTTATATTTTATTGAACCTTTATTTTCCTTAATCCATGCATCAGCAACTCTACAGATTTTTATATTTTGCTGTCATCTGTCTGTTTCACTACTTGAGATGCCTCATATGTAAACTCTAAATCCAACAACTCAAACTAGCAATTTAAGGTACTAGAGGAAAAGATTCAATACTGTCACCATATACAAACAATCCTGAGCAAGTCGAAATACAGCACCCAAATGTTACCCAAAGAAGGACACCTATAGATCGTGCTTATTATGCTTTCATTATTACATAAAATGCAGTTTGCATGGCAAAAAATTGCTCTTCTTGAAAGAGGCTATGATACTATAGACTACTGTTTGAATTTTCTCAACTAAAGTAGCTGCTTTTTGGGACAGATTTAGCATTAGCTCCAGAATTGATCATTCATGGGACAACCATTTTTTATGGCAAATTGTTTTTAGAGAATTTGCAAATTGTTGATATTAAAGGTTTTAGACACTTGATTAATTTTTTTATTTCATTCTCTATATTCAAAGCTTTTGGGAATGATATAAAAATTTTAATAGTTGTTGGAACTCTTTCTTTATGGTTGTTAATCAAGGAAATGTTACTCTTTTAAATTTGATGTTGAAATCTATTTTCCATATTTTTTACTTTCAGTGTAAATTTTTATCTATAAACATATTAACTAAAGATCTTAATTATATCATTACATTTTTGTTCCTTCTTATTGTAAATTTCAAAACTTACTTTCAAAGAGGATGCTTAGTAATATCAAAGAGTGGAATGACTTATACTATTTTATGGGTGATAGTTCTCTTTTTGAATTAACATTCTTTTGGATTTTTTTTTGTAATTTCTATTTCTATTGTAATACTATAGCATCAACAATTTAGACATCTTTGCTTTACCAACATAAAAGTTTTGTATTTACATCTATTAGCCAATAAAAATGTCAATTCCTATCTTGTAAACATTGCATATATGCTAAGAATACTAAAAAGAAATTATCATACCAATCCTATAAACCTTCAAAACCATTTCATTTGGTTTATAATGACATTTGAGATTCTATTCAAATTTCAAGTCTTAGTAAGATAAAGTAATTCATCATTTTTATTAATGATCATAATCGAGTTTTCTTAGCTATTTTTCATGAAAAATAAATCAAATGCTAGTGAAATCTTTAAATAATTTCATAAAAATGTTTAAAATATTTTTTAATTACCTATCATATTCTTGAAATAGTTAATAATTATGAATACTTTGTAAATGAGCTTACCCAATATCATATTTACCATGACATTTTTTTAATCAAAGTTCATGTGCTTACTTCCATCAAGAAAATGAGATTGTTAAATGAAAGAATTGACATTTCCTTGACATTGCCTAATCAATGATGTTTGATTACATTATTCTAAATTCTTTTTAAGAAGTCATTCTTACAACATTACATCTCATTAATCACTTATCTTTTAAAAGTTTATAATTTTAACTCCTTTTAAGTGTCATGCTTGAAAAGTTTCCTCAAATTCACCTTTTATAGTCTCTTCAACCTAGAGTCTTTGGTTACATCACTTCTATTCATAATTATGATCTTATTTAAGGTAAACTTGACTTTAAAACTCTTAAATGTGTGTTTGTTGGATACTATCTACTTTAAAAAGGTAAAAATCCTATTATCCTTCTTTTAAAAGGTTTTTTGCATCTTATGATTTTTTTTTCCTTGAACATTAATCATTCCACTGTAATACCTCTTTTTAAAGGGAGAAATTAAATGAAAAAAGCCATTGAGATTCCTTGATTTCTTTTCCAATTATACTTCCTTTAACGCAAAATAGTCCTTTTAATACTTAATCATTTAAAGATACTTATTTAATAGGAGAAGTTTATTCAAAAAGGCTTAATCAATTATATAATTTAAAGTAAAGTTAAAAAAAAAAAAAAGACATTACTTAAATAGATAAGTTGGATGTCCTTATAACAATTAGAAAAAAGATAAGTCTTGTACTCAACATTTAATTACTAATTATTTAACCTATTCAAAGTTATCTCCTTAATATAAGGAATTTGTTATGAAAATTGACATTATAAAAACTCTTAAAGATATTTAAAAGATCAAAATTGGAAGGCAATTATATTAAAAGAGATGAAATATTAACAAAAAATAACAAATGGGAGATTGTCAATTTACCTGTGAAAAGAAAATTATTAGATACAAATAAATGATTATAATAAAATACAGGTCAATTGAAACCATAAAAAGATATAAAAATAAATTAATAACTTAAGAATTTACCCAATCTTTTAGTATGAATTACGACAAGATTTGTTTTAGTAACAAAATTGAATTCCATAAGTATTGAACTCTTTTATGGTTAATTTTAATAGGGAGTTACACTAAATAGATATTAAAAAAAAAAATTTTGAATAAAAAATCAAAAAAAGAAATTTATATTAGAATTTCATTTGGCTTTGAGACTAAAAAAGAAACAAGAAAAATATGTAAGTTGAAAAGGTCTTTTTTGGGATTAAAGAAATCTTTAAAAATAGAGTTCAAGAGATTTAACAATGTCATGAAGAAGTTTGATTACATCTAAAAGCAAACAAATCACACTTTATTTAACAATTATATAGATAATGAGAAAAAAATTAATTATATTTGTCTATATGAATGACATTATTATAATTGGTAATAATTTTTAAGAGATTGAAAAGTTTAATAAATGCCTACAACAAAATTTAAAGTTAAAAAATCTAAAGACTCTTTAGTATTTCTTGAATATATAAGTAGTAATAAGTTAGTAGAGTTTTTTTTTATTATTTCTTAAAAGAATTATACCTTATATCTAGAAATTTAAGTTACAAGCTAGCTAAAACTCCACTAGAAAATAAATGAAAAATAAGAATATAAAAAGAAATGTTTCAGTGGACAAAAAGAGATGCTAGATATTAACAGGGAAGTTTATTTATTTATCTTTTAGAAAACTTGATATTGAATTTATCATAAATATTTTTAACCAATTTATGCATCATTCTAATCATTGGCATTCAAATGCATTGACTAAAATTTTCAAGTATCTAAAAAGAACACTAAACAAGAGACTTATATTTCAAAATAATAAATAATGAATGATTAAAGGCTTTATAGATACTAATTACACTAACTTGATTAAAGACAAAAGATCCACCACTAACTACTATACTAAGATATGAGGTAATCTAATCACATGGATAAGTAAGAAATAATCAATAGCATTTTAAAACAGTGTTGAAGTAGAATTTAGAGTTATTACTTAAAAAAATTTGAATTACAATAGTTGAAAAGATTAATAAATAAATTGATAATTTCTAAATTTAGTATCATGAAACTCTACATGGATAATAAATCTACAATTAACATAGCTTACAACCTAATTTATCATGATATAATCAAACATGTAAATTAATTATCATTATGAAAAAGAAGATAAAAATGAAGTGATCAATTTATCTTATGTTCCAACCAAATTTTAATAACACATTCTCATCAAGGCTATACTTAAATCAGAATTTGAGTTCTTTATAAACAAATAAAAAATGATAGATAATTATTTTTCAATTTATAAAAAAATATTATAAATTAACTCAAATTTATAATTCTTTAAATTTACTTTAACTATTAATTTCATGTATTTTTTAATAACTTATTATATTCTTTCTATAATTTTTGTCTCCACACTTTGTTGAATGGAAATTCAAATTAAAAATTCTCAGCTCAATTCTCTCTCTCTCTTTTTTTTTTTTTTTTTTTTTTTTTGTCATTGCAATCAACCACTGTGAGATTCAACCAGTTATTACTTTAGAAAGAAATGACTACCAAAGAAAAATTCTTTTCCTCTCATTTAAAGAGGCTCACGCTCCATTTGTTGAAGTAGGTACCGTTTATCAAAATCAAAGGAAAAATCGATTCCTTGGATTTTTTTTTTTTTTTGTGACATAAGAGTCAATTGTAGAAAGAATCGTGTCAATAACTGCTCGTGTTTTAGCAAAAGCGGCTCTCTACGGTCGTATTGATTGGTTGAAAGGCCAGAAAGAAAACTTTCTTCTAGGTGGTATGCTACCCGTTGGGACCACATTCAAAGGATTCATGTGCTGCTCAAGGCAACATAAGAACATTCCTTAGGACGTATGCAAACAGAGGCACTGAGGCAGAACTTATTTTCCATCCTGCAGATTCAAGATGCTAAAGTAGTGCTTGGACAACTATCGGTGCTGCAGGCCAAGATATCTCTGTAATCCCGAGATATCGTGAAAGAGTCATAAACTTTTCCATCCCGGCTTTTCTTGTACTCGAACAACAGATTAGAATGGTTGAATGCTGTCAGTTTTACAAACCCATAATCATGGTCTTTGTAGTAACTCCATGTGGTATTAATGGGAGTAAAGCTTGCTAGGCTTGCTCCTCCTCCACCGGCAACCACATGAATAGTTCCATTTATGGTGCCCTTGTAGTTGTACTTCTCAGTATTTGTGCAAATATGCTATAGAAATAAACAGAAAATGAAAAATTAAAATCAGTTCCAACATCGTTGAATGCTAAAATTTCAAGTGAGATGTTAAAGCAAGAAAGTTCGGTTCACTAGTTGTACAAAAGATCCTAAAATTTGCTTTGTACTTCACCTAGGTTCATGCATTGAATAAGCTTGCTTAAATTAAGAATAAAACAAGAATAATTAAGTTAAATTGCTTTTAGCTCAATAAAACTCAACTTTAGCATGAATGGAAATTTCCAAGATAAATGGCATAGGTATGGTGGCATCATCATTGCCAAGGTCATGAGCAATACCTGGTAAATGGGACAGGTTCTTTCATAATTGTGTACGTGACCATAAAATGCTAGGTCGACCTTGTACTTCTGCCAAAGTTTTTGAAGGCTCTCCCTTCCCATTGGTTCAGCAAAGGATCCTTCCTTAGCATACCATTCAGCAGAAGAATAACCTAGAACCCTGTGTGCCATGAAGATGAGCCATGGTTGCTTTTGTCTATCAGCAGTGGCCAAGCAGTGCTCAATGAATTTGTATTGTTCTGTTCCCTCCCGCCAATCATGTTCTGTATCCGCTATGCAGAACCTGAACATGCCATAGTTGGTAGCATACCTGTTAGAAAAGAAGAACATCGTTCAATATTAGTTCCCAGCATGCCAAAAACAAGACAAAAAATTAACATCAAGAACCCTTAATCCATGGTCTTGGCTGGACAAGAAGACTAGAAACACCCCAAAATTTTCAGTGAATTCCCTGTAGAAAAAAATCAGGAAATTTTGATTTACAATGGAAAAGAGTTTACAAGATCCGGCAGCCAAAAATAATGGAATCAGAGAATATGATGAATCCATTTATCAACGCAAAAGGAAAGCTTTAGCAAGGCAGTAATCAGATAGTCTGATTGTTATAGCAAAATTTGTCAATTTGACTCTGTACTAAATAATTGGTACAGCATTTGCATTTTAAAATGAATTGAAAGGCATTTATTATTGCATTAGAAATGCCAGCATCAAATGGTTTAACACAAAATATTCTCATACCAAAATTTAGCCCTGTTCTCTGTAGGGACATAAAACATTGTCTCAGCCAACACACCACATTCTCCTCCAGAATCCAAGTTCCCATAGAAGGATCCAGTTCCTGGCCAGTCGCGTTCATGGTTGCCACTGAAAGGATAAATCACGAATGGTCATATAAGATCAAATGAGGGCTAGTTATGTGATAAAAAAAAATAGTACTGCTATACAGTAACATACCTAGCAATCATGTAGGGAACAGTTGATGCAATCAGCTCAATCTGTGCAGTGAATTGGTCCCACTGTGAAATGTATCCATTTGCATAACATATGTCTCCAATGTGGAACACTATATCAATGTCCTTTAGGTCTTGAATAAGTTGCTTCGTAGTGTTGAGTGAGCCTCGCTGGAACTTGTTAAATTCATTGGAACCATCGGCTTCATCCTGCAATGTGAACAATAAAACAAAATATTTCATCATCTGCGGCTATGATAGCAAGATTTCTGCATTTGCAACTCAAGAATAAAACAGCAGAAGCATACAAAGAGTGATTAAAAACCTTTTCATATCGAGTACAACTGTGTATCAAGTATGTACATGAGTCTTTTTAAAAATCACAGCAGTGATATGCTGATGTTATGAATTGTTAAATGAGTATATCTGCAAAAGATATGGCTTTAGTCATGGGGAGCCCATTGTTTTGGAAAATTCAGACCTTTCCCATGTCACCAAAGATGATCACATGTTGTACAGAATTTTGGCCGGGATATGGAGATGCTCTGAACTGATATTCTTGACTCCAAATATATGTATCATTGACCAGTCTATGGCCTAGCTTGTAAGTATACCTGCACAAGTGACCAGATCAAGTTGTTTGTAAAACATAAAGCCTGAAAATGGAAAACTCGAAGTTCATGATTCAAACCTAACAATCTAGCCCATCTAATGGAAAATTAATCCTGCATTTCATTACAATAATGTCAACAAATCATGTTCACAAAAGTGGTTGTTAATATTTTATCATTTCACCAGGCCATCTAAGTTTCCCTCTGCCCTATTGCTGCTTAGACAATTCAGCTTCTAAGCATACTAAGTCCAGGTTCGTACACCTTTTGGTGTGCACATAAAGTTTCTTAATGTCAGATCTTGTGCAAAGATTGAGAACCCATCTTTGACCCAAAAATCCTGTGTAAAGCCTTTCTTTGTCTATTTGTCCATATTGTATCATTTTCTAACTGCTAGATCTCTTTCTACTTGATTCAGAATTAACTCATACATGTTACAACAAAAGCCCCAACTCAAACAAAAGCCTTTGAAAAAACATAAGTAAAATACACAAAGAAACCACCCTCAATCATGGGATACAGCACCTTGCTTTGTTATGGGAGCCACACAATGAAATATTCTACCATCAGAAACTAAATAAGAAGCACAAAGTTTTCAACAAAATTATCAGACCACTCAGCAGTCTGTTATAACTTTATTGTGCAAGGGCTGGATCAATACCTAAGATGAATACACAAACCTTAAGCTATTGGTTTATGGATCTCTTTTATGCGTTTGTCCTTTATAAGTATTTTCCTATCCAAAGTGAATTCAATACATATATTAAATCCCACAAAATTTATAAATCGTTACTGAAAGGAACAGCTGCAAATTTCATTTCATAAAAATTTTGCCAATTTGGTTTGTTCCTTTTTAGCAATCTTTTACAGTCGCTTCAATCTTTATTTCAGTTTCAACAAAATGCTTGGTACTCATCTCACCTCAATATGATGGATAAGCACTTAGAAGAATAAATGAAAATAGAGAGCTCAACAAAATTAGGTCACCAGAAAACTGTTAGCCAAATTAGTTAGCTTCATGCTACACTCATGCACAGATAAAATACCACATTCTACAACTTAGAACTTAGATATCATTGATCAAGAAATCACATATTCCAAAAGAATCAACTGAGAACAATATAATAAGTGGTTACAAGGAAAAACATACACAAGGTTGGGCCACAAATCCTTCAGAAAACTAGTGTGTATAAATCCAGGATCCCTCCAGCCTACTGTCCTTGCTGGTTCACCTGCCAGACACATTTGGCAAGAAAAATCCACAATAATAGCATGAGGTCTGCTAGTTAGGAGACCAAATCATAAAATTCACACTTCTGCTGTAACCAAATTGGTTAGTACACAATATTTTTCCTTTTGTTGTTCTTCTAATGTTAAAAGCCACAATGTAGCATTTCATATATGCTGAGGATCCGGTTAATTTAGGCTGCCACAATCAAGAGAACAATGGGTTTTTACCCACTCAGACAGCTTTCACCTAAGTCCAAAATGATAAAAGAGTCACCTACCACACATTGTCTCACGGCTAAATGTCACCGTCCCAGCTGGAGAGCGAATACGATCACCTCCTTTTTGACCCCATTCAACAAAAGGTTCTGCTTCATTGATTCCATATCCGCTTGTCCAAGTTATAGTCATCTGAGTTGGACACTCAACTATATTAGATTCTTATTAAATTTTTCGTTTTACTAAAATTGATAATCAAAAGATTGGGCAAGAATAATAAAAGGGACTAATTCTGATCCAATGCTGTTGCATACAAATGAAAAGATTATCCACAGAAGGTGCCTAGGCAATGCATGCAGCATAAGAACCTCTGATTTGCCTTTTTGAATATCATAAATGAGCTTCTACACAAGAACATATTGGAAGCTGGACTTACTTCATTCCATGTCTTTCCTTGTGCTAGGCGTGGGTAAACTGGTGCTTTTGGATTGCTGAAAGCAACTGCATTTGATACTGCCACCAGTTTTGGCTATTATGCAAGAGTATACAAAGTTAGGTCAAGTGAGACTGCGTTAGATGTTAGATGTTGAACATGGTTACTGCAAACAAGCATTGGATATCGACTTGACCGACCTTCTCTGGAGCTTTCCAAAAGCAATAAATGTGTATAATCAGCATGCCAAAATTTTCTAAGTATAGGAGGAAAAACCATATGTATGGAAAAATAAATCAACTCAACATGTAGTAACAA
The DNA here is from genome assembly GCA_037897445.1 of Ceriops zippeliana. Taxonomy (NCBI): domain Eukaryota; kingdom Viridiplantae; phylum Streptophyta; class Magnoliopsida; order Malpighiales; family Rhizophoraceae; genus Ceriops; species Ceriops zippeliana. The sequence continues at coordinate 2,463,647 of JBAPLH010000188.1, read as the reverse complement.
CTACTTTTAATGCTCTGTCAATTGGATGAAGAAATTGAAAATGACAATACATTTGATAAACCTCCAGAAAATAGTGCAAAAGAAAAATCTGATCTCTGGCTAATCAACTGAAGCCTCAATGACCCCTTTCCTGTATCTTTGTATCTTGGACTACTGTAGTTTGCATATTGGTACTGCAAAGATGAGAAATTTATCTTATGAATTTCTTATTCCCCTTTAGAGAAATGCAGTTTGAGGAGTTGCAAAGCCATGGCAAGAGAGTAGACAAACCTTAATTGGTGCAGTACACAAAAATGGAGGGAAGGCCTTGGAGCCTGCAGAGGTGCATATCGAAGCACTGAAAAGTTTGAATTGGAAAATGAAAATTCTTTCCGTCAGATCCTTAACAAAATGTGAAATAAGTTCACAGAAACAATTTAGAAACGTTCCAAATGTTAATGATAGAAAAAGTTGTTGTTTCACAACCAAAAAGTATTCGAAAAGTACCTGAAATTGGCAGGCGAAAACACACCGATCCAATCATCATTTGAGGGATTTGGAGAAGTATACTCCAATGTCACCCACTCCGAATTTTGCCCCTATACATTGAAAAGAATTTCAACATTTAGACAACAAATCGATATTCTCCACACCATCAAGTGTTTGTCAATTGTTTTTCTTTCATTTTTCCCTTTTCCGCTACATCAGAAAATTGTTTATTGATGGTTTGCTCCCCTCAAAATATCATGCATACAAGTATAGCAGCTCAGCCTCGTTCCTTATAAGATGACCAAAAAAGAAAGTCTCGTTCCCTAAAAGGTGCAAAGCTAACAACCACCCACTTTGTGACCAATCTAAGCAGATTCCAACTCTGGGAGCTGAACAATACAAAAGAGAAACCTCGGAAATGGTGACGGAGATAGCCGACCTTGAGTCCGAGAATTGCAGGAGAGGCTTTAACATAAGCCTTGTCATTAACAGACAAAATTGTCCTGTGAATGGCAATCTTTGAGAGTGGCTGAACCCCATTTGCACATGCCTCTCGAAGAGTTGCAAGAACCAAAAAAGTTGCAATGAATGTAAATCCCAATCCTCTCATTCTGACCTTATATCTGAAATACCAAATCATAAGGGGATTTCAATTGAATCAAAATATATGGAAGTAAGCAATGAATGCAGACTCAAATATGAACACACAAAAAGGCTGACCCAAAAGTCAGCATGAGCTCAAAAACAGATCAAGATAGAATCTTTTTTTAAACTAAAAAGGGTTACATTCCATGTTTGATGACTGAGAAAAAAAAAAACAAAAACAAAGACAGAGAATCAAAGAAACAAGCAAAAAAAAAAAGAACGGAAACTAGTAGTACAGTAGTCGTACTGACCTCGAAAAGAACTTAATTGCAAAGTCAAGCAAAAAGACCGAATGACAGAAGACTTTATTGATTCGTGATCAAACCGGCTGAACTGAAGGGCAAACTCGTTCCTAACATTCGCGGGTTTCTAACGTGCAATTGGCTTATCTGGTTAACACGACCAATCTGTCTAAAATCAAATTAAATAGTAAATATTACGCGAGATTTGTATTTGCCGTAAATTGTGTTTAATGGTTTAACTACAATTTTAGAAACTCATAAAACATACATAATAAATAAATAAATAAATAAGGATATACCAAAAAAAATCATTCCAATTTTTTAAATTAAATTTTATATGTTTTTATATTTTTATTAATTTTTATATTTTTAAAATTTATTTTATTTATCTTACATAGATTAAAATTATTAGAAATTATATATTCATTAAAAAATTATTAACAATTTTTAACTAAAAAAATAAAATATAAAAATAATGACTTAATTATAATAATTCATATAACTTTAGAACTTATTTTATGCTTATTAAACAAACTCACTCAATTTGCAATTCTTAACAACAATTTAGTTGATTTTTATTCTATTATTACTATTATTATTATTAATACAATTTTAAAAACTTTGTAAAGAAGAGTTCAGTTTTATTAAGGCAAAAATTATTAAATTTACTCTTGAACTTGCATGATCAATAACTACATTCTTTAACAAAAAAAAAAACATATCTAAATTATTCTGTTAACCTAGTACTATATATATATATATATATACCTTTTTGGATCAAATTAGGTCAAATTTCTTCAAATTGATTTGAGTCAAGTGAAGTTTTGACACCTCTAATTATATGAAAAAACACAAAAATAATTAAATTTTAAGGTATTTGCCAAAACATACAAGTAATAGAACTCGTCATGCTTTACAATTCCTACATTTGCATCGATTCTTTGGTGTTTAATAATTATTTTTGCTATATTTCACACAGCCAAAAGGAAAAAATAAAAAGACATTTAGTAAAATTAGAATATTTGATATGGCTTAAAGGGTATATTTGACATATTTTTTCAGAATTTTTGACCTGCTTTTTTCGATATATTTTAATTAATAGGTCACATAATTAAATATTATGACCAAGCCATCCATCCAAAAGAAATCATTTAGATATTACAGTTGCCATTGCCATCCATGATCGAACCTTGAACAAAATCAGGAGATCCGGTAAAGCTAGATACATACACGTAACAAAGGACAATTCAGAAACATTTTATCTGGCCAATTTACTGAGAGCTTCTCCCCATGGCTGCAGCAGCACATTTCACCTAGAAATTGCCACCCAGCTTCTGGGCAAGTCTTCCGGCTCTTTTGGTTGCTACGTCTGAAGAATCCCCAGTCAGATGCTGAGTGCCAGGCACGAGAGCAAGAGGCCTAGAACCAAATAAGATATGGAGAATCAGAAAAAACTGCTAAAAACTTATCTAGTAAATCATACATGTACACAGAAGGAAGATTGTTGTTGTTATTATTATCGATGCAATCACAAATATGAAATCAATGATTATGACAGTACGATAGTTCTAGTGCCTGTGTCATCTCTCTCTCTCTCTCTCTCTCTTTTTTTTTTACTATGCAAGTCTCACTTTATTTTAAAAAAAGAATGCGATATATAAACAAATAAAATGAATGTGTATACAATACATATGATGTATATACAAGCAACAATAATATGCAAATAACATGATTTTATAAATAAATAAATAAATAAAAAGAGGCTGGATAGGCACAGGCCTCACCCCGCCGCTTCACCTCGTGAACCCCCCCGGGGGCTCCTCAACCCTACGTCCACTAGCCTTTTTTTTTTTTTAGAGTAATTGGAGGAACAGGAAAAGGTGTTGACAAAGAAGAAGTGCATTGGACAAAACAATCTTTAAAAAGTATTAAGAAGACTAGACGTTTGCACAAAAGTTGATCAGCATTGAAAGTGAATCTGGACTTTGTACCTCCAAAACTCAACTTGGTTTGAATATTTGGCTTCCATGTCCCGCTCCAGGCATACGCTGATCAATCAAGTCCACAAGATCAGGATACAATTGTCAGCAAAGAAATCGAACAAAAGAAGAAGAACTGCCTAAATAAATGACTGCTAGACTAGAATTCAATCAAAGGCTGAACACATTCAACAGAACAACGAATGCCGTGATCTGTGAACTAACCTTGCCCAAAGCAAGTCGTGGTAGTGTTCTTCCCATTTCGACAGATGCAAGCAAATGACTGATCGAAACCAGAGAATCCACACAAGCCTCCACTGGTTTCACAATCCTTGCAAGCACCAGTATAATATGAACCATTGTACTGCAGAGAAATCCCAAATTTCCATTTCATGGGATCCCCTTCATTGCCTCCGAAATCGTATATCGATGTGTATGAGGAGCATTGGAGCCTGGGAAGATCCAACGAGTAGCCTGCAAGTTGAATTGGTGACTGATAGACACAACATGTAGATATAGGTGCATTCCGCGGCAAACCAATGCCGTTGACTCCCTTGCAAGAATATAGGCCTCTGCAGACACGAGAACGTGACCCTTTGTCGCACAGATCTTCATTTGGATCAAAAATGCGAGAGGTGGTAGAGCAGCCAAGCAAGACTAAGATATTCTCCCCTGTCAAGGTGAACGGACTAGCCCGATCCAAGCTAAAACTCCCCGAGTTCTGCATGGAGCTGCAATTTGACATTAGAGGATCTACGACTAGTATGGTGTTGGTGGGATAATCGACAGAGGAGATGGTGTAGATGCCAGTTCCGGTAGAGAATTCGAGCATGCCGGAACTACATCTTATGTATCTAGCAAAGTCAGGGTGACCACACCCAAAACCAGTGCCAAAAGGGAACTTTACAGGTATCGTACCACAAGTCTCATGGCACGTGCCATTTATTGGGAGGGGACTGACTGCAGCAGAGATGGAGGAAGGTAGGGAGAAGAAGAGCAGCATGTAAGTGGAGATCCATGCATATAAAGCAGATGACATTGAGGATAGTCTGAGAAATGTTAGCTAACGAACTCCAAGCGGAGCAAAAGAAAGTAAAGACACTTATCAGACTAGTTGATATTTAGAAAACAGCAAAGAGGAAGAGTGCTTTTCGGTGGCAGTGATAGTCTCCTCATTCTTTGCCCGTTTCTGCTCCCTAAAAAGTGGAGAGCCTCTTTTGTCGGAGTGACTTCAAGCTCTAAAGCAACAATATGCGTTTGGAATAATGGACCCGGGAAACAGATAGAAAGAAAATGAAAAGGATTATGATTACACGAGATTCGATAAATTACTTTAAGTTTAATATCATAATTCAATTTAAACTCATAAATTATTAATTTTATTTATTTATATATTGTTTACTTTTAATTTTGATTTTCAGTGTCTAGTTTCTAATCTATGTATTTATAAATTCACAAATTCTCGTTGAGCACAGACTACCAGGGGAAATCCGAATTTTAGAGGGAAATAAACCATAGCCGTAACTATATAATGCAGCATTAGGAACTCATTAATGTGCATAGTGTAACCAGGGGATGCAACCTTTTATCAATGAAATGTAATGGATATACTGGCAATTCATACAAGACTTTCAGATTCCAATGCACAGCAAAGAACCGTTCATGCCAAAAAGTCGATCAAAGAGTTCGAGAATCCCGAATGGATAGAAACTTATGCATAATACCTGAGAAAGACTGTTTTCTTTCCATGCAATGTTAACCAAAGTTTCAACTTGCCCGTATTTTACCATCTAAATTGGCACGTCGGAGCCGCCGTATGCGTCAGAGGGATGGCGCCTGCTTGCCAGCAACGGATCGGTTGTATGCATCCCCAATGGAGAAGATGGAAAATACATTGTCCTGTTTAGCTCGGACATGGAGAGATATCATGGAACTCTCTGATTGAATTGCTCTCACAACTCACAGTGACTTTTGAGTCCTTGGTCAAAATGCTTCCCTGATCACAAGCATGAAAACCTGTAATGAGACATAAAATTCGAATTTTACATCTCGTTTATAATTAATTTTTTCACAGAATTAAGCTGAACCCAAAAGAAAAAGAAAAGAAAAGAAAAGAAAAGATCTCAGAGGGCATACATGCGACCAATGTAACAACAAGAAACCCAAAGTGAACTATGAATCCCTAAGCCTTTGTTTAGATTGGATCCAATGAAAATGATCAAAAAGAAAGTGATGAGAATATATATATATATAGGTAGATATGTATATATTATTATTATTATTTTCTTTTCCAACCAATTTGTTTGGAAAAGTTTGTAATCCACTGAATTGGACCTTTAGCAACAATTTACGTTTAAAAACTACGTTAGCAACAATAAATAAAAATAATTGGAATAATGAATTTTAGTTCGCTCGAATTAAAATTTTCTCTAAAATTGAATGTATCCGAATAACCCTATTTGCTTAAAACAAGTTTCTGTTTCCCCTTTTAAAGATCCGCTCCTGTCGCAGGCGTGTCGCCCTTAAGCTTAGAAAGGCAATTGGCGAAATCAGGGGAATTGCAGCTGTCATCGGGCTGCCATTTTCTTGTCAAGCTGCCGTGACTAGTCGATTCTGCCGTGCAATTGTTACCATCCAGGAGTTTTTCAATTTCTAGAGACAGAGAAGGTGGGGAAAGGTGGCAACTAGGCTCCTCCCACGCAATCTTCAATCAAGTTTCTTCCAAGTTTACAGGGATCGGATCATCTAGGTGAGTCCACAATGTTTGTTTCTCTGTTTTTTAGAGGACTAATAGGCAATAGACGTGTCGTTGTAGTCTCAAAGAACCGGCTAGATTTACATCGTTTTGGGACGTTCTTTATCGTCCGACATTTTGCATCTAATGTACCAAATGCCATCAAAATCTCAGCAAAAGAAGACTCTTTTACTGTTAACTACCTCGTATGCTCATATGGGTTGTCTGTAGAATCTGCTAAATCTGTATCCAAGAAAGTTGATTTGAAGTCCCATCAAAGACCAGACTCTTTCCTTAAGCTTCTCAAGAAGTACGGATTTACGGATTCTCAAGTATCCAAAATTGTTAGATCACATCCGCATTTGCTTCTATGTAATGTTGAGAAGACTGTCTTGCCCAAGCTTGAATTCTTCTCTGAAAATGGAATTGTCAATTCCAAGCTTACTAAATTGATCTCTTCAAAACCAATAATACTCAGTTGTAGCCTTGAGAATCGAATTATTCCAGGCTATAATTTTCTCAAGGGTGTCTTAATTCGGGATGATTTTGTGGTTAAAGCTATGTTGAGATCATGGATTTTAACTGTGGATGTGCAAAAGGTTGCTGCCCCTAATATCTCACTCTTGAGAGAAATGGGACTGCCACAATCTTCGGTCATAAAGTTGTTAAAAGATTATTCATATTTACTTTGCTCACAACCTAAGAAACTTGAAGAGAAGACCAAGAAGGTTATTGATATGGGATTCAGCCCCAGGAAAATGAAGTTTGTGAAAGCACTTGTTGCCTTGGTTAGTCAGACTGAATCAAATTGGGACCACAAGGCAGAGGTTTATCAAAGATGGGGCTGGTCTGAAGACGATTTATTGTTGGCCTTCAAGAAGCAACCCATCTGTATGGCTCTGTCTGAGAACAAAATAACTGCTGCAATGGAGTTTTTTATCAGCAAGATGGATCTGAAGCCTTCAGTTATTGCTGAACATCCACACTTGGTGTTTTACAGTTTGAATAAGAGGATCATTCCTAGATTTTCGGTCATGAAAATTCTGCAATCCGAAAAAGTTTTAAAGAGAGATATATCTGCTTCCACTTTGTTGAAGATGAGCGAGAGGCATTTCTTGGATAATTATGTAACCAAATATCAAGATGTTTTACCACAACTGTTTGATTTTTACAAGGAGAAGGTGAGTCTCTAGGTACTAGGGTTTTCTTCTAATGAATTGAAGGGCTTAATATTTGAAGTTGAGGACAAGTTGACGATTTATTGTTGAGGTTAGTGTAGTGACAAGCCTTCCAAGATTTGGTGAATTTGTGCAGCTTGAGGATTGCATCATGACTTTTTAGCAATGTGGCGCCAAACTTGATTCATTGAAGCTAAACTAAATCTTGCACAGTAGTGCCTACTTTTGTTGTATTAGTTTGTTTTTTATCATGTCAGATTCCAGTATAAAATGTAATGCTCCTTTAATGCTATCTTGATCCAATAAATACCTATCTGGTGTAGTAGTCCACTTGGCTCTTCAATAGTTCTGTTCTCACCTTGGTTAAACATAGTTAAATATTTTAGATGGGTAACCTGTGAAGAAGCATTTTCATCATTCTTTTTCCTTCTTTCTGTTTCCTTGCATTCTGATAATCTTTGAGAGGATAATACTCTTTTATGGCCTCTGGTTATGATATCTTCTTGTATCCTGTAAACAGTGGTTTCCTTCAAGGAACAATTCTGGTTATTTATTGATAACTTGCTAGCCTAAAAATGAGTTACCTCTGTTGAACAACACCAACACTCTGATCATGTGATGTGTACTTGACTGGCTACCATTGGATTATCAATTATGTTAATGTTTCAATCTAAGTAGCCTCTGTTTGCTATCTTTCTGACTTCATCTGATGCGGAATAGTTGATCTTTATGGAGCAACTGTGGTGAAAAAATGAAAATGTTTGGTATAATGGGGACAATTTCAGCTTGAAACGGAGGTAAGGGTGTCAAATAAAAGAAATTGGATATCGAAGGTTGCATGCAGGAGTCCTTACTTGGACAATTTCTGACTCCTATATTGAGTTATCTAAAATATGTTTATAGATGATTACATCATGCTGATTTTGGATCTGAAATTTGAGGTGTTATCTTGTAACAAGTGTAGCTGGTAGACTTGCTTGACACCAATGTGTGCTGACTATTAAACTTGTTTGCACTGTTGTGTTCTCCTCAAACCCAAAGCCTGTTGCTTGTACCCATTTTAAGTTAGGTTTAATCTCTTTTGAGGATTTATTTTCCAGGTTCTTGTTTTCAAGCAGAGTCTTTTCTCATTCTTGCAGTAACAATGGTGATTTTATGAGAACGGTTTTTCTGATCACTTAGTTAGGGATCAAATTTGTTGAGTTCTTGTGATTTAGAATTATTGTTGCTGAGGTTTGCTTACTTTGGAGGATGAATGGAATTTGGGAAGTTTCAATATAGAGGCTGTGTATTTAGACCTACATGGTTTCACGAATGTTCCATCTTTGAACATTTTCTGAACTGCTTCTGTGAGTCCTTCTCTTGGGAAAAACATTGGATGAGATTGCTATTATTATTCCTTGTGAACTCTATGTGGTGAATATTTGTTTAATTGCAAAGAAAAATATAACTAAACTCAGAAATTTCCTCAAACATGGTCATTTGTATTTTTCTTCTTGCTGTCACAGTCCAATCAGTCTCCACAAGGCTCCATCAAAATCTAGTTTTTTCTTCCCCTTCCGCATATACTAGCACCACTAATTCCTGCATGGCGGCTCACCTTTGCTACATAGGATAATACCTACTTTTGTTGTATTTATGTCTTTTGATGTCACATTCAAATCAGACATGTAAGATCCTTACTAATTTTTGCACTGGGCAATAGTTATTGTGCTGTTAGTTTATAGGGGCTATGCAAGTCCTTTAAACACCATAGGTGGGGTATGCCCGCACTGATGGTGCTCCCGAATTCCACATTTGGGGAATTGCTCTCCCAATGAAGCAGTTCACCCTGGCAGAATTGGACCAGACAAGGGCCAAGCACATTGCACGCCTTTGCTGTCTTCGCTAGTCAAAGTGGTTGACATGCAATGTTCCATTCATGCTTTCTTTGTCCTGTAGATTTTGGCCTAGTAGTCTACTGGGCTCCTTAATCGGTCCCACCTTTTTCAAGGATAAATATTTTAGATGAATGGCCTGTTAGGAAGACTTTTCATTGTTATTTTTGTTTCTTTCTGCTTGCCAAGGTTCTGTTAAGATTTTGGAGGTTATTGTTCTCTGAGAGCTTCAGTTCTGATTTCTTGGTCTCATATGCTGTAAAGTAGAGGTTGTTATTTTTTATAATTTGGTATCTTCATAATTCTTGTCACCTTGGTGACATAACAAGAGGCAGATTTTGCCGTGCATATTTGACCAATTGCTATTAGATAACAATTATGTCAAGTCTAAATCTGAATAGCCTGTGTCGCAATATTGTTGGCTCCACGATGTGGAACATTAACCTTTATGGTTTAAATGTCTTCAAAACATTAAGGTTCATGAGAATGACTTCAGGTAGACAAAAGAGTCCTTAAAAGTTGCTGCAAGTAAATTGAGTTTGAATTTCCTTTATCGGAAAAGTCCTAATGAGGTTTGAGGGAATGGGATTGTCACAGTGCTTTCAGTAAAATTGCATGGTTGTATGTTGCATCTAGTTTGTGGTGTTTGCTTAATTTAGCCCTCGTACTAAAAGAAGACGTACGTACTCTTTATTGTCTGCTAAGATACTTCCCTCTCTGATCGTCTTTACTTGCCACTGGATTTGTTAACATTTCAAAAACTTATGATTGTTTTTGTTCTTGACCAATAATGTTAGGACAATTGGTAAGTGAGTCTTCAAGAGATAACGTGCTGAGGTTGTTTATATCATTGAGGTACATTACAGCAAACGCGGTTGACAGAAACAATGGGACGATTGCGGCAACGGCATCAACAGTTGAACATTCCATCAAGAACTCTCTCTCGAGTGTGGTTGGTCCTGCAATTCCAAAGAAGCAGCAGTCATCGGAGACATGCTTACCATGCATCTGATGGTGGAGGGTCTGGAAGAGGGGCAGGGAAGAAGGGGTCGTGTCGACATAAACAAGGAGCTGGAGAAACAAAGTAATAAAGACAGTACCGAGATTTGGGCTGTGGTTAATGCCCTGAAAAATTAGTGTCAAGATAATGATTGACGATTACGACAATAACCCTTCACGGGCCAGGACGAAGCCTTTCCAGTCTTAGGTTCTGTGACGTATGGTATGACCAGAGGAACGTTGGTAGTTGCTGGCATGGTGGTGGAATCATCATTTCATTCTTTCTGGCGAGGGGAAAGAGGCCACCGGAGTCAACATGTAGCGTGTTACGATTAAGGGAGGGGATTCCTATAGATTGAAAAAGAAAGAAAGAAAGAAAAGAAATTCGATTGTAAGTGTGTTACGATTAAGGTCTGATAGACTTTTTCATGGATGCAGACAAATGTATTTAATAACTTATAAATAAAGTTATTATGTATATGTCTACAATTTTATAGTTTGCAAAGGAAAACAAGTTTTTTGAAAAAGATAAAAAGTACTTACGAAATTCAAAATAATAATAGGTGCTTGGGTGCCAATTCCAACTCGCCTTGACATTGTCACAATCCTTTTCAATTAATGATATGTATAAATTATTAATTTACAGTCTTCCAATTGATTGCTGCTTTTAAAAAGCTATTTTCTTTTTATTTTTTACTCATATTTTTGACAATTTAAAACTATGCAATAGATATTATTTTTATTCTTGCTAATTCATTAGGGAGACACAATTTCTATGTCACAATTTCTTTTGCTAATTGACACTATTTTTATATTTTATTAAAAAAAGAAGAAAAAGAAGAAAAAAATATATATATCCGCAGGTTCACGCTTCTTTGTTTTTGCCTTTAAGCTTTGGTAAAATGGTAAACCCTAAATCAATCCTTTTCAGTCTCTTACGTTTTCGCTCTCTCCTTTTAAGTTAACCCAATTGAAGAAGTTGAGGAATTGCTGAGACTGTCAATTTCTACTCGAACTACCATCAACGTTCGATTCCACCTTTGATCTTGTTCACTTTCCCCAGGCACAGCACGACGGAAAGAACCAAAGCTAAGGGCTTTACAAGCAATCTTCTGTCAAAATATTCCTGAAACTAACGCAGGGTTGGATCATCCAGGTGAGTCGACGACCATGGTTGTTTCTCTGTTTATTTTTAGAGGACTAATAGGCAAGGGAAATACTGTTATAGGCTCAAACACCCACCTGGGCTTCCATGGCTTTCGGACGTCCTTTGCCATCAGACATTTTGCATCCAATGAACCTAATGCCATGGAAATCTCAACAAAAGAACACTCTTTTACTGTTAACTACCTCATACACTCATGTGGGTTGTCCCTAAAATCTGCTAAATATGTATCCAAGAAAGTGCGTTTGAAGTCCCGTCAAAGACCAGACTCTTTCCTTAACGTTCTCCAGAGATATGGATTTACGGATTCCCAAGTATCCAAAATTGTTAGGTCACAGCCGCATTTGCTCCTATGTAATGTTGAGAAGACTCTCTTGCCCAAGCTTGAATTTTTCTCAGCAAATGGAATTGGCGATTCCAGCCTCACTGAATTGATCTCTAAACGACCCATCATTCTCAGTTGTAGCCTTGAGAACCGGATTATACCAGCCTATAATTTTCTCAAGGGTGTCCTGGTTCAGGATGATTTTGTGGTTAAATCTATGTCGAGATCATGGATCTTACCACTCAATGTGCAAAACATTGTTGCCCCTAATGTCTCGCTCTTGAGAGAATTAGGAGTGCCACAATCTTCCATCATACGGTCATTGATAGATTATCCATCTGTACTTAGATCAAACCTTGAGAGATTTGAAGAGAATACCAAGAAGGTTGTTAATATGGGTTTCAGCCCTATGAAAATGAGGTTTATGTTAGCACTTACTGCCTTGACTTGTCAAAGTGAATCAAAGTGGGACTACAAGATAGAGGTTTATCGAAGATGGGGCTGGTCTGAAGATGATGTCTTGTTTGCTTTCAAAAAGGAACCTATGTGTATGCTTCTGTCTGAGAAGAAAATAACTAGTGCAATGGAGTTCTTTATTAGCGAGATGGATCTGAAGCCTTCAGTTATTGTTGCACATCCAGACTTGTTGTTTTACAGTTTAAAGAAGAGGATCATTCCTAGGTGTTTAGTAATCAAATTTCTGCATTCAAAAAATGTTTTGATGAGAAACATATCTGTTACAACTTTGATTAAAATGAGGGACAGGCTCTTCTTGGATAATTATATAACCAAATATCAGGATTGTTTGCCACAATTGTTTGATCTCTTAAAGGGAAAATAAAGATTTGGAAGGTGTAATTTCTGAAGTTGAGGACAAGTTGACTAATATATCATTGAGGTTCTTGTAATGTTGAGCTTTCCAAGGTTTGCTGAATTTGTGCAGCTTGAGAATTGCATCTTTGACTTTTTGGTAATGTGGCAGCAAAGTTTATTCATCTTGTCTAAGTAAATCCATAACAGTAGTTCCTACTTTTGTTGTATTAGTGTGTTGTTTTTTTTTTTTTTTCCTTTTTTGTTACATTCCAATACAAGAAGCAATATTTCTTTCATGCCTTCTTGACTATCTATCTGTTCTAGTTGTCCAATGAGTTCTTCAGCAGGTCCAATCCCAACTTGGTTAACCATAGTTAAATATTTTAGATGGGTAGCCTGTTAAGAAGCATTCTTCATCCTTCTTTTTGCTTCATTCTGTTTACTTTGTGTTCTGATAAGCTTAGAAAGGATAATAATCTTTTACAGCCTCTGATTATGATTTCTTCTTCTTGTATCTTGTAAACAGTTGTCTCCTGCAAGGAACAATGCTGCTTAGCTATCAATAACTTGCTATCTTAAAAATGTGTTACCTTGGCAGCAGATCAAGACCCTGATCTTTTGATGTGTGCTTAACTAGCTACTATTGGATTTGCAATTGTGTTGAGTTTCAATCTAAATAGCCTCGGTTTGCTTTCTTTTTGGCTTCATCTCGCATGTAACAGTTAATCTTTATGGTGAAAATGTATCGGATAATGAGAAGGTCGAATATAGAAGGATAATGAGAACAATTTAAGCTAGAAACAGGGCATTGAATATAGAAGGTTGCATGCAAGAGTCCTTTGTTGAAGGTTAGTTTTTAACTTTTTGACTCCTTTATTGATTCCATATAAATTAGCTTTGTTGATGATTATGTCAAACTTGATTTTAATATCTGAAATTTAGTCTTGCTTAGCCCCAACGTGTGCTGACTAATAAGATTGTTGGCATTGTTGTGTTCTATTTAATTTTTTTTTGTGATTGTTCATCCCCTTGGAAATTAGAATACAATGAAAAGCTCTCATTTTATTTTTTTTTCTGCATTCTCTCTCTCTGTTTTTTTTTTCTCGTCTCTCCACACCTTCTCTTGTTAATCTGTCTCCACATTCCCATGTCTCTCTTTATGTTGTCTCTGGTACAAGTCTCTATTAACTAGCAAACAAAAATGTATGGTTATAAAAATGTCAAATTTACATCAAACAATCAAAGATATGGCTTGAGATTGATTCGAAGATTGTAGTGGATATTACCTCTCAAAACTCTATGTGTTGGGATTAGATTTTTTAACTCCCATCTTAAAAGATGGCTCCGAAGTAGTAGTAGTAATATGGTTACAAAACATGTTTCTAGCCATTAATGAATGCTCTTGGCATCGATATTGGTTCTCCATCCGCTAAGAAAGAACGAATGTTTATCATCCAATTAACATCCACCCATTTCCTTTTTATTTGATTCTGAGTATGTATATCTTGGAGAAAGTTCCTCTTGGTCACCACTGCTTAGTCGCCATGAATGTTTTGTTTTACTCCACTTGTCCACAAAAACATTGATCACCTGAGATTTCTCCTCAACTGGCGTGAATGAAGCCTCCCATTGAACCGGAGCATACAGGAAAGCATCAACCAACATATTGTATTGCTGTCACATTCCACTTGATCAGGGACAAATGTGTTCAGGTCGTTTGGTTCAAAAACTGCAGGAAAATCATTCTCCTGAAGCTCCTCGTTTGCATCTCCTAACCGCCCAGCTTTACAGAAAAAAGGCATGAATAAATTGAATTCCAGTCATGTGTTCTGACTTCCAACTGGAGGGCCCTCGGCAACGAAGACGACAACAACAAACGGCGGGATGCCCACCATTTTTTTTTTTTTGAAGTCCAAAACCTTTCCTTTCAACCATTCCAATCTACTACAGCTATGCTTTCTCGAATTTTTCTTATCAGGTTCTTCTGTTGATGAAATCTGGTCAAAATATTTAAACTATAATGTAAACATATGAAAATTGATTTTTTTTATACAAAAAAAAAACACATTAAGTTACCATATCAAAGGTGGGTGCACTGGCTGCTTCGTAAGGTCAAACAAAAAGAAACCCAATTGAAATCATTTTTTGTCTTCTTCTTTTTCTTCTTGTAATATCTTTCTTTTTATCAAAAATCATAAAGTCTTTCGTCGACTCCCTTTCGTTGACAAAATCAATCCCCCTTTTCTGCCGATTCCTATTCTAACATATTACTGCCCCTTTTCACATTATTGTATAAAAAGAAGGAAAAATAGTCTAGACAAATTGAGTCATTATAGAAGAAAAACCGTGATGTGCATATATGTCGATGGAAAACCACTCCTCAATGAAGATTGAGAATTCTGAATTTTTTACGAGGTATCAAAACGAGTGTTTATATGATTTTAGACAGAATACATACAAACCAAACATATGTTAACAAAACTAGAGATATAAATCTTTTTCGATGAAGATTGTGATTTTAATTAGCTTCCCCACATCTAACTGAAGACCCCAATTGCCCCATCTCCATGACCATTTGAGTAGCTTCATCCGTTCTAACGCTTGTTGCAATATATGCCTGCAAGTACTGGTGCGTAAACTCCTAACCCCCGCCGCGGCGCCTCCCCTCGTGCCGTCCGTTTCATCGAGAACCGCCGCGTGCTCTATCCCCACAACAACACTCTTTGGGAAAATGCGCCCCCGATACGATAATCAATGTTGCTTAAAATATTTAATGCCTCCGTCCCCGAGAAATCCTCGAATCACTTCACGGTGCCCTCTCTACTAAATTCACCCGAAAATAAGTTCAGACTTCCAAACTCTACATAAAAAACACCAAACAAATTACTATAAATCACCACTCTCTTGCTTGAAAAGCCATAAACCTTCCATTAAATTAATTCAGCTCAATTATCTTATCTCTCATCCCTTTCAATGCGCACAAAATAATAAGCAAGGAGGCACAAAACTCAATTCATCAGGCCTATTGCTCAAAACCGACATTTTCTCAATTACAATTTTGGTATCACCAACTGATTCAAATTCCCAACGACATCCCTCCAAAACTGCATTACAAGCAACCAAGTTAGGCTTGCATAACATCCGACTTCTCATCCATGGCAATCCTGCAAACTTTACTCAAAAACCCATTTAAAAAAAACAAAAGGGGGGCAATAAAATTACCATCCTTTCCACTAATATCAACAAGCAAATCAACCCGCAATCTAAAAGGCACGTAGTACCTGTTCTTAAACAGACACTTGACCCAAGCAAAAGCAGAATTGAAACATTTAATAGGACCAAGAACAGCCCCCCGTAATGGGAGGTCTAACGCTCTTGAGCTATTCTCCATATTGGTATCATGGAAAGAAGGGAGCAAAGCTGGAATAGCTCAGTTGGTTAGAGCGTGTGGCTGTTAACCACAAGGTCGGAGGTTCAAGCCCTCCTTCTAGCGTTCAATAATCATTTTAATTTATTTTAAGGCACTCAAGTTTTGCATTCAATCTTCACGGCTTCTCAATCCAAAGATTGCTTCTTTATTCTACTTCCCTTTTTATTCCCCTCGAAAGTTTGTTTTTCCCTTTTGAAACTTGGAAATTTGCTGTGATAAGGATATCTGGCAGCCATTTTTGTCACGTTTGGAGGTGGGTCCATCAGGCATTTGTAACAAGGCATGCCCCCTTTTCATTTTCTTTTTTTTTTTTTTTTTTTCGTAATTGAACTGTTACATATTTACTTTCCTTTGGTCCGTTTGAAACTTGTAAAACTTAGTGCTCCATCCCTCAGGGTTAATTTTCTGGATAGTAATAATGCCAAAACGTGGCATCTACTTGTGGCCTCATGTTTCTCTTTCTTTCTCTTTTCAACCGTGTATACACTTGCACACAAATTGGATGTGGCAATCTATTCTGAGACCTTGTCTAGTGAAATGGAGTTTTTAGCATTTGTTTTTGTTGTTTTCTTAGGGCGCCTATCGAGATCATTCAGTAAGTTCCCATGCTGCTTAATATTGCTGGGCTGATAAAAACCATGGAAATTTTGGTTACTAACTGTCAACCGTTTCTTCCCAACAAAAATGATGTCTCCTATCAATTGCATTTGTTGTAAGAATTTTTTTTTTGTTTTAAAAATGGATATCAATCAATGCATTTTAGATATACTGTCACGAAAGCTGGGGGAGAAAAAGCAAATGCTTTTTGTCATGGTCCATAAATATATGAATTTGAAGTTGTTTGAAATTTAATAACAGTGACAACAGTGCTTTTTGTATTCCCTCAAGTTGTGTACTTCTAAAAGGAAGAAAAAAAGGCAAATAGTTGTCCACAACACCTTCGGTGAATCGAATATTTTCTAGTGTTTTGATTCTAAATAGCTGGTGTTGCTAGTGGTGCAGCTAGAGCTTTTTAACGTGGCCTTTTGCCCTGCAGAATAATGCTGCATTATTTCTGCCAACGTGCCGGCAAAGCCAAAATATGATCATCAACAATACTTTTATAAGAATTCTCTTTGCAAGGGTGCTTTTCCCTTCTTTCTCATCTGATGCTAGGACGGAAGTTAAGAAACAAAATTGACAATGATCGGCAAGGCAGCAGGCATGCTCCTTCCTCATTAAACCATGGGACATCCTAGGCCATTTGCTTTCCATTCCTCTGACAATGTTTCACATGCACGGTAAGTTTTTCTGTTCATCATATGTTGTCATATGTAGCTTATGTACAAAAGAATGTTTATCTCATGCTGACAGCCTAATGGACACCGCAAAGACATAAATACATTAAGTGTCTAGATGTAATCACTAAAAGCACATAGTTATGGAAAGAACTTATGAAAATCATCAACAAAATTGATTCCCAGATGCTAACTTCAACTCATATGACTTCTCTCTCTCTTTTTTATTTTATTTTATTTTATTTTATTTCATCTTACTTAATTCAAGTATGTAATTATGAGATCATAGAATTTATTTGCTAAATCAGACCATAATTGTTTGTAACTTCTGCAAATTACATTACTGTTTGTTGCCTTGGGTTGACTTCTTTAAATACAATAAGGAGCTCGTTTCTTCTGCAGCAATTCATGGAGAGTAGCCTAGGTAATAGTTATGATCTAAAATATCATCTGACTTGGATTAAAGATTCAAGGGCACTTTCCTGGTGGTCCTTTGTCATTGACTTCATTTAAATGTCAATTATAAGAACGAAATGTGAGATAGTCATTGAAGTTTGCTGTCACAGTATCACAATCAGACGTCTGTGGTTCATTCTTTTGCAAAACAAAGACATACTTTATGTGGACTGAGGAGAATATATGAATGCTTCATTCTTTTGCAAAACAAAGGCTTGATATACTGTGGAGGAAATGGACTTTGTCTGTCGCAGTCTGCTCTTGAATCAGCATGTTTATTAATTTTGATTTTGATCCAATCGCTGAATTTGGTCCCAATTCTCTTCCCTGAACAAGTCTTGAGGATGGGGTGCATTTTGCACATACAGACTACTTCCTGGAGCTCAAAGAAGGTGAAATTGCTGCACACGCATATGCACTTGAGCATGAGAGTTTCTTCACTTGACCGGATGACATTAGAGTTGTGAATTTGTTGACTGCTAGCTTGTCACTGGCGCGATGTTCATTGCTGTCTGCAACACTAACTTCCGCTTGGACATCTCAAATTATGTATTCAATCAGAGCCACTTGAAGATTTATGTTGATGTAGATCGTACAATATTGGTGTTATTCTGACAGGTCATGTTAATCAAGCATTAAGGGGACCTTCTGGACAATTGGGTCAATGCTTAGTTTATGTTGAAGCATTTTCTCGTTGAGCGTGCTCAATCTTAGCATATGAAGTACTTTGAGCACCTAACACATCATTTCTGGCAAATTTAATCATTGCACTAGAAGTTGTGGGAGCCTGGGACAGCGAGCAGCTAACATCAAAACAACTCATTACTACGGTCTATGGCTTTCAATGACGATTAGTTTGTTTGTGAAGAATGAAGGGCAAGAAATGTTAAATGATAACCAACATTACATTGGTACTGGAATTTCATTCACGAATTCAAGCAACCACAGAAAGGGAGAGGTGTGTTGTTGGTAAGTTTGTCTTCCGTTTGAAAGATTTCACAACACCACCCATGATATTTGATTTCAGGTTTTAATATGTGCGCCATCACCTGACTACCACTACATTCCAGCAATCAGTCCATGATATAATCAGTTGGATGTTCAAAAAAAGAATTATCTGAGAATATTTTGCATTGCTTAGCTATCTGAGTACGGTAGATCTAGAAAGCCTGATGACACAGAACACACGTAAAGGTTTTGCCTGGGCTTTTCGGTTGGACAGGAAGCAGTTAAACAAAGTTCCCCATTATGGAAATTGCATGTTTCAACACCAAGGTTATGTTTGGTAGACCTTAATGCAAGGTAATAAAACGAAGTTTGATTGCATTACAATTCATCCTATTAGGGCCAACCAAATGTAATCATAAGTGTGGTATTGGCATTTCAGTGATCACACATATATCTACATAACATCGAAGGGTGTCCGTTCTCCCTTAAACAATTGTATTGACATAAATATTTGCTCCTCAAATCGCAACTTGCCATAGAACTGCCCTACTATGCATTTTAATGTTTTAAGCCAAAGCACTTCCAGACAATGACTATCCAATAGAGTAATCACTTCCTATGCCCCGAAGATGCCATTAGGACACCGACTGACACAATGAACATGGACAACATGCCTACAAGCAAGACGTATGTTCGTCTTGATGATCTTCGGTACTCTCCAAAGAGAAGTATGCCCCAAAATGTGCTCACAAGTGGAAGTGCCTGAACGGCATCTGCTGCCGCATATCCAGCAGCTTGACCACCCATAAATTGGAGACCATTCCCAAATCCACATAAGAACCCAGCCAAAAATGCCCAGCCCCTGCCATTCCAGTCTTTAAAATAAGCCTTTAGGGATGATTTAGGCAGGTTCAGTACTGGTTGATAAAGGAAGGTGACATTAAGAATAATGGCAACTACAAAGCAGGACACTGAAAACCAGAAAAATGCAGTGTAGACGACCAGCTTGGGAACCCCTTTCTTCAGCTTGTGCCACTGATCATTTGTTGCCAAGTTAAAAGCCGGGGAAAAGAGAGAGAAGCAAACACCGGCAAAGAATGTTATAGCCAGTCCCAGCAAAGTGCTCCTGCCAAACACCTGCAAGAAGAACCAAAGCACTTGTTTTAGACTGCTAAGGGAACTTATAATTAAGGCACTATTTGGTTGTTGAGCCAACAAACCTTGATCGATCTTTTCTTCTCGAGATCTATGAGGAAGTTTGCTGTTCCAGCCTTTGCCTTCTCTACAGTGCCATTACCATTCTCTAAATCCCTTGCTGCTGTCAAAACAAGAAAAGAAGGCGGCCAAAGTCGCCCGTGTCATGCTGTTAAAAAAAAAAAAAAAAAAGAACATTGCTCGATTATCGGATAGAAGGCTCTGGTCGTACAAGAAATATGAGCAAAAGGAAGAACGATACCTCTGTCTGGAAATGTTTCCTCAGAAGTTGTAGCACCTGCAGCCCTGGCAAGTAATGAAATTTGGTCATGTCTATCGTGTAGAATACTAACAGCAATCACACATATGAAAGAAAAGAGAATTAAAAAGTCACATACTTGTGATCAAATGATATCTTTTTGAGTTTTGCCCTATTATCAGCAGCATTTGATGAATGAACAGCTGACCCAAGACAAACAGCAATCAAGAAGCAACCAACCCCCGGAAAAAGGATCTCTGCTCTGTTTATCTTATCATCTAAGAAGTAATTCAAGGTTGTTCCTGTTACCCAGAATAAGGGAGCAAAATAACATTACAAGTTCAGACCTCTGAAAGATGCAGGCAGTAACAATTCTTTCAACAGATAGACACACATACCTATGACAACTGTTACGCTACAAGTGATTACTTCTGTCACTGACAGGCCAACAAATGCCCAAGCATACTGTGTGGATAGATTTCCAACACTGAGGACAATCCCACCGGCCATCGCAAAGATAACAGATGGCCAATTATCCTGCAAAAGTCATAGAAGTCTCATAGAACATCCCTCTTCCCAGTAAAATTTTCATGTTTTGGCAACACAAACTCATTAATTTCACCAAGACAGGTGTAAGCATATCCATGAAACTGAAACTAACCTGAGAAAGTTGTGTTATAAAGTTTGGGCTCTCTGGAGTGCTACTCCCAATCTGACCAAATGTGAAAGCTATAATTACAGCAGCCAACAGATTGGTGATGGAATAGTCAAGGTAAGTGTGTTGAGGAAGCCTGCCTCGCCTCTCTAGCAGGGTCATAATAGCAGGCCATGTACCCAAGAAAAAGAGGGAAAATAGCATGCATGCTATGGCTCCTCCTTTGCTTTCCACTAGATACATTTTCTAAGAGAATCAATGAGTATTTTCTGAAAATGTCCTGCAAAGAGAACGACCTTATATTTCTTTATCGGTTTATCTACATTATGCTGACTTTTTTGCCCACTGACAGAAACTTTTAAGCTTCCCTTGCTTTATTGCTTTTAAAAGTACGTACAGTCTTTCCTTGTAAGAAGAAGATGAAACCTTTAAGGTAACTATATTGTGAACCAACAACCAATGAAATGTTGAAAAATGCTCATAAGACTAGGGAAGAATATCCCGTGGAATGAGGAAAAGACGGTAGAAAATGATGTTTAAGGCAGACTTAAGAGTCAAAATATTCGGTCGGCCGGAGATCGCAGAATCTAATCAATAAAAAGCACAGCCGGCGTAAGAATCCAAATTCCAAAAGTCAAGTCAAGACACCCAGCAAAGTTGCACAAATTCAACTTAAATATATATATATATATATATATATATATATTGCATTAATATGCAATTTTCTAAAAGAAAATTTATTTTTGTGCAGTGAATAAAGCCACTATTACAGGTTTCTCAATAGAACTAATGCAATTCAAGTAAAGAGACCCACAGTGAAGCATGCTCATTTGGTGCGAAGAAACAAAGAGAGAGAGAGACTGAGGTAGAAAGAAGAAAGAAACCCCACCAGGAAAAACTTATCAAGAGATGCCAATCTTACGAATGATCTTTATTCAGCGGTTCCAAAGTCGTATGTTTTGAGTTCGAACTCGGATTCTTCCAAAGGTAGTCTTATAACATTGTGATGTGACGGGAGAAACCAAAGACCACGAGAAACCTGCAAAGAAAGGGAGAAAGTTGCCGAGAAGAAAGAGTGCTGGATCTCCATAATTATACAAGAATTGCAGTTTGGTCTTTCCAGGGTGTGAAAAGATGGTAAGTTGGTAACTGCACAGCTAGATCCAACTCATCCTTCTTTCAGTTTTAACCTTTGTTCGGTCGCCGGTCCATGCGGGCAATCCAAAATCGCTTAGATTTTGATTTTAACATGTGCAATTTTTTACCTATTGTTTATTTAGTGCCGGCCAAGGTGTCGCCATCCGTCTGATGCAACTGCTTGAAAATTTTGCAGTTGCGTCCGTAGACTTCGGTTAGTTAGCCCACTCTGACTGACTTGTTTATCTGGACACCTGTAAGAGTACAAGACATTCTTTGCCTTTTGGTGTTGAATGGTCCTTTTTTTATTTTGTATGGCATAGGGTAATTAATTCTAATCCTATGTGTTAGCAGTTGGTGAGGAGAGATAAATAAAGGGGTCCTTTTAGACACCATGTGGGAGGTATGCCAACAACATTCATGGAGTTGTTTCGAGTGAAGTATTCTTTTGAGGTTGCTTCGCGAGTGTATGCAACAGTTTTGGAGAAATCCCTTGACTTGTACTCTTTGTTAGATCGAAGGACCAAAGCCTTGTGCTTTGAAAGTTCTCGTTCAACTCTCTTCTAGCTAACTGACAGTCCACATTGTCAATATCACCTTAATGCAGCATAACCGATAACTGGTCTAACACAATTACCCCACGACTGTAAACACATAGTGAGTTGAAGGCCCATCTTTAATTCCTTTTATCCCTACAATAACCCAGATAGATAAATAAATAAATAATCATTTGAAAATTATCAATTTCATATCTGCACGTTAGCCATGTCTATACCTTGAATTTGGTAATATTCGGTCAATTCATAGCAGATTGTCAACTCATTCATGAATTCACTTAAAATATCTGAACTTTTTTTGGTACAAAAAGATATCCTCGATTGTTTTTTTTTTATGGAATAATGTTACTGTTAGAGAATTAAATAAAATGAAACAGAAATAAAATCTCAATCATGAAAATATTTTATTATTTTTGTCCAGTCATAATTACAGGGGATTTTGGTAATTGATCTCATTTTCCATTTGGATTAGATTGACTCGACCTTGCCAGTTTGAGGATCAAATTTAACGTGTTTCTACAGTTGTACAGATAACAGATTACATCAGTCAAGGCTCAGAAGAAATAAAAATTCCAAGAAAATATGGAATGCCTCCAGAGAAAGATGAATTAGTCTGAAATAAAGCTTCCGCACAATGACCCCCTCCCGGACTCATTTGCGATGCCCCGAAGAAGCCATAAGAATCCCCAACAGCTACAATAAAGATAACTAACATGCTTACAAGCAAATGTTATGTCCGTCGCGATGATCCTTAGTACTCTGCAAAGATCACTGTTACCCCCAAAGGTACCGAAAAGTGAGAGCACCTGAAGCCGATTTAGCGTCTCATCAACTTATAATAAAATTCTTTAATTTACGATAACAAAATTTCTTAATTTACGTAATAAAATTCCTTAAATTATCTAATAAAATTTATATTCATAAATAATTAAATACTATATATACACGTAAATCCTATGATTTATGGTTTCAAATAATAAAAGTCTATTTAAACTCTTATAACTATTTAAAAATTTATTCTTTCAAATTGTTCAATCTTTTTTTTTATTTTTACAATTTTCATTTTTACAAAGTCTCAGTTTCTCATTATCTAATATCAAAGCATTGTTTCAAGGAGCCTCGTTTTTATTCGCGATCCTTTTGTTTTTGTTTCAAATCCCCACAACCATTTAAAAAAAAATTATTTTATACCCCTTACCTAGCAACAAAAGAAAAATTTTTGCATTATTAATTTGCAGTCCTACTCTATATCTTTACACAACTTAAAGGATTTTAACGCTAAAATATCTCATCTTGAAGAATCAATATCTCTCGTGCAAGAGTCTTTTAAAAGGTTCAAACAATTAGTCTTGACCATAGCAAACAATCAGTTAGGAAGTAATACATTTGATTCTTCCGATAAATATAAAGAATCAAAAGAATCCTTTGGAGGCATTAATTGCGACTATATACAAACATATTTGAGGGTGGAATTTCCTCGTTAGGATGAAAGTGATCTCACAGGTTAGATTTCCAGGGTAGAAAAATACTTTTGTTTCTACCATACAACTAAACAATCTAAGGTAGAAATTACTTCTATTTAGTTGGAAAATGATGTTATCCAATGGTATGATTAGTTTGAAACGTGTGTTGGAATTGCAATTTGGGTTGACTTCGCCAAAAGCCTTATTGTGCATTTTGGGCCTTTAAAATATCACAATGTTAATGAAGAGCTTACAAAAATTTGTTAAACATCAACTATCATAGAGTATCAAAGTCATTTTGAGCGGCTTACCAATTTAGCTAAAGATTGCTTAAAAAGATAATTGGTAGGCACCTTCATTAAAAGACTTATCCCTGACATTTTATGAGAAGTTAAAACCTGTCAACCTCAAATAATGATAGTGGTCATCTCTTTTATTTGCCTGCAAGAGGAGAAGTTAGATGTTGAAAATCATCCCCTATTACTAAAGGAGTTGTTAGCAAATCGATAAATGGAAATAGTAATTCATTCTCTTCAAATCATCCTATTAATTCTAAACATTTGACTCAAAAGCAATTAAAAAAGTGGATGGCAAAGGGACTATGTTGGCACTATGATGAGAAATGGCATAAGAAACATCAATGTAAACAAAGAAGACTTTTAATGATTGAGCTAGTTAAGGAAGCTAATATAGTCGATGATGATCACACTTATCCTAAGTGTGATGACTTTTATATTGAATACATTGACTAGCTTGCAGTTTATACTTTAACAAGGTATTCTAATCCATAAACTATGAAAATTAACGGGCTTTTTAAAGGATGACCAATAATGTTACTAATTGATTCAAGAAGTACAAACTATTTTATGGATGAAAAAATTACCAAAAACTTGCTTTTCTAATTGAAGATTGCAATAAGTTTGTTGTGAAGGTTACTGATGGTAAGAATTTAGCA
The DNA here is from genome assembly GCA_037897445.1 of Ceriops zippeliana. Classification (NCBI taxonomy): domain Eukaryota; kingdom Viridiplantae; phylum Streptophyta; class Magnoliopsida; order Malpighiales; family Rhizophoraceae; genus Ceriops; species Ceriops zippeliana. The sequence goes on along the minus strand of JBAPLH010000188.1, from coordinate 2,438,891 downwards.
TGTTATAACAAGCACGAAGGTAAAACTCTTGTTGTAAGGTCAAACTATTTACATTGATCTCTTTTTGTTATCTTTGAAAGATTATAAGATTGTTCTTGACATTAACTAGTTGAGAACTTTATGAGATATTACTTGAAAATTTTCCAAGTTAGAAATAAAATTTCAATTAAATGAGCACACAGTAGAGTTACAAGAAAGGCAAAATAATAAAATTACAACTTTTACTAGTCATCGGATAAAGAGTTCTTCGCAAGATGGGACAGGAATTCTTTGTGTAGCTATACAGTGTAAAAGCAACAAAATTTTATTCCAAAAATGAAAAAGACATTAATATATTATTGACCAACTTATTTAATGTATTCGCGGGCCTTATGAATTTACCTTTATAGAGGGCACATGATCATTGTATTCCTTGATTGCCTGAGAGTACGCTAACTAATATTAGACCATATCATTACTCATATTTACAAAAAGAAGAGATTAAAAAGATTATGAAGGAGATGTTAGAAGCAAGCATCATTAGACCTAGTAGTAGTGCTTACTCCTCCCTTATTCTCCTAGTAAAAAACAAAGATGGATCCTAGAGGATATGCATGAACTGTTGAACACTTAACCATATTACTGTGAAGGATAAATATCCTATTCCAGTTATTGATGAGCTATTGGATGAATTAGAAGGTGCCCAACTATTTACTAAACTCAATTTAAGATTGAGTTATCATTAGATTCAAGTTTAAGAGGAAGATATTCAAAAGACAGTTTTTAAAACACATGATGACCATTACAAGTTCTTAGTTATACCTTTTAGACTTACCAATACTTTGTCTACATTTTAGAACTCAATGAATGAAATATTTTAGTCATATTTGCATAAGTTCATCTTAATATTTTTTGATGATATTTTGATATATAATTTATCTCTAAATACTTATCTATCACTTTTATGCATTGTGTTCACTACTCTTATAGAGCATTTATTATTTGTTAAGAAGTCAAAGTGTAGTTTTACTAGCCAAATAGTGGAATACCTTAGTTATATAAGAAAGGTATGGTTGTTGATTTTTCTAAAGTGCAAATGATGCTATATTAGCTAGTTGCAAAAACTATTAAGGCATTACATGACTTTTTAAGATTTACTGACTATTATTATAAGTTTGTTTGCAATTATAACAAGATTATTACCAACTTGATTGCCCTTTTGAAAAAGATTCATTCAAATGAAGTGCTGAAGCCAAGGATGCATTTGCACGCCTCAAGTAAGTTATGATTATTGCACCAATTCTTGTCTTATTTGATTTTAGTAAGACATTTATTATTGAATCTGATGCTTTTAAAATCATCTTATAATCTTTACTAATAAGGTTTTATTACCAAAACATCTTAATATGTCTATTTATGTTAAGGAGATATTAGTTGTAGTCCATGCAGTTATAAAGTGGCATCCTTACTTAATTGGATGACGTTTTCAAATTCAAATTGACCATAAAAGTTTGAAATATTTATTAGAACAATGAATCTCTTCTATAGAGTAACAAAAATGGATTTCCAAAATATTAGGATATGATTATGAGATTATTTATAAGAAAGAACGTGAGAATGTTATTATTGACATATTATCTCGCATTCCAAATAATGTAGAACTGGTAGTAATCTCTATCTCTACTTGTAATATCCTTATACAAATTAAAAAGAAGTGAAATAATATTGAAACTTGGGAAATCATTGAAAATTTGAAAAAAATCCTCATTCAATTATCCATTACTTTTGGAATTCTATACACTTGTGCTACAAGGGCAAGATAGTACTTATTGCTAATTCTGCTTATAAGGATATGCTTTTACAAGAGTTCCATGCTTCCCTAGTCACTGGACATTCGGGATTTTTTTGTACCTATAAGTGTCTTTGTTATGAGTTTTACTATAAGGGTATAAAGAATAAAATCAAAAGGTTTGTAGTTGAAAGTGACATTTGCCAATGTTATAAAAGTAAATATGTGGCATATTTTGGTCTTTTCCAACCCTTGTTTATTCTTGAAAAAACTTAGACTAATATCTCTATGAACTTTATTAAGAAACTTCCACTGTCCCAAGATAAAGCAATTATTTTTGTTGTTGTGAATCGATTGACTAAATACGCTCATTTTTGTGCCATTAGTTATCCTTATACTAGTGTTATTGTTGCTCGAGTTTTTACTAAAAATATTATAAAGCTGCACGGTGTTCCTAAATCCATTGTTAGTAACAAAAATAAAGTCCTCACTAGTAATTTTTTGAAGGAGTTATTTTATTTGCAAGAAACATAGCTAAATATGAGCACTGCTGACCACCCATAAACGGATGGGTAGACTGATGTCATTAACATGTGTTTGGAGAATTACCTTCGTTGTTTTATAAAGCCAAAGGACTAGGTAAAATAGCTTTGGGCAGAGTGGTGGTACAAAACAACTTATCATTCATCAAACAGAATGTCCTCATTTGAGGTTGTTTAGGGTCAAATTCTGTCAACCCTTATAAGGTATACAACTAGGTCTTCTCATGTAAACCAAGTTGATAGAGACTTATAAGATCGAGATAAGTTGCTTTAACTTCTCAAAGACAATCTTGTCGTAACCCAAACCCAAATAAAGAAGCATAGTGATACACATTGCACTGAACATGAGTTTACTATAGGAGATTAGGTCTATCTCAAACTTCAACCATATTGACAATTATCTATTACTATTTACTTATCAATGAAACTATTTGCTTGTTTCTTTGGGGGCCATTTAAAGTCCTTAAACACATTAATTTTATTGCTTATTGTTTAGACTTACCATCAAAGTCCAAAATACATTCTATCTTTCATGTCTTTTGTCTAAAAAAGAAGTTAGAGGAGAATGTGATTACACAAAGTCAGCTACCTGACATTAAAAGGTTAAAGTTTAACCACAAGCCATTTTAGATCGATGAATTGTCAAATGTGAAAACTGGGTTATCACTCAAATTCTTATTCAATGGTTTACTTTTTCTATTAAGAAACTTAAAAGCTCTATCACTTTTTTACGAGGCAATTTCTAGAATTTATTGTTGCTCATCCTTGATGATAAGGCTACTTTGAAGGGTGAGGAAATAATAGGATTTCTTATTTTACAAATATTATTCCTTAATTTACATAATATGATTCCTTAAATTACATAATAAAATTCCTTAATTTATGTGATAAGATTAATTCTATATTTATAAACAATTAAGCACTATATATATATGTATAGAGCTTATGACTTATGGTTTTAAGCAATAAAAATTTATTTAAACTTTTGTAGTTATTTGAAGGTTGATTATCTCAAAGGGATCAATGGAGGTTAATCCCCTCGAAAAGATTAATCCCTTTTCCTTTATTTTCATAATTTCCATTTTTCCTAAAACCTCATTCCTCATCATCTTATTAGCCAAAGATCTTAAAAGTTAGAAATTTAGAATCATCAATAATTTAATCATACAGATTAGGATAAAAAGGCATCTTAATGTATAAAGCTCTCATACTATGATATCTACGAAAGATTAGGTCACTTCTGTAAATTAAATCCATTATTTCTAGTTCATATCTACGCATCTTAGAATATGGACTTAAAATTATACATGAAAACTAACTTGAATAACATCTGTGGCTGCATATGTAGTAGCTTGACCTTCCTTAAATTAAAGACCATTACCAAACCCACAAAGAAGCCTTGCCCAAGAGGCTTATCCTTTGCCATTCTAGTCATTAAGATAAGCCTTCATTAATGATCTAGGTAGGTCTAATATTGGGTAGTAAAGGAATGTGACATTTAGTATGATGGTCGATAAAAAACAAGTGATTAAGAACCAAACCAACTTAAAGGTGTGTCATTAATTATTTATGGCCAAGTTAAAGGTGAGCAAGGAGAAAGAAGTACAAGTTAGCGAAGAAAGTTATAACCAACTTAATCAAAATGCTCTTCTAAAAAACCTATGAGGATAGCCAAAATCTTCTTTATATCATACCAAAAAACATATGAAGTGAGAAATAAGTGGGTTATAAATAGTTATGAACAACACAAAGAAACATGAATAGGAAGTTGCATTACAAACTTTGATTATTTTTCTGTTCTTAAGCTCTAAAAGGAAATCTGCTATTCTAGGTTTTGCCTTTTCTGAGTTCCCTTTCTATTGGTTAAATCCTTTGTTCTTACCTAATTAAAATAAATCCCTCGTAATACCAAAGAAATGAAAATTTAAAAAAAAAGAATAGTAGTATAAGATTGTGTCTAGCTTTATACTAAATGCCTTCCCAGATGTAAAAGAATCTTTTAGCATTGGTAAAAGGTTGAATTTAGCAATGTCATCAACATGATTAAATGCACTATTAGATGCTTGAACAACCAATAGTGGGTAGGTACTTAATTAATTTTAATCAACACTTTGGCCCATAAGGGTTATTTAAATGAACCAAAGTAAGTTAAACATAGAAAAAGAAACAAATGAAAGTGTAATTAGAAATAAGGTGCACATAAAAAGAAGTCATTGTTAACTATCAAAAAGTTTTAATTGCTCACATATGTAATGGAAGGATTATAGCATAGAACATGTTAGACAAAGGCATATACCAAGTTTAAGTTTGGCAAATTTATTTATGGATTGTAGATGTTGCAAGTGGGAAATGAATACTTAAAAAAGGACATACTTTTTTTTTTCAAAAAGAAATATGTTTTAATTATACATGGAGGAAAAAATGCATACTTAATCCCAAAGGAAAAACTATTACTAGAATTCAAGATGCTACACATGATTTACAAAAAATGAAATTCATAAAACTACATGTGCACATTACTTATAAATAAACCAATAAAAGCCCAAACATAAATAAATTTTCAAGATGCTAGAATTTCAATTGTGAATTATAAGATTAAGAAATCTTATATTGAAAAAAGAGGAATGAGTAAATAACATATAAGTAAAAAAGACTTATAAATAGTTGGAATTGGTTAAGATATGTTAAAGTGGTCTTAAATGAAAGCTAATGTGTTGCAGCGAAGATGTTTGTTAATTTGTTGTAATGTCTACTAGTTGTAGTTTGAGTGCTTGTTGGTTTTTGCAGTGAATACAAGTTCCAACCTAAATGTTTATAATGAAGTAAACCAAAAGAAAATGGAAGGAGATAAAGATAAAGACAAAAATTATAATGCAAGATAGGTTAGACAAAAAGGTTTGTAGATTTTAGGTGCCTCTTTTTGCATCCTTATATACTGGTTGTATTACATCATTAGACTTACAAATTTGAAATTTATAATTTGAATTTAAATCTAATATTACATGATTACATTAGTTTAAATTTAAAATATTTTGAATTTAATTAAATACATCATTACATATTAAGAGTATACATGAAAAAACTTAGTGGATAAGTCATTGCATCTATTTACACTAACTATTATAACTATCAACTACCAACTATCATTGGTTTTGGCAAAAAAGGTAGTTAAATAAGGTTTTGAGGTATGGTTACAACACCAAGGCAAGAACACTATAATCTTCACTTCTCTTTAGTGTTATTGCCTTGCATTCCTAACTTTTATTTTATTTTAATAAACCTATCTTTTTGCAACTCTTTAGTTAAAATGTCTATAAGTTGATTCTTTAAAGGATAATGTTTTAGTTTTATTTATTTATTTTCTTACTTTTCTCTTACAAAATGAAGTTTTATGTTAAAGTATTTGGTTTTTCCATTCATGACATGATTTTTTAAGATTATAATAGTAACTTGGTTATTACAATAAATAGTAATGGCCTCCTTTTATTCTAACTTTAAGTTTTTCATAATCTTCTTGATCTATATGACTTGATTCACAGTTAAAACAGTAGCTATATACTTTGCTTTAGCTGTGAATTAAGTTACAATGAATTGTTTCTTTAAACTCCAATGAAAAATAGCTATAATAAAAGTAAAGGTATGTCCTAAAGTACTTCTTATGTCTTTACTTGATCTAATCTAATCATTATTAATGTAGCCTTTTAGGTTAATGTTTCTTGCACTTATAAACATAATTCCAAAGTTGATTGTGACTTTAATGCATCTCAAAACTCTCTTTATAAATTTATGATGAAGCTTAAAAGGGATTTACATAAACTTTGATAGCATACTTACAACAAACATGATATCAGGTCTTAAAGATAAGAGATATAATAGGCATCTAATGATACTTCTGAATTTCTTTATATTAACTTGTGAAGAGTTATCTTACTTCTAAAGTTTGACACCTAATATAATTGGCATATGTGCCTTTTTACATTTCTTTATATGAAATTTTTACAAAACATACTTTTTATACTTTGCTTAAATGACAAAGATGTTTATTTTAGATTAATAAATTTGTAGGCCTAAAAAATACTTTGTACTACTCAAATCTGTCATGTCAAATTGCTTTTTTATATCAACTTTAAATTGATGAATAAGTATGCTACTATTTCCAATGATTATAAGAATATCTTATAATGTGAGATATATAATATGTGGGTTTCTTCAGTTTTCACATACACCTAATATGCTTTTGTTAAAGTCTAGTTATAGTAAATAGGAGTGTATCTTGTTATACTAAGCTCTAAAAGCCTACTTTAGTCCATATAAAGCCTTTTTGAGGAAACACACATTATCTTCTTCTTTAAGAAGAATAAAATCGGATGGTTGCTCAAGAAAAATTTCTTTTTATACCTTACCATTTAGAAAGGCAGACTTCACATCTATTTGATGTACCATTCAATGGTTATGAGCTACCACTACTAAAAGAAGCTTAATAGTATCTAGCCTTACCATATAAGCAAAGGTTTTTAAGAAATTAATTCCAACTCATTGAGAGAAACCATTGGTAGTTTGGACTTAAGTTGATATAGGCTTCCATCTATATTCATTTTCATTTTATAAATCCATTTAACTATAATTATTTTTTTGTTTTTGGGCTTTAGGACTAAAATCCAAAGTTTTATTCCTTTTTTAAACTTAAAACTCCTTTTGCATTGCAACTTTCCACCCAAGATGCTTTACAACTTCATCATAGCTTATCAAAGGAGATTTATTGTTCAAAAAAAGCTTTATTGTATCTCTCATAAATATCAATAAGAGATTTAGTCCCTCTAACAAGATAATTATCAATGTGATTCTTATCAAAGGAGTCAGACTCTTGATGTGTAGAATGCACAAGCTAATTAGAACTTTAGGTTGAGTTTTTATCTAACTTAAAGGCTTCCTTCTTCCAATTTCATCTCAAAGCCTCATTAAACCTTAAGTCTCTACTTAACTTTATTGGTATTAGGATTATGCATCTTAAAAATGCATGTTGTATTTTTATAACTAACAAATACGAACACTTTTACTTTAGGATCAAGTTTGGTCCTTTTTACTTATGACACATGAGTATAATACAAACTTTTAAACACTTTTACATATGCTAAGGAAGGTTTGGTGTCAAACAAGCACTTATAGGGAGTAAAATTTGAAACAACTTTGGTAAGTAACCTATTTTGCAAATACACTAAAGTAGTTGCTACATCTGACTAGAAAATTTTAGAGAAGCCTTTTTTAGTTATCAAACATCTTAGTCATGGCAACAATAGACCTACTTTTCCTTTAACATGCCTTATTTTGCTAAGGTGAATAATATGTTATCAGGTGTTATTAAATTCTAGCATTTCTACAAATTTATTTAAATGACTCAAATGTTTATTACGAGTCATTATCAAACTTGATAATCTTGATGCAATGGCTTGATTGATTTTCAATCCATGCTTTATAAAGTTGGAAAATGCTTTGAATTTTAGACTTATGTTTAAGAAAGAAAATCCAAGTAAACTTAGTTAAATCATCTAAAGATGATGTAAAACTTGTTACCTTTTAAGAATTCATAATTTATTGGCTTATAAAGGTCACTATATATGAGTTTAAGTCTTTCCTTTGCCTTAAATGATGTTTTAGATAAGAATAACAACCTAACTTGTTTGCTAAGTTGACAATTCTATCCCATAAACTTAATTTTTGCCATTTAAGATACACCTTACACTAGTCATTTTCTTTGCATCCTTTTGAAACTAGTAAAGTTAAAATGCTCTAATATTTTATACTAAGTTACAACATCTTGTATTTTTGTAGAAATTACAAGATGTTGTATCTTGCTTGCTTTTAATTGAAAGGTTTTACAACACATAAATACTTTAGTAAAAAAGGTACCTTTGGCATTTAAAATAAAACATGTCTTATCTTTGAATACTAAGGTATATCCCTTCCCTAATAATTGCCTTACACTTAGAAGGTTAAAATTCACACTAGATATATATAAGACATTAGGTATGAATTTGATATTGCATCTATATGAATAGCTATAAAGCCTTTCGCTTTTGCCTAAATCAATTCACCATTGCCAATTTTCACTTTAATTGTGAAGGACCTATTAAGATCATTAAACAACTGTAAATTTGGTGACATGTGGTTTGTGCAACCATTGTTAACTAGCCATGTACTACTTATGCTTCCAATAAAATTGTTTACTACAATAAATAGTTGCTCTTCCATTATCTACTTATGCCTATTATAACTTTTATTATTATTATTATTATTATTATTATTATTATTATTATTATTATTGTTGTTTTTCCTTTGTACTAATAAATCCTTTCTATATATCTTTTCTTATTACAAATTTTGTATACAAGATTAAATCTTTTTCAACAATTTTTAGAGTGAATTTTTTTTTACAATGTTTACATGAAGGATGTTATTTTTTACTTTTAGACTTAGTATGTTCCTCTAACTTCTTTTCCTACTTCCCTCATTACCCCTTCTTTGCCTAAGTCCAAGGCTGCTATTTTATAGGAAAGGCACCTTTTATGCCCTTTTCTTGCCTTAAGACCTTTCTTTGCTCTTGAGCTTGAAGTGAGTTGAATAATTCTAGCAAACTTATAGAATTAAGGTTTTTAGAGTCTTTCAAGGAAAAGATATATGCCTTAAATCTTTTTGGAATGTTCACTAAGACTTTTTGGACAATACTTCTATTTGGGAAGTCCTGTCCTAATACTTTAATTTGATTGACTATTTTCATAAGCTTGTCAACATATTCTTTTATAGTTTTTACCTCTTTCATTTTTAAAAGTTCAAATTCTTTTTTGAGATTGAGAAGTTGCATATTTCTAGTTTTTTCATTACTAGAAAACTATTCCTTTAACCTTTCACAAACATCCTTAGCTATTTCACAAGCCATGTTTCTATTAAAAATAATCTTTTACACAGCTAAATGGATGCAAGAAAGTTTTTATTTGCTTTATTGTTTATTCATTGTGTTGTTTATTGGTAGCTTTCAACACATGTACTAACTTATTTCTTCTTTCCTTTCTTCTTAAATTTATGACAAGTTCTTTGGATTCAACTTACTTTAATACCAAATGTTGAAATTGTTTGAAAGATGTTGGAGTAGTTTGAAACGAAGGTTAGTGTGTTACAGCTAAGATATTTGTTAGTTTGTTACAATGTATACTAGATGCAATTTAAGTGTTTATTGGTTATTGTAATGAATGCATGTTGTAACCTTAGTGTCTATAATAAAGTAAACCAAAAGACAATGGAAGGAGATGAAGAAGAAGAAAGAAATTAAAAAACATGTTAGGCTAGACAAAAAAGATTGCAGATTCCATGTGCCTCTTTTTGCATTCTTATATATCGATTGTATTACATCATTTGATTTACAAATTCGAAATTAATAATTTGAATTTAAATCTAATGTTGCATGTTTACATTGGTTTAAATTCAAAATACTTTAAATTTAAATCGAATACATCATTACATATTAAGAACATACATGAAAAACTTGCTAGAAAAGCCATTATATCCATTTGCACTAAATGTTATAACTATTAATTACCAACTCTCATTGGTTTTGGCCAAAAAGGTCGTTGGATAAGGTCTTAAGGTGTAATTGCAACAAAAAGGAAAGAGCACCGTAATCTTCATAAACTCAATGTTTTATGGTTTTTGATTTAATATGTGATGTGAAGTTTACAAGTTTTCTGTATCAAACATTTGCTTAGAATAACTATTTTTTCCACATATGTACGAGTTCAGATTTATGAAGCCTGCCTAAGCTAGTATTGAGATGGCCTGCTGTTGTTTACAGGGAATCTATTTTGCACTTGATTGTTGGAAAGCATCTCTAGTCCATAAAATGATGTTGGGAGGGAAAAAGGAGCTCCCAATTTCCACAACTCGAATGAAGCTCTTCCAATCTTTCTTCCCCTTTAACATAGCATACAATGCACCTTCAAAAGTACCTCTCAGAAATATTGTGCTTTTAAAAGTACCTTTCACCTTTGGCCAAGGCTCTTCACGAATGATACAACATTCAACATGAACAATCAAAATTAGTGCAAGCAATGTAGAAGGCTAGACTTGGATGAGATCAGGAGACGAATTAGCTGAACATACACTCAACTGCCAAAGTTGGGATATGAATGCAACAGTCGTGGTCTTTCTTACACCAAAAGGCAATAATCACAGCAGCGGGGGGATTTGTATTGTATAATCAAGGTAAGTGTGCTGAGGAAGAAGGCCATGTCTTTCCAAGAGTGTCAAAATAGCTGGCCATCTGCCTAAGAGCAACAGGGCAAGCAGCATACATGCTATTGCTTCTCTTTGCTCTCCACCGGACACATCTTCAATGCAGCACCAGGGATACTTTCCTCGAATGCTGCAGTAAATAATGAAGGTGTTCCTGAAAAATCCTGCAAAAGAACATAAAAAGCATGCCATATACAGATTCTAAAACATAAAAAACAATGATCCGATTGCCTTCTGAGTTCTAACGTTAAGCAACTGGGCGTTTTCAATAAATTCAATGCACACAAAGAGAGGACAAAAAACGACAGGCAGATAGAGAGAGATAGTTCACCTACCAATGATCAGGAAGTACGAACTTATAACTGGGACACTGTTAAGGAGTAGACCAAAGACAATGACACCAAGTTTGGAGCTTTTCTACCGGCACCTTATGAGAATCATTTAAATGTTTCACCAAACTCTAAACTAGCCTGTGATAAAATAAAACATGAAATGAAAGGAAAGCTTAAAAAATGGAGCAATGTTGAAATAATGACTTGTGAATTGCAGCAATGCAGACAGAGAGCTTTTTGATTGGGTGGGTGGAAACTGGAAACTGGAACCATGAATGATTGGAATCTCTTTAGGATCCAACTCGAAACCCACGAACAGAATGGTGTCCACGTTTGCTTGATAAATCTTCACCATTGTAACTTTTGACAAAACAAGAAGATCAAAAGACTTTCTTTCTCGGATGGATCGGACAAAGTTACATTTTGGGTCAACGAGTCTCCCCACAAATTGACCTAGCTTACCTTGGACAAGCGCCCCGCGTCGGTAAATTCTCACACTCTTATAAGATAACTGAGAAAAGTGTTGTGCTATGCCACTATCAACAAAAAATAAATTGTGTCAATAAATAGCATACGTTGTATTTGCACATAACATTATATATATATATATATATAGTTATTTGTTTATTTTATTATTTTTTATGTATATTATAGCAAATACAAAACACTCCAACTAAAAGCCACATTGCTCTGAAAAATACTGAATGATGTCAAATTCTAACCTTTTTCGAGGGGTAAAGTTCTTGTGGCCAACCGAAATTGGTTGATACTTGTTTTATAGCATAAAAGAACGAAGAGTTTTACTCTTTAGTTGTGATGAGAGTTTTTCTCACATTACATGCACACAAAAGAAGGGATTGGAGCTCTTGCTATGAAAGGGAAGCATCTCTTGATGAATATAAAAGGATATTATATTAAATCGGTAATTCAACTTCTGACTTAAAGATTAAATTAGTGATTAAAATTACAGTTGTTGAGGATTGATGTGCTAGGAGAGTTCATTACCTTGCTCTAGGGAGCTGGTACAAAGGCTTCGGCTGTTGGCATTCTTGGTCGGGACTCTTGCATTTGGATTGTGATTTCATTTTTGTGCCTCAGCCCCTTTTCTTGCATATCTCCCAATCCATCTGTCTACATAATGTTATAACTTCGTTTTTCATTTCTTTTGAACTTGTCAACTAGTTAAAAGGAAATCAAAAACGAGGCAGGAGCATCTTGTGATGTCGTTTCCAAGCAGAGGACCTGATGATCAGATTGGAAAAATTAGAAACTGACCTAAGGTTTTGTTCAATTAGCTCCTAAAATTGGAGTTCTTTAGCTCTTAATTGTTTATATATATATTGTACATAAATATTAACTTTTTATATATTTATTATTAAATACCAATTTAATTAGTTCAAATCTTAAGCAAATCGAATAAATTTTAACTATTTACTTTTTCAGTTTAATAAATTGTTTGGTTCTAAAAACATTATTTCCATTTATTAAGGGTGAGTCTTAATTTTTTTGTTTGGATAACAAAGTAAGAAAAAAAAAAAAGAGAGAAAAACAAAAGAAAAACGAGACAATGAAGTGTGAAGAAAATAAAATTTTTCATCCTCTCTATTTTGGAAAAGGATATTTTGATGAAAAAAATAAAATTTTTATTCAGAAAAGAGTAAAATATCAGAGAAAATAAAATAGAATATTTACAATTTCAATTTTTCTCTTATATTAAAACTTATAAACATTAATAAATATTTTTGGGCCGTTAATACAAATTATTTTTTGGGCTAATATTATTTAAAAAAATTATTAATTTTACAAAAACTAATAAATATATCATAACTTCTAAAAATTTATAATTTAAGTCTTGTAAATTTTTTTAATAAATTTATTACGACATTAAATAAAATAGACAAAATTCATTATAATTAGAACTAACATAAGTGATGAGATAAAAATAATAATATGTATTAAAAATAAAATACTTAATAAACCTCATTTAGATTAAAAAAAAAAGATTATTAAATCAAATAGACTTTCAAGCCCAACCCACTTTAATTTCTTCGATTCAAATTACCAAAATGTAATTTCAAAAAAATGAGAACGTATAATTAAAATTACAGCCTAATTAATGGTATAATACTGAGGAAAAGCTTCTTAAGCTGAGGTTGAGAGGAGGCTGAGAAGTAAAGGAAGAGATAAGCTGTTGAAAAGGAAAATATATAAATATATAAATATAAATATAAATAAATATATTCGTTTTATTTCAAAAGAAAAGGAAACTAAAATTTGTTGCAAATGCATGCACATGAGTCATTCCTTCAATATTAAGAATCAAATAAATACAAAATTAAATTTAATATTTTTAATTTAATTCTTAAAAATAAATAAATTACTTATTATATATAATTATAAAACTAGCTTAAAATTGTTATCGAAGCATCATCGTTGATAGTTTCTCTTTTAGCCCTTTTGGCGCCGTTTAAGGTTGTTTTCGTAAATCACTATAGTACAAATATTCGAATTTTAATGGAGATCCACGTAAATAATTAATTGCAACAACTTTCTATATTTTTTTAAAAAGATAAAAGTTAGAGATTAATATTATTGCATTAAATTTAATTTTTTTTTGGCATTAAAAGGATATTTATAAGCATTCTCATTCCTATACCCTTAATTAGGACATTTGTATCAATTTCTTATAAATGATACTTTAATTTTTATATTTTACTCTAAAGATATTTTAAATCTTTTAATCAAATTTAACCTAATCTTTATTATATATTTTCACAATTATCTTTATTTGTTTAAACCGTTAAAATCTTAATATATTAATAATATAAATAAATTATAATTTTAATAAATTAAACAAATAAAATCTTTCTCTAATTATATTTATTTTTAGATCTAAATCTTTAATTTCATATTTGATATTACAACTTATCTCATATAGTTGTTTTTCCTCAATTTAAAAAAATTTAAAATTAATATTATTAAAAATAATGAAACACCTTGAGAGTACTTCAGACAATAATTTTTTACTAATTATTTTATTATTTCTTACAATTTATATAGATTTCAATGAAAGATCTCTAATACATTATTAATTAAGCAAACCAAAGGTTAAATTCTTATATTTTGATTCTCTTAAGTCCAAAAATCTCTTATATGCATATTTAAAAATTCTTTTAAACTGATAACAAGTCAATTGAATAAACTTATCTACAATTTACAAAACAGACTACCTTCTTTTTGTAACAAAATAACCCCATAACAAATAATAATCTTATAATTTTATTAATGACTAATATCATTAATAACACATTAATCAATATTACAAATTTATAGACAAAATATTAATTATATATTTAAAGAACAACCAATTCAATGACAGCATTCACGACAACCCATTCCCCCCTCGATGAACAGACAAATTAAGAAGCAATAAACCAAAATAAGAGAAGATGGCACCAATTTTCCATTAACATGGGACCACAAAAACCATTAAAAAAACTACTAGCCCTCACTAGATTTACAAAAAAGGCAAATCTAAAAAGAAGAGATGGGGATCCTACCCCAAGGGGCGGGTCCTATCAACCCTTCAATGGGGAATCAAATTCCCATTCTTTTTTCACAAAGGACGAAAGAAACGAGAAAAAGCTTTCTCGCAAGATGTGATGGACGTAAAGTTACAAGCCCATCCCCCACCCCCGGGCCATCCTGTCGTGGCAAAATCCTGTCCACACATCATGAAAAACCCCCCCATTTCCGACTCAGTCCCCCCGCTTTCGGGCCCCACTAAAACAGTAGGCCTGAGAACCAAAGGGTCATCACCACCACGGAAGCAGAGGACAAGCTAATAATAATGCCTTCAAATGGAAAGGAAGCCACGCCATTGCTGTCGATCCCAGTGCCACTTCCTGAGGGCCCCAGTCCTGTACCAAACACTGTAGAGGGTGTGGCTGTAGTCGTTGTAGGTGTTGTGCCAGGAGTGGTGGTCGTGGTGGTGCCCATCGGGGTACCCGTCGTTGGAGTTGTGGAGCCCGTCCCTCCAGTGCTGCAAAAATTACGGACAAGCCAGGGTAATTAATCTAAAGCCCACGTTCCAAAACGAAATCTTCATTAAAAAAATTAAAAAAAGCATTATAACTGTAGCGGACAAAACACATTATTGAAAGCAACTGCTAAACACATTAGTTACAACTGTAGCGAAACATGTCCACCACCATTTTGTGGAAGAAGGATATCACCCTGAAATCTTTCAATAAAATAAACCCCCCCCCGGGTCGGGTAGTAAACAAGAGGACAAAACATCTTTGAAATATCAACATCAATACAGCTCAGAGCTTGTAAAAGATGGATGCACGATCCTTGCCTCGAAAACCCAAAACAATGCCAGATAATATTTAGAGTGTGGTGTGCTAGATCTGCTTTTTCCTAACCAGTGTCTCCAAATGCAAGTTTAAAGCAACACTATAATGGGCTGCCTGATTCCCGTACAAAACTCCCAATAGTTTTACCACAAAAGTAAAGAAACCAGGTGTGTACCGATGGTTAAGCAAAGACACAAAAGATGCTGCAAGTAAACTATTGCGTACCAGACGGTAAAAATGGAATGGTTTTGGGTAACAGAGGGATAGGCAAAGAATTAATTCCCCTGATATCAAGATTTCATGCGGATTCTAATTCAGTCACAAGATAATCAAAGGCAAAAAGTATGATTTTTGGAACATTGCTTTTTGAAAATAAAAGATTGTTAAAAAAAAATTGAGAACGTAAAAAAAAAAAAATCATGCCTTGCACTCGCAGGATAAGTACATCCAGAAGCTACGGCTGCAAAACAGAAATGGGAGGAATGTATTAGAACTCTGAAGAGATAAGTGGGAAAGTAAAAGAATGTTCCAAGGTAACTTGACTACTTACAAGAGGGAGGATTTGCACTAGTGGATGCAGTTCCTGAAAAGTCACAGCTTCCTGAAGTTTGGCCTTTCTTCTGGAAATAGCTGTTAGCAGCCCAGTCGCAGTGTGCTTTGACAGTGTTGGGGTTATAACAAGCACCATTTTGAAGGATTGGAGTACAGTCTGCTCCAGCTCCACAAGCATAATCTATGGTCTTTTGTAGTGCTTGCTCACCCGCACCATCCTTACATAAGCAGTAAGCAGCATCTACAACCAAAGAGAGAGAAAAAAACGTAAATATTCAAATGTACCGTTTTATTCCCATCCTCCCACACCCCCAAACAAAAAAAAACAAAAAAAAACAAAAAAAGCTTAAAATATTCATATCATGGAGAAAGAACAGGATCTATGACAAGTTTCCCTTTAAGTAATGAGAAAATATACCAAGAATAAAAAAGAAAAATTGACAATCACCTCATCTATCAGCTAAGTCAGACCAAAAAAGGCACAATACGTCATTTACAGCCAAAAATCCACCAGAACCATCAAGAAACAACACAGTAATTTCGACTCAAAAGGTTAGATTAGAGAAGAAACAAATAAATAAAGAACACCCCCGCCCCCCGCCCCCCAAAAAATAAAAGAAATCAATAGCTTACTTGAATGACCGGTGAGAGCCAAGAGAAGTAGTAAAGACAGTAAAACAGCCATGAAGGATGCAAAGATCGTGCAACAAAATCTCAGGAATTCACAGCCCCTTTGAAGTTGGGTAGTAGAAGCTAGTTCAGTAGTACCGAGGGAGTGATGAAAGGTTGTGGTGGTATAAGGGCTTCTTTATGTTGCAATAATTTAACCCAACGTTCTACAGAAACCTTGCATTCGGACGCACCAATTAGGACCCCATCACCTCGAAATGTGCGTGGCTGTTTTCATCGCGATACGAGCTAGCTCAGTTTTTGTCCAGTATTTGACCGTTCGATTATGTACATTTGCGCTCCTTCCCAACGGTCATGAACTCGTGCAACCCAAAAGAAAAAAATTATATATATATCTTCTGCTTCTCTATCTTCTTCTTCTTATGCATATACATCATATAATTTTAAAAATTGTTTATCAATATTTATTAATTAATAGTTTTTCTAATTAATATGGATGAAATTAATTTAAAAATTATTTAAAATTATATATATAACTATTTGTTTATTAATATGCTAATAAACAATTTGTTAATAAAAATATTAATTAATAAATATATTTTATTTAACTTGCATAAATATATGATGTATATTGATCGACCAAGCAAAACTAAATTTGTGGGAATCAAGGATTTTTTTTTTTTTATGTATATTTGTAGTTGTCTTTTACGTTCGGACATGTATTCTAGGTTTTTGGAAAAGACTTGATGGATACAGATTTTACCAAAACAAATGGTCATAAATATTATATTTTATAAATATCTTATATTAAACGGGTAAATATTTTATATAACATAAAATTATAGTAATATAATAAATATTCAAGTAATTTTTTATATTACATAAAATATTATTTATATATTATAAACGTTTTTAAATACAATATATTGTAGCCATGCAGTGACTTAATATTTTGAAAATGAGAAAATTTAAGTATCAATGTACGATGAATAATATATAAATAATAAATAGCCATACAAAGAACGCTGCCGAACAATATTTGTCAAGGGGATAGTTGATCCAGCCTTTTACATCAAATTTAAATTTTAGATTTTTTTTTTTTATGTATAAGACCCTTTTTTTTTTAATGATATTTTAATTTTATAAGGTATAAAATACATATTATTTTATAAATAAATATAAAAGATATCTTATTTTTAATATAAAAATATAAACTTTGAAATTATTCTTATTTTTCAACATTCGACCATACAAATCTGTTTGAATTCCAGTTTGACAATTTTCAATGATTGCCTGCTCGGATATTATACGCCTATATTTGACTTGTACGTCATCTTAGAATTTCTTTTGTTTTTTTTTTTTTTTTTTTTTTTTTTTTTGTTTCTTCTTCAAGGCACCCAAACGAACCATTGGGGCTAAAACCTCGAGTTACATATAATTTTTTTATACGAGGCACTTCAGCGGTGATCAATAAATTAAAATTTTATTTTAATATTTTATATTTTAGTTTGAAAAATATTTAAGACATCAAATATAATTACGGTTCTATTATTGATTATTAAAAATAATTTTTAATTTTTATTTATATAAATAAATTATAAAAAATTAAAAGTTCTCATTGGTACTTTATAATATTCGTAATAAAATAAAAAACTGAATTTCCTTTATTTGTTGACATTAAGAATAAAATCAATTTGCAAATATGTTTGTTAAATAAGATAGAACCTATCGCACAAATTTAGTAATATGGATATCAGGATCTATTTTTTCTGATTTAGGTTATTTTGCTTAAATTTTTTGTATTTTTTAGTTACACATTAGGTTAATAGGGTTATATAGTTATTTTATTTATTAATACAACTTAACACTTAAATATATATATATATATATATATATATCTAAAACATCTATTAAAAGTATTTGACATAAATATTAGAAATGTTTATACATATATTAAATATGTCTTTTTTTGGTCAAATATATGTTAAAGTGTATGATATATATATAAAGGAAAATATCAAATACATATTATATTTGGTTTGTATATTTGACATTAATATATATTGTCTTAGAAGTATCCATATTTTATTGCTTGAACTCGACCTCAAGCAAAACTGCAAAAGGCTCCAATGGTTCTAATGCTCTGGGTGTGTCCAGGCATCATTCTGCCCTCCATTAAACGCAAAATCGATTCTCCAATTTCAATTCATTCAGTGTTACAATTGTTAAGATTACTTTTGATATTAAATTATCAATTTTAATATCACTTATTACGAGTCTATTATTTTTTTTTTAAATTAACTTATTAAGTATGTAGCGTATTTACATCTATAAAATTCAAAATTTTCATTCCGCATGAAATTCAGTTATAGTAGGCTTTGCTTCAACTCAGGTACGAGCCCAGATATACACTTGGCACCCAATAAAAGCTGGTTAAGTTAATTAAGAAAATGGGCACCGAGGCATGATACTCTCCCACATATGGTGTAGCCAGAAGAGTCAATTGTCCGAAGATTGATCCATCGAGGGCGATTCTGAAAACATGATACGTGAAATTACTGTCTTTTGTTCTTTCATGCAAGCCTGTGGTAAAAACCGAGGGGGCGGAGACAAATCTAGAAACGTTATAGAAGTAATTTTTTTATAAAAAAATATTATAATAATAATTTCACAAATAAATAAAATTAATTATGCAAAAAAAAATTGATTTATTTAATAAAAGTGTCAAATAAATAAATAATTTCAAAAGGAAGAGTAAATTTGCACATTGCTACACAGGGCTTATGACCTGAGCCCCCCACCCCACTCTGCGAAAGAGCGGGGAAGCCCCGATCCCAAAACTGAACGCGACAATGATGGAATTTTGAGGGTTTAAGCAAATAAAAGGCCCCTGGATTTCAAGATAATATCAGGAATGCCACCCACACCCGAAAACCCTGACAAGAAATAAGCCCTAATCACTCGTGGCGGTCACCTCACCTCACACCCCCTGAGCTCATCAATGGCGATCCTCGCTCGTACCAAAACCCTAATCAAAACCCTAAACCCCGCCAAGCCCATCTCCACTTTCACCTTCCTCTGCCAAGAGCCACAACTGGCCGCCGCCGAGCACCCTCATTCCGATGCCGACCCTACCAGTGCCTCCGCCACTCCTCTCCCTCCAAACCCGGCCTCCGGCAGCCCTCTCTACAACGAGAACTGGAGGAACCCTAGCCCGTTCCCTAATACGCCCCTGAGTCAGTCCATAGTGCCGCTGGGGATCCTCGGCCAGTACCCCGGAGGCCGCTTCCAGTCCATGGCACAAAGCGTCGATTTGAACTCCCTGTTGAATGTATTCGCAGATTGGATGCCGTTGCAGCGGTGGTCCGATATCAAGCAAATGTTCGAGTTCTGGATACGGTCGCTGGACAAGAACGGGAAGCCGAACAAGCCCGATGTGAACTTGTACAATCATTATTTGAGGGCGAATTTGATGATGGGAGCCTCTGCTGCGGATCTACTTGACTTGGTTTCCCGGATGGATGAGTTTGCCGTTTCCCCTCACACGGCGTCGTATAACCTGGTCCTCAAAGCCATGTTCCAAGCCAAGGAGAACGTGGCCGCCGAGAAGTTGATTCAAAGGTTTGCCCTTTTCAGCCCATTTTTCAACATTCCGGAAACTTCTCTAATTCTGTGCTTTTTCTTGCTTTGGTTTTGGCATTTTAATGATATATTTGCTGTTTCAGGATGGAGGAGATGGGGAAACAGTCTAGACCTGATGACGAGTCGTATGATTTGGTTATTCAAATGAAGTTGTCCGTCGACCAAATTGATGCTGCCTTAAATTACATAGATAAGACTCTAAAATCTGGTTACATTTTGTCAATGAAAGCATTTGGTGAATGTGTGAGAAGCTGTGTTTTCAAGGGCAGACTGGATGCATTGGTGTCGATTATTGAGAAGTGCAAGGTACTTGACAAATGCTTGGATGGTCTGATCCGTGCATGATTTTATGTCTCTGTTTGTTTACATTTTTGTTTATGTGCTCTGTGACTTGCGTTTGTTCATATCTGGCGGTATCAGACCACAGATCAGAATAAAGCTCTTTCTCCAAGTTGGAAAATGTGCAATGACATCGCTGAAGCTGCAATGCAAGAAGATAACAGCAAGCTGGCATATTATGCATTTGAATTTATGGCCAAGTGGATTGCCAGAGGAGAGATTGTAAGGCCTCCAGTTCTTCTTTCTGTGGATGAAGGATTGGTTGTATCAGCACTTGGAACTGCAGGCAGGGCCTATAGTTCTAATCTCTTGGATGCATCATGGGCAATTCTTCGACGCTCGTTACGGCAAAAGAAGGCCCCTAACCCAGAATCTTATCTTGGAAAGATATATGCCCTTGCATCATTAGGAAATCTGCAGAAGGCTTTTGGTACCCTCCGAGAATTTGAGTCTGCTTATGGAAATTGTGACAAAGAAACAAAAGAAGAATTGTTCTCACCATTTAGTTCTTTGTACCCCTTGGTTGTTGCTTGCTCCAGGAGGGGCTTTGAGACTTTGGACTCGGTATTGCTTTATATTTGAATGTCCTTATTCAACTTTAATATATTGCTCGTGAATTTCATGGGAAATCATTAGACTTCAAGCCATCAGATAATTTTGAAGTTTCTTGCAATTTCATGTTAATAATTGAGTTATAGGCTGGTTACAACCTCTTATGCTGTACATTTGATGCTGAAGATGGGAATAATAAAAACACTTAGCATTTATAATATCTGCTTTTGACATTGCAAATCATTTCATTCAAGCTAGCCGTCATCACTTAGGTCTAATATGATATTATATGGGCTGTATAACTGAGTAATCTGTGAGCACCATTATCCAATGCATTAAAGGAGAAGCTTTTTGTGGTTTTTCCACTATGGGTAAACTAAAACTGATCCTTCCTATGAGTAAGTTGTTATGCTATTTATATTATGGTTGTTGCATGGTTTCAGTTGCTTTCAACTAAGATTTGAGGATACTGTATGTGACTGATGAAGGAGCAGAAACTAAAATTCATAATTTAGTTTCCAAAAGAACTGTTCCATTTTATTTTTGTTGGAGTTTAACATATGATCCGTTTTTAGGATTCACCTAACAGCTTAAGCTTTTAGATTAAATGGTTTCTTGAAACAGTATCAAAGCTTTGATGATCAAGAGATCATGAGTGAACTTAGCCTGTTCACATTTCAGTCCAAGAGAGTTGGGCTTTTGTGTGAGGATGTGTGTTGGAATTTAATATATGATCCATTAATGGACTTGACTCAATAGCTTAAGCTTTAGGGTTGAATGGTTTCTTGACAATTGTCATTGTAGTATACTCTCATGGTACAACATAAACATTTCAATGTATATGCACTGTTGACTTGAAATGCATCTCATATTTGATTGCAATACAATTGCAAATCAGGACTAGTACAAAACTCCTTTTAGAAGCCAACTTCCTTTTATTTGAATGTACCTTGTCATTTGCAATGGGTTAGTAATCAGTTTTGGTAATGTACCTCTCAGGTATATTTTCAACTGGAGAAACTGAGCCGTGCAGAAACTCCATACAAGTCTGTTGTTGCTCTTAATTGTATTATTCTAGGTTGTGCAAACATATGGGACCTTGACCGTGCTTATCAAACTCTTGAGGCAATTAGTTCTTTTGGCTTGATACCAGATATCCATTCATACAATGCTTTGATGTTTGCATTTGGAAGACTCAAGAAGGTAAACTTTTTAGGTGCATGTCTCTCCATATCTTTCCCTCTCTCACCCATATGTAGATGCAGGCAACACTCATAGATTCTTGCACATTGGTGGACATGAAAGGTCAAACCCACAGCATATGCATGCTCTTTGTGCTACTGAACATTGTAGCTCTTACCTTGATCTACCTGGAATGGGTGACTTTGCACAAGACCCAGAATGTTACCGGATTGTGGCATTAAATAACAGAGGCAGTGGACTTTCAAGCATGAACCTTTTTGTTTTTTTGTTTTTTGGCTCAATGTGTTGAAGGGCATTAAGGAGGAAAATTTGCTGATTTAACAAGGGGCCACATATAGGCCATTGTGAATTGTGCTGCAGAAATGCTTGGTAATGTATCAATGGTACCATATGGATCATGCCACTCACAAATATGTACATCCAGAGTCGCATCTGTGCATTGGCACAAACTGGATTAGCTGCTTGTTTATTATTCTGTATGTAGGTGTCTTATGGTAAAAGTTCTGGTAATTTTTATGACAGACATTTGAGGCTTCAAGGGTGTTTGAGCACTTAGTAAGCCTGGGTATCAAGCCTAATGCAATGTCATATTCCTTGCTTGTTGATGCTCATCTCATCAACCGGGACATTAACTCAGCTCTTTCTGCGGTCAACCAGATGGTATTGTTTCCTTTCTTTAAACCTATTTTTGTGTGTGCTTAGTGAGCTTTTCTTTTTTCCACTATTAGTGTTGGTGTGCCTGGGGAGAAATTAAATAGTATGTGAAGAACTGTTTGACAGGTATCTGAAGGATTTGTTCCTTCAAAGGAAACACTGAAAAAGGTTAGAAGGCGTTGTATCCGAGAGATGGACTATGAAAGCGATGACAAGGTGGATTCCTTGGCTAAACAGTTTAAAATTCAGATGGGTTCTGAGAATCGCAGGGACTTGTTATTCAATCTTGATTATGGCACTGATTATGCACAATAGAGGTAAATTGAGTTGAAAGTTATTCATTTGCATTCTAGACTGCTTAAAGAATTGATGACGGCAGACTTTTGATCTAGATTGTTGGAATTTGTGGCAGGTCGCTTAGACCTTGTTGACATAGAACATGATGAATTCATGCATGGTGATATTATATTTGAGTCTCATGATCTAGGTAATTTTTTAATGGTTTTGAATTCAGCCAGAGGAGTGACTAGTGAGCTGTTCTCCTCTGGTCCTTGCACATTTTTTAATCCTGGAAAAGGCTTTGAATTTGGGACTTTAGGGCACCACTTGACTTTTTCAGCAACCTCAAATTTGCTTCTATTTTTATCGTATGCACACTTGTGTTAACTGCTTAAGGAGTCCTTGATTTTAGAACCTCCTTGGTCATCAATTCCCAATTCTGGGTTCTTGTATTTTGTAGTTTGATACTGGAGTTTCTGGTTAAATTGGGATCATTGTTTAAGTTGAGATTTTTTTAGCCTTAATTGTGGTATCTTTCTGGGTTATTCATCTTGCAGGTTTGCTCGTCATAATTTTGGCAACCTATGTTCGGGCAGCTCCCATGTTCCCCAGTTCTTGTTTTCTGAGAATTCATTCTGGATTGTAAATTACTGATTGTAACTCAATTTTGACGTTTTGGAAGGATGTAACTTAGGATCACAGGCATCCATTTCTATAGTCTTAAATATGATAACAAATAAATGTAGGAACTTGAACTACAAACGCATATACAATTATTCGCTTATTTTATGCTGTAAATGTATTTTTATTGATTAATATACCGACACTGTTCATAATAATGCAGGTATTAACTGTCTCAAGCCTTATAACTGTTGCACTTACAGACAAGAAAAAAAATAAACGATTTAAGAATGTTATGCAGCTATGGCCAGAGAAACCGAGGAGAAGCATAAATTTCTGCAGCTAGATGTTTAGTCAAGGGAGGTTTCTAGAGTGGGAGTACTGATTTTACAACAACACACATAAGGGAAAAGTGCAGGTTCATGAGTCTGATTTTGTTCTTTATTCTTTCACTATTCCTTAGAGCTTCAAATACATTGATACAAAAAAAAAATATCCCCCTTACATTCGAGCATTAAGCAATTTCCTTGGGAAGAAGTTTGATACAATTGCTTATTGTCTTCATACAAAAACAGGGCTGTGCATCATCTGCCAATCACGGTATTTCCTTAGGAAGTAGGGGCTGAAGCAGCCTTCTGAAATAAGTAAAATGATCAATCAGTTGTGTCAAGCACATGAAACATTATCAACGTATCATTTATAAGTAAATCTTTTTCTTTTTCCTGTTCAACCTTCGGCTGCTACAACCGAGAGCCCAACTACTTCACTACTAAGCCCTGAGATCGAGAGGACAATCACTAGGATTTGAGATTTCACAAACAAAAGACGGACTCAAAGAGAATGTACCCGTTTCTCTTCTTCAATGTTTGCCTTTATTAAAGAGTAGATGGCAACACCTGCAATAGCTATTACTGTACCAATCCCGGTCTGTGTAGTGATTTTATTGCCTGCCAGATTTTTCAATCAGTAGAAATACATAGAAATCATGGTTATTGAACGTGCTGTCAATTGACGAATGAAAAAGGACTGCATCTGTTCAGTTTTAGACTTAGATGGGCTAATTGAGGCAGCTCCAATTCTGCATCAGACAACTTTCTGATAACAGTTTTTAATGTTCCATGGGACATGGAAAAGGAATAAAATCTGATCAAGGTTTGGACCAACTTTGTGTGGTTTACTTCAGCATCTTGATGGCAAATATGGTGTGCATCAAGCACAACATTGATCATTCCCATCAAACAATGAACGATAACATCTGCACATGTGGTAGAAGTGAAGTAGAAAAGTAATTACCAAATACCACAATGGAGAAACCAATGACAAAAACTCGTTTCAACACATTTCCAACTGCATGTGTGAGTGGCGCAACCCGCTCCAGTGTGTTGGTGGCAATCTATAAAGTAAAGATAAAAAGCTATTGAGTGGAAGAAACAAAAAAGGGCAGAGGTAGCACATTTGATCTTTTATGACCGACACGGCATCCTTATGGCTGCCAAGTAAACACCCCACCCTCCCAAATATTAGTACATATTTTGCAATATTAAGACACTCGCTACACTGATAAGCAATAAAATTTTAGGATACATAAGACCTCTTAGCCTATCTGGCAAGTTTTGAGGTACACTAATAGACCTCACCAAGCAAAATGTCACCAAGGACATAAATTAGACAACGCAATAGGATAGATCAATATGTCAAACTATTCTGGTGCAAGCATCTAGCAAACATGAACTCACTAAGTGAATGAAATGAAGAAAAGAACACATATTGATCAAAGGAGAAACCAAAAGTATAGTCGTGACATACCTGGTTGTAGAGATGATAAAACATTCCTACCCAAACAGGTCAGACAAAAATTTGACTAATCCCACTTTGGCTATCGAATCCTTGAATCCACATTGCAGCAGCTGAGGGCCCTCAAGCTGAAATCACACATGGCCTACTATTATTATGTCAAATAAAGCAATATGAATGTAAGTATTTCAGTTGTAGTCTCAACGCAAGTTTGCTTACCACCACTGCTGGCGGGATGCAAAATAAAAGGGCAATTATGGAAATGTAAGCATACAAGTTTGTGCTGTCCATGCCAGTCTGTTGAAAAAGAAACAGTTCAGAAAGAAACACAGTGAATCTAGCACAAAGAGCCAGAAGTACTCTACAACTTGCACCCCACTTACAACAAGACTGCTAGAATGAGTATTATCAAGGGCTATGCAATCCTAAGATGCATAATCTGGGTGCATACATATACAAATGTGAGACTATGTGGTGTGAAGTGTGTTACACTATAAATAATCCTACCATTGCTTTCTTTGAATAGATACTTCTGTACGTGAATGCAATGTTTGAAACCATTGCACTAATGAAACCAGTCCAGTTGAAGGAAAGTTCAGTTAGTGATGCCATTGATACACCTGAAATAGAAGTCATATAACATCAGTTAAAAGTTACAATTTTCTGGTCAGGAATGAATCACTGACATAGATGGCATCCATGTTTATTTCTGAATTTTCTTTTGGAAAAAAAAAATGATACATTGAAATGAAGAGATCTAAGGCAGCAGTAAGAATAGAAAGTGCCATGTGTTACCAATAACTACTGGGGCCAATGAAAGCCAAAGAGACAAGGGGATCTGGTGGCCCAGCACAAACTGAGAGGCAGCAGCATTGAAAAATGGCTCCAGGGCTGCAGAAGGGAATGGCAGATTTAGGAGCTAGCAATCACCTCAAACTTACTATCCCTCAGCATTGCTATGATATTGAGCCACTGATTATAATTGCAAGCTACAATTTATCAGCACAACTCATACCCATAGAGACAGATCAAATAGCAGGCATTCAAGTTGTGTAACATGCTCAAATCACTTAGTTATTTACCACTTGTTAGTGCTATTGCAATCTGCAAATTTTTAATATCCAGCAACAGGACACATATCCAGGGCCATTGCATTACAAAAGCTAAAGCACAGAAAAGAAACCTAAAAAGGCACGCCATTAGGTAGGTAAACGGGGGCATCTCTTGTGGAGTTTAGGAAAGGTTAGTTGCGTTCTCTCTGCCTTTAGAAAGGCTATTTTTTGAACTCAAACCTGTGACCCTCAAGTTTATCATGAAAACATAAGCATTGAAACATGTCACATCAGTCAAACTAGATACAGAATAATAACTAATACCAATTGCCCAGGCAGTTCGGACATCAAACCAAATAAAACTTTGATAAAAAAACTCATTAACTGCAAATCTTTGACTTCATGTATGCAATTGTGCATGCTTGCACCAAAACATAATGGCCCTACTTAGTAGAAATCAACATCCTACACTTGCACATTTTCTTTTCATGGATATACACTGAATACAATAGATCAGAACCATTTGCAGAAAGAGATTTTTGCTTCCATCCAATTACAGTACCTTTGATGGTGTGAGTGAAAGACACAGCAACAGCAGCAAATGATACATTAGACATAACATGTCCAAGAGCATGACAGAATGCAACAGGAGTCAGTAGTAACAGGAGCTCCTTATCCATTGGCTGATTTACAAAGGAAATTACACATTTCATTAAGCCTCACTGCGACTGCTAATGTGTAGATAACAAAGAGCAGCAAAAGCGAACTTACTGCACGTTTTGGAAGGCCAACACCCCAACAAACAAGACAGTACACCACTCCAACTAGGAGATGTACAACCGAAACAAAGCTGCAAAAGCAACAAAAACCATCCAATTTTGTAGCCAGAAACATTATATCTGAAGAAATGGGAACCCAGAGGATATTTCAAAAGAATAAAATCATCAAGCAAGAACCACATACTATGGATATGGGAAATAGTTGTACACTTTCTTGTTGAGTATATTGAAAATGACATTCAAAAAGTACCTGCATACAAATTATAACGCGCCAAATCAATTATAAACGTATTATTTTATTAACTCTCTAATCAACTTTATGCATTATATACGTGGGCCCATTGTGATTATGGTATTGAAAAGGTTAAATTGTACGATTAATGATAATCCTAATAATAATAAAAACGTAATTGCAAACTCAAATCCGAGACAGGTCCGATTCATCTGGCGGGTCCGATTCACCTGGCGTAATTTTTCCGAACAAACAAATGTGACAATCAACCTTCTTTATTTTATGAGAAAATGTAGCGATTAAACTTACCAAGTAAAGAAGAAGAAGCCTGTAACCAGCGCCGGAAATCTCTCGCCGAAGCTCTTCGCCGGCTCCACCTGCCTATGATAACAATAAACACCAAAATTTAATTCATTATGAAAATCATAAAAGGCCAGCAAGTTCAAAAAAAAAAAAACAAGAAAGTTAAAATTAAAATTTTAAAAAATAATAAAAGAAGAAAGCTCGTTATCAATTCATTTCAGCAATCAAACAGTAACTTTCTACTAAAAAATTTAAACGAAACGAGCAAAAAATTTCTTTGAATCCTAACCCGTCAGCATCGGCAGCTGCAGCCTTAGCAACGACGGGGAATTCAACGGTTGATCGCCGACGCAGAACATGACTCGTCCAGCCGGAAAATCTAACCGGGGCAAGAAAAGCTCCGACGTCGGGCAACGGAGAAAAGGCCAAGCGCGCGGCTTTGCAAGCGAGCGATCGAGGCTTGACCGGACCGTCGTCTCTCAAAATCCTGCTAAAAGGCTGCGAGTAGTACATTGAACGGAAACGGCCGGAGTGTACGGCGGAGTGAAGCATCGTGCTTGTGATTGACGCCATTGTCGACAGGCCAAAAGCAATAGGCTGCCAGAATATCCAGAACTGAGAACTGAACTTTAGAGAGTTTTGAGCAATTTTCTCAAAATGAGTAAAAGAAAAGAGAAATGAAAAGGGAAGTATGTGTGGACGTGAGGGAAAGCTCAGCTCGTTGGATTTCCATAATGGATAGAGCACGTAAGCGCCCCTCCCCCCCCACCGCGTCGTGTTTAGATTTTAGAGAGAGAGAGAGAGCCACAGAAAGAGAGCGAGAGAGATTTCTGGCGCGTCCGCTCCACCGCCACCAGACTTTTTTCCTCTTTTTTTTTTCAATAAGTCTAAGAAAAACAATATATATTAATAATTTTTTTCAAAATAAATAAATAAATAAATATTGATAGCCGTTGGATTTGAATTTGTCCCCACTTATAGCATAAGTGATGTTTGTTTCATTTTTCATTTTTTATTTTTCATTTTTTCTTAAAAAGAATATAAATTTGCATTAAATAAGAGATTGAAAAGGATATATAATATATAATAAACCATTGCTTAGCTACATCGTCAACTGTGTTCTTTTATTTAAAAACAAAAAACAAAAAAATAAAAAAAGGAAAAATAAATAAAAAACAGAAGGCAAAATCAAAGAGGAGTTTGGCTTCCCTGCTGGATGCCATAAATGTTTACGTTGGTATCAATTATTTTTTTGTGCATATTCTATATGCACACTTTAAATTAATTATTATTTTTAAAATAAATAATGCCAACATCTTTTCACTTTAATTATTTAAATTTATTAAAAATATAACACATTAAATAAATAAATAAATAAATAAATAAAAGCAACGTGGTTGATGTACGTGCAATAGGTTGGTGGGAAAAGGATAATGAACCCGTGACATAAGGCAACGAAATTGTTTTCGGTACAATGAAGAAGTTAATTGGAGGAGAGGTTTTATAAAATTTAATTATATAACCGAATGATAAAAGTAATATTTTAAAAAATTAAAATTATTTTAAAAATTTTTAATGTTACAGTAAAAATAATTATTTATGATAAATAAAGCTTAAAACTTAAAAAATAAAATTTAAATTTTATGATATAAGTTTAAGTTGTATAATTAAGTTAAAGAAAAATTCAGTTTGCATGTTAAATAATATTAAAGAATTTAAATGTAGTTTAATTTCTAATAAACTTAAATTTATATTTTAAAAATTTTTAAATTTAAATAAATTTATATTTATTAATTAAAGAGAATATATAATTAAGATTTTTTTTTATTAAAGAGTGGTCAATGAAAAAGTTTTTTTGTTTTTTCAAGCCAATGATAGACATTGGAGGGATCGCCCAGTGCATTGCGATTTGGCATTTGGGAGATACTCCACATATGTATCATTTTATATAATATAAATTGATTTGACATGAATTTTTATTATATAATTAAAAAATTATTTTATTGTCCATAAAATATAATTTATGTAATCTATAATTTCATGTATATAATATAAATAATTTTGTGATTGTTTAAATTTATGAGACGTCTATCTATTTTAGATATTTATATATATATATAAATAATAATAATAATAAAATACTGCAAATACGACTGGCTTGGCAACGACGTGATGTAGTGCGCGTATGCAAGGGGCGCCGTCAATGGCAACGACTGGCTGGGCCTCTTGCCAGCCACCCACCCCATACGAACAAAAAGGGTAAAGCCTGGCCACATCATATGCAGTCGTTCTTCTTCTTCGTTTTTTTTTTTTTTTTTGGGGTTGTTGTCAAACCGCCGTCGTTTTCTTCATCGTGATAAGACTTTCAACTGAACGTGTGGAGGAAATGTGGAGCTTCCATAAATCTCATCCAATATTATGCCCTCTTCCATTAATATATATATATATATATATATATATATATATATAGAACACCCTTTATTCAAGCTCCATTTGATTATTTATTGATGGGGTTTTCAAAATTGGCTCAGGAATTATTCATTTATTTTGTTTGTTGAACAAACGAGATGATTGGCCATCCCCTGAAAAAAATAAATAAATAAATAAATAAAATAAAATAAAAGGGATGGGTGGTGGTGGGGGTGGCTTGATCCCTTGCTCATAGAGCCTACAATTTGGTGTGAAAAAGCATATTGGATCAAAATTCAAACCTGCTAGCAATCAAGTCAGGCTCAAGATAGAAATTTAGATCATTAACCTGATTAAAAGTATAGGCCTGCACCAACAAAACAAAATCATTGCTGCTGCTGCTGCTCTTTTTGTCAATGGCTGTGACAGAGTGAAGCAAATTAAAATTGTTGCAATAATAAATACATCGATCCTCTGTACCAGCAAACTGAAGTCGAAAGTTTTTGCAAATATTTCATTCAAAGGGTTCCATTATGTGAATATATTCTCCCGTCTGATTTTAATATCAATAATATTATTTTGGTAATTAGACCCCATTTGATTATTGCAAGTGATTATGGGATTTCCTTTTTCATGCTTCGCGACGTTGGTGTTAAAACGGATAATCCGACCCAATTACCAGGCCATTAATTTAAAGTTAAACCGACCTCCTCCTCCCCTGGACCTTGCCACCCAAGAAACAAAAAACAAAAAAAAAAAAGTGCTCGCAAAGCGTTTGTGTGGGAAATCAGTAAGAAAGGAGAAATAGAAAAAAGAAAAGAAATTAAAAAAAAAAAAAAGGCACAAGATGGAGGGTGGCGGCGGAGGACATGGCAAGGAGAAAGAAGGGAAGCAAGACGGTGCGTCCGTACATTCTCCATGCAGAGCTCTCCGATCTCCTGCCGACACTCTTTCGGAGGTCTGTCCTTCTCCTTCCCGCCGCTATTTGCTACCATTGATGGCGGAATTGAAACTGAGCTTTTTCTTGTGTGCGTGTTTGTTTTTGTTTTGTGGCGGCGGCGGACGATTAGAAGCAATCGGATTCGGAGGTCGAACTGGAACTCAGATTCTTAGAAGCTCTCGCAATTTATCCCCCGGTCAGACTGCAAGGCACGTTCGTTCCGCTTCCATTTTGTGATTATTGTCTTGCATCTCCGATTCGTTCAATATTGAGCCAAATTGCTGACATTTTCTGTGTTAGAATCATGTAAATTTCGTTTACAATCTCCTTTATTTCAGTAAAATAATATTATACTGAAATCTACGGATTCTAACGTAAATATCTGGGAGTCTAACATTATGATGCACGGAGGATATGAGTGATAGAATTGAATAATCATTCAACTTGAATCAAATGTAGATCATTTTTCTTTTCGATTGCTGATTACTAGGAATTTTTCTTCTTTTTTTTTTTTTTTTTTTTGCTGTTTCTCTGTAACTTTGTGGCAAACTGTATTTTGAAAAAAGAAGTATTTCAAATTTATTTTCCTTTTTTCCTAGCTGAAACTTTTGGTGGAAGGGCAGGAGGGCCTTACATAATGAAACTATGATGGAAGTTAGACTGTACTGATGGATTCTTGACAGTGATATGTGGACGGCGGAGCATCTTTTTTTTCCATGTTGCATTCCTTGTGAAAAGACGCAGAGACCAATGAATGCAACGTTTTGCCTTCTAAGGCAACAGGATTAGTTTGATTCTCTGTTTTTATTATTTTGTTGTTAGCTGTGATACGGACATATTTCCTGGTTACCCCTATGACAGACTTTGATATTAGCATAGCATCATTTCCCCAGCATGATCAAAAGTTAAAATGAAAGGGGAAATCTCGAAAAAAAGAAAGAAAGAATATATTGATATGATTTTGACCTATTACCTTGTGTAGAAACCATACTGTAGGAGATAGACAAGTGTTCACTTACCTCCTCCTTGTTCAGTATCAGACAAACAATCATTAAAGTAAATTCACATGCCAAGTGATGTTGAAATGAAGGTTGGCCTAAAATGATTAGGGGGAACTTATAAGCATTGAATCTTCTAAATTGATAGTAAACCATCATTATTTTGTGAAGGAAGTCGTTCAATACACAACTGAGATGAAACAAGCTCAATTTTTATTCTCAGGTAATCAGCCTGTTTAAGAATCTGAAAAAGCACTCAATAAATTCTTTTCATGCAGGCATTCATCGCCATTTCGTCATTTATGGCCTGATGGAATATCTGCAGAGAAGGTTGTTTTACCTCAGAATTATACAGTATACACACTTTTAGTTATGTGCAGTTTCTGATGCAAACATACGTAATTAAAATGTTGCATCTATTATGTTAATTTCTTGATGATTCTATCACAGGCTTGATCGGCACTTTTCTCCGGATGAAGTTTTGCAGTTGATGAACCGTTTCTATAACCTAGCAATGCTGGTAAGGAATCTATCTTAATGACAATTTCCCCTTCTGTGCTTTCACACAAGCAAATAACCAAAAAGTGTTGCATCAATTTCGTTTAAATGCTTTGTGAATGGTAGCAGATTCTAGCGAGATGTGAAAGTATACAAAAAAAAAAAAAAAATCAAATTAGTTGCAAACTGGATGGCGAATTCTACTAATATAAACCTCAACATAGTATAAGACCGATAGTGCTGAAACTCTGGGATATCTCTGCACTTTGGTGATGAAATTTATGTTAGCAGACAGAACGAATTCACACTCAACCCCTGGCAACCGTGAAAAAACATGAACAAATATACTGGGGCGGGGGGGCATGGGGATGTGGGTAATAGAGGACCTCACCTCTGCTCTTGTTTTTAGCTTTTTACAAAAAAATTATTGCATCTTTTTCATTATGGTGTGCTTTGATTACATTTTTCAGGAACCAGAGGAGGAAATAGAAATCCTGCGTCGTGAAGAAGATTTCAGCTTGCCTGAGAGTTATTTTGCAAAGGAAGGGTCATGAATTTTGGCGCTTAAGTTCCCACAAGAGTTGTCCATACGTTGATTCTTATACGACAGTTGCAACATGGCAACATTTTTTGACTGCACTTACCATGTCAATGATGTTAGGCGGCTAGATTTGGAGTATGGCACTTCCAGATTTCCAATTGACCTTCTCACTCAACTTTCAAAGATATGAGTGAATGCGTCAATAAAACTGGATGTGGGCCTTGGTGCTTACAATAGACTATAACCATGTTGGAGGGTTTGGACCATCAGGTCATAGGCAAGGATATTAAAACTTCTGATAGAAAGCGGTGAAACCTAGAAAAAGAATTGTTGCAACAGCTTCTCTCTTTAGCTTCTTCTTCTTCTTCTTCTTCATTTTGGATGTGTCATTAATTCCTCTTGGTCAAGTGTTTCATCCACAGCCGGGTTTCCTGGATTCAAACATGCCGTAAATATAATGACCCTTACCTTCGGGCATACGGTAACCAACACACAAGGAGGAGAAGGTGCAGTTCGTTGACCATATTATACGTAAGTCTGGCTCCTGCAAGTACGGCATAACATGCAAATTTTGACCATCCACCTCCTGGGAAAGGTCATGATCATGACCACCCACTTCTGCCGGTGCACAAGTTGCTGGAAGCCCAGTAGA
This sequence comes from Ceriops zippeliana, assembly GCA_037897445.1. NCBI lineage: Eukaryota > Viridiplantae > Streptophyta > Magnoliopsida > Malpighiales > Rhizophoraceae > Ceriops > Ceriops zippeliana. Next base: position 2,404,938 of record JBAPLH010000188.1, on the reverse strand, counting down.
AGCATGGTCCCTTGAATTGTTCTGCGATAATGTTGGGGGATGTGGCAGAATACAGGCGTGACATGGCTAATGCCAAAATGAATAATTAAAGGCAAGAATTAGTGTAATAATAAAGTTATCTTATTTTAACCTAAAGGTCATAAATTTGAGTTACCGAAGCAACTTTTTTATAGAAAGCAGAGATGACATCATGTACATTTGAGTTTTCTTCGGAACCCACAACAGGGGCCTCTCGGCATGTCCTTTTAGCGGGATGTCGAGTTCAAAACAGTACAAAGACACAGGGCATGGCATTGGTCATTGATATCGGCTAAAAGAGAGGAAATATTTGTATCTGGGAGAGAGGGAGAGACAGAGGAAATTGTTATGTCCGAGGGGATGAGGAAAAGAAGGAAGTAAACAAAATCAATGCCTACATGTTGGACAACTGCCACTTTCACGAGGGAAGAAAGTTCGGCTTACCATGCCTGCTTCTTTGGTTGAAGTCCACACATTTTTGCTTTTTCCTGACGTCCATTTAACTTGCAGAAGCCTAAAGCTCAAACAAAATATGGAAATATGGCTTTACATCTCCAAAGGGGACAACTTAAACGGCGCACACTTCCATCCTCTCACATCAAATCTCTCCCGTTCAAGTCCACACCGATAAGAAAAAAGATTGTACATGGTTAAGGCCCAGATGCATGGACCTAAGATACTTGGGAGTGTTTCCTGTTTATGTGCCACAAAAAGATTGCGCATGGGGTCGAGATTCACGCCCCTCGCCCTCCACGTAGCATTTGCTGCGTGCCTCGGCATTTACATGGAGGTGAATTGGAGTACTTGCCATTTTGTTTTTTATTATTATTTCAGTTGAGGAAAAACGATATATAGAAAAATTGTGTCCCTGAGGAATACTTTTGATAAAAATAAATGGGAATCAACCATTCTTATTCTCGCAGTTTATTAAGAAGTAATCAGATTCTCCTCAATTGGGAAATCAACCATTCCCTAATAATACTCATTAATCACTTTCGCAACCTATCTCGGAATCAAAAAGAGCTCTCTCCAAGATTGCTAAAGTGAAAACTTTAGTTCAAATGAAGAAGGGAAAACTTTAGTTCACATCTTCTTTAGAATGTGAAGATGCTGGCAATATGTCCCTGCATGTTAGGGTGCCTGCAGTTAGATGATGAAACTTTAATGGAAGATCCAAAAATATAAAATTTGCACTCAAGATTTAAAGATAAAATTTTTAGACGATGAACAACATGCCCATATCAACTCATTTCCTTATAAAGGAGGTTAAATCGTGATGTTAACACGAAATAATCTGATTTTGATCTGCAGAACGATAATTAATATTTTTCTTTTTTCTTTTTTTTTTTGAGAACAACAACAACAATAACAGGTTTTTACAAAAGGGTTAGTGTGTTCTTGATTTGATGTGGTTTGATTACATTTTCAAAAACAAGCTGATGAAGAAATGGAAATCCTGAGTCATAAGGGAGATTTCTGCTTGCCCCAAGAGTTATTTTGGAAACGAAACATCATAATTGGTGATTTTCTAGCCCCATTTCCCTCAAGACTTGTTTGTTCTTCCAATCCTACACCACAGTCGCTACAAGAAAAACTTTACTTCTTACTTCTCACTTCTCTCTCCTTCTCCACTTAAAATGTGAGAATCTCAAATTTCCTTCCAGCGATTCTAGTGCTGATCTACTTCGAGAAGCCATTTAAAGTTTAAAAGGTCAGCACAGCCAGAGTTTAGACTCACACACATACACAACGAGATAAAACGGCAGACAGACGATCGGCTGCCTGACAAAATGTCAAAAAAGGAACTTTGGAGATGCAGGGGATCGAACCCTGTACCTCTCGCATGCAAAGCGAGCGCTCTACCATTTGAGCTACATCCCCAAGTTGGAATTCTACCTCGTTTTCTAGATCTGTAAACTTTTAATTAACAACGACGCATTACATTCATGCAAAGTGCGTTCAAAAGTTCGGGGGGGTATGTGTAATCCCCTCGTTATTTTTCCATAATTTAATTTTAAATTCATTTGTACCCCAAAAAAATAAAAATAAATAAATAAAAATATATATATATATATATAGAAATGAAATATAAAGTTAAACCAAGAAGAATTTTTTTTATGTAATATATTTTTATTTTACTAAAATAAATTTGTTTATATTAATTAAAAAAATTATCAATCAGAATATCAAGTCAGCATAAAATTATAAAAAAAGAAAGAAAGAAAGAAAGAAAAGGTCCCAAAATACCGAAAGAACCCCTCCTCCGACAAAACAGGATTGAATGGATCCAATTCCCCAAAGGAAAAGAAAGAATTTTAAAAAAGAAAATAAATAAATAAATAAAGGCGAAAAGCCCGCTTACTCGTTCAAAAAAAGGGGGAAAGAAAAAAGGGGAAAACCCCAACCAACGGTCCAGATCCGGTCTTCATTGCTCCTCAAAACAATCGCTGGCTCCTTCCTCCACCGCACGCACCGTTACTCAAACCTTTCTCCAATTTCCTCGCAGATCTCTCCAATTTCGTTAATTTCTTCACATTCCCCCGTATTTTTCTTCCCCCCACTCCCCCCGAGAACAAGTCAAAATTTTATTTTGTTTTTCCTTCTTTTCTTCTCTTTGTTTATTGGAAGATTGTTGTGTGTTGGGTGTTGTGCGAGTGATCTCTCTGTCAGCAATGTCGACGGAGAAGGAGAGAGAGAGTCTTGTTTACATGGCCAAGCTCGCCGAGCAGGCCGAGCGCTACGATGGTATGTCAAAGATTGTTTTGTTCTGCGCTTCTGTCTTTGCTTTTTTTTTTTTTTTAAATTTTTGCTGGGGTGGGGGAGGAGGAGGGGGGGGGGGGCGAATTTACTTGAATTTCGAATCTTAGTGGATAGCCAAGCGTTTATGCGACATTAGGTTGGTTAACATTACGGGATATGATGGGAGAATTTGACAAAGAGATGAAGATGGGATGGCCAAGAATGTCGGTGAAAGGGACTGGGAAAAGTTTTTGCATCGAACCATTTGAGAAAGAAAGTGACCGACTTTTCACCATTTTCCTCCTACTTTGCCCAAGTTTCCCGGTCAGCCGAAAATGGGTTTCTTCTGTTTTGTTAGAGACGACACGACGCTTGCTTATGATTTGTGGACGGGTGATCTGATGCTAACTGCTTCGCTTGTTAAAAAAGTTTTAATTTTTACGTCTTCCCTCATCTGGGTGTTCCAGATTGTGATCTAAAAGTGTCATGACATGGATTGTATGCCATGTCATTGATTGACTTGTAAGCCATATGTTCATTTCAAAGGCATCCACGAACTCCAATATTCTTTCTTCTTATTTTTTTTTGGGAGAAAAGTGACGATGCTCTTTCATATTTGATAGAATTGGAATCAGAAGATATGTTTTGTAACTGGGGTTTAAACATTTCTTTGGATTTAATTTTGACCGTTTACCTGCATTTACATTGATGTGAAAATACTTGGGTACATTGCCAATGTTTATGATTTAATCTTTTCACACAGGACACTCTTAGAGTATATCATCCCCATTTCTTATATGTTTTTACCTCCGTCCTAAAGTTCCTCAACATTTAGACTTTTAGGTATCTTTGTAGTTGAAATTTTCTGTGGGATAACGATACTCAAATTGCTTGGGCACTTTCTGATGTTTAATCATTGTTTTTTGATGTCATGCGCATGCATATGTCTGCTAGTATCTTACTCCAGTAATTTTAAATTGAATTTTGAGACAGAAATGGTTGAAAGCATGAAACAAGTTGCAAAACTTAATTGCGACTTGACTGTCGAGGAGAGAAACCTCCTCTCTGTGGGGTACAAAAATGTTATTGGTGCTAGGCGAGCTTCTTGGCGCATTATGTCTTCCATTGAGCAAAAGGAAGAGTCTAAGGGGAATGACAACAATGTTAAACTGATCAAAGGTTACCGCCAGCAGGTAGAGGAGGAACTGTCAAAGATTTGCAATGACATTCTGTCCATCATAGACAAGCATCTGATCCCCTCTGCTGCCTCTGGAGAAGCTACCGTGTTCTACTACAAGATGTGGGTTAAGTTTGTTTTTAGAGCTGCTTTATTATCCCCTTACACAGACCACTTTTATCAGGGTCACTTTATTTGATCAGTTGTGTCATGCAAGTGAAAAAGGAGACTGATTGGTATGATAATGACTATATTTCTTGTCTCTGATTGATGGTTTAGACATGCTCCCATAATAATACATTATTTTAGTCGGGATCCTCTTAAATGTTTATAATGGGTAATGTGATTGTCATTCACGAATGCAGGAAAGGTGACTATTATCGCTATCTAGCTGAGTTCAAGACTGACCAGGAAAGGAAGGAGGCAGCTGAGCAGTCACTCAAGGGTTATGAGGCATGTTGCTTTGGTTTCTGTGGCATTGATTAAACATGGATAATTAATTGATATATTTACTTCTACATGTACTTTATATCTACTTTACATATTGTTAATATATGCTCTCTGTTGCCATCAATCCTTTAGGCTGCTTCTGCCTCTGCAAATACAGATCTGCCTTCAACCCACCCAATTCGTCTTGGACTTGCACTTAACTTCTCTGTTTTCTACTATGAGATCATGAATTCTCCTGAAAGGTACATGAGCGACTTGATTTCATTACATCAAACTGATTATCCTTGTGCTAGGCTTGGTTTGCCGATGCATCTTTTGTTATGAAAACTTGCAGGGCTTGCCATTTGGCCAAACAAGCTTTTGATGAGGCAATTGCTGAGTTGGACACATTGAGTGAGGAGTCATACAAAGATAGCACCCTGATTATGCAGTTGTTGAGAGATAACCTAACTCTTTGGACTTCTGATCTGCCTGAAGATGGAGGTAGGGTTTAAATTGAATTGAACTATTAAATTAGCATGATATATTTTGTGGGAAACAGTGGTGAAATATGCATCGTGATGCTTAAACGAGCATGCTAGTAAAGCTACCAATGACATTCCTCTTAATTTACAACTAATTGGGGACAACTTGTTTTAGTTTTCTGGGAGTTTATTTGGGTGATATGGTATGGTTTAGATATAAGGTAAAAAGTCTCAAACAAGATGTTCCATGTAGGTGAGGATAATGTCAAGGGTGAGGAATCCAAACCCGCTGATGCAGAGGTTAGTTCTTGCATAATTTAATGAACCGAAATTCTGGGTTTTTTTTAACGTTACACTAATAAAAGTCTTAACTCTTTTTGCAGCAAGCTCTCAGTAAGAGGGTCGAAAACTAGTTGCAGAAGTGGCTTCTTTTTATTAGCTTTCTTGGAAGGGTATTGGATTGAGCGTTGGAGATGGTTTACAATCGTTTTCATCTACTTAGATCCTACCAAAGCCCCCGAGGATAAAGATTTGACTAATTGCGCCCTGCCTTCCTCACTTTTCTTCTTGTCAATCTTTCTGAACAATCCGTTCTTTTTCTTTTAAACATTGCTTTACTTTTATCAGTCTTTGCACGCATAAACTTTTTATGGTAATGATGAATGTCTTTTAATTTTCCTCTTCATCCTGCAGCTTTGGAAGGTATCATTTTTCGCTTTTCCTAATCCTTTTTTACCGCAACAGTTAATGTTTGAGGATCTCCCGTCTGCCTAAGCATGACCTTTGCCGCTTTTATCAGTATTTATGAAATTATGGTTTCGTAGGCTGTCCCCTGTGGCTAGGCATTCGATGTTCGGCCAAGAATGCACATAGCCATTTTTCAGCATGACATCGAGGTGTAGGTTGCGGTGGTTATTAGAGGTAGACCTGATCATGGGGGCCAATTCTAGTTTGGGGGAGGCTGAAGCATAACGGAATTGTTCCAGTTTGGGTTTCATGCCAATTCTGGTCCAATTGCCAGTTTAGGTTTCGGTTTCGATTCAACTGTTGATTTTAGTTTTTGGTTCTAACTGGATTCAAACTTGTTCGACTTTTTTCTAATTTAAAATTTTTAAACTCTAATTAGATTAAAAAGAAAATTTGAAATAATTGAAGGTGTTAAATTTAATTAAGCATTAATTAAGTTGCCCACGTATCATCTATACTTCGGATGGGGCTCATGGCTGGGATTGTCTATTCACTGGGATTGCCTTCATCATGCTGTAAATAACAAGATTCAAGTTCCATTCAAGCAAATATATAAAGAAGAGAGAATTCTTACCACTTGCTTCCTCACAGCATGCAGCAGCAAAATTTTAGTTTGCCTTCTTGTTGCCTCAATCATCTCCTCTGTGGCATCAATTATTTGCTTTGGCAAATGCACTTCCATTAATTCAAACCACTCTCCTAGCATCATCTTCTCTAAAAAGAAAAAGAAGGAAACCCATCTGTAGAATAATTGCAACAGACTAAAGCTGTTTGATTAAGTCAGCTCATTGTATACATCAATTACGAGTACTGCCATTGAATGCGTCAGACTGTATTATTATATCTAGATCATACTTTTATAAAAGTCAAGTCCCTAATTAACAGTTTGAGTTTCTGTCATTTTCTGTCTCATCATTATCAGAAGTTTGTAACAGGGCTTCCTTAACTTTTTCTTTTAGTCCTCTGCAGAAGAGCTTGATGCTAGAGATAGTCAAGCATTAACCCTAAAAACACTATTTCTTACTCAAAATTATCCTTTTAGTACAAATTCAGAAGGAATAGTTCAACAATTGCTGACCTTTTTTTTTTATTTTTTTGAATTCATATATAAACCAAGAGTATTTGAAGTTAATTTACTAAAAGATACATCGCTATTTAAGCAATTAATATTAATACAAAAAGAAGAAACATTTTCATTTTCTTTTAAATCAAAAAAAATATATAAAAGAATAGAAGAAGGTACTCAAAAAGAAGAAAATTAGCAAATCATTAAATTTTTTTCTAAACAATTTGAAACTGAAGTTTGTGCAGATATACTAGCCACATTTTGGAATACACAAACTACCATAGGTAAAAAAAATTTATGAAAGAACTATTACGGCTAAAACAAGACCTATGCAAATGATTAAAAAGTTATTAGAACATTGTAAAAAGAAAATAAACAAATTATTAAAAGAGGAATAATTAAGCCAAGTAAATCACTATGATCTTATTCTACATTTTATATTAATAATCTCAAACAGTGATAGAAAGAGGGGCACTGAGGTTAGTATTATACTATAAACTATTAAACAAAGTAATGGAATAGATAAGATATCTTGCATATTACTGGAAACCCTATGAATCTAATCGAGATATAATGATAATAAAGTCGAGGAATATGCTTTAACAATACTTTTATTTTGGTAAAAAATTTAAGTCATGTTATGAGAGCTTGGAACGCAAACTTTCCCTTAGACTGCTTGTTCTCCATTACCTTTAAATTATCATGGATCTTAAGCTGGAATGATTCAATTAAAGAAAAGTACCAGTAAGACAAATAATTATAAAATTGTGGCCTTCCGCTCCTACAGCACAAACTGGTCTAGATGCTGCTGTTAATTGTCTCAAGAAAATTCAAGGAAAAATACATTTTGAAAATGTTACAGTAAATCAGTCCACTTTCAAGCTCTTCTTCAGAGGACTACAAGAAAAAATTAAAGGAAGCACTTACAAATTTCTGATAGGATGAGACACAAGGTCGGCTTGCTAATTCATATCTCAATAATGAAGATCCTGACCATGAACCTGACTTAATCAGACAGCTTTACAGCAAAGGAATCATGTGACTTTTATAAAAGTATGGTGCAGATGTAATAATGCAGTGATGTTACTCATAATTATTGAATTTTTTTATGTAAGAACTTACCTCATCTGGATTCCAAAAACCTCGAAGTCCGAAACATGTGATTATAAATAGCAGAAGAACCGTGCACCATCTGTTTGACCCTCAAACCATAAAAAGGAGATGCCGAGTGAAAATGTCCTGAGATGGCATCTAGTCAAAAGGAAATAGTTTAAGAGGACCATGCCATAAAATTCATCGTGACCTTGAAAAAACTCAGCTGAGAAGATAATTTGCGGCAGAAATCATCCAAAAGCAGGTTACCAAAAAGAGTAGCAATCTGTATGTGCACCATCGATGGACCTTCAATTAGAAAAATTAAGATCCCCCTCTCAGACTCTCAGAGGGAACAGAGGGGTAACACAATATTGTGGCATTTTCTCGCCAGCCACAAGGATGAACATGAGCAGGAGGCATGGGAGTTAGGAGCATAAGAACTTGCAACCATGTTTAAAACAAGGAGTCTCACAAATGTGTGCTGTTGCATGAAATGGAGCTATGAATTGCTGGTCACTCACATTAGAATATGACAGAACTAAGAATTTATCTCTATAGCAGGGTAAAACTAAGCTTAAACTAGGAGAGTCAGCTCAAAGGAACTCCCAAACTATCAACATGCTCACACACACCAGAGATTTTATTGTCATCGAATACCATAGCAATAGCCCTCCTCCACAAATCTGCATCAATAGCATTTGCCTTGCAAGCACCATTCAAAATAGACCATAACAGCTCTACATTCTTTTCCTGCGACAACCTATCCACCAATTTGGCTATACTAGCAGGACGAGGGACAAAGCCTTTGAAAACCATCTCATCTAAAACAAATGCTGCTTCCTTGAACTGCATCCCATCACAAAGACCATCAAAAAGAATCCTATATGAGACAGCATCAGGAAGGCAACCACATCTTGGCATATCTTCAAACAGATCATTTGCTTCACTCCATTTCCCATCTTTGCACAACTCGCAAAGTATGACATTATAACTAATTACATCTGGCTTACACCCCTTTCCCATCATTTCATCCAAAACTTTATAAGCTGTTTTGTAATCCTTGTCTTTACAAAACCCAGTAATCATTGCATTATATGTCACCGTATCAGGCTTGCATCCACTTTCAGTCATCTCCTCCAAAAGTCCTAAAGCTTCCTCCTTCCTCCCAACCTTGAAATGGCCACTAATCAAAGTAGAATAAATTGCTGAATCCAATTTTATTCTTTTCTTAACCATCTCCTCCTTAAGCTGCAGAGCCAAATTCAACCGTCCAGTATTACAAAGACCCTTTATCAAGGAAGCATAAACATGCGCGTTTGGACTCACCTTGTAGACCCTAACCATATCATCTTTCAACTTCAACGCCTCCTTCAACCTCAAATTCAAGCAAAGCCCATAAGTCAATGCCCCGAAAGTCGACACACTCGGACGAACATCTCTCTGTCCCATTTCATCAAACACCTTGAACGCGTCTTCCATTCTCCCATTTGATCCAAACCAACGAATCAGTATATTATAGGTACATGCATCCGCCTTTCCATATCTTCCCATATCCACAAAAACATCCCGCATTTTATCAAACTCTCTACACATCAGCAACGCATTGAGTAAAGAATTGACGGATTTGATAGTTCTCGCGCACCGGAAAGACGGCATTTCATCGAACAGCTTGAGTGCACTTTCAGCAAGGCGAGCGCGACCGTAAAAAGCAATTACGCTGCAAAATAGAGCTTCTTTGGGAGAAAATTTGGTTTCGTTCTTGAGCTGGCTGAGGACTTTCTGCATATCATCGAACATTTTGGCGCGGCCGAGCTTGGTGATAATGAGGTCATACGAGAGAAGAGAGTAGCGGAAGGGCTTTGGAGAGTCTCTTGTGCCTGGTTTGTTGTTCGGGTTCGGGTTCCGGAAGAGTTGGAGAGCGAGTTTCGGGTCCTTTGGAGACGGAGAAGCGAGGACAGCCTGAAGGGAGAGACCAGCTTTGTTGGGTTCATATTTCAATTTTTGCCCGCCGCTTCTTTGCCTTTTTGTTGCATCCGATCTTCTTAAATCCCACTTTCCATTGTCAGCATCTTGGAGATGCAAAGAAGACGAGCATATACAATTCAATTGGAGGGAGTTGCAACCTAACAAAATGACTCAGAGCAAACCGAGTTCCACGGTACTTGTTGCATAAATCTCCGCCCTGGAGAGGGATGCAGAGAGCAAGAAAGAGAGAGCCGGAGTTAAAAAGTTACGGGAAAAAAAATCTATCATTTTGTGGCCTGTAGAATTCTCCCCTCGGACAACGATTGTTCGTTACAGATATGAAACTTTGTGTTTCATGTTAAGATAATAAAGAAATTAACAGAATTTTAACCAAAAAGGGAAAGATATTGGATGAATGAATTGCTACAAATGCCTTGACCCCCAAAAAACAATAAAAAAAGAAGGAATTTCCACTGGCAGCTACTTTTGCAGCAAGCCTCCTTCCTTTCTAATCTACAGCTTTTTGCTTTTACCAAGTTTAGTTGTAATCTCACCAAGCAGGATTCCGTGATTTATCAGCGTGACGACTGCTGTTTGATTAGCCAGATTCATGCTGCATACCAATAACAAGCCTCGGTTTCTTCTATTCTACACAATCCATCTCTTCCTCTTGGAAAAAAAATTTGGCCCTCCCCAATGCAGTATCTAGTTTAGGCTCCTAAATAACATCTCAGCCCTGCAGCTCAACCATTTCCAATGGTTTGCAGTTCGACCTTCCCCCCTATCAGGTCCAGGAATCTCTAAGAGATCTGAATAATGTCGCAATCAAACACCTGAAGGATATATGAAGATGCCAATTTTCAAGGTAGATCCAAAAGAAGAAGAAAAAAAAAAAAGAGCAGAATTTACAGGTTTGCAGTGGCAACACTTCCAGACACTAGAGCAATCATTTTCTTAAAAATTGTTTCTGGCAAACAAGCAGGCGCTGTTCCCTGCCATTCTGTAGGTCAATCACCCTTGCTTCCCAGTTTATCTGGGTCACAAGGGTCCGAGCCATCTCAATCACTCCTAATTTGTCAGAAATAACAACCCATCCCTGCCGAAAAAAACAGCTATTTTTTAAGGTTGTCCAAGCAAGAAAAAAGATCAACAATATTACACACAAAGCACAACATCATGCATGCCAGCCCATAAAACAAAAGGTGATGAATTCTATGAGACTTCACATAAATCATCTGTGCATAGGCTATCTGAATACAGGAACAATTACCTCTGGCTGGAGTATTCGATCCATCTCCAAAATTAAGTCCACCATACCACACCTCTCAGAACTAAGTTGTGAAAGAAGTCCATTTGCATGAAGCATGTCATATGTTCTGGGGTATGTTGGGAATGGTTCACACCTGTGTGCCAACAGGATGACCATCTCATTCAATCTGTTTCCTAAACTTTGGAAATAATGAAAACAATATATATTTCATACAGACGACTTTGTTGCATCGTCATGTATATTTACAGACACACAGACACTATTTTTGAGCACAATGAAATTAATTTATTAACATTTCTGTGATGAGGTCTATCAATTAAGTTAAAAGAGCCATGTCTTCATAGGTTATGGAGTAAACCCAGAAAAGTTTCCTTGGTTAGTTACATAAAACATTGAACTTTATGAAAAATGCAGTCGAAAGTTGACTTTGATGCTATGTTTTCCCAGAAGTTTAGACAGGATATCTGAACGAAAAAAGCATACACACCATAAAATCTCCAATTGTTTGAAGAGACTAATAAAAAGAAGAATGATAAGAATTATAGTCATAAAACTGCATACTGTCTTCGAGAAGAGGGAAAATAACATACCAGTCATGCAAAACACCTGCAAAACCCTGATCAAATATGAGGGGAAGTGTATTGCAGGAATTAATAGGCACAACATTCATCACCCATACGGATTTATTTCCTCCAGAAATGCAGCATTTATGCCCCCATAATGAGCATTCATATCCATCACATTGCGTATCATGTCATATGGAGGTAATGGGTCTTCATCACCAGGCCTCTTGGGATGGTCTGAAAAAATCAAGGGAGTAAGTAAAGACCATAGTCTCTTAGAGCTAATCTCCACATCTGTGAGTCCTCAAGGAAGTCTTCAGGTGGAACTCCTGCAAGGGTAAAAATAAATTAATAAACTAAGAAGCCTAGATATTGTGAACAAAAATTTTTAAAATAAAAAAGAAAAAAAAAAGAAAACTCCAAGGTAACTCATGAAGATACTGAAGAAGGAAACCATGTAATGTGAAAACCAAAAACAATGCTTTCCTTGAAGTTCAAGCTCTGCTGAGCTCAAATCAGAAACAGAAGATCTGTCCTGAATGGGAATCCATCGCTTGCTGTTGGTCCCATTTATACATGAGACAAGGTGTTGATAATATGCTGGGACATCATGTCTGTCATTGCAAAGTGGGACTCCATTATGCTTACTACAACAAATAATAAAAGAAAAACATTAGTGTCATTTTGGCTACTAACTTATAAGATAATGAAATATATATATATATATATATATATATATATATATATATCTACAAAATGAAAATCCTCACTAAACATCAGAATGGCATGTGGTGATCAATAAAACCAAGGACTATTCAATAGTGAAAATAACATCCTCACCCAGAAGTATGGCAATGGGCATCAATAGTTTTCTGCCAGATTAAAGTCTCATCCTGCTGAGCAATAAGAGTCCAACAGATTTTCTCAGTGAACTCTTCTACAGGTGTCGGGGAATTTCTCTTCTTAATGTGCAGAGAGCTTCCATGTGTCTTGCTTGTCAGTGAGGTTAAAACAAAGTATCCTCCAGGCCTAAGAACTCGATCTGCTTCAATAAGGAAGTTTCCATCTGTTTTATTAACTCCAAAGGTTAAAAACAAAACACAAAAGTTTTGAACAAAGATTGCTGCCTGTGATCAGTGAAATTTCCATGTGTACAACAATGCAGAACAAATTATTAGAAATATTGTGGAGAAATAAGCTAGGCACAAATGCTTTGAATCTGGTGGTCCAAAAATGTTCTCTCATGAACCTCGTTGCATTACAATAAAACCAACTAGTCTACTGTGGAACAACCTATAATCATCAACTTCTTTCCTCAGAAACCACAGCACATATATTGACTGAACAATCAAACTAAGAAGCAATATGGTCTTGATTCTTAAATACAAGGGAGATTTGACAGTACCACAGAAGCATCTCAACATTTTTAATTCTGTATAAAGTTTTAACAGAGCAGCACAGCAAGAGAAAAATATAAAACACACCATAGAACAGAAGGCAAACTAGCAACAAGATACAGTTTAGCTTATTTATTAGAACAAATGTGCAGCATAAAAAAAGAAGCCACCACATAACTACCAGGAGAGATGCCATAGAGGACCTTTTTCATCCCAAGCAATACCACATTGGGCACAATGAACCATGTCAAATGACAATGATGGGTAAGGAAGTTGTGAAATAAAGTTCCCAATCATTGCTGGTAGACCTCTCTCAAGAGCCACTTGTACTTGGCTGCCCGTCACCTCATATGCTGCAATACAGAGAGGCATTAACTTCAGTGATACCAAATGAGCTCCAAAGCTGCCAAATCCACAGCCAATATCTAACATAGTTCGCACCTATTAATCAACCAACAAAGGTTAAAAACTGCACAATACTCCACTTCACTTGAAATGAGCACAAAATAGAGAAAACTATATGACATGTTTCCTATGATGGCTACAAACTCAGTAGGAGACTGTATGAAATGGTTTTCTTTCAAAAAGATCATTTTTTAGAGCAACTGTTGCTCTGGTAAATAAATAACTCTAAAGAGAAAGTGTAAAGAAGACTTGCATTCTTTTCAAAGAAATATAAGCAGTTTTAGAAGTAATATTGCTTGTGAAGCTGCTGACACTAGCCATAGAACTCAAAGAACACTTACACCAGCTTGAAGAAATTCGGAGTCAGCTCCTAATCCAATCATCTCTGCAATCTGGCGGGAATAATCTTTGACACCATCAAAGATCAATCCTCCATCTGAGTGAAAAGCAATTTGATTCTCTTCTGGGAACATCAGCCAAAAGAGATTGTATTTAGTAAAATTCCCACAACAAGAACGTCATCAACTCTACATAACCTATAATGACTATTGTACCAAGGACCACGATGACATCTAGAATTTTAAAGAATTACCTCTTTGTCATGCTTCCTGAAGAAAGGAATTGGTCTTTGGTTATCTTCACATTTCCACTCCATATCACATCCTGAGCACTTGGCCACCTGAGGGGGATCTTGTAGTCCTTTGGAGGCTGAGTCAGACACCAGCCTCTTGGTCTCAACAATTCACAATGCCGATCAAATTCCTCCCCATCTTTAAACCCAGCCAACAAATTTGCAGTAACGTTGTAACAAGGCACAAAATGTTCTCCTCCTCTGCCACAAAATCCAAGTTCATTTTGGTGACTAGCTCCTAATAACAGAGTCCTCAGTCCCGAAAAATCAACACCTGCCTGTCTCCTTTAGCTTCTTATAAGTCGAAAAAATGTCAGGCACTGGAGTGGACGCCAAAGAATCAAATGCACCGGAAGAAGTGGATCCCAGAATTGCAATTAGAGCAAGCACACAAATTAGGCATAACAGCAACCAACTAACAGAAAATCCGTTGAACCGGGGCCTTCTCATATCCAAAATGTTGAACGAATGAGCTCCGTAAGTCCACTACTAAATGACGTTACTCAACATAAATCTTCAACAGCTCCCAAAAAAATAAAAATAAAATAAAACATAAGAACCCCATCACCACGTATAGGTCCACTATGCACGTTGCCACAGATCCGCAAAATCCCTACATAAAGCAGACTTCTGTCCACTCCGGGATCGATCTTTTCATACCAATCAAGCCTAAACTTGTTAAAGCCTCAAAAATCGAAAATGGGAATTAGGATCGTGAATCGGGATTTCAATTGCTAATAATGATCCAACAAATTCACGCAGTTGAATCCACCAAATCAGTCTCTCCGGTGACCAAGCCACTCAGATCAACCTACAATATCGCATTCATTTAACAGTAATGCTTGCTTGCCAGTTTAACGTTAAAAACACACACAGAACAGATTAATGTTAAAAGAAGAAAACCACCACCGAAATTAGATATGGAAATGCACATTTTAACATTCTGAAATGAAAATAAAATATGAGAAAATTGGGTCCCTTTTCTGGGGGAAGGGGTGTGGGGAATACCAGTTATAATTCGTTCTTGCTATTGAGAAGATGATTCAAATGCAAAATGTGCGAGAGAGTAAGGAATAGAGAGGGAGGGAGGGAGGGAGCTTTAATTTTGATAGAATTCTAATCATTTATTTCTTATTAAAATTAAATTTAAATGCTTCTAAAAATTGCCCATTTTTAAGCATATCATATGCTTCTTCTTCTACTTTTTTTTTTTGGAACCAATTAAAATTCCAAAAATAATAATAATAATAATTTCTATAACAGGTGTCCACAAAAAAATAAATAATAAATCTTATAATATTTCATAATTTTTTACAATTAAAAATAATAAAATGTGAGAAAGTATTTCAATTGAGAGATGATATTATAGTATAAATTAAATTAAAACCCTAAAGAGATTTTTAGGGATATAGAGCTATATAATTAGACAAAAACTTTTTAAAGCCGGCCTAGTTGCGGCAATCGGATCATAAAGCTCCTCCGAGCGACCATCTTCGGAGACGTTATAACTACTGGCGAGACGGCCAGTTGCTCCAAATGCTAGGCGGCAACCTGGTAATTTGACATTTCGGATGAAAAAAAAAATTGTCAAAATTCAACCCAACACCCCTTGACTTGAATTGGTTTGAAAATAAAATAATAAAAATAAAAAAATAAAATCACATATTCGCTCAATAATAGTAAGGGATCTAGAAATTTTAATTAGTTGGAACAACAATATGTGAGAAGAATGAAAACGTTGCATGGATGCAATAATCTGTGAGCCTTTTAATTTTTTTATTTTGTAATGCAAAATGTAAGCCATAAATATGAATAATGCATAAAAGTTTAGGTAATTCATATTGCAAAAGTGCAATATGGATGAATATTTCAATTGGACAACAATGAATCATTTTTCTTTTGTCGAGAATATGTTACAGTGGGGGAGTCAGAAGCGTGAACGGGGGAGGATTGAATTGGACTGAATTGGGAAACATCAGGGAAAGTTTTGAGCTTCGGATGGTTGTAAGGGAAGCTTGGGTATCCAAAGTCATCATCTTTGGACTGAATTGACATACGTTGGAGACGGCTGTCAAATGAGGTCACTTGGGTATCCAAAGTCATCATCTTTGGAAACGACCCAGATTCAAGCAGGAAGACGCGTGTGAACTTCCAGGTTCCAGGCCCAGAATATGAATAATCCATGCCTCTTATATTATATACTTAAGACGTAAGTGAGGAGTCTTAACTATCTTTTCTCTTAATTTAATCCAAGCCACACCCTGACATTATATGACTACCTTTGCTTATACTAAACAAGCTAAATGTTGATGCTTGTGGCTTCTCCCTCTATGTTCTCCTCACTCTCAAGAATGAAATGATGATTCACAACCATGCCACCAGGTAGCCAATGTTCCTCTGTTCCTGCAATTCATGGACAATCGATCATCCATTACATCCCAGGTAAAACAGTTGCATACACTAAAAGGAGACTCCAGATGGGAAAGGCTTCATCGGAAACTTGGCCGTGAAGTGTTATTATCTTCATAATCATCAAGAATTACTTTGACACCATTATTTTTCAGGGCATTAACAACAGCCCAAATCTTGGTGCTGTTTTTAAAACCTTTTTTCTCAAGCTCCTTCTTTACATCGACATGAATCCCTCTTCCCTGCCCCTCTTCAAGACCCTCCACCTTCAGTCGCATGGCCAGCACCTCTCCAGTGACTGCTGCTGCTTTGGCATTGCATGACCGACCGCACTCGAGCGAGTTTTTGATGGAATGTTCAACTGTTGATGCTGTTGCCACAATCCTCCCATTGTTTCTGTCCACCACGTTTGCTGTAATGTACTTCAGCGATATAAACAGCCTCAGCACATATCTCTTTAACACCGTCATTTTTCAATTGTCCTAACATTTTCCATCAAGAACAAAAGCAATAGTAAGTTTTTGGTATCTTAACCAATTCAGTGTCAAGTACAGATGGTGAAACAGGGAAACATCTTAGCAGACAATAAAGAGTATGAATGTCCTCAGTTAGTATAAGAGCTGACTTAAGTATACGCTACAAGCTTTATGTAACATGTCCTACCAGCCAATTTCACCAAAAGCACTGTGACAATCCCATACCCCCCTCAAACATAATTAACACTTTCAATAGAAGTTAACTAATTCACATTCAATTTACTTGCAGCAATTCAAGGATTCCTTTGTCTATCTAAAATCATTCTCATGATTCCAAATGTTTTGAAGACATTTAAATGATAAAGGTTAAATGTTCCACAATATATGCAGCCAACAAGATAGCTAACACGGGCTATTCAGGTTTAAACTTGACATAATTGTTATCTAATAGCAGAAAGACAAATACACGGGGCAAAATCTGGGCCTTGTTCTGCCACCAATGCAACACATATTATGAAGATACCAAGTTATCAAAGTATAACAACCTCATACTTACAGCATATTAGACCAAGAAATCATAACAGAAGCTGTAAAAGAGAAATGACCTCAAAAATATTACCAGAACCTGGGTAAGCATAAAGAAACAAAAAAGAATAAAGAAACATTAAAACAGGCCACTCATCTAAAGTATTTATCCTTGAAAAAGCTGGGGCTGATTAAGGAGCCTGGTACACAACTAAACCAAAATCTACTAGCTGAGATGCCCAAGGCATGCAAAGTGCTCGGCCCCAGAGTGGTTCAAATTCTACCTGCGTTAACTACTGCCTTTGGAAAGTGCTTCCACAATCGTGGGATTCAGGCTCTCACCAGCCCCAACAGTGCCAGAATACCTCACATGCAGTGTTTAAAGGACTCACACCATCCCTCCAAATGAACAAACTAATAACTAACTATTATCTGGTTCGAGAAAGAAAAAAAAAAATTTGAATCTTGCGTGTCTGATTGGAATATGACATCAAAGAAATTAATACAACAAAAGTAGGTAGTATACCATGTAGCAAAGGTGAGAGACACTATGCAGGGAATACTGGCACTAGCTTATGCGGAAGAGAAAGAAAAACCAAGATTTTAACAGAGTCCTGTAGAAAGTGATTTGAGTGTGATAGGAAGAAGAAAAATAAAAGTGACCAAGATTGAAGGATATTCTTGACATTTAGTTACATTGTTATTTGTAGAATTGTAGTCAAACAAATATTCACTATATAGAGTTCACAATAAATAACAGCAGCAATCTCATCCAATGTTTTCCTCAAGAGAAAGAACCACGAAGCATTGCAACAAATGTTCGAAATCAGTAATATCATTCGTCTCAAACCACATACGTCTCAAGCTAAAAAATTTGGTAACTTCCCAAATTCCATTCGTCCCCCAAAGTAAGCAAACCTAGGCAACCATAATCCTAAATCACAGGCACCGAAAGAAGTTAACATCAAGTTTGATTCCTAACTAAGTAATCAGTAATAGCATTCTCATAAAATCACCACAGTTACCACAAGAATCAGAAAAAGACACTGCTTGAAAGCAAGAACCCAGAAAATAAAATCCTCAAAAGAGACTCAACCTAACACAAAAAAAACGGGTACACACAAAGAGCAAACAACAAAGCGATTAGGCTGCCAGTGATTGATTCTTCAGTACAATTGAGTCCACGGTAACAAAAGCCACCAGCTTTCTCAAAATTCAGGAATCAAAATTCCATCTTTAATTGAAGAAAGGGAGTGGCATCAACGCATAAGTATAAGTGAGAAAGAGAGAAAGAGATTGCCTGCTTCTGGATTCGTTTTCGGGCAGCAAGTGACAGAGAACTCCCAGTTGTCCCCCTAATCAGTTTCTCGACGGCTTGCTTGCCAGCCCACTTTCAACTGAGAACTTTTTGACTCGCCCTCAATACTGAACATATCCTGCTCCCGTTTCATACTGGACGGAATTCACTGACGTCCTGCTAACGGACAACATATCTGACGCTTCCTACGCTGCCACGCGTACATTCCGTTTACGTTCCAACAAGATCTAACTAATCAGAACAGAATTACAGCCAAAGGGTGTAAATAGCACAAAGTCATCAGACGGCGGCCCGCCGGTGACTGTCATTCGCTCCAATATTTTAATAGAAAATTTTGAAAGAAAATATCATAATTTTGTATTATATATCAAAATAATTATTGATTTGTTTTTGAGTTTAAAATTTGGAATAAAACAATAAAAAAATGGGTCTTGATGCATACATAGAAATTTTGTATGTTACAAATATATATATATTTTTTATTTTATTTTTTTTCTCGAAACAAGAGATGCAACAATACTGAAAGTTTCAAATCCATCCTATTAACGAGAAGTTGCTGTTGTCTCTTCTCCAACAAACAAAGATTAATTATCTTTGATGACTGATAAATTTTGTACAGACTTCATTTTCATGCTGCTAAATCCCATTTCAATAATTTTCTTTATATTGTCTTCAAATCTTTAAATAAAAAGAAAATAATAAAATAGGACATCATCAAGATTAATTACTGCGAACTGATTCCCAGTTTCATCAAGAGAAGAGGAAAAGCCGTGAGAAATGGAAACAGGCAGCCGCTTCTTCTATCATACTCATGTTGTCCTCTAATAAATAGAGTTAAAAAGCATTTTTGAACTCAACATGGCGAGCTTACGCGGGAATGGATCGAATTCACCAGTCCCAATGGACCCATCGGCGAGATGGCAAAAGATCAACAGTGGACGAAGAGTTTTAGGTTAAGCAACAACTGGGTTCCAACTTTTCATTTTCTGCTTTGTTTTTTTTTTCTTTTTTTGGTTGGCCCTTCACCAATCTTACTCTATTGGACTGAGCCTGAACCTAATATCCACCCAAGCCTGAGCTAATTGATATTTTATGATCAACCCGAGCCCAACAAAACTTAACCATACGGATGTTGGAAGTTTGAATATGTTAAAACTCGAATTAACTCCATACAATTATAAAATATTGAAACATAATGTTTTTTTAAGTGGACGGAAAATACCATCCAGGTGATAATATGATTAGTAATTTAATGTATTTTTTTTCTATATTAATTAGAATTCGAATCCTAATAATTTTCCCAAAGAAGAACAAACTTCATGTGTAGGGTTGCGGTGCCCTTGAGCACACCACAAAAACACTCAAAATATTAAATACCACACCACTCGTGGTTTCTTCTTATGAAACTATATTGTCATTGAGAGTAGTTTGTTGGAATGACATATATTGATTCTCCAAGTCAATTCGCCATGATATGTTAAAGGTATGCTTTAAATTATAGTTGAATTTTACTATTGTAATTAAGAAATTGACAATACTGAAGCTGGTTATTTAAAAATGTAACAAGGCTCATTTTTATCCATTTTTATCCTAAAAATTCAAACGCAAGTTTAAGTTATCGTACGGTTTTTGTCAATACCTTTTTGTGCATGTTTTCTTTTTTAATCATTTTAGGGAGTGATGGACAATTGTTTCTGCTTCCGAAGCAATTGGATTTCTTTTTCATTTTAGGAAGTGGTGGACATGCATGGGTTGAGACGAATGTTTCAGTGTCTTCCCATCTATTTTTTCAGTTATACAGCTCCATCTCTCATCATCATGACAATGAAGAAATGCGAAATGAAAACCTCTGAACTGCAGATTCTTGTTTCTTGCTCTGCTATCAGTTTTGAGCATTACTGTTAGGCAAAATTATTCCAATATTAAAGCACTAATGTCTCCAAATGGCATCACGAGCAACCTGGAAAAGAAAACTATTTTGATCTCCTCAAAAGTGTGAACAAACACATTTAGTGCAAAATTATACTCCATTCTTGAGACTCCAGACGAAGAAGTGGTGTCCCTAAACAAGACACAACTCAAATTTCATTCACACAAAAAACAGATTGATCAACGGAAGGATAAATCTCCTAGCACATAGGTCTAGTGGCACACAATTTGTGGGTACATTCCCTCAAAATCCAACTTCATTAAGAACGTAAAGCATTAGAATCTGTTCCTTCGGTATATCAATATATCAAACATTCCTGTTTTCCTCACTTCAGGCAATTGCTAGTTCCCTGTTCAGGTAGTCGATGAACATCCTCTTTGCACTGTCTGCATCTGAAGGTGGGGGTGGGCCGCTTAAGCTTGTTTGACCCGTCAACTTAATAAATGTTCTTCGTAGCCGACGTAGCTCAGGCAGTCCAATTGATCTCGTAATATTGAGAGCTGGCAATCCCTGACCAAGGGAAATACCATTCAGAGGCCCTCCAACAGACTGGGATTGTGCTTCAACAATCACATTGATCACCTCTTGTGTTGCCCTGTCCAACTCATACAAAGAATTTGCTTCTGAAAGACGTGCACTTTGCGTAGCAATTGTTGGCTGTAAAATTTTGACATCTCGAGTCTTGGAATCCACTGTTTTGGTTAAATACGAAACAGCATCTAAAATGGCAGCAGAAGACTTTTGAATTCCATCTCTAGATGGCCATAACTCGAACAAAGGGGAATCCCATCGGTTCCTTCTATCAGGCCTCTCAAATCTTCTTGCCAAGTCCTCAAATATAGCATCATCATATGCCACTACTCCCTCCTCCTTTCGCTGATTGTTCCAATTTTTACACACAGTTTCTTTGACATCACAGTATAAGACACAATACCTTATTCCTGCAGCACGAGCCAAACACCATAGCTCATATCTGTAACCTTTAATGTTGTTCAATGAATCTACTATGATTATATTGTCCTTTGATACAGATCTATCAACTTCTGACCTAAGCACTCCCCTTAAATTCTTCTCTGCAGTCGTATTGGCATAGCTTTGATTACGATCAAGATGGAATGAAGCTTCATCAATGATTCTAATTGTTAGTTTTGATTCGAATTCTTTGAGAGCTTCAGAAAGGCAAAGTGCGGCCATGGACTTCCCACTGCATGGCTGGCCACAAATCACAACCAAAGCCATCTCAAGGGAATTCTGCACTTGCGCTGAAGCAAATTGAAACTCCTTCTCAAAGATTGCTCACTGCTAGCAGCACAACGAAAATGCATTAATAAGAATTTTCCCCTTCAAGATTGCAACTTTATGTAAGTTTCACATAAGCGTCTAAGATCTGTCCCACATCAGATATAATCTTTGAAACTTAAGCTATCACAAGCAAAACTGAACGCAGCCACCAAAATTGATATTTCATTACTTACACCCCTTATCCTTCAAAAGCCAGAAATTCACCAGCAATGAGATTTTGCTTTCAATGCAATCCCTGAATGTGGGTGAAAGCTTTGAATTATAGAACATCATTTGCTTGTTAGACCTCACAAACATTTGTAGCATTATATGGCATATCATTAGTATTCTAGTAAAAGCCACTATATCTGCTTTTCAATCACGTGAAGAATATCTTGGTGCACAAGGAAATATTTATAATGACAACATAGATTCTAAGACATTAAGTTACATCCATAATTCACATGAAGAAATGGCAGATGAGATTACGTTATCTTATGCCATTATGCACACTGGTTTCCATTCAAACGCTCATAAAAAGAAGATGATTGAAACACACAAGAGAATTTCTTTCGTTATACCGAGACAAAAACAAAGTCAATTAAACAGAAGGGGCACATTAATTTACAAGCAAAACAAGTGCACTGTAAACATTCAAAAGGATCAAAAAATCTTGGCCTACTGTACATCTGAATTCCCCTATTCTTGGAAGAATAATAGATAGCAGATACCAAGCTACTCCACATTAACAGTTGCTGGCTAACACTCAAGTGGATAACAAAGTGAAAAATCTGGGACAGCCTAGATTGTTATTAGCTCTCAATTCTTATCACTTGATGCCATTTGCAGAAACTATAAACCTCTATCTTATTTATAATTATGGTGTCAAAATCCCTTTGGGCTTTTAGTGTTTGCCAAAAATAGCAGAATCAACAACATGGCTGCAGAGCCCCATGTAAAAAAACAAAAAAAAAACTTATCTTTATATAAATTACACCATATAAGTAACAGATTACATGCGCAGAGAAAATCCCAAAAGAAAAAGAAACCAAAGAAGAAGTAAGACTTCAAAGCACGAAAACAATACCCGAGAGATAAAAAGACCTTGAAATCTGAGCCTAGCAACCCAAAAACACTCTGCTTATGAAACGGGATTTCAAAGAAACAAAACTATACTATTGCAAATGTTTTGAGAGGTTAAAAGGGGAAAAGTTGGATTCGGCTCTTGTTTCATAAAAAAGAAAAGGTGCGATTTGGCCGGGGAAGAGGAACGATAGGATCGCCGACGTTTGCCCCGGAGATGATAGGTTCGCCGACAAAACAAGGGGGTTACTCCGGCTTTTAGCTGCAGACCAGAGACAAGACAGAACCGAAACCTCCCCTTTGTCCTCTCAGTTGCGATGTCAAGAGGCAACTTTTACATTTTTCTTTTTCACTCTGCACAAAATAAAATAAAATAAATAAATAATATATATATATTCCAATAAATTTTTTTATGTTACCAATTTATATTACTATAAAAATATTTTTACATAAGTTTTACTATTTATATACTATATATTATTGTTAAAATAAAAATAAAAATAATAAATTTTCTTTTTTATTCTAGAAGCCAAAAAAAAATTGATGCAGTATGCTCCTTATAAAATAAAATTTTAAAGTATTTTTATATATTTAAAAATTATGTGTTACATAATGACTAGTAGTGTTATTATAATATATAATTAATTTTAATTTAATATATAAATTAAGTCATGTAAACTATATTAATTTCCAACTTGAGTATCAAAGGAGACTAAATGTTTACTTGGGTAAAAGGATTTCGGTGCATTGAGTTGGGAATTAGATTCCCTGGAAGCTATATTCATTTGCTTCGAGATGCAAATATCAATGGTCACCATTTACTAATTGTCACCAAGACAATAGAACTGCTTCTGTCGAGCATGCTCTGAGAGAGAACAGTATTTACGTTGTCTCTTTTGCCCAGCGAAGTCATATTTCTCCCCTTCGTAATACAATTGTCCCTATTGGACAATTGGGAATGGTCCGCCGGATTCAGTTCAAGGTTTGGTCTCTCCCCTGTGGATTACAATGGCGCACTCAAGAGATAATAGCCCAAGAACTCGGTTCAATGGTTTAAAATATTCCGAACTTCTGCTTAAATATGAGATTCTGGAGTAACCAAACATCACAATGGCAAGCAATCGCACCGATTTACACTTGAATGTTCCAAGTTTGCTGGGGTGCAATAGTCATGGTTCTTTGTACGTCGGAAGAAAGAAATAAATCTATATTTGATATAAGTGTATTAAATTCATTCGAGTTAATTTACACAAGTAACATGTTCTTTAAAACACTTAAAGTCTCCCTTTTTCAAGGGTAAGTTGTATATATACAAAAACTTTTACAAAAAACACTAGAAGAAATTATATTTGAATATATATGAATATAAGCCATCAGATCCAGGCTACTAAATCTATATGGCAGGCTTGGACTTACTTAAGTAAAGCATATGTAAAATAGTTATATTCGTAAGGTTAGAAAATGAAAGAAACTTGGCTTATGATTTTATTGCTGATGATGTTGAATACTGATACTGAGTTTTTAAGATCTACTCTTCCTATTGTTTAGCTATGCAACCACTGAACGGAAGTCACTTTTAATAATCAGCGAAGCCCTACCCACCTCATTCCACTAAATCCATAGCTTTATCGCCTCTCTGATTGCAAGTAGCTCAATCTCATTAATACTAGTGGTTTGCTCTTTAAAATGTGTTCATTTCTCCTTAACTAAATAGACTACACAATTGTGTAAAACTAATAATCCATATTTCCTTTAATGTGCAAACATTACCCATACCACACCACAACTCTCATGCGTCTTTCAGTGAAGTCAAAGCTACCTATGTAACACCCTACTATCTCAAACACATATACCATATTGCCTTAAAAGAAATAAATGTGCTACTAATTCTTACCCTATAAAGCAGAGGAAGCAAATGTTATCTCTATTGACACTTATGATCAACTGTAGTTTTCTTTTAACAAGAAGGCGACTTAATATGAATTGTTGCCCAAAAACTCCCACTTTAAGAGGAATTAATCCTTTTTTATATACCAACTATCCCTACCTTACTAGGTTCATGACAGCACTTTTGCAAGTCACAAAAGGATTTCACCAAAAATTGTCCATCTTTTGCCTAACACCATATAAACTTATACTTTTCTTCCCTTACATTAGTTAAAAGGCGAATATGAGGTTCCAAAATTTAGTAAATAAATCATTCTCCTATTAAAAAAAACTCTTATGCAATCTAAATTTCCGTACTTATTGGTTACATTCCTATTCAGTCAAAGTTACTCACAGAGCCATTCTTCTGAGATGATAGCACAAATAACCTCAGAAATCTTTGAGTTAATGGTAGGTCTCCAATACATTTGTGATTTAAAAAATCCACCTGTTTACTATCTCCAACCAAATAGTTATAATTAGATTTAATCTCCTTCATATTTCTATCCTTCCTCTACCACGATGAATATATCCTTCTTTATACCAACGACATCTATGAGTACCTCAATGACCACTCTGATAGTCACACTCGGTATTCTCTATATCATGCCTCTAATATTTTAACCCGTTAAGCATTGCCTGCATTTGCCACCCTCTATAGCCACTTTAATAGCAACCCAATATTAGTATCCCTGAGGTTACCAAATCTTTAACACGTAAATGTTTTTTTAGCTGATAGATAAAAAGCCCCATCTAACTCGGTGTATCCATTTTGTACCTTTCTCCTTTCCTAAAGAAAAGATCTTTATATCTTTTTGAAATGCTCTTCCACGACTTACGACATCTGAGATAACAATATAAAATATATCATCAAGGAGTATAAGCAACACTTTAGAAATACAAGACTAGTTTATTTAAAGAAATCTTGTTTTTCACTTTGTTAATTTGCTTCTCATCTTTTGAACAATTGGATCCTACAACCCTTTTACCTGTAGATTTGCTCCTAGCAGCAGTCCCAAATATTTCAATAGCAATGATCCTATCATACAGACATTTTTTTACTCATGTAACATCTTTGTTGAATTGATTTTTAACGTTGCACAACATTGGAAGCATTAAGCATTGATGGATTTGCTTACAGTTGTGAATTGAGTGATTATCCAATTCACTAAAAATTATCACATTATTGATGAATTGTAAGTGCATTAGCTAAATGTCATTTCCAAGTGGGATACCTGTCACAAAACCCAACTCTGCCACATTCCCGAACAATGAATTAAGACCCTCAACAACTAGTAAAAATAGGAAAGGTGACAATGGATCCCCCTTTCGTAGTCTTTGGCCATCTTTAACTGCTCCAACGTGTTATTATTGATGAGAATGAACAATGTCGAAGAAGATATGCACTCCAATATCCATGGCCTCTAATTATAGCCAAAGCTTATGTGTCTCATCACATCAATAAGAAAAGACTACTTTACTATATTATAAGCCATCTCGAAGTTAATTTTTATAATAACGCCCCTTATGTTCCCCTTATGTTTTATTTCTTCATAACTTTAATTGTTTCGTTAACTATTAGTACGTTGTTGAGTATGCTAACTCCCCTGACAATAACTGCTTGAGACTTCCTTACTACCTTTCCAATCATCATACTGAGTTTACAGGATAAAATTTTAACAAGAATCTTGTAAATAAAACCAACCAACGAGATTGGTTGAAACTATCTAACTTTTGTAGCATTGTTAATTTTTTAGTATTAGCACTATGTAGACGAAGGTAAACACCTTACATAATGTACCATTTTTATAGAAGTCATTGAGAAATATCATTACATTATGCTTCACAATCTTCTAATGATGTTTAATAAAATTCAAATTAAAACCATTTAAGTCTGAAGCTTTATTGTCGTTGAAATTTTTGATAACCTCTCACATTTCCTCTCTAGTAAAAGGGTTTTCTAAAACAAGGTTATCTACCCTATTTATCTTTTGGAAAATAACTCTTGTTTGTCTCCATGCAAAGCTTAATGTAAACCCCCAATAAATTCTGGAATTTATTCAAAACAACGGTCATCACCTCCTCGAAATTGGAAAAGGTCTTATTGCTTAACACAATAAAATGAATCATGTTCTTTCTTCTCCTATTCCAAACTTCAATATGAAAGAACTTAGTATTCTTGTCCTTGTCTTTTGACCACTTGAATCAAAATTTTTAAAATCACTTCTATTATTATTATTATTTTTCATAGCAGTCTAATAATTCGCCTTAACCCTTAACAAATCTAATCGCTTTACCTTTGATTGTCGTTGTGCTTCCTGCGTCAAAGTTAATTGCTTAATCTTAAGCTTTGTTACCTTTATGTTCTTATAACGTTCAAACCTTTCCTTCTTGCACCAAAATACACGTCTTTGTAAATGTTTCCTCGTATATGTTTGATCAAGGATTTGAAATATTTGCAATTTTCTTTAGAAAAATATTTCTCTTGCTTCCTTGTTGTTTTAAGGAAATATTGAATTAAAACATTGATAGATAATTTTAATATGAATGAACATGAGTGATAATTAATATATGTACCTTATTCTTTCTTTTTTTTTTTTTTTTAAATAATGAGTATCAAAAGCTTGGATGATGAGTATTGTGTGCCTATATTAAAATTACCTTACAAAGCATTATTAAATGTCATAGTTAAATATACAAAAGCATACACAATAGTGCTATGGAATCATCCCTATGTTATTTCTCATGACACCCAAATATTGATAATGAAAAATTTGATCCGCGATCAACGCAATCATAACCATGCTCGGGATGTTGTTCCAAAATAAACATTGTCAAACGTAACAAACTTTGTACCTAAACATTCCATGTGGTAAAAGATAAAAATGCTGAACGAAGTTTAGCATTGTTCGATGATTCCTTGCCTGCCATTACTTTCCTCGTAACAATCTTGCATTCGTGGTGACATTGTTTTAGGTGGTCAAGCTAGTAAACGAAGTATTATTAAACCTAATGGAAGGGAAATTGGATTAGGAAAAAACTTTACTGCTAGAGCAAAGTGTATCTCTTACCATTGTGTTTCTTGATATGCACTTCTGTCTTTTATTAGGATAATATATAAACTCATTTTTCACGGCGTTGCATTGCTTCAATATTTTTGAGCTTACTATCACGCTTGTTGTGGTTTAAAGGTTTAATTTTTTTTATTTTTTCATATTATATGATCATGAATTTGAATTTTCATAGGACATAAGAATATCGAACTCTATACAGTTCTATTAATTATTATTGACTCTTATCGAGTACCGCAGATATGGCCTTGTTTTCCCATTTCTCGTGAAAACAAATGAAGTTTAAAATTATTTATCCCGGAAAATTTTAACAATGCACATATTGTTGGAGCAAAATCAATGGAAAATGGCCTCCTAGATCCACATAAGATGCAATTATGGTGGGCTACAACAAAATCTCGAAAATAAAGTTCAATTCTGAAGGCGAAGTATTGCCAAATTGGCTGAACGGTTCACTGTTTATGTGGCTTTTAGATATCCTGTATTTTGTTTGCAATGATAGATATAATTCAATTCTCCCCAACTTCTTTGCTTGGTATTAACATTTTGTAAAACATTGAAATTCTAATCAAATATGATCGATTCGTAATTTGTTTAATTCATTCTATGGACTCAGAGATACAGCGCCTGACGACACGACAAATGAGATCAGAAGGTCTAACACGAACGCAACACAGATTCGCAGAACACAAAGTATGCTCTGTACGAAAGGAATGGAGCTAATTAAGAAGCGTTAGGCAAAATTGGTAGCCACCAATTAATTTTCCGAAACAATTCGTGATATTATGTGCCCATTGCCTTTTCGGGGATATTTTAATATTTAAAAATTTAGATTTTTGTTAATAAATCTTAGATTCTTGGTTTTAATAAACAACGTACGTACGAGATCGGTTTCTTAACGGACAAAAGCTTTTGTCTGTTGGCGGAAAATCCGAGTGGTTGGATCTTGGAAACTGGGTGAGTGCTGCTTCCTTACTGCTATCTCTCTCCATATTATAATTATAATTTACCTTTTTTTTTTATTATTTTTTGACACTTGACGAATGCATGCTCGCAATAATAATGATAATAACAGTGTATATAATGACACAGGAACGGGGCCTCTTGTTGTAGTATAGTCTGTGTAGATCCCCTGCTTCGTCGGCAGAAGAAGCTCTCCATCACATCTCTATCTATCTATCTCTCTCTCTTTCGCTTCGTTCATATTCAAAGTTATTGTCTTTTTATTCTTCTCTCGTCTTCTCTTTCGCTTTTGACCTCCTGAGGCTGTAAGGTCATTGATCCCAGTTCGTTCCTTTGTTTTTTTAATATTTTTTTTCTTTGTTGGGTTTTCTGTGTTTTTTTTTTGCATGTTTTGGATTCATGGGCACCTCGATTTGGGTGTTTAGCGGTGTGGTTGTCTTGGTGGGATTTGTTTGTTGTCTTAGCTTTCTTGAGAATTTGGATCTTCCATTATTTTTATATGGATGAAATGATAGAGTTTTTTTTTTTTTTTTTTGGGGAGGGTGCTTTTTTAATGATTGATAGATCTGCCGATGATATATTTATGTATTTATCCATACTGTTTGCTTATTGTGGATCTGATAGCATATTTTGCTTGTTGCAATTCTAGTTCCAGCATTTGAAGGCTTCCGGGTCGTGAAAGCCTGGCTTTTATGGGCAATATATTTGTTGTTGGAGTGGGTTTGATTGTGTTTGATATTGCAATTTTAGCTCGTTCCTGTTTAAGGTAATGAAGAACATGGATCTAAAATTAAACTGTGATCTCCATTCCCCCAATAAGTGATTATGACAAATCTGTGTTTTCCTAATTTAAATTTTAGTCAACGAAGACCATAAAGTTGTTTGCAATAATGTTGATTCCATTTAGCATAGAATCAATTTTGGCGTCTCTGAAATCTCATTTTCTGGTAACATTCGAGAGAAAATTTGCGGTATTGAATGCTCAATGAATGTTTTAGTTTAGGGAAAGCTTTTTTTGGCGTTTTCAAGATCTGCCGTTTTGTATTTTAAATTGGAGTCTCATGGACTAATTATGGTTTTGTCTTCTTTATTTGGCTGTTTTTTCAGATTATCAAAAGCATATAAAAGATGGTGAAGATTTGTTGCATTGGAGCCGGTTATGTCGGTGGGCCGACAATGGCTGTGATTGCACTAAAGTGCCCGGAAATCGAAGTGGCAGTTGTCGACATTTCTGTGCCGCGGATCGGTGCCTGGAACAGCGACAACCTCCCAATCTATGAGCCAGGTCTTGATGACGTGGTCAAACAGTGCAGAGGAAAGAACCTGTTCTTTAGCAATGAAGTGGAGAAACATGTTTCAGAGGCTGATATAGTCTTTGTTTCTGTTAATACCCCGACCAAGACCCAGGGGCTTGGAGCTGGCAAAGCAGCTGATCTGACCTATTGGGAGAGTGCTGCTCGTATGATTGCCGATGTCTCGAAATCTGACAAAATTGTCGTCGAGAAATCAACAGTTCCCGTGAAAACAGCCGAGGCAATTGAAAAGATCTTGACCCACAATAGCAAGGGCATCAACTTCCAGATTCTTTCTAACCCAGAGTTCCTTGCCGAAGGAACTGCAATTCAAGACCTTTTTGATCCAGACAGGGTCCTTATTGGTGGTAGGGAGGTTCCAGAAGGACAAAAGGCAATCCAAGCATTGAAAGATGTTTATGCACACTGGGTTCCTGTGGAGAGAATTATATGTTCCAATCTTTGGTCCGCTGAGCTCTCAAAACTCGCTGCAAACGCCTTTTTGGCGCAGAGGATCTCTTCTGTCAATGCCATGTCGGCCCTCTGTGAAGCGACTGGCGCAGATGTCACCCAGGTCTCGCATGCTGTGGGTAAGGACACGCGAATTGGGCCCAAGTTCCTGAATGCCAGTGTCGGTTTTGGTGGGTCTTGTTTCCAGAAGGATATCTTAAACTTGGTATACATTTGTGAATGCAATGGCCTTCCTGAGGTCGCGAATTACTGGAAACAAGTCATTAAGGTGAATGATTACCAAAAGAACCGATTTGTGAACAGGCTGGTATCCTCTATGTTCAACACAGTGGCAGGTAAAAAGATTGCAATATTGGGATTTGCTTTCAAGAAAGACACCGGGGATACCAGGGAGACCCCGGCTATAGATGTTTGCAAGGGCTTGTTGGGTGACAAAGCTCGATTGAGTATATATGACCCTCAAGTTTCGGAGGAGCAGATTCAAAGGGATCTGTCGATGAATAAGTTTGATTGGGACCATCCTGCCCATCTCCAGCCATTGAGCCCTTCGGCTATCAAGCAAGTCAGTTGTGTCTGGGATGCTTATGAGGCAACCAAAGATGCTCATGGAATTTGCATTCTGACCGAATGGGATGAATTCAAAACTCTTGATTACAAGAGGATTTATGATAACATGCAGAAGCCTGCATTTTTCTTTGATGGGCGAAATGTGGTGGATGTTAATGCGATGAGAGAAATTGGATTCATTGTTTATTCGATTGGCAAGCCTCTTGATCCATGGTTGAAGGACATGCCAGCCGTGGCCTAAGGAGCAGACTAGCACAATTTTGAGGTGGCTTGCGGCAGGATTGTAGTAGAATCATATATGACAGACATCGTGGTCTCATAATTTTTTCTCCTTGGGAATTGGTATTTCCTTACTTCTTCAATGGGGTCCTGGGCACAATTGTGCTTTGGTGTGTCTTTTCTTAGTACGATGCCTGAATACATTCTTCTATTTGTTCAAAATAATCATCACAACCTCATCTTGTTTGGACACCAAGTCTCCATTTATTCTGAACGATTATGTTTTCCAGTTAGTTCATTGGCTATTTACAAGTTTTAGTTGGGGCCTTTTGAAATCTCACTACCAGTTGTATGTTGTTTTCCTTCACGGCTTCCCCTCGGGGGACAACCAGGAATTTATTTATTTTACGTGAGGTAAATGTATTATAATTAGTTTTTCATGCTAAATGTTGGGAAAACTTTCAAACAATTTTGCTACAAAACATTATTATTATTTTTTTTTTTTTTTGGTTGAGATAGATAGATAATTTTCTTTTTTTTTTTTTTTGAACATCTTATCAATTGATCTTATTAATATAAAATTATCTATTTTTATAAAAATAATGTTAAATATATATATTCATACATGGATACATGAATGTGTGCACGTATACACTATGGACACTTGGCGAATGAACATGTCCGCTTGCACTGTCTCTCAATCATTTCCATTTCGGGATCAAAGATTAATTAATTATTTTTATTTTTTGGTGAATTTTATGTTATTTTTTAAATCTCTCTCTCTTTTTTATGGTTGTTCGGGTCAATTTATTAGAGATTGTGACAATCACATCAGAATTGTGTCCAAGTAAACAAAATAATTGAATAATTGCTATCTTTTTCAATGTATTGTATTTTTAATTACATTTTTTTTTTCATATTTTATACTGTTACCAAACATTATTCTATGTTTCATTATGGGTCAGAAGTGAAATTATTTCCCATGTGATTACATCTTTGGACGGGGTACAGAGTTGCCTGTTCCTGCCATCGGAAGCGCAGAGTCATGGTTATATGGATGACGAGAACAGCGGTGGTATCTTTCAGGGAATTTCTTATTTGACTCACTGAAAATGTGACTTAAATTAACTTACTTTTAATGTTGAGCAAAAAAAAGAAAAGAAGTGAATTTAGTTAAAATGAAATATTAATTAAATAAATTTTTATAATACAAAATTATATGTGTACTATACTTATAAATAATGGGAGTAAATTTTGACAAATACCATACTTAAGATTTAGATGAAAATTGTCTCAATTAGGTTTAACGAAGAAGAAGAAGAATCTAAATTCAAACGGCACAATGTTCAGGGAAACATTGCTACATTTAATCTTACGTGCAATTTGGATATGCAATTAATAAATAATACAATGTGCGAGTCCACATTTGGGATGCATTGAATTCACCGCGTTAATATAATTTTATGGAATTGAGACGATTGGTGCTCCCCCGGGTGGGGATGATGCATAATTGTGCCACTGAAGTCAAGTTCATATTTGGGCTTAACGTACGCAAAAGCCTCTGCACATTCAAAGGTAAACGCTTCATGGGATGGTGATATTTTCGTTCCTGTTTGATTAGTCAAAGGACGGGACAATTTCTCCGGTTGAAAGGAAGCAAGGGACAAATAGCTTTGTTATGTCAGCTTGGAGAATAATGATTGAAGCATTTGTAGCAAAAGTTAAGTTAAGTTTCGTGTGTTGGGGTTTATCTCGTTGGCCGGAAAATCCAGTCCGGCTGCTCTCTTTCTTTGTTCCATTTTAATTATTTTTGGTCGGCCGATCATGGAACCTTAATTACATCCTACATGTTTATTCTCATTATGATTTTTTTTATTTGGTCATTCTTTGAATAACTATAAATTTATCCAATTATTCTCTCTCTCTCTCTCTTCTTTTTGGCATGTTGGTTTTTCACTCCCTAACACTAATTATCATACAGTATTATAACTATAAATTTACCAATCAACTTATAATTATAACTGCAGTGTTTTGCTGAGGGCTTGATGGGCCCTTAATGGACTGGCCACAATCAAACCTTGAACAGGGAACTCTCCAAAGGGGGGCCATGGGGGCATCGTCCATTTTGACAAAGCAGAAGCAGATCACTACAAATTCGGGTTGACTCTATCAAAGAAACCGCCTCTGGTGATTATCAAAAGACAGAGAGGAGAAGAAGAAGAAGAAGAAGAAGAAAAAAAAAAACTCAAATATGTTGGCGTGGATAATGACAGAAATTATGTACAATTCTCATTGGTCTTGGGGCAATAACTAAGCGGTATATTACCAGTTAAACCTCAAGTTGTTTGAATATTGAATATTCGTGACTTAGGCTGCTTTGTTAGACAAATTTTACAGGTAAAGGAAGCACAAGATGCAGTCACGAGATTTGAACGAAATTTTCTTTCCTTTCTTTTGTTCTCTCTTTTTCTTTCCTGCATCATTTGTTCATTGTCACCCAAAAAAAAAAAAAAAAAGCTTATTCATGCAGAATAGAACATCCTTCCGTAATGCAGTTGGTAAAATAAATATAATTTCCTTTTGTTTGGTAATTGTGCCTCGTCATTCGGATTGTACGCAAGGTTTATTAAGGAATATTTAATCTTATATCATCCTGTATGATTCTACTGTAAAATCTTTCCCCCCCGATCAGCCTGTCAGTGAACATAACAACACTGGTTGTATTTGCTGAACTTGTAAGGGTATTGGAGAATTGGGTCGATACAAATGCTAATATATCTTTTTTAGGCTAAGATCACATGTCATATTAAATGCTAAGGAAATAGCAAAGCCAAAATTTATTATCTTCGTATATCGGTTGATTTGGTCTGGCGTCACAAAAACAATGATAATGGTCTTTAAAGAAAAGGATGCTTTTGATTGCAAGTAAAATGAGGCGTGAGGTCCTCCTAAATGAATGTCGTGACTATGGATGTAAACAACATTCTGATGTGTACAGAAGGGTCTCTCATCTTAAAAATCGAAAAATCAAATAAAATCAAATAAATAATAACAACTCGATTAGAAAATTCTGTAGGTTTGAAACAATCTGCAGATATTCCAGGGATATCCAGTGGGTGATGCTGGTGCAGAAGGGCAGCCAAAAGGAGTGGTGACCTTAAGAGTTTCTGAAATTTCGATAGCAGAATGGTCTGGCTGCTTGAAATATTGTGTGAGCTAACCATCATCAGCAAAGACAAAAATAAGGCATAGTTCGGAGGTTGCAGGGTCTGAGGAGTCAGAGTCAGAATTGCCCAACAAAAAAAAAAAAAAAAAAAAAATGGCTAATCTTAGTATCCGATCAAATGCTTATTCCTCGGGATTCTCAAAAGACCCAGTAAATCCTGACCGTCCAAATCTAATACCGAATGGCTCACATCTGAGTACACGTGCTTCCTATCTTTTCCTTCCCCTTTTTAATGTTTTGCTTCCATGCATGGAATTCTCCTCCAACTAGAGCACAAAACAAAGGAAGAGAGAGATAGAGATGGAGAAAGAGAAGAGAGAGAGAGAGAGAGAGAGAGAGAGGGAGAGAGAGAGAGAGTCATGGTTGTGCTTTGATTGTTCTTTTATAGAGGCCTGTTCATCGCCATCATCAGCGACCCATCGTCTTCAAGAAAAACAAAACCCAAAGAAAAAAAAGAAAAGCTTTGATTTTTCTTTGCCATTAAAACGCTTCCAATCCCACCATTTATTTTTGCACATTCAGAGAGAGAGAGAGAGAGAGAAAGAGAGAGATGCTGAGGCTAATGTTGGTGTAACTTAAGATGCGATTTTTAAGGGGGGTGGCCTCTTTTTGTGGGTCTCTAGTACTTCACAGAAACTGTCACATCCTTCTCTCACAAAACGCTTTTGATTCTCCTGACCCATTAATACTGAAAAAGAAACAAACTTCGTGATCTGTTTGTTTTTTTTTTTTCCTTCTCTCTGCTTCTCTTCTTGATCTAGATTTGATTCCTTGCTTATTCTCCGCTATCTTTTGCAACCAAAAAATGCAGCATCTTCTGTAGAGATTTTGAGGAAACAAGCCACTGATCTATCTCTTTTACTGTGCAATTGGTTTTAAGCGATGGAACCGAATCAGAAGAAGAAGTTCGTCTGCAAGTTTTGCAACAAGAGATATCCTTGTGGCAAGTCCTTGGGTGGCCACATTCGAATCCATCTCAATGGCAGCCCAACAGTCGCTGAGATGGCAGAAGGAGGAGAGGTGGCTAACATCAAGGGGCAGGGGCCGGGGCCGGAAGCTGCTGCTGGTGGCCAATCTGGCTACGGTCTTAGAGAGAACCCGAAGAAGACAAAGTGGTTTACTATCGATCGAAGCAACCATGCTTTTTTACTCGCAGAAAAGGTGTGCAAAGAATGTGGCAAGGGATTCCAATCCTTGAAAGCGTTATGTGGTCACATGGCGTGTCACTCCAGGAACAGCTACTTCGAAGATCATTCGGGGACCAGTGAAAAGCCGAAAGAGCTGGTAGAGGATAGCCAGTCAGATACCGAGACATCAACTCCAAGCAAGAGGAGGAGATCGGAAATAATGAGGTACAAGGCCATTGGTGCCAACTCTTCTTCATTATCTTTCGCAAATGGTGGCTCTGTATCTTCTGCTTCTGATGTAGAGCAAGAACAAGAAGAAGTTGCCATGTGCCTAATGATGCTGTCTAGGGACCCTGCCTTTAAAGGGTGTTTTAGCTCAGTTGCAGATTCTTCAGATAACAATTCTCTGATTTTAGAGCCTAAGAAGAATGGTGTCAAGAGTTTGTATAATGGGAATGGGACTTTTGGTGTGAAGAAAGCAAAGAAAAGGGAAGTGAAGTCTATTGTTGAGAATCATGGTTCTGAGGATTCTGGTTCTGGGTATTTCATGAATGGTCCAGGACAGGTTGAATCGGATGTTTCTACCGATGGGTTTACTAAGATTGCTGAATTGAAGAAGGGTAAAGCAGAATTTGACTCGAGATTGGTGGATGAAGACTTTGATGCCGAATTAGGGAAGAGGTTGAGTAGGGTTAGACGTGTTAAGACAGAATTCGGAAAGGTCTTAATTGAGAAAGCTGCACACGATCGAGCTGATGATAGAGCTTCATCGAAGTACGATTCGAGCAAGGGATACAAGAATGGTTCTTATGATTCTGAATTTCATGGCAGCAATGCTCAAAAGCAGGGCAAAAGCTTTTGTCTTGGAGGAAACAGAACTAGTAATAGAAAGTCAAATGCCTGCAATGGTTCGCTTAATGAGAGCTACGAGAACAGCATTGAGAACAATTATGTTCCTCGTCCATCCAAGGGTGGGAAGATGGTCAAAACCCCCAGTGGGAAGAGCCCAGTAGAGCACAATTTTGCTGGCAATGCAGAGAAGAAAGTGGGGTCGAAAAAGGGGAAGACGCATGAATGCCCATTCTGCTCCAAGGTTTTCCGCTCAGGTCAAGCTTTAGGCGGCCACAAGAGGTCCCATTTTGTTGGAGGTGGTGAAGACAGCACTATGGTGATTAAGCAAGAAGCTCCCGAGACAACGGTGCCCGCTTTAATTGATCTTAATCTTCCTCCTGCTCCGATGGTGGAAGAGGCCAACGGTGTGGTGCCATGGTAATTCTGGAATTGCTCAAAGTGGGGGATGACATCTGGTCTCAAGCTGGCGACTTTTTGATCATGCCTACCGTTGAAGATTCGAACAATGGCGCTAGCGTTTATAGACAGGTCGACGAACATTTTGGTTATCTTTGCTTCGGATCCATGGATGCCTAATGGAGATGCCTTAAGCAATCGCTGCTCATGGAAAGTAAGTAGTAGTACAGCTTATTTTTCTATCCTAGGAATTTTCTCATTCAAAAATTTTAGATTTATCAGCTCCATGTTTGGAAAACACATGGATATAGTTTTTTCAATTCTATGTTTCTTTCCTTACCGTTTAGCTTCCATGGAAGCCAGTGGTTGAAATATAGCGACTGTTGCAACCTTTTACTTGCTGTTTGCATCTGATTTTCACTTTTAGTTGTGTTTGATCTTTTCGGAAGCAAAATCAATTACTCTTAATATCACAAAATCCTTTTAACATCAATTTCTAATGTAAGCCTCCTCCGAATTGTATTGTTATATGTATGCACTGTTGCTGTGCTGATCCTGGAACAATCACGGACCTCCTGCTTTGCTTTATGTAGAGAAGTATCCTTTTTTTTTTTTTTTCCTCTCTCCCGAGCTTCGTAAATTTAGGAAGACCTGTGCACTTAGACGTTGCCCCGCGTGCTTTTACATTCACATCTATGTCCCACTATGCTCTGGTGTAATCCAATCGATCGGCTGGACAAAGGCTTGTGTATGGCCAACCGTCACTTGGACACGTTTTCTGGCATGGAATTCTCACTTCTCAGCCAACGGGGTCTGAGACTGGGGTCAGCACCGTGGCTTCTACGCAATATGCGGCGTGGAAAAGGCTCAAAATGGACTCAATAGTAACAGTAACTGTGTCGTTCTCTTGTCAATTAGGATTTGGTATTTTCCCTCCCCAAGTATCTTTTTCTTTTTACTTTTCTTTTTCTTTTTTTTTTTTTTACTCGTTAGGACCCCTGACACTGAAAGGAAATGCGTGTAGTTGGTGGGCTAATCTTCAGCTTCAAAACTAGACAAGACATTATTTGGTCTTGTGGAATCATGAAAGGATCAAAATTCGATTCACTTTTTATTGTCCCAGATAAAATTTAGTTCAAGGTGGTTGCACTGTCACCCACCATTATGCATATTTTTTTTTTTCTCATTATTCTTTTGGGTTTTCCCCAACTGACAGATGTGGTTTTGTTTTAGCCTGCAACTCTGCATTATATTCTCCAGTCTAAGTCTCTTACTGTTTGCCCTGCTTCGGCCCATGGTTTTAAGATTTGTATTACACCAGTCAGTAATTAAGCAACTGTTTTAATTTTACCTGATGTTCACTGTCATATCTGTAAGATAATATGGATATGCAACTGCTAGCAAGAAAATTAAAATAATGATGATAATAACAGTAATTGGAACAAAAGAGTTCGCCTTGGTTTTTGGGACTGAGATGCCCAAAATTGAAAAAAGTAGTTGCATTGCAATCCTCCAATGTCACTGCATTAGATAGGTGCAAGTAGAGTTCTGATGGTTATAAAATTAGAGAAAATTAATTAATTAATTAGGCTACAATGTAAAACAAATTTCAGTGTTACCTGTCTTCTATGTGGGCTTGGAGAGTAGCAAAAGGGACCCACTTATGTTTGCCTGTATGGCCTAACCAATGGTCAGCTTGCAAATGCGTCAGAGTCTAAATCAACAGAACCACTTGCTGGAAAAAAAAATAAAAAAATAAAAAATAAAAACAAAAACTTAATTCCGTAGGATTACTTGATAAAGATAAAGATGTTATGTGTGGCTGGGACCACGTTAAGCGTCGAAGCTCTAATTTTAGGATTTTAAATATTTGGATTTGGACATGGCGACTCTCTGATTGAGAATTCAAGTGATTGGGGGCTGAAAACTAAAGCTGGGAGTGCATATAAATTTGCGTTTGTTCCATCTTGGCTCCTCATTTTAGTAAAATTAACTTTGATGGGACTCGGAACACGAAATTATCATATAATGGAGTTTGTACAATGGTCAACGCAACATAGATATATATTTAGAGGCAGTTTGCCATTGAAATAATTAACCGAATTCAAATGAATAAAAAATTTGTGTCCCCAATAGTTCTTATTTTTTGCTTATTATTATTATTATTTATTTATTTTCAAGAACATGAGAACACTTTCTTTTTTTCTCTAGTAGAATAGATCAATCGGCTACGGTTACGTAGCTGGGGGCATTATACTGAATCCAAGTACTATTTATAGGGACATCTGTAGTTAGTCTACGCTTACAGATTGAGATGGCACGTTCAAAGCCTGAGCCAGTCCTGTGGCTCCAATTGGCCTAACAAAGGGTGGGTGGGGAAGGAAAGAAGGCAACTAAAGTGGCAATTCTATTGGGTCTTTAGAGTCTTCTTTGATCAAGTCATTTACTAGCCCCCCCCCCCCCCTTCCCTTAAGTCGAGGGGCAGCTTCTTGGGAATGTGGGGTGGGGAGGGGGTGAATTTGGGACTAAACCCAAAAGCCAATTCCCAATCAGCCAGTGCTTATCCTGATCTCTCCCCCCCCCCCCCCTCCTCAAAAAAAAAAAAAAAAAAACAAGGATTAATGCTGCTGTTTATTTGGATAGGGCTTAGCCCTTTATTCAAAAGTATTAACTTTATCTTGTGGACTATATAGATAGTGGCAAGATAACGTTGGTTGAAACCTGAGAAAAGCCACTTGAAGATTGTTATGAGGAGGAGAGAAAACAATTGGCAAGATTTCTTACTTGACAAAATAAATTTACCTTAAAGGGGTTTACTTTTTGGGAAAATTGTTCATATGCACTAAACTTAAGAATCCAAAAGAAGAGAGAAAAAGAAGAAGAAAAAAAACTTACAAGTGCATGTAGTGTTTAACAATATTGAACCTTTGTGGTAATTCTAGCACATTTACATATTTTATTAAAATTTTGTTTGCAAGAATAGTTGATTCGAGGCCATGTGAGGAGACAAGCCCGATGTTAAGGACAATTGTGGTGGGGCCTCTAATAGATGGGTCATTCGGGGGCCGATGCAGACATGGTCCTAAATGTAAATTAATGGGCCACCCTGCTACTTCCCCATTGTATTTAGAAGGCAAATCAAATCCCTGCAAAGCTATGCGGGGATGAGGAACTTAACCAAAGGCACCATTTGCTTTCTGACATGGACGATAAGAGGTGTTTGATCACAGCACCATTTGCCTTTTTTACTTTTGTCATTTTTTTTATCCAGTTAGAATGTGAGAGAGATTTAGCTATCAGTTAAAATTTGGAACTCAGTGAGGTTTGAGGTCTGAAAAGATTTTTAAACTTAACAATGGTTTTTTTTTCCTTTTTCTCTCTTTCTTTTTAAGATGTGAAAGGTGTGGATTATGAAAGAGAATTGTGGGTTGATGTGGGGCTTACGGTGCTGTACAAGTCGATTAGTTGATACAGGGAACGTGGACCCAAAGCTTGTAGTTTATGAGAATCGGTTCCCAATTTGCCAGATTTTTGTATTTCAGCTTCCATCGAGTTTTTAGTTCAACGGTATGAGATTCGTTTTGAAATTAAAAGTTTCGAATTCAATTTTTAGTTAGTATCATTTAAATTAAAAAAAATTAAATAATTGTTATGTAGGTGTCAGTTATCTTTGGAGGTAGCAAAGAGGTGTTTGCATCGGATTTGAGCTAAATTGGTTTCAATGAGTAGGATTTTAAATTCATTAAATTTTAAACATATTACATTTTGACTCATTAATTTTCTTAATTAATTTAAATTAGATCAATTCAAGTTTTGAAATAATTAAGTCGGGTTATTCGATCACCTCTAACTAGCTTTGTTGATAATTAGTGTGTAATTTACATTTAAAAGTCACATGTAATTTTATTAGTATTTAGTAAATTCTAAAGTTTATATTCGGTAAAGAGCATATCACAACTTAAATTTGTATTTCCGTGTGAAAATGCAAAAGGTGCCCTATAATTTAATAATTTTTAATATGATAATCTCTATTATTACATAAAATAATTATAATTAAACTATGCCAAAGAAGTTTTTTTTTGGTGATTATTTTTTCTTTATTAATTTTTTTTTATTTTTTCAAACACTAAAAAGAATTACTAAACATCAATTATATTTATTAATAATAAGTTTTGTGACTACCAATTACAACAGTAAAACTCAGCAATAATCTTAGACTGACATTAATGTATCTTGGTGCTGTTTCGAGACCCTATTATTCTATGTTGTGTTATCCTCCAAACCCTATTAGGAGTTCCGATCGGCCAAAATAATAATAATAAATAAATAATTGAAATTCTACGCAACTCCAAGACTCAAATTTGGTTTTAACGAAGAAAAAAAAATAAAAATCATTGCTATGCATCTTTTGTATTGCTCTTAAAATAGAATTGCGGTGAATGAAACATTTGTTTGTGGTAGCACAAGAGATTGAAGACCTATTTTGCCACACTTTCACCTTTGCTTTGTGCTTAATGGGTAATGGATAAATTGTTTGACAAATCAAGTTTATATCTGAGGGAATAGGCTGTGGTAGAGTAAGAAGTTTGATTAAAAGACCTTAATTAATCTTATATAAGGTTAATTCATCTATATTTTATCCTTTAATCCAATATGAACGATAGATAAATGGTTCATAAACTTTACTTTTTTTCTTCGCATTTAAGGAAAATAATTCTTATTTTTAAATTTAGTTCTTAAAACAAATACGCAATTATATCTTACATTAAAACTCTGGGTATGATCAAATAGACAGATGATAAAAAAATTTATGTAATTGAGGTCAATTAAATTGGGTTTTAAGATTAAACCACAAGCTTTTGTAATATATTTTTATAGTAACGAAGGACCTAGTTGTTAGAAAAGAAACGCAGCATGGGGACTAACGCAATTAAACAAAGGAAAAGAAAAAAAAAAATTATTGCCTTCAAGTGTAAGAAAAGTGGAATGAGGTAATTATTTCAAAGAGAAGTTAATGAATACTAAAATTTAGACATTCTTATGCATCCATATGAATATCATTTCCTTTAGAGAAAAGTTATCTAAATTTTAACTTTTTTATATTACATCATTGGTTAAGATTTAGGCATATCATTATTCATCCATGATAATAGATCTACTACACAAATATTCTCAAATAATTAGTCTAAATTTAAATTATTTTATTTTATTTTATTTTGTTGTAACTTACATTGGTCCTCCCTCTTCCTTTTACCTTTGTAAATCAGCCTAGATGTATG
Source organism: Ceriops zippeliana (assembly GCA_037897445.1). Lineage (NCBI taxonomy): Eukaryota > Viridiplantae > Streptophyta > Magnoliopsida > Malpighiales > Rhizophoraceae > Ceriops > Ceriops zippeliana. Next base: position 2,362,540 of record JBAPLH010000188.1, on the reverse strand, counting down.
TCAGTAATTACATTTTTTGGCAACTTCTTTGTTGTATACAAGATTTTATTTTATAAACCTATTACAAACAAAAAAAAAAAAACTTCATGTGTGATAAAAACAAGATTAAAAAAATATGTTGAAATTTTTAAAATATTAAATCATAATAATTAAGATTAACAGTAGTTTAAATAACATAGTTTGGAATTTGTTTTGAACAGATAATCTAAACAAATAATAATGTGTTTTTATCTTGATCATTTAAATATAATAGAAAGTTAAAATCAATTAATCTATCTTAGTTACATAAATAACTAATCCATTAAAGCCAAAAGTGATGGACCCTATAAAACTTTTCTCTTGGACTGGATTAAATTAAGCATTGTCAAATACTAATTAGTTCCTAACACAAAAAGGTGTGGAGTATTATAAAAAAATATATAAATATTTCTTTAAAAAAATATTAACTTGATAAAAATATGTTATTCTTTGGGGGGGAAAATACTGCATTTTTTAAGTGATAGAAACAACAATAGTTACTATTCTTTACTGCACGTCTCTGTGCCTACCAAATGTGAAGTCATATATTTGTCTTGTGCTGCAAGCAAATAGGACTGTGTTCATGTACGTATAAAAACCACCACAAAAAAATAAAATAAAAGGAAGAGTCATAGGAGTCAAAATTGACAACAACAAACTAGTTTTACGGCTAAATTTAAGCTAGAACATCTCTCTCTCTCTCTCTCTCTCTCTCTCTCTCTCTCTCTCTCTCTCCCCACCTTCCTATACTTTAGGGAATCCTTTTTCTTTGGTAATTGTAGAGGAAAAATTTTCCATTAGGTTGTTGACATAACTTAAGCCAATCAAATTTACCATATTCGCGACAAAGTAGATAGGGGTCCCTTTGGTCACACTGTAAGAGGCTTTTTTTTTTTTCTGTTGATTGTTATTGTCTTTTTTCGCTTATTGTCTATCATATCACGTCTGCCTTCCACTTGACGAGATTTTTTTCATTGGAACAGGATCAAGATCCAATGTTATAATCATGGACAAAAGGGAAGAAAAAGAAACAAAAAAAAAAAAAGAAAATGAAGCCTTTGTTGTACTCACAATTGTCACCACAACAACTACATTTGGTATTGAAAAAACAACAATCAAGAACGTGTCATGAACTCTCCTGTAAGAAAGAGGGATTTACGTGAAATCCAATGGCCGCTAAGGACACATGGACAAAATCGTCCACGAGTAAAGATTACCAGGGATAAAAGGTTGGCGTGATGCTTTTTTAAAGGGAAAAGGGAAGAGAAGTGGAAGAAAGCGTTAAGAGGTGAGCGGTAAAAAGAGCACTAACTCAAGAAGGTTTATCTGACGAAAAGGGATAGCGACTAGGCAAAATTGTCTGCTGACACAGAAGCAACATCGAAATTAACGCAATTGGGGTCGTTCGCTCCAATCACTTGGGGTATTGGCAGTCCCTACTGACCACTGACCATTATTCATCCATGCACCCAGCCAAGCTCTCCATTCGTGCAACTGGCAGAGCGACCTCACGTACGTCCCATCAAAGGAACTTTTACAAATAGGGAATGAACAACCGCACAAACGGCCGTTGATCCAAAGTTCACAAGATAATTAACTAATAAATCAAAATATTGTTTTTGGAATGAAGAAAGTTTACATTTTAGAAGCATAATACATTTAATGCTAACTAATTCCTAATATGAGTGAACATCAAGAACTAGGACACCCATAACGACGTTGTTAAAATTACCTATGCTCAATATTCACAAAAGAAAATAAATTCATCAAGATGCAAGGCGACAGGACATATATATATACATATACATACATATAAAGCAAGCGCAACTCTAAATATGTGAGCAGTATCCGGCACATACCCTAAGAAAACGAGACATACTGTCTGAAATAAGACATCAAATTACCAGGGGACTCGGTCCAATCCAATCTATGGTCAAATATAAAATGACCTTTGGACTTGTCTCCTCCGCGGGTGGATGCCCAAAACAATGTAACATGCCTGAATTCTATGCCCTATTTATACTGGCGTAGTGCCTTAACCTGTAAATGCTCAGAAGAGTTACTGGTCAATTGGTTTGTGCAAAGAAAGTAAGGGAAAAAAGCAGAGGTCATTTCAACAATAGAAGTGCATGTATTCTTTGTTACAAATACACACAGATATTTAGATGAATCTAACACGCAACATTATAAATTGCACAAATAAGAATGATACATATCAACTTATCAAAAAATAAAAACATGGGTACATGTCAAAAAAAAAAAAAAAGTACACACAACATATTTTCCAGACCCCATAAATGTGGAAGTTTTATATAGTGAGATGCATTTTTTAATATCTCAAAAAATTAAGATACTAATTAACAAGTACATTAGGATATGTCGTGGCGGATTGCGTACATCTAGACAATCAAATTTTGTTACCTGATTTTTAGAAATTATTTCTTTTAGTTTTGTTTTTCACTCATTGTCTCTTTAATAAAGCTTGACTCGATTAATAATAATAATAATAATAATAAACAATCACGTTGAGATATGAGAGTTATTAAATATCATCAATTCTTTCTGAACCATTTTAGCCGAATTAGTTTTAATTTACTAGAAAATTTTAATGCTGACATGTAGTTGTGTGCTAATTAATTAATATGTTCTTAGTTTGGTGACACTTTATTTATGATCCAAAATCTTCAACCCCGGAGCATGCGCAGCCAGAAATTTCTCGGCTGCCACCGCTAATTCCGTCGAGTGATGAGTCCATTAGGCTATTATTATTATTATTATTATTATTATTTTTTGATAAATAATGTTGTTTGGTTTTACCAAGAAAGTATGCGAACCTGATAAGATCAAGATACTCCGGTGCAATGATTGCTACTTATTATGATCATGTTGAATATTGCATGGCCTACTAGCACTGCAACCACGTATATACAGTCAAGAGAATAAGTTAGGCAGTGATATGCGGATATTTTTTAGTGATTGAAAATTTAAAATTTTTATTCCTAAAATATTAGATTCTAATCATGAGGTGTGAATTTTATAAGAATCCAGACACATACTTATTGTATAACTTATAGTCAATGAACATCCTGATATATATCTATATATATATAAATGACTATGGAGAAGACAGCTGTGGAGAGGGTTTCCAGCAGACTTTTGGCTTGTGTCAACATTATAAGTTTTTGTTTAGAAGTTTTCAAATGATTATTTTGTGTGTCATAACGAGCTAATGAAAACTGGAAGAAAAATCTTGCTTTGAAGCCTTCATGACATGGCATGAGGCGATGGAATATTCACAAAGATGGCTCTATATGATGCTAGACGGCTAGTGCATGAAGCCAATGACACATTGTGTCAGGTGAGATCACTTAAAAGTCTTTAAAGAAATCATACACTGGTGACTAGTTAGACACACAGCTAATTCTTTCTTCACCTTTGTTCCAATCACAACCCTTCCGCAAGACCTTTTCGATTACCCAAATAGAAGGCCTGATGAAAGGTGATCAAATTGTCAAAAGCATAAGTTACCCTTGCCTGAGGATAACCTCCTCAAGAAATAGATGCTGATAATTTTAGAGCAACACGACCGATGCCCGGCACAGCTCACAGGGAAACAAAGTGCCAATCACAAGCTAGACATTGATTGGCCTCCCATCTCTATGTATCCATTGGAAACTAAGCAATCATAGGGCACACCGGCATTTAAAGTAATTTTCTAGACATACTGTAGCTACTCAACATGTGTTAAGTTTTCTAGTGGACCCTCTTGCATTGAGTTGGCTTGCCACATACTTGTGGGACCTGTCTCATGTGACAGAAGTTACCGTGGACTGGATCAATATGAAAAATTTTCCTCATATTCAATCTTTTCAAAGCTAATATATGACCAAAAAAGAAATTTTTTTTTTTAAAAAAACTGAATTGGGTAGAATTGTTTATGTGCATCTTGGTTCTGGTTATGCTCCAGTGACAATTTGACGGTGGCAAGGAAAGTGAATTTACAAGGTCCAAAGTCATGCATTATATCCATTTTCGTACTTCACACTCCGCAAAGACAAACACTGGACTCGATAACACAGATTAAAAAGGTAAATATTTAAGTAATGGATAAGCGTGATTTCATAAGCTCACCTTCTGTATTTTGAAATACACACCTATTTTCTGACACTGGGCTGCTTAAAAACGACTTTTCTGCTAAAGTTAGTAAACCAGAAAGTAGAGTAAATGCAATTTGGAAAAGTTATGCGGATGCACTAAATTAGACTTGTTTTAGGCGCGGGCCAATACATTCTGCTGCTATAACCATTAGTTGTATATTTTAGTATTTAATCGCAGTTGCCTAGTGGATAACAAATATGCATCCAATGCTTAAGTGCTATGTGAGCTGGCAGGCGTCAAGTTGACAGCCTCCGTTTAATGAAGCTCAATGCAATTTACGTTATTCACCCATGAAAAACAGACACACAGATTGAAATGCCGGATCGTCATGTAAAGGATGTAAATCTGAATTAAAATCTCAACTCTCATGTGGGAAATTAAGTTGAGAAGTGTACCAATTGTTATCTTCTGTTGTTCATTCCCGGACGCACGATATCCCCAAGTAGCCCCTCATCTGTTGGAAGATAAGACGTTGTTGCCTCTGGCGTCGTAAGGGGTTCCTCCACTTCAACTTGAGTTTGTTTTGTCTGAGTTGCAATACTTGTGGGATGCTCTCTGGGCAACCGAGAACTAGGATAAAAAAATTGGGTCATTAGGGGGGACAATTGGGTGGCAAATGCAGCTTCGTGGCTAATGAATCCGCTTCGGGGTAAACCAGCACCATGATGACAGTGCTGCCCTTCATATGTAGTGATTACAATGGTAGGATCATCCGAGGATCGTTCGACCCTTTTCTTCACGGTGCATCTGCTATTTGTGCACCGATAGTAGCCCCTGAAAAATGTACATGGGTGAGAAAAGCGGTATACAATAAACAATAGCTGCATATTTATTTTGCGTGAGAGATTTTTATTTTGACTCTTCTTTCTACCCAATATAATTCACTTACAATTTCACTTCACATTATTAGTAGAGTCTACATGAAATAAAAAATAATAAAGTAAATTTGTATAATATGAAATTATGAATAAGTTGTACATATATATATCTATAAAAGAGATGAGCAAACATAGCAAACGCCTTTCTCTTATTATTTTTCCTTATAAAGATATCGTTATGGATCATGACTTCAAAAAAGAGATCAAATTGCTGCTTCTTATCATGTGCATAATGGCTGAAGTTCCTTGCATATATGCTGTGCATATGCATATAACGAATATCAGTATATTGATATATGCATATAAGATTGGCTGCATATTTTGGACTAGAAAACGGTGAGGATTGCTTGAAGAAAAGTGTGTTTTGGCCCAGAGTGCTGAGACCTTAATTAGGAAATGCAAGAGAATGCAGACCTTGGGAATGGACTATTTTTAACCGCCTTTTGCCCATATTTTCTCCATCGGTACCCATCTTCGAGATGGTCAACTTCGCTCTTGGTCATAAACGCAAAACGAGGCTGGCGGATTCGTTTTTGCCCCTTCTTTTTAGCCTTGCTCCTACAAAATATTCCACCCCAATTATGCAAACGGAATGCCAAATTAAAAGCAAAGTCTAATGATCATATTCACGTCCAAATTGGAATCAATTTAATGCAATAACTGTGTTCGGTAACAGGCAACCGATGAATAGATTGTAAATAGATGATGTAGGAATTCCATTCACAAATGAACTTATTTATTTAGGAGGGTGCATGATACTTGCAGATTATGGGGGACATAGAGATAAGAATTGAAAGAACTAAAAGAAGTTGCATTTTGCATTGCTCCCCCAACTCTAAACCAGCCCCACAACACTCACATTCCATCTCGTCAAGGATTGAACTAAAATGAACAAAAAGAACACACAAACATAGAATTATGCAGATGCTTAATTACAATTAAAATGAATGCCTGAATAAACTAATTGACCCCCCCAAAAAAAAAGGGACTTATAGTCTCTATGTATTTCATGCCCGCACAACGATGATGGGAATAAAAAAAAAAAAAAAACAACAGTAGTAAGATAAGATGTACATCATATGATATGATTAGACCAAAAAAAATTGTTCTCGGAAAAAGTTAGGGAGGAGCTTTTTAAGGTTAGATTTAGAGCACAACCATCCCCGCCGCAATGACGGCGGTAAAGCTTGTCTCAATTATTATTATTATTATTATTCCCACCGAAAAGAATGCAACTTTCCAATGAATTTCCCGATATATCCCCACTAATTCTCTTGAATTACGGAGCTGCCTCCAGTCCCCAGTTTGCATGAGCCTCTAGTGGATTTGCCCCCCTTCTTTCCCCTTTCAAGCCGCCCCCCGGGGGGGCGGATTCGTCGGCGTCCCGATTTGGTCCCCTATTTATTATTAATCTAAATTGAGGCCCTACCGTTTCTGCCCCTCAAAGTTCGGTTAATTTACGAAATCAGCCATTTCATTTCATCATGGATTAGATGGATGAGATGCTTCTGGGTCCACTCACGATATCTCGGGCGGTTTCCCCCCGGAGCCCGTAGACATCTCCGGCGGATCCTCGCTGGAGCTTGTCGAAACTGACGGATTGGATGTGGACGCAGCACCGACTCCGCCACTGCCCGATGCAGCGACCTGGACCTTCGGACGACCGCCAGGCGATCTATGAACGCCTGCGCCAGTACTTTCCGGACCAAACCCGGGGTCTCTGGCTTCCATTTCCAACCCGTCCGGTTCGGTTCTAGGTGCAGGTTGAAAACTCAACCCGAGCTCGCGGAGTATGCTGATGTCCCCGTCGCTGCTGGGGAAGAAGTAGCTGACGCTATCTGAGTCAGCCCCGTCCGTCCATATTGATTCGCCGGAGAAAACCTCCCCCGGATTGGGATCCGCTTTATCATCCATACAAGAAATCGTAGAGGATCTCGAACTTCCTTCGCAAGCTAATTACCGAATTTCAGCGAACAAGTAGATGTAAAATAAAGAACAGTAAGTAAGCTAAAGGAAAGAAATACAACAAGAACAAGAACAAGAACAAAAAGAAGAACGAGAGAGATATATCTATAGAGAGAGAGAGAGGGGGGATATGAATGATAATCTGTAGAGAGATAAAGTTAGGGTTTCGGGGGCTGAGGAGGAAAGGAAGGACGCGTAGTTTTTTTAACTTTTTTTTTTTTTTTGAAACGAATGCATCGAGAGATATACTGGATAAGTGGATTCCATAAAATTTGAGCCTGAGCCGTTGGAATTATACACAAAAATAAAATAATAATAATAATAATCAATTCTTTTAATTAAAGTTGCAGATTTTATTCTGTGCATTGTGCCTACCCATTCGCAATCCTTTAAGCATTTTCATTTTTAAATTTTATTTTAAATGGCCAAAATCAATAAATCTTACTCTTGACTATTTAATCTGTGTCTTTCAAACATTTCTTGTTTTCAAATTTTATTCTATTTTATTATTAAAAAAAAAAAAAACATCTGACTTTCTCTATTGATTACTATCTTAAGACAGGGAAAGAGGTGTGCAGTTATCAGAAGGCCCCCGTCCAAAAAAAAAAAAAAAAAAACTATATTGATGGCGATTGGGAAGGGGTCTTTATATAGACCCATCGATTAACGTGTGGTGGACCGTGGGAGGGGACTTCTATTGCATTATAAGAGTTGTTTAATGTATATTTGTGTTTTAAATTATTAATTATAACTAAAAATATCTTTAATATGTAATTAACTCTGTTCAGATAATTTCACACGATTGAGAGAGAGTAAATTAAAAATGTAGGAAGAAAAAAAAAAGAGAAGGAAAACGATGTGAACTTCTTATGTAAAAAAGAAAGAAAGAAATTAAATTATTAATTATAACTAATAACTGTAATAAATTAATTTTTATTTCGTGTCTAAATAATGCGGGAATAGTACCAAAGGGGCCTAATTTTTTAGGACAGAAAGGTTGGGGAGGATGGAACCCACGCACGTGAAAAAAATAGTTTAGATGCTTTCCGACAAGGGAGTAGATTATCATGTTTTCTGTCTAGGATCATCGTCCCCATCCCTCCCCACATCGCTCCCCTTCATCACTCCGTAGTTGGGGTTTTCTCCGCCCTCTTTTGTTTCCTCACATGTCCCTTCCTTCTTCCTCCCATCCCGTGGCGCGTGGTGCTATGTTGGCCTTTGCATTTTCATCTTTTTGGTTTCTGCTTGATTTCCTTCCCCATCCCTCAACAATTTCTCAGAATTGTTTGCTTGCTCTTGAAGATTGTTTTGGAGGTTCCTCTTCCTTCCTTCCTTTTTTTTTGGGGGGGGGGGGGGGTGAGAGATGTAATACATGGAAAGGGTTCTCTCTAGCAACCAATTGGACAAAGACACTTTATGTACCGTGTTGTTTGAAGTTTCCAGGACAAACTTTATCGCCTTTGAGTGTGTTTTACATGAACAACTTGATGAAAATGGTTATTTGTTTTTGTGGTCTTAGCCAGCAATTCCTGTTAGGGCCACATGCTACCTGCAGGATCTCGTTTGCCTTTCTGATATTGGAACAGAAAACCCATTAAAAAAAAAAAAGGGGGTCAAGACCAGATATAATTAGTACCTTGACGGAGGAAGGAAAAGCAGAATTCCTCTTTTACACATTAATTATTGGATCGGACCATTTTGTTTTATGATTACGACCCGAGGGGATTTTGCTTTTCTAATATGTAAATCTCTGCCTCTCTCTTAGGGCTTTCACGCTGTTAGCAAAACAACAAGAATAAAAACATTGGCAAAAAGGAAGAGAAAGGCTCTTAGACCTCTAACCTTAAAAAAAAACCTTCGATGTGTATGGAACGCAGGATAGACTAACATAAAATAAAATGGTATAAAATAAGACAAATAACAAACTTATTTGCCACAGTGCAGAAAGCGGTGGTAGGGGTGGCAGTGGCAATGGTGGTGGAATTGCGGGGGGGGGGGGCGCGGGTGGTATCAGCGGTGGGATAGGAGGAGGAGGGGGAGATAGTGACGGCGACGATGGTTGACGTAGAATGAGTGGCGCCAGCAATGGTGGTGGAAGTAGTTAAAGGGGATTGAGCATATATCATAGGCTATAAGTAATAAAATAGATTGATGTGATATCACTAGTCTGTAACGATGGGTTCCCAATCATACATTAGTTTATCCAAATAATTTTTTTGGGGACATTATGGAATAAAATTAGCTTATTCTATATAGCAAGTGTGAGTTAAGAAACTCTCGCATGGGAAAAAGAAAAAACAAGCAAGATATATATATAAATGTGATTAAAAGACTTGTAATTCAAACTTTAAGATTTTAGATAAGAGATGATATCAAAAATTCAATAGATTTTGCTTATTCTTATTTACTCAATTTCAGCACTTGTTTCACCTTTACTTTCTTTTGAAAAAAAAAGTTTCTTGCTTTTTTTTTTTTTTTCTAGTATAGCAATTATGTTATAGATAAAGTTTTTTGTACCATTAATTCTATGTACTTCCTCAGTCCAATTAAAGGTTAGGTCACTCATGCCAAGACCGACAGACTAACAAAGAATCATCTCCTTATAAGTTAGGGAATTGCCTCATGACAACAAAACGAGAAAAAAAAAAAAAGGAAAGGAGGTGGGGGAGTTAAATTGCCAACTTAACACAACTAATTACCTTCGTAAATGAAGATTTTTGGAAAGGAAAATAATGGCAATATGGGCAGAGGAAAGGTTCCTAATTTCCAATTAATGAATTTTAACCATTGACCTCATAAATAACAACCACCCCTTTTTTCACTTTGACTTAATAACAGACCCCAGATAAAAAGAAGATAGAAGAGAGATGCCCATGGGCTAAACAAGCTATTGGAGCAACGCTTTGCTATGTTCTTATCAGCGTCATCATCAATTTGTGATCGAAAGAGTTGAGCTTTTGAATACGATGAATATGTTGCACCCAAAAAAAAAAAAATGATGGTTTAATCTACAGACTGAATTATTTTAAGTATATTTCTCAAATGTTGATCGTATACCATGCAAAGTCTGATGCTTTCTATGAAATTTGTTCTTGAGAAAAAGCATGCAAAATGAACATTATTGGACTCAAAATCCTCTAATCTATAAGCTCACGTTAGTCGCTTGAGGCCTGAATCCTAATGGGAGCAAAAATTATTGGAAATATTTTTATTTATACATTTTAAACTTTAGAATCTTCAATTCTACCCAAATGTTTTTTATTGTGCGACTTACCCCAACTTCATCTTGAGTGAGTGGCTAAAATTGTACCACACACGCAAGATGTTTACATGTTACAAAGAATTTTACGCATCAATAATTTAGGTATTGGGATCTGGCCCACCAATGCGGCGATTGATGTAGATGGCAGAACCAAACTTTGGGGACCTCATTAAATTGAAATCAATCGAAGGACAACTCTTAAATTCAGAGCTAATTAAGCATTTGATTCAGACTACCATAATACTTTTTCCATCCTAAGCTACAAGCTAGTGGGTAATGATCATTCAAAGATGCCTTAAAAAAAGTTGTCGGTGATTGGTAACAACTGACGTGGAAAAACATTTTATTTCATACTCAATGATTCGGGAACGGATTATCTGGAGGCTCATTGAAAGAATTTAATACGGTGAATTTCTATGAATAAAATCCCTTGTGAGAATGGTTACAACATACGTACAAAAACTACTTCTGAGAAAGAGGTTCAAAAAAAATAGTTGTGTCGCAATTCTATTTTGTTGTTTTGTCATTGTTACTATCTGAGTTTTTCTCTCTCTCTTTTTTTTTTTTTTTTGTTTTTGTTCAATTTCCTCCACCAGGAGCACTCAAACTGAAACTGACATCTTTTGCACATATTGAAAACGGTGTGCACTTTCACAATTAACTTATTGAAAATTTCCGGAAAGCTACGAACGAAAAAGCATGGTCTATGGTCCAAACGTACGTAGTCTCCCATGCACAGTCCTTGTTTTATATGGAAGCATTTTGACCTTCGAATTCCAGTTGCAATGATTCGATGATTATTTGTTATTATTGGGTTGCGCTAGAACTGATAATGGTGTGTATGTGCGAGTAGTTCTGTACATTTTTCAGATTGAGCAACATCTTCAACTTACTCTTTGGACATATGGATCGTTTCGATTGCTTTCACAGTCGTACATTGGAAGTCAATGGCTAATTAAAGCACCACAATAATGTGTGGTGCGCTGAAGTCATGCAAAGGGGTGCAGAGCTGCCGACTCTCTTGTCTCTTATTGACATAATTATACGATTCAGAGATCTCTAATTGTGGTCATTACATATAATTTTAATGACTAAAAAAATATTTTCAAATCTAACACGAGGTCTGAGATTTAAATTTCGGATTTTATTAATAGTTGAAATCTTTCTCTTCATTTCAACTAGATCAAAGGGAAAAAAAAGAAATTTCTCTCGTCCTTGTTGTAGTCCTTTTTATGCAACTTTTCTACAGAGTGTTGTGGAACGTGCAAATCTAGCGTTACGGTGTTTCGGGGTTTTGTCGAGAAACATGGGTCATTGGATTGTGAACGACTTTAATTAGGGTTTTTTTTTCTTTTTTTTTTCTTTTTGAAAACCTTGTGCTATTAAGAAAGAAAAGAAGTCTTCCATAGAAAATAGGCGTGGTAACCTAACCCAATATTATAAAAAATATTCGTTAATTCAATAAGTAGGCAGAGATAGAGATAAGTTGCAAATGGGTCTGAACCATTCGAAAGTAATCTACTTTTGAAATTTAAGGTTTTCTACCCCCCCCCCCCAAAAAAAAATACACACACCCAATAAGAACAATAGAATGAGAAATGCACTTTTTGATAATTTATTGTACATTTTGTTTATTTGTTCCACATTTTATTATTTTTGTTGTGTATTGCATGTATTTTGAGAAGAAATTTTGAATTTCACAAAAAAAAAAAAAGGAAATTGTTTATAATGTGCAGTCTCCACGTACCAGCTCAGCTCTAATCTATTTTCTGTCTTGCAATCAACGCCTTCTGAAAATGGGACATAGCTTAGAAAAGTGAGGCAATCAATCAGTCTCTCTTTTCTTTTCCTTTTTCGAATTGCCATAAGCATACCATTCATAACTAGCATCCAAAAGAGAAGCTAACCCAAAATGTCATACTTAGTAAAGCGAAAACTCTCTTGGTAGACCACAGGATATACAATGAAAAGGAAATCTACATACCCAACAACCAACATCCTCTAAACCCAAACACCCAGTATGTATGTTTGTCGATTTAAACGAAAGAAATAAAAATAATGAAAAGGAATTGTGTCAAACGCGGGGGCAATTCCCATTTCTAGCTCTTGTGTTCTACATGCTACGTGCTTGCTTTTGTGAACCATATGCTTTGATCATCGTGAGAACACGTTTATGGAAAGATCCGACCAAGTTCCTTTGAACGCGCGACGGTGAAAGGGCCAAGTGGAAAAGGCCGAAAAGGGTCGAAAAGTACTGTGTAAAGATTTGAACAGTCATGAGTATTATTATGAGAAATTAAATTTTCTGTTTAGGCTCATCGAAAGGCCAGAGTCCTTTTGAGAGAGTAGGGAGACTGTGAGGACTACTGATTCGAATCTCTTTATTAATGGGGCTAACGTGATCTTTAAGCAAACCCATCATTTTCATTTCATCAAAAATTTCTTTTATCACTTAGAAAAAGCAAAAAAACAAAAAACAAAGTTTCAAATAGAGAAACTGTGTCCATGTCATTTTCTACACCATAAGCAAAGATGTTTCAAGAGCTTTTTGATTTATTATTTATTAAAAATAACTAACTGCTGTAAATCATACAATTGAGTCATTTTTTTAAAATTATTTTTATAAACTCGATAGCTTATTTTTAATCTTAAAATTTACAATTTTAAGAATAAACAATTTAAATTTTTAAACATTGAAATATCACCTAAAGTTTTAAGGATTTTTTTTTTTTTTTTTTGCGAATGGTGGATCTACATGCAAATCAATGAGAAAACTTGTTTGACTGAAATTGAGAATTTGGTTCCATTTCATTATTAGGGTTTGTAATTATTTTGTTGACATGTCTTTTTGTTTGCCTCCGCGGGCACAATTGCTCAAAATGAGTGCTAGATTTTTTGTTTTCTTTTTTCTTGGTGGGGGGGGGGGGGGCGAGTGGGGGTGGTGATGAAAATGAAGAAGGTAGGGGTACTACGCTGCTTAACTAGAAGGGGGGAGGGAGGGCCTTTAAACCCCATTATGTTTAGGATATATTCGGAAGCATATTGGTTCATGTGATGTGGCCCCCACGATTGTCACCTCGTGGAATCTTCTATGCTTTGAGACGATGAGAATGGACAATTAAATCAGATGGGCGGCAATCAGCGTGGCTTTTGATTACAAGGTTTGTCTGGCTTTTTACGTTGTCGCTGTCCTTTGTTTGAGTAAAATAAGCAGAGATTAGTTGAGGAGACCACTGTTGTTGTTGTTGTTGTTGTTGAAGGGAAGCACTGATTGCCCTGTGAAGACTACAAAATCATAATAATAATAAGACTTCTACAGTGAGTTAGATCTTTTTATGCGCTGGTGAGAGACAGGAGCAATGGGAATCAACCTCGAGATAATAAGAGCTCTGGCCATTTGAAAAGGGTTTGTTCCTCCAAAAGTTTTTTGGTTTTTTCTTTTTCTTTTTCTGTTTTTTTTTTTGGATTTCTGCTTTTCATATATCTCAGACACATATGAAAAGGGTATGAGGGAAAGCAAGGCTTTTGAGGTTAGCATTCTTTGGGCCGTATCATTAACAGATGAAGCCTCTCCTCTCCTCTCCTCTCCTCGTAACCCAACTTACCTTTGGACTTGTACAATTCCATCTTCTTCAACTTTCTTTTTAATCTCCAAAATGGATTAAGTTTATATCAATCATATTATAATTATATACAAACAATTTGACGTTAAAGAAAGAGGGAAAGAAAGAAAGAAAAGAAAAGAAAGAGGTGAACTTCAATTCCTGTTATCTATCTCAGCAATCATATGCCCCCCCCCCCCCCCCGGTTCAATCTCCTATTCGATCGCTTCCTTGCCCTAGGTTCTCATATTCTAGTGGATAACAAGGTCGAATTATTAAGGAAATTTTGGTAATTGATGATTTTACACTTGTATCCGTTTAGAGTATATCATTTCCCCTTTTAAATTTTTAAATTTTTTAGTTTTCTTCTATCCCCATTCTCCAACAAACATTTTCTCATATTGATACATTTAATGTGAAAATGATTCAATTCACAATTGTTTTTAAAATTATTTTTCAAAGAAAAAAAATTAAGATGATGTTAGTATTAATTAAAATTCTTCTTATAAAAATATATGTACATATAATAGAAGTGTGATGTAATCTCAACACAGCAAGAGAAAAAGAAGAAGAAGAAAAAAAAGGCTAATAATAATAATAATAATAATAAATTTGTATTATTAAATATTTAAACTTAAGATTTAAAGTAACAAATAACAAAAAGTTAAAATTTTTAAATTTAAGAAAAAAAATCAAACAAAATGTTTTTACATGAAAAACAAAATTAAAATTGAACTCTTAAGCACAATGAATCAACTTGGAGGATTTTATATTAGGGTGAAAGAGACAGTTTTAAAAGTACTCCGTTAAAAGTAAAGATCGATAGCTTTTCAAGAACACCTCAACAATTAAAATTGAAAAATTTTTATTGAGATGCAAAGATTTATGAAAAAGCGACAGTTATTATTACCCCCATAATCTTTAAATAAATAAATAAAAGAAGGCAGACAATATCTCAATACCAAAAGTAACGAACCCAACGGTCAAAAATTTTGCGGGTAGGAGGAGAGGAGACTTGGCGGAAGAAAAAATCTCAGCTTTTCCGCGCCTCCTCCCACCTGTTTGATTTTCCTCAAAAACTAAACTAATAATTTCTCTCTTTTTCACTCTCTCTCTCTCTCTCTCTCTCTATTTTTGTCGAGCTTCATAAATAGAAAGAAGTCTAATTTCGGGGGGTTGGGCCTTGGCTTCACGCTTGCCAAAAATTCCCTCCCCCCCCCCCCCCCCCCCCAATCTTGAGATTAAGGTTCCTTCTTTTAGCTCTCGCGTCCTATTGCGATCTCAGGCGACCATTTGCCACATTTCTTACACCTTTTGATTCTCTCTTGCGAATCGTGATCTGGGTTTTCTTTCCCATCAAGGTTAATTGTGCTGCATTGCCTTGGCATCTTATTTGGGTGATGAAGTTTACTCTCTCTGTTTTTTTTTTTTTTAATTTTTTCCTGTGTCTTGACTATTGAATATTTAATTGATGGCTACTTTAAGCCATGTTCTATTCTGCCTTTCATCAATTCTTTCTCTCTTTTTTTTTGTTTTTTTGGTAAATCGTTAAGATACTGAATTTCAAGATTCTCTGAATAGGGGTTTAAATTGTCCAAATATATGTTCTTTCCAAGTATATACATTTGTCTGCTTGCCCTGTCTTGGTTTGCATATTCGTTTCAATTGCTCGCTTTTGCTTTGGAAACTCTAAATTCCAAAGTATATTTTTTTTTTCTGGGCGTTTCCCAAAGATACAACACTTACAAAAAGAGCAAGTTCTTTGTTTCAATGGTACCTAAATGCTGCTCTCTGCTCGTAGGCACAATAACTGAAGTTCACTCAGAAGTTCGAAAGTTCGCAATTTTTTTGTTCATTGGACAACATGTTTGGTTTTAGAAAATCGCCTGCAAATAAAGCCAGCAATGAATCTAAGTATCAGCAAACAAATCTCGCGGACAGGCGAACTTCTTCTGAGCCAGAGCTTAATGGTCTAAATAACCCCTTTGATGATAATTATGGCGGAAGTGGAACTTCCTCTTCAGCAGCATCAAGAGACAGATACAAGAATGATTTTCGCGATTCGGGTGGACTCGAGAATCAAAGTGTTCAAGAGCTAGAGAAATATGCTGTGTACAAGGCTGAAGAGACAACAAAGAGTGCAAATAATTGCCTACAGATCGCTGAGGATATCAAACAGGATGCTACAAAGACTCTTGATATGTTGCATGCTCAGGGTGAGCAAATTACTAGGACTCATTATGTGGCCGCCGACATGGACAAAGATCTGAAAAAGGTAAAACTCTTTCTGACCGGGAAGTTTTTACTGAGAAAGTATAAGATTTGCTATCTAATGGAGTGGTATTTTGTTACCTTCGGAGCTGCTTTGCTGGGGCCGGTTATTCATATATGAAAGATGGATACAGTTGTTGATGCAGGACCATCATTGATAACATCTTCTCGGATATGGATACTAGTCTAAGAATTAAGAAAAACAAGTAACCTGCATATTGGAAATAGGCTGAGCAGATGTGTTCATATACACACAGAGGGTCCTTTCTTGTGTAATTGCAGACTTCCAATTTATTCAACTGACAGCAGTAACAGAAAGGAAAATAAGTTACTCATTGTTAACGCAATAATGTGATTATGCCAGCAAGCATATGCTAAATGTTTATCGCTGCTGTTCTTTATATTCTGAGATTAAAAGGTTTTGTCTCTCTAGATTGTCTAACATGGTAGATGTCAAGCAGAAGAGCAGAAGAGGCTGAACAGAAAATGTCGGTGATCGCATTTAAGGGTTTCCTTGTTTTTTCAGTTCTACTCGCATCTTGAGATTCCATATTTCCTGTTTCTCGGGATTCTCGGTAATGGCCTTTTACCGGTTGTAGGGTCATTCTAATGGGCTTATATTGATGTTCTTTAGGGTGAGAAGCTCTTAAATAGTCTTGGAGGCATGTTTTCTAAGCCATGGAAGCCAAAGAAAACCCGCGAAATAACAGGGCCCTTGATAACAGCAGGTTCTGCCTTAAAAGTCATTATTCCACTTCAGGTTCTGTTGTATTTTTCTGGCCTCGACAACACAAAACCTTCTTTAGCTTTAATGCAATTTTTATCATCTACAGATGATTCATACAAAATAAGCCAAAACCGGAAAAAGCAGAGAGAAGAATTGGGTTTGGCTCCTAAACCTGTGGCACGGTCAGCTCCTGTAACACCTCCTCCTGAAGCCAATGCTCTGCAGAAAGTTGAGGTTGGTGATTGTCTCATTGACTGCCGGCTGGTAGTAAACAGTTGTAGAAAGTTGTACTTTTCTAACTTATAGATTTGGTTGTGCATCAATACCAGGTAGAGAAGGCAAAGCAAGATGGTGCACTATCAGATCTAAGTGATGTCTTGGGTGATTTGAAGTGCATGGCTGTTGACATGGGAAGTGAACTGAACAGGTCAGTTTCAAAGTTCTCAAAATCTTTGATCACCTTAATTTCGCCTGTACCTTTTGGTAAAGAAACTGTATGTAAACAGCTGTGTTACAGTTTGTTCATCAAACACTTTTCAATCCTTCGTAGAAGAGGGTCGTCCGCAATTTGATAGCTTCCTTTAGCATCAGACGCGTTACGTCTCTTATCAAATTCTTTAGCAGACTGAAAACAAAAGAATTGGGGCATGCTTGTGATGAACAATAACTCTCTTGTGCACATATTCCATCTAATTCATGTATGGTAATTCCAGGCAAAACAAAGCACTGGATCATCTTAGCGTTGATGCGGACGAGCTCAACTATCGAGTAAAAGGAGCCAATCAGCGTACTCGCCGTTTGCTTGAGAAGTAGGACACCGGGAATCGTGCACTACCAGCGCAGTGAGCGTGGTGAATTTAACTCAACTCTCCCCAGTGGCCACCTTTGTCTTATTGTTAAATATCTTCAGTTGACATCTTGGAAATCTGTAGTTGTATACAAAATTGTAAGGAGCTTTTACTGTCAGAACATGCTTTCTCCTTTTTGGTTGTTGAACAGAAAGCTGTAACCAAGACCCATTAAATTCAGGGTCATTGTAAGCAACCGCAAATTAATAAAAGTCTTCCACGAAATTCCATAAACATTCACAATCGAAGGCCTTTATATTTCGTCAAAACATAAAAATTTCCTTTTACTTTATGAAGGAACGTTCTCGTTTCCTTGATAGAAGCAGGTAACAAAGGAACATCACATTCTAACAACATGGGCGACTTGAAACATACATGTACATGTGAGTATTGAAGTACATACCACAAAGCTGTTCCCACAATTCATACAAGTCATAAAATTATCATTTTCCCAAAAAGCGATCGAACAGATATTTACAAAGGCTATCCTGTCCTGAGATTCTCAGCCCTGCCAAACAGGAAAGCATCATTTTGAGCACCAAAACATATTGCCAAAAGGCTTATGGATACCAGGAGACAAGCTGCATTTGCAGATAAACAAAATGCGCTTCTCATTGGTAATTTTTCATGTCTCCTCATTCTTTACAGGAGTCCAGGCATTTTGCTTCCTTGCACGAGAAATGAAACCAAGTATGTAACCCATAAAAGCCCCAAGCAAAAGGACGCTTGCTACCTTGACATACCATGAGAGTGTAGACCCCACCATCTCAGTGCCAGTAACAGCATCGCCACGAACACTGATACCACCACTGAGAACATCGCCTGATGCCAAAATCTCCACCATATCATGCACCTCTCCATCATGATTTCCAACATAAGAAAGTGTTAACTTCTCTTTTGTGGCAACCAATCTTGTGTACCCAAACTCACCTCCACGATACATAGATCGATTGGGTTGTGGAAAAATTGGATCATTTGGGTGGTCCAGTCTTGGTTCCCAAATGGGCTGCCAGTCTTGTCCTGCCATCCCAATCACAACATGGACTGGAAATCCCTTCCAGGTGCTTCCACAGTTAAAATTATTCACCGGACAAAACCTTTCATATCTATGTACATGACCCCACAATGCAAGACTGACATTGTTCTTCACAAACAGAGGCTCCAAGTGCTCGAGCATTCTCTGTCTGATTGGGGCATCCCGATTTTCATTGCTTGTGGTATACATTGGCCTGTGCCCTTGCACTACTACAAAAGGGGTTTTGCTTCGGTTAACTGATTCCAGGTCATGCTTTATGAAGTAATATTGGCTGCTCCCAGGGAGGAAATTGGTCTCAGTTGATATGTAGACAAAATGTACAGCACCAACATCAAATGAATAGTATAGGTTTCGAGTGGCAGGAGCACGTGTTCCAGTTGACTCTGAAGAGTTTCCAGGCATGTTGAATTTAAGGCTGTAAGGAACACCACATTCACCACCTCCATCTGTTCCATAAACACCATATGACCAGTCAGGTTTCCAAGGCTGCAAGGGCCAATCATATTCATGATTACCAATGCAGACATGGTATGCCACCTTGGATGCCACAGGTTCAATTTGAGCAAAAAATGGTCCCACACCCAGGAGTAGCCTCTTGCATAGCTAATATCTCCTATATGCGACACAAAAGCAGGCTTATCACCAAGAGCTTCAATGTCACGAAGGATCAATTTCATTGTTGATACGCTTTCTTCTTGTGTACGGATAAAGGTTGCATATGGTGTCAAAGTTCCCATGTCTCCAAATAGAAAGGCTATGGTATCACTAGAGTCCCCATTACGTGAAACAAAGCTCCAAGTTTTGCTCCAACCCTTAGAGTCACTTCCAACCTATTGAATCATTTAAAGATATTGTTATACCTTTGAAGACAGATAATTAGCTAATTTGAATGATTCAATCAACCAAAGTTACCGCTGCAGTAAAGTCCATAGCACACCATACTTGCATACTTCAATAAAGAACATACACTCTCTAGATAATTTCATTCATGTAAGCTCACGTACAAAATCAAGTTAACATAGAAGTGATGCATCCAGGCAAATGAAAAGGAGCCAACTATGATTTAAACCAAGCCATGAAAATCACATACAACTTCGATATGTGAAACTAATACTGTAGATATTTGCAGAAATGTCTCACTGTAGGGCATTTGGCATTAAACAAGGAATATGAGAAGATAATTTTTTCTTTGAAAAAAAAAAAAAAGGAAAATGTAAGGAATAATGCATGGAAAGTTAGCTAACAGTCAGTTTTACGGCGACTTAAGGAGCACAAATCTCACCATAGCATGACAAACTAGTCAATTCAAGGAGGCAAACTACAAACCTTGTGCTCAAACAAGCCACAAAATTCTTAAGTCACAAAAATGCACCACTACAACCCGATCGCATTGGAAACAAATGCAGCATTTTTCTGTTTACTTTAATCAGCAATAACAAATGATTTAGGTAATTCTAGGAGGAGGGCAGATCTTACAATTTTAAAGAGCAGAAAATATGGTGAAAAGAACTACTCCAAAAGGAAGTCATAATCTAAAAATTCTCATTCCCATCAAATTTTGAATATCGACTTAACCAAAACAAAAACCAAATAATCAAATAAGGCAACGATTGCTTCGTCAAAGGATTAATTACAAAATCTAAATAGAGAATACAACGGATAATTACCTGATAAAAATATCTAACACCCTTTTAAATTGGTCATGACCGCATCATGGATCCACCCGGGATCTCGCCACCCGATGCTGGTATTAGCCGGAGAGTCACACATGTCCTCTCTCTCGTACCTCACCACACGCGCCACGTCTACATGACTCCACGCGCCGTCCTTCTGCCCCCACCTAACTTTCCTCTCCTCTTTATCCCCCACAATGAATATCACCCTCATCTCGTCCTCCGAGTCCGTATAAGCCAAGTGGATCTGCTCCGGACCATGCCCTGACCCGAACCCAACTCCCTCCGACTCCGCGAGCAAATGGGCCGTCCTGGGAAGGGGATTATGATCGTGGTCGTGTTTTTTGGGGTTGATCTCATCTCGGGTCCACCGGAATATTCGGAAGGAGTAATTGGACCGGAGATTGATAATGGGTAAGGAAATTGAACCCGACCCGGATTTCCAGGTGGGCGAAGAAGATAGGAACTTGTAACCAATGAAGTGGTCGTTGCGAGAGCCTGGGGGCGAGTAGATGCCGAGCCAGTCCAGCTCGGAAGGTGAGTCAACTTTTGACCATGAGACGGTGACCGTGTCGCCGGACCTGGCGAGGGTCGTAGGGGTGACGGAGATTGTGACTTTGGACAGAGAGATCGGACAAAAGAGGAAGAAGAGCGAGAGAAAGAGACGGACCCAATTCATGGCAAAAGACATGGAGAGATCAATCCGCCGGCAGCGGCAGAGGGTGGCGGAGAACTAAGGACGATGTAGAGATGGGTGGTGGACCGCGGTGCTGGTGATTTTGAAGGATACAAGATTTCACTTTCCGACATGCGAGAAGGATTAAAAAAAAAAAAACAAAAACAAAACATATTTAAGGTTTGACTTCGGAATTAAGGTATTTGTTATTCTTAATTTTCACGTTTTTAGTTCTAAAAGAAAATCCATGTTTTATTTCAGTAATCAAAATAATTCAATTTTCTATTCAATCACAGCAGAGAAAAAGGTCACAATTTTCAGTAATAAATATTTTTAGCTTTTATATATATATATATATATATATATATATCAAAAGTACTCCAATCTTTTTAATATTTGTATACACTTACCTAAATTTTAATTTAAAAAAACCTACTCCTTTAAAATTTGAGAAAAAAAAAGGGAAAAAAATATTTTTTAGGTCATCTGTAGCATCAAACGTTGCGTGATGTGTGGTGGTGATCTTCTGTTCGTTGAGCCATACCCTAGATTGAATGAATTATTTTTAACGTGAATAGGCTATTAAACCCAAAAAAAAAAAAAAAGTTTTTTTTAAGTATTTGTTGACATCCCTATAATTATTAATCTTGCTATCAGCCATATCATTCCGATTTTAAAAAATTTAATCTGATTTCAAATAAGATGTTAATTAATAAATTTAATTACATAAATATATTTTTTTATTTAATAAAATGATATAGTAATTAAATTAAAATAAAATTAAAGTTGAGGGTAGAGTCTCCGCTGTGTTAGGCCAGATGGTTTAAGAGCCTAAGTTCGATGAGTTCTGTTACAGAAATACGTAAAATGTTCACGAAACAACGAATATTAATTCATTATAATCGTTAATTATAATTGATTATTAATTATAAACAGTTATAATGCATTAATATTTATTTCATATCTATTTACATATATATTTTTTAGTCTTTTTAAAAAATTGAGATAAATAAATTTCATTATAAAGAATATGTAAATTAGATGCAAAATAAATATTAATTTATTATAACTATTAGTTATGATTAATAGGTCTCTTTGTATATCATAATTAATTATAAATTGTCATAATGAATTAGCATCTATTTTGCATATTTTTGTAATTTTTTAAGGTAAACGTATGACAAAACACATGAATTCTAATTAATTAGAAAGGTTAAGGTTTTCTAATGGGAAATTAAAATGATTTGAATTTTGCTAAACTCAAAATTTAATTTATTTAAAAATTGATGAACTTGTAAATTGAGGTACTTAGAATTTAAAATAACGAAAATGCTCATAACTTGAGACATAAAATATTTTAATTGAAATCTGAACTGATCTAATCCATTTGTTCACAATCTCAAAACAAAGCCATAATCACGTCTTATTGTCACCTTGTTTTTTGGGAGTCTACAATCCAAGGATTGTATTCTTGGTGACCTAGAGATTTTCTTACCAGTTGAACATTGTAATGATGGAAAAAAAAAAAAAAGAAATGAAAAGAAAAGATTTTGATACGAAAATCTTGAATTGTTCTTGTGAAAAATGAACTAACATCGAATTCAAGAAAACACCCAAAATGTGATATCCAACTTAAGTTGATGGCAATGTAACCACCAAATTGAATGCTATAATATACATACTTTTGATAGGGTATTCTAATCTATAAACTATAAAAATTGATGGGCTTCTTAAAATACGACTAATAATAATACTAGTTGATTTAGGAAGTACTAATAATTTTATAAATGAAAGAATTGTCAAAAAATTTACTTTTTCAATTGAAGACTATAATAAATTTCTTGTAAAGATTACTAATGGTAAGAATTTCACATGTTAGGGTAAGTGCATGAAAATAAAACTCTTATTGCAAGGTTATACTATTTACATTGATCTCTTTATGAGATTATTTTTTATATTGATTGGTTAATAACTTTGAAAGATATTATTTGGAATTTTTCTCAACTAATAATGAAATTTCAGTTAAATAGGCACATAATAGAGTTACAGACAATGTAAGGTAATAAAATTACTACTATTACAAGTCATTAGATATATGAGATTTTTCGCAGGACAAGGATTGTTTGTGCAGTTATATAATGTAAAAGTAACAAAACTTATTTTATAAATGAAAAAGATGTAAATATATTATTGATCAAGTTCTCTGATTTATTTATAGAAAAAGCACATGTTATCGTATTCTATTATTGCTTATGAATACACTAACTAATGTTACACCATAATGTTACTCATATTTTTAGAAGAGAGAGATTAAGAGCATTTTGAAGAAAATGTTGGAAGGAGATATCGTTAGACCCAGTATTAATCTTTACTTCTTTATTGTTCTTTTAGTAAGAAAGAAAGATGAATTCTAGAAGATATGTATAGATTATTGAGTACTTATAAATATAATTTTAAGTAATAAAAACTTTTAAAAAAATTTTAGTTATTTGAAAGTTAATTTGCTCAAAAAAATTATTAAAAATTAATTTTGTTAAAGCCATTAATTCTTATTTCCTTTCCTCCGTTTCTCACCATCGGTGTAACGAGGTCAATGAAACTATACCACACGCACTTCTCCAATGTCTATGCGTGGCTAGTATATGGCTCCTAAGCACTCTTGGTCATTGTACACGAGAAATGGTCTCTCAGAGTTTCATGGATTGGTTCAATGCATTTACTCAAGATGCAAAGCATGGAGTTGACGAAACAGCGACAATGGTGGCTTGGTCAATTTGGTTCTTTAGGAACAAACAGGTCATGGAAGGAAAAACCATTGACCCTGGGCAATTCATTGAAGACAGACGAGGACGCTACAGCCACAAAGGTGATATACCCCATTGGGTGCCATCAACAAGGACGCTACTACCACAAAGGTGGCATCAACGTCTGAAATTATTAAATTAATACTGATGTCGCTATACAACCGGCAAGACAGGGCTGGGAATGGCGTTTCAAAACTCCATAGGGCAAGCCATTCCGGTAACCAACATAAACTTAACTAGGTCATTCATACCAGAAATTGCAGAGATTCTTGCTATTAAGTGTGTCGTCCAACAAGTAAAGCTCATGGCACTGCCTCAAGACGAACAATCCTCTTGCCGTAAAAGCAATCTTGTGACCTCTGGGTGAGACTTCCAGTCTGATACAACAAACAGAGGATATAAGAACCGTTACTTCCTTTTTTATTATTTCTCTATGCATCACATAAGCAGACAAATTAACCTGGTAGCACATTATCGATCCTAAGAATCTCTACATATTGCTAGAAATTTTGTTTGGTGTAGAGCCAACTACAGGCTTGTTTTTGACCTGATTGATGCTAATGTATGAAAATCTTCCTAGTTGAATAAAGATAACTTATTGTTTCTCATAAAAAAATGAAAAATAAATAAACTCAAGACCACAAATATTCGTGACTTATTGGATGACTTAGAGAAGAGGGATGATTGCCGACTTCCTTTAAAAGGGTGTCCCCTCGTGCTTCTCGACAAAATTATATTCGTTCATGGGTCTCTTGCCTTTCATTAAACAGAATAACACACCCTCTTCTCTCGCTATCTTTCCTCCCCTCAGAGCCCTCCAGCCTCTCCGCAATTTCCTCCAAAAACTTCTGTCTACTATAGTACCATTTCTTCAACAATCTTCCTCTCTCAACCATTGATATTGGTTCTCCCTCAATTCCCACCATGTCTTGTAACCCTTATTTCTTGATCTTGATCTTAATCTTTCTCTTCCTTATCACATCATCATCATCATCATTGGCCAGACTCTCCAATCCTTCTTCACTAGATGCGGTCTCTTCAAGAAACCACCGCAATCACCACCACTACCACTACTACAAAACCACCAATCAGCGCCAATCTTGCAGTTCTTTTCCTCGCAAGACGTCGCAGTACCCATGCGTTCAGTTTCAAAAGATGAACCAACAGCAGCGTTTCAGGGTCAGGGCACAGCCATTACTACCATCAATGATATTGTCACCAACTGGTGATGATCATCAGATTGATTCAAGATACGGGGTGCAGAAGCGATTGGTCCCTTCTGTGCCTAACCCTCTTCACAACTAAAGAGTTCCTGCCTTTTCTTCAACTATTGACACATAAACCAGCAATTACCTGTGCCAAATATAGCCCAATTCCTATTTTTTCCTACAGACATTGCCTGGAATCTTTCCCTGATTCCGTGCAGCCGTTTTCAGCCTTTGTTTTTTTTATCTTCTATATTGGAAGCCTGAAGGAGATACATTGACAGTAATGGCAGCTGCAGTAGAGAAACCGTCCTGGTTTGCCAGTGATAGCTTATAATTTTCTCCTTCTTTTATATCTTTTCCTTTTCTGTGGTCTTTTGTAGCTTGTGATATTTAGAAGACATTGCCATGTCAATTCTTGTTTTTGATTAGCTATTTGTTGCTATTAAGATGATAGATTTACCATCTGTCACATGAAAAGGGTAACAAATTTTGTAAAAGCATGTTAAACAAGCACGGAAAGGGCTTATTAGTCTAGTGGTGGTATATTTCTGCATTACATTTTACTGGTGCTGTAACTTTTGCTTTTGGTGAGGAGATGGAGTTTAAGAGAAACCCATTATTTTCATTGATTTTGAAGCCAGTCCTAAGAGAATGTTGGGCCAAAAGTCAGTTCCATTGTGAGGGCAAAATAGCCGTCTTGTACCGTCATGTGGGTCTGTGTAATGTTTATCACCTTCATGTAGATATTGTTGAATTGTATCAATGAGTAGTATGAGCATATGTATGAATATAAAGTCCTGCCCTGCGTTTTGCAAGGCTCCCTTTACCGTTTCCCTCACCAATTGCAAATGTACTTTCTACGGTTAACATTTTTGTGTCCATATATGATCAACCCTATTTTAAGCAATTAGATAAGCAAACAAGACGGTGAAACAAAGATTCATGCTTACAGGGTAATTTTAATTGATCCGTTTCATGTTAGGTTACTTTGATTTTGGGATCAATATATTTTAAGCTAGAAGAACGTTCTTCTAGCTTAAAATTCAGACGTAAGTATTTTCATTATTGTTTAAATTTAAGTATTTTATTGTTATCTACTTTTTAATAAAATTTTATATTCAAAGTGTAATATTTAGTTTAAATTCATTAATACACATAGAGAAATGCATTTAAATCCAACAAAGTTTAGGTGATGATTTTTTTTTTGTTTTTTGTGAAAAAAGTTAAATAAAAACATTAGCCTCAATTTATAAGTGCAATTGTTAATATATTTACTATACATATATATTTTTTTAATTGTAGAAAAAAAAATTAAAAGCTACCACGTGTGGTCCATTGACTTTGTCAGCAAAATGTTACATTGCCTCGCAAGACGGATACTGCTTCCCAAATCTATAGTGAAGGCAGACAAATTCTCGTGCATGGACGTTGCTTTCATGGGCTTGTCCTCCCTCTTTCGGCCGAGTTTGGGAACAGTATCGAGCTGTATAGCTAATCTTGCAACAAGATGAAAATAAAATAATCAAAAATCCCAAACTACGTCCTTCAAAACGACAAAAGCTCCCTTGAGTGCACTCCATGTTCAAGGCGTTGTTTTAACAGAACAAAACACATGTACCCAAGCTGGGGTTGCATTAGACAATCATTGAGACAAAGATTCAAAGAGCCTTTGTGTGTTGCATAGACGCGCAGTTCTTAGTGCCAATCCGGAAGAAACTACAGCCCGGAGTTACCTGAATTCTTTTGCTGTTAATGATTGGCTCATGCTATCCTTTCCAACTCCCTTTTCAGCTAAGTCGTGGAATTCATTGAAAAGGGGAGTAGAGTTGCACTGAGAACTTTTTCTTTTTGTGTTTCAATATTATTAAACTAGGTTTGTCCACATTAGCCTGAAAAATCTATTAATATTCGCAAGATGAGTACTAAACCTGCAAATTTATGTAAATAATTGTTACTTGGTTTACGAGAAAATTACAAAACAAGCTTGCTAAACCTCCAATGGGTACTGGGTATTGTATGATGAAGTATTGTCATCGGATAAATATTGTTTCAAACTTTCCAGCGACTTGTTATCCATGAATAACGAACTTAATGTTAGCTTAGTTATTACTTTGAATACATATTTGATATTTTATGTATATTATTAACCAATTAAAGTTATTTTTTTATTTTTAATATTATTTATATACAGGAATGGTCTTGGATGAACTTGAAAAAAAAAAGTTAATGAAATAAATATATTTTACACAAATAATTATAATAAGGACATAACTATTAAATACTTATTTCACCAATATATGAGTCCTAAATATTTTTAGTTGATATATTATCAAGATAAAATATTAATGGGACCATAAAATTGACAAATGGTATGTTTCTTTTTTTTTTTATAAGAAAATCAATCAATCTTATAGACCGAAACAAATATTTTAATGTTTATTAATTGAAAAAATTCATTGCATTGACTTGCTATGAACATTCTTTCTAGGAATGTTTATTTTTTTTGTATGTATTTGTGAAATTTATCATATGATAATTATATAAGTAATTTTTAGATTCAAAATAACTAAAATATCTTGTATCAAAACTAGTATACTTTGATTTCATATAAAAATCAGTGCATTTTGATTTCAATTTTATATTGTCCTAATTAAGAATCATTCATGATTGAATATATTATGACTTATATAAAAATAATTAAGTGATTGATAAAAGATTTATTATTTTAAAGTAATTATAAGAAAATATTTTATTTATTTTTAATCAATATTAATTCAAGAAATACTTACACATTATGAAACAATAATTTTTTTAAAAAAATATGATATCATTCGTAAAATTAATAACTATATAAATATTTTAAAATTAATATAATTAGAACATAATAAGTATTTTCTCTTCACGAAATTTACGGCTAAGTGACCCGTGGTCACTGTGTCCGTGTTTCCTTGGCGCAGAGGGCCTCTCTTTACCCACGTCTAGTGCTGCTACACAAGGAGACATGCACCACGGCCTGGGTATTAGCAAGCGGGGACTAATTATTTCCCATCTTTTTTTCTCGCTAATGACAACCTCATACATTCACCAAAACAACTATTTCCAAGTGCCAGCAATTCAAGAACATCCTTTCTCGTTATGAAAAAGCTTCGGTAGAGAAGATAAACTCGTAGAGAACTAAGCTCTTATTCAATTGTAATGTGCACGAAGATGTTAGAATTGCAACAACAAAAAAAATTGTGTGGGAGTCACATCAACTCAGTGTACCTAGAAATACCTTGGCTTATCGATGCTAATCAGCGATTCTAAGAAAAGGGTCTTCAGTTTGATCATTGACGCAGGCGTCAGAAATATTTTGGCTTATGGTGAGGTAACTACAACGAATGACGGAAAATCCATTAGTCCTCGTGGAACAAATTTTCGTCATCCAAGTCACTTGGGGGCATTGGTTTTCGTGATTTTTCGGGCTTGGAAACTTGTCGAGAATGAAGACTCTTTGCCTTCTGAAGTCTTCAAAAAAAAAAAAAAAAAACAAAACAAAAAAGCATATTACTATCTTCCGTTATGATCAACTGCTAGTGAATATTTAGCTTCAAAATCTTTTTTATTGGAATCACATTTACTTTACGAATGATTGCAATGACATTACTGTATGTACAATGAAAAACATCGACATGAAATAGTTTAAATAATTTTAAATCCAAAGTTTTAATGAAATATCTTAAAAATCTAAATCTATTTGGGACCAGTGATATCGTGCAAAAAAATCCATCCCGCATGGAAAAAACTTGGGCAAAGTTACCCCGAAGTGTTCTAAAGTTTACAACTTTCCCTGAACTGAGGAGAAAATGTGAAAAATGTAAAGACAAAACAAAGAGTCTTCGAAGTCAAAATGGCTCCATGACCTGAGGACTGACAGACGCAAGTAATCTTATGGTGGGTCATCACAACATAATTAATTTGTTTAGAGTTAGGGTTTGAGAGAACGATCGAATGCACCGAAATTTTCCTCCTGATTTGATTTCACGAAGACGTATGCCCGAATTTCACATGCAAACGAATTTTAAAGGAAAAAGAAGTAAGATGGGAGCTGTACAGCACCAGGTTGATGCGGGCCAAGGGGACTCTAGGAGTTAGGCAGTCATGGGGTAGGTAGGCAAAGGAAGTACCTAGTGAAGAACAAGTTGTTCATACAATTGCCTTAGTTTTTAATTTGTATAGGGCAAAACGGATTCTTTTTTATTTTATTTTTAGATAATGTTGATATTCCACATTCACATTATCTCGAATTAGATAGGATAGTTTTGTTAATATCTTATCTTAACAACTTAAACTGAAAAAAAAATCTCTTCAGTTCGACGGAACTCTTACTATATATGCGTCACTGACCAACAACAACGAACGATTTTAGGTGACAACAATGGATGCATCCAAAGTTACATTGGCTTGCCTTTTGTTCTTTTATTGCTTTTCTGTTATTGGCTGTGATGATGTGAAAATAGCGGTGAAATCAGAAACCTCCATCGCTAGCACAGACGATAATTTTGTGTGTGCAACCCTAGATTGGTGGCCTCACAATAAATGTGATTATGGACAGTGTCCATGGGGCCAAGCGGGCATCCTCAATCTGGTAATGATTATCATATCATCATCAACTGTGATTTTCCAGTTTGTTACGTGCGTATTGATGCTGCTTTTGTGCTTTCCAGGACCTGGATAACAAGATTTTGGCAAATGCTATTAAGGGTACAAGTTTTTTCTTTTTTCAACTTTTTGTCTTTTTCGTCTTGACTTGCATAGAGGCTAAAGTATTCATTATTTTATTAAATTCCTTAGACTCGTTACGAAATTTATGCATGGGATTTCGTTTTGAAATTCATTGTCTTGTTGGTTACTCTAGTGTTTATTTTGTTGACATTCTCAGCGTTCCATGATCTGAGAATCAGAATTGGAGGTTCTTTGCAAGATCGAGTTCTATACCAAGTTGGCCATTCAATCAAGAAATTCCCGCATTTTAAGAAACAAAGTAATCGCTTGTTTGGTTTCAGCAAAGGCTCTCTTCACATGGATAGATGGGATCAGCTTAATCACTTTTTCAACAAAACAAAGTGAGTAGTTTTTCCGTTGTGAATTCTTTGTTTTTCAAGTTAATTTATTTTGAAATGGATTTTTTTTGTTTTTTTTTTATTGTAGTGCTAAAGTTACTTTAGGCCTGAACGCTTTGATCGGGAGGAAAAAGCCTAGTCAAGGTACTCTCTACGTGGGTGACTGGTGGTCTCAAAATGCCCAAGACCTCATGGCGTACACCGTCTCAAAGGGGCACAAGATTGACTCCTATGAATTTGGTAAATTCAAATTTGACTCCTATGAACTAGATGAATTTGTTCCAGATTCATTGCAAACACATATTTTACTAAAGATGTAGTTTATGTTCTTCATCGTTACAAGGAATCATAACTTGAAAGACATTTTCAGGGAATGAATTGTGCGACACTGGGGTATCTGCAAGAGTGGATGTAGAACAATACGCTAAAGACACCATTGCTCTTAAGCAACTTGTGACATCACTATACCCAGATCCCACCACACGACCAAAAGTTTTGGGTCCCGCAGGCATGTTTGACAAGAAATGGTTCTCCACGTACCTAGAAAAAACAGGACAAGATGTTCTCGATGGAGTAACCCACCACGTCTACAATCTTGGTGAAGGCATGAAATCAACCTCATTATTTTTACAATGTGTTGCTGTAAAATCATCATCATCATCATTATTATTATTATCATAGATGTATTAACTTATATTGTCGGTGCATGTAGGTGTTGATCCTGCCATCATCAACAGGGTTCAGGATCCATATTTCTTGAGCCAATCAGCGCAGGCATTCAAGGACCTGGAATCCGTCATCAACAAATTTGGGCCATGGTCACAAGCTTGGGTCGGGGAAGCTGGTGGTGCTTACAACAGTGGTAGCAAAGATGTGTCACATACCTTTGCTAATGGATTTTGGTAAAGAAGGGCATCGTATATTTATTTGCTTGTTACGCTCTTGTTTGGTTTGATTTCGTTGTCCTCTTTTTCGAGTTAAAGTTGAAAGCCTTAAATTGAAAGTTGATGTGGGCGTCATATTGAAGTTATCCTGGCCATAAGAATTCCCACTTTATTTCTTGTTAAATCAGAAATTAGATTCTGAAATGGATGAGACGAGCCTTGTTATAACATTAGGCTACTCTATTATGATTTAAAAATCATAGAACTGAACTGGTGCACACATCTAACTATTCCGACTACTCCCTCTTTTTAAGTGTAAAAAGTTTGATGGCAAATAAAACTCATCATTTTTATTTCGTACATGCTTGCACATTCTGGGAACCTTGTTGATCAACCCCTCTGCCCTGGTTGAATTTTAATGAAAACAGGTATTTGGACCAATTGGGCATGGCAGCAACATTCAACCACAAGGTGTACTGCAGGCAAGCTCTTATTGGAGGAAACTACGCTCTTCTTAACACCACAACATTCATTCCCAACCCGGATTATTATGGGTGAGAATTTGCCATGAGTTTTACTGATATATTCCCTCATCATTTTTTTTAACTATTTATTAATACATCATTTTTTCACATTGTTTCATTTGCCTTTGG
Organism: Ceriops zippeliana; assembly: GCA_037897445.1. Taxonomy (NCBI): domain Eukaryota; kingdom Viridiplantae; phylum Streptophyta; class Magnoliopsida; order Malpighiales; family Rhizophoraceae; genus Ceriops; species Ceriops zippeliana. The sequence continues at coordinate 2,330,775 of JBAPLH010000188.1, read as the reverse complement.
CAGTGCACTCTTGTGGCATCGCCTGATGGGAAGGAAAGTGTTGGGTACAATTTCTGATGGTTCTCCATATTTGAGAGCATATACTCATTGTTCAAGGGAAAAAGTAAGTTACCACTGCAAGTATAATTGGTAGTCTAAAGCAATTTAGGCGAATGAATTCCTTGAAAAGTGTCTGATTCCACCCACGCGTTTCTTTCACGTTTGAGCATATTTTGCACTGGTTTATTGCAGCCTGGAATTACTCTACTTTTCATTAACATGTCAAACTCTACCTCCTTCGATGTTTCGGTGATCAACGATGCAAATTTCTATGGAAACAATGAGGAGATGATGGTAAGCACTTATGGAGGTAAAGAACCAAGGGCAGAGTATCATTTGACCCCCCAAGACGGCAATATTCAAAGTGATGTGATTCTGCTGAATGGAACTCCATTAAAACTTACAGATTCATCTGACATTCCTGCAATGAATCCGAAGTTGGCAGACGCCTCCTCTCCAATCAGGGTTGCTGCTGACTCTATCGTTTTTGTTACCATTAAAGACTTCAAGGCTCCTGCCTGTGCTTAGAGTTTAAGGCCATGTCTATCACTGATTAGATTTCATTTTGAAGCAATCGATTAAGTTTTATCATTGGGAATAATTTTTTTGTTCACAAGGAATTTTTTTAGCTTAAAATTGTTCGTGTACTCATTTTTATTTGGGTTATTTTCATTGATAGTATTGTGAATCGTGTTTGATTCGAAAGTTACAACTGTGTCTGTGGCAACAAAAGCAACATGTAGAATGATTCGGGGACGGTAGAAAATAAAAGAATCTTATCTACTTTCTTCAAGAAAAAAAGACATATGTGAAGTGATGAAAAGGCCACCTTTAATGGAGGATTATGCATCAAGTATACCTTACTTGAGAAAAGCGGGCTTTGATTTCCAAACCAAGCTTTGCATGCAAAGCATACAGACCCTTCCTTTACCTCCACCCTATTCACAACCTATAATCAACTATCCTTTTCTTTTCCTAGACTAAACCTTCAAATAGGCACAGCAAGATCCATCTGTGGCCATTTTTCAAGAAGTAAAAATTTCAAGAATTGGGGTTTCACTCAAGAAATGAAAACTTGGATCGAGCAAACCAGGTAAACGTGACAATTTTATCATTTTGTGAGGTTTGAAAGTTCCTACAAAATGCCGTATTGATCAATCGCCTCTGCCAGGGAGAGATTTTCTGGACAGGATAACGTAGAGCGGCCTGAATTTACTAGAGAAAGAAGAATTCCAGCGCACAAAACTGCATCTTTCAAAGGAGGTGGCACTCAAGGTTTTTACACTTTCCCTAAATATGTTCAGAGCCAACCGCTTCTCAACATATTCGCAACTTTTAACATTTGACATTCTCTTGATGGAAAAGGCTAACAAAGCATGGATTAAGCAACTAAAGGTAGATCTTTTTCCCATTCATGGATTTTGCAGAAAGGAGGAGGCCCCAGAACTGGTTCAGGAGGCAGTTTTCTAGACAAATGAGTCAAGCTGATGATTCTATTGGAGAACAAGCAGTCGCAGTGGCAGCTGCAGCATTTGTCATTGGATCACTGGAAGGGTCAACAATCCCAAAGCAGAAACAAGTAAGCAAGGGACCTGAACATTCTTTGACCCAGCTCAAGAGCAAAAAGAAAACCATGACAGGTCAATCACTGAATCTGGTGCCATAGAAGGGAATTTGTAGAAACTCTGTCGCAGAATGAGTTAATTATCGTTTCTTGAACAATAACTTCTGCATGGCTGGTCAGGTGAAGGTTCAAGGAGAAGTCTTGATAGTGCTGATGGTAAGGTGCCAGGAACTGCTGTTGCAGATGAAACGACTACAAAGGCCTTTGGTCCTGCTCCATCACTGAAAAAGAAATTGACTGATAAAGGACCTGCTCCATCACCGAAAAGGATTCCAACTTTCAATGAGAAGCCCACTCCGTCAATGGAAAAAGTTCCAACTTTAGCCAAGGAGCAATTAAAGAATGAACGAAAATTCCCAGCTGGGAAGCCGAAAACTCCCTGGGATACCACCAAAACTGAGACAGCATCACAAAAACCTGACCAGCGGTTCACAAGCCCTTCACTACCAAGACCTGGACATGAGGATTCAAAGGCAGATGCTTGGCAAAAAGATGAGTTCGCTAAGATAAAAAAAAGGTTCTTATCCATTCAACCAGGACCCATCTAACAACAAGAGCCACTAGAATTTTGTCATTCTTCCACTAACAAATGGGATCTCAGGTATGAAGTTTTGATTGCTGGAATACTTTCATGGGAGAACAAGAAAAAGGAAAAGGCCAGACGTCGACTAGAGAGAGTAGAGGTTTGCTTCATCTACCTTCACTGTATTATGAGTAAATTTGAGTCTTAGGAACTGATGTTTCACTTGCTGGATATACAGGGTGAACAGGAGCAGATAAAGCTAAGAGCCTTAGAAAAATTCCGCAGTGAGATGGATGATATTGACCAGATTGCAGAACGAGCAAAAGTCAAGGCAGCAGAGAGAAGGAGAAAGGAAGAGCTCAAGGCAAAAGAAAAGGCAAATACAATAAGAGAAACAGGAAAAATTCCAAAAACTTGTCTCTGCTTCTAAGTTTGCTAATCTTCTTGTCTTCCCTGCTCAGAGAGAGCAGAAAACTTGTGTAATTAGAAAAGACTGACATGTCGTTTGCTGCACGACTATATACATAAATCATAGAAAGTAGACAGCATGGAAAAGTGGTGACAAGTGGGAAGTTGTTCTTTCTTTTCTAGACCAGATTTGTATATGAATGAAGGAGAGAAATGCACATAAATGAAAAGGGAAGTAATAAACTTAACACATCACGGATAACACCCTCTGGCAGTTCAACTTAGTATGGACTTTTACCGAGAAACTCCTCGTGCAAGTGATTGTCTTTCCTTCATAAACCCTTTTCTCCGCACAATTGTGCATAACATACAAGAACAGAGAAACGAGCCAATCAAGAGAATTTTCATCAAAATTTAGTTGAACCATACTGAAAAATTAAACTTCAACCTAAGTACCTGGTTCTTTTTCCCTTTTCATCCAAATAAATGGTTAGAAAAATATGCATCTTTCACTCAAAATTCAATAAAAATAGCACAAGGGCAATAACTGCTACCCAAATTTGCAACTAAAATTATTCCAACATCTTTGTTTAGTTTTTTTCTGTAATGACCCTGTGGAAGCTTTCATTGAGCTGATCGGGGACTTAAATGAGGTAGACTCATTAGTAGCGGCTGAAACAGGTAAAATAGATAATTCAAGCTAATTGTACTTTTCAAATTGTAACAAGATACAGTTACTATTCTTCTAAAAGATTCAGATTGTCCGGGAGCAAAGAGACGGGGAGAGAAACAGGAGGGCCCAAGAGGGGAAGAATCCTCTCATCATATCTGAAGCAATAACTGTGCAAATCAGCCAATCCAGAAATGCAATGTATTGAAAAAAAATTATAGAAACAATTTATGAAAAAGCGAGAAATCTGATTGCCCTGCTACCAAAAGCATGAAAAAATAACAGAAAAACAATTTCGGACAACACAAGACAATTAAACCAGCATAAAAAAACCTTCCAAGCTATGAAGTTCTGTTAAGCAGGTGATGGACCATTAGACGCAGACAATCATTTCCACTGTGGCAAAGATCTCGGCTTGGCAGAAATGAACACCGAGAAATATCAAGAAATTGTCCCTCTCAAGCCTAGCCAAGGTAGGGCAGGTACCAAGAAGGACGGCATGGCAAACTTGACAGTAACCACCAAAGTCAAGAAGCAAGATAACGGCACTGACAAGAATTGCAAGAAATAGAACGAGAAGAAACTCGATGAGAAATGAGAATTTCAATGAGAAATTAATGAAAAAAGTCCGGATAATTATGCAGGTAAAAAGTCTGCTGCTGCTGCCTCCTCTGTATTCCTGCTATCACCATTATCATTGTCAACCAAATCCTCCTGACGCCCAAGTTTCCGGTTTGATCTCTGGCAACCAAATTGCTGTGATGTACCCTACTTTATCCTTGTTCTCACAAAGATGTTCTCGGAAAGGAAGTGTTTCCACTGCTTAAACCCGTGATCAAGGTCACTGTTAGGTCAACCCTCCCTTCATTATCCCAAACAAGACGGGACCCAAATTTCGCTCGTTCTCCATTCAATCTTTCAACCATCCAGAGAAGAGAGAAATTCTTGCCAGGCAATTAGATTGATATTCCCACTGCAAACGAGCCGGGACGACAAGTGGCACCAGGGGCAAGGAAATGAAGTAGGGAACGACAATTTTTTTTTTTCTTAGCTGCGAATTACAGAAGCAATATCTTTTTTTTTTTTCTAATTTCAGACGAGTCAAATTAAAAATTTTTGCTAAAAAATTTATGACCAATACAACACAATACCATTTACTCTAAACAAGTTCAAGACCACGTGGATTGGATTGCGAGTTATGATATGATCCAGTACTAAATGTATTGAACACAAACATTAAATAGCTCCAGATTTAAGTAAGCACTTAACCTGAACGTAGTTAACAACAACAAACGCCACAAGGGCAAGAAGAAGAAGAACAAAAAATAAAAAAGGTTACAGAATGGAACCGAGGAAGGAAAAACAGCAAATTAATACATTGCCAAATAAAGATAGATGTTTTAAAGCTACTTCAGGAACCCTTGAGCAATCTTGAGATAGTCCCCATAACCCCCACCTTCAGATTTCTTTTCGTCGCCACTTGCATCGGATGGTGGCGATTGCTTTGTGTCAGCCTCCGAGTGTTTAGGACCAGTGGTGGTGGTGGAATGGGAACTGCTGTACTGGCGGAGATGGTCCTCGGCCTTGTCTACATAACCGCCCAGGCCCTTCTCATCCAGCTTGCCATATTGGGAGGCAGCTCCAAGAAGATCAGCTGCAGCACCAGCAACCTTGCCCCTGTCAACCTTGTCTGTTTCATGGGACAGTGAGGCTTGGGCTGCCGCAGCCACCAACTTGGCACTTGAGAAGAGGTCTGTGGATGTTGCTTGGTTTTGCTCCGAGGACTTGTCCATGGATACTTGCGAAACGAGACCTTAGAATGGCTGAGTTCGTTCAAAGGACACTTCGATGATGGAGCGCCAAATAATTGAAGATATAGACGCAGCAGTGGAAGCTGTGTCGACCACGTGTAACATTTCGTGTGGTTTGCCGACAAAACTAACTTTTGAGATTGCATGGACGCGAGCAAATAAACGGAGGAACAAAGATTTGCAATGTTATTTACTAATATTGCATTAATTGAGTATTATAATTTCATTATTAATTACGATGGCTGGTTAAAAATTTTAAAATATATGATTAATAATTATAATAATACAATATCTAAACTTGCATTTCTCTATGTCCACCAACTTCCATGATTGTAACATTCCTGTTCTTGATAATAATAAACACAGTAGGTCATGCACATGAACCCCACCCATAGATATTTTATTTGGAGCTGTCTTCAATGGCTTCAAGGGACATTTTCGAAAGAGGCAAAAAATAAAAAATAAAAAAAATAGTTGATTCGAGTCGATACCCAACTCAAAACCTTCGCAATGAAGTGATGATGAATTCAAAATTTATTATCTTCAACATTTAATTTGTTCACGCAACGCGGTGGACACGCTGAAAATGAACGTTATCTGTAAGCGTGGGCTGAACAATTATGACTCCTCCCCCCCCGCGTTCTGCCCCAACCCAATGGTCAAAGCCACAACCACAAAGACTATTGTCCACTTGTTTTAAACAACTCATGTCCACACCTACCTACAACCACAATATCATCCTGTCTCCATCTTCAATTATTGCATCGATAATACACCAAACCCTTAGAAAAAATTCAAGAAAAGTATCTCTAATCTACACATCTGGTCCAATACACCCCTCTTTTCAATCAATCCCACTCCTCTTTGCATATTCATGGATTCATCTTCTCATAATAACAAACCCACCAAGCATAACCAGCCATCTTCCTCCGAGCTCATCTCAAGTGCCAAGGTGGTGGCTGAAGCAGCCAAAGCCGCTCTCCACCACGAAACAGAGAAAGTAGACAAGGGGAGGGTTGCTGGTGCTGCAGGCAATCTTCTTGAAGCTGCCTCCCACTATGGCAAGCTGGAGGAAAAGAGCTTTGGCAAGTACTTAGGAAAAGCTGAGGATTATCTTCATCATTACCATGTTTCCCATTCCACCCCGGCCACCAGCAGCTCCGCCCACGCCCACTCAGCCACCGGCCCAACAACCAACTCGTCGTCACATTCAGCCGCCGGGAATCACCCTTCTGAAAGTGGGTACGGCGAGTACCTCAAGATGGCTGAAGGATTTTTAAAGAAGCATTGATAAATCTGTTTTCTGTTTTTGGTATTTTCTTTCCTCCTTGTCGATGATGACATGCAATAATGTTGTAATTACTAGCCAGTTCTAAGTACTTTTGAATGCAAGTTTATCCTGAAAGTATTGATTGCATCATAAGCTTGTGTTTTTTTTTTTCTTTCTTCTTCTTTAAATAATATTTACTGAATTTAATAATTTTTTATCGATAAAATTATTAAGTAAGACAAAAAAATATTTATTTCATAATAAATTTAAATTTTTTTATGTGATATGTAGCATTATTTTTATTTTTATTTTTTATTTTATTTTTCATTCTTTCTTTACGAGCGATAAGTGTACGACTCATCGGTCCAATTAATCGATCCAATGGGGATTTGCACCAAATTGCAAACCCACATAAACGAAAACGAAACTTTGTTAATTTTTTAAAAAAAAATCACCAAAAGAAAACCCAGATCGAATACAAATCAATTCAAAGATTTAGACGTAAATACTTAAATTAAAAATTTTGAAATTAAAATTTTAATCAAAATAAATAAATAAAATTGATGCATAAAATGAGATGTACTTACAACTAGCAAAAAAAAAGGGACTGGCCAGGTGAGATTTATGTATGTTAAATTGTTTTTAAAATTTAATGATTTAAAATTTAAATATTTTAAGATAAAATTCCGGTTTGATTTAAATTTGAAATGGTACCATAACCATGACTAACACCGTGACCGTGACCGTGTCCTTCTCTCTCCCTTGGCAAAGTGGCAGACATATAATGGGGTGTCAAACGGAATTAAGTGAAACTTGAGGGGGGTGGATTTGATATTTTAATTCAGCGTCCAAGGTTGTTTTTTTTTTTTCCTTTCCTTTCTTTTTCTTTTTTTGTAAAAAAAATATCTGGAAAATCGTTTCTGGCCAGCCCAAATGAGCTTTGCTTGCAGATGGCAGGCTCATCGTCGGCCAGCGACGATCGTTCGTAATTTTTTTAGGTCTCCGTACGCTAGCAATTAAATAAATAATAAAAAACCTACTAAATTTTTAATAATTAATATCCAAATCTACGCATTCGCAATCACAGGTACTCGCCCTTCTTTAATCTCTCAGATTGATTCTTCTTCTTTTTTTTTTTTTTCTGTTCTTTTCATTTTATATTTTCCGGATCGATATTCGAAAATTAGGGTTCGGAAGGTTGAAAGTTTTCTCTTTTTATCTGTTTGGTTGCTGAGAAAATGGAGGTGAAGTAGGAGGGAAAGGCGTTTAGAACTTCTTTGTTGTTTGCACGCTCGCTCTTTTATCGGGCTTAAAATAATTATTTTAAATATTGTTTTCTTTTTGGGAAATTCTTTTCTTGGAAAAATAGTCGTATATGATTGTAGGCAACTTCTGAATGCTGGTGAAAATGGTGGTGATTGAAATAACTTGCATATATATTTTTATTTTATTTTATTTTATTTTGTAATTGGAGATCTTTAAAAGTGTGTTAACGTATGGTATGATTCTCATACCCTCTTCTCAGGAAACCCGTGAGGTTTGTGATTTGCATTCGAAAGGCTCCAACTTGTGGCCTAGAGCATCCCAAGAACAAGGGTGCTGAAGTTCTAACTGGAAGTTGGAGGATATGTACCGACCTGTGCCTACCACCGTTACGACCCGAGGTGGATCACCCACTGATAGTGGGGACTCTGTTGTCACATTGGATCAAGTTCCACTGTGGAATGATGCAGAAAGTAGATATGCATTTGGTTATGAGACTGAAGACCCGTCCTTTTTAAATCCGTATTTCCCTGATCCGCTAACATCTCCTCCTGATGGGGGAAGCAGTAGCAATGGGGTGACATCTAGGTTTCCTGTTGATCATGAAATCAACTCGAAGATATATTTATGGAGGGGAAACCCATGGAATCTTGAGGTGGACGCTGTCGTAAATTCTACAAATGAGGCGAGTGCTATGTTTTTATTATCTGGTGAACTACATGAACTGTTGTTTTGCCTTTGGTAATGGCCATTGGTGATGTTGTTGAGATTTTACCTTCTTCCCCAAGTGAGCAGTGCTCTTGTACACTTGGTTTCCATATTTGTATGGTGAAATGCCAAACTGCCATTCTAGTAGGAAGGCCTAGAATACTGCACTGCCAAAGACTTTTTAGCTTTTTGTCTCCCTTTCTGGTTGAAGTTAGTTTGAGCTTAATTCTGTGACTTCTTCATTTAAATTGCTCTCTAGCTCTCCCAAATGGGACTAATACTTGGGATGTCCGAGTTGTTTACACGGCTTTTCATATTCTCTTTTGTAAATTTATTGCAGAACCTCGACGAAGTACATAGCAGTTCTGGTCTGCATGCTGCAGCTGGACCTGGTCTAGCAGAAGAGTGTGCAACACTGGTATACCGTTAATTGTTCCTTATCAAAAATTTTTCGTTCAAAATTTGGTTGAATAGGGCATCATCTTGGGGACTTTGTTCAGCGGATGTTGGTTGCATCAGTGCACCATCCTGTAATGCTTGTCTGATGGTATAGTCATGGAGATAACAATGTCTGGAGTTTACTGACATAATGCTTGTCATCTGACAGGGTGGATGCCGAACAGGGATGGCAAAAGTTACAAGTGCATATGAGCTTCCAGCCAGGTGTGTATATTGGTAAACTCATTTAGAGAATAAATCCATTCGGGCATATCTTCAACTTTCTGCGTTGCAAATCAGGGCATTCATCAATTTGTCTTGTGGAAAATCGTGGCATTTCTCTGAGAATGATTGAGAAAACATTCTAGCTGTTATCTTGTGTTTTACCTGTATTGAGGCATGTTATTGCATCTGTATCATTTTGTACCATCCACATTTATTCTTGAAATCACATGAGATATCATGAGCTATGCTAGGTTGGATAGTCTGTGATGCCCGATCGTAGGAAATTTCTTCAGTTCATTGTAAATCAGCCAAATGACTTGATAATGCTAAAACTCACACTTTATCCTTCATGTCCTTGCTAGTTATTGATGATACAATAACTTTTTGGGTGAAGAAATTTTTTAGTCTGTATGGAATAAACATCCATCACTTTGCACTTTCAATGTTTGCTACCTTGGTTTATTACAGAAGTCTCTGGTTTCTCTATGTTTGTTGTGTTGTTCGATGCAAATTGATTCTAACTATTCATTGCTTCACATCTCATTTATGTTTTTTTCTTTTTTTTTTGTATTAACTGAATCTGATTTGATCCCATGATTATTTTAGGAGAGTTATCCATACAGTTGGTCCCAAGTATGCAGTGAAATATCATACTGCTGCAGAGAATGCTTTGAGCCATTGCTATCGGTCTTGCCTTGAGCTTCTGATTGATATTGGGCTGCACAGGTCTGTTTCATTTATTCTTCTTTCTTCATTTTTTTCTTCTCCAATTTCTATGAAAAATATCAACCTTTGGTTGACATGCTTGAATGCAGCATTGCTATGGGCTGTATATATACTGAGGCTAAAAACTATCCACGGGAACCAGCCGCACATGTTGCCATAAGTGAGAAATTTTCCTAGATCGTTCGGCTAGTTAGTTCTCTTACATTTTATACATATAAATGATAATGATATTTCTTGCAAATTGTGTTGCCCTTCAATTAAAAATATAAGGGAAACACAGTATTTCACTGACAAACAAGGCAATGCCCTTTACATCACAGGTCAACTCATAGTTTATTTGGCCATATGTAAATGCCAGGTTATGTTCTGAAAGTGAGTCTGCTTGGAATATGACAGGACTCGTGATCTTTTGTTCTCTTTTATTCAGGGACTGTTCGGCGCTTCCTGGAGAAGCAGAAGGACAAAATCAAAGCTGTTGTTTTCTGTACCATAACATCAATTGATACTGAAATATACAAAAGGTATTCCTATATCAACACTTTTCATCTTCCCTCAAATGCTAATTGTGTCACTTTGTTAATGTTTAATTAGAATGATTAATTATTTGATGCATCGTGTGGCATCATTATTTTCTTCTGGTTTAACTTTTGTTTATTAGGACATTGTAGTCTGTAGTCATCATCCAATTTTCTTTTACCTTGTAGACTGCTTCCACTTTACTTTCCTCGAGATAAACATGAAGAGGAAGTGGCCATCTCTAAGCTTCCTGCTGATGTTGGGGATGAGAACGGTGAGACTATAATTGATGAACGCAAGATTAGGATTAAACCTTTGCCTGAAAAACCTTCTTCAAAACCTGTCCAAGTTCCAGAGGACCTTCCTGTTAGTGATGTTGGCTTGGTACGAAGGTCAGTTAACTTATTTATGGTACATAATTAAACACCCTGCTCCCTTGCATTATATCTAGATATGATAAACATTTGCATGCATATTATCAAGATGTGTACGTTTTTATATGATGTTTTGCCATCTAAGTTCTGCTTGTGTGTGGATGGTTTTGGGTTGCATCTGTTGCTAGAGAGCATGGCAAGCCCAAGCAAATTTATCCTGTGTTTTGAATTGCCAACTTAGCTGCCTATTTGTCTTGTTTTTGGCTTTCATTTGCAGGTGTCAGTTCTTGATTTTGCCTTTTTTGGTGTTCTATTGGTTCATGGTCCATGATTGCTAAAAATATTATTACCCTATTAATATTAATCAATCAATGACCTAAGTGGATGAGTGTTTGCCTTACAGGAATTCATCATATTTGGATTCATATTTGGATCCAGCCTTCATGTCATTAATTAAGGATCCAGATCAGAGACGCATGGAACAATGGGAAAAAACTGCTCAAGCACGGAGTCGATGGAATTGTGCTAAAATGCTTGGATTTGGTGATCTTGGTGGTCCTCCATTATCTGCTGCTGAAGAATACTCTCTTCATTCTAGATACCTCACCAAAGCAAATTCTCTTAATCTTTCTGAAATTGCAGAGATGAAAATTGTGTAAGTTAATTTGCTTATCTTTTTCTTCTTCCTTTGCCTTTTGAACATAACCATGTTTCTTCCTCCTTTTCCTTGGTGTTCAAGTCAAGATTGTGCTATCGTGCATAGTTTGAATCTGTTAATCAAAGATACTGACATTTGTTGATTTCTTGTCACTGCAAATTATTTTTTCCAACCACATAGCAAGTTACACTCATATTGATTACAATCTGAATGTGACTTTTTGGTTCTCATATTTGGCTTTATAATCCTTTTATACGTGTTTTAAGTTTTTATCAATGTGACATGTGCTCATATTGTTGATCTTCATAACATATAAGAAAGCAGCTCTTTCCTTTCTGCTGCAGTTACCGTGGTGGTGTGGACAGTGAGGGCCGCCCTGTAATGGTTGTGGTCGGAGCACATTTTTTGCTGCGATGTCTTGATCTTGAACGATTTGTGCTATATGTGGTAAAGGTAACTATGTTATGATAAACTTTATTTTTCTATTATTTATTAGCTTCTGCATGAATGTGAGCCATATTACAACAGTAAGATTACTCCATTGTGACTTGGAGGTCATAAATTCATGTCATGGAAATAGTCTTTATGCAAAAATGGAGATAAGGCTATGTACATATGACCATTCCTCACACCCCACATTGTGAGAGTTTTGTATATTGGGACACCTTTGTTTAATCACATTTTGCCTATTTAGTGTTAGAAAGATTATGTTGTAGCTTGATTCATTAGATAATTTTTGTATGCTTCTTTGACTTTGAAAATACTCACCCTTTTTCTATTGCTCTTTTCTTTACCTTAGGATAGAGGGTTTTCACATTTTTCTTGCTTGGAACTGATAATTTGATTGGTGCTAAAAGTGTTGTCTTGATCACTAAATTTCAGGAATTTGAGCCCTTGATACAGAAACCTTATACAATTGTGTATTTCCACTCTGCAGCATCTTTGCAGCTGTAAGTGCTTGGATTCTTGCAAAACCACTTGCTAGTATCTCCTAGACTCTTCTTTTCAGTAAGCCTGCATTTGTTTTCCATTGAAACAGAAATGGTAGAAAGAAATTTTGCTTTTTTAAGCCAATTGGACTGAAATATTCTCTTGAAAACCTTTTTGTTTCAAAGTTCCTCTTGAAAACATTTTTTTAAGCTTCTTAACAACCGTCTTGGCAATTGCTTGTTTTGTTTTGTCATATGATTACTTTGATGCATAGCTATTATTCATAATCCAGTAGGAGGGGAGAAGATGAAAATTTATTTTGTTTAAGTTCGCCAATATGTGAAGTGTGCTTCTCAGAATTTAAGTCTTGTTCTGACTTTTAATCATGTTTCTTTGGTGTCTATAAATTGCATCAAAGAATTTGCTTGTAACTATATTTTGACCGACAGAGGTGCCTGGAAGGTAGAAAATATCCAACCAGAATTTAAATGTCCATCACAAGAGTAATACGAGCTTTAATTTTTGTACTCTTCTCAAATGAACTGCTTACTGTGCCTTTTTTTCCATCTAATTTGATTTTTCCTAGTTGAAAGTGTTGTTGGCATCTACGCAGTTTCCCAATTTTAGTGTGAAACGTGTTCTTGAAATACTACAAATGTTCCCACTCTGCATATTTTTCTGTGATTGACAGACAGCCAGATTTGGGATGGATGAGAAGATTGCAACAAATTCTTGGGCGCAAACACCAGCGAAACTTGCATGTATGCAGCACATTTGTTATATAAGTAGGAAATATGTATTTAGAAATTTTATTTTTCTTTCCATTTTATTTAATCTTAATAATCTGCTCAATGTAGGCAATATATGTTCTTCACCCAACATTCCACTTGAAGGCTACAATTTTTGCTTTGCAGTTATTTGTTGATAATGTGGTATGGTCAAATTTGTTTCTTTTTCCAAGTTGATGCAATTATAATGTTCTAGTGTGTTAATTTTCAAAAATGGATCTGCAGACATGGAAGAAAGTGGTATATGTTGATCGGCTTCTGCAGCTTTTTAGATATGTCCCTCGTGAGCAATTGACCATTCCTGACTTTGTTTTCCAGTGAGTTTCCGGTTTCTTTTTTAATGCACTCTTTTTGGATATTATAGGCACGTACTTTAGCTAGTGTCCAGGCAACTTTACTAGCAAAACTTGATTTAGGTTTATCATTATTTATTTGGTTTGGACCTTGCTGGATGTCCCATCTCTTCCACGAAGATGGGACAGAAATGGAGAAGAGCTGGATATCTTACTGGTTTGATTAATGCAGGCATGATTTGGAAGTGAATGGCGGAAAGGGCCTCATTGTGGATCCAAGAACAAAATACGTGTACCACCGACCATAGACATCAAAGATACCGTTCTACGGGGTAGTGCAATGCAAGTCCGCAAACCATGATTCATTCTTTTGTTTCTGGGCTTCATAATTAGGCAAGAGGGTCAAATCTTATTGACGTGATCAATGCAGGTATGATTTAGAAGTGAACGTTGGCAAAGGGTCTCGTTGTGGACCGGTGAACAAAATATGTATATGACTGAACCATAGTCATCAAAGGTATGGTTCCGCAAGGTAGCGCAACGTGAGTCTGCAGAGGATCTTTCATTTGTTGCTACATCGTATGCTGTTGCTCGTGTACAAAATGCTTCTGATTTTTTTTTTCTCCTGTTATTTTAATTGTGATTGTAGTTAAAAATGCTCACAAGTGGTATCACTTTTTTTCTAAATTAGTTTCTCGAACGCAATGTGATTGGTTGTGAGGTGGTAATAAGGACCTCTCTTGTATTGTCTCATGTGATTCTCAATAATACAAGGGGTTTGAGGCTTGACGGGACCCTCAGTTACATATGTATAAGTATAATCCATCTTGGCTTTCACCCATGAACAGAATATGATTATCGTACAAGATTCCAGTTTTGTTGTCATCAGAATTTGCGTTGCCATGCTGGCTGGCTAAACAAGTTGACACTGTTAGTTCATATTTGTTGTAAGAAATCCATGTTGATCTCCACGTTGGTGCAAAATTTTTACATTTAACCTCATTATAATGTTCCTTAATTTACATATTTTACGTGCACATTTTCGTTTTTTAATTTTAGGCTAAAAAATAATTTAAATCAATATGTAAGAGCATTTTTATAATTATGTTATTTTTATGTTTTTATAAAATTGATTGATATACCTTAAAGTTGTTTATATTTGTAGGTAAGCAAGTTTGCATGTCATTTTTCTTTCTTTATCAATCTTCATATTGAATCAATGCAATCACTAAGTAGCATTTGAGTTTGATTTTTACTATCTTTGAATTCCTAAAACCTCAGTTAAATTGTTAGATGCAGTTCATCTAAAACAAAATTGTATCCAATCTTTTTTTTTGTCAGAAAAATGGTTTTGACATTTTGATTTAGTTTTGGCTGATTAAATTGAGCAGGTTAGATGTTTTGACTTATAATCCTAGTTTCTAGTGTTTTTTTTTTTTTTTTGTATTTTTTAATTTTTGAATGCAAAATTTCAAATTTTTTGCAATTTTTTTTGTGCATTTAAAATTTTAGTTTATGATAAATATGTTTCAGCATGATTTTTGAGTAGCCCATATGGCCTAAAGGTCGATCTCTCTCAATCACAGTCAACATGTTTGTCTTTTCTGTCCTCATCAGCCTTTTTTACACGTCAGTCTGGCTCATCATAAAGTCTGATTAGATTCTATTTGTGATTGAAAAAAAAAAAAAACAAAATATTATGGAAGATATTTTGTTTTTTAAAATTGTATTAAATTTATAAAAATATGTAAATTTTAAAATTTATTTATTTATAACCCTTTTTTATTTCATTTTCATCTCTTTGCATTTAATTTTTTTTTTAGTCTACGAAAAAGCATTATTAATTTTTTTATTTTTCTTCTGAAAATTTTCAAAATATTGTATTTTTGTTTTAAAAAATAAAAAATAAAATTAAATGAAGACTGGAATTTGGACTTATACTAAATTTTCAAAAATTTTAACAAAAACTTAGATTGGCCTAATTTAGACTCATCTACATGTCTAACTTAGAGAATAGAAAAAAAAAATTATATACTTATTATTTAACTTATCACTTAATTAAATATTTATTTATTAAAATTAAATTATTTAATTTAATTATCGATACTTTGGTCATTAAATTGACTCTTTGTTGTCAATTAAGATTGGGATATCTTGATTATATATTTAAATTTATCTTTAAGGAATATACTTTTTATGTAACCAAACTCACTCTATTTGTTTTTGTTGAATTAACATTTCAATATATACTAAAATTACTATTATTCTAAATTATACAATGCAATAGTAATGATAATAATTATAAAAAATAAAAAATTTCACTAAATATTAATAGAAAATAAAAATGTGACCTTGTATACGGGGGGAGTCATAAAGATTTTTGATAATTTTTTTCTCTCGGTTTTTTTATTTTCATGATTTTGAAGTTTTGGAGAGGGCCACATTTTTTATTAATATTTTAGTGAACTTAGAAATTTTTTATTTTTTTAATTGTTTCCACTATTATTTTACTATATAGTTCCAAATAATCTAAATAATTTTAATACTTTATATTTTAATTAAATAAAAGTAAATTTAAAGGATTTAATTGCATAAACTTGCATTTTCAAGAGAAGAATTTTATATTTTTTTATTTAATACTATTGACTAAGTGATTAAAAGTGAAAAAAAAAATGATATTAAGTGATTTGATTAAAATTAAATAATAAAAAATTGAAAACTAAAATGGTAAATCAGAGATGATTATGTAATTTAGCCGAAAAATAAGGTAAACATAACCAAATGAAAAGATACAAAATTTTAAAAAATAATAAAAAATATATATCTTTATTATATTAATTTCTTGTGGCTGGAAAATGAAAAAAAATATAAGCCGCAAGTTCTCCTCGAATACAAGAGAGAGCTCACTGTAGGAAAATCCTCTGGTTATTGAACTGGAAGTAAACTTCAATACCAAAGTAGAGTTGCGTTTCCTGGGGATCCTCCTGTCAACCTTTCCGCGGTGAGTCCTTTCTACAGTTGTACTAAATTCCTGTTCGATTAAGGCGATTTCTGAAGGATGAAAAGTTTTTTTCTTTTTCATAATAGAGCTGGGAATTGCATGCCAAATCTCGCCTCCAAATGAGTAATTCCTTCACTCAAAATAATTTAAATGTTTGAAAATTTTTGCCTTTGTTATTTATTTATTCTTTGTTAAATGCAGATGCAGAAAAGGGGCTCTTTAATTTAAATAGCTAGAGTGTAATTTCATTGCCAGGCAGCAAATGGTGCAGAGTCTGTCATTAAGCACCCTGTCCACATCTGGGAACTGTGTCATTTGTGGGTCAATCCCTTCATGGAAGAGGGATTTCAAGTTAATAAGGAAACCCCATGTAGCCATTGGCTTTAATTGTCTTCAGAAGCTGCAGTTAGTTGCTAACCCCTATTTATTTGGAGGCAAAAGTTTAAGGGTTCAAGTTGGATGGCTGTTTAACAAAGGAGGTGAGCAGGAATTAGGTGCAAGTGCTGAACGTAGTGAGAGTGCTAATGAAGATATTCTTATTTTCTTTTTTCAGCTAGACTTGGCGACACGAGTTCAGGTTTGTCTGGCTGTTTTTGGTTATTAGTGAGTTTTGCTTTTTTTTTTTTCCTCTTGTTCTCATTTCTTTTTATTTGACAAGCTTTTTGTTGATTCGGATATTTTTGAGTTGCAGTATGCTTTGAATCTGGAGCAGTACGACATTGCACAACAACTGTGGAGCAAGCTTACTGAGGTTACATTTAGTTTCCAATGCCTCTTACATGCATTCTTCATGCTTTGAAAAACTTTCTTTGGGATTCCTGTTTTGTTGCACATAAAATGTTCATCTTTGGTTCTCACATGATTAACTTTCTGTGTACAGAAGATAAAAGTTCTACTGAAATTGTTGGCATGTAACCTCTTAAGGTTGTAATAGATACCATAACATTTGGGGTGTTTGTCTCGCACCTTTAAGTATGCATGCCCCATGCCAATGTGAATAATTTAGCTTGGTAAAAAGAGATTATGGAATGAATTGGCTGCATGTTGAATGAGTTCTCTTCTTGGAAGGTTGAAGCAGAGGTCATCAAGCAGCAGGAGGCAAAAAGGGGATCATCCTCAAAGAGTGAAGCTCAGGATAAAGCTTTAAGTATCATACGGCTAAGGTGAGGCTTGTGGCATTGTTGTGTTCTTTTGTTCTTAAATTCATATGTAGCCCCTTTTCTGAAATTATATTCTTTGTTTTCATACCAATTGGGGAAATAAGGGCATTCTTTGGCTTCATATTATTGAAATTCAACATGGACTAAGCCTAGTGCTTTCCTCCTTACAGGGCAGACCTACAAAATGCAATTGAGAATGAGAATTATGCTGCAGCATCTAAACTACGGGACCAGATTTCTGAACTGGAGGCTGAGTCATTGGCTGCTTCAGCAAAAGCTTTGGCATATGAAAATGCACAATATGCATTACGGCTGGGACAGAAAGTGAGGCACAAAATTTTTGGTATATAAGCTTGGTTCCTGGAATTTTGTTGACTACGTAGAAGGATTCCCTCAAGGCCAGTCAAGCTTTGAGAGCAGATCTCAGTCACAGGACATAATGATTCTGGATGTTTTCCAAGCTAGTAACATTGGACTACTTTCTAGATTCTTTTGACACTTGGACAGAACAAGAGTCAAAGTGTAACTGACTGCCTTTCTTGCCAATTTTCATGAGCAAAAAATTACTGCTTCATTCTCTTTTTACATTCCAATGAGCCAATAACCAATGCAGAATTGGCCCTTTTAACTGACTTCATACTGCTCAGTTCTCAATAAGATAAAACTTTCTTCACGTCAACAACTTTTTAACATCCAGGGTTGTACCCTCTTTTCTTTTGGTGGAATATTTCTTCTTCAAATAATCTTAGTGCTTTCAGCTGTGATTATGTTTGATATGATTATCTTTGGACAAAGATTGCTTCCTTTTTGCTTAAAGAAGAAATTTTTAATTAAATGGCTGACTAATACAAAGTGTATGTATAAATTGTATATATATTGCTGTGGGGGCCTGAGAAATCCAGTGGATTAAACTTGCGTGCATTACCTAAAGTCATGTTATGATCCCAGGCTATCAAGCTGTGGTGTGTGGAATGGATCCGATATGTTGCGAGACAAGTACATGGATGGAAACTGCACAGGTTGAAAAGTTGACTCGAGGCTCCAATCAGCCATTTTATCAGGTTTAGTTGATCTTTTTCTGTATGCCTGCCCTCCTCAATTTGGTCTTCCAAGTATATTTTTAGGGCAATATACTTTGACTATGATGGATCTAAAAGATTTTTATGGGCCTTGCTGTCTTACAACTCTGGCTCAACTTTACGCAAACTTTTGAAGTTTAAGGGCCTTCTTGGCCTATGTAGTGGGAAGATGGACGTAACTAATTTCTATGCTCTATGGCTGGTACACTGTTGAATTTAATGCCACAAAAGTCGGTACACTGTTTTTAGTAATGCTGTGCATGGAAAAATTGATATTTAGTTGTGTTGTAAAGGATCATACTGTAGAGCTTGAAGAGTGCTGATTGGGACGCATGGTTCAGTGAGGTCATTTTGGACTGGAGTGATGTTGCACTTTACCTTGCTAATTTAAATAAGTACTTGCTCTGATCAGCAGTCCCTGTATATAGTCTGCAATTTGTTATGTATGCTTGCTGATTAAGCATTCTTGATGTTTTCAGGTTTTGGTCGATGTCCATGTAGATCCTGAACTGCTGGTCACATATGGTAATTGATACCTTTTGCACATTGGCACGGACAATTTATTTTTCTTCCTTTTCAATGTTTTCTTCATTTTCATGTTGTTAATAAAGCGATGTGCTCTTCGGCGGTTCATTTGTTGCAGTTGCTGAGGAAAATTTGATAGCTCCTGATCAACCAGATAAAGTGAGTTTAATAATTAATTGCTGATTAAGTATGCCCCCAGCTTTGGCACGATGTTCTATCTTAATCCACATTGACCATTTGCAGGGCAGATTCGATCATCCCTATCTATCCTTTTTATTTTACGGGGTGGATACGGCCGGAGACTTTATCCCAATCAAGCAGCTACGCGAAAAATACAATAGGCCTCGGCATGAAGTGGGAATGGATCCACCAGATGAGGATAAGAAGCGCTGACTCTTAAACAACAAGCTCATGGGATATTGTCCATGTGCGTTGTGCAGCTGAAAAACATTGTGGCAGCTAATAATTTTGCAGCATTTCTGTATAGATAGTCCTTTTTCTGATGAAAATTTCCTTTGGCTTTGCATGAAAATGGACCTTCTAAGCTTTTATGAAATGCATAAGCAACATGGCAGCATGTTCCTCGCATTGTTGCATCACTGTTATTTACGTAAATAAAACAAGTACTTAACATACCCAAAAGCTTTTCATTGCTATGACCTAAAAAATGAAGAAAAACTGAAACAGGCTTTTCATTACAGAAGAGAGTTGTAATGGTTTTCGTTAACGACTGATTTGTTAGTTAAACAATTATTTTCTCGAATTCCCTTAACACTTCTAATTACGGTATGGCTAGAATTTACTGATGTGGTTACAACCGTGAATTGTTGCATAATTCAAATTGTGGGAATTCATAATCTGATGCAAACTGAACTGGAGAATTTACTGCTCTTAGGTCATTTATGTTTTTATAGAATACCAGCTAAAGCGTTCATCCCAAGTATTAACATTTTAATTGAATTAATTACATTCATCCGGTTTCATTATTTATGGCGTCACCCAATAAACTTTGCTGCGCAATGCTGAGAGTGAAATCCGTATTCTCGATTCAATTGAACAGAAGAAAGATGGAGCAATTATTTCCCAACTTTTTGGAGGTTAAAACAAAACGAAGACGGGAGCTCTTTTATTATTATTATTATTATTATTATTATTAGACCAGGCGGCAATCTGCGGGCGGACTGGCTGCTTGCCAATGAAGGACGATGACGCTGTACATGCCCCTGTTTAGGAGCTGCACAGCCTTAAGATCACTCACACAGCTCCATGCTCATCTCTTGGTCACTGGCCTCCACAATGACCCACAAGCCTCGACCAAGCTCATTGAGTCCTACGCACAAAAGGGTGCCCTCCAATCCTCTAAGCTTGTCTTCAAAACTTTCCAAACCCCTGATTCTTTCATGTGGGCTGTTCTTATCAAGTGCCATGTCTGGTCCAATTCCTTTGGAGAAGCCATTTCACTTTACAACTATATGATATCCCATACAGAGGCTCGAATTACTAGCTTTGTATTTCCTTCTGTTTTGAGAGCGTGTGCTGGTTTTGGTGATCTGGGTGCTGGTGGAAAGGTCCATGGACGGGTGATTAAATGTGGCTTTGATTCTGATGTTGTTACTGAGACCTCGCTTATCGGTATGTATGGTGAATTGGGTTGCTTGAATGATGCTAGCAAGGTGTTTGATTTAATGTCTGTGAGAGATGTGATTTCGTGGAGCACAATTATTTCGAGCTATATTGATAATGGGGCAGCCGGCAAAGGGCTGGAGATGTTTCGGTTATTGGTAACTGAAGGTATTGAATTGGATTCGGTGACGATGCTTAGTGTTGTTGAGGCCTGTGGTGAACTGGGCTTGTTGAGATTAGCTAGGTCAGTACATGGTTACATAATGAGGAGGAGAATTGAAACACGTGGTTCTTTGGATAATTCTGTTATTGTAGCATACGGTAAATGTGATGACTTGTTGAGTGCTAAGAGGATCTTTCAAAATGTAGCTGACCTAAGTGTGACCTCGTGTACAGCCATGATTTCATGCTATAATCGAAGTGCTCAGTTTAAAGAAGCGCTGAAAGTTTTTGCTGGGATGCTGCAGTCTAGAGTGGAGCCGAGTATGGTCACCATTATGTGTATTCTAGGTTCTTGTTCTGGGTTAGGCTGGCTTCGAGAGGGGAAGTCAGTTCATTGTTATGCATTTAGGAAAAATATGGACCTCGAAGATGATTGTCTAGGCCCAGCATTAATAGAACTCTATGTTGAATGTGGTAACTTAGCATATGGTGAGAAGGTTCTTCATGCAGTTGGAGAGAGAAGTATCATCTCATGGAATATGCTTATGTCAGTTTATGCTCATCGAGGGTTGATCAAAGAGGCATTGTTATTGTTTGTGCAGATGTGCACACAAGGACTAACACCAGATGCGTATAGCCTGTCGATCTCTTTCCTAGCTTGTAAAGATTTAGGTTCATTGCAACTTGGGCATCAAATACAAGGTCATGCCATTAAAAGGAACTTTTTGGATGATGATTTTGTCCTGAATTCAATGATTGACATGTACTGCAAATGTGGTTGTGTGGATTCAGCATACTTGATTTTCAAGAAGGTCAAACAAAGTGTAACAACTTGGAATTCTATGATCTGTGGATTTTCTCAGAATGGTAATTCATTGCAGGCAATCAGACTCTTTGATAAGATGTATTTGAACTCCTTCAAGATGAATGATGTGTCCTTTTTAACAACAATTCAGGCTTGCTCCCACTTGGGACATCTTGAAAAGGGAAAATGGCTCCACCACAAAGTCATAGCTTGTGGCATGACGAAGGATCTTTATATTGATACAGCTCTAATTGACATGTATGCAAAGTGTGGTGATCTTCAGACGGCCCAAAGAGTTTTTGATGGCATGTCAGAAAGGAGTGTAGTGTCATGGAGTGTCATGATTTCTGCATATGGGATGCATGGCCACATAAATGTCGCAATATCATATTTCAATCAAATGGTAGAATTAGGAATAAAACCAAATAACATTACCTTTATGAACATTCTATCAGCTTGTAGTCATTCAGGATATGTGCAAGAAGGAAAGTCCTACTTTAACTTAATGAGAAATTTTGGTATTGAGCCAAGCACAGAGCACATTGCTTGTGTGGTAGACCTATTGAGTCGAGCTGGTGATCTCAGTGGAGCCTATGGAACAATTGATTCCATGCCATTTCCTGCTGATGCTACCATTTGGGGTGCTTTTCTTAATGGGTGCCGGATTCATCAGAGGATGGACATAATCCAAAGCATCGAAGGACACCTGTTGAACATGAGTACAGATGATACTGGATATTATACCTTGCTATCTAATATCTATGCGGAAGAAGGGTATTGGGGTGCATGTAGGAAGGTGAGGTCAGTAATGGAAGGCAAGGGTCTGAAGAAGGTTCCAGGGTACAGTACAATTGAACTTGACAAACGAATATATAGATTTGGAGCAGGAAACACATCTCATTGGCAGATAAAGGAAATCTACATCTTTTTAGAAAATTTTCAGGCGTTGGCAAGGGAGGAGGGATATTTTGTAGAAAGTGACAGTCCATATAATATTTGTGGGCAAAACATTGTTGCTAACAATAGTGAAAGTTTAGCAATTGCATATGAAATAGATAGTATGTTAATGGAAACAGGACTAAACAAGTCTGGAAAACCTTCATATTTGAAGAGGCCGCTGTCTGTAACCAGCAACATCATTCCCATCTATAGAGAGCATGCTATTGAATTTCCTTGGCAAACATTGTCAACTTCTCATTAAAATGAGAGACCCCTTTGGATTGACCCTGTAGATTAGGACTGATCAAATTCATGTGCGAGAATAAGATCTAAATAAAATTGACATTTTTTTCTATTCAAATTTCTCTATTTGCTTTCAGACAAATTTACATGTTTCCTATGATAATGTAATAAATGGAAGTTGTACAACTAGACAGAGAATCTGCTCTAATAAGTACACAATAGCTATCATGAATGAACCATTTGCTCCTATAAGCAAGTCAATGTGCTAGGAAAATGAATAAATAGAAAGCAGAAAAAATAAGATCATTTTGACTTGTATGATTGCTTTTTACACAGACATAGGACCCACCCTATGGGGACCTGCAAAAAATGCCTGCCATGAGAACATCCAAATGGTTATAATTAATATTCATTGGTGCTCTGTAGCCTAAAGAAATCATGTTCATTCGACCCAACAGCCATCTTGTACATTTTCCATCATCATTTAGCTTAACCTCGGGGACGAATCTTAGTATAATGGTAAGACTACTCCATTATAACCTGGAGGCTAGAGATTGAAAATGCAAAATCTACCTCTCCACAAAAAAAAGGGGTAAGGCTTTATGCATCTAACTCTTCCTCAGATCCCATAATGTGGAAGGCTCGGGCATTGGAACACCATCTACCTGAAACGCCCGATTGCCAACAGAGCTCTTGTATTGCACTTACTGGGTTGCTTCTGTGTCAAAGTTTCTCATGACCACCTTTTGGAGAACCAATAGATCTAGTATAAACTTGGGATTCATGACCTAAGCCACAGATTTCTTTTAATCAGCCCTTTCTTTACAATCATCTCCTGTGAATATATAATATGCTGGCATCTCTACACACCTCAGAGATGCAGTTATCGCTCTCTGGGACAAGAATACTGCCACCAGAAGCCTACAGGACAGCTTAACATAAAATTTTCCAACTGCATTGTCATCAGTGAGCTTTGTAGGTCACTAGGTCAATCAAGAAGAAGAGACCTGCTGATGCCAGAAACATCTGCATGTGTGCAACTACCCAACAGCTGCAACCCTAAAATGTTGAATATCATTACCAATATCCATCTCCATCAGACTGTACCCTGGAGATTTGGTCAGTCCTCTCTGCTTCATCAACTCCCTGACCCGCTTAACGTGACTCCATCTTCCATCTTTAGCATATAGATTATAGATTAGCACATAGTAGCAAGCCCTATCAGGATGTAACTCCAGCATTCTCTTGATTGCCACCTCTCCAAAATCAAACCTAGAATGAAGTTGACACCCATGCAGAAATGCTCCAAATATATGGACATCCGGTTGAACTGGCATGTTCTCAATGAATTTCTGGGCCTCTTCAAGCTTACCAGCACGAGCCAACATATCAACCATACACACATAGTGCTTCATGGACGGCACAAAATTATGGTTCTGGCACATTTTAGCAAAATGCTTCCAACCCTCCTCAATCATCCCAGTATGGCTGCAGGCAGATAAAATGTTTGTGAAGATTACTTCATTAGGTTGCAATTCTTCCTTCAACATGTCACTGAAAAGTGCAAGGGAACTACCAACATCCCCTTGAACCCCATAACCACCAATCATTGCACTCCATGTGACTGAGCCCTTCTCTTCCATACCATCAAAAACTGAACGAGCAGATCCAGCATCCCCACATTTGGCATAAAATGTCAAAAGAGCAGTGGCAACTTTGACATTGCAGTTCAACAGACCACTCTTTAATCCATAAGCATGAATAGAAGAGCCAGTGTGGAGAGAACCTACAGAAGCACAAGCTGAGAGGGTACTAACCAGAGTGACTCCATCAGGCAAGACAGAATCCATCCTCATTTTCTGAAACAATATAAGGGCTTCAAATGCAGACCCATTCTGTGAATGCCCAGAAATGATTGAATTCCAGGCTACCACATCCTTGTCCACGACCGTCTCAAATAAATAATGAGCATCTTCATTCATATGGCATTTTGCATACATGTACACCAGGGCATTTGTGATGTTGGGTTCCTCTAACCCACGCTTAATACCAAGGCTGTGAACTAACTTTCCAAAAGCCAAATTACCTAATTGTGCACATGCTGAAAGTACACTTAGAATGGTGACACTATTGGGTAAGGCATCAACCCACTTCTTGTTTATAAACAACTTCAAAGCCTCATCAGTGCAAGCACTTTGGCTGTACCCGGTAATCATAGCTGTCCATGAGATAGAATCAACACTATGCATCTCATCAAGTACAGACCTAGCATCTCTAAAAACTCCACATTTGGCATACATGTCAATAAGAGCTGTCACCAAATGACAACTAAGTTCCATGCCACTCTTGATCACATAACCATGAATCCATTTGCCTTGGTGCAGAGCTCCCAACTTCGTGCATGCAGTTACTAAGGTCACCAACGTAAACTGGTTACCTTCAATGAATCCTTTTCTCATTCTATTAAACAAGATCAACCCTTCACCAGGACAGTCATTCTGCACATACCCCACAATCATGGAAGTCCAAGAAACCACATTTGTGTCAAGATTTTCATTGAAAACGCGACAAGAACATTCAATCTCTCCACCCTTAGAATACATATCCACAAGACCAGTCAAGACAAAACTATCAGGACTCCCTGCCTTGACAATTTGACCATGAATTTTCCTCCCTTCATCAACATCTCGTAATTCACTACACGCCTTTAGCAGAATCGAGAACACGGTATTATCGAACCCCATTATACACATTCTCATGCGGCCATAGAACCCAATAATCTCCTCATACAAATCGTTCAAAAAATACCATCTCATCATCACTTTCCAAAAATAAAGATCAGGGTTGGGCATTCTATCAAACACCGTGCGCGCACAACAAGCGTACCCAAAAGACCCATACAAGCTAACCAATTTGGTACTACAAAAAAGATCATCACTGAGGCCGTGAACAATGAGCAGGCCATGGATTTTCTTGAGAGAATTGACAGTTTTGCAGACATTGAAAAGATAAAAACACGGGTTAGCAAAAATGTTTTGGATTGAGGACATGGATTGGACAAGATCATCAGGTGGGTCTAGTTCCAAAGGTAGCCGAAGGGTTGAATAGCAAAGGCTTCTCCATTGAAAACAGAATGGCCACTTCTTGCATAGATGTCTCTGTAATAGACTGATCATTTGCCCAGACATTTCAATTGCCTTGGTGTGGTTTTTATTTATATATTTATTTATTTATTTGTGTTGAGCCGTTGAGAACATTACAAGACAAAGCTCCCCCCGCCCCCGTTCAAAAAAAAAAGAGACAAAACAAAACTCTCGTCGTCTGGGACTTAGGTTGTCCCCATAAACGCTGGAAATCCATTTTCAGACACTCTCCATGGCAAAGGCCGCCCGATAAAGACGAAGGCTTTAGCTTTAAGATTGCTGCGAGTAATTGGACGCAGTGTCGCTGGGCTGAATTACGCGGGGCGTTCCATTCAATTCACCTGCTCGTGTCGCCATCCGACGAGCAAATTCTTTAGTTTCCACTCGATATTTTGACAGGCGACTAATTCACTCATGACTTTTTGACACGGCCAATTCTATTTGCCTGCTAGTCATATTCCTGACCCCAAAAAAAAAAAAAAAAATGTTGGATATTGGCCATTATTTCAGTCGGACTAAATAATTATTTATTTTAATTTAAATTTTTTGCAACAGATATTACAAAATGTATAAATAACGGTGATACGAGTAAAATTTCACATTTATTATATTTCTTGAAAAAAAAAATAAGTAACAAAATTTATCAAAAATATGTAAGTATAAAATTTTATAGTTATTGTACTTTTTATGATATTTTGTTATACATTAATTATTTTTAACGATAAAAAATAAATTTTAAAAATAAAAATTAAATATTTAACTTAAATTTATATTATCTTAACATTAGCATGACATGACTCGGTCTAAAATATGGCAAAATCCTCTATTTGTATACTCAAGTTCCATTCTTTGGCGGCAAGTTTCTTAACGCAAATCCCACCCAAAAAAAATAAAATAAAATAAAAAATAGATTACACTAACTTGGCACATATAAAAATGGCAAATAGCCCAAGTCAAATTGAATTCGAGACGAGTTGTTTTGAATTATTCTAATTTTGGATACATCAAATATTGGGAAGGACGGATTCATCAGGAAAGTGCATAAAAATTGAAAATGTTGGCGAATTCCCAGTTGCCCTTAATTTACAAGCGTCTCCGTTGTCCTCCTGATCAAAGCTTGGTGACACGCCTTCAGACCGTGCTCCCATTTTCCAGGGCAGAATGGAGTGTGTGCCGGTGTGGTATAATTTAGTCGCCATGATCTTGGAGGAAAGCCAAAATTTATGCAATGAGGAGAGGACAAGTGGTCCAAATTATCCTCCACCACCTTCTTGCTTCTGCAAACAGAACAAAGCCAACCCAGATAGCCAGAAATTATCCGTCATTCTCTTGGCCTACCCTCATGATACTCTCGTTACGACGCACGAACCAATTTTGCTTCCAATAACCCCCAACATTTTAGGTGAAAACCGCGCCAGGCCCGTTGAGGGTGACTAAAAAGCCACTAGTGCACTTAAAAATTCTATTCCCAGCACGCAAGGACAGTTCTATACACAAGTTGGCATGCATGCACAAGAGAAGGAATGCTCGATACATATATATATATATATCCCAGCAGAAATCGGGCAACATCATTTATCAAAAAAAAAAAAAAAACAAAGTCGGTAATGGGATAAGAAATGTACAAGGAATCCCCAACGTCTCACAACACCGTCAATCCCAAAGGAAGGGAAACAAAGGCGCTGCTTCCTTCTATAGAAATCCCAACTGAATGGTAGATGAATCAAAGCCTCTTCTGCTATTAGGTTAAAAGGACTGGTGGAGGATTACCTGCGGGGCATCTTTGCCGACGGGGGCGTCTGGTTGTCTTCCCCCAACCCGTTAGGCTTCTATCCTCCAGTCCCACCTCAATATTGTTAAGCTGCTGTATTAGTGGAGTGCAAGGTGGTGGTGCTGTCACAGAAGGAGGCGGGCTAATCCGTGAGCACCTCCTCCCCCTCACACCCCCATTTCTAGTGGAGTTCCTTCTCATGAGTCCTGAATGCCACGGATGACCAGTTGCTCTCATCAGGCCTCCAAATGTCTGAAGATCCTCAGTCACCTCATGCCTTGATAGAGAAGCAAGACCAGGAAGAATGTCCCTTTGGAAGTCCCTCCGCGGCCTTCCTCTTCTTGCCTGGCCCTTCCGTGTTTGGGTAGGCAATGGAGTGTTTCCCATTTCTTCTAGGTTCAAGTTTTCTGGAACCAAGGGTTTGGGCATGTAGTCTTCTTCCTTTGTCTCAGTCAAATTCAGTGTCATTAACTCAAAGTAGTCAATGGCTTCTGGGGATGATTGATCTTTTTCTTCACCATCTTTGCCTCTTGAGGCTTTATCAAACCTACTCTCCAGGTCCTCCCCACAAGAGGAAGCAATATCCACAAACCAGGGGAGAGGATCTGTAATGGAAGACTCTGAAGCATTGCAAGTGCCATCATTGAGAAGAATGTAGGCACCAGATGTACAGATAGCAACCATTGCCTCGGCTGCCATTATCACAACTTCATCCTGCAGGCTTACAGCTTTGCACTGTGGTAACACCAAAGGTACTTCATGCACCTTTTCTGGACATTCTTTCCCAGGGATGACATCCTCAGTCTCCAGATCTATAGAAGCTTCTAAATCAATGCCTGGAACCATCTTCAAGTTGAAGTCTGGAACAGAAGGCATCAGAGATGCTTCATCCTCACAAATGCAAGAGTTCAAATCAAACTCATGCCTCATATTGGCTACTTTTGCATCTGTTTCCTTCTCAATAACTTCTGCTGCAGTTTGTTGTCCGAGATCAGGAAGGAAAGCTGGATCACAGGGCAAGTTGATATCAAGAACCTTAACTTCCCTCTTATGATCCACTTCCTCTGATGGCTGGGGATGTGACTCAGAAGGAGAGGTAAAAGAAGACGATTCTTTCTTAAAAATATATGGTTTTTGAAAAATGGGAAATCCAAGAATTTTTCTGCAGCTTGAGGACCGACTCATTTCAGCACTACATGTTTCCACAGCACCAGAACAAGAATTGGACTTCATGTTCTGAGTACCAATTTGATTAGTAACCACTTCAGTTTCATTTGCATTAGAAAAATGACTCAGGGAAGATTTCAAGGAACTTATTTCCCCTGTATTTAAATCTACCCTTGCATTGGTGACCTTCTTATGGGCAGGCCTCGCTCTTAGCCAAGGTAAAGTTGCAGGCTTATCCTCAGTTTTTTTTTCTATGTCTATGATTGCAAAACCAGGCTGGAGGTTTTGCTTGTTTGACGAGCTGTTTGAAGGCACTGCATTCAAGCTCACATCTTCC
This sequence comes from Ceriops zippeliana, assembly GCA_037897445.1. NCBI lineage: Eukaryota > Viridiplantae > Streptophyta > Magnoliopsida > Malpighiales > Rhizophoraceae > Ceriops > Ceriops zippeliana. Next base: position 2,301,556 of record JBAPLH010000188.1, on the reverse strand, counting down.
ACAGTATTCAAGTCCATACAATTTAAACTTTTACAGAACTTTGCTGAACCCTGGTTGAAATGCTCAGATGCTGAACTATTAGCAGTACTGCCATTCAAATAGTCACAGTTGCCTGAAGGAAGGCGAACCAGTAGCTCCTTGGACCCTGATGAGGAGCCAGGGTAAAATCCATTTTGGATAGGCATTTCACTTCGAAAGATCGGGTTAAATGCAGAACCGCTGTTATAGCTCCATCGGTCTCCATAAACCTCATGGCTCTGATTTGATGACTGAGAACTACTCCAGGTTGCAGATGAGTTCAAGTATGCCTGTGTTTGTGCTGACATTGACCTTTGGCTTAGAATCCCACTGGACTTTTCCCAAGATGAAACAGAGCTAGAGCAAGACTTCCCCAAATTGGGAGCAGCAATAAGATATGGACTGTTATGTGAGACAACAAATGATTCTGGATGGCTCCTATTGCAGACCTCTTGATTTCTTTCAGAGAGTTCTGGACCATGCACCATTCTTTCTGGCAAATGATCTACCTTGCCTTGACCACTCTGTGCAAAAGTTGGAGATTCATGGGTTTTATGGAACATAAGTTGCATTGGCCGGGAAGATGCAGCCAATTTCTCCTGTACGAGACCTTCAGGAGTAGACTTCAGGTTGTTACTGTTCACTACAAAAAGAAAGATCGCCAGATGGAACTTCATAACCAAGTGGAACAAACAGAGAGAGTAATGCTAAAATGCCAAAATGGAAAGGAAAAGCAACTCTGCAAAGTGAAAGCCTAAAGTTGCCTGAGTAAGCAAGTTAACAGTCAAAAAGTAGGATGGCTCATGACATGGCACCATAGCGAAGCTAAAACAATGTAGCACCAAGAGTATACTTTATTGGGAAACTATATATGTATCAATCAAAATACTAGCATCTTGTTTTCCATAAGTCTCCAAGAATGGAAACTAATTTCTATTTATCCCTTTTTTTTTAATTGGTATGAACTACAAAAAGTTCAGATGGAAAAGGGAAACAAGAAATACTTCCTCAACAATCCATGCATGACTTCTTATGCTCTAATCAAATCCAAATAAAAGTAAACATAGCATGACAATAGAGACTCAGTGAAGCCATACCAGCATCAATCATTTGGGGGAAAAACCACTTTCCATCTGGATTAATCTGAGAAGCTGTATTATGCACAGTCCCATTTTCACTTCCATGATGCGCATTCAATGAGATGGACCTGGAAAATCCTAGAAGTTGTGACTTCAATTTGGTAGACACTTCGTGCTTTTGGATCTGTCCATTGGAGGAGTTACAGCCTAAAAGATCACCATATGCAGATGCATTTATCTCTTCAGCCTCAACTGGTTCATTCAAATCAGTGACGCTATTTTTAGTCCTTAAAAATGAATCAGATCTCAGTGCATCTCCTTGGCAATTGCTCCCATGACCATCAACAGGAAAGAGATTTCTTCTACATTCCAATGCAATTTTATGATTCCTATTGGACAAATAACTTGAACTGCCAGATAGCTTATCATGCCTCAAATTTTCTGTTTCTCCAGTATCAATGTACTTATCAGCTGGAAGTTGTAGGTCAAACATCCTTTTCCTCACTTTGGTGGGCCTGCTCTCCAGAATCTCCACATCCTTAGAAGTACATCCATTCTGAGATGGCAAGGGACTGCCTTGTAAACTGCTTCTTTTCATAGAACTCAAGGGAGAGTGGATGTCCTCAATGCCTGAAGTAGACCGTCTAGCACAAAATGAATTTGCCAAGGGGGAGCTCAGGATATGCCATTTCCGGGCATCTTCAGATGTAATTTGAGATGCTAGGGGACTTGATGATAATGATACCTCAATAGGAATCTGATTTTTATGCAGGTCTTTCCTTTTAATTTCCTCCATTAGGTCCCTCTGTATCTTGTATAGCCGGTGAAGTTCATACAGCTAGATGTGAAGAAAACAGGGAAGAAAAAAACAAAAAGGAGAGAGAGGGAGGTGTATTTAGATGACTAACAAACAAGTGGAACACTGTGAACATAGCTCAGCCTGTGTTTCCTTGGCCATTCATCAAAAAGGGCCATCAAATTTTCATATTAAAAAGAGAAAGTTAAAGCCACTCATACCTGATCCTTAAATATGGCCTCATGTTCAAGCATCTGTTGCTTTACCACATCCTTGTCATGCCCTGGATATGCATCTGCAATGGCCCTTGGAAAGAAACCATTGTAGTACTGCCCATTTACAAAGGTCTTATCCCCATAGTTCAAAGGCCAGCTACAACCATTAGAATCCTCACTGATATCCTTCATTGAGAAATATCCTGGGAAGCAGCTTTCAAAATGCATCTTTGTTCCCATTCCTGCAGTCAACAGAAAAACATGAAATGAAATCTCTGCAGACCAAGCATTTGAACATAATGCTTACTTGAAAGAATGTGAAAAAAATTACCCTTTGGCCATAACCTTCATCTATGAATTTTAGCATGATGTAAAATAAAAAACGACTGATTTTACTGCCCTTCACCTCCAACAATCAAAGCATACAGGCTCTCAGACAACAATCTGAAGGATTGTTGAAACATCCCTTCCCCATCCCCAAACCCACCAACCCCCCCCCCCCCCCCCAACAAAAGGCCCTGCCCCCGGGGCGCCCTCCAAGGGCCACATAGCACTTCTCCCTTGCCTCCAAGATAAATGTTACTTTTGCACCAATAAGTGCATATCATGTCATACCCAACACGGCCAACCTAATCCAGACAAGAAAGCTATGGATTAATTGTTGTGATGCTTGAATCAAGGAATCATTGTGAGAGGGCAAAACGCAATGAGAAAGGAGAACCAGTTGTTTCTGAAAGCACAAATGGTTTTGACCAAGACAACACAAAGCTAAGATATGCATGCTCAAAGAGTGGATTATCCGGTCATCGTGAGACTTGAACACTAGCAATGCTGCTAAGACGGAAATTCCAATGGCAAATAGGCCCTTTCCTTCACTGAAAATTGAAGCTAACAGAGTAGTCATTTACCTTCTCTTCAACAAACAGAAGTCTCTAGAGACTTATGCAACATTCTACAAGAGCATAATAATATAGAATTTCATGCCTCAAATAATGAAGTAGATAAATTTCCAAAAGTGTACAAATAGTATCACCCTTAGGCAAAAACAGAAGTGAAAAATATTTGTTTTCCCAGTCCTTTACAAAGAAATTCCAAGAAACAAAGAAGCAATTAGGTGTTGCACATTAGACCAAGGAACATTCAACCGTTATTCATGATTAACTTGCCCATGGCTTTCAACTGAACTTCTACTACATAAGCCTTATTGAGTGCAACATGTAGAAAGATGCAGAAACTGTGACTGTCATTGAGCCGAAGGCAGACAATTCACAGTTTGAAACTAAAAGAAACTAAATAAATTTGATGCACATTAATACAAAAGCAAACTATGAAATTATCAATATAATTTATCATCATAGATTAAAAGAGCACAAAATCATATCTACATAGAGACTGTACTTTCAAGGAAATTCATTGATTGACTATTGTGGACAAGTTATAGATACTGGAAATTGATCGAACTCTATGATCAAGAAGGAAAATTCCAGTGTAGATTCCCCTTCTGATCATCATAAGAAAATAAAAGCGAATTGCTTGAAAAGTTAAGAGACCAGATCCCTCATTACTACGACCCACAATTCTAAATTGATAAACCCATCATAAGTCATGGCAAATAATACATTAAATGAATCATTAAACAATAAAGAGGAGAACTGAAAACATACAATCTTTTGAAGCCATTAACGCAAAAAAAGAAGCAATGGAAAAATTAAGAAAGAAAGAAGACCATATTACATAAGCCATAGACAACAATTTATCAAACCTCAAGGCAGAGCAACAGAAATCAATACACAGTAGAGCCCAATTCAATAGATTACATAATGGAAAAAACACAAAATGATGTTACCCACAAAGTGAAAAATAAAAAGTACCTCAGAGCCACGTCCTATTATCTCCTCTCCTCAAGAATCAACCATGGATTCAATGATTGAACACAACATCCTGGATAGAATTGAAAAAAAAAAAACACTCACAGAGAAAAGGCCTCAAGAAAGAGCAATAACACACCAAAAAACAAAGTGGGTGTTATTGGAACTGCATTACAAGAGCTCGGATCGTCTTCAAATTGAACAAAAGGAGATTTCGATCTGCTGGGCCACTGTCCTCTCTATCTATCTACCTATCTATCTCTCTCAACAACAGAGAAGAAAAAGAAAAGAATATAACTTTATGGTATAGAGAGAGAGAGAGAGAGAGAGAGAGAGAGAGAGTCAGTATTTTTTTTTTTTTAATTTGGTCTAGAGAGAGACAGACACAGAAAGATAGATAGAGATCCCAGATAAGAAATCTTCGCACAACAAACAAACGACCTTCTCAGAACAGTGACACGAAATTTGTCAACATCCGGTCTCTTTCTATTTTGTGCCTTTTTTTCTCTTCACTTCTTCCCCCCCCCCCCCGACCTCCCCCCCTCTCTCTCTCATTTCTCTCTCTCTCTCATTTCTCTCTTTGATTTACATATATATATATATATATATATAATTTTTACGTGGCTTTTTGAGGAGGATTTACGTAAAATGGGCATTTCTAGATTCTCTCCGCCCTCCTTGCTCTTGGCACCGATATTACAAAATAATCCCGACATTTACCATAAAACCATACTTTGCATTACCTAAAACCTCTCTCTCTCTCTCTTTCTCTGCTACATAGTTTTTATTAGACACGACCCTCCTGCATTGCTTCCCCCCCCCCCCAAAAGCACAGCATATTTATTGCATAAATAATAATGATAATAATATAATGTATAAATTTATTACTAAAATGCGTTTAATTTAATCCATTCATATATATATATATATGTTTCCATTTTAAGGTTTTAGACTGTTGAATTGGCCAATGCGACAGACAAAACGTGGGTCCCAAGGAAGTAAGTTTTGGGGGGTTTGATTTTTAAGAAAAAAATATAAAAATAATGCTGCCCTGCACTCCAAGTGGAGCTTATTTACGACGTTGGATTTCATTTTATTTTATCACTCTGGTTGCTTTTCATTGGCTGATATCCTCTGCAGTCAAGTCGCAGGGTGGGGTTTGTTTTTTTTTTTTTTTTTTTGGGCTTTCGGGGGTGGGGAGGGGAATAAAGTCTAATAAAATATAAATAAAAGCATTCTTAAGAGTTCTCAACACGTGGCAACTTCTTGCAGCAGCGTCAAAGATAATGTAATTGTGGGGGAGGTGCGGGAGCTCAAGTCAAATTGGAATGCTTGGTGGGCGATCGTTAAAGACCATAATGACACTAGAAAGTTTACCTAAATATGAATATGTTAATAGTTTTCATTATTATTAAAATAAATCTATACATTACATTATTATATAATTATTTTCCTTTTTTAACACAATTATATATATATACACACATTTGCATTGAAAACGCATTGCTTCCGTGCACTTGAGCTCTAATGAACTTTTTACTTACCAGTAAAAATGTCAGCGCGGTGATGATTTACTGCGCTGCTGTAAAAAAAAAACAGAGAGAGAGAGAGAGAGAAAAGCCCACGAATTGGTTAAAAAAAAAAAAAAAAAAAAAGGGTAAAAGAGACAGGGGAGAGAGGACCACTTTTCGTCTTTCTATAAAGTGGGAACAGAACATAGATTTTCAGTTCCACGGTAGCCAAAAAATCAAGTGTGAATAAAGCAAAGCCGTGACACTAATGAAATGAAGAGACTAAATAGCTTTAAAATAATCCCTTAGCTTAATTGGAGCAGTGAAACAATGGAAAGCTTTACGGATATCAGAGTGGGGTGGTTCTACAATTCTTTTACTCTTATCTCATGTTGTGTACTCAAGTGGGAAAATTAATTTTACATCAAACCACACCTCCCCCAAGGAAACATTTAAATAATATTGTATGGTCCAAATACTTTTTACAAGGAAATCATATCTATATTAAGAGGGTAACATCAATTATTATTATTATTATTATTATTATTATTATTATTATTATTATTATTATTGTTACTCGAATATTTACCTCTTACTAGAAAGATAGGTACTATTTTATTTTATTTTTTATAAATTTACCTAATAAGTTCAAGTGTTGTGATTGAGATGTGACTTAAAAGTTCTTCTAATAGATGCAAATTTCTTGCAAGCAAGAGATGTGAGCCACCTGGGTCCGATCATGGATGGAATTGGCAGCATCAGATTTGCACAAGAAAGATTTTTTTTTTTTTTTTTTGGTCGTTAAACGTATGTAGTTGTAAACTTAGATGTGAAAATGGAACCCATATTGGAAATTTGGATTAGTTAGTCTTCCTTAATTTCTCTCTTCATTTTCGGAAGAAAATGTAGACCAATCTCTCATCGTTAAATTCTCACTATTGGTTTTTTCTGTTTGCAATAATGAATAGCTTCTTGACAGTTCGTTTGCCATGGTCTTCATCCTGTGCACATAAGTATGCATCGCAAATCCTTTCTATTTTTTTGAAAAGTGTAGCAATAGGTCGCATGGTCACACCAAATATGTTAAGTGAAATCTTGCCAACTCCGATTTATAATTAGTTTTGCAAAATCATTTCTTTTTAATGCGACACATTCAACAAAATTCCCATTTAATTGTTTTTAATCCTCGTTCGATAGAGCCCACACATAAAAAAAAAAAAAAAAGTTACCCAATGGAAGAGGTACTAGGGGTCAATTTTTTTAAACAAATAATTAATATTGCATGTAAAGTAGCAAAAAAATTTCGGCTCCCAACGAGAAATAGCTGTCTTCTCCAAAGTCATAGCACTAGGATATTGGAACCTACAAGCAAGTAGCAATCCAACCAAAGACGAAAAAGAGATATCATCAAGAACATCAGCTTTTTTTTTAAAAAAATTTTAACTAGAGCAATTTGTAGGGAATGCCAATCTCAAAACTCAAGTTTTAGGGTTAGGACGACAAATTAATCTATAAAATTTATCAAGTTGTGTGCATTAGAATTGTTTGACCTCCCTCACAGCACCATCAATAATTACTATCAAGAAACCTAAAGTATTTAAACAGCTGGATGCCATAAAATAATAAATAACAAGTATTAAAATAAAAGCGAGAATAAAGTACAATTTATCGTTGCTATCAACAATTAACGATTAATAAAAAGAATGATATCAGATTAATTTAAATTCATAACTATTTAATTATGAAAAGTTTTCACACATCAAACTCTAAGACAAGCTTCAACTAGTAAAATGCATCGTTAACGCAACCCTCTTTAGTGGATATATGAAATGTCATCCTTGTTGGTTTTTCCATTTGTTAACCAAAAAAAAATAAAAAAAAAAAATCAAATGCTGCTAAACAGTTTTTATGAAAATGGCATCCTCAACTAGAGATATTTGTTTCATGTTCTTCTGCTTCTGTGAACGCGGGACATCATATTAATTGTTGTGGTCCTTTGCTTCCCCTTGTCATTGTCATGGATAATATTTTAAGCTTTCCAAAGTTCCAACTTGTGGAAGATTACGGTAAGTTAATGTTGGGAGGCCCCATTTTAGGGTTTAATGGCGACCCCAAGCATCGTAAAGTTAGTTGACTTGGATCTTCTGTCATGGGGTGGGCTTCTGGATAATGATGTATTTAATTGTCTCATTTAATTTCCCCATTCATCATTGGATTTTTGCGGCGGTTTCAGATTCTACCGTATGAAATGTGCAGCAGAGAAGCCCCAAATAGCAATTTGATCCAAAGTTTTGGGAACAATGCATTCTGATCATGCTTATGTGAAGATTAATAATGATATCTTTCACAATTCAATCTCCCACTTTCCTAACAATTTTACGTGAAATTTATTTAACTCTACTAAATATCTTAACCAAAAAGAAAAAAAGAACCAAAATCCAAAATCCAAAGTTATAATTTGCATAATAACAATAAAACCTCTGACCACTAAGGTACAGCAGTTAGCTGTAGAAATTCACTTCGTTCATTCATTTGTGGGGCGCAGACAGCTTGCGTAAGAACTGAAATTTCAAGCGCAGTAAACCTCTAAAGCTAAAGGCACCCATACGGTTATACACATTATGTCTATTGTGAATTCCTCCCCGTGCCATGAAGAAACACTGGGTACCAACTGAGATTGTTAACCCTTAGGACGAGACATTCTTCTCAAGTAATCCATTGTGAATAATTTGACTCAATTAGCTTAAGATCTAATTCAATATGACTTGTGACCCAATTTTTGAATAACCTTATTCCACAATAACTTAAAAATTCGACTAATTCAAAATATGATTTACCCAAACCTAAAGAACTCCGATCTGAAAAATTTGGAAATTTGAGTAAGGTGAACCGCAAAATCTGAAAGGCCAAAACAACCTGAGCACGGATGAGCCAAATTGGGAGATGATTGATACCAAATCCTTAAATTCTGAATCATTTTTGGCCCATTGTAGTTTACGTACGGCTAAATCTCTATGGTCAATGTAACAAAAGTTGATCAAGAGGCTGATCATAAACGCACACATAGCCCCAACATGTATATTTTCTTGCGAATGGACCGTCCCAGAAAAAGGATGCAAAACAGAATATAGACTTTGCGACTGTTTTTCAGGCAAGCCTAGCAAAGTCACGGGTCAATTAACCTCTCTTAAAAAACTATCTACTATCTTTTGGAGTCAAGGTGATATCCTGTAACAATTGGTATTACGTCGGATCTAATCTGACTCAAATCTAATATCCAAGCACTTTAAGCGAGACGAGGAGATGTCACGTTTCAATAGGAAGGAGATATTTGCACATTTCAATAAACCCTACAAGGATAATAGCCGCACAACTGAAAAAACAAGTTAGTCGGTCGGCTGTTCTTTCATATAGCAAGAGTAACATGAAGCTAGGCTGGCCCACACAACATAATGCTCCATATTAGTACATTTATTGAGAAACAAATTGAACAAGCCGGTGGGTTTCACTTGTACAAATGGATCGACAATCAAAAGAAACAAGGGCAGATAGCTAGCAAGGCATATCAATTATTGCCACATTGTAGCTGTGCCTGTGGAGAGCCCTGCCCACATGGCCAAATAGAATTCCTCAAATCGACTCCCCCCAACGTGCAGGTTATTTGGAAATGCACGTAGATCCAATGTATCAACTATTTTCAATAGGGAAATGGTCCCAATGATATGTCATCTAATTAAAATAGCATATCTTTTATTCTTTTTTCGTTTTTCGATAAAAATTTTTGGAGTCTAAGATGTGACCTTTTTTTTTTTTTACCTTCCATAATAGCTTAAAATTTTCTATTCACCATAATGATATTATTATAATATGTATAATAAAAAACTCTTGAATTCAAGCCACATTGTTTTGAATTAAAATTACATTGTTCTTCTTTCTCTCTCTCTCTCTCTTTTTTTTTTTTTTTTTGTATTTGCTCGTAAACATTTGTATATAATAAACAGTTCATGCCTTGAGCCAATATACATGAGAGGAAATATTAAAATTTAAATGTGATTATTTTTTAGGTTTCATCTAATAATTTTGGAGTCGATTAATATCTTAACAAGATTTATGCAAAATATTTCAAACGTTTTCTTTTTTTAGTTGACTAGAAACATATTTATCGGATCACAACAATGCCAATCTTCCTCCATTGTATAAACTATCTTCTAAAATTCATATTCAGATTTGAGAATTCTAATTTTAAAATGTTTAAATTTTTAATCATTAAAATTGAAAAAGAGATTAAGAATTTGATGATATGTTGATATGTTAAATGAAGAGAGGAGAAATTATTTATGAGTGAAATCTAGAGTTTGGGCTTTCAATTTCATCTCTCGATATAGCTATTAGACCATAAATAATACTTTATTTGCTCCGTTTGTAAGAAGAGGTACCAAAATCAGTCGAGCTTCCACCCCACATGATTGAACAGCATCTCACTGAGTTCCTTCCCCAGCAAAGATCACTAAATTATCCGAATTTGTACCATTATCAGTTGCTAGATCATTGTTGCTTTTTTAAGTTCATGAACCTTTTTTTGATTCTGTAAAAAGAAGGGGGTTTTCAAAAATGGAATATAATTCTCACAATATCTACAAAGTCTAATCATACATCAAAGTGAAACAATACGTTCATTTGTGCTCAGACGTACCCCACCGAAAAAGAAAAAAAAAAAAAAGAGAAGAAAAAAAGAACAAACTAATACCATTTTTATTTCGATTTATGGAAGACGATTAAGTCAAACGGGTCCTTCGTTCTTACTGGGGGTGCGTTTTTCAACCTTTTTTTCTTTTTTTTTTTTTTTACCGTGCTTGCTCTCAAATTAAAAGGATTAAAAGTTAAGAGTGTATTGATGAATTTTCAATTCATTAATGTTATCATTATTATCGAACTAAAAAAAAAAAAGGGAAAACACTTATTTAAACTCATAAATACCTGAATAATGAGTTTTTTTTTTTTGGGTATGAAAAAGATTGAATGAGAGTAAAATGAATGGTTTTATCTTTTAATTTATGTAAGAAAATATTTTGAATTAAAAAAATGATACAAAACGTTACATCCTATATGATTTTATGTATTTTCTTTAAAATATAAAAATATTCAGTTGATGATACTTTGACAAAGAAATAATAATAATAATAATAATAATATCGTTCGCATGAACACTTAAGCTTTGCCCAAATTATTTGACGGCGTGTCGCGCTAACGGAGACCATTGCATTCGACGCGCCTGCTATCCCATTATCAGAATTTTTTCTTACCAAATGACCCTTCCCGTGGGACCCCTGAAAGAAAAAAAGCAATCCCCATCATTCACAGCCATTTTCTTTGGGCTCGTCCCCCCGGCATTTCCGAGAAAGTACCCAAAAAAAGCAAAAAAAAATTGGATCGCCCCGAAATCTAAACTCCAACCAACGAACGAATTACCACATTCGTCCCCCCCCCCCCCCCCCCGTTTTTTTTTTTTACGTACCCCAACTTCGGGATCATGCTCCGCTGCGACTGACCTCATCCATTCGTACAACTGCAGAGGCAGGAGAGCTGGCCTCGGATGAATTTGTGCTCTGCAGACATTGGTCATGATATGTTGTGTCACCTGATGGCCCACACTGCTTTTTTTATCCTCGATAATTTCGAAGTGGCATCATAAGGTGCTTCGAGTGGGCCATGTCCGTCAATCACAAAAGTTCCTTTCCGGCGACTTGACCTGATGAGCTCATTTATTTATTTATTTATGTATGTTATTTTCCCAGGTTTTGCATCTACGCTCGGCTCATGGGCTGCTGGGCCTTGCAAAAAGTCGTACTTTCTTTTGTGATTTGAACCTTTTTCTAATTGGGAAGAAAGCTGTATAGGTCAGGCTTGAAGTTTGATCGGAGCTTTGGAGGTTTGATTATAGTTTTTCAAGGGAATTCCCACAAAAGGGTTTTGTTTTTTTATTTTTATTTTGCTAAAAAAATAACTTTTAATTTTATTTATTTTCACATTATCCCTATTTTTCATCTCTTTTACAGACGATATATAGGATTGTAAGAGAAACTTTCACCTTACCTTGTTTAATTCTAGCGTTAAGAAAATTCGTGTGATATATTCTTCCTAAAAACTAGGATTTCAAATTTATTTATATTTTTAATAATTCTTTTATTTTGATTATCAAAGAATCCATGAATTTTTAGCTTATTTTAATAATTCTTCACATCCTCTAGCAACTTCAATCGTTTTGCTAAATGCTTGCATTCTCCGACTTTATCTATATATGATTCGCAGTTTCTATGTGTTTTCTTTTTTAAAAAAAAAAAATTTGAATAATCGCTTTTCTGCCACTCTCCAGCTAGGTTTGCTATTACCACAGAGACATCATAGTGATTAGATTAAAAGAACATTTGAATAAACGCTCTATTAGTTCATAATTTAAATCTCTACCTTAAATGTATTGAATTTTTTGATACTAATCCTGAAAAGGAGGTATAGTGTTTATGGGAATATGGAATATTACTTTATTGTATAGACGAAAAGAAAGAAAGAAAAAAAAAAACAGTGAGAGAATTATTACACAAGGAATAAAATGGACCAAAAAAAATATAAATGCAACAAGAAATATACTTTTTAAAATAAATTAATTAATTAAATGAACTAAATTTTTTATGATTTACTTTTTTTTTTTTTTTGCATCTCGACTATTTGAGACTTTAATTTAAATTTTAAGACTTATGTGTTTTTTTTTTAATTTTGACAAATGAGATACGCTTGGTTTGTTGGGTACAATGATAAAGAGAGGCTATGGTATAAAAATTTTTAATATGAAATGTTTATGAAGCTAAGAATATTGCTGTGAAAATTATATTGACAGTGAATACTATTAAACCTTAGAAGTCATCATTTGACTGTGAGAAAAGAGTCCCAATTTCTTTCACTAAATTTAACTACGTCTTCGTTGCTTATTCCAGACCAAACTCCCTGCTTATTCTCGTGCTGGCAGATATAGGATTCGAATACTGAGGGTAATGGCCCGTAACAATATATTGTATTAATTGCATCTAAATCTCTTTCAAGTCTCGTTACTCTCTATCTTGTATTCTGATCAGGCATGACGTACTTTAATTTATTGAGGATGGTCTGAACTGGTTGCTGCAAGACAGGAATTGGTATCACTACATCTTTACCATCAATTAATTCTCTTATAATAATAATGTAGTACTTACAAAAATTTTTGTACTCTTTTTCTAGTTCTTTCAAGTTTTTAGAAGTTGATGTCAAATCTATGACGGTACCATCACATCTTCTCTCGTCGATTAAGTGTCCACGTCCAAAGCATGTCGAAGCCTTCGACGGGCCGTGACAATATGCTACCTCCTGTCAGCCCCCGCAGTGGACCAGCTCCTCTAGCCAATCTCCTTAAGCGACCCCACAAAAAGGTTTGAAATTTGTAACAATAAATCAATAAATCAAAAGGGTTTCATTCAAAAAGTTGTACATATGCTCTGGACAAGTCCACAGCAATTTAGGGACCAGGGCCCAGGTACTGCCTCTCATCGCTTTTTCTCTCTGACGTTTTGGCCATATAATGAATGCATTATTGAAAACCCATAAGCCATAAATTATTTATATTTTTCTATTTTCGGATTCTGTTTGCTCATAGAAATGAATTGTAGTCAAAATCAGGCAGATTCTCGCTGTATGTATACATAGGCTAATATGTTGAATAAAAATGCCTGTACCCAAGAATCTGGTTGCTGCCAATGTTTGTTGTGGAGATCCGTAAACATTTGGTCCTTGGACCAATGGTGAAGAAAGCAATTCCCTTCTCTTGTGATCTTCGCGTTCCAGATCAATTTCTCTTCACTTTCATCAAGAATTTCAGGTATATATTACGTTCTCCTTCAATAGACAGGTTGATGTAATTTTCATGATGGAATTGGAAGCGTATAATATCACTTCAGCAGCTCAATTCCACATTTTGAATTTTGTTTTATACCTTTTCAGGTAATTGAATTTGCTATAGCTTTTGACGATGGAAGTGTAACGGGAAATTTTGATTACTCTGCCAGTGGTTTTCATTTTTACATCAACATGTCACCAAGGAAAATGAGTAGCAATGTTTTGGTCCTGCTACATTCTTGCTCATTAATATAAAAACCACAAACAGTTAGCATCTTGCATACGTATATTACAATGATGAGCAATGTTTTCGACAGTTTGGCATAAGAATTTTCCATCAATTCAAAGACGGCAACAGAAACATGCCAAATGAATTTTCTGACATTAATAGACATTCCTGTGACTTACTGCGGCGGCAGGACTTCTTCAGCGCTGCGACCCAATCACTCTCGCAGTAAAGCACGAGCCATTGCCTCCATTAACCATTCAGTCCCTAAAAGCAGGACAAATGATCAACTGCGACCGGTCCCACAAATTCTATGATCAATGCATTGGACCCCACCACCTCGATGTTCTATACCGTCAACCCCACAAGCCAGACCCCCTGGCCGTACATGGTGGAGAAAATGAGGCCTTACCATGAACAGAAGCTAAGTGCTAAATCTGATCGTTCAAGGCCCAGAAAGCCCACCATGCGTAGTCCAACACGGTGCACCAGCCTTGGTATTCAGTGCAAGAGGTTAAACGGGAAACCCCCTTTTTCCCCATGAATTCAATGATGGCTTCATTCCCCTCTCCATCACCGTCAATTCCATCTTCCCAGATGATCAAGACTTCATCTTCGTGATATCTAAAGCTCGCGATTGGTGGGTTAACGAGTACGCAGATTTGTTGCGTAAGTTTAGCAAGCACCCTATCATTAACCTTGATAATGATACTTCAACTCATTGTTTTCCTTCTGCCACAACAGGCCTCGTGTCACATGGGTTTATGACCATAAATCCTGTATTGGTACCAAGCTCAAAAACGTTCACCCCATTTTCGTGCCTTCTTAGAGAAAGCCTATGGCCATGGCCCAAACCTCCCTTCCAAGTCCAATTCTGTCAATTCGCAGCCACGGCTCATGTTGGCAAGCCCGAATGGCAGTGCTGGACGTGTGATTTTGAACCAAAACGAAGTTTAAAGGATGGCACAAGAAATTGGATTTGATGCCGTGGTATTTGAGCCTACACCAAGGACCCCTTTACGCGAAGCCTATGAACTAATCAATTCGAGTCATCCCCTAGTTGGAGTTCATGGTGCAGCGCATACACATTCATTGTTTCTCCGGGCGGGGGCGGGGTTCGTGCAGGTGGTGCCACTAGGTGCTGGCTTTTTTTTGGGGGGCGGGGGGGGCGGCGGAGGCGTGCTTTGCAAATTCGGCTAGAACAATGGGGCTAAAGTACACGGAGTATAGAATTCGAGCGGGGGAAGGCAGCTTGACGGATGAATGCGGTAAAGATAGTTTATTGATAAAGGGCCCGGTTGCTTTATGAGGGAAAGATTGGTCGAGTGCTATGGTGGACACATATTTGAAGGAACGAAATGTTCGTCTAGATTTGGGTAGGTTCAGTGAGTATTTGAAAAATTCATACATTGGAACGTAAGAAGTTCGTGAGCAAAAATGAATGGCTCGCCGATTTTTTCTAGGAGAATAATATTTATTCGTTCTTTTTGATTTTTAAATAAAAAAAAGTGTAATGAATATATAAGTTAATATATTTATAAAATAAAATAAAAATTATTTGTTATTATACTCATTTTATTTTTTTATAAAAAAGACTATTAATACTATTAAATTTGAATAAATAAAAATAACTTATCAAATTATCTTACATTTTTACTATTAAAAAACATGATATTAATTGGCCTAAGCCACAACATATTTCTTTTTCTTTTTCTTTTTCTTATCACATCAAACATCAATTTCATTTCTCAACGATGAAGTTCATAAGGGACTATTCACATTTTCATGATTATCATGGAGAAGGCTCCCTAATTTGGTAGTACATTGGTTATGAGGGGGTTGACCTAGCAATGCATGACAATTGAGACATGGAAAAATTGTTTGGAAGAGTTTGTTCATTTACTTTATGCACTTGTATTCTTTATTTTAAAAAAATGTATAACAAAGTTGCATTTATGCTAAATTTTATTATACTAATCTCAATTAATGTAACAATCAATACTTAACTATTATATTAAGATTCATGAATCATTGAAAAAGGGAATTATAGAACTCACAAACAATGTTATGATTATTCAACATATTGGTATTTTGTCTTTAACTCATTCAAATCTATTAACAAACTACTTGTATTGTGATTAATTATACTTGATTAGTATGAAATATATATATATTTGACTGACTTAATCAAATTTATAGTAATAATAACAATAATAACTGTAGACAAAATACTTAAAATAATATTGTTCAAAACGATTAATATAATTTTGTAATTTTTTTTAAAAAAAGAAGAAAACAACATTAAAAATTATAAAAATTGAGAACCATGATGTATAAATCTACACAAAATAAGACGTAAGTCAAAAAATAAATATATAAAAAAAATGAAGGATTGTCAATTGTAAGGGTAAGTGGGGTAAGTGGATGCTTGTATCCATGATGCTGTCACAACGGCTCTAATCTTCATTTTTACATAACGTAGAATGGAATTGACTCCAAGTTACCTGAGCAACGCAGCAATTGGCTGGCGAGAACAATTCTTCTGCTAAAGAGTCTGTCCGTACGATACACATCTATATATATGCAGCTTAGTTGTCTGGCAAGTTGTGTCAATCTAAATGAACAAACATTATCTAATGGTTAAATCGAAACTTTGTGTTAAATTCAAGTTCACTTATTTAACTTCGTCTTGTGAAAAGAGAGAGAGAGAGAGAGATGGCATTCGTAAATAATCAATCAATTTTGAGTCATCGACGGTTTGAGTAGTATTTTTTTTTTATTATTACTTTTAAGAACACTTTGTGTTTTTTATTTTATGGAAAAAAGAGGGGAAAATCGCAAGAACAAAGCAACAATAATTACATAAATTCTTATCTCTCGATTTTCGCTCAGACTCGATTCCTTCGATGGAAAATTTTAAAGACGCCGCTTTTTTCTGTCGAGGGGTACAGCTGCATTTTTGTCTCTTATGAATGTCTGCCAGCTCTCATACTTCTTGTCGGGACGCCATTGCAAAAAAGTGTTTAAAGGCAGTTCCTTTCACTTCTTCAGCAGTCCCTAAGTCAAGACATATTGAGGAGGCGCGAGCATTTGAGCAACAGTGAGGAAGGAAAAACAAACAGAGAATGGAGAAAGCACTCACAAAAGTAGCTGGCTTGAAAGTTGGAGGCTTGTGGATCTCAAGGAAAGCCAAAGAGGAGCTCTCTAACATCGCCGAAGATCTCACTGTTAGTATATCTTTTCATTTTTTATACGTTTGTGTTTTCTTTTTATCTTGTACTTGTGTTCCTACATGTTTGTGTCTCACTTCTCCTTTTTTTTTTTTTTTTTTTAGCGCTTATTTTCACTGCGTCTATATTGTTTTAGGAAATCAATGAAATGGGATGCTGGAATTTCTATGATAACTGGAATTTGAATTTGGGTTTTTGTAATTTGGGATCCCGTATGCAATAATGTATGTAATCAGGGTCATGTTGCAGATGGTAAGTGGTGCTTTTCATACCTTGTATTCTATAATTCTCAGCTAATCTAACACCAGTCTCTCGGGATTTGAAAATACAATACTTGTCTTGTGAATCGGTTTTAACATTTCTGAAACTTGATTGGTGGAAGAATGGGAACGGGGAGGAATGTGTACTTTTATTTTGCTAATTAACTAATACATTGCTCAAGTCTCCATTGTGAGATGAATCCCGTTGACTTAATGGATATGACAATCACTTAGTAGGAATGTTATTTTGGAGTTTAATGTGCAATTCTTACCATATGAAAGACGTTTTCCTGGTTATCAAATGCGATTCTTCTTTTCCTGTTTTTGTTGTGTGTGCATATTGAATGCCACAACTTTCTGATAGCTTACTAATGAACTGCAGACCTTTTCAACTACTGTTGAAGACAAGGCCAAATGGGTTTTCAACAAGCTTAAAGGTAGGAATTTTATGTGTTCTCTACAGTTCTTTTGTCAGCAAAGGCAACTAGCATGCTTAAGGCAATGAATAATCATGCAATATATTTCCATATATGCAACTATACTTGTTATTTGTTGTATTCAATTTGGAGGTCAGTTCATTACTGCTATTGTCCATTTTGCAAAGGGAACATTTTTGGCAAATATTGGAGCCGTCATTCACAATATTAGGCCTATAATAGTGTATCTTCCTTAACAACCTTGTGCTGAGCACTTGAGTCTTATACTGCACGTAAGTCCTTCTGCTTCACATGACTTGCATTTAAATTTGAAATTACCTTATCTAGTGATGTATTGACAAGTGTTTTTTTATCTTGCATGTATATAGTGTGCAAGATATTTAATTTTGCTCCAATATTTGAGGTTCTAAAACTATTTGTAGATATCTTGTTAGTTGTCTATGTCCTCACTGGAGTTTGAGAATATTTCATCCACATTTGCCTTCTAGGAAGACTCTTGTGCAGTTTAAACTGTATTTCACATTGGCCTCTTCTAATTATGATCAATAATTACCAGGATTCTTTTCTTCTATAGAGAAATCTGCATCATCAGAATGTTGTATGACCTGATATGTATGGTACGTATCCTTTTTCTTTCTATAGGAAAGCCGCTGAAAAGCTTGCCAGATCTCCTAAGAGAGTACAACTTACCACCAGGCCTCTTTCCACAAAACATTACCTGTTATGAATTTGATGAATCAAAGGCCAAGCTGATTGTTTACCTACCTTCTGTGTGTGAAGTTGGCTTCAAGGACTCTTCTGTGTTGAGGTATGCAACACGAGTAAAAGCAATCCTTATGAGGGGAAAGCTCACAGGTATAGAGGGAATGAAGACCAAGGTCCTGGTGTGGGTTAAGGTTACAAGCATAGCCATTGAGGGTTACAAGTCTGATAAGGTGTGGTTTGCAGCCGGCGTCAATAAGTCGAGGCCTAGAATTGCATATGATATCCCACAGGCTGCTGTGAGGGTGGAGGAGTTTTGACCCAAGACATTGAAATCATTTTTTGAATGGCTACCTCACCATTCGTTACAATCGACAGGGTTCCATTGATGTTACATTTTATATCTAATCCAGTCGCTACAGCTCAATTTTTCGTAGAATTTTTGTGTAGATTGAACTGGAGACTTTATAAATGTAATCAGCATTTCAAAGTTCTCATGTAGGCATTTGGCTGCCCTCTTATGGAATCTTCCCCTCTCTCTCTTATTGGTTAAAGCGTAAAAGATATGAAAAAAAAAAAATTGCTTCCAGGGAAACAAGCTTGTCTAAACCATATTGCTGCCTTGGGAGGACTCACTGGTCAACGCACAAGCAGCGTCTCATGTCCAGGATACCAGAAACAAAGTCCGGCATTTCGTAGCCGTGACAAGAACGGGTTGCCTCAAAACTCTGGCTGGTCTTTGCTGAAAATGGTGAAATGAAAGCATCCATAAATGCTAGGGCACGGTCGAGTAACATTCTCAATCACCAAGCAAATGAGTAACATCCATAAATGGTCTTTGCTGAAAGCACTGATCATTTCTTGTATTGATATCATAAAATGGCAACAAGAATTTCAGCGTACCGCACTGCAAAAGAATACATCTTATTACAGTTGGGCAATAGCCCATTAATGTGTTCCATGAAGGAAAATGAATCTTGTTCCCGTTACTTCAATCAGTTATTCTAACGTTTCTCCTGCGTCTGCTGAATCACGATATACCTGCACCTGATTCTTGCACTATTTCGTATATTGAAATGACATTTTCAATACTCAAAAGGAAAATAATGCACCATTCCAGAAGATCCGACCGTCGATTCTGGATGACTTCTTGAAGGAAATGAATGTTATGCTGCAAACAGAGGAAGAAAAAGGCCACAAAGAGAAAAGTTTGATTTAGACTCGGATGAGTTGGTTGCAATAATCAGCAATAGTAGCTACAACATCTTTGTCAAAGTCAATAGACATAGAAATCACTGCATGCCTGTGGCATCCTTTTTGTTTCCTTTTCTTTTTATCATCAGATTTTATTATCTAATAATGTTTACTTGCTAGCATTTTGCAAAGTTTAATGTCTTTTCACTTCTGAAAGTTCTTTCTCAAGCAAGCATCTCTTATTACATATGCTCTTTTGAAGCCTCACTCTCTATAAAGGCTGTCAATTTTTCCTCCTTTGAAACACCACATGAAGAATGTCACTCGGAAAGGGATAAGAGTACTCTTCAAAATTCAACAGGGATCAAACCACAACATTGATTTGACACCCATGAAAGAATAGAGACATACCTCTACAAATTTCAATTTGAAATCCAAATTACCAAAGCGCTGGGTGACCTCATACTCCTCCCTAAGGTACTCATATATTTGAGCATATTTTGCATCCCTCCAAGCAATTTCGGATCTGGCCAGTTGATGAACAGAAAGATTATGAGAGGCTGCAAAATGCATGCTCAATTTTTCATTTTGATATTGTCCTCCTAGTGAACCTGCAGTTTCCTGCCTTCTAAGTGGGTTTCAATTCATGATCATAATGAATGCCTATATTAAGAAGTTGAAAAAACTCATGGAACTCACAGCTAAGTTTAAACTCATACAAAAGATAGTCTCACAAGAAACTTGGAGCTAAGATTTTGTCTCCAAAGTAGGTTTTTCTCACTGTATTTTTCTTCAGCAAGGGACAGAGGTTTCATGTTGCAATGAGAAGTTAGATCATAAAGTTGAAGAGGTTTATGTAACTAATTATATGCAAAGTGATAAAAAAACAAGATTGCACAGCATTACACACCTCTCAAAAAGACCAACTTTAAGAATTACATCAGCTAGGTTAGAATTAGCTTTCCCAACAAGTTGAAGGAGTTTCTTCCTATCCATGGTGAAAGTTCCAGTTTTTTCCATCGCACGATTTATACCAGCAAATTCTTCAACCATCCCGTCCACCTGAAGAAAGAGAGTTCAAAGTAGTCCAAATTTTAGTTCCCATGAAAAGTTAGAAAAGGCATATCCATTCAAGCCATGCAAGGAGACTGCCCATTTGTTCATGGCCAATTGACAACTATTATTCAAATTTAAAACATAACATCACAATAAAATAATCAAAACTTGCAACTGCATTGCAAATAATTTGATTGACTTCTGTCATGTATCTTACAAATTATATCACCAATCAGCCATACGAAGAGGAATTACCTGCGAAACAAAATAGTCCAAGGCAATACTTTGCCCAAGCACACTTCCAATAATTCGAATGCTATCAGTATCTAAAGTTTTAAGAACTACATAGTCTGGGCCCCCCTGCATATCCTCAACTAGAAATGGCTTCTCTTTTATGGCGTAGTCTGTTAAAAATATACACATGAGGGCTAGACCAAAATAATTCCATACTTAAAAAGCTATAGAAAATGAATAGAAGTGAAACAAATTATGGAAGCCAAACAGTATCATCAAGACAGATCATGA
This sequence comes from Ceriops zippeliana, assembly GCA_037897445.1. Classification (NCBI taxonomy): domain Eukaryota; kingdom Viridiplantae; phylum Streptophyta; class Magnoliopsida; order Malpighiales; family Rhizophoraceae; genus Ceriops; species Ceriops zippeliana. The sequence goes on along the minus strand of JBAPLH010000188.1, from coordinate 2,280,519 downwards.
ATTAAATGGAGAGAGGGGGAAAAGGAAGAACAGGCACAGTCTTATCATAGAGAAAGAAAATAAAGATACCCCCTTCAACAATTGGGTGCCACCAATTGATTGTTCTGAGAATACCAAATAAATTGGAAGCCATAATTTGTTGACTTCAAAACAAAAAAGGGGGGGGGGGTCCTAGTGCACAAATGATCAAATTTTTCTTGATTAAATGTGTCTGAACATAGAATTGATACACAAAAGGTACCATCTCTCCTCATCTCAGGAAGCAACCCAGAAGCATGTCTTCGTGCTATTTCCAGATAATTTTCAACTTCATGATCCTCGATATTAAATAGAACAGCAGACCCATATTGAAATACAACCATGTAACAGCAATTACCATAATCGTTGACCCCAAATCTCTGAACAAAGAAAAAGAACAGAATTTCTAATAAGATGACAGTTAAGCAGACCACAATGAAAGGAGAAAATAGATGTTAGGAAAATTTTTCTCGCAATAATCAGGTTAAAATGCAGGACAAAAAGGAAAAATTTTCCTTATCTGTAGTAGCACAAACACTCATGATGTATTATATATAAGATGCCAAAAGAAAGAAGAAATAAATAAAAAAAAAAGATGAAGTAGCTTTGAATGCTTAAATACATGTCTTCATTTTGAACAGCAGTTTAACATGAAAGTGTGAGCTTCAGTGGCCTAGTCAGAGATTGTTCCACTTGACCATCAATCAACTGGCAAAACACACAAGATATACAACATTAAATCCATGCTATATTTTGTATCAGTCAATGGAAAAGAGAAACAAAAGACCTCTTCCTATCTGATTTTTGTTAAAAGACAATAAATGCAATAACACAACTGACAGCAAGAGACTTAAACTAATGAACAGCAAATCTTTTGATTATAAGCATAAAAAGCAAAATAAAGAGTACAACAAGGGAATGCTTGACCATAATAGGAACTCTTAACCAATTTCAAAGGAAATTTTGTCTCTTGATCATCTTACAGGAATGTCTGAAGGGAAACTGCAATATCTGAGAGCAATATAATTTGTTGAGCGAGAGGTTGGTGGAATAACATAGCTGAAATTCTCTGCCTGCATTTTCTTCAAATCAATACTGCCAAAACCATGAATCTGAGAAAACCAAACCATCAAGAACAAAACTAAAACCAAATGGAGGGGGTACAAGAAAGGGAACAGAGCATGAAGTGCAGAGCACCTAGGTGAAGGTAAACAAGCATGAGAAAGACAAATGCAATCACGAACTAGATCCAAGAAATTTAAAGGCAACAGTTTTAACAAATAGATAATCGATAACATGACAGGACCAGAAAAAATACAGACTTAACCACCCCAAAGTAATTCCCAGAGTAAAATGAGAAAACAACATCTGGAACTAGAGAAAAAGTATAACAATCATGCTTGAAACTGAAATTGGACAAGTCCTCTATCTAGATGGCATGTCATCATGCTTCAACAGAAGTTTGTCGGCAAGAAGAAAGAATGTTGCAACGTTGAAATTCATCCAAAACTGGAAACAGCATCCCAAAGTCACAAGCAAATAATGCTTCAGGATTCCAAGCACTGATTAGGGTTCAATGATTTGGCCTTAGGAGAGTAACAACAATTTCTAGGCAACTTTCTGCATTTTCAAATGGATTACCATTCTTTGAGGCCAAACCAAATTATTTCCATTTCCCCTCCCGTAGAACGACTACCATACTCTTGGACCCACACAAAACCACGAAGAAAAAATAACGGCTGGAAATTGAAACTCAATCCAAACAATATATACTGGAACTCATAAAGCACCCAAAAAAAAACAAAAACTTGTCTCCGCTTAACACATTCCACAATCATGATCATTGTGCTGCCGGCCTCATAACGAAAATTCCCAAACTGCCTCGTATTGAGATAATTACACAACAAGCACAATTACTCAACTGATCAATTCTCAAACACAAATACCACCACACACCAATTCCTACATATTACAAAACAAAAGCGCACAACAACCAATCAACTTAGTTGGCGTTAACAGAAGTCTAACAATCCATAGAAAAAGTAACCCCTCACAAAATTTGTAGAAAACAACAGATCAAGTTTGCAAGGACAGACCTGGTGCAAAGGAAATAAGCTTTAACAGGAATCTTGCCAACATCCTCATCTTCCTTGGGTCCCCCCAGCGGGAAACCGAGGGCCAACTCGTGAGAACCAGATTCAGTTTCATTTCCATAAACCGAAACACGAGATGGGATTGCAGAAAACAGCCTAAAACGGTAGGAACTGAAAGAGCTATCCAAAGGGTGTGAGAGAAGATAAAGAGAAGAAGGATTAGGTGAGTGGGTCTTTCTGGTCATGTTGCGGAACAGAAGAGAAGCAGCAGCTGCTGCAGCAGCTGCCCCCCATCTCCCCATTCACTAATGGCAAATGAATTGTATTTTTCAGTATTTGGGCAGTTTTTTGGAGCTAAATGGTTAAAATAACTGAGTCAAAAACAATGAAAAATGAAAAAAAAAAAAAAAGGAAATTGGCTATGAACAGATAGTTGGGGTCTTTGATTTCATGTCATGTCATTGGTTCGGGCAATGGGATCTTTGAGTGCTTGTGCCTGTGATTCATTGATTCATTCATCGTACGTGCTGTTCCAAAAATCTACGTTTGGCCTTACGGTCGGTAGTAAAGGCCAGCGGAACAACCACGAGTCATTTCGCAGTGCCTTATTTCTAGAATTGTAAGCGGATTATTCGTCTAGGTCAATTGGGTATATATATTTAAATTAAAATACTAATAAAAGTCTCAAAAATTTTAAAATTAGGAATAAATTAATATAAAATAAATTTAATCAAATTATTATTACTATTTTTCATTTAATTTCAAACATGCTTACTAAAAATAATAATTTTTCAAAGATTTTTGTAATAAAAAATCACTTCAATAATATGGATAAAATAGTATTTTAAGTAAATTATCAATATAGATATAAATTGATATTTTAGGTTGAATCGAAGTCAATAATTTTTTTTTAGAAATTCAAGTATCTATAAAATATAATTTTAAATTTTAATATTATTAGGGAGTTAAATCAAAATTATCGATTTTAAAATTTTTAAAATCACACTAAAATTGTTAAACGTAATTAGTTTAACAATTATAAAACATAATTAATTTGTTTTTTAATTACAAGACAGCGGTGTGACGCGCACACTTTGCACAGCGCCCGGCAGAAGGAAGCCGCCACTGCAACCGACCAACCAACAGGGCTGTTGACTAGAGAGAGATAATTCAGAGCAGAAAGGGGAGGTGGGGGGACGTCAAGAATGGCGATATCGGGGGATCTGAGTGTCTCAGCAACGCTGCTGGCATCTTACCCAAAACACGCATTTCGAAGCTCTTTGCCTTCTCCTTCCATTTCCAAGGTCTCAAACTCTTTTACCCTTTTTTTTTTTCTTGGTTTCTGCATGCTGCATCTGCACTTTTATGTGCCAATTCGTTAACATTTACGGGATTTTGGGATGTGGGGTTTGCCTGAATGTTTCCAAATCATCCTCATTTATCGGTTTCCCTTGGCAAAAATGCACTAGTAATATGAAAGTTTAAAACTTTCTGAGTAGTGATTTGGGAAGTGAAATGCATAATTTGTTGTTAAATTCATCAATTGACTTAGCCCTGTTCTTTTATCTGTTCAGTGAATTTTGGGCTGGCATGCTTTTACCTACCAAAGGGTAGTATAATACACGATTGGGTGCTATTTGACGGCATTGTCAGCTTACGGCTATTACTAGTTGGACGGTTGGACTTAATAATAGAGGCGGCGCCCCTGAAGGGCCAGCCTTGCTTTAAAACTAAGTTTGCGTTCGAGGTGCAAAAATAGCATCTTTGTAAGAATAGGGATCCATGGTGTGGGAGGTTCATGCACTGGGATGCCCTTCTTTTAGGCTTCATAATAGAAATTTGCTGAAAACCGAATTGGGATGTGCTCTTGGCCTTTTCTTTTTTTTCTTTCTTTCTAAATGGAACTTCCAAATTAGGTGTGTAAATCTGAGTGGATGTACTATGAGGTGAAATTATATTTACATGGAGACCTTTGATGCAGGTTTATTTTCCTCATATTCATTTAAGCACTCTCTGGGTCAATACACTCTCTAAGCTCTGGTCTTTCTATGCACAGAAACCAATTTACCAACTGGTGTCTTATCAGCCATGTTTGTGTGTCTCTATTCTTCTGTTAGGTTTTTTCCTTATCAAGGCTAATTATTAACTCTTGGATGCTAATCATGAGGTTTGCCACTCATATTAACGCTCTTTTATGCTCAATTTCCCATTGCTTAATCATGTCTCTGCATATCTAGTGAATTTTGCATTATATCTGGTGAATTTTGCATTTGTTTGGTCGATTGTTAGTTCCTCTTATTTAGACCTCCTAGCACTGTTGTTAGCAGGTTATATAAGGAATCATAACATATTCAAGAGACAACTACTTTAGTTTTCAGGATTTCTGTTGAGTTATCTGCATTGATTTGATAGAAATTGGAAATATCCTAGGAAGATTTTAGCTAGTGTGATGCATTATAGTTTTAGAACTAAGCTGAATTTCTTACAAGTCACAGCTTATCTAATTCTTTTTGCTTTTATGCATAGGGGGAATTCGCTGGAATTTTCAATGGAGGGACTGGCTCTCCCCAAAATGCAAATAAATGGCCTGGTGTTGTCCTTTCTAGCCATAAAATGCGTGGTATCTCTAAACAACTGTCTGGGATTAATGGAGATAATCAGCTTTCTTCAACTTCAATTGATCAAGAAGCTGAAAGCTTTCTCCTAAATGCCATAAACATGAGCTTCTTCGAGCGTTTAACCCTGGCTTGGAAGACAGTGTTCCCTGGACCATCGACAAGAAAGAGCTCAAATGCAAGGGATGCCAAACATAGATTGAAGATGATCCTCTTCTCTGACAGATGTGCAGTTAGTGACGATGCAAAACAGAAGATTGTTAACAACATTGTGCTTGCTCTATCAGAATTTGTGGAGATAGAGTCACAAGACAAAGTTCAGTTGAGCGTCTCAACTGATTCTGATCTTGGGACTGTTTACTCTGTCACAGTCCCTGTACGGCGGGTGAAGCCAGAATATCACGAAGACGAAGAAATTGGATCAATAACGAACATCAAGCACAAGGATACTGGAGAAGCATCTGGTTCCGTTGATGTCAGATTTGATTTCCATGTTCCTGATGAAAGAACTCGGTGATCTCTAGGCTTTAAAAGGAAATAAACTAAGTGTATGCCTGTAACTGCATGCCTCACCGAAATCCCATCTTTGGAACTTTAGCTAGCGGGACAAGCTTGCACTTCCATGTATATACGGAATTCTAATTAGGTGTTTTGAAAATTTTGCTGCCTCCGAATTTGTCGATGGTGTTGATTAGTTTCTGCAATGACTCTAAAGCATGCACACCTGCAGTTGGATTGTTGCGATGTATGTAAGCATGTGCGTTTCTCTTGTTGGAAACTTCGTGTTTTTTCTTTTTTTGGTGGGTTTGTAGGAACTAAAGGATCAAATTTTATACCTAAGATTCAAGAGCTTATGTACTCAACTACTAAATTTTGTGACTGGTAATTTGACAATGTAAGTGAAAGTGGCATGTTTTCCTGATGTTGTTTATTCTAACATTGGCAGGAGTTTTGTCGAATTTGTGGTCTTAGCCCTAATGGGGGCTGGAGCAAAAACAACTTCGTTTCTTTCAATGACTCCAAAACATCCCATGTCTTAGACCTTTCAATTTTATCACCAAGAACACCAAAGTTTGAGCTGGGAAAAATTCCCACACCGCTCCCCCCTCCTCAATCTAGTACATAATCCATTTCCTACTTGCCTCATAATCTCTGCAACATGGCAAAGGCAAAACACGCAGTTTGCAATTAGTTTGTTTCTATGAAAGCTTGGCTACTACATTTTATTGCTACGAGGTAATGTTGAATTTTTTAACTGATTGTTAGATAGTCAATCAGTTTTTATTACATATCCAATTAATTTTAATGAAAATTTTATTTTATTTTTTTAAATTAACATAGATTTACATCTGAATTCTGTTAATTTCCTTATTTCTTCTAATTTTTATGTAAAAATAATTACAAAAATAATAATAATAATAAGAGAAAATGGGTACACAGATAAAGAAAATTGACAGGATCAAGATGCTTCATGCTAACATTAACAATATATATATATATATATATAATTTAAATTATATATTAAAAATAATTAGATCTTTAACAAAATTGATTAAAACATACAATAAAATCAATATAATGTGTTATAAAGTAACATTGAATTTTCAATAGCTCGTTATATATTCAATCTGTTTTATTACATATGTAATTATTTTTAACAAAGAATTTTTTTTTTTTTGAAAAGGAAATTTTAACGTAGATTTGTGCCTTGTCCGTTTTAATTTCCTCCTCCTTTCCAACTTTTCCGTAAAAATAATAACAAGAGAAACATTAATGTCTCTGGCATTTGTAATTTTATCCGGGGCAATTGTGTAATTTCGGGCAAAATCTAAAATCTTAATTCACAGCGGGAAATGTTCAAATTTCCAAGGCTGCAAAGTCTCCTACCGATCTACCGCTTCTCTCAGGAAACAAACGATCTCTCGAACAAAAGAAGAAGAAGAAGAAGAAGAAGAAGAAGAAGAAATGAGCGGCAGCGATTGTCTTAAATTCGAAAACCCAATTGAAGATGCAATCTCGAGGATCCATTTCGCTCCACAATCCAATAACCTCCTCGTTTCATCTTGGGACTCAGTGAGAGAGAATACATTCTTGTTCTCTTCTTTCCTTCTATTGTTTCATGGGGTTTAATTTTTCCTTTTTGTACACTAATAAATGTGGGCTTAATTTATTTCATTTGTTTGTTTCTTTTTTTTTTTAAGAGTCTTCGATTGTTCGATGTAGATAGCTCTGTGCTCAGATTTGAAGCTTCCCCCGGGGCTGCTTCCCTTCTCGATTGCTGCTTCCAGTCCGAGTCTGTAGCTCTTACCGCCGGCTCTGATGGTTGCATTAGAAGGTTGGTTTATTAACAACAAGAATTGTGACTCCAGACCCATCTCGAGTTTTGTTCATTTTTAGCTCCTTTTTATCTTTGTTTTGCTCCACTGGGCCAAATTGAGCTGGCAATCAGTGAGCAGTGAGTGTATGTGTTCAATTCTCATACTTGGGACAAGCAAATTGATGTGATGCACCTTGTGTTGGTAATGGGGGGTGACAAAACTGACTAGAGGAGGATTGGCAACCCTTTTTCTGCTTTGTTAATCATGCCATTGCAATCTTAGTCATTTCTAGCAAGAAAGATGTTGCCTTGATCTGTGTTGCTGTGATGTTGTTCACAGTTAGTGTTAAAAAAACAAAAAGAGGATCATTTTGATGTCCTACTGTAATTTTTCACTCGTAAGCATGCTCACTGTGATTGATGAGATATAGCTTCTCTGTACAGTAGGACTGTACAATCAAAAGTACCGCCATGGTTGAGAGCACAAAACCACAAAGAGAAAGGAAAAGATGAAGTTTATTAGGTTGGCAAGACAAATAATGACATGAAAATGGTCAACTTTGTCCTCTGGTCCCAGATAGGACCGTATGCAATCAGAAAGTATTGATTATTATGAACCTTAGATGGCTTAATGGGAAAAACCTGTATCGTACATTCTTGACTATTGTTATTGGCGTGTATCGAGGATAATATGAGGTATGGTTTCAATATGATGGTTTCTGTTTGTTCTTGTACTTGTGTGTGCCTTTTGTTTTCATATTGGATTATGGGTTCCTCAGCAGTATTGTGTTTCCATCATCTGTTTGTTTGCAACATCTTATGAGATGACATGTCTCTGTTATCAATATCATACAGTGACTCCTTTCTGGGAAAATTTTTCTAGGTACGACTTGCATTCAGGAACTAGTGCTGCAATTGGCAATCATCATGACATAGCAACATGTGTTGGATATTCTGAGAAAGCATGTAAGCTACTTATATTGCCTCACTTTTATTGTTGTTTTTCCTATATTGTATTTATATCTCTACTTTAGACAATTGATTTCTTGTTTGCAATTTCAAATGGTTGAGATTTATGCTTACACAACATGTGGTCTTCTTAGCAATGCGTGCACCTCTTTCTTGCGCCCCTTGATGGCAGAACTTTTGCATTCTTCCTTCTCAACGGTGATAGAACTCATGGATCCTACAGACTGGTTGAATCTTTTCTGTAATAACAGGGTGGTGTCTTGCAATATTTCTTGCATTCTTTCAGTCATTAATTGTGTGTTATGCTTCTTGTCGTCACCTACTGTGTCATTGAGAATAGATGGTTTAGATGACAACTTCGATGCACAAAATGAAAGGATGCATGACCCATTTAAGTCTGAAAGCAAATTATGTGTTTGGCAAGCATGTTAGGGTGGTTGTACTCATACCAAGAGATGGTCACAAAACCTTGGGAAAGACACATGTGCCGCCTGTCTAAAAGGCATTTTAAATGATTCCTTTTCTCTGGTTATTATAGGCCAAGTGATTTCAGCTGGTTTGGACAAAGAGATAATATCCTGGGATATGCGCTCAGCAAAGCCTTTTGTATGCTTGAAAAATCTAGATGCGGAAGTTGAGTCCATGTCTCTCTCTGGTTTTGAATTGATGGTAGCCATTGGAGCATCAGTAAACACATACGACTTGCGAAAATTGGAAATACCAGTCTGTTTAAAAGATTCATGTGCCAACGTACAGATTAGATGCGTGAGCTCAATTCCTTTTTCTAGAGGTATTATAACAGTATGCTAGCTTTGCATGCTTTAAAGATGCACTGATCTTGTGAAGACAGTTTCATTTGAAGGCCAAACTAATGCTGTTAGGAAAACAAAAAAAACAAAAGGAAATGATACTGATGATGAATTTAAAACATATATGATTTTGCACTTTATTTCTGCTCTTTTAGTTGGGTAATTTCATCGCAGGATATGCTATTGGCTCAGTAGATGGACGAGTAGCCTTGGAAATATCAAATCCATCCTATACAAATGGCACAGGGTAAGTCTATAAGATATATTTCTTCGTATAAGTCGTATCCTTCATTTGTTGAATGTTTCGGGCATTTTCGCTTTCCGTTCTTGCTAAGTATCTCATCAGATGTCTTCTAGCTTGGAGGTAGAACTTAACAATCAGGATCAATCTTCATCCAATTAGTTATTTAAGTTTTCCTTTGCCCTCCATGTCCATTTGTACATTAATTTTTCCAAGCTTTTAGTAGCCCAACTTAATGTAGGGATTTTAACCCGCTTGACTTACATATCTTTTGTTCCTTTGGTAGTTCTTACCAATGTTATGCTTGTCCAAAGTTTTCATCTCACCATTATTAACCTTGTCACATCGTAAGGGTTCACTTTTGTGTGGCAACATCAGCTCTTGAGCATTCGATTCATTTCCTTGTATTTGACCAAAAGGATAAAAAAATGTTTCTCATTCATACATGTTTGTTGCATCAAAGTTGGCTAATCGCCATAATGGTAATTTATGCATCTGAAATTCTACTGCAGATTCACTTTCCGATGTCATCCGAAGTCAAATGATGGAAGAACATATCTAGTGTCAGTCAATGATATAGTTTTCAATCCACAGTATGTGTTATTCCCTCAATAGTTTGCCATCTTAAGTCTCCCGCATCTTCGAACTGATACCTGATCTTATCTAGGATTTATGGTACATTTGTAACCGGTGATAATGAAGGTTATGTCACAGCATGGGATGTGCAGAGCAGGAGAAGATTATATGAGGTATAAATTATCTGATTCCAGCAGGAATTTATGTCATGATCTGCATTACTATTCAATTTGCTTATTTGTTAATTAATGTTTTCCTTATTTTATGTTGGCCCTATCGTTTAGTTCCCCAGGTACCCAAACAGTGTGGCATCATTATCGTACAACCATGCAGGACAGCTTTTGGCAGTTGCATCAAGCAATACGTACCAAGAAGCCAATGAAATGTATTATCTCGGTACTCTCAGTACTAAAGCCGAGAATGACTGATACTGTTCCTCTTGAATTACACCTTATTAAGCGTTCTTTAATCATTTGCCCTTTAGTGTCTGTGACAATTGTCTGCAATATTTCTTTTTGTGCTTTTGTGTTGTCTCTTTTCTATATATAATGCCTTTCTTTTGTTCGTTCCTTTTTTTTTTTTTTTCCATTTTGCATTTACTTCATTCTTCTGTGGGGTGAACATTCCTTTTCTGTATTGTAATTCTGGTGGATTTTTTGTATGCTAACTCTAAGGGCATTATTCTTTCCATTTCATTAGCTGCTATGTCTATATTTTGTGATGTAGCTTATGAATTTGTAACACCTGAACTCTTACATATGCAAGTGCATTTCCCCATGACAGGGAGGTGTCCCCTCAAATATTCATAAAGGAAATGGGAAACAGCTGTGGGGGGTCATTTTCTACTAGTGATTCAAGTAGGGTGTGATTATTCCCTGTATGGTCGGTAAACTAGGTAATACTCAACCTTCTAGAGATCTACTGCATCTCTTATTTTCATTTTAGCTTGTACGTTATTTTTCTGAAAGGCACCTTGGGACCATTTGTAGCCCCACCCCATCCTCCTAGTCCTGCTTCAAATTGCTTTATTGTCCGTAAGATCAGTACACTTCACTAAATGCTTACCATCATAGCTTGGTGTGAGTAATTTTTTGTTTCTTCAATCTAGAACATTTTATGCATCAATTTTCCAAAACTGCAAAACGTCTCTGATGTTGAATAGTGGGCCAGGAGTCCAAAACTATTTCTGTCTGGTTTCTCTTTGTGCTAATTTGTATCTACGAATGGTTGAAAGATCCTATTGTTGGTACGTATCCCTCTCTTTCTGGGGCTTCCTTGCTAGCCCTTGCCTTTGGCTTGCTGAAATATTTCTGGCTGTGAAACTACTAGCCTTGGGATGCAAACATTAAACCTCCCATTTCCAGTTTTGGCTTAACTTTTTCATTTAGACGCATATCTTCTTGATGTCTTCTTTATTGATAACTCGGTACTGTTTTACTTTTCCAAGTGGTTCAAGCTGCTTGTGGTGGAAATTTTTGGCAGATTGGAATTAAGGCAAATGAAGCCCTGTACGTTTTTCACCAGGACAAAAGAGAGTCTTCTTAATTTTTTAATTGGCTCTGCGAAGAAGTTTTAAGTGTACAAATGGTAATTGTTGGAAGTCTAGGAAAAATGCCGTCATGTTAACTTATGAGTAATTCTGCATGTGTGTAGCAGCAGATGCCAAGTGTGATGGATGATGTGGTGGTACTGCCTTTTCTCATTACCTTCTAATCATGTAGCAAGGTCTTAGGCATTTACCAAGTTCAATTTTCTGGCTAGATATAGCGCAGATGGACACGGAAAACTTTTCATCTCTCCATTAGATGTGGGTGCCTTCAAAATCGACGTCCATGTGAAACTCTTGTGCATGACATGAAGCAGTCTTTGCTATGGTTTTATCGATTATGATGTTTGAAGTACCTGTGTGATGCCTTGAGCTCATTTTCAAGAGTTCTGTTGGCTTGTCACAATCAGAGCATGCGTATTGATGTGGAAGTACGCAGAAAAGATAGGCTGTGGAGCAATGAAGCCATGCATTCATTAGACAGCATTGACAGTGAGCAATTTGCTTCTCAGTTCCTCGTAGTTCCATGAATGTAAAGAAAGGAAAATTAGGAACCTATGTCTCTCTGTGAATTGCTATGCAAGGAGCTAATTCCTACAAATTTGTTGTACCAACATGCCTCATTGACAATAAATTTGCCCATATTTTCCTTTCCTACTGTTAAGACTTTTGAGTCTCATGATCTATTCCTGTTTTCTTAAGGGCATGGGTACATGGCTAGAGAAATTATGTCAGCTGAGAATCAGAATGAGTTAGCGAGTAGGGGTCGATGGAAAAAATAAATAATTTTTTTTCTTTTTCTTTTTTCAAAAATTTAAATTTTCTGTCCAAAAAGGCATCAAATGCAAGAAATCTAATAAGATCATTAGACAAGTCAAGTCTAGGATTGAAAAGGGCCCATCTTGATGTTTGGGCAAGTGGACTTCAAGCGGACTGAGTAAGGTGAGAATGGGCCCAGCTCATGGGTGTAGAGCTGAGTGACTCACGGCGAAGCATTGAACCGGGGAGGGGCTTTGTCAATGGGCCAGGATTATCTAGACTCGACGGCTAGAAGGCCCAAGTGGCATGTCCACCTCACCCATCATCGGAAAACTTGAAGGAGGAAAATTTTCCTCCTCGATGTGTTGATGTGCACCTTACTGCTAGATACACACGAGTGAAATTGGAAAACAAAACCAAAAAGCCAAAAAAAAAAAAAAAAAAAGAGAAGGAGAAGAAGAAACATCATTACACGTTTGTTAAATCCGTAATACATTACATTTTCACTTGTAATCGTGGGAGTCCTGTCATTTACAATCTTCATTCACTTGTGTCATGTTATCATACATCTTAATATGATGATTTAAATACTTTCCCTTCTTTTTTTTTCTGCTGTTGTTGTTGTTGTTGTTTGCCGGTGAGTATTGGCTTTGGCTGCTCTTTTTAGATGTTGCAATCTCCTGTTGTGGGGCTCTTGTTGTTGATCTTCTTCCCTCTTTTTTAACAGGGTGGCAATCTCCTCTGCCAAAATTTGCGAAGAATCATCTACAGAGAAGTCTTTTCATCATTGCTTCCTTTTCAATTTCTTATGGTGGTTGTCGAGGAATGCTGAAATCCTTGGTAATAATATAAGAAATGGGTCATTAGGATCCTTGCTTGCTCCTGTTGAATCATCTTCTGGTTTTTTTCTTGTGGTTTTGGTTCATGGCTTCTGTTTTCTTGGTTGTTGCAGCCAATACAAATCTAGTAATAGCATTAGTAATAATAATAATAGAAATAGGGGCAACTGCTGCCATTTAAAAACCAACAAGTTCTATCTACAAATTAGTATATAAATATGAGTACTGTATACTATAATACATTATATTTTATAAAAAATATAATAATTATAACATTCAACTCTAAATTCAAATAGTTGTTAGATATATATTATATTTTATATCATAATTTATAAATTTATTGTGACTTATTATGACATAAATACTTTAAATTATTTTTATTGATAAAATTAATTATAAAATTTATCTTTATATAGATAATTACGATTAATTGTGTTTAATAAAATTTTTATGTTTATTTTTAAAATTCTTTTTGCTTTATTAAATAACAAAAAGCAACTCATTTTCTTTGACACAAATGGACCTTAATTATATAAAAGCATTACGAATTATCACTAAATTTTTTTCGAGGCATGTAGAAATTAACGTCCTATTATCAAGATTACAGCATAAATTCTATACACAATGCACACACTCGATCCTCCCTCTCGAAGGGGCGAGCAGCCCACGTGTTCCAAGCGTTTTATAGACGCAGAGAAGATATTTCTCTGGTCAATCAATCCATTTAATCCAACGGTTACGATGCACCCTGTGGGGGCCGCCTCGCAAAAGGACTCGTATTTTTGAAACCCTAGACCCATCAATTTTCCACTAATCTACCACTCACCACTATAAATACGGCAAATCTCACCCGCCTTTCTCTCTCCTCCCTCATTCTCTCTCTCTCTCTCTCCCTAGATCCTTCTCGTTGCTTTCCACTCAATCGCGGTCACCGCCATGTCGGACGAGGAGCACCACTTCGAGTCCAAGGCCGATGCCGGAGCTTCCAAGACCTATCCGCAGCAGGCCGGCACCATACGCAAGAACGGTTACATCGTCATCAAGGGCCGGCCCTGCAAGGTCTCAGTTTCTCTCTTCTCTCCGTCGATTCACAACGTTTCCTTTTTAGATCCGTGCGATTGTTTATTAATTGTTGTTTGTCTCGGACGTTTTTTATTATCGATTATGTCGTTTTTGCTTTTTTTTTTTTTTAAAGTAATTAATTAATTAATTAATTGTTTTATTGTATTAGATCGGCAGCTGCTGCTAAATATATTATGTTTATATGCTTCTGAATTGGCATGAATTTTATTACAATTTCTGTATTATTTTTTTCAATGGAGTTAAGTATTTAATCTGTTAAGCTGCTATTTTGTATTTGATAAATTGAAGAAGTTTCAGTGTGAGTGAACATGAGAATCTGTTTTTTTTTTCTTGTTTAGGTCAGAATTTATATCTAAATAGAAGGGAAAAGAAAAACTACGTATACATTTTCGACCCCAAATATTTCGGTTTGAGCTTCAGCTTATATGAGTTGGATATGATGGCTGGAATATATTTGGCTGTTCTGGGTGCTTTTTTTAGTCGGAAAAAATGAAAAAACAGTGATTGAGTTAATGGGAGGTTGGTAAGAGAGAAAAATGTAGGAATGATGATGAATTTTGATTTAAGATTACTCTAATAATGTGCCACAGAAGTATATTTTTTTTCTCTGTGTTGAAGTTATTATGCTTTTGAACGAGTACCACCCTAGAATCTATGTGCTTGATTGGTTTTTAGGATTCAATTGTGGAAATTTTGGAGGATTGTGTCATGTTGCGTTTTTTTTTTTTTCGTTAGTAGTCTTTGTGTGTGTATTTTTCTTTGCTTGTTGTCTCTGCTTGTTGACTTTTCCCTTTAGAAGTTGGCATTTTTTTTTTTTTTTGACTCTTGTTTAGTTTGTCCATATGACTGTTTCTAATAGGACCAGATTCTTTTTCCTTATCGTGTCTCAGGTTGTAGAGGTTTCCACCTCCAAAACTGGCAAGCACGGTCATGCTAAGTGCCACTTTGTTGCTATTGACATCTTCAATGGAAAAAAACTTGAGGATATTGTTCCTTCTTCCCACAACTGTGATGTATGTACCGATTGTCTTGTTGGTCGCTTGTCTCATGTATTTGCAAGCCTTTTGATGGTTCTAACCTTGTTATATTCATATCAGGTTCCACATGTTAACCGTACTGACTACCAGCTGATTGATATCTCTGAGGATGGATTTGTATAGCATTGTTCCCCCCTAATTGTTTGGTTCCTCCTCCCCTTTTCTCTCTAAAAATAAGAGGAGAAATGCAAAGGTTTCTTAAACTCTAATTTAGTTTGTCAAAAATTTCAGGTGAGCCTCCTCACTGAAAATGGTAATACGAAGGATGACCTGAGGCTTCCAACTGATGATAATCTGCTTACTCAGGTTTAGTTAACAAAAGCAACCAATGCTTTCTCCTTTTCTCATGCTTACATTAGTTATAGTCTCTGCTTGGTTAATTAATGCTTATGATTCTGATATCTGATGCTGTTGGCCAATTTTGTTGTGTGAATATTTGATGTGAAATCCCAAGAATTCATATAATTCTTGTTATTTCTTTTTCTTTTTTTTGGGGTTTTGCAGATCAAGGATGGATTTGCAGATGGGAAAGATCTGGTTGTGACAGTGATGTCTTCCATGGGAGAGGAGCAGATTTGTGCTCTCAAGGACATTGGCCCGAAGAATTAATTCCTGTGGTTGTGTCCTGTTTCAAGGTTGACCTACGATCCCTGTAGTTTAGTAATGGGCCTTATGTGGGTTTGAGAGCTAGGCCTATCTCAGAAACATTCAACGGGGGATGTGGCCTTCACCTAGGAGGAGACTTGTCATAATTAAGCAGCCTGTTTTAATTGATATTTTTATGGTTCATGGCGTGTAGAAGTATATCTGCCATTGTGATTATACGCTTTATCAGCGGCCGGCTCTGGTGGCTTTGAAACTTGGAAATGGTTGCGATTGTCTTAATGTCATAGCATTTGGTTTTTTGATGAGTTCTCATTGTGTTATTTCTGTGTTGTTTGGTGATATGGCCGCAATTATTTCCATCTCGCAGTCGCTACCAGATCATGTCTGTTATTGCTCGTTGCTCGTTGAAATTTTCACCATGATCATGTAAATCTGAATCTTGAAGGCCTTTTGAAATTTGATTGATAGAAAAGGTCAAGTTGTCGGACAATCTGTAGATAATACAAACTTCAAATGAAACATGTTATAGTGCCATTATTGGCCCATTACACAGAAGTACCGCCGCCTAATCGGATGACTGTTCCGAGCCAATCCTCGGGAATGGTGCCTTGCACTTCGCCATTCAAAGCTCTGAGGGCATGCTCCGTTGCTGCCTGTATTTAGTCGAACTTGCTTACTTTTAAGTGGATCCAGAAAAGAATGAAGCCTATTTTAGAATTAGGGGAAGAGACCCCAAAAAGAAAACTAAAATCTGATCGGACCTTCACAATATAGACGTTGATGCCAAGCTTGGCAATCATTGCCGCTTCTGATATCTTGGTCAACATTCCCCCAGTTGTATCATGAGCCGCTACTGTTATGTCAACTGCTTAACAGAATTGAAACGCTTATTTTAGTCATTTATAATTTTTCAAAAACGTTAAGAAATAATCATTGATTGGAATATCAGATCCAAATGAACGGGAAAAAACCAACTATGGACATACATAGTAGGCAGGTATTTAACTAAATGGTCTAGGCATAATCTGCTAACAGGAACGAATCAATCTGGGATTAGTTCCAAATCACCCACAGTTATCTGCTGCATTAATAATACTCTCTACAAACCTTGCTTATTCATGTTTTGAAGTGTTGGCTTGACAACAGACCAGCTCCCATCCTCTCTTACAGCTGTTGATGATGAACATTTGTCATCTCTATCCAGTTTGATAAATCAGCTAAAAAGTAAGGGCTCTTTAGTTCAAAAAGATCTCAGAATTCAAAACAAATGCTCACCAATCTCCCTCAAGAGTATTGCATCAGGTTCTGAAGGAGGATGGTCATATACACCGAAAACATCTGTCTTTAGCCCATGTTAAGTGGATAACAAAAGATCCAATATGCTATATTTACATTTATCATACAGTCATGGTGATCACCACAAGTGTTCTGTACTTAAAGACCCCAATCCTGGACACATTAAGCAAACAGAGAAGCCAAAAAGGAGAAAGAACAGAGTAATGAAAGACTGTCAAACATCAAAAACTGGGTAGCCAATTTGACACAATTGTATGACAATAAGCAATCCCAATAATTATATAGTTTGAGATCATTTGGGATAATCCCAAAAACTGTTAATCATGATTGGAATGACAAGAAGCTGCTTTAAAACCATCACGTTAGAAGATTAATGAGTACTCAAGAATAAAAAGTAGCATCAGACATAGATCATCGTTTTTGAGCTATCTTGTTCTAATGATGTAAAGACAACCATAATTTGTTTTAGCTATCAATTCACAAAGCTGTGTCCAATAAATGAAAGTGCGCAAATACATGTCTTGGAAAAAGGATACAAGGAAAACAACATATTTGGGCCTCAAGTATGCTGCAAGATGACGTATAATAACATCACCGCTCAATATGGTGCATCCCTGATTTAAATGAGTAAATCAAGAGACATCAGAATCAATCTCTAAAGACTATGAGAGCGAGAGAGAGAGAGATAGAGCAAACCTGTGCTTCATCAAGCACTGCATCTCCATGCAGAACCTAAAAAGCAAAAAGATTTCCTCAATCAGAAGAATATGTAAAACACGAGGTTCTTAGTACAAAAGTCCATGTAAGTGGCTTGGGTCAGCTAATAAAAAGTAGAATTTGCATGTATCTTCTGGGGTTACACATTCCAAATTAATGTAAACCTCCAGGTGGCTAAGAGAGGGTGGTGTCAAATAGGTTTACCACCTATTTGTTAGCCAATTTTCTATTTAAATTTCTCCCCACCATATTGATCAAGCATCTATCTTTGAAAGCATAAAGAGCTCCATTACAAAAGAGATGGACGGTATGTCCTTTTCAGCTAATTACCTTCTAGTCTGATAACCATTCTGTCCTTTCAGATACAATTTTCATTCTACTCTACAATCAAACATGTAATATGCTACTACACAGCAGCATCAGGAACTTGGCAAAAGTATGCCAATGTAGAGCCATGTATAGGTTACAATTCCTAAACCCTCCTATGGCAAATCATGACTACAATTCAATCACATTTAGCTAGACTGATCAGTTATTAAACAACTCTATCTTACCGGTACAAATCCAGAGTCAATTGCCTTCTCCGTTGCTGACAAATCAGCTGATGCTATCTGAGAAAATTGAAAGATGGAAGCTTAGAAGGGAATCATAAGAACTACTGATTATAAACTGGGAACAAAGAAATTCTATTTAAAGACATGTTAGATGACAAATTCAAACGAATAATCTTCCAATGCCTCTAACATTTCTTTCAGAGGTTGACCATCCACATGAAAATGGAGACATTCCAACAGAAGGAATGCCCTCTGCAAGAAAAGGAGAAACTTTGTTAAGAGTTATGTGCCACACTTCCAGAAGCAGAGTGCAGAAATGAATTGTAACCCAGAAGAATGAATTACAGATTGGCCCACCAAGAGTTACATGAATGTAAGAGCAAGTTTCTAGAATTTCTGCTATTTTTCAAGCAAATGCTGACTTCACTAGCTAAATGAAGAAGAGATGCAAACGTTCCTTCTAATTGCTAGATCAGTACCTCTAGCTAGAGCTCGAACAATTTCAAGATTAAGTTTTGTAACCTGAGCAACACACCAGAAAGCATTTAGTTCAGCATGGGAGGACACAAACAACTATGTTTAACCAACAAGATGCACTACACTAATCACAGATGTACAGAATTAGATTCTACTAATTGGTAACCCATGTTTGAAAGTAATCTACAACTCTAAATGAAGCAAAGGTCGACACTCCTGTGAATTGATTTGAGGGAGTAGCAGAGTTAAGGCATGAATGCGAACATTATGACACAAAAAAAAAAAAAAAAAAAAGAAGAAGAAGAAGACTAGAACCTGGACAAGTAGAGCTGACAGCTGAGAAGATAATAAAAATTTAAAATTTTTAGAAAATTGTCAGGCTGAAGGTAGATGTTATGAAATGATACTGCA
The DNA here is from genome assembly GCA_037897445.1 of Ceriops zippeliana. Classification (NCBI taxonomy): domain Eukaryota; kingdom Viridiplantae; phylum Streptophyta; class Magnoliopsida; order Malpighiales; family Rhizophoraceae; genus Ceriops; species Ceriops zippeliana. The sequence goes on along the minus strand of JBAPLH010000188.1, from coordinate 2,261,556 downwards.
CACTAGTATCAAAGAAGGCTTACATAAAAAATGAAAAGCTAGGTCTCCAAGAATTTAACAATGGCAACCATCCTCGTATCAGTTTGAGGAAAGTATTTATTCAAAAATGGTTGGAGTATATTATAAGAACAAAAACAAAAATTCCAGAACTAAGGTTATTTTTCAAAGGTTTCAATAAGCAGGAACAGCAGCAACTTGTCATTTCTTTTTCTATTAGATTCCTCTAATTGCAGAGTCTATGGTGGAATTGGAAGATATTGTACAGCAGCTAGGAAGGTTTCACGAGTAACAGATCTGTTGAAGCATGATAGATCAATCACATCACAACTTCATCCTAATTCTATTCTACTCATTCTAGAAGCAGTTTTGTGAATATAGCACCAGCATTCTGGACAGGTACACAGAGATTGATGCAACTAAGGGAAAAAAAGAAGAACAACCAGAAAAAAAAAAAAGCACAAAGTAGAAATATAAGTTTACAGAAATGCGAGTGGCAACAAAACCAGCTTTGACAAGTGGTTGGTTCAATCCTCCTTTATGGACCCCAGATTGGCTTGCCTGAAAGTGTCCAAAAGAACCTAAAACAAACAATAGCAAGTCTCAAAAATTTGGAGAAAAGTAGCCGACAACAGTCAATCATTTGCTATCCCAATTTATCATAAAATAGCCAAGCAAATAACCTGCTCCATGGACAACAACGAAACTGCTGGAATCCAAAAACGTATGCATTTTAAAATCATCTATGTTGCATTCAATTTCTGACCTTCCCGGCCGCTTGCTCCAATCGATCCCATGAATCTGCTGGGAGCCAGAACCAGTGAACATGGCTTCTCTTAGCTGTGAGGAAACAATCTCAAGATTCTCTTCGTTTATCTTCTCTAGTTCATTCTTGCAAGTAATGGCAGCCCCTCCTGTATTCAATTGGGGGGGGGGTATCATATATCAAACTGACTTGAAATTATAGCAATGAAAAAGGAGAAAAGTTTACATCTTTTGACATCAGTGGGTCTACAATGAACAGTTTGGAGACTACAAAGATGAAACCCCAACACAAGTTTCCTCCAAGATTTCTATTTCTGGAGCAAGTAAATTAAAAGAAAGAAACTCAAGCACTGATTTCTCATCAATTATTGTGTGTGTGAGAGAGATGACAGACCAAGTTTAACGATGCAGCGGATTGGCTTAGTCAGACTGAAGGTTGTTTTGTCTTCCATCTTTGCCATGTCTGTTTCCTCTAGCTGCCTTCTCCAACTGTTACTCCTCCTTTACGTTTCGTGCCAAATCACACTGCCACCCGAACTATTTTGATTCCACTTTGAAGCTTTGTCAGCGGCGAGCATTGTACTCCGGTCCCCTTCAGTGAAGATCCTTTGTTAGGGGCAAAGAGGCGTCGGGGAGCCAGGAGTTATTTATTTATTTATTATTTTTCATAAATTGAGGCAGACGTAAGAAGGGAATTTTTAAATTTAGTTAATGAAAAGGTTAAGAAGAAATAAAAAATAAATAAAGGTTAATTTATTATAATTAATTATATATATATAATATTAATTAAAATTGACCATTAAGATAAATTTTTGTATATGTTTTATTCATGATAAAAAAATTATTTAAGTAATATCAAGTTGAAAAAATCTAATTAAGTAGGATTTGATTTGAAAATATGAAATCAGGTATTTGTAAAATCAAGAATGAAAATGATGTTAAATTAATTAAATGAGTGACCTATCTAATGTGATGGTTGGTTAGATATAACGGTAATTTGAGTCATCGGATTTAAAATTACTCAACTTTCTCTATTAAGGATAAACGTTACAGGAATAGAAGTATCTTCCTATTTAACATGACCGTTACAGAAGAGAAGGATTTTCTTGAAAAGGTAACGGTTACAGGAAAAGAATAATGTGTGTTATTATGGACCTTTCTTAAGATCTCAAACATTAGAGAGAAAAATATAAAGAAAAGAAAGGGAAAAATAGGAGAAAAGAGAGAAGCGCTCAGAAACGAAACGAAAAGAAGATTCTCATTTCCGGTACAGGATATCAGCATAATGGACAATGGTATATTGATTTCATTACAGTTTTATTGCTAGTATTCGCATAAAGAAAGATCCTGTATTATAGAAATAAGAATTTCAATAAAGAGAAATTTTAGAAAAATTCAACAATTAGATCAGAGCAGGTCTGCGAATATTGCAATTTATTTTTTTTAATTTATTTGTGTCATATAGTATTTTAATTTCTTATTGCGTATAATAGACGAGCACATAACAAATATTATGGTTTCTTTTCCTATTTACTGTGCATAACGGAACGGTCGACGTTGAACGGAAAAACGCTAGCCCCTGGGACTCTGCTCCAATCGAATGGTCGACGTCGAAAGGAAAAAAGAAAGCTGTCATGAGGACTGTACGCCGTTGAACTCAAACGGATATGGGTATGGCGGATCGGCTCTAATGAAGGCTGTGTTTCTGTTGTTGACGGGAGACTCAAATCGATTGGGTATGAAGAGACAGCTTCCGGTGAGGGCTGTGGCTCCAGGTATGGCGGAATCTGAATCGGATCTATTGGGTATGGAACGAGGAGATTGTGATTCCGGTGTCGCCACGGACCCAAATTGGTCTGGTTTGATGGGTACGGCAGAACGGAAAGATCGCTTCGGGTATGGCCAGTGATCCGAGTCGGGCATGGGTCTGGGACTGTGACGCCAGGCTTGCCGGTATAAGGTGTGCGTCGATCGCTGGATTGTACGATGCGAGCTTGCCGGTGAGGGGTATACGCTAGTCACTGGACTCTGCGCCAGCAGGTCAAGTGTGGGTTTGGCTCAGCGGAACAAGGCTTCGTCGACCCATCAGAGACAACCCAGAGGCAGCACGTGGGCGACGCCCGCAGAACGGTGGTGCTGCCTGTGTCGCACGGCTGGAGGCGTTGCCCGCAACACGATAGTGCTACCGTCATCAGTCCCTGATCAGAGGCATGAGTTGAGTTGCTTGCAGTATGGTGTTGTTGCGGGTCCTCGATCGGTGGTGGAAAAGAAATTTTCGAATAGATACTACCGTGTAAAGTAGACCGGTTACTGGAACAGTACGCCGACACAGACAATGTTAACTCCCACATAAAAGATAACTTAAATATTCGTAATTGAAGTTTTTAAAAGTTTATTGAATTCACATCAATATAAATCAAATATTGAAAACTTGTTAGTCACCAAAGTGGCCTGGCTTGAAAGGATTTGAATAGTTGATTATGAATTTTAAATTGTTCATTTTGGATGCTAATGAGATGTTTAAAATGAACAATTATAGTTATTAATTATAAAGTTAGGAGATTATTTAAAGATGGATCATTACTTATAATTAATGACACTAAAGGGAATTGGTTGATATACTGGGTAAACATAATCGTATATCCAAAGATAACATTCATGTTAACTCTAGTATGATTGATTTATCTGAATCTATTAGAATTTCTCAAAGTATTAATATGTAAATTTGAATTATGTTTGCAGCTTTCAATAATGTATTCGCCTTAGGTAATTTGATGATCAAATTCAATGGGCTGAACTATGCAGAATGGTCTGAGCATATTCAGTTTCATTTAGGTGTGTTGGGCTTGGACTTAGTAGTCATTTCGGATGAAAAGTCTGCAGCCATTATTGGGACCAGTATAGAATCTGATAAGTCTCATCATGAGGTTTGGGTACGGTCTAATAAGCTGAGTTTGAATTTGATGCGGATGACGATAGCTGAAAACGTCAAGTCATCGATACCTAAGACGAAAAATGCAAGGGAATTTATGATGAGAATTATGGAATACTTTCAATCAAAAATAGCTGATAAATCTATCGTAGGAACCCTAATGAGTGAGCTGACAACCAAAAAATTTAATTGTTCACAGCTCATTCATGATCATGTGACCAGTATGACTAATCTAACAGTAAGGTTGAAAACAATGGGCATGGACGTGAGTGAATCATTTTTGGTTCAATTCATCATAAACTTACTGCCTCCTGAATTTGGTCAGTTCTAAGTGAATTATAACACTATTAAAGAGAAATGGAACTTTCAAAAAATTAAGGCCATGTTAGTTCAAGACGAAGGGAGATTAAAGAAAAAGAAGGATCACTCCATTCATCTTATCGTTCGTAATAATGCTAGTGGTAGCAAGTCTAAACCATATAAGAAAAGTAAGAAGAAGGACAAAGCCTCTATAAAAGTCACTGGAGGTCAGATCCAAAAGGATTAGAAATGCTTCTTCTGCAAAAGGATGGGTTACTTCAAGAATGATTGCTCAAAAAGAAAGACTTGGTTCGAAAAGAAAGGTACATACTGTATATCAGTATGTTTTGAATTAAACATAATTGAAGTGCCCAATAATACTTGGTGGTTAGATTCTGAAGCTACTATTTATATGTTACATATTATGCAGGGATTCCTTTCAATCCAACCCATAACAAGAACTGAGAAGTTCCTTTATATGGGAAACAGAATGAAGGCACGAATAGAAGGAATTAGGACGTACAGATTGATCTTGGACACTAAGTGTCATCTGGATCTAGAAAAGTGTCTCTATGTTCCTGAATGTATTAGAAATTTAGTTTCTGTTGCAAAGTTGGATGAAGAAGGATTTAACCTTAAGATTAGAAACGATGCATTTTCATTGTATAGACATTGGTACTATTATGGATCTGATACTTTGATTATTGATGATTTGTACCATTTTAATCTTGATGCTATGTATACTGATTCTATATTTCTTGTTGAGCATAGTATAGGTAACAAACGTAATGTGCATGATGAAAGTTCTGCTTTCTTATGGCATCAAAGATTGGGTCATATATCCAAAGAAAGGATATTAAGGTTGGTGAAAGGTGATGTCTTGGGTCAATTGGATTTTACTGATTTGGATGTATGTGTTGATTGTATAAAAGGAAACAAACAAAACATACATCAAAGAGCTCAGCCATGAGAAGTAATGAGCTTTTAAAATTGATACACACTGATATTTGTGGCTTGTTTAATATCCGAACATGGGTGGTGAGAAATATTTCATCACCTTTATAGTTGACTACTCACGATATTGTTACTTGTATCTACTGCATAAAAAGTCCTAGTCAGTAAACATCTTAGACGTGTTTATTAATGAAGTAGAAAGGCAGTTAGATAAAAAAGTAAAAGTGATTAAGTCAGACAAGGGTGGTGAATATTATGAAAAATTCAATGAAAATGGACAATGTCCTGGTCCATTTGCAAAACTTCTTGAAAGTCGAGGCATATGCGCACTGTATACAATGCCTGGTACACCACAACATAATGGTGTAGCGGAAAGGCGGAATCGCACACTTATGGATATGGTTATGAGCATGTTGAATTACAGTACTGTACCTTTATCCTTGTAGATGCATGCATTAAAAACTACTGCATATCTGCTAAATAAGGTTCCTAGTAAGGCTGTCCCTAAAACTTCTTACGAGTTAAGGACAAGAAGGAAACCCAGTTTGAGACACCTTCATGTTTGGGGTTATCCAATAGAAGTAAAGATATATAATCCACATGAAGGAAAGCTTGATGCGAGAACCATTAGTGGTTACTTCATTGGCTATCTTGAAAAATCCAAAGGATATATATTCTACTGCCCTAACCATAGTACTAGAATAGTTGACTCTAGTAGTACTCGGTTCATTGAAAATGGCCAGTTTAATAGGAGTGGGGAATCACAAAAAGTGGATATTAAAGAATTACAAAATGAAAGATCCACAATTAGTACTCCTATTCACGTCGGTATCCCCACACCAAGTGTTTCTACTCAAATTGTTGTTCCTTATGTTGCATCACAGTCACGTGACATGCAAGGACAACAAATTGATACTCGAAATACGCAAAGTGAACACATAAGAGATGAACCAAGTGACAATATTCAATTTACAAATGAACAAATGATATCACAAGAAATGGCATTACGGAGGTCTACAAGACAAAAAAGGCCAGCAGTTTCGAATGATTATGTGGTTTACTCACTTGAGCATGAATCAGAATTGACATTGATAAAGATCCAGTTTCATTTAAACAAGCCATGAAATGTAATGATTCTGAAAGGTGGTTCAATGCCATGAAGGAAGAGATGAAATCGATGCATGTAAACCAAGTCTGGGAATTAGTAGAGTTACCTAAAGGATCAAAACAAGTTGGCTGTAAGTGGGTCTTCAAGACCAAGTGAAATTCGAAAGGTAACATTGAAAGGTATAAAGCCAGACTTGTTGCCAAAGGTTTCACTTAAAGGGATGGTGTTGACTATAAGAAGACTTTCTCTCCAGTTTTTAAGAAAGACTCCTTAAGAATTATTATGGCTTTGGTGACTCATAATGATTTAGAACTTCACCAAATGGATGTAAAGACCGTCTTTCTGAATGGTGACTTAGAAAAAGAAGTGTATATGGACCAACCTGAAGGTTTCACCATCACCGGGCAAGAAAATTTGGTGTGTAAATTAAAGAAATCGATATATGGACTGAAACAAGCCTCCCAAAAATGGTATATTAAGTTCAATAATACCATTACGTCATACGGTTTTGTAGAAAATACCATTGATCGGTGTATCTATATGAAGGTTAGTAGGAGCAAGTTCATTATATTAGTCCTATATGTCGATGACATTCTTTTGGCTGCTAATGACATAGGTTTGTACATGATGTAAAGAAATTTCTCTCTGAAACTTTTGAAATGAAAGATATAAATGAGGCATCCTATGTGATAAGAATAGAGATATTCCGTGATGGATCACAAGGATTGTTAGAATTGTCTCAGAAAGGCTATATCGATAAAGTATTAGAAAGATTTAGAATGGAAAATTGCTCAACAGAAATAGTTCTAATTCAAAAAGGGGACAAGTTCAATGAATTACAATGTCCAAAGAATGATTTGGAATGGAAAGCGATGGAATCAATTCCCTATGCATCATTGGTTGAAAGCCTAATGTATGCACAAACATGTATTCGACCAGACATTAGTTTCGCAGTTCGAATGTTAGGCCGATATCAAAGTAATCCTGGAATAGATCATTGGAAAGCCGGAAAGAAAGTACTTATGTACTTACAAGGCACCAAAGATTATGTTATCACAAATAATAAATCAAAGAAGAAAACAACACTAGAATTTTATGTGGTTCGGTCTATGTGACCTACGTCCATGGGAAAGATAGAGGGAATACTCTTATTAGTAGAGAAAGTGTGTTACAGGATACAAAGAGTGTGGCTCACCTCTCAAATCTCTCTAAATCTCATAACCCTATTATGCCTATATATATAGGGATACAAGAAAGGGCAAAAGGGTAATTTGGAATACAAGGCATATTCCAACAAATATCCAACATGCATTGTATTCTCTAAGCACACAACAAAATAAAATCATTCTATCTCTCCTCAAAATGACCGCTTAAGGCCAGTCAATTAAAACAAACACCAATCAAGTCCAAGCAATACTTGAACTTACTAGTTACAACTGGTTTTGTCAACATGTCAGCTGGATTGTCAACAGTAGCGACCTTTCTCACTGAAATCAAGCCTTGAAATATAACATCTTGCAAGAAATGATATCTAACATCAATGTGTTTGGTCCTCTCATGATACACTTGATTTTTGGTCAAGTGTATAACACTTTGACTGTCACAGAATACAGTGGTAGTTTCCTGTAATAAATTCAAATCAGTGACCAAGTCTTTTAACCAAATAGCTTCATTAACTGCTTCTGCTATTGCCATGTACTCAGTTTCAGTAGTGGAAAAAAGCAACTGTTGATTGCAATGTTGCCTTCCAACAAATGGCACTGCCTGAAAGAGTGAAAATATAATCAGTTGTTGATCTTCTTCTGTCAAGGTCACTTACATAGTCAAAATCCACAAAACCAGTAATCAACATGCTGCCTCTGCTGAACATCAGTCCTACCTCTATAGTGCCTCTAAGATACCAAAGTATCCATTTAACTGCTTGCTAATGTGCTTTCCCAGGATTAACAATATATCTACTGACCACACTGACTGCCTGCAAAATATCTGGACGAGTGCAAACCATAGCATACATAATACTGTCTACTACACTAGAGTATGGAATATGTGACATATATTCCTCCTCCTCTAGGCTATTGGGTGACAAAGAGACTGAAAGTCTAAAGTGTGATGCCAAAGGAGTACTTACCGATTTGCAACTCATCATCCCAAAGCAATCAAGAACCTTCTCGATGTACCTTTTCTGTAAAAGGCACAACTCTCCTACTTTCCTGTTTCTGATGATCTCCATGCCCAAAATCATCTTTACAGCTCCCAAATCTTTCATCTCAAAATCTCTACCAAGTAGCTTCTTCAAACTATTGATAGATAAATGATCCATCATGAAGCTTCATATGGTAGACACAACTGTCATACTCACTCCTTGAGTAACCATGGCTTATCATAAAGTTGTCAAACTTCTTATACCACTATTTAGGAGACTGCTTTAAACCATATAGAGATTTCTTCAACCTGCAAACTTGATCCTCTTTACCTTCAATCTGGAAACCCTCAAGTTGATCCATATAAATGACTTCCGCGAGATCGCCATGTAGAAAAGCACTCTTGACATCAAGCTGCTCTAGTTCCATATCATACATAGCAACCATAGATAGAAGCACACGAATGGAAGTGTGCTTTACAACTGGAGAAAACACCTCATTAAAGTCAATTCCCTCTTTCTGACTATAGCCCTTTGCAACCAGACGTGCTTGTACCTTGCATCCTCAACTCCTGGGATTCCCTCCTTCTTCTTGAAGATCCATTTGCAGCCAACAGTCTTCTTATCTTTGGGAAGTTTCACTAAGTCCCAAGTCTGATTCTTATGTAGGGACTCAATTTCCTCAGTCATAGCAAAATTCCATTGGGAATATTCAGTACAAGTGACAGCCTCTGAGTAGTTTCTAGGTTCATTGTACTCCACCTCTTCCGTTACTGCCAGACAATAAGCAAATTATCAGTTTGAAAACCTAGCTAGTGGCTTGATAGTCCTTCTGGGTCTGTCTCCGACGATACTGTATGGCTGTACCTGTTAAGTATCTAAAGTATCCTCATCTGTTTCTGAGGTGTCAACCCGAATCTGTTGACTTGACTTAGAAGGAATATCACTTTCAAACTCCACATGCTGTGTGGTACTCCCACTATCTTTATCGTTTGGCCTTAAGACTTCATCTTTTGGATGCAACATAACGGATTCATCAAATGTCATGTCTCTACTGATGAGGAATTTTGGAGACTTAAGGTCTGGACACCATAACCTATAACCTTTCACACCAGAAGCATAGCCAAGAAAAATGCATTTCTTAGCCCTCGGTTCAAGCTTTCCCTCATTAACATAAGCATAAGCAGGACAGCCAAATATCTTCAAATCAGAATAATCTACAAATTTGTTTAACCATAACTCTTCAGGTGTCTTATACTCAATGGAAGTACAAGAAGATCGATTTACTAACCAACAAGCTGTATTAACAGCTTCTGCCCAAAACTCCTTGCCCAAACCTGCATTGGATAACAGACATCTAACTTTCTCTATCAAAGTCCTGTTCATGCGTTCTGCAACTCCATTCTATTGTGAAGTTTTTACAATTGTGCAATGTCGAATAATGCCTTTAATTTTACAAAACTAATTGAATTCGTCATTGCAAAATTCAAGGACATTATCTGTTCTCAGCTTCTTAATCTATTTCCCAATCTATTTTTCAAGTAAAGTTTTCCACTGCTTGAAGGTTCTAAACACTTGACTTTTATATTTCAAGAAATAAACCCAAACTTTACGAGAAAAATCATCAATAAAAGTGAGCATATAAGTAACACCCATACCTTTAGAGAACCTGAAAATGACCCCAAAGATCTGAATGGATGTAGTCCAATGTTCCCTTTATTTTATGAATGGCTATACTGAAACTCAATCTCTTATGCTTCCCAAAAACACAATGCTCACAAAATTCTAATTTTCCAGTGTTCTGACCACATAAAAGACCTCTCATACTCAAGGCAGCTATACCTCTTTCACTCATGTGTCCCAGCCGCATGTGCCATAACTTTGTCACGTCTGAATCTAAAACTGAATTAAAAACTGCAATTGAGTATGTGACTGTCGAACCATGCAAGAAATACAATGTGCCAATTCTAGCAGCCTTCATCAATACAAGAGCACCTCTGGAAACCTTCAGAACTCCACCTTCACACCCAATCTTGCAATCATTCTTCTCAATAATGTCTAAAAAATTAAATTCTTTGTCAAATCTGGAATGTGTTTGACCTCAGACAAGGTCCTAATGATATCATCGTGCATCTTGATTTGCACTGTACCAATCCTAGCAACCTTACATACGTGATCATTACCTAACAGAATACCACCATTGATTGGCTTGTAAGTGGTAAACCATTCCCTGTTAGGAGTCATATGTTGCGAGGCTCTAGTGTCCATGATCCATGTATCCTGAAATCTGCCTTGGCCTTATGTAATACAAAGCAAATCATCACTCTCATTTGCTGCCACATGAGCTTCTCCTAGTGGATAGTTCTTCTGATTACTGTCACTCTCAGTTGTTGTCATTTTAACTTGCCACAATGCAAAATTAGTGTTTCCATCAAACTTCTCAATTTCAAATTTTACTGTTGATGAAGATGAACAAGTCATTGCAATAAAATATTCACAAAAATTGAAGAATACAAATTGATGGTTCAAATTAATTACCCAAATCACAATTTGCCTCCGATGCTACAGTGCTGACGACGTTAAAACAGTGCTGATGACGTTACAACAGTGCTGACGACGTTACTATAGTGCTGACACAAAATTAGTTTTTTTTTTTGTTTGGAAATGGTGGTCGAGGCTGCAAGATGATTTTTTTTTTTCTTCTTTCGACAAATCAGCAGTGGGTCGTCAGTGGTGGTGTGCTCTGAGGAGAGAGACAAAAGAGAATTTTTTTTCTACAAATCAGTGGTAGGATGGGTGGCCAAGGAGAGAGTGAAAGAAAAAAAATGAAGAAACAATACCAATTAGACTGCACAGGGACGGGTTCGTCTACTCGCTTCGTGTTCTTCAATTTTTTTTTCATTTCGGGTCTGATACCAATTTTTTATCACAAATGATAAATCAAAGAAGAAAACAACACCAAAATTTTATGTGGTTCGGTCTATATGACCTACGTCCACAGAAAAGACAAAGGGAATACTCTTATTAGTAAAGAAAGTGTGTTACAGGATACAAAAAGTATGACTCACCTTTCAAATCTCTCTAAATCTCATAACCCTATTATGCCTATATATATAGGGATACAAGAAAGGGCAAAAGGGTAATTTGAAATATAGGGCATATTCTAACAGATTACATACTTACTTATAAAAGATCAAGTCATCTTGAAGTAGTAGGCTACTCGGATTCAGATTATGCTGGATGTGTAGATTCGAGGAAATCTACATTTGGTTACATGTTTCTCCTAGCTAAAGGAGCGGTTTCTTGGAAAAGTGGGAAGCAGTCTGTCATTGTTACTTCCACTATTGAGGTTGAATTTGTAACATGCTTTAAGGCTACTGTTCATGCATTATGGTTGCGGAATTTTATCTTAAGGCTTGGTATGGTAGACAGTATAGAAAAGTCGTTAAGAATTTACTGTGATAATTCCACAGCAGTTTTCTTCTCTAAGAATGATAGGTATTCTAAAGGTGCAAAACATATGAATTTGAAATACTTATCTGTTAAAAAAAAAGTGCAAAACCAAAGATTGTCCATTGAGCATATTGGCACTAAGTTGATGATAGCGGACCCGTTAACTAAAGGTTTGCCACCGAAAACATTTACTGGACACATTGATCGGATGGGTATTATGGACAGGTCCTCAATCTTTTGAAAGCCAATATTTTAGGATGCTCATATCATTGTGACACTCGTGAATTCAATTAAAATTATAGTTTTGCTTATGTTTTGTTATCTCTATTTAAATATATACAATTATGGTTTGTGACATAACTAATAGCATATATGAGAATAATAATTTAAAGTTTCAATGTTCCTCAATAAGGTTATTATGAATTATGATGATTATGTGATACATGGAAGGAATCATGTCGCTATAAGATGTGTGACTGTCATAATCCAATCATTTTAATTCAATCAAGTGTTGTGATTTAATGATCTTTAAGATTGTACGCACTTAATTGTTATTGATTCATCAAGTCATAACATGGGCCAAGTGAGAGATTGTTAAATTAATTAACATAAGTGGCCTATGTTATTTAAAGTATGACCCAAAATAAAAAGTTTAATATGATGGTCGATTAGGTATAACGGTAATTTAGGTCATCGAATTTAAAATCTCTTCACTCTCCCTATTAAGGATAAACATTACAGGAAAAGAAGTATCTTCCTATTTAAGATGATAAGAGGATTTTCCTGAAAAGGTAACGGGAAAGGAATAATATATATATATTATTACGAACCTTTCCTGGGATCTCAAATATCAGATAGAAAAATATAAAGGAAGAGTAAGAGAAAAGAGAAAAGTGTTTAAAAATAAAACGGAAAGAAAATTTTCATTTCCGTTACAAAACATCAATATAATGGATAACAATATGTTGATTTTAGAAAAGTACACCAAATGAAGCACTTATAAGAGAAAGTCCTAAGTCTTGCTGTAACACACGTCTTTGGACTACTCAAACAAAGGGGCAAATTGAATTTTTTTTAGAGTTTGCTATATTTGTTTTTAGTTTAGTAATCATAGTATATACACTAGTAATACTCTTAAAATTAAATTTCACCTAATTTTTTTTTTGTTTTATCAACTTAACTTAATTGTTGTAAGAAAAAAAATCTCAAAATTTTCCTTTTTCTTTGCGTATGTTTGATGGAACAACTGGAATTTCAATGCAAAAGGCTAATCCCATGTATAACTTCTTCTTCTTCTTCTTTTTCCCATTACATAACAAGACTGAGCTTAACTCTTGTTGTTCCTTTCATTGTACCCAATTAACGAAGTCAAACCAGAGGCCTTCTTGCTTTATCCTCGCCCAGTCGTTCTTTCCCATTTTGGTGCCATCCTCAAATTCTTGTGGTGGGGTCGTAAGATTGCTTCTCAGGCTATCAAAGGCAAATATATTGGAACTTGGCCCCACCCCCACCCCCCCCCACCACCACCACAGATGTCTCTGTCAGCCCATTGAACTTGTTTCACTTGAATTGAAACTTCCCGCCAGATGCATTAATGTGGCGTCTACATGTCTTCGAGAAAGGGACGGCTCCCATATGAATTGATTGCTACACACTGTGAATACTTCATTCCCTCCCCAAAAGGTTTTTGCTGCTCCCAATGGAAAACTGGCAGCCATATTTACACGAGCAGAATTTCAGTGATCAAACGCAAATGGATACAGATTAGTAGTTACGGTTCATGTTATGCCTTGTGTCATTATTTTATGTTGATAAACTGGTTTACACACACACACACAAAAATTGAATGCAAAAATATAACTGTGTTGATTGATTAATATATATATATATATATATTCATAGTATAGTTTGTGACAGTTGGCTATATAATTCATTAGGTTAAATTGGAAGATAAATAATCTTAAAAGTGCGACGTTGATATTTGGAAAGTGAAGCAAATTTTGGCTGTTTAGCCGCAGGAGGAATTGAAAATTGGCACGACATCTTGGAGGAATAAAAAATAAATTATCTAACTTTTCTATATATATATTTAAAAATTTTATTTAAAATAAATTTAAAAATTAATATATATAAATAAGTTTTATGAATAAAATAAATTAATTACACATTTATTATCGTGAGAATGAGAAATTTGTTATAAGAGTAAAATACTTCAAAATACTTTAAATTGATCTCAAAAAAAAAGAAAAAAATTATGTCATGCGACAAAACAAATTTATTTTCTACCAATCCACTTTCACATTTTCTACTCATTCGAATTTTTAAGAAACAAAAAAAAAATATGATTGTTATAAAATTAGAAAACACATGAAAACGAATTAGTTTGTTACACATTTAACAATGACATATAGATATAATATTGTCTTTGTATATATATTTTTACTCACTCAAGCATTCAGCCCCCCACCCCCACATCCCCTCCCCGAGCGGGGGGGGGGGGGGGGCATCTCTTTCTTTCTGTAGCAATCTCTCGTGTGTGATCACAGGAACAACCCTTCATTCTGCATATATATGTATGCAGATGTACCAACTCCATTGCCAACCTTTTGTCCAAAGTCCTAGCTAGTGATAGCCACTCGGATTGTCAATGCAACGGCCTTTTGTTGTCAATGGAATTACTTGTACGGCTAAGCTTTTGTGGCGTGGATACCTTGACAAAATTACCTAAAATACGTACAATGGACGCAGATTAGAATGAGTTCACATCATTCAAATTATTATTATATATATATATATATAACAAATATAATAAATTAAAATTAAAATTATATATTTATGTTTTTTTAATCATTTTAACATTCGTGAATTACTTGTCTTTTTTGGTATTACTTGTGGGATAAGAAATTTTAATTTATTTTATTTAACAATGAGTCAAGTTAACTTAATATTACATATAAAAGTAGAAAATTTTAAGTAAATTGTAACTTTAAATATATATATATATATATATATATATATATGTTTAAAAATAATAAATTTATTGTATTTTAAAAATATATTTATGAATGAACGTAGTAAATATCTTTGGAACAACTTGGCCCTCGCGTACACAAGTGAAACAAAGAAGATAACGTGTATACCCTTTGATCTTGACAAGTTGGAGAAGACAATAAATGCAAGTTGCTTTCACTTAAATATTTTAAGTTTTTAACTTTGAAATTTTATAATAAATTATTATTTACTTAAGATTTCATATTATTATGTTGGGATAATAACAATTGTTAGTATGTTGATTTTAGTGTGATTAACAGAGAAGCCAAATCATTTAAATATAGAATAAAAAAAGAAGCAATACAAATAAAAGAAAAGAAAAATGTCAATTATCAATTAAATTTTAAAAGTTATTACATTAACTAGGTGATGAGTTATAAATTTGTTTAATTTTAAATACTATTAGCTATACATTAATTAAAAATGTATGTCTTAGGTATTGAGATATGTTAAAATTGTTAAGACAAGTTGTATCAATCAATTTTTAAAAAATATCACAAATAATTAGAATTGAATTAGACGGTGAGTTATACATGATTAAAAGATAAGTTAATTTAATTTTTAAATGCAAAAGTTAATACATAATTTAAAATTTTTAAAAAAACTTCAACTAATTTACTGAATGAAATATAAGCTGTAAAATAAAAAAATAAATATTTTAAATGAGATTATTAAAATAAAAGAAAGATCTTTTAATTTTAATAAAATTATAAAAAGATATAAAAAGATTGTAGAAAAGAAAAGAAATTTTTGTTGAATGAAATTACAATAAATTATAAAAAAATTCATACACAAAAGAAAGGACTCAAAGAAGTTTAAAAAAAATAAAAACTTTGATTAATCAAACCAATTAGTTACTATAGTTGATTACATGCATAAAAAAGTGTTATGTTAAAAATTAAAAAGCTTTAAAATTTAAATTCATTTGATATAACAAAAATATAAAATTTTTTTGAAATTAATCTATTAGAACAACTGATTGATTGGTATGACAATGTACAAAAAATTAAAATATTTTGCAAAAATTAAATGATAAACTAAAGTTATTAAATAGTTAATGAATAACTTATAGATAAAATTTTTAAATTAATTCAATTTTTTATATATTAAAATATTCTTAATCATAATAGTGAGTAGAATTTAAATATCTGTATATTGAATATTTATAAATAAAATTAAGTATTTAAAATGTTTTGAATAAAAAAGTTATATTTTGACAAATCAAAATAAAAAGAAAACATAATATTTTAAATAAATAAATATTTTAATTTTATAAGAAAAATTTGTGAAATTTTATAAGTGAGATCATGCAATTTAAATATTTGTAACGATGAACTTAACACTAAATGAATAAAGAAAGAAAATGATAAGTAAATTTAACCCAAAATTAAAGAGTAAAATTGTAAGTGATTTAATTTTTATATAAAAAAGAGAAAATTTTAAAAATTTATTGAGAAAATAACCTTTAAAAAATATTAACTTAAAAAAATAATTAAACCTTTAAAAATTTTTGTGTTTGATTTTTTTTTTTTTGCATCTTCTTTTTATTTTTGTTGGTTACATGACATATTTCATATTTGTTATTATTTATTTTGTTATCTTATTTTAAAGTTAAAATTAAGCGAACATTATTCAAGAAAAATGACATTCACACGGAGCTTAAAAGTTGAAACTAAGGGGGAGCAATGAGAAATCTCACTTGAAATCACATTAAGCTTATGTAAAATTACCATAAGAAAGCCGTAACCAACGATGGCAGGAGATTACTTTTCCAAAAAGAAGAAAAAAAAAACCCTATTTCGCATTGTCAACATGACGATCAGGCAGTAAACACAAACCCCACGCAAAAAAAAAACAAAAAAAAAAAAAGTAGCACAAAAATACAGTTAATTTAAATCATCTTAAATATAAATGTATATATTATATTATTATAATTATTTATTTTATATTCTTAATTTAAAATATATAATTAAAAATAATAAAAATTACAAATATTGAATCAGCGTGGTAAAGGAAACACGGATGCAGTATCTTGCAGTTCAATTCACGAGGGGTTGAATACAGTGAAGCTCCCCCAAAAGTTGAGTTCCATTAATCATTATCTTGTAGCTGAAGGTTAAACTTTTTATTTATTTTTAATGATTCATTCAACTCTTTTTTTCTTTTTTTTTTTTTTAATAGGAAGGACCACCACTCAATTATTTTAAATAATAAGTCAAAACGACAACGTGCCTGCTTGACAAATGTTCACGTCCAATAATAAAATGCTAGCTAATCTACTACTTATCATTTCATAACGAGTATTGTTAAACATAATTTTTAAAAATTAATTTATTATAAAATTATTATTCGTATTAATAAAATTATTTAATGATATATTTAAAAACCACTAATTTTAATAAAAATAATATTTTATAATAAATCGATGTTTTTTCCCGTAATATTTAACATTATTCTTCCATAGTTACTAAAATCTAAGATGATAGAGATGATCATTAAAATACAATAACACCCATGGGTTTCCGGCCAGGCTTTGTCAAACGTTTGCTGTGGTGGGGGGATATAACAGTCAATTCGTGTCTAGGCGGCGTTGACTTTTTGGCTGAAGTTCTACTTATAACAGACGACAGAAGCAATACCAAAGTGGCACAGAGCTAAGTTAAGGTAAGAACAAGAACTGAAAAAAATGCTCTCTCTCTCTCTCTTTCTCTCTCTTTTTTATTTTTTTTTCAAAGATTTTAGTCAATTCTTTTTTTTTTCTCGTAATCAGATGGCTGAGATTGAAGAGACGCGGCAGGCGGACTCGACATCATCGACGGCCTCCGCGCCTTCCGGCCGCCCCACCGCCATTACAGTCCCTCCCCGCTCCTTCGGTGAATCGTTCCTCTCCGACGGGCCCGCCTCCGCCGGCTTCGGCTTCAGCCCCTGGCCCATGACGCTCGTTTCCAACCTCTTCTCCGACTCCCACGAGTGCAGGTCCTTCTCCCACCTTCTCGCTAGTGCCATAGCCTCTCCCCCCGCGCTTCCCGCCAACAGGATTCCTGCCGAGGACAAGAGCAGCTCCGCGTCTGTTGAAGCCAGCATGCCCCCCAGCTTGTCAGTTGTCCCGCCGCCAACGCCGCCGATTTTCAACGAGCTTCCGGGGATGAGTCCGTGGGGTCTTCTTGACTCGCCGGGCTTCGGGCTCTTTTGCCCTGAGGTTAGCGTTGAAATTTTTAAACTTTGTATCATATATATTTTTTATTCCCTCTGTCTACTTATATTTACTGACTCTTTTCTTTTTATTATTATTGGTTTATCTTTGAAGCAAAAGATTATTTCAATTTTTTTTTCAATTATAACAAAACATTATTAGTGGACTGGCAATTTAGGTCTTATTGTCTTTTTTGGGTTGGAATAATCATTTGGGGTCTTTTTGTTGGTTCAGTAAAAGGAGTTTTTTTTTTTTTGGGGTACTTCAAGTTTTCGTTGTGTAAAGGTTACCCCTCCTGTTTGTTGGGAGCCTTTATGCTTGTGGTGTTTTTTTATTTTTATTTTTTTAAATTATGATTGTCATCTTTGGAGGATAAAGTCAGAAGCTTTTGGCCTTTCAGAGTTGGAAATTTGGCCACTGACATCAAATTAGGCAATGGACCAGTGATTTATTATTATTTTTTTTTTAGGACAACTCAAAAGTTTCACGGTCCCACACATTGTATTATCACGATATTTTTAATTTTTTAATTCATGATTGTGGTTAAAGGTGTCAAATTGATCTCGTCCATGGAAACGAGCCGTTGAGGCTATGAAGATTCCATTTTGCTTGTCTGCACCTTTGACACGCAGTGACTCTGGTGCCCCTGCTCACCTCTCAACTTCAGAAATTCCTCACGTAACCTATGCGGGTTTACTTGATCTCTTTTGGCTCTCTTTTATCGACAAATTGATTAGCAAGAGATCAGTCTTATCCCTTGCATTCTACATGTCATTGGACGGCAATTAAAAATTGATGGGGCCTTTGATTAATGTTAATACGGTTATGATTCAATATCTTTTATTTGAGATAGGTCAACTATACTATACTTCTGATGAGCATTGCTAACGTGCAAAACAGGCGGCCAAAATGCCATTGTGGCCTATACTTATTATTATTATTTAAAAAAAAAACTAAAATAAAAGGCAAGCATGGCATGTTAAATCCTGCATTAATCATTTGTTATACATACTTCTGGTAGCTTTGGGGATGGAGGCGAAAATTTGTGCACCTTAACTGACATGACCTCTGCTGCCCCTAAACAATCTTCAATAATGTGAGCCAAGATGGTTAGCGCATTATTTGTCTGTGAACAATAAAGATACTTCCTTGTGAATGCCATTTTTGTATCTCATCTAGATTTTTATGAAATTGTCCATAATTATATCACAAATGGATTGATAAAGCTGTAACTTCTCTGATTTCTGATGTCTCTTGATAGAAAGGTTAAAATCATAATTATTTTTCTTCTTGTTTGATATCTTGGCAGGCCTTCGGTATGACACCCGAGCAGGCCTCAGCACAGGTTACTGCCCAAGCTGCACAAGCGCATGATATGCATTTTCGAGCTAATTGTTCGACTTCTTTGTCATCGGCACCAATAACCTCTTCATCACAGTTTTCATCTTCTGCCACTAATTTGACTGTCAACAAGGAGGCACTAACCTCAATTACAGACTCTAAAGTGGTGATGAAGGAGTCGTCCGACTTCTCTCATTCTAATGAAAAGTCCCAAGTTTCTTTCATTGCTGTTGATAAGCCGGCCAGCTATGGCTACAAATGGAGAAAATATGGACAGAAACAGGTGAAAGGAAGCAAATTTCCACGGGGTTATTACAAATGCACGCATCCCAATTGTCCTGTCAAGAAAAAGGTTGAGTACTCTCTCGATGGCCAAGTAACTGAAATTATCTACAAGGGTGAGCACAATCATCAACCTCCCCAACCACATAAGCGTGCAAAAGAAACTAGAAGCTTGAATGGGAAACCAAATAATCGACAGCATTCTAAACTAAAAGAAAGGCCAGATCTAGAATCTAGTCAAGCTACACCAGAGCAAGTGTGCGGGATGAGTGACGGTGAGGAAATTGGTGACACTGACACTGCTGGTATAGAAGAAAACGATGAAGATGAGCCTGATCCCAAGAGAAGGTACCTTTGTACAAGTGAATATTTTGGCGTTAATACCTGAGGGATCTGTTTTTCTTAGTCTGTTTGTCTGTATAATGCATATCCTTGCGTCATGTGCAGAACTACAGAGGTTAGGGTAACAGTGTCAGCTTCTTCACACAGGACTGTCACAGAGCCAAGAATAATTGTGCAGACTAACAGTGAAGTTGATCTTCTGGATGATGGCTACAGATGGCGCAAGTATGGGCAGAAAGTTGTCAAAGGCAATCCTTATCCAAGGTGATTATCTTTTGTGCAAATGATTGTTGCCTGTAATCATTGCGAAACTTGCATTTCCTGAGTCAGTTATCATGGACTCTCTGCTCAAACTGCTCTTGTTGGTTTTGACATCCAATTTTGGTGATTTGTTGTGTTCTAATCTTCCTGCCCCTAGATTTCCAAAATCAAAAAAGTGAATGAAACTTTGACATGGATGGTCGTTTCTACCTCTGGCTATGTCTAGTAGACAGCTTTACTGTTGAAACTGGAATATAATATTAAATAGTAAAATTTGTTTTACATTGGGATTCTCTTGTGGAGCATGAATGGCAAACACTTTTTTGTTTTGTCCCTTTTTTCATTGAGGTTGAGATTAGCAGCAGTTGCTCATGTAATTACAATAAGGGCCAAGAAATTCCGTGGAGCGGGCAAAAAGAGGATTAGTGTTTTTAACCACCATATTTTTCTATGCTTTGTTCTGCTAGGATGTTATTGAAGTTTCAGGGTTGCATTTCTTGGTCTGCTTAAGCATGTCTTGAGCATCTAATCCCTCCTTCCTACATTGGGAACATGTGCCCTTACTCTTTCACCATGTACGAAACATTTCTAATGGCTTTTCTTGTACGATATACAGGAGCTACTATAAATGCACAACCCTTGGATGCAATGTCCATAAACATATTGAGAGGGCTGCGGCAGACCCCAAAGCAGTCATAACAACGTATGAGGGCAAACACAATCATGATGTACCAGCTGCCAGAGGGAGTAGCCATAATGCAGTAACTACTAGTGCATGTAAAGTACAATCATACAATGCGAAGAAGCGTGCAGTGACTACCAGCAGGAATAATGGTAGCAGTAATCAGCATCCTCCAGCACGTTTGCAGTTAAAAGAAGAGCAGATAACATGAATTTTCTTAGCTGGTACTACATACAGGAGGATAAACACGAATATTTACAATAAATCAAGGAACAGCTGTAAATTATTTTTTGCTTAAATATGTTATTCGTGCTTTGAGGCCATTATTTTGAGCAAGGCCTGCGACCCAAATTGGCATCTTGTGCAGGAAAAAAGAAACTGTAAAGGAAGACGATGACCGCTCAGTAGAGCTACACTTTGAAGAAGATAATATAAGTGCTGTACTCTCTTTGATTGCGCTGTATTGACTATGCTGTTGTATGTAAACATATTATAGACATATGTAATTGGATTAAGTTTTTTGCATTCTTTTGTAAATGGGAATGTTGTGGCAAATGATTTCTTTTTGGCATACCATTGTTACATGGATGTAGCGATAAATGCTTCAGTTCTGTTCTGTTGAAATTTGTTCTATTTTGAGTTAGTACAATGAAATGAAATGGTTTTATATGAATAATATAAAATATTACAATTTTTTTTTAAAAAAAATTATTATAAAATATTATTTTTACTAAAATAAATAATTTTTATATTTTATTAAACAATTTTATTAATAAAAAGTCATTCATTTTGATAATAATAATTATTTTCTGAACTAATACAGTAGAAAGATTTATTTCATTAAATTTATTGAAAAGATTTTATTATATATTAAGTATTATCTAATTAGCATACTTATTAACTAATACACAGTACCTTTTATTCTTTTTCATCATTAATGTTACGTAAAATTTAGTAAGTAATCACTAATTTATTTAAACATCTATAGGAGAATTTAGCAAAGTATGATGCAATCTATAGATGGAGTCAAAAAGTATAATAGGGAAAACACGAAGCTCAACAATGAAATGATGAGCTAACCATAAAATTTTTTATGGCCCCAGTGAAGACAATGTTTTTCAAAGATTGCTGCAAAAAGGATTGGCTTGGAAAAAAGAGAGGAAGCTGTATGCCTTTAGGTACCAACAACAGTGCAAGTCAGGTGAATAAGTGGAATGTCACGGGCCAATCAAAGGCTTCATGTTTCAACGATAAATTGGCTCATGCAGGCGCACTCAAAACTTTGAAGTCCTGGTGTTAACATGCCATGATAATCAGTGATATGAGTGTGAATGCAAGAAATTGCCAGAGTTTGGCGTGGCATAACCAATGGTGGTAAAGAATGTAAATCCAGATCATTATGAATAAACATAAGAAGATTTGCCAATATATTAAAAAAAAAAAAGATAAATTTTCCCTTTTTCTTCTATCGCCACTAATACAGGTGATGCCACCTTCTACGCCCGAGCAAATTTCTTTTGCTGTATACTGAACCATAGGTGCTGTATCAAATAATCACCCCCAGTTACAAGGGTAGGGTAGGTATTTGACGATGATTTACAGAGTCAATCTTATTCAAGCTCAAACAGCACAGAACATGTTCTGGCAAGGGCATGAGAGATAAAAAAATGAGAACATTGCTGAAGGAGCAGTCTTGTAGTGATGGACACGGAGGACAAGAAAGAGAATTAACTCTAATTACTCAGGCAAGATCAAGGAAATTCTCTCAATCGTTTTAAATGTATTATGTTTTTTAGATTGGTTGCTTTAAGTAGAACTAGGTCAATGCCCAAGTAATTTGGACCTGCAGGACATTAGATGTGGGCAATGTAAGAATTCTAGTATGTTAAAAATCAGTGCAAATTAAGCTACTCATCATCCTTCCTTTATCGTTAATCGGACTGTGGCCAGTTTCCCACCATTGGTCATAACCACTGGTCAAGCAATGTTCATTTGGCCAAGTTGTATCATAACTAATCATGCTCAACCCAAGGCAAAGTGTTGAAATTGAAATCCATTCATGACAAATCCTAATCAAAATTGGAAAATAAAGAATTGGTAAAGCGGATGTGTTGGTTGACAGGAGAGACGGGCAAGCTTTACCCTCAAAAGGACTAGCTTATCAACATAACGTAACAGGTGTACGTTACCAATTTTTATGTTATTGAGAAAGAGAGAAATTTTAGATTATATAAAAGTGTGTATTGTATATCTTAATAGATTGCCTTTTGAAAAAAAACTATCGATCCCGTAATAAGTGGTATTAAAACCTACTCTTATTCATTGTGAGAAGCTCGACTTAGCGTAAAATATAAAGACCCGACTCAATACGTGTTCAAGAATATATCGTCGATGAATTTGGTGTGGAAAAATATAACGGATACATACTACCCAACTCTCATATTATTGAGAAAAATAAAGATCTTAAGTTTTATAAATGTGAGTATTAAACGTTTTAACAGATTATTTTTTTGAAAAAAAGTAATTACTCGTAATAATAAACTTGCAAAAGTTTTTTTTAAATAAAAATCAATTGCAACTCCTCTTGATTGACCACCCCTACCAAAATTTTTAAGCTTTCTTTGAAAGGAACGATGGACTCTTTTGCAAATGCTTTGATCATCTCCATGTAGAGAAGTTAACCAAAACATCACGGATGTCGAAAGAAGATTATTCATCGTGCATGATGCTATGGCTTGAAGGTGAAAAGAAAACAGAGAACATAACATAATTGAAGCAAGAAATTATGACATTTAATCTCTTGACAAGCAGTTTTATCCAAGGGCAGGTGGAACAAAGCCAGATAGTCATATGATGAACTTTTACAATCAAATAACCATCTGTACAAATGGTGAGGTGCAAAGAATTAAGGCTACCTTCAACTGAGTTGAGTGCAAAGCAGGGGAAAGAGTTAATAGTAACTTCGATGCTGGACACAATAAAAGCATGATCGTTGTACAATGGATAACTAAGTATCATGTAATGAAAGTGGCATGAATCAATTCTTCAGCAGATACCTTTATGCTGTCTTGAAAATGAGGAGAGACCTCTTTGTTAAAATCCTCAGGCAGTTTGAAGTATAATACAAGGCTCATACCTTCTCCATCATCGTCGCCATGGAACATAGCAACTGGATAAGTTGGTAGCTGTGACAAGAGCACCCAGAATCAATGCATTGGAACACATGATAGAGTACCTACTGGTCCATGTTGATCTAAAATCACAATTCATTCTCTATCCATCTACTGGGGGGATGGGATGGTGGCATGGGAGAGAGCAAACCTGTCCATTAATGATAAGCAAAGATGGTACTCTTCCATGAGCTTGTATATGAGAGTGTTCTAGGTGCTGAGCAATGTGACGTATCTTTCGTGGGCATGCAAATAAATCAACCCCAATTCGTACATATGGGCTGCAGCTTGGACCAGGGTACTTGTGCTCATCTCTGCAATAATTAATCAGAGACAATTACACAAAATTGAACCTTCCAGGATAAGATAAAACATAAGAAGGCAGGCACAAATTTCTTTGAAGGCAGAAATGACTAAAAAGCATGCCTGAAATAATTCTTGCCACGGAGCTTAAAAACTGAAAGAGAAATCTCAGTCCAGGCTCCTGGAGTTGGTTTTTCTCCCTTTGAATTTGGAATCAGAAATCCTGCTCTTGGACTAGATAACAAGCTCTCCGCTGCACCGATGATTAGAAGGAAATATTCCTTAATATGATTGACCTGTTACATGGACACACTAAATGTTGCTTATGCGTGCGTGACAATGAAATTGAAACCAATGTAATTCCCGTCTGCTTTAGCACACACATAGTCCTTCAAAGAATGGAGATCAGCCAAAAGTTGCACAATGATCACTAACATTTCAAACTCTAATACCTTCCCCCAAAACTTTGTAACTTTTCAATCTGTAAGAGCCTCCTACAAAGATTTTTACTTACAGAATTCAGTTGTCTCATGTCCATCACAGGATTTCTTCCGATTGTCTTGGATTTTGTCCAGGCAGTCATGCGTTTCCTCTTGAAGACCTTTGAAACTTCGATGAGGATCATCTAATGCTTTCTTCTCTCAACCGAAATGTCATCAAACGTTGAAACCCCACCGTCTATTTTCAGGTAACTTCCATAGAAACCTTCATACTTACACGCAGTATCTACAAAGAGAGATTCGCTTCTGTACTCAAGCAATTGAGTATTTGGTTTATGCCCAATTGTATTAGTGACTGAAGAAAAACCATCTGCTAGACGAAAAAAAAGGATAAAGGACATCGCTAATTAACAGTAAATTAATATAAGTTTGAAACCATTAAGTTTGTTGCAATGAGACACGAGGGTATAAACCTCCACGAGCACTACAGAAGTCTTCATCCGAACCTGGGTCTATTAAACTCAGGGAATAACGAAACTTCCTCTTCGCATATTCCGGCCCAAAAAAAAAAAAGTAAAATTTAAAGGTAGGAAATGGTGTCAACCTGGGCAGATAACACATTTTAACACCAGAACAAACCCCACCAAAAATCTGACTTCACCTAGTGGCATTGAATCAAGCAAGCAAATCTTTTTTATCTCAAATTTTCCCAAATATATGCCCCTAAAACTTTTATATTCCCTCTATATATTCTTCCTTTCAACAGTATTATCAGCATTTAAA
Organism: Ceriops zippeliana; assembly: GCA_037897445.1. Lineage (NCBI taxonomy): Eukaryota > Viridiplantae > Streptophyta > Magnoliopsida > Malpighiales > Rhizophoraceae > Ceriops > Ceriops zippeliana. The sequence continues at coordinate 2,236,059 of JBAPLH010000188.1, read as the reverse complement.
GGGGTAATCGTTTGCATCTCCTCCCTTCCACCATTCTCACTAATGAGTAAACCACATCCTCATGCCCTTTCAGCATTACACGTTGTAACAACGATAGAAGACACGGACATACCATTTGCATCAATTTGACTGTGGTTCCATTGCAGCTGGTTGTGATGAAATATCTTGTTAGAAGCTTCAGGTAGTCGCAACACCTTTCTCATAGTTTTTCAATGAGTTGGTATTATGCTGAACACTAGAGCTCCATTACTTGGACGTAGAAAGTTCAACGTGAGACAGACATCCACTCATATTACACGATCATTATCATCGTTTATTGCACATTAACCTTTGGAATTTTTATTATTAATTATAATTATTTATTAAAATTTAAAAATACGTAATTAATGGTTATAATAATATAATATAATATATAAATCTTATGTATCTTAAGTCAATTGACCCACATTTATGTAACATTTTCATAGTATAAAATAATTTGAGTTAAAATTCTGGGTATAAGGAAGCCCCAAGTAGAAGTATAACTGCATATCCTGCAAAACTCTAGAGCAAGTCCACGGCCCTGTTTGGTCAAAAGGAAAAACAAAAAGTCCACGGGCTGTCTAGCAACCGAGTTAGCTATGGAACAATGGTGAGAGGGCAGAGACTTTATCAATTATTTAAGGGCATTAAAGAAACTCTCTGCCGAGTCTTCGCTGTCACGGTTGCCTCGAGTGACCACTTTCATGGCAAGCAATTGTCTTTTAGTCTGTTGAGTGGGTAGGAAAACAATGACGGAATTCACAATGCCCTGCAAACTATATAAATCAAGATGAGAAATTTTAGGACTTGGGGGGTTTTTTTTAACACAAAAGTGATATGGTATACAAAAATTATAATTATAATTATTATGTCATATACCTATAATTTTAATTTTATACACCAATGGTTTTAATTAAAATTTATTAGTTTTGTATTATTTAATCATAAAAAATTTACATTTATGCAATAGATACTACAACTAATAATTACAAAACTCAACAGCACATAAAAAATTATAAAAATACAAAAACATATGTAATATAAATACGAATTCATCTTACTTACTGAAGTATAATTATTAATTATTATATATAAAAATTATAATTAAAAAACATATTTATATATTTATAAATATATATATATTAATCATAGTTATTTTTCATGTCTTGCTTAATATTTTTGAAAAGAGATATGATTTCTACTTCTACCACCGTCACAAGAATAATCACTTCCTTTCAACACCCAAATGAGGAGCTTATTGGTAATTTAATATGTTTTTATATGTAATTTAGCTTTAAATTCTTTTAATAATTTCTTCTTTGATTTAAAAGAAAACCAAGGCCAGCTTATTGTTAAATTTTAGGTTTACCATGTCGTCGTAAATTATATATCAAAAAAAAAAAATCTCAACCAGAGAGCATCATTTTTATAAAAAAAAATTGAATTAAGATAAAAATGAATGACCACGGACTTAAACTTACAAGAATAATAATTAGAATTTTATAATATATATTTTGTATTGGTAAAAAAAAAAAAAAAAAAAAAAAGGCCAAAAGCCCGTGTGGGAACATTTCAAGAGTAGGCCTCCAAAAGCAGGTTCTGACGGTACTTTGTTACTATTTTTGTAATTATCCTTTGCGTTGAATACTCAACAGACTATATGATATCTATATTTTTTTTTTTTATTTTGTACTAGCAAATCCCCCTTTTTTTTTTGGTTTATTTTTTAATAAGAATTAAGTACGTACGTGCCAGAGCCCCAAAATAAAATGATTGCAAAGCTTGTTCTGGTGGATTATACTGATACAAATATAATTTTGGCTTAATTGTTTTAGTCAACGAGATTATGAACAGTGACATTATGTGTTTCTTGTTTCTTTCTTCTTCTCTTTTCAACCTGTGAAGTTAATATTTTTCTAATCACCATGACCAAAGCCACATGATATGTCCAAAATTGTTCGCTAGTAAAATGCTTAGTGTTAAGCAAATCAAATGGGTTTTTTTTTTTTTTTTTAAGTTAATTCATTGATTCGAACCAGTATCTGCAGTGTGGTTTTGTCTTTCTCTTTGTCTTTGGTTTTGTCTGTGTCTTTTTGACAACCAAAGCCAAAACCACGTAAATATATATTGAAAAAAAAATTGAAACTTTCTCATAATGCATTGTTTGGAGAAAGGAAAAATAATTGACGACTAACTTCAAATGGGGTACAAAGTGTGATGTTATTGCTAACATATGAACACATTTTCGATGAAGGTTTTTTTTTTTTTTTTTATTTGTTGGGTTAAAAAGTATAGAAAATTGCAAACTTTTTGGGAGTGTCCATAAATATATAGCGTGCCAAAAATACAAATTCCAAGAAAACATAAGATTTGGGCTGGATTGAATGTCGTGGACCACCTGATTTTAAAAACGTTACATGACAATGAAGCTGAGTGGCAAGCACACATTTGTACAACCTGCACAGCTAGGCTGATTTGTACCATACGGTATGCTTGTCCGTTGAATTTCCCTTAATGGATACTCCATCTCATATAATAACATAGTCATATTCATGATTCAGTCAATAATAACTTTTGAGTGAAATTATCGTACACCTAATTATAAAAATTGCTAAATTTGGAACCCAAATAATAAACCTCAACTTATACTCTTTTTTTTTTTCAAAAAAGTACATTGAAGAAATTTAAGTTTAGATTAAATACATAAAAATACACTCCATAACTTAGTTTGATTCACTAGATAATCTTTTAACTTTTAAAATAATATGGCTATAATATGACTAACATGAAAAATAATATTTTGTAGAACTATTAATTCCATAGGAACTTTTTAGGGTTGTTTGATCGAAACTAGAACATGGTTGTTTTTGTTTTTGGTTACATCGTAAGTGGAAAGCAAGTATGTTTTTGGGGAAATTAATCACAAAAAGTTTCGAAAACCTCAATGTGAGATTGAACCGAAAAGACTCAAGGTAGAATTACGCTTTGTACGAAAAATTTAAATTAAATTTGTGCTTCTTATAAAAACAGTGAACTCATATATTAAAAAAAAGAAAAAGAAAAAAGAAAAATGTAAGCCATCTTAATTGTGAATTTAGAACAAAAGTTATTTGTTGATATTTTAACTTAACTTTTATGTGAAAAGGATTGATTTACCATTAAAATACTGATAATTCTATATAATTTTCTCAACGTTTAAGGAACCTGCGACATCAAATATAAATCCAATATGGTGATAAGCTACTTAATTCCTATAAAAAAAATAATTAAAAAAAAAACGTAAAACTAATATCAGCTAATACCATACATCGATTTGAACCTTTTGAACTGGAAGCAAGGAATTACTAACGAAATTCCTAAGGTAAAAGAACTTTGCTGCCAATCTGCTTGGTCTGTCCACTTGTTGATGATGTATTTTAGTTTCTCGCCAGGCACAATATCTGACAAGAAAATGACAAATGCATCTAACCAAGCTGAAGTGTTGAAAATGCTGTTCTCGTCAAAATAATAAAATAAAATAAAATAAAAAAATTCATTCACTGTGCACCACATCCTTCCCCCCCACCCCCCGAAAAATCCCATTCCCATTGCCATTCCCTCACTGCCAGGGCACTCCCCCACCTTGCCCTTTTGTCATCAAGGGGAACGCACGTTGTCTCTGGTTTTGAACTTACTTAAAAATCGTAACGACTGAGGCCCTCGCATGCAGACATCTACCCCGTCGCCATGTGATAATGAGACAAATAAAAGGCTTTTACATTACTTTTGATCTCTTCAACTTACCAAAGAAAAAGATCTTATCAATCTTTTATTTATTCATTTTACTGTTCAATTTATAAATTATTTTCCATTTTTTAATTTTTTTTAATTTGAGAGAAGTGTTACAAAAACATTGACGAATATATATATATATATATATATATATATATATATTCATGAAATTTTCTGGTCCCTTTTGGTTACGTGCAAGTATTAGGGTTGCTCGGTTCCCTTGTACTCTTTCCCGTTTTCAAACGCGGGTGATATTTTTTTTCAATCATTTAAGACCTATGATTTAGCCTTTTGACTTGTGCAACATGGCATTATGACATCTTATTGTCTTGTTTTAAAACACGAAGTGTTGTTTCTATTTGTTACATTAGTTAATCAACATGATTTTTAAGCTGTTTTCTTTTCGTAAAAAAAAAAAAAACCAAAAATTTAAAGTAAACTCTACTTGGAGCACATGACACCTAAAAATTTAGCACATGCCTTGGGACAAATGGGATATGAACAAATGGTATTTTTCAATTTGCCTTGATTCTTAGCATTGTGTTTTTGTTCAAGATTCCTATGGACTAAAAAAAAAAAAAAAGAACTTGATATTCGACAACTTGAGACATTTCCTAATTCATTCACATGGCTTGGGAGAATAGGCTCAGACTACATCCTAATTTAAGCTAGGTATCTCCATCAACTGCTCCCTTTTGAAAGCAACAATCATAGCCAAGCAAAAGTAAATGGAAAACAACAATCAGTGAAATAACGTTAAATATGCGGGTGCTTCAGCCAAGAAATGGAAATGGGAACGATGGATATGATAGGGTAGGGTACCACAGCTTGGGAGGAAGGAATACCACCAAAGGAGTGGGCCTTCCTCTGGGTCCCCAATAAGCCCTTCCTCTCTCTCTCTCTCTCTCTCTCTCTCATTGTTCCATTCCTTCACGTCGACACAAAAAGAAGAAGTCTCCTTTCATTTATTTATAACTTTTAGCAATCAAAATGAAGCATCCTCTCAATGGCAATAGCGATTCACACACAATATCAATTTTCGAAACCCAAATATAAACCCCATGTTGTTATTATTATTATTTTCTAATTGAATTGAGAAAAAGAGAGTCTGATTAAAAGTGAAGTGAAATATGTAGTTGGAAATTCAAATCTCAAGCCTAAATTTATACTGAATAATAATTTAAGAGCTTTTTACTTCAAAGGTTACACATGTATGTGTGTGTGTGTATGTTGCTCCTTTTCTCAAAGTTTCATTCAGTATTACACTTGGGATTATGTTAACGATCAACTTCTATATGCATATATCTGATGAATACATCTTCCATTGATGGTTTATGTGGACCGATAATTTGTAACTACCAACTTATAATTTACAGATAGTTAAACATTTTTTAACTCTGAAGTAACAACTTTGGACTATTCGTCTGTTAAATCAAGGAAAATTCATTTTCTTGGTATGAAAAATTAGGAGAGTAAGGTAGCAGCCCATACTTTTGTCAGAGAAAAAAAAAATGGTAATTATTTTATATGAATGCAGGCAATTTGTGGATAGCAGACCCAGATTTATATCGTCAAGCGTTTTAAGGAGGATTTTTTGGGGTGGTGGTTGATAGTGGCAATTCGAAAAGTGAAAAGCATACAATAACTGTCTGTTGCACTGGCCTTGTGACACATGAAAAAGGTAGGACAGGAAACAGAAGAAAAGTTAAAAAGGTAATTATAAGCCAGAGCAGGGCAGACCAGACCAGACATCATGCAGTCCAATCCATGTCTCTCTCTCTCTCTTCATGCTTTGGAGATCTTCACTGCATTTGCATTTGCATTTGCAATTGCTAGTTGTAAAATAAAAATAAAAAAAATGCAATGAAAAAGCTTTGTTCTTGCTGCTTGTAATTGTCACTGTATAGAAGAAAAGAAAGAAAAAGAGACCAATAAAGACCCAAGCCTGGACCAGGCCACCCATTTTGTTCTCCGTTTTCTTGTCTCTAATTCCATTTGCATTTCCTTGCTCTGTGATTTGAGTGAACCAGACAATAGTTTTCTTATTGTCCATTCCTCGTCACTACCATCCCACCTTACCAGCACCTTTCCACCTTTGTTTTGGTGCTCTCTCTCTCTCTCTCCCCTCCCCTCTTCGCGCCTTTATTGCTAATTTAATGGAATGAAATATTTTTACTCTTTTCCAGGAAAATGAGGGGAAGTGAAAGACGTTAAATGAAAGTCCAAGCATTTCCTTCTTTTTCCCTGTCTCTCATTATTTTTTCAGTTATGCTTTAGTCTTCTTGGTGGGGTTGCTGCATTTGAGTGAAAAATGAGGAAGCACGGATGGCAACTACCCTATCACCCCCTTCAGGTATTTGTTTATCACTTTGCCCTTTTGTTTTTTCTCGCTTAAACTTTGTTTAAGTTTCTGTTTTTACTTGAAAGTTTGGATTTTGACAGTTTAATTCGATTTGTGAAGGTGGTGGCTGTTGCTGTGTTTCTGGCATTGGGGTTTGCGTTTTATGTGTTCTTTGCTCCTTTTGTGGGGAAGCATTTGTTTCAAGATATTGTCATGGGAATCTACACTCCTCTAGTAAGCCATTTTATCACATTCCCCCTTGATGAACCATTTCAACACATTCCTCTCTATCAAGTGTTTTTCTTTTTAATTTTACCATGTTCTAATGGGTTAAAGGGCTGAGATCTGTGGTTTTTTATTGTTAATTCCTCGTTTATCTTTCTGTTTCTTTGATTATATTTTCAATGTTCTTTACATGTTTTTTTTTTTTCAAAATTTTGTACTTTATCCACAATTCCTTTCTAGTGTACCAAACCATTTTCATGGTTAACCAGAGCAAATGGCTTGTCCTTGGGTCACTATGGCTGTTAATAAATATGTCACAAACATTGAAGACGAGAACTTTCCATTTGCTGGGATTGATTTTTAAGAGTCAAGATGTGCAGATGATTTAGGAAATTCTAAGCCAGCTTGCCACTGCCGGATGATTGCTTGCTTGTTTCCTTCTTACATGTTTCTTTGATCTATACTTCTGAGATTGTGGATTGGCTCATAAATAATTTATTCTGTTTACGTGTTTAGCGGTCTTGGGATTCTGGAAAAAACAAATCAGATTTCAGCATTTATCCAATTGGAAATTTCATTCCATCTGCCTAAGTGTTGCTAGTAAGTTCTTTGGCACTGGAGGTCAGATACTCCCAAGTGTATTTTCCTCTAACATCAGGAATGGGAAATGGCTTTCCAAGTCTTGTATCCACAAGTGTGCTAAAGGCAGAAATGCAGGGTGTAACTGGTAGATTTGTTGTTGGGCTTGTCCTTCCATATTCAAAATTGTCTTTCTTTTGCATTGGAATTTTTCCAATGATGGATGGTAGCAAACGAGTGTTTTTATTGCACAATGTCAAACTCAGAGTAGTTTACAATGTCTCTGGTTTGTTAAACTCTAATTGTATTAGTGATCATTACACTAGTGACCATATTATGGGTCTTCCAGTTGTTCATATTTCCTTGGATGTGGCCTATATATTTTACGTATCTAATAAATGGTTATGAATGTGCACAATTATTAATTGGTCTGTGAGACATAGACCGCTATGGTCAAATTTCAGAATGATTTGATGGAATTTGAAGTTTGTGTGCCTGCCAATTTGGTGGATAAAGTGCATCTGTTTATTGAGCATGGATAGGAAGTTATATGCTAGTGAAGTATGCATATACCTCTAAATGATTGCGTTCCTTTTGTTTTGTCTTAGAGATCTCCTCGTCTATGGTTGAATCTTCAGCAACATTTTCCTTTTTCTTCCAGATTTTGTGTGCCTTTGGCCTATATATTTGGTGTGCAGCAGCTGATCCTGCAGACCCAGGAGTTTTTCGGTCCAAAAGGTATCTCAACATCAGAACTGATGGCAAAGACACCCAGCAAAATGATTGTAAACTAAGTGGAGAGTCAACTACTTCAATGCATGATGCCAATGCCTCCCAAATTGGGGGCAAACCTCTGGATAAGGATGAAGTGAGAGCAGATCTTACTTCAACGAATCACAATATGGAGACTGACAAGCGGAATTTGTCATCAGGGAGCTCATCTTGTCTGTTGTTGGCTTTCTCCCCCTGTGCTTTTGTCTGCAATTGCTGCAGTTCAAGCTATGAATCTTCTGAGCAACAGATGAGTGAGGATGGCATGTTCTGTTGCAGTTTGTGTGAAGTCGAGGTTGGTAGAAATGCTTAATTTCAGGCTATTTCTGCCTTTTGTTCTCATTTGTTCAATCTTCTTTATTATCAATGAGTATGCACAGAAAATGCTTTTTGGGTAGATAAGAGGATTATGCTTCTAACAAAATAGCATGACTCATGCTTATAGAGTATGATAGGAGATTGACCTTTTAATGAAACCTGGTTAGGTGAACAACCTTTTCGTAACAGGCATCATGCCACCAGTTATTTCACATTTTTTTAGTGATTGGTCATGTAGAATCTAATGTATTACATTATTGCCCACTGCTTTTGGAAGTCTGTTGAATTCTCCTTCTTGCCAGGTTTTCAAGTACAGCAAGCACTGTAGGGTTTGTGACAAATGTGTTGACCATTTTGACCATCACTGCAGGGTAAGTGCATCTTAATTAATGGATATTTGTGTTCTTATATGACAGTCTGATGAGCATGGTCCTCGGTTTTTGCAGTGGCTTAACAACTGTATAGGCAAAAAGAACTACAGGCAGTTTTTCATTCTTATGGTTTCTGCTCTCCTCTTGGTAAGGATGAGATTCCATATCAGCCTTACCTGAACTTTTGTCCAGCCAGAGCATTGGATTTTTCACACCTTGCAATTGTCTTGATCCCTATAATCTTCATCATACTGTCATTCTCAACATTAGAAGAAAAAATCTTAAAATTACAAGGAAAAACAAAATCAGTGGGGTAAATGCTTTCTCAGTTGAATAACTCTAAGGCAATCATGACCTAGTAAGTACTAGAATTCAAGCTTACTCTGTATATGGCCAACTGGTGTACCTCTGGCTTCTGCTGTTGCTTGTGCTTAGTTGTGTCCCATAAAATTCCCAATTTTCAAAATATCCCTGTTGTCAAATAGTTTTGTAATTTCTCAATCTGCTGCTGTGAGTTCCATAAGCAACATGTTAGGACTAATGATCTTCCACTGTAAGTTTTGGTTCCGTTTCTTTTGTTATTGTACTTCATTACCTGACATGTATAAATATGGTTTGTGCATGTTGGACCTGAGATTGCAGCTTATTCTACAATGGTCTACCGGAATCCTTGTGCTTGTCTGCTGCTTTCTTGAGCATAAGCGCTTCACTCAAGATATCTCCTCCAAATTAGGAAGCAGCTTCTCCTTGATCCCCTTTGTCATTGTGGTGGTGAGTACCCTTGCCATGTAATTGCTTTTATTCTTTCTTTGTTGGGTGATTATCTTTCTGAGTGGCAGCGTGCAATTCTTAAGCAAAGAAGAAGAATTTGCTGCCATTAGTTTCAGTGCAACATTAATAGGAAGCGTTTAAACCTTCTTGCAGGCAGTGTGCACCATTTTGGCAATGATTGCAACCCTACCTCTTGCTCAGCTTTTCTTCTTTCACATCCTCCTCATGAAAAAGGTAATTGCTTCAGTAATGTACTATAACTGTCCTTTCAAATCTCGGTGGACTGAAATATAATTCTAGTTTCTGAAAGACAATAATGCATGCAGGTGTGTATGTGTTAGGCAAAACATTGTTTTCTTTTCTTTCTTTTAACTTTTTGGGGTCCAACCACTGTTTATATTCTTGTCAGCTGATATATTGTTGAGTTAGTAAAGTGCTGCAAATGTGCAGGGAATCAGTACATATGATTACGTAATAGCTCTAAGGGAGCAGGAACAAGAGCCACAAGGAGCTGGAGGTCAGCATAGTCCCCAGATGTCTCCTGTCAGTTCCCTTACTGGTTTAAGCAGTGCAAGCTCCTTTTCCACTTTCCACCGAGGTGCATGGTGCACACCACCTCGCCTGTTTCTGGAAGATCAGGTACATTCGCCTTAAGGGCAGCAACAGATTGGTTGCAATGATTATTAAGAGAGCGATAGTCTAAATTGTAGCATTTTTTAAACTATGTTTTCTGCTTTTCCTCCAGTTTGATGTTGTTCCTCCAGAGACTGGATCTGTTAGTTCAAGAGGGAAGAAGACAGCTGGAGAAGAACCCGTGAAGAAAAAGAAACCAGCAGCAATAAAGATCAACCCCTGGACATTGGCCCGATTAAATGCAGAAGAAGTCTCAAAAGCCGCAGCAGAGGCAAGAAAAAGGTCCAAAATCCTGCAGCCTGTAGTGAGAAGAGATGCCCCTTTTGGTCTAGAAGCAGATGGCAGCTTTGGCAGTAGTGGCCATCAATTGGTCTCAAGGCTTGACAACAATAAAAGGCGAGGTAGCAAGCGGGTTCGCCTTCCAGCCAACCTAGCCATGGAACCTGTAACTAATGTTTCAAGCATAGTAGATCAGAAAGGTTTCACTGACACATCTACTAGTTTGGCCCCTCTTCAGCTTGAGGCATTGAGTGCTTTCCAAACAAGCAGAGCAATGTCAAATTCAATGAGAATTGTTGCCTCTTCACCTGAGAGTAGTTTAGACTCACCAGACATTAATCCATTCCTTGTTTCCTCCTCCGGAGTTGAAGAATCAAGGAGGCTTATGGGCCTATCTGTTGCTGGTGCTGTTCCTCCCAATGGAATTCCACTATCAAGGTCCACCAGTGATGGTTACGAGGCATCTGGTGGGGAAGATAGTGACAGGGTGCCTTCCAGGATTATCCAAAGGCCAACCAACTGGAACAACCTCCTCTTCCAATCTGACCATGATGAGGGATTTCTTAGGTTAAAAGCATCATCTTCGATTGGCCACACTAACCAGAACAAGCTTTGATCATGGTATGTAATGTTTGTTTTTCTGCACCTCACTGGATGATTTCCAACATTCTTTGGTTTTGGGCCAATGAAAATGGAAAAACCGATTGGTCATTCAGTTTACCTGGTGATTTGCTATTTGACGTTGGGTTTCAAAATCAAAACGTCATGAAGAAGATGTGCTGGTGAAGTAAGGAGGATTCAGAAGCTGTGTTTCCTCAGCCACATGCAACGGCTTCGGAATTCGGTTTCATGGCGATGGTCCCTGCCTTGGTCATTTGGGACCTGACACGAAGACTAGCTTGCTGTTGTAATGTTGATAGTCCCCATTTCTTGACCCCTTGGTAGGTTGTGTTGGAAGCGGATTCTCATTGACGGATGGCTTCAATCTTGAGTATTTGTGATTTATGCTAAGAGCTCATGCAGTTTTACTGTTTTGTTGATTCAGTCTTTTGCGTCCTAGGTTGTCAAATCCTTTCGTTGGCTTGTTAGTGGGAAGCAGCTGCTTTGAACTCAAAATCTCTGTTGACTTGTAAGGTCATCAGCCTGTGCGGTTAACAGAAGCTGTAACTTCGTACACAAGAAATGTAATTTTTCACTTGCGTGGCTTAAGTTTTCAGGAAGGCGTGACGAGCAAGCTACCCTTAGGTGGATTTTGCCAATCAAATCGCAGGCCAATTCATCTCTTTTTTTTTTTTTTAACAAATTAGCACATATTTTTTATTTTGTAAGTTCTTATGAAATATGTATCTTGAAATGTCTGAGATATATCAGACGAGTACTGTGTCCAACATCCAACACCACATTCGCGTTGGACACAAACACATTCTTTCAGCAGTGTTCATGTTGCACATCCGATCCCCATCTCCATCTGGATCTTACGTCAAAAAGACCATCTTCGTTATCTTATTACAAGGTCCAGGCAACCATGTCGCTACTCCTCCTCCAATCCCAGATTCAGCAGATAACCCCATCTGGTCGCTTTCTTTCCCGCCTTTCATTTCGTTTTCTTTTGGGGGTTTCTCTTGTTTCCAAAGGAACATTTTCCTTTTATGTAGGTAATTTTTTCTATTAAAAAGTTTGTCAAAATACCATCTTCATGGCTACTCTCCTTCTCTCTTGCGAGAACGCTGTCATTTGTACTTCTACAGGCATCTTTTTTTTTTTTTATCACCTAAATACTCACATTTGACTTTGATGTTAATATGTTTAAAATTTAATATTCTTGATGTATATTCTTATTAATTTGGAATATCGTGATAATCAAGAAATTTAAATTAAAATTAATGTAAAAAAATACATCAAATTATTAATTAAATCATCATCTTATTTATTTTATTTTTAACATTAACTTTATCTTTTATTTAAGGTGTTTTGCACCATTTTAGTTCTATGTTATGGCGTCCTTCCTTCCGCCCCCGTCTCTCTCTCTCTCTCTCTCTCTCTCTCACACACACATATGTAAAATGCACGTCTAAGACAATCAACCTATAATGTTTTGTAAGTACTTCTCCTGGCGTGTCCTCGCGGCAAGTCAACAAGTCTTGTTTTTGTACTCACTCTTAAAAGTAATTAAAAACAGGTTTTATAAATAAATTATTAGATATAATTTAATGATCACCGAGTAATGGTGAGTTTAAAAAGCACGCTAAGATCTACAAAAAAAATAAAGAATTTTAATTTTAAAAAATTAAATTTGGTTTAATAAAAATATTTAAAATTTTTGACCCAATATTTTATTTAGAAAATATGAACTAAATATATAAATTAGAATTAGAACATCGTAAAAATAATTTTAATAATTTTCAAAATTCTTAATAGAAGTAAAGAGAAATTTTTTTCAATTTTATTAAAAATCAATCACCCAATTCTCATAAAAGAAAATTATTGGCCTATATATAGGGTTTAAAATATAATAATAAACCCAAAATAAAATAATAAATAAGAAATTTATATAAAAAATTATTAAATAAAATAATTGACATATTATAGATAAATTAAGATATTTTTTAATTTATTATAATTATAAAATAATTAAATAACATACATAGTTCAAAAAAATTATATGACCAAGTTGTGCAAAGAAATAAAATATGTGGTTAGATTCAAAATTAAACTCATATTTCTTAAATTAATTTTCTTTGAACTTATATAAAATTTATTAATTCTTGATGTTCTTCTAAAGCTTAATATTTTTATTGTGCATCATGTTTAAATCAAATAATTTCAACTAGTTCATTTGCAACTCAAAATAGAAGATGAATTAAATTTAATTAATTTAGTTGCTTAAGTTACGTTTAATTTTAATTTTAAAGAAGTACACTCAATTCTAATTTTAATAAAAGATAACGATATAATCAATAACAAATAATAAAACAAACAATATAATTAATTTAAAATAAAAAGAGAAGAAAAAAATATACATAATTATTTATAGTAATTTAGTTTAAATTGTATGACATTTGTCTTCTTGTTAAAGTTTATTTATTGAGAATCCAACTTCATTAACTCTTTTTTATTATATGGTAAAAATAATTTATGTCACTTTAACTTTGATTATAAGAAAATTTCTATAAAATTTTTATAAAAATACACTAATTTCAACATTTAAAAATTCACTTTCTATTATTTCTCTAAATTGCTCTTACACATTCACAATTTCAACCCTATGGTAAAACATTTTTACACTTTATTCTTCTTCTTCTTTATTTTTTTTATTCTCTTTTATTTTTCACATCAAACACAATGCAAAATAATAAAGTTATTTATAAAACAGTTTTACAACCCTTTATAAACAATGAACAAAAACTAATATATTGATCTCTTTTATAAAAATAATTAATTCTAAAATTAAAAAGTTTTATTTATGAGGTATTAATCAATTAACTTAAAATTTTTATAATTTTTTAAATATGAGTGCTTTTAAATCTTTAATTTATTGGTTAATAACAAGTTTGGTTAATCAATTTGAATTTTTTGTAATTTTCATAATTTAACAAGTTTTTAATCTTTCAATCATTTTTAATTGACTGAAATTATTAGTCTAAGTCAATTAATATAAAATTTTTATAACAGTTGAGTGACCCAAATTTTTTATATATATATTATTCCTCTTCAAATTTATCCAAAATTATTACCTACTTATCATTTTTAAAGATTATATAAATATCATTTAATATTTTTTTAAAATATAAAATTATATAAAAAATGATTTTTTATAATTGTTAAATCAATTCAAATTTGAAATATAAAAATCTTACCATAAGAAAAAAAAAATTCCATTTTAAGTTCAAATATTTTATGGACGAAATGGAATGACTTGGATGAAAGTAAAAAAAAAAAAAAAAAAAAAATTGTCAAGGAGCTCGAACTACGATTTGAACAGATATAAATGAAGCATAACGCATTTCTTAATTTCTTACTTATCCACCGGGGCAAACGTCGTGCTTGAAGGGAATGGATTGCCTTCCGTATTCGTCACATGTATTGACCCACTCACGAATGCTAGGATGTATTGATTATATATTTTTAGCTTAAAATTAATAATAAAAATTATAAACATAAATATAATAACAATTCTGTATTTGTCTGCCGTCAAATCTCTTCCGGTCAATTCAAGAATTCTACGATTTGTGTTAAGGGCTAGTTGTTGCCTCAACCTCAGCTTCAACCTCGCGAGCTTGATAATCCTAATCATGGTAAGTTCATAACACATCCAACAAAGATCTGATTTGTTATAGCACAAAAATGGTTCGAATCACAATGGGCCGGCCGTCCATGGCAGCTTCCAAGCACACCCATATATAATACTTATGCTATGCTTACACTATACATAGCCATTTGCAAGTAGCTATCTCCCGAACACAGAAACAAACACCCCATCAATCCATTTTCACTCCAAGAATCCGCTGACGACTCCGTTTCAAAGAGCCCCACCAGCTCAAGCTCACGTTTTCTGGCATATCCTCCCGATTCCTCGTGAATTTTCCTTCAACAGCCAGTTTCGTTTCCCCGCACAGACAAACTGATGCAACGCACCTATTTTGTGACAACCCAGGTTTTATTTTGTTCATTCTGAATCGTTTCCAACGTTGCCGGATCCGAATACTGTCATTTCGTGCTTCTTTTGTTGCTCTTTAAATAAATCTTCGTTTTGGGATTTTCAGTATATAGCTAGAGATTGTTAAGTTAGATCCGTAGGAATAGTATTTGATTCAATATGGAAATCTCCGCGGGAGCTTCTCCTGGTTTGGATGAGATACAAAAGGAGGCAACTGAGGAGAAACGTTTGCCGAATTTCGAGTTGGAATCGTCTGGTAATGGCAATGGTCACGATCACCGCTTCCATTCAATGAATGCATTGGAGATCTTGAGAGAAACCGCAAGGATTCTGCGGTATAATTCTGCGTCCTTTATGCTGATTGCAGCTTTGCTCATTTGTCCAGTGAGTGCTATTTTTTTGTCTAATGTGTTGGTCGATCCGAGTATTGTTAAGAGACTGACTATTAGACTCATGTTAGTTGCAAAGTCCAGTGGTCTCCCACTGAGGCCTTTTATTAAACAGTCGTGCCACCGGTTTGCAGAGATGGTCGTTTCAACGATCATGTGCTTTCCTTTGTTTCTCATATTGTCTTTGTTGTCGAAAGCTGCTGTCGTTTACTCTGTGGATTGTACTTATTCGAGGAAGAGTGTGGATTCTTCAAGGTTCTTGGTGGTAATAATTAAACTCTGGAGAAGGATCACTTTGACGTACTTATGGGCATGTATGATGATTGTTGGTTGTATAACATTATTCTGTGTGCTTCTATTTGCTATCTGTAGCACATTTTCGGTACTGGGTTTCTGGCCTGATTTAAATTTTTATGCTGCAATGATGGTGGGTCTAGTATTCTCCATTGTGTTTGCAAACGTGGTAATAGTTTGCAATGTTGCAATTGTTATCTCTGTGTTGGGAGAAGTTTCAGGGCCACAGGCATTACTTAGGTCCAGTATTTTAGTTAGGGGACAGACTCATGTAGGCCTTCTGATATTCCTTGGATCAACTATAGGGTTGGCATTTGTGGAGGGGTTGTTTGAGCATAGAGTGAAGACATTGAGTTATGGAGATGAGTCCTCCAGGATATGGGAGGGTCCGCTTTTGGTGATCATGTATTCATTTGTGGTGCTTATTGATTTGATGTCGACTGCTGTTTCTACTTCAGTTGTAGATCGTATAGTATGGAAGCCTCGGGTGGTGAATGCCAGTCAATTTTAGAGACAATTGTTGCCTCTAGTGAATCCATGAGAATTCAATAGCATGATCTTGAAAACCGATTCTTTTGAGTGAAACCAAGGCAATGCAACTGGGAGGTGCTGTTTTCATCATCTCGGAAAAAAAGAATCTTCTTGCTGGGGAATTCAGCTGCATTTTGCTTCGAGGACAAGAAAACACTTAGTGATTTACTGGAAAACAGACAAACAGAGGAAGGCTATTTTAAGATTGCTAGTTGCAAAATGGCCTAAAAAGGTCATGCTTTTCGTCGGTGGGCTCTTGGAAAGTTATAGTTTTTTCTTTCCTTTTTCTTTTTGGTTCTCTTTCTGTTCCATAGATATCTGCTTTTGTAATTCCATGCATATACTATCACAGTTCATGAACGATATGGTTTCAGTATAATGTATCTCAAATTGTTTTGGCTGGGAGACAGTAAAATTACTGCAAATGTGATAAACATTTTTTAACCTTTCACAGTGCAGGTTCAGAGGTCAAATATAGAAGCATCTTGCATGCAATGGTAAAATGTCCAAAATAAATGTTACATAACAATTATATAGCTTTTCCTGTGTCTTTACATCTAAATCATTTATGCATGCAAGGCTAAATTTGTTTTCATCTTGAGTTGTACTGCTGTACCTCATTCGTAGTGAAATGTCTCAAAAAGAGAGAATCAAGATCTACTCCTGACTAATATATGCTTCTTCATTTGTCCAAAAATACATTTATCTTTGATTACGAAGAAAAAGTATCGCAAATGATAATTTTCTGCACTAGCAGATGGCTCTTCGTGTAATCCTATTGTCCTCCATACTCTTGAATTTCCGTTAACCTTGAACATCACCAAATTTCAGCCGGCTGCAACACAGAAGTCAAGTGATAAATCTCAGTGAGTCCTACTTGCAAATATAATTCACAATGCCACAATTGTAAGGATTAAATCTCATTTTCCATTGTTGAACATGCTTTGTTGCTTCATCTGCCGGGAATGAAGAGACACCCAGGGGTCTGTCAATATTCAATTCTCTGATAGCTTCATTGATTCAGGCACAAGGAAGTTCATTTGAATGCCTCCATACTTAATCCTTGTGGCCCTCATATAATCCATTGTTATGCTGACTTGTAACTTCTGTCCTTAACTTTGCATAGTTCAGGCTTATGTGGGCACTTGAGTATCTGAATTTTCTTCATATCAATGATCCAAGAAAAAGAAGAGCTGATAACAATGATATGTGTACCCCAAATATTGAATATGGACAAAGGCCGCTACAGGAGATGTAATCATGTTCTTCCCTAGTTATTCCCTTATCTTCTTTTATGGCCATATGGGAGCGATACGTTAAATGTTTGCTGGGAAGGGTGATTGGTTAAAAATATATATCTGTGGCAAATGTTTGAGTGAACAGACCTTAGCCGCACAGCCCATTTTGACAACTGCAATACCATAGACCAATTATTCTTTTGGGCCTGGCTCAAGCCTTAAGACTAATGAATTTTAATAATAATAATAATAATAATTTTATTATTATTATTATTATAAATTTCATTAAAAAACACAAAACATAAAGTTGAGATTGAATACAATTAATATCATTTAATAATATTATTATTTATTATATAATATCAAATTATAAATGAATTATATTAAAATAAGAGTTAAATTATGCGTGAGATTGTATTTATAATTGTGTTTTTTTTCTTAAATTTATTATTATTATTATTATTGTTATGATTAACAAGTGGCTGCGTGCGAAGACACAGAACAGAGGGACTGACGGAGAGAGAGAGAGAGAGAGAGGGAGAGAGGAGGGGAAGGCGGAAGAGAGAAGCGGTTTCTCCATCTTGTTCTTAGACCAGTAGTAGAAGGGGGCCCGCCTGCGAGTTGTGCGCTGCACCTTGCCTGAAAATTTTCAGTTTTTTTTTTCCAGGGAGAAAAAGGGGAAGCGAAGCTTGTTCAGTGAGTGTTTGGGTCGAAATTGCATATTTACTTGCTCATAAAGTTGAGGTAACAGTTAAATGTCTGGTCTTTGTGGGTAAACAAAATAGTGTTTTAAGGGTGGTTGCAGTCATGTTGCTCGACAAAATGCCTAAACGAGAAGTGTTGCTTTCTTTCTCTCTGTTTTATTTTTTTATGTTTCGGGTGCGAACAGGATTGGGAATGGACAACTATCGCCAGGAAAAAGTTCAGAGATTTGAGGATTTTGTTGATCGACGTCTGAAGCCTGATCTTGTTCGTGCTATTGCCGAACGGTATCATCTCTTTTGTTTTTTCTCCATTGCCCTTGTACTCTTTTCATGCAGGTTTTTTTTTTTTTGGAATGAAAATTATCACATTTTGTGAGGAAAATTTCATTTAGAAGATGCCCCCTTGCCTGCGTTTCAGTTTAGTACGATAAAGTGTTCTTTTGCCTTCATTCATGCCAACTTGTTTGGAAACTCTCCCCGTTAATGAATGTCAATGCTTTTCTATTTCAGTTTTGCGTATCACTTTTTTCTGGGTCCGAATTACGCTAGCAGTTTGGTCTCTCTGCTGCTGGACTGAGGGAAGTGAATATGCATCAGGCACTTTAATTAATTTTTGTGTAATAGTCACTTGTGCATAGGCTAAGCTTTGAGATTGGGAAATTATCTTTTGCGATGCCTTAGACATTTTGGGATCACAGATATTTGGGTTTTGCTAAAGTTAGGTCACGGGAAAAATGATCAACTTTAGGTGAAATGCATAAGCTAATGGGTTCTAGATAGATGATGGCAAAATGCTTATTTGATTTGTTTCCTTGAGAGTCGATAATTAAAGATTTATTTATAGTAAGTGATTGGGAGTGCTTCAATAAAAGCTTTTACTTTTTTTATTTTTTTGAAATTTTGCAGGGACAAGGTTTTTGAGCAACAAAAGGTTTTGTATCCTTTTCCTATTAGCCATCTTTATAGAGCAAAGTCACCTGGACCTCCTTTTCTTTTAACTAAAGTTTCTTGTGAGGTTGCTTTAGATGCACAATTTTCATATTCCTTTCATCTATCAATTCTCGTTTCTCACTGGGACATCATAAAAGGAATATTCTTCATCATGACCGAATTTCTTGGCTGTTTCTCCATTTTCTTTTCCTTCCCTAGCTT
Organism: Ceriops zippeliana; assembly: GCA_037897445.1. Taxonomy (NCBI): domain Eukaryota; kingdom Viridiplantae; phylum Streptophyta; class Magnoliopsida; order Malpighiales; family Rhizophoraceae; genus Ceriops; species Ceriops zippeliana. The sequence goes on along the minus strand of JBAPLH010000188.1, from coordinate 2,217,014 downwards.
TCATTTTTAATTAAGTTCTTATAAAGTTGCAGAGTCCAAGTGATTGACACTTCCAAATGGGCATTCATGTTACTATCATCTCAGTATCTTTTGTTCCCCCCTATTTAGTATCATTTCCAAGTCAGTCTCTTTTGTTTTACCCCTCCCCAATGAGCTAATGGAATTCATGCATCTCTTTTTGTTGAATTTGTGGCATATTTGATAATCCTATCTTGTAGCGGTGTTTAATTCCCAATTATCATTTCCCCGTCAATGTTTTTCTCCCTCTCCAATGAGCTAATGGAATTCATGCATCTCTTTTAGATGAATTTGTAGCATATTTGATCATCCTTGGTTGTATCAGTGTTTAAGCCCCAGTTTAATGTTTTTTCCAGTCAACATCTCTTCTTCTTTGTTATTTTCCCTCCCCAATGGGTTAATGGAAATGATGCATCTTTTCTTGTTGAATTTGCAGCATATTTGATAATCCTAGCTTGCAGCAGTGTCTACCCCCAATTTAATATCATCTCTCAGTCAATATCTTTCTTTCCCTCCCAATGAGTTAATGGAATTTGTGCATTTCTTTTAGTTGAATTTGTAGCATATTTGATAATCCTAGCTTGTAGCAGTGTTTACTTGACTGTTTATGCTAGCTCAGAGTTGCGAAGGAACATAGGGAATTTAGAGAAAAATACTGTAACCAGTCTCAGGACATTGGTCAACCTTGGCTCTGAAGTGTACATGCAAGCTGATGTGTAAGTGCCCATCATGTTATTGTTCTTGTTCTTGTCTTTCAGAATCTTTATCATCTAGTTATCTTCTTTTCAGTAGCTATGTTATTTAATCACATTTCTATCCCAAATTCCTTCCACTAATAGTCTCAAGGTTCTCTCTCTGTTTTTTTTTTCCTTCCTGATTTGGATTGGATTAGATATTATTTTATATATTTGCAGGCCAGATACACGGCACATTTTTGTTGACATTGGACTAGGATTTTATGTAGAGTTTACTTGGTCTGAAGCTCTGAATTTCATATCACTGAGGGAGGAAAAGATAGCCAGGTATTGAGATTCTCACTTGTCAGTCAAAGCTTTGCTCAATGCTGCATTGACCCCTTTAATTTTTCATAAAGGGACTGTTGGAGCCTAGATAACAATTGCATAACATACTCATGGCCTATAATGTGCTAATTGATATCCTTTTGTTGTTGTGTGTGCATGTAAGCATTATGTCATCTCTTTTGACATTTTGTGTGATCTTCTTTTTGTTACATTCGGGGTATTGATATTGTACAGTTCATGAGTCTCTATATTGCACTCTTTCCAGGCAAATAGAGGAATACACTAATCAAATTGCTTCAATCAAAGCGCAGATCAAGCTGGTTAGTAGTGGATAGTCTGTTCTCTTCTTCTCTTGCAACAACCCCCATAAACCAGAAAAAGAAAAAAACTTGTGCATCTTGTGTAGAGTTAGTGTATGCCATTTCTGCATATTTTCCAGGATGACTAGGGTTGCTTGATTGCAGAAATTCTACTTTTATTACGATGAGATAAAAGGCAGGTGGAAAAAATAAAACATTTATGCATTTACGATAAATTGAATAACCAAGAGAATTTTTCTTGAAGAAATGCAGTGATTGTAGATGTTTTAGGTGAAAGCAGTTTAACAGCACAACTTAAAAACTTTGCTCATGGGCCCTGCCATGAAAGAACTCTTCTTGCTACTACTCAGTTTTCAGACAATTCTTCCTTTGGTTGGTTGCAGGTTTGTGAAGGGATTCGAGAATTACTCCAACTTCCAGCTGAGAAGACTGCAGCAGGCCGCGTTTTCTAACGTGCCTATCTCTTTAGTTGCTTTCTTAGGTACTTTTCCGAGGAGTTTGGATCTACCTTGGGGAGGAAGAACTAAGAGAATTTGAAAAGAAAACAAGATGGTTACTTGCTTAATGTGCGGTATAATGACTTCACATCTCTAAATTTAAACTGTTAACCTGACCGGAATGTGCAGAGAGAGTTTGATAATCTGATAAGCCAATCTTCAAGCCATTTAATCATGAATGGAATCAAACATGGGGCCAGCGAAGTAACTGAATTAAATTACAGAGGGTTGCTGATTTAATTTGTGAAAGTTTATTTAAAAGGAGGGTTTTTTTTTTTTTTATGAATCAATTTGCCAGCACAATTGTGCATGCAGCAGACACGATTGAGCGTCGTGACAAGTTTTGTAAGTAATAATCATAATCAGAGTTTGAGGCTTTTGTGGATTAACGGCATCTAGGTTACAGTAGCTTTATCATTATAGGTCCATCGTTTTTTTTTTTCTTCTTTCCCCCACATTCTTTCCACCAACTTGATCGATGTACTTGTCAGTGAATTGGGACTCTTTTGCCTACTCTCAAACTTAGAGCACTTGACAGTGAACATCGAATTTGAATTGTGTTAGTTCTGATATCATTTATCACGATTTTTTTTTTTTAAAGACAATTTGTGTACAGTATTTACCTTTACGAGCTCAAAGGCCCCTTCTCCTTGTTTAAGTGTGATTTCATCACAATGAGCCAGAATGAACTGAGAGGTAAAACACAATCCTGTGACATGATGAGCCATTCGTCCTGTGTCCTAATCAAAACATATTTTTAACTCCTTTCTGGTGTAGTTTAACAATGGCTAAACTAGAGCAGACCCAACAACTCAAAAGTGTGAGCCTAAATATTGATGGATCCAAAAGCTTTGGACAGTCTGATTGGCGGGAATGTGTTACTTTATAAAGTTTCTCATCCATTCTTCCTTGTTTGCTATAAATTGACAAACTTGCTGGACTTTTAATCTTGCCATCCAACTATTAGACCAAAAACCGTTATTTCATTGAGATATCATTGGGTCTATTTATAGTTTTTAGGCTTAAAGCTTGAATTTAAGTCGTGTATTTCTAGTAGATAAAAAAAAAAAAAACTATTAGATATTAAACTGCCAATTTCACCGCTGACCCCGTTAGACTAGTGACTCAGTTAGCTGCTGGCTCTCTTTTCGATCACAATTTGTTTTCACAAAGATTCACAGTTCTATTTTCAAAAATGTTCGCCTACAGTGTAGCTTAAAGCCATACTTGTCTCCAAATCAGCAATCCTTGTGATGCTAAGTGGGACTTAAATAATCAAGTTACACCCCATATCCATTGGATGTCTTGAAAGCCACGAGCTACACAAAACAACTATATGTCAAATATAAAATTTGTTTAGATACATATAAGATATTTTAAATTGTATTTACTAAAATAAAAAAATTTAGATATGTGTATCAAACACTGTTAATATATTATTTATACTTTTAATACATGTATGGGACTTTTTAATCAATGCGTCTAATATACATTTTAGATATATATATATATATATATATAACTAATTTCAAAATTTTTAAAGGCCACAATAGTAATTTTTTGATAAATATCTTAATGAATAATTTGATAATAAAAAAATGATTAATAAATACATTTTCTTCTTGTAATTATATTAATTGATTTAATTTATAATTTCTTTTATATTATGTTAGGTGCATATATAATATATTATTTTTAATTTCTTAACAAAATATTAATTACAACATAAAATAATATAATAATTATTTTAAATTATATGTTGAGAAAAACACTAAATTTATTATAGATATTTAAATTGCACAAACATACATATAATATTAAATGGCTCCATCATCTCTTGTACTATGTCAAATGGAGAACAATTAAGTGATGAGCCTGCAGAATCAACAAAACTAAGATCTGTCCTCCCCATATTGATCTCTTCTTCCACTTTCTCCCTTCTCCCTTGAGCACATCCATCAAAATCAATCCAATTATCATCCACATCAAATGCATTTGCATACCCATCTTCTGTTTTATTAAGACTTGATACAAAACCGCTCATGCAATCACTGTTCATCACAGCAGCAGTGGTAATACTAGCAGCATTATGGCTGTTTCCAACGGTGCTGCACTCATCAGGAACTTGGAAAAAATTATTACACTTGTTAAGCATAGCATTAGCTGAAGTTGTTGGCATTGCAACGTTGTTTCTAGCTTTCAGCCTGGGCAGCAGAAGATTGGCTATCTTTGGAGGGAGAGCTGGCTTTAAACTCGAAGATGGCCAGAAATTTGTTCGCGTATTCGCTCCGCGAAGCAGACAAGCCGCCTCGTCATAAGCTCTTGCGGCTTCTTCGGCAGTATCATATGTGCCCAACCACACTCTGATGTTCTGCATTGTATCTTTGATCTCGGCCACCCATCTTCCTGATGACCGCTGGCGCACCCCAACGTATCTTTTTCGGGCTCTCTGGGCTGCACCAAACACTGCAGCCTCCTCTCCAGTTTGGTCCCAAGCCAAGCTTTCAACAATACTGCATTTTTCTTCCTGACCCTCACTAGCCTTTCTCTTGTTCCCCGCATTCCTAGCATCAAACCCCGGATCATAATCTTCCTGCTTCATTTTAAGTTCTGGTATCTAAGTGAGACCTGAAGACATATGCCTAATTGCCTCACTTGTTTATTGTGTGATCATACCTTATGTTTGGACATAAATAGATCCAGAGGAGATACCATCCAAAGTTCTAACAAAAGGATCCATCTGCTTGTACTTACATCTTTGTAAGATAGTTGCTTCGGCCTTCTTATCTGAATATATCCATTTCACTTTCAATTATGAGGAAAACAAAAGATTAAAAGAAAATTAATTATATAGAAATAGTCTGTGGTTAGCACATTTACGGTCTACTTCCTGTATAACGAAGTATTATAGTTACGTTTTTTTTTTTTTATTTGTTTGTTTGTGCAGTCAGCATCGCCACTCTTGCGTCAAAAACGCGTTTCCAATGTATTTGAGCTATCATATAAAAAACCATATTTTGGGCGCAGCACACACTGATATATTTGTCGTCTGGCTGAAAAATGTGGCCATTGCCGCATCCCGCTTCTTAATGGGGTCGTTTACTGCTTCTTTCCTTTGATTTGCCGCTGTTGGTGTCAGCTAGTTAAATTTTTATAACCTTGTTAGGAAGAATTTGTACCATTGTCGTTGCCATTATTCATATGTTATATAGATCTAACCGGAATGGACGACCTTCGGTAATTTCGACACAAGCAAGGTTTGCTTCCCACCGGGACTATAATAAAACCAGTAACTCCAACCCCCCCACTCCAAAAGAAAAAACCAGCAAATTTTGCTTTGCTCAGAAAAAAGATTGTTTGAGATTAAGACCGATGAATTGACAGCATTTATGGCTGTTTGATCCCTCCGAATAACTTAGGCTAGAAAGACCTGAAACTTTTTTTCCACTTTTCTTTTTATTTTACCTATAAGATTAAGATTTACTAAATTTTTTGCCCCGTGCATGAATTTTACAATTCATACCATTTAGTGAATCTATTGTCTATGGCCTGCACCCAGAGCTTGCGTCCACGTAGCAATGCTCTTCCGAATATGTTTGCATTGTAATAAATGTGTTGGGCTGCAAAGAAAATGCGGAAAAATAAAAAAACACTCTAGACTTGGATTCCATTAGAACAAGCAGGATGAAAGCTAAGTTCTGTTACCACTTTATATACAAAAGATAAATAATAAAAGTTAATACTTGATTGAATTTTTAATTAAAATTTTTTAAATTCACTGAATAACTCTAAAAAAGAGAATGAATTAATTTATAAAATTGTATTATTTGTCATATTTTTTAACCCAAAGACTTACATGTTATTTATAATTAAAATTATTTATCTAATAAAAAATACTTTGAGTTAAATAAAAATTATTATAAAATAAATTAAAATAAAAAAATCCCTAAATAGTTTAACTACAATTCCTAATTATGCTAAAATATGTAAATAAATTACAAAATAGTAATTACAATATAATTTATAGGATGATAAGAAAATATTTTTTATAGTGTGTCCTATGTTAGATTCTTTCATTTGAAAGATACTCATCTTCTAGTTGATAATGAAGAATTGATGTCTTCCATGTCATAAGAATAAATACTTTGAATAAATTAACATCCTTAATATGAACTAAAACTAGCAGTTTCTTTTATGAATTATTATGGAAGTAATGTCATTAATAAATAATGATGTCAATCATCAAGTACTTGGTTGTCTGCTCTAAGAAAATCAACAAATATGAAGCGTACCTATTTCTAAGTTAATAGGATTAAGAGACGATACTAGGTTCTCGTAGAGTTCTTCACTAATATAAAAAAGAATTGTTTGTCTCCTTATTAAGTTTTCCACTAATACAAAAGGAATTGTCCATCTTAATCAGCACGTGATTATCAACTAATATTTCTTCTTTTTTTTGAATGACGAACTCATGAGATATGAATAGATTGTTGTAAGTAGACATATTATCATGTAATTTATTAGTTGGTAAAAATAAAAATTAAATTTCTCACTTTTTCTAAAATCCCGTTAAACATATTATAACCATAAAATTCCAATACTAATAAACTTATCATATCTATCCATGATTGAATTTCAAACTTATCATACCTTAATTGAAAATATTGAGTATAATTTCATCATTCAGTTATACTATATCAAAGTTTAAAATACATAAAAATCATTTTCTTGTCTTCACAAATATCATTATATTTGAAATAGACTTCAATTTTTACTAACCAACTGACAAAATATTTAATAAAAAAATTTCCATTAAAGCAAGAAATATTTTTGAAATTAAGAACATAAATATGAACATACTAACTACGAGTGATATCTTTAATACAAGACCTGTTATATTCATAATTCTGTAAAATTACTTTAAACAGTGTTTTCCCTTTATAATCTTTGTTGTTGAAGAGATTGCCTCAAACATGTAAAACAACATTAACACAAGCCAAACCTACTTTAATACCACCTAATATGGGATGGAAGTATAGGTACATTAGATGATATCAAACAAAGAAAATCCAAGTTTTTATACCATTTAATGTAGGATGAAAGTGCGAGAAATTAATAACAAAAAGTCAACATTCGATTAAATATTTAATAAGAATTTATAGAATCCACCGTAATAACTCTTAAAAAAGAATAAATTAATTCAAACAAATTGTATTATTTGTCATATGTTTTAGTCATATACTTACATGGTATTTATAATTAAAACTATTTATCTAATTAGAAAATTACTTTTAATTTAAATGAAAAAATATTCTAAAATAAATTTAAATAAAAAATTCTCAAATAATTTAACTAAAATTCTTAATTATATTAAAACAAGTAAATAAATTATAAAATGGTAATTATAATATAATTTATAGGATAATAAGAAAATATCCTTTATAACATCAATTACTTATTACCATATCTTACAAACATAGTATTATTGTTTGATTTTAACATTTTAAAAGTAATTTAGGCCTTTGTGCACTCAGATATACAAAGATATGTGCTTATGCAAAGTGGCTAAGTATTGGTTATCTCTAAACTTTGGAGAGCATTCTTTGCTCTAACTCAATTAACCTGTTATCTCTACCTTCAATCTCCATTAGACTATCTTGAAATTTAGCATAACATTTAGTAAGTCCCACCATTAACTTTTTGCATGGAGCCAGGCCTTCACTCTAAATGTTGGCTATGTAAAAGCCAAAAGAAGTGACAAAGCAACTCGATCCTATGGGTGATATTTTTCCTATTCGTTTTATCATCTTGATATTTCCACTCGAGATCGGCACATTCCAGGTCCTAATGTTCTGGGATTAATTGTAGACTGTAATTGGAGCTTTTATAATGTCCCTTTTTCACTTTAACCTCGTAACCAAGTTAACTAAGCAAAAGGTATCCTAATGTGATAGAATCTCATATTGGAAAGGAGAAGAGGTTCTTTGGACTTTATAAACGTGGACATTGTACACTCTAACAAGTTAGACTTTTAGAAAGAGAGTAATGACTTCGTGATAAGTAGTATTAGAACCGACTCAATTCGAATTTGATGTTTGCCGCCAAGCGCTTTATGCCCGGAAGTAAGCTAAGAGGCCTCGGTCCACAACGAGAATGTTGATGGATTCGGTAGGGGAGAATGTGACAGAATCTCACATCGAAAAGAAAAAGGAGGTCTTTAGGCCTTATAAACGTGGGCGCTACACACCCAACATGTTAATCTTTTAGGAAAAAAGTAATGATCCTATGACACCAAGTTCAAAATTAAAACTCTTATGCAAAGCTGAATCTAACAATCATAATCTTTGGAAATATCAAACTACTGCTTAATATGTGATCTATACTTCATTTTTAACTAATAATTGAGTTTTCATTAAATAACTTCTAAATATAGTATCAAAATTTTTTATAACAAAAAAAATCATTAAATTCAAAACCATTCTAATTCTTTTACTTTCTCTTTAACAATTTTCTATAAAAGTGTTAGAATTTAACATGTAATTCATGATTATTTGAATGTTACCTTAAGTCTTTTTCAGGGTTTGAATGATTTATTAACAAAAGATAATTAATATAACGTGGTATTGCTGAGGTTTATAAGGTTTAAAAATCTCTTTTTTTTTATCTTAAAAGATAATTTATTAAGATGTACAATCTTTATGACAACCTATGTATAACCTATGTTAAATTTCGTTCCAGTAAACTTTAGAACAACACGTAAGTGCAGAAAAATAAAGGAAATTCTAAATTACTTTTCTCTTCCGAACGAGCAGGCTGGCTGCACAAGAGCCTTTGTCAGACTTATATTGTTGCCACTTGGCTCCAGAAGGTACGAAAAGAAAACAGAGCCATGTTAGTCGGCCGCATTCAGAGTCTATTTCGGGTTGGGCCTTATGACAGCCGAATACAATTAAGTTATTTCAACGAGTTAAACTTATAAATTGCCACAATCAGATAAATTTTCAGTTACACTAGAATCTCCCCTCCAACTTCTGACAAACATACTGAAAAATTAAAGCAAAACCAACTTTAAAACTAACATGTGCTGGACTAAACATTTCTTGGTGCTTTTGGTTTCTATCAAGGCTTTATAGCTCACTGACCATTATACACACACATACATGGCAAAGCAAACAAAATTTATATTATTTAGTATCTAAAACTAATAAAGAATAATATATGTTTATATTTTGAAACTAACTGAACGGTTATGAAATAATTTTTTAACATGATATCAAATCTGGTTTAAAAAATTTCTTTAGAAAGGAGAAGCACTTTTAAAAAAGAGACAATATTTTCTTTCAAAAGAAATAAAGAGTTCCTGGTATGAGAAAAATACTACTTGCACTAATAATATTCTATCACTTTTTTTTATTTTTCTTATTTATTTTATTAGTTGTGTAATTCTATTGAGTCACTCGTTTTTTATTTATTAATGTTATTCATTTTGATTATAATAATCGACGATAAAATAGTTAAGAGCACAAATATGAAGATTATAATTTCATATGTTTCCATGACAACAAGGATCACATAACATAGACTTAATAATAAAAATTATTTAAATCAGAGTTAAATAATGTGAGTATATTTTTATAGTATTGATAAAGATGATTATCTTATTAATGAACTATTATATGATTATGAGATGAAGAAGGTTTGATTTAAAGAAAATGTGAGAATATTTTTGTAAATTCATAATTTTATTAATGTTAAGGTAATCAATTTTGTTAATTATTGTGCATTGGTTAAAAAATTTATGAATTATCTTGTCTTTTATATTTTTGGCAAGAATACATTGTTTTGTATATATGATTTGTGTAATAAATTTTATTATCCAAAAAGTGAAAAATATTTCTTTATTAAATATTTTATAAACTTTAAATGAGTGTATGAAAAGTTCAATACTCTTCTTCCTTTTAATCTTGCCATGGGAATTCAATAGTTTTAATGTGAATAGTTAATTATTATGAGTTTTTTTATATGGTTGTTATTTGAAGTTAATACCACCCAAACACACGTCCTTAAGGATTACTTTTTTTGTAATATCTTTACTCAATTGAAACAAGTAAAGGGTTTTTGGACTTTCCTCGTAATACTACTAGTGCTATTGTGAGCTAAGTTACATAAAACAAGATTGGTCACGATAATTATGATAGTAAAGGTGGTCAAGGTGTCAAAGATAATGGTGGTCATTATTTTGGTTAAAATGGTGGTCATAAACAAGAAAATCAAACTAAACAACTTGCTATTATTACGATGAAATTGGTTATATACGATGTAATTGTTAAAAGTTTTATAACAAATCTTAGCAATTGTTTCATATTGCTAATATTACAACTTAATAAAGTGGTCATATAGTTATATCTTTTCCAATGACAATATTATACTTATTTTTATTGATAAGTTTACTTGTTTTATTTAGTACCCAACCTCTTAATAATCTTCTACTCCGAATCCAATTATTAGTGATTAGTCAAGCAAACTAATTACATGTCTTATATCATCTTCTCAAAAAAAAAAAAATCATTAATTGAAGCATAACATATCATATCATAAATGAGATACATATTCTTTTATTTTTTAATTTTCAAAAAAATCTTTTAAGTATTACTTTAGTTGATGACTCAACTATTTATGTTATAGGTTTTGGAATTGTTGTTCTTATATTAGACTTTTTATTGTTATTTGTCTTATGTTTAATATATGTTTATAAAATTACTCAAACTTTAAACAATTATGTGTGTTTCATGTTTTTCGATCATTATATCTTTTAAAATCTTATAATGAGGAAGATTATCAATAAAGAATATGAGTTTAAAAGCTTGTATATTTTTCAAATTGCTCCTTTGATCACGCCTAAATCTATTGTTTGCCTAAATATTCTAACACCTGTTGAGTTTCATTATCAATTAAGGCATTTATTCTTATTTGTTTTGAAAAAATTATTTTCTCTTATATAATATTTTCTTCTTTATGAGTGATATCAATTTGTCAAACATCATATTGTATCTTATTTGCTTATGGTTAACAAACAATCTACATTTTGATATTTAAGATTTATGTTTAATTGTCTTTAAACCTGATTTTTAATACTTTATTATTTTTATTGATAATTATTATTGTATTACTTAGTTATATTTAATGAAAAATCATTTAGACTTATTTTTCATATTTTATACCTTTTGTATTAAGATTAAAGGATAATTTAATATTTCATATTTTGTAAAGTAATGATACCAAAAAATGCTTTTTCAAGCCTTTTAATTCTTATATTTCATAAAATAAGATATTTCATTAGTCTTGATACGTTGACAATTTAGTTGAAAATGGTGTCATCGAAAGTAAAAATTAGACATTTAATAAAAATTGTCAAAACACTCCTTTTTAAAGAAAAGTACCTAAACAATTTTGAACTAATACTTACATATTTTATTTTCTTAATTAGTCATATGCTCTTATCATTTTTTAATGTTGATATCTCTTATTTTATTTTATTTCCTTCTTATTCATTATTTTCAATTAAGTTGCATATTTTTTTAGTTCGCTTATTTTTTTCATTATGTTTATCTTTATATGTTTAAATTTAATTTTTAATCATTCAAATGTATTTTTTTTTGGGATATTCTTATCTTAAAAAAAGTGTAAGTGTTATTTTACTAAATTGGATTATTATTTAATCTATAATGATATATTTTTTAAGACTATTTCATTTTTTTTTTTTTAGTCTTATATCTAGTAGTACAGAGGAGGAAGATGATCTTTTAGTACATACTATAATTACTATTATGGTTCTACTTAGTCCATTAAACTACTTATTATTCAGGTATATTTTGTTGTACTTTATATCATAATTCATATCTTCCACCAATTTTTAATCTATAAATGCTAGTCCTGATTTTTCTATTATCCTTTGAAAAGACATACAAAAATGTACTAAGTTATCTTTTCTTTTTTAATTCATAAATATTTGTAATGTAATTTGCATTATTTTATTTTTTAATTTTATTTATATTTCTAAAATATTAATAAAGACTTTATCTCCTCCCAATTAGTGGATTATAATGAAAGAAGATGATAACTTTAAATCATAATGATAATTTAAAATTAACACATTTAATGGAAAGTAAGTAAGTTATTTGTTTCAAATAAATATTTGTTATAAAACTTAATCTTAATGACTTTTTTAATTGTTTCAAAGTCATATTTGTTGCCAATTAGTATAATTAAATATGTGAAATAAATTATTCTAAAATTTTTTAACACTAAATTTATTTTTATGAGACTATTTATTTTTCTTTTTATTATTAATCATTGACCTTTATTTTTAATTATATGTTAAAAATAATTTTTTATGACAACTTACAAAAAGAAGTATTTATAAATTAACTATTGAGTTTATTGGTTAAAGAGAGTGATAAGGCTTGCGGACTTTAAACATTTTTATATAGATTGCAATAAAGTTCTCGTACTTAATTTGAAAGATTTAATTATGCAATTTAAAAATTTAATATGAAAAAGAGTAATTGTAATTACTTTATATTTTATCAACAACCTAAAATTAGTATATTTCGTTAATTGTTGATATTAATGATATTGTTATAACAAGAAATAACGATAGATGTATTTTAGCCCATAAGTCTTTTCTTCACACATTTTTATACAAAAACCTTACATGAAATAAAAATAATATATTTTTATATTAAAAAAAGTACATGTTTGATTTTTTGCAAGAAACTAGAGAGTTGAAAACCAAATTTTATAACATTCAGTATACTTACCAACGATTCACAATAAATGACTAAAAATTATTCATAAATCCTAAAAAGTATTAGAAATTAATTAGAATATTAAATTATCTTAGAATGATACATCCTAAAATTACATATTTTATTAATGTTGTAAGTCAATTTATGTTTTCTTTACAACTTACTCATTAAACATTTTTTAAACAAATTTTATATTATCTTAAAGAAGTTACAACATGTAATATATTATACATGATCATACTTATATTGAGTGTTTTTCAAATTGAGCAAATTTCAAATTTGACAAAAGATCTACTACAAGTCATTGTATTTTTGTCAAAAAATAAAATTTAATGCCTTAAAAAGAGTAAGAAGCATAAAATGATATCTTATGTCAATACAAAACATAGTATAGAACCATAATATAGTCCATATATGAGCTATATATATATCAATTGCTAAGTGAAATTAAAATTGAAAATTCAACATGATGTGACAACAAAACTACTTTTTACATTGTATCAAGTCCAAATTTTCATGAGAATCAAACACACTAAAGTTGACTATCACTCTGTTCATGAAAAAATTCAACAAAACCTCATTTTCACTACAAAAAAATTAGAGAGCAATTAAGTGATATTTTCATAAGAACACTTTAAGTGGTGCTAGGATCAATCATAGTTACAACAAATTGAATATAATTAACATCTATAATCCAACTTGAGGGAAATACTGTAAATATAATAAGTTGATATATAATTGTGTGTATATATATAATTACTTGATTATAGAGTGGATCATAGAACTAATTATACAATTGATTATAGGAGTGGTTTCTAGAAGATATTGATTCTTTGCTATATATATATTGACATCTTATGTTATGACAGTGAAAGTTTTTTTTTTATTTTTTTATTTTTTTACAAAAACGAATATTAGCTGCTTGAACTTGAGAAATGCGGACAATGAATGCTAACAAACCAGTAAAGAATCAATGAATTTCAAAAAGCATACACCTGTACATATATAGACACACACACATAAGGGACAGCAAACTAAAAGTATATTATTTATTATCTAAAACAAATATTAGCTGCTTGAAGAAAGTATTTAAGATGAGAAATACAGACAATGAATGCTAACAGCCTAGGAAAGAATCATTGGATTTCAAAAAGCATACACCTGTGCTGCACAAGTGGATTAATTTTAAGCGCTGTAGCATTACAAGCAAGCGACCAATTTTGTTTCTAACAAGGACCCCTGATACATGATGATTGGTTCTTGCAGTAGCAAACATAAGAAAATAAGCTGATGCTGTACTTGCATGTACTAATAGCCCTCACATTCAATTTACATCCCAGTATACACACACTTGATTTCACCGGGGGAACCACAAATGTGCATTCAATCACAAATATATGCGATATGCATTTCCCAGGGCAGTATAATTGATGATGTGGGGAAAAAGCATGCTCCAGTATCACCTATGCAAATGGCAGCAAGAAAAAGAAGCCGGCATTTCTGTTTGCCTTGATACAATCTACAAACAAACGTACCTCAGATTCAAGCCTCTGATGAAGATAGAAGGGGACTGTTAAGACTGCCAGTGTTTGTGGAGTAATGGATAGGAGTTAGAGCAGGATCCTGATAGGCAGTGGCCAATTTATCAAAGAATTCAGCCATTTCAGTGTCATTTTGATCTTCTCTATCCTTTTTTATCAAAACCTGAGGTACAAAAAAGGTCATCACTTAGGTAAATCTACTATGTGCTTTTCCTCAATGTCTTTCTCAAAAGCTTAGAGGGCTGGTAAAATGAAAAATAGATAGTGCTACAGAGAGGGTGCAATAGCAGCATACCTCAGCTGAGTAAGCAACAAAAATGGGAAGGAAGCGTTTCCGACAGTACTCATTAAATAGAAGAGTAAGGACTGGAAGAGGAAAAATTAAGGTTGATGCAAGAGGTAGCTTCTTCACAGTAAAAATCCCCACTGCAATTGCATGCATGAGAATGAGAGAAAATATCATGGAATTGTGCACGATAGGCCAAAACTTCCCAGCAGTTTCATACTTGGGAGCATACACATTGATGAACTGCACAATGAATTCACAGAATATCAAAACCTTTCCAAAAAGTTGACGATTTATGAAACAAATACATAACATGCAAAATTGTGCCAAAAATATACAAATATTGCCAAACTGCCACTCCCATTACTGAAAAAAGAATCGACAATTCAGATGCATGGTAAAAGAGGAAAATTATAATGGTTTACTCATTTTTGGTCCCATGGACTTGGGCTGTTTTCTCAAGTTACTAGATCAGTTGGTCACCTTGAAGGTATTTATGACTAATCTGTCTGGAGGAACATCCACATGCACAAAGTTTAATGGTCCTCGTCAAATAAGTCCAGTGTTGTCCATTTTGGCTCATGTGGCCTCATGATTTTGACACACACAAGGTGCACCATGAGGTAGAAATATCAACCACAATTATAAGCTCAGAATCACCCATCTCCTAATGTCCTCATTAAGAGGTCCACACTTCTGTGTGTTAGCTGCCAACTACTTCATACCAACGCAAAGTAAATGTGGTACTAAACACTAATGGCCTCAGTATGACACTAGGTATTCTCTGTTTTGGCTTACACAGCCTCAGCAATTTATCCCACAAAAGGTGGCTAGAAAGATGAAATCTTGACTGCAGTTGTAAGTCCAGAATCATCTTAGTACATCTGATGTGGGATCATAAGAGAAAGCACCATTGGAGGTGATCGCACACATTCATCAAGTTGTCTGCTAAATTTGCAACATAAACTACAAAATAGGAATGACCTGAGGCCACTGCTTTCTTAACAGCTGCAAGAAAAAAAGGATCTGATTCAAAATTTCCTATGCAGTAACAACCATGAAATCCTACTTGTCTTGCTCACAAAGCCTAAAACACTAAGCTTTTCTCAACAGTAGTAATAATGTCCTCCACAACAACAAAGGGTCTGCAATAGAGAAGTTCATGCATGCCATGCTAACTTATAAATTGGATACAGGAGATAGTAGAAAGCAATAACAGAAACTAAGGATAGTTAACAGACCTGATTACGGAAGATGATGTACGCAAGACAGAGGTACACCAGCAGGAATGGCAGAATCAGTGGTGCTAGGAAAAAATATGTGATCCCAAGAAGTCCAAAGAAAAGAACTTTTGGAAGGTCCCTGTGGTAAGGAATAGATGGAACTTCAAGTTCATCATCTTCTCTTTTGGTGAAACATCTTGCAAACAGACTGAAAATTAGAGGGATTAAACGAAAGAGTTCTGATGAAGTGCCGGTCCATCCAGATGTAACAACATACGCAATAAAAAATGATGCCTGCAGTCAAACATAGCTTGTCATCAGGATGAATCATGTGATACATGCATATTCTTTTCCATCAAATGCTTAATTGCACAATAACTTGTTCCTGGATTGTGCTTCATCATTTTGCAAATTGGTTGCTCAATTTCAACCATATGCATGGGCTTTGCTAAAAATTGTTATCATGCATGGCATAGCTTTTCTGTCACCATAACTTGCATAACAGTTGCCTATTGTTTGTTATATGTCTTAAAAATCAACAATTGGCTCATTGCTGGATCAGAGAAATGAGAAGAGTTAATCTATTTTACTTTCCTCTTACTTTTTTAGTACATTTTTCCCTCTTTTCTTGGCTTATTTTATTGGTCTATTTATCTTATGCCAGACCTTAGATGATTAGCATCACATGATAAATGAAAGGTCATTTCTTGCTTGAACAACCTGCAACCCAACCTGAAAGAAAATCCCACAAATGAAGGACACTTTTATTTGACCAAATCTTCCTTGAAATCATGACTATACATTCTATGAGTGTCAATCAACTCCTTGTAAGTTCCCCCACTACTGACAAACGAAACACAAGAAAAAAGATATGTGTATAGGATCAATAAGAATGCTTCGGCTACTCAACTAAGGTCAACAGACTCATTTCCATTTTTCGGAAGTTCATTTTTGAAAATTTAGTTTGCTTGTGTGACCTAAATTCAAAACAAAGGTAAGAAACCTTTCCTTGACCCCCCAAATGTGGGAGCCTAGACATCCTTTTTATGTGACCTAAATCCACATCTTCAGGTAAGTCTCTAGACACCATGTTTAGACTACGTTTTATTTTATAGGTAACCATGTTTAGATTTTTTTTCCTGCTTACCCATTCAATCCCCTAATTTCACAAGAACAATAATGAAGTTTGCAGAAGTCTCCCACAGGAGATACATGACCTCACCTGCGCTGGTACAGCCACAGCCAGCTTTGCAGGGATACTCTTTAGGTCAAGGAAGATGGAAATCAGGTACATTGCTGACCCAGAAAATACAGTCGCAAAGAAGACATTCCATATTGTGAACCAAAGTACTTTGTTACACGCACTCTTCTCTATATCACTATGAGAAATGTATCCTTGAATGGAAGAGAGAAGCTCCATGATCCAAGGCACAGTCTTTAAAAATAGCTGAAGAATTAGACTGGGAAGATATCCTGTAATCACTTGACTTACAAATGTTCTGCAAACAAGACTAATGTCAGTACTTTACACAATTATGGAAGACAAATGAGACTAACCAAACAAGATTTCTGGATTAAATAATTTGAATGCCACTAAAGTAATTGCTAAGGGCTTTGTAGGTAAATGATGTATGTATAGCACAAATTGCAATGTGAATCAACCTCAATGGCAAAGTGTTGAAGAAGAATAAAAATTTTCCAGAGAATTGAAAAAGAAAAAGAATAAAGTTATTCTTATATGGTCCAAATATCAAGGCTCAACTAATCTTGAAATTTTTTACTTACATGGTTAGGATGCTTTTCAAGAATGGAAACCAAATCTCCAACTGACTCAGGTTAGCAAGACCTTGCACAACCACAACTGGAATAAGGAATAAAATTGTAAGCAGAACACAAGCAACTATAACCACGAGCTTAGAAACCCATCTTCGCATGAATGATGAAGAGAAAAAAGGCCAATAAACATCATTAGGCTCAGGAGCTTGCTCTGTGATCCAATGTGTTGGGTTGATTGATTGTTGCAAATGGGAAGCAATAGCAGCACCATACCGAGACTTGAAGGATACAAAAGCAGCTCGAGAGTCCTTGCACAAAAAGATGGAATTTAGATTAATAGGATGCACCTAATAACACGATAGAAGTGAAAATTTTAAGAAGCTCAACAAGAGATGAAACAACAGATCTCAACTCATAAATATCAAAAGACAAAAATATTGATTATGGACATCAAAATGAATTTATAGAACTAATTAATCTTTCATAAATTGCTGATCACTTTTGAAAACTATAGGTAAGTATTCAATCACAGTAAGAGAACTGTAAACTAATCTCCAAAAATTCCTTCCAACCTTTGAATATATTATTCTCCAGATTGGATGTTACCAATTTTTTTTACCATTATGTGCAACAGAAAGGATTATCTCATGTTAACCTGCTTAGATCATGGAAGACGAAGATAGATCAAAGGCTGTATTGTACAAGGAAAACAAGATATTACTAGAAGGAAAGAAACAAAAAGCGCAGCGCTTACTTCAGCCAATGACACCTCTGATTGCTCCAATCTCACATTCTGCTCTATGTCTTCTAGTTTCTTCTCATAATGGTCCACAAGGTCAACCTTGTCTCCAGACAATCCATGGCGCTTATACTTCTGTTGAGAAGGTCCTGTTTGCAAGTGAACAAGTTTTTTATACTGTTTCTTTGCTTCATTCTGCACTCAGATAAAAAAAAAAAAGCAACACAAGGAGGATTAGAGCAACTTAAAAGAAAGCTGGGATTCATAAGTTACCAGATCCATTAATTTTGTGCTTCTAGAAATTTTTAGCAATAAGATGAAATGATCAGATTCCTTTCAAGTTCACTTCACAAACAGTGGAAGGCTATTAAGTTTTTATACCAACAGTAATTTCTTGCAAGTAGTCCAATCGCTATGGCACTTGACCTACCACCATGACTTAATCTTGGAAACCGTTAGACACCATACACGAACAAAGAAAATTGGCATAGCCAAGAAGAAGAAGCTTGGTAGCTGTGCCTCTCAAATATTAATTTTAGTCCATGAAGGAGTTATTTTTTAAGTCATTTTGTTCACACACACAAAACTATTATGGTTTATGGATTTCTGAAACCCTTAGCTTCAATTTGGCTTTCAGGTGAGATGCCTAATCTACTAATTTCTCAGTTTTATCCTCAGGTATCACTATTACAAGCATCTTAGCATTAGAATCCAAGTTTTAATCATGTTATCCATTGTTTCTCAGAAGTTATTAGCCATAGGAAATAATTCAAAGAATCAAGGGTCCATAGTAAGAAGTTTCAAAGTCTCACAATTTGTATGGCTTAAAAGCAGAATTTAATTACTAGAGAAATGACACATTTGTTCACAAGCTCTCCCAGATTTTTATTTTCCACAACATGCAAGGCTAAAAGCTGTGGCAACAATCACTAACCTCTTTAGAACATCTTAGCATATAAAGAGTGCAGCCAAACATAAAGCAATATCTTGTTCACCAAAAGTGTCAATTTCTTCCCATTTTTCCTTTATATATATATATATATATATATTTGGAATAATTTTTTCAATCCACAGACAGGAAAAGTGATAGCAATATGTTCTTCACCATGGGTTAGGAGTTATTAACATAATTCTCATTCTACTAAGGGAAAAGAAATTAATAAATCTTATTGATAGTCTCCCAAGTACCTCTCTCTCTCTCTCTCTCACACACACACACACACACAAAATGTCTGTGTGTTGCACACACAAAAAATGAAGCAGTGTCACGTATAATAAGAGGCCTGGAGAAGAACACATCAATAAACGGGTTTTAGTTATCTAATTTTACAGCTGATTTTTATGAGTTCTTATACTCTCCAAGAACTGCCCTTGCAAGATATTCTCTAAACATTTAAAACTGAGGCTGTCCTGCATCACATCCATAATTCTGCATCACACATTTGCAACCAACAAATGGAAGAGAAAACAATACATACATAATAAAAACAAGGGGAAAATCCATTTCTTACAATAAGAGCCCGTAGCTTGCTTGTGCGACGAACAACAATGTTTGACAGATAAGTAGTAGGATGATACTCTTTAAAGAAACTCTCAACACTGTCGCTGACACTGCTGCCAACTGAAACAGGAATACTGCGAACTAAGATGGTGAACTGATGTGGCTGAGGTTTGGAGGAAAGAAAAAAAGCAATCCTTTTGGAAGAAATATATCTATATTCCTGCAGAAGCAAATACCACTCACATGTGAATGCTTTGGACGAAGTAAACTTCTGGCAAATGCATTTACCACACAATACACAGCTGCATCAAGTTTGACTTACATAATAAAGTAGACAACAGATGAAAATAGTCAGGACATAAACAGCAGAGAAATGAATCCATAACCTGAAAAAATGGCCAAGATTAGTGAGATTTTTTTTCCCTCCATCAACCAGAAAGACAACTGGATCTGCTGGATAAGAACATACATTTACAAGGACCCACCCAAGCACACAAGCATGTCACTAATTAGCATGAAAGCAAGTCATATCTCTAAGGAGACACAAACAAGTCACATTTCACAATACAGTTCAGAGCAAGAAAGAAAGTTTAAGCAAGATAAATTTAGTAGAAGACACAAACATTACTAACTTCCTCATGCAATTCTCTAAAAAGGAAGCACGAGAAAGTGAATTAAACAGATCACAGGAGGAGTGGTTTAAAAAATATTTCTGAGCTTTAAGAACAAAAGACCTCCATGATAAGCAGATGAAGTAAATCTACAAGCTGCAGCAAGAGTTCAAAATCAGTATTCCAACCAGCAAAGATCCACAAGATTCCTTAGACCATATAAAGAACTTCATTGGAAACAATAAATAGCTGTTGTTTAATGTATGCAGGTTGAGAAATAAGCCTGGAGACAATAATTAATGAAAAATGGTTTTAAATGAGAAAGGGCTAAGTCAAAATAATCTTAGGCACAATGTTAGGAACAAGGATATTGCTGCAATTTATCATCCAACAATTACAAAATTAACTTCAAACTCAATGTCCCTGATAAAATTCAATATTGGGTGGGAAAATACCTTTTTGATCCATCGTTTACATTTGAAATGGTAAATACATCTAACGAGTTATTCGAAAAAGCACCAAAGTCAATTTCATGAAGCTGAGTTCCTGTGCAGTTCACTGGAAGAAGGACCAAGATCCCTATTATCCCAGCAAATGTGAATATTTTGAAACTGCAGCATTCAGATAAAAAGAAAAATGAAATTCTGTGCAAAGTAACAATAGAAAAAACCAAACTAGAACAACTACAAATTGATGTATCATTAAAGTCACAAATAAATAGATATGAGAGAGGGGTATGAGATTGCCCACCCCCCTTTGAATCCCTGAAAAATGTCCATTATCATATCTGTCTTACATTAAGCTTAGATTCCAACCTATAACAGGTTGGGAAAAGATTCCTTCTTGAATAGGCAACTGCCAACCCACCGGACAAACAAGAGCTAGCCATTGCACTTGTTGCCTTAAGCAATTTGTTATTCTTTTGATAAATCCACAAATCTATTCAATGTTCTTTCATGTCACTCCCTTCTTTGTTCAGAGCTTAGAAATTTTCGAAACAAAAGAGGCATAGACAGAAAGCAATAAAGGCATAACTGGTGAATGTCTCTCTATTCATGATCCTGTTGATAAAGCAACCACTTTCTTTATTCTCTCGTCCTTCTATATCCCTCATTGTCTCCAGAAACCACATACAGTGTCAATCTTCTTTTCTGAAATGCTTTTTGTAAATGTTATGCTTAAATGAAAATACATTCAATATTTAACAGACCTCTGATTCTTTCCAAGTATTGAAACAGAAACAGGAAACTAGATTTCCCTGTTTCCTCGGACTTAGAAACAAGACAAACAGAAACAATTTTCAAGAAGCTATGATGGCACCTTTTTTTTTTTTTTTTTCAAGGAGACTATATAATTGGAATTAGAAAAAACATATCTCAGTAGATGACTGCCTTACATTTCCAAATACCAAATAAAATGCTGCATGTGACAAGTACTGCTCTACCACTAACATGAATTCTTAGTCTCTTACCAACAAAAGCATTATAGCAACATCCAAACATGGAAATACGATACCACTAAATTAGCCTAATCATGGTTGATATCTGCTTCCCAGTTTAATCCTAAGGTATGCAGAAAGAAAATCAAGTAAAGTATCATCATCGTTTGTTGGCCAAGTCAGATTACCAGAAGGTTATTGTTCGCAGAAAAACCAGAGTATCCAATCCTGATGATGACAACAGTTCCTCTTCTGACAGCTTCCATGCTGCCACAACCCAACCAGGAGAAGGAATAAGCCTAACAAGGTGGAAATGGCTTCCCTGTCTAGCATTCCCTTCAGCCAATAGCCGCGGGATATAAATTTCATAATTGGATGGCAGTTTCCTCAGCACAGAGTACATTGCAAAGAACAGAACACAAAGGCCAGAATTTATAGCCAGGGAAGTTAAAAGGGCCGAGACAAGCATTCTGCCAGACAAATCTCAGAATCTTGTAAATGATGTCCTGTCAGGTGCTACCCTGCAACAAGAACAATGAAAAAACCTCAAAGATTTATCAGACTGAACTGCTGAGTGAAAAAGGTCCATAATTTCCAAGACTCATCACAACACTGCCAAAGAAAGATGGAATTGTAACAAAGTGATGAGACCATCATACTCATGATGACACCGACAGTTATGACAACAACCCGACATAATGACGATAACAAATTAACCTTCCATATAACGGTAACCGCCAAGTAAGAATGTCATAAACTAAGCAAACAGTTAACAATTCATTAGAAAGATAAACCAGTTAGCGTTTCACTTCAAAATAGAGGTAAATGCCATTATTTTCAGTTAATCGGCTCTAACTGGAACTCCAACTCGGAGATCTTCAGCCTGAAAACCGAGTCCAGCACTCACCGTGCTCTGTAATTAACAGAAACAGAAATTGAATGGTGATCTCGACTAGCATAAACAGATGATAAGGCTGATATAGAGATAGGAATAGTAGAAAAAAGCAAGAGATCAACAAGAACAACCACAGAATCAAAGAGCTAACGTATATGTCAAAAAGAAAAAAAAAACACATTCGATTGCTGGAGAAGATCAAACCTGGCTGTTCGTACTGCTTAAATTTTGGTGCCCAACTGAAACGGACGCGCGCGCGTGCGTGCTTAATGCAAAACAAAATGAGATTTTGTCTATTGTAGTGACAAGCAGCTTTTGGTCCCTGTTTTCCAATAGAAGAAGGCGAGGTGCGTTTAGCCGTAGCCGCGCGCGTACGGTCACTGCTCACCTTGCTGCTCGAAGTTGATTCATCTAAATTACCGTAATAACCCCCCCGGTCCCCTGCAGATTGACAGAGGCCAGTGATAATTCAGTGTTTCTTTACTGATTTGATTTAAATTTAGAATATTTTAAATTTAAAAATAATAATTTTAATTTAATATATTAAAAATTATTTTAATTACACATTATAATTACTTTTATTAACTAAATTTAATTTATATTAAATATTTTTATTAAATATAAATAACTTATATATTATATTACATATGAATCTTTTTATATTATTATATTATTAAATTTATTGATGTAACATATAATTTAATTTTTTAAAAAATAAAAATAAATATAAATAATATAATTTTTTATAATATTTAAAAATAGTATTTATTTTATTATTTTTAAAATTTTAACAATTTTAATTACACTAATAAAATATATATATATTTGTGGTTGATATGTGATTAATTGACGTATACTTATATTTAATAAAAAATACTTAATATAAATTAAAATTAATATATTTAAAAAATTAAAATAAAATAAATATAATTATTAAAATATTTTCACAAAATAAGTAAAATTAATTTTTTTAAAAATATCTTAATATAATCTTCTCCCCCTTAAATAGATAAAAGTGTGAGTTACAAAAAAAAAAAAAAAACTATCAAATTTATGTAGAAATCGTTTATTCCTTTCTTGTCACGTTTTCTGCGGTATTTGGCTCTCTTTGAGGAGGATGAGGAGGAGAGATGCAAGAGTCAACGGTTGAAATAACAGCTGCCAACCAGTCAAAGGCTCGAGAAGCCTCGTCATCATCCTACCCTGTCGAATGTCTTGTGTCTGTCTAACAACTTCTAGGATTAAATTAAGGTTGAATTTATTTTGGTTAAAAATTAGCGTAAAATATTATTTGAACGTAACCATTTAGGATATGATATAACTATTTAAGCAATAGTAGGTGTGGAAATACCAAAAATTTTAATTTAATTAATAAATTAATATTTTTTAAAATTAATTTATTATTTAATAAATAAAATTTTATATAAATTTTAGTAAAAGGCAAAGAATATTAAAATAAAAAAGTACATATAAATAATTACATCAATTTTATTTTATGCTATTAAAATTTTGGACATCTACTTTAAATTATCACGTAGATAAAATAAGTTTTTAAAGAATAAATATTTTTCAGAAAACAAAAAATTATTGATCCAAAATTTTAAAAAAATTAAAAATTCTCACTTTGGCTGTGTATTTCCGTCTCCAATTATATTAACATTTAATTAATACCTTCTTTTTTCAATGTTTCTTTAACGCCCTCCCCTTGACAAATTTATTATAGTCTTTAATTTTTAATCGCATGCTAGGGGGATGCGCAGGTTGCAACTATTGCATTCAAAACAAATACAGTTAATAGTTACCAATTCAAGGATAAATATTAAACTAAAAATAAATATGATTAATACTCTCTCAATGACAATTAACCCCGCTAACCCCAAAACAAATCAACCCAAGAGTAAAATTCATGAAGACCAATCCCTTAAAAAAAAAAATCATGAAGACCATGTTGGTAAGTCTTTTCAGTAGGCACTCTTGCAGTGCTACATATGGCTTCAAGTTATTTTCAGAAATCAATGGGCTTTCTAATTTTTCCCATCACCACCCCTTCATTAGATATGAATTTCTTGACAAATGATTTCCCATTTTGATAAAAATACTTAGGTGGCTTATATGTCACGAGTCATTACTACTTATTAGGATATATAGTAATCATATTTATAAGGTATAAAAATCTCTTATTTGAATAATATTTCGTCACATATAATTTTAAATAAAGTATTTAAAATAAAAAGTGATTTGTCTATGTATTTAATTAAAAATTTTAACTTTTTTTGAATAAATATGGCCTTAAAATAATTTTAAATTAGAAAAGAATATCTGTAGGGTCATTTTTATGTTCAGCATAAGTGATTTCAACCGAGCCACTGTGCATGAGTATAATGATAATTTGTGAGGAAAACTTTGTTAATAACACTTTTAAAGTCAGAGGCTTGGAATTTTTAGGTGTTAGGTCTTAGCTATAGGGCATCATGCAAACTTTTCATCGGTGATTCAGAGGCTTCGTGGGAAGAAGACAGTTTAGCCAAATTTGTGTACCAATTGGAAGATGGAGACGGCGGGGATAGATTATATAATATCAGATACATGTTCATTAATCAAATATGTGTTGTTACATGATGATGTCAAGTAAGTGAGTTAATTTAAATAAGTCGTTTTAATTTGTTTAAAATATTTTTTTAAATTGAAAATTTTCATAATTTATAATTTTAATTACTCCAACTATAATAATTTAATTTTTATTGTCTTAAAATTTGATTAATTTGAAATTAAATTATTTTAATTTTGAATAACTCAAATTTAAAATTATATATATATATACATACACACACAATAAATTTATAATTTAACTTAAAATTTAATAGATTGAAATTTGAAATACTAAAAATTCAAATGATTTGAGATTCAATGAACTTATAATTTAATAAAATTAAGATTTAAAATAATTAAAATTTAAATAATTCAATATTTAATAAAATTAAAATTTTATAAATTTGTAACTTAAATAATTAAAAAATATGAAACAAATTAACTTGAAAGTAAGATAAAAGTAAATTTTGAAATAAAACAAAATAATAAAAACCTTTTAAAGTCACTAAGATGAATTATAAAATAAATTTAGGTTGATGAAAGATAAAACTTATCAAAAGCATTGAAATCAATTGTAGAGTTTTTTTTTTTTTATAGCTCAAAACCCCTATATTTTTGCCTTTTTGATACATCTATTTTAATAACTAATACTAATAATCATATTAGAGAACTTGAATTTTTTTTAAAAAAAATTAACAACCCCATTAATAATATTTTTAAAAATAAATCATTTATTTTATTATCTTTATTAATTTAAATATTTATATATGTCTAAATACTAAATTATTACTTACTTGTGAATGTATCATTATAATTAATTGTAAACTTGATACATTATTTTTGATCTGGTCTATAATTCAAGTTTTCATTGATATAGAATAAATTCGATAAAGTTATGGCATTGCTGTTATAAGAAACTTGTGATAATGCTTCTATCAATTTTTATCTGTACTCTTCTTTTTGCAACTTGCATTTAATGGTCAGAACATTTGTTGATTTAGTATAGGTGGTAATTATGAAGTCTTCTTGTGTCACTTTTATTTTACTTTATGTATACATTTTTTTCTTTTTTCTTTTATATTTACATGGCTAACTTCATATTAAAGCATAAAGAAAAGTAAATTTATTATTTTTAAAAAATAATTAAACATTTCCTATGATGACAAAGTAACTTCACTTTGCTTTTTTTTTTTTGTCCTCAAAATTAACTTCACTTTACTTAACACTAATGTCACAGGTACAATTATCTTTAAAAAGAAAAATAAGAAAGCTTATCTAATGTTTCAAAAGCGGGAAGGATATTCACTCTTCAAAAAATGATGCAAAATATTTAATTTCACTAATTTTATTATATAAATATAATTATTTAAATATAAAATTATGTTATATTTTTATAATTATTGAATATGTATTATAATTTTTATTTAAAAATTTTAAAATATATAAATACGAGATGTAACTGATTTATTATATTTAGATAATTTTTTATAAAATTGAATATAAGTTTTAAATTTCTATGATCTCCCAAATAGAATCCAAATGACGCACCAACCATCATGATTTTCGATATGTCTAAATTTTAACAATATAGCATTACCCTAAAAAGATTACGATAGAACGAACTTTTTTTTTTTTTCACATTTTAAGTGAAAAATGGGCTTTCAAAAAGTTAACATGTTTGTATTTTTTGAAGGATAAATAAAATGATAAAATAAAAATGAATAATAGAAAGAAAATTAAAAAAGATTTTGTAAAATAAAACATGACATAGTAATATTTAAGTGTCTAAAATTAAAATCAAAGCAAGTACAATGCCCAAGTGACATTATAACTAAAATCCCCACTTATTATTAAAAAAAATATCTTTTTACCCTTCATTAAAAAAAAAAAGAAGAAAAACATAGTGCTAAAATATGCTGATATTTAACGAGGAAAGCGACGCCGTATCAGTCCGGGGCAGGGCCCCAATCTAATTAACATTTCCCAGCTATTCAGTCATCGAAAGTCTTTATTCTTCTCGTAGCATTTCTCTTTTTTTTTTTTTTTTTAAATAAAATAAAATAAAATAAATAATTTAACATTTCTATTAATTATTATATTTATGAAATAAAATTGAGAATGAGTGTTTTTATTATTATTAATTTAAAATTTTATTATTTAAATAATTTTTAATTATAATATTAATAAATTTAAAATATATTTTATGTATAAATTTTTTTTTATTGAGTGAGTATTAACGTATTTGACTAACAAAAAGGTTACATCACCGATTAAATTATTATTTAAGTAGTTTTAATTTATTTTTTTTTACCTCGTCCCTTTGGGGAGGTAACAATTTTTACGAATTTTTTTTATTTTTTTAAATTTGTAATTTTTCATCTTCCAGCTGTAAGTTTTTAACTCAGACACAGCGGTCCGTGCCTGAGTCTCGCGGCAGTCTCGCCAGAAGCCCGCCTCGCGCTGCATTCCTCGCTCTAACTGAGTGAACCAGAGACTTAGGTTTGTTCAGATCCCACGCACTCTCGATCCAGACGCAGGTAAGGTAAGCCAATTGTTCTCGATCTTCGTTTTTCTTCGCTCGAATGCGTTTAATTCCCTTCCCAAAAGCCTTTTGGTTTTAGGAGTTCAGCACGCGTTTGGGTTGTCTAGAAGCTTCATGGAAGTAATTTTTTTTTTCCTACTGCTCCCTACGGATTTATTCAATGCTCTCGGTATTCTCATTTTTATTTTTTGGTTCTTTAAATAAAGGAAATGTGATCGACTCGGCGTCCAGCTGGACTGTCTGTGCTTAGTTAGGTGTCTTTTTTTTTTTTTTTTGTGAATTTGATGAGGTGAGGATTGTATTTGCGTTTTGAGATGATCTTTGGATTTTGTTTTACGTTTCGTTTTTTTTCCTCTTGTTTGAGGCTGCCAAACAGAGGATTGGATCTACTGTATTTTGTTTCTCATTTCAGTGTGCATTGATCCGTTGTTTTCTTTCTGATATTGTTGATTTGAAACCCATATATTGGTTGCGTGGAATTGCACTATTGAGGCACCCGCACCCCTGTTCTTGGAATATGTGTTTTTTTTTTTTTTGGTGGTGGCGATTTCTATCAAATAGTGTTTTTTTTTCTTTCTTGGTCTTAGATGGTTAAACTGGGTTTTTTAATGGGTTCATTGTGATTTTGATTTTAGAGATGACTACTATTGTAGGTTTATTGTACTTGTTTTTTGGATGAAGATGGATAATGTATGGTCTTACCCTGTCAGTTTGATACTGAACAGAAAACTTCAATGTAGGTAGGCATGTTTGGTGTTTTATGTACGTCTGCTTGAGTGATGATGAACTTAGTTCTAATATGGTGCTTTTGGGCTTTTTGTGATGTATTCTTGCAATTGCTTAATCTTTTCTTAGTAGATTTGTGAGTCTGCTAACAAGTTTTTATTGGTTGTATCTGCCAACTATGAAGGTTATGCTTTGGCAAAGTTTGTGTGCCTTCTTTGTTTAGCAACCAGTAATCACGGGTACAATTGGGTTGTATACAAGGAATACAGTGCAGACATGGGACGCCTAAAGCTTCAATCTGGAATTAAGGTGATTGAGGAAGAGCCTGAGGACCTTGACAATTTTTCTTCTAACAAAACCACTTTAGCATGTATGATTAATGCGGAAGTAGGTGCTGTATTGGCTGTCATGAGGAGAAATGTCAGGTGGGGCGGTCGTTACATGTCAGGTGATGATCAAATGGAACACTCATTGATTCAGTCTTTGAAGGCATTGCGGAAGCAAATATTCTCATGGCAGCATCCTTGGCACACCATTAATCCTGCTGTGTATCTCCAGCCATTTTTGGATGTGATTCGGTCAGATGAAACTGGTGCGCCAATCACTGGTGTTGCTTTGTCGTCTCTTTACAAGATTTTAACTCTTGACATGATTGATCAGAATACTGTAACTGTAGAAGATGCTATGCACTTGGTAGTTGATGCTGTGACTAGTTGCCGGTTTGAAGTAACAGATCCTGCATCCGAAGAAGTGGTGCTTATGAAGATACTTCATGTTCTTCTTGCTTGTATGAAAAGTAAAGCATCAATCATGTTGACTAATCAACATGTTTGTACCATTGTAAACACTTGTTTCCGTATAGTTCATCAAGCAGGAAGCAAAGGTGAGTTGTTACAGCGGATAGCTCGGCATACAATGCAGGAACTTGTCAGGTGCATTTTTTCCCATCTTCCAGATGTTGACAACACAGAACGCGCATTGGTTCATGGTGTAAATCCTGTCCAGGTAGCACAATCTCATGATTCGCTCTTCTTTCAATTACAATATCTCCATTGTTTGTCTTTTATTTGGTGCTGTGAAGCTGGAGAAAAGAAAAGTTTGAAAGAGAAACAATTTTTTTGAAAATTTCTTATTGGATGTTTAATTAAACAGGCTAAAGAATTTGAATGAAAAATATTATTGTTTATCAATTAGTAATGAAAAGGGTGAGCTTTGGTTATCAACTAGTAATGAAAAGGGTGAGCTTCGGTGTGATGCAAAGGTGACTTCATTGTGGAAACATCCAATAAGAGTAAGGTTGTAGGCTTTGTGGAAACAAGAGTAAGGTTGTGTATATCTAACCGTTTTCCAGATCCCATAGTGGGAGTCTTGTGCACCAGCATGTCCTTATTTTCATTAATTATAAATGAATGAAGTCCATAAATTTCTCCTTTTTGTTTTCTTGGCATTTAAGTGACAGAAAAAGTTATTCTTATTCTAATTTGTGTGCATGGGACCTTAATGCACAGGGTGGTTTAATTCTATATTGGTTTAATTTCAAAGTCATAGGTACAGAAGTGACTTGGTGCACTGGTTTGAACTGATGTCTTGAAGGTGACCTTGATACTTGATTATGTATTCTTTCTATTAGGCTTTTTCTTCAGTATTAGTTAGTCAATGAGTGGGTCTGAAGAGCGGTTTGTACTAATATTTGGAAAACATACTAGTGTGGCTTTGCAAATACACCATATACAACTTTCTGATCATCCCATGGAAACACTTAAGACTAATGAATGTTTGATTACTCTAGATTTTCTTTGCTGAATAAATGTGAAACCTCCCTTTCTTCTACAGATTGGTGGGCCAGATAATGATTACAGTTTTGGGAGTAAACAAATGGAGAACAGCAATGGTAGTTCCGGAGTTGATGGTCAAGCATCCTGTGTCAGCTTGGGTTCCAATGCTTCAATGGTTGAGGGCTCAAGTGTGATGGAAGAAAGTACAATGGGGGTTAGTAATAAAGACGATGTGCTTCCATATGATTTACACCTGATGACAGAGCCTTATGGGATCCCTTGCATGGTGGAGATATTTCACTTTTTGTGTTCTCTGTTGAATGTTGTTGAGCATGTTGGAATGGATCCTAGATCAAATACTATAGCCTTTGATGAAGATGTGCCTCTTTTTGCCTTGAGTCTAATCAATTCAGCTATAGAATTGGGTGGGCCTTCTATTCTCCACCATCCTAGGTTATTGGGTTTGATCCAGGATGAACTATTTCGTAACCTGATGCAATTTGGGTTGTCAATGAGCCCACTTATTCTTTCATTGGTATGTAGTATTGTTCTCAACCTGTATCACCATCTGCGAACTGAACTCAAACTGCAGCTTGAAGCTTTCTTCTCTTGTGTGATATTGAGACTTGCACAGAGTAGATTTGGTGCTTCATACCAGCAGCAAGAGGTTGCCATGGAGGCTCTTGTAGACTTTTGTAGGCAGAAAACGTTTATGGTGGAGATGTATGCCAACTTGGATTGTGACATTACATGTAGTAATGTGTTTGAAGACCTAGCTAATCTGTTGTCAAAGAGTGCATTTCCAGTAAACTGTCCTTTATCTGCAATGCACATTCTTTCCTTGGATGGTCTAATTGCTGTTATCCAGCGGATGGCAGAAAGGATAGGCAATGGTTTGGTTACTCCAGAGCAGCCTCCAGTGAATCTCGAGGGGTATACTCCATTCTGGATGGTGAAATGTGATGACTATAATGATCCTAATCATTGGCTTCCATTTGTCCGCCGGAGGAAGTACGTCAAGAGAAGGTTGATGATTGGAGCTGATCACTTCAACCGTGACCCAAAGAAAGGCCTGGAATTTCTCCAAGGAACACATCTCTTACCTGACAAACTTGACCCACAAAGTGTGGCCTGCTTTTTTAGGTTCACTGCTGGATTAGACAAGAATCTTGTTGGGGATTTCCTGGGAAATCATGATGAGTTTTGCGTTCAGGTTCTTCATGAATTTGCTGGGACCTTTGATTTTCAAGACATGAATTTGGACACTGCTTTGCGGTTGTTCTTGGAAACTTTTAGACTTCCAGGAGAATCACAAAAGATTCAAAGGGTGCTTGAGGCTTTCTCTGAAAGATACTATGAGCAGTCACCACATATTCTTGCTAACAAGGATGCTGCTCTTTTGCTATCTTATTCACTTATAATGCTCAATACAGATCAGCACAATATACAAGTGAAGAAAAAGATGACAGAGGAGGATTTTATTCGGAATAATAGGCACATAAATGGAGGTAATGACTTACCCCGGGAGTTCCTATCAGAACTCTACCGCTCAATTTGCAAGAATGAGATTCGCACAACTCCAGAACAAGGAGCTGGTTTCCCTGAGATGACCCCAAGTCGTTGGATTGATCTGATGCACAAATCCAAGAAAACTGCTCCATTCATTGTATCTGATTCCAAGGCCTACCTTGATCATGATATGTTTGCTATAATGTCAGGTCCAACAATTGCTGCTATCTCTGTTGTGTTTGATCATGCAGAACATGAAGATGTTTACCATACATGCATTGATGGATTCTTGGCAGTTGCAAAAATTTCAGCATGCCATCATCTGGAAGATGTATTAGATGATCTGGTTGTTTCTTTATGCAAGTTCACAACACTCTTGAATCCATCATCAGTTGAGGAACCTGTTCTTGCCTTCGGTGATGACACAAAGGCCAGGATGGCAACTGTGACAGTTTTCACCATTGCAAATCGGTATGGTGATTATGTCCGCATGGGCTGGAGAAATATACTGGATTGCATTTTACGATTACACAAGCTTGGTCTTCTTCCAGCCCGTGTGGCCAGCGATGCTGCTGATGAATCAGAGGTTTCCCCTGATCCTGGTCATGGGAAACCTCTTACAAATTCTCTGTCTTCAGTTCATATGCAGACTATTGGAACTCCCAGAAGGTCTTCTGGTTTGATGGGCCGATTCAGTCAGCTCTTGTCTCTTGATAGTGAGGAGCCAAGATCACAACCCACTGAACAGCAACTTGCTGCCCATCAACGTACACTTCAGACAATCCAAAAGTGCCATATTGATAGCATATTTACTGAGAGTAAGTTCTTGCAAGCTGAATCCTTATTGCAGCTAGCACGAGCTCTCATCTGGGCTGCAGGACGGCCCCAGAAAGGTAACAGTTCTCCGGAGGAAGAAGATACTGCTGTTTTCTGTCTAGAGTTGCTTATTGCCATTGCGCTGAACAACCGGGACAGGATTGGACTATTATGGCAGGGTGTTTATGAGTACATAGCTAATATTGTCCAGTCAACTGTAGTGCCTGGTGCACTAGTAGAAAAGGCTGTTTTTGGACTCCTCCGAATTTGTCAGCGTCTGCTCCCCTACAAAGAGAACCTGGCTGATGAACTTTTGAGGTCACTGCAACTTGTGTTGAAGCTTGATGCTCGTGTTGCAGATGCATATTGTGAACAGATCACACAGGAAGTAAGTCGCATTGTGAAAGCAAATGCCACACACATCAGATCACAAATGGGTTGGCATACAATTATATCCCTACTTTCCATCACAGTTCGGCACCCAGATGCTTCTGAAGCAGGGTTTGATGCACTAGTGTTCATTATGTCTGATGGAGCTCGCTTGTTGCCAGCTAACTATGTTCTTTGTGTTGAGGTTGCAAGGCAGTTTGCGGAATCTCGTGTGGGACAGGCAGAAAGGTCTGTACATGCCTTAGATCTTATGGCAGGTTCTCTTAATTGTTTAGCTCGGTGGTTTCAAGAGGCCAAACAAGCAATGGGGGAAGAGGAAGCTGCAAAATCATCACAGGATATTGGAGAGATGTGGCTGAGACTTGTGCAAGGATTAAGAAAAGTTTGTTTGGATCAAAGAGAAGATATCAGAAACCATGCTCTTTTATCATTGCAAAAGTGCTTGATGGGTGTGGATGGGATTAACTTGTCCCATGCTTTGTGGGTACAGTGTTTTGATCATGTAATATTCACAATGCTTGATGACCTGCTTGAAATTGCTCAAGGACACTCCCAAAAAGACTACAAAAACCTGGAAGGGACACTTATACTTGCTGTAAAGCTCCTGTCGAAAATATTTTTACGGTTACTCCATGACCTTTCACAGACAACATTCTGCAAACTATGGCTGGGAGTGCTGAGTCGGATGGAAAAGTATGTGAAGATAAAAGTAAGAGGGAAGAAGAGTGAGAAGCTCCATGAAGTAGTCCTGAGCTTCTTAAGAACATCTTGCTTGTAATGAAGACTAGGGGAGTGCTTGTGCACAAGACTGCCTTTGGTGGGGATAGCCTGTGGGAGCTAACTTGGCTGCATGTCAACAACATTGCTCCATCTTTGCAATCGGAGGTGTTTCCTAATCAAAATTGGGAGCAATCTCTGCTAAAACAGGGCGAAAAAGGTGGAAGTTTGGTGTCCGAAGAAGCCAGTTCTATTCCTTCAGGTGAACATGTGGCTCTAGAAGGTGGTGGGACCGGAAGTTGACATTTGCTGTGCATTTTCCCGCAAATCAGACTTTGTTATATATGTAGCAGAGAGGACATTATTTTGACCATTGAGATGTGACTTTAAATTTTTGCCCCCCATTCAGGCATTTGAACTAACTGATGGCGCTCATCAAATTTCGGCGAGTCCTCAATGATGATTTGCGCGGGTTGGTTTAAATGGCACAGAAGATATGAGATGAAAGTGATGAAACTCACTTGATTCAAGAAGTGAATATGGTGGTCAGGCACAAGGGCAAGCTCACCTCCTTCGTCTAGTGCCTTTCTCATGGCTGCCTTGCATTGTATACACGAAAAGGAGGCATCCGAGAAAGAATTTTGTGTAGTTCTCTAGGATCGTTATATGGCTTCTGCAGATGAAAGAGAAGGAATCATTGTATTCACTCGTGATATTGCAGTGTTTTTATTTTGACAAGAAGTCTACGTTCTGTCTGCCTGCCGTTTGCATAATGTAGAAATTCTTCCGAAACAGTTTTCATTTTTGCTTCAAGATAATTTTGATAATTACCGTGTGAAACGTCACGGCAGCCTTTCTTCTTTCTGAAACACTACGATTAGGTTAGAGCATGGCAAATATTTTGGTATTTTACTGATTAAGGAATAATATGAGATTTAGTGAGGGATATTATAGAACGTAAAAATTTATACTTTTTGGATTTTAATTTTAATTCTAAGAGAAAAATGAGTTTATAAAAATAATTTTTTTTATTATTTTATTGTGTAGCTTACGTGCTAATAAGCTTTTGAATTAATCAAAAAAATATAAATTTATTTTTTCCATTTCTTTATTCTCATATGGTAATCAAACTTATCCCCGATCACCCAATTACAATTCACATAATCTATTAAATCATAAAGTTAAAAGAGAGAAAAAAAAAAAACAGCTTGTGAATAGTATATATATATATATATATATATATATATTTGTGCAATTTATTACAAATTTTGAAGGATAAAATTGATTCTAAAGAATTACTTAGGTCATAAGAAAAATTATTATGTATTACTCACCTATACTTTGTAGTTGATCATGAAAGTAGAAAAAAATTAGCATAATAATGACATTTTTTATGCAGTTGATTATGAATGATCAAGGTTAAAATTATTAATAATAATATTATTATTTTGTAATTTGTGTAAACCAAGGTGCACCTCACATTTTGAGAAAAAAGAAAAAAAGAAAAGAAAAGAAAAGAAAGTTGGTCTAGTAGCTAACACTAACAACATATTATATGCCCAAAAAACAATATCGTAATGTAAAATAAAATGAAAATTCTGCAAATTATGTTATTAAGGAAAAATGCACCATGGTGGTGTTAGAAAACTTATTGCACAAGGAACACTAATTATTTTTATTAAGAGGTCATCGGAAAATAAATTATATAATAAAATAATTTTTTATTCTTATAAATCGCATATTTAAAAAATATATTTTTTTTCTTCACCGTACCATAAAAATCTGCTGCAACGCTAATTTTACCGGTGACCATCACCGGAACCCCAACCGTTTCCACCCCCAACAAGTCGTTCTCTTTATTGCCATACGTAACAACACTTGCAATTATAAAGGTTAGGTTGTTTTTAATGATAATTATTTGTGGAATTCGACAATTTTTTATAAAATTAAATAAATAATTAAATAATTTATATCAAATAAAAAAATGAATTTAAGATTAAATTGAACAAAAAAAAAAGTTGATACCAAATAAACTATTAATGACTGGGCAGTTTTGATGAATTTTAGTATACCAAAAACTTAATTTCAAAATTTCTGTGGCCAAAAACATTATGCAATCTTTCCCTCGATTAATTTTAGTTTTCAATGATATTAAACTCATTTTCGAAGTCAAAACTGTCAAGTTTGAACCATCTAAAGATATCACTTTTAGAAATAATTGATTTTATTTGTTTTGAAACAGAAACAAAAACAAGAAAATTATGTTGTTTTTTTTTTTGTTTTTTTGCTCCTATTGCTAAAAAAAAAAATCATTTGTGTTTGTGATAATTTGATAATGGCAATATCTGTATTAAAAAATCACTGTAAATTGGAGAATTTGATGGTAAGTTCTCGTTTAGACAATTAATCATGGTCGTATCATAGTAAAAAAAAAAATAATTTAGATATAAAATTATAATGCTTGAGTATTAATTTTTTTATTTTTTAATAAAATAAAAAATAAAAATAATATTATATATATATATATATATATATATATAATGGACTGGGCCGTTAATTTTTTTCTGAAAAAAAAAAGTTAAATTATTTTTCAGAGAAAGTGTAAACTATTAAAGCATATATAATATTCAAATTAAAGAGGAAACATATATAATTTTTTTAAAAAAAAAAAGTATGGAATTTCAGATTATTCCCTTATTCAGCCCATCGTCCTGAATTCTTTCTCAGACCCGCCTTCGTTACTCCGAGAGACAGACAGAGTTCCGCACAGAATCCTCCGAGATTTGCTTGATCCGCACAGGTAAAAGCGATGGCTGTTGATCTGAACTTTCTTTCTTTCTTTCTTTCTTTTATTTTTTATTTTACTGAACTATTCTGTTTCAATTTGGATCGCTTTTCGGCTTAGCTGATTAGTTTTAATTTATATTGAAGAGATTATGGTTATTGGGTTGTGCTCTAAAATCAAGCTTGTGCAGATATGGGGCGTTTAAAGTTGCAATCTGGGTTAGAGGCAGTGAAGGAGGAGGAGTGTGGTACCTCCTATTCCAAAGATAATTCTTTGGCCTGCATGATTAATGCGGAAATTGGTGCAGTACTGGCAGTTATGAGGAGAAATGTGAGATGGGGTGGCCGTTACGGCAATGATCAGCTGGACCACTCATTGATTCAGTCTTTCAAGTCGTTGCGTAAGCAGCTGTTCTCATGGCGGAACCCCTGGCATACTACTGACCCTTCATTGTATCTGCTGCCATTTTTGGATGTGATTCGATCGGATGAAACGGGTGCACCAATTACTAGTGTTGCTCTGTCATCTGTTTATAAGATTTTGACTCTTGATGTGATTGATCAGAATACTGTTAATGTTAAAGATGCTATGCATTTGGTAGTTGATGCTGTGACTAGTTGCCGATTTGAGGTCACAGACCCTGCATCAGAAGAAGTGGTGCTTATGAAAATACTTCAGGTTCTTCTAGCTTGTGTCAAAAGCAAAGCATCAGTCTTGCTGAGTAACCAGCATGTTTGTACCATAGTGAATGCTTGTTTTCGTATAGTTCATCAAGCTGGAACTAAAGGTGAATTGTTGCAGCGGATAGCTCGCCACACCATGCATGAACTTGTTAGGTGCATTTTTTCACACCTTGCAGACATTGGCCATCAGGAATGTGCTTTGGTCAATGGACTTGATGCTGTTAAACACAAGGTATAATACAACAATATGCTTCATTCTTGATAATTTCAATGCTCTCTTTATGCCCTTTCATTTCATTGAGTAGGTGGGATAGGAGAAGTTGGAGGGAGAAAAAAGGCAAATAGATTTTTTCTTTTTTTTTTTAGGTTTGCTGGATTAATCATGATAGAGAGCTTGATTGAAAAATTAAAGCTGGCTGTCATTCAAGGCTGGTCATCTGCTGTGACATATTATATGGTCTTGTAAATGATTGCCTATGATGACGTATCATCCAACTTTATGGGAGGGAGTGGAACAATTATGTGATGTCTTAGGATTATTTGTAATTGTTGGAGATCAGGTAAATTCGTGCTAGATGTGTGTAGCTTAAAAAAGGAATTTTCTGTATTTTGCTTCTTTAAGAATATTCAAAACCTCTTTCTTCAACAGATTGGTGCAACAACAATGATTATGGTTTTGGAAGTGAAAAACTGGAGAATGGAAACAATTGTTCTGAATTTGATGGTAAGCCATCCCCTGCAAGCTTAGGTTCCAGTGTTTCTACAGTTCAGGTGGTAAGTGTGGTGGAAGGGAATATGATTCAGGCTGGTAGCAGTCATGACGATTTTGCATATGATGTGTACCTCATGACAGAGCCATTTGGTGTCCCTTGCATGGTGGAGATGTTTCACTTCTTGTGTTCTTTATTGAATGTGGTTGAACATGTAGGAATGAATCCAAAATTAAATACTATAGCATTTGATGAAGATCTGCCCCTTTTTGCCTTAGGCTTAATCAATTCAGCTATAGAATTAGGTGGACCATCTATTCGTCATCATCCTAGGCTATTAAGTCTGATTCAGGATGAGCTATTTCATAACCTCATGCAATTTGGCTTGTCAAGGAGCCCTCTTATTCTTTCAATGGTATGTAGCATTGTTCTCACTCTGTATGACAATCTGCGTACTGAACTCAAACTACAGCTCGAAGCTTTCTTCTGTTGTGTGATTTTGCGGCATGCTCAGAGCAGATATGGTGTTTCATATCAGCAGCAGGAAGTTGCCATGGAGGCTCTTGTGGACTTCTGCCGGCAGAGTACATTTATGGTGGAGATGTATGCTAACTTTGATTGTGACATTACATGCAGCAATGCATTTGAAGAAATGACTAATTTGTTGTCAAAGAGTGCATTTCCAGTGAACTCTCAGTTATCTGCAACCCATATTCTTGCTTTGGAGGGTTTGATTGCTGTTATTCAGAGGATAGCTGAAAGGATGGGGAATGGATTGGCCAGTTCAGAACAGGCTCCTCTGAATATTGAGGAGTATACCCCCTTCTGGACAATGAAGTGTGACAATTATGGGGATCCAAGCAAATGGGTTCCATTTGTCCGCCATAGGAAGTACATTAAGCGAAGGTTATCAATTGGAGCTGATCATTTCAACCACGACCCCAAGAAAGGCCTAGAGTTTCTCCAAGGAGCACACCTCTTGCCTGACAAACTTGACCCTAAAAGTGTGGCCTGCTTTTTCAAGTACACTGCTGCGTTAGATAAGAATCTTATTGGGGATTTCCTGGGAAATCATGATGAGTTTTGTGTACAGGTTCTTCATGAATTTGCTGGGACCTTTGATTTCCAAGATATGAATTTGGATCATGCTTTGAGGTTGTTCTTGGAGACATTTAGACTGCCTGGGGAATCACAGAAAATACAAAGGGTGCTGGAGGCATTCTCTGAGAGATACTATGAGCAGGTTCCACATACCCTAGCTAACAAGGATGCTGTACTTTTGTTGTCTTATTCACTTATAATACTCAACACAGATCAGCACAATGTCCAGGTAAAGAAAAAGATGACAGAGGATGATTTCATTCGGAATAATAGACGCATCAATGGAGGTGATGACCTGCCCAGAGATTTTTTATCTGAGCTCTACCAGTCAATTTGCAGGAATGAGATCCGCACAACTCCTGAGAAAGGAGTTGGTTTCCCTGAAATGACCCCAAGCCGTTGGATTTATCTAATGCACAAATCCAAAAACACTGCTCCGTTCATTGTATCAGATTCTGATGCCCATATTGACCATGACATGTTTGCTATAATGTCAGGTCCAACAGTTGCTGCTATCTCTGTTGTGTTTGATCATGCAGAACATGAAGATGTTTACCAGACCTGTATTGAAGGATTCTTATCTGTTGCAAAAGTTTCAGCATGCCATCATCTTGAAGATGTTCTAGATGATCTAGTTGTTTCTCTCTGTAAGTTCACAAACCTCTTGAATCCATCTTTTGAGGAACTTGTGCTTGCCTTCGCTGAGGACACAAGGGCCAGGATGGCAACTGTGGCAGTTTTCACCATTGCAAATTTGTATGGTGACTATATTCGCACAGGTTGGAAAAATATTTTGGATTGCATTTTACGGTTGCACAAGGTTGGTCTTCTGCCAGCCCATGTTGCCACTGATACCATCAATGAATCTGAGCTTTTTGTGGACCCTGAGCAGGGAAAACCTCCTATAAATCCTTTACCTTCAGTTAAAATGCAATCCATTGGAACTCAGAGGAGATCTGCTGGATTGATTGGCCGGGTCAGTCAGCTCTTATCTCTTGACACCGAGGAACCAAGATCTCAACCCACTGAACAAGAACTCGCTGTTTATCAGTCGACACTGCAAACTGTTCAAAAGTGTCATATCGATAGCATATTTACTGAGAGTAAATTCTTGCAAGCAGAATCTTTAGTAAATCTTGCACAAGCACTCGTCAATGCTGCATGTCAGTCTGAGAGAGGAAACAGCTCTCTGGAAGATGAAGATACTGCAGTTTTTTGCCTGGAACTGCTTATTGCAATTACACTGAACAATCGGGACAGGATTCTGTTACTGTGGCAGGGTGTTTATGAGCACATAGCTGCTGTTGTTCAATCAACTGTTTTTCCTTGTGCCTTAGTAGAGAAGGCAGTTTTTGGACTTCTTCAAATTTGCCAGCGGCTGCTTCCCTATAAGGAGAACTTGGCTGATGAACTTTTAAGGTCACTGCAACTAGTTTTGAAGCTTGATGCCCGTGTTGCTGATGCATATTGTGAACAAATTACACAGGAAGTTAGTTGCCTTGTGAAAGCAAATGCCACACACATCAGATCTCTAACAGGATGGCGTATAGTTATATCCCTACTTTCTGTCACAGCTCGGCACCCAGAAGCTTCTGATGCAGGATTTGACACTTTGTTCTTCATTATGTCCAATGGAACTCACTTGTTGCCAGCCAATTATGTTCTTTGTGTTGATGCATGCAGGCAGTTTGCAGAGTCTCGTGTGGGACAGGCAGAAAGGTCTGTTTGTGCACTAGATCTTATGGCAGATTCTGTTGATTGTTTGATTAGGTGGTCTAATGAGGCTAAGCAGGCAATGGGGGAAGAGGAAGCTGCAAAGTTGTCTCAGGATATTGGGGATATGTGGCTGAGATTAGTGCAGGGATTACGAAATACTTGTTTGGATCCAAGAGAGGAGGTCAGAAACCATTCTCTTTTATCATTGCAGAAATGCTTGATAGTGGTTGATGGGATCAAATTTCCACATGGTTTGTGGTTACAGTGTTACGATATAGTAATCTTCACAATGCTTGACGACCTACTTGAGATCGCACAGGGGCGCTCACAAAAAGAGTACAAAAATATGGAAGGGACACTTGTCATTGCTATAAAGCTCCTCTCAAAGTCGTTCTTACAGTTACTTAATGAACTTGTAAAGTTAACAACTTTTAGCAAATTGTGGTTGGGAGTTCTTGCATGCATGGAAAAATATATGAAGGTGAAAGTAAGAGGAAAGAAGAGTGACAAGCTCCAGGAAATCATACCAGAGCTTCTCAAGAACATCTTGCTTGTACTGAAGACTAGGGGTGTGCTAGTGCAAAGGAGTGCCGTGAGCAATAGCTTGTGGGAACCTACATGGGTACATGTTAATAACATTGCCCCATCCTTGCAATTGGTGGTGTTTCCTGCTCAAGAGTTGGAGTGGTCAGAGCATGAGCAGGGTGAAACAGTTTCTGTTGCTTCAAGCAAATCAGTAGCTTCAGAAGGCATTGGCGCTGGAAGTTAATATCAGTATGTTGTCAACCCAAATAGGTTTGCTAGTACCTATAGTGAAGAGCGCACTATGACAGACACAGTTGGTTCTACTTCATGTTCAGACACTACAACTAACTGGGGGATAATGGTCAGTTTCAGAAAGTTTTGTCATTGGTTCAGAATTGATGGATCCAAATTGCATGGAAGAATGGAGCCAGCATCTCTAAATTTCATGTTCAGATGTTTAAAGGCTGGTGGATGAGGAAACCACATTCACATGATTCTCCATGTGCTCTGCATGATCAAGTGTCTCTTGCAGAATGAGCATAAATCAATGTTATTGGATTTTTATTTGTACTTTCAAGTCCTAGCGGGCTGGGGTTGTTTACATTCTCTTATGATGGACAGGAAGTTGCTAAGTGGGCCTGAAAGGGCCACATTGTTTTGTTGATATTGCACTATGGATTTCGTTTTCCTCTAGGTGCTATATATATTTATTGGTCCTATTTGATATACTAGTACTTCAAGAAGTACAAGACAATATTGCGATGAGATGAATTTCTCTATTGATTTACTGTATCTTCTGTGCATGACTGCTT
Source organism: Ceriops zippeliana (assembly GCA_037897445.1). NCBI lineage: Eukaryota > Viridiplantae > Streptophyta > Magnoliopsida > Malpighiales > Rhizophoraceae > Ceriops > Ceriops zippeliana. The sequence goes on along the minus strand of JBAPLH010000188.1, from coordinate 2,174,943 downwards.
TATGGACAAAGCATAGAGCTTTTAGCTTTTTGTGTTATGATATTGCTTATGCAGCTCAATATATAGAACTGCTATGCTGATGTAAACCAGCATATCTTGTTGGAACCAATGGCATGGGTTATCTTCACAATGAGCCAAATATCATTGTTCATAGAGACTTGAAACCGAGGTACATTGCATGTAATTCAGCTAGCAATTAATCATGCTTGTTTGTTTTGTTGTTGCTTTCATTTGTGTTGTATAATTACTATCATTGGTTACAGCTTTAGTCTTTTCCCGATAAAAGAAATTTTCCTTTTATCTTTTTTGCTTTTATTCTGGCTGCCAGTGGTGATGACATGCAGCACCTTTTTGCTTTAACTTATTACTCCTTATCCCCTAATTCTCAGGAATGTTATCTCAGTCAACTGCAATGCAGACAGTTTGAAAGTTGTGGGATTTTGGACTAAGCAAGCTTATCAAGATTCAAAACTCCCACGATGTGTACAAAGTGACTGGCAAGACAGGAAGTTGTGAGTTTCTCTTGTAAAATACTCTTAGAGCCCAAACAAAACGTGGTATCATACTTATTTTCTCCTCTCTGATGCATTTCTCTTGTAAATTTCTCAGCAAGATAAAACTGTCATCATACATTTTTCGTACTTTTTGACACAAAATAAAAGCTTGATATATGGCTCCTGAGGTTTTCCAAGCACCAGAAATACAATTGGAAGGTTAATGTTTACTCTTTTGTGATGAGTAGTATGAGGTAAATATGGCTCCACGAAGATGAGAGTGACATAGTGTCTGAAACAGGTTGTAATGCATTATATTTTCCACTGCATATTGTGACGGAATCCCACATTGAAAAGGAGAAGGGGATCTTTAGGTCTTATCAACATGGGTGCTGCACACCCCAATAGGTTAGCCTTTTGGGGAGAGGATAATGGCCCCGTGACAAATGGTATCAGAGCCGGCCCATCCCAAATCCGATGTCTGCCGCCAAGCGCTCTAAGCCCAGGAGTAGGGGGAGTAGGCAGGGGGGCCCCGGTCTACGACGAGGACGTCGATAGATTCGGTGGGGAGTCCCATATCAGAAAGGAAAAGGGGATCTTTAGACCTTATAAACATAGGCGCTGCACACCCCAATAGATTAGCTTTTTGGAGAGAGGGTAATGACCTCATGACAATATGCTTGAAGGGATACCAGTACTTGCAAATTGTGAACCTTATGAAGCTGCAAAGTTTGTAGCAGCAGGAGTGAAGGACAGAGGCTAACATTTTGTTCCAAAGGGGTCATCCCTGAAGTTATAGAGTAAGTCAAATTTATCTATTATCTAGTTCATCAGATTTCCCTTTTCAATGTCCTTTTGACTTTGGTCATGAAAGCACTCATTCAATATTATTTTACAGCATCATTTACCCACACAAATCCAGTCAATGATGTTATGTTCATTGACCGCCAGCATGGTAGCTCATACACAACTATAATGCAAAGAAGCATTGAATATCACAATGGGGCATTAACAAATCTGTAGATTTAGAAACAAATGGTGTGGTTGTTTTGAGGATTGAAATTATTTTACCATGTTTTCCAAAATTAGCATGTTCCAAGCGGATGAAGAAATGGATATACTGCGGTTTTTTTTAACATTGTTATTTCGTCTTTTATCTTTTGGAATCCAAGTTGCATTCACCAAGTCCTGCATCTTCTCGCCTTTGTAAAGCATCTTTCCAGTTCCAGTCCAACAAAGTATAAGTGTTTCTCCAAGCTTTCAGTCTATTAGATTTTTTTGTTTCTTTGAAAAAATGAAACCAAGACATGCATGGAATAACCCCATATTCAGCATGATTCTCCAACGCATGGAAGATCAGGTTGCCAATTTCTTTCTTTTGAACCTTTTTATAGCTTGAACAGATCTTCCTTCTTGGAGATTATGAACAAGCTCAAAAAAATTAAGGAAATGCTACCAGCAGATCACCACTGTGATATGTTCAACGCACAGGGCTAAGAGGAGTGATTTGGAAAGAAATGATGAGGTGTTGGCCATTCCCCACCGGACTTTTGCTGGTTTTGTGCAAAATATGCTCCCAATTTATCGATGACCACAATAGCTGATCTTTCCTATTGTTTTTATTTTGATCTTGAGCCCATGTTAAAAAAATTTCGCTCAATTGACATTCATGTATAATGTTCCAAGGCATTCAATCTAAGTTTTCTGGTTTGCTATTTTATCAAGCTGCCATGGTGACCAAAGTAAAGGTTCCTGGTAGGTACTTGTAGTCTGTGGATCATTTGGGTTCATATATACTACCTGGAGGAGCTTATAATTAAAAGCATTGCAAGGGTGACATTGCTTCTCTCTTCACTCGAGTGCTGATGGTAGGCTAAAACATTCTCATCCCACAAAGATGGAAGTGTCAAAAGTGCAATTGTTCAAAGGTTATGAGTAACGGTTAAGAAGAAAAGAAAGTACATGAAAACATTGGCACCTGTATAAATCAGCAGCTATGTAGCAGGCAAATTGTTAAGGTTCCCATTTAATCTGACAATCCATGAAAATTATTCTTTGACACAGCATACTTATAAATCTGTATGACCGTAAACTATGGGAACAAAGCGAGTTCCACAAATTCTCAATAATAAAAAAAAAAACCTAAATAAGCTTCTTTTTCTGGAAAAAAGTCTTCAAATGCCATACTTGTAGCCCTGCCACTGACAAGCAAACAAGAAGTGATAGAAAACTTAACCAGCCCATTTTTGAGTTAGTCGATCGGTTCAACTCTTGCATTTCGTCCTCTCTGAAATAAATAACAACCACGTTAAAAAGAGTGTACTTAATAAAACCAAAATACATCTGCTTTTATAGGTGTCAAAGGAAATGTATGGCTCTTACCTTTCACGTAGATAATACATCTCCTCCTGAATGGCCATAACATTATCGTACATCTTCTTCAGCTCTAGTTCCATAACCTTAAATTTTAAGACAACCGTATAAGTTTAAGTCCTCTTGACTCATCAAAATTTGAAGAATAAAACCGATACAATTGTTCTGGTATAAAGATAGAAATTTTGAGATAATACAGAATATATCTGAATCATGTGAAGAACAATGTATCAAATAGAGAATCTTTGCCATTACTGTGTGCAGTCCAATATTCCACTTTGTGGGGAAACAAATATTGAACATCAAACCCAAGGCACCTTATTTAGTATTTAACACTGAGCTGCCACAAAAAGTGTTAACTTGTACTTAATCCAGCAATACATGGATAAGTAGATTATAAATCTTGCAGGGTATCGGTTTATTGTAGTTCCTACTTCCTAAGAAATTACATTTATACTCTCAACTCTTGAGAGATCTCTATTCCATAGGATGCAGATCAATAACCAGATGCTGTGAAAAACTTTGATTTTCTAGTAGATTTCCATTCGTTAGACACCAACTAATTGATGCCTGATTGCTACATACATAGGATCAAGGGCTAGACTGAGTGGTTTTGTCTATTTTTCCACGTCAACCCTTGAATTCTCACTGTCCAAAATAAGAAAATGTAAGGCTATATTTCTTACAAATACACACATGATGGTGTTGGATCTCATCAATTTCATAAAGCATGCAGTAACAACAGAACAGGGGATAATATCCATAAAAGACAGATCTTTTCTATAACATTAGTTTAGTGTTTTTTATTCTATTAGTATTAGAGTAGTTTTAGTTAGTGTTCCTGGCTTGGTAAGTCCTTTATTCCGTGATGAATTGTCAACACAAGACCTACTTTTTGTCTCTGTAGACTGAAGAGGAAGGTGCTCAGCGAGAAGAGGATTGCACCATCCTTCTCACTTCTGAGTCTTCAACCGTCCCAAAACCAATACTACCTTTCACACCCATGACCTCTCTCGGCCTGAGCCTCTGGCTAACAACTATTATAAGCATCAAAACTCACCCATCATGCCAACACATGCTGAATTGATTTAATGGGATGAAACCAATTGGTATTAATGATCAAAAACTTCCCTTGATATCTCTAACATAACTACCTAAAAGCAGTTTGATGTAGATTCATCCTCTATGTTTATAATCCAAAAATTGATGCTTCTTATGAAGTAAAACTACCACCACAAACTGAGGCACAAAATCAAACAAGCAAGCCTTAAAAAAGGAGGTCAATGAGAAAATAAAAAAAGAAAAAAGAAAATAGAGAGAATTAAAGAGAAGAAGGTAGACTCACTTCAATGGAGCCTTTCTTGGCAACATTGGACCAGTCCTTAGCAGCCACACCACTTCTCCAATCAAAATCGACGGTCAACTTGGTCGGCGGCTTATGCTCCTCCGCAGAGAAACATGCCAAGTAGTCCCCCTTCTCCGGCGCCGTGAACGCAAAATTCCCCAACCCCACCTTCTCAGCTTGGTGGTAAACATGCCCATAGCTCGAAGTCACCTACTCCAATCCACCAACCCCCCCCCCCCAAAAAAAAACCCGCAAATTTACAAAAACCATCCAAAAATCCAAGAAAATAAAATTTGTTTTTTTTTTTTGGTAGTTTCATGGTCGTTACTATTATTTATCATTATTTACCTTGACGGTGAGCTTGTGAGAGTCGGGCAATGGCTGGCCTTCGTTGGGATTGACAACGTCGTACTTGCCAACAGTCAAGGCACCGCTTTTGATGTCTTCTGATATGCACTTGGTGTGTCCCGATTCCAGGTCGAACCGCAGCGATTCCGATGTAGACGATAGTACCCATATCGTCGCCGTTATTACAACGACCGAAAGTTGTAATAATCTAGTGGCAGTCATGGCTGGCTCTGGATGGGATTAGTATCAGCTTCGGTTTTGGCTTTTGGATTGATTGCAGACAGAGGAGACAGAGAAAGGTAAGAGTTTGCTGTCGATCTCGTCTGAGTTCTTCTTCGTGCGACTCAGCTCCGAATGTGAATGTTAAGTCAAAAGGGTTTTTGCCAAATGGTGGCTTTCGATTGGATGAGCCACGTTTTGAGATGAACTATCGAACCGGTCATTCGCCCGGAATTCGACGGGTCACGGGTCATAAATTGAACCGATTAGACTTATATATATATATATATATATATATGCTTAGATATTGCGGAATCTTTATTTCTTTGTAACGTGAGAAACCCTGGGAGAAATTCACCGTAGGAATTTTTTTTTTCATATCAAAAAAATATGATAAAGATATTATTCATTATTAATATTCTGAATGATATTCTCTAATATCCAATTATAATAATAATTGTCCTTTCCCATGTACTGCATTCATGACCTTTATGGCGTTGCTTTAAGCCATTTGCTAATCTTGCATGTGAATATGATATGCTCAGTTGTATAATCTGCCCCTATGGCGCTTACACATGTATTCGTCATTAGGTCTGTTTTATGAATTATATCTTAGCTGTGAGACTCCTTTATACGTCTACCCTGTAAATGATGAAAATTTTCTTCAAAATTTGAAAGCATGCAGCCATGTGCCTGAAAATGGCATGTCTTTTCTTCACACTCCTTTGTATGAAGATTACCCCCTCCGGGAATGACAAATTATCGTCTGGGATCTTTTTCTCTCACCTCGTGCCTCTTGAATAAATTAACTACAGTATATAGCATTTCGACAATATTGTTTTACTTATATTTTCTACTGCTTAGTTGTTGGTTAATTGGCCCTGTAGAGTTCTGTTCTGAAATCGACCGTTTGAGAGAGCAAGGCTTGTAGATCCGCATCTATAGGATACCCCAAGAGAGCTATTAGCATGGAGGCCTTGTCTGCTCTAAACATTGCCCCCTGAACCACGGGAACGAACCATTCTACAAAATTCTTGAATGTCGTCTTGAATTTGTTTCACAGTTTTGATAGCTTTTAATGTTATTTTTATGTCTTATCCTTGATGAATAATGGTGAATGAATTATGGGCATCAATAATGTAAAAAATATTGGTGCTATGATTCACCAAGAGGATTTGCAGATGGACCGTTGTTATTGGAAAATATGGAACGCCGCAGAGGCTTGATTCATTTGCTGGGAGCAACAGCGTGTGGCTGTCATTCAACCTGTTTATTATATTGTACATGCAATTACGTGTCCTGCAAATATATGCCATGACAAGTATTTCCACAGATGTCCTCGGAGATCTAACCTTTGGATTCCGTAAATATGTCTCAAGAAATCTTAGATTATAATTGCGAATAAGTAAAATAAACTAGATACCAACCCCTCCACTCGAAAATCAACTTGAGAGATGGTGGTTCTGGATACCAACGATTGACACGCTTGGAAATCAACTTGAGATGGTGATCCTAGGCATAAAGGAAGGAAGATGTTGTGAGAGATTAGAAGGAAGGAAGGAAGGAAGGAAGATGCTGTGAGAGATTAGAAGGAAGGAAGGAAGGAAGGAAGGAAGGAAGATGTTGTGAGAGATTAGAAGGAATTCAGACCGCTGAAATGTTAAAAATGGAAATCAGATTGCTGAAGGATATTTAGAAATTCTTGAGCGTAGTCGCCCACGGTGCTATCACGACGGTAAAATATTCAATGCGTTGAGGGAGATAGAAATGCCACAGAAATTCATTGTAAAGGCCCAGAGCTTCTTGCCAAGCAATGAAAATGAAAGGAGGATGCTTTTTCGCTTTCCCTGTAGAGATGCGCGCCGCCTTCTTGCAATCTCAAATGGATATGGATCGTTGGATGAAGAACAACCGAGGAACGAATGACTAGGAAATAATAATACAACAATGTTCGTGCGGTCTTTAGCTAATTTAGAACCTCCCGGAATCTGTTCTGCATAAATGTGTCGACATAAACTTGCAAATATTCCGCGTAGTCACGTAGTTTCCTGACCTCTTATTCCTGCCGTGTCTTGCATGGAACCCAGAATTCATTTAGCATCGCTGCCATTTCTGTCAACGAGACTGGTGTTTCTTTGTTGGCACGGTACATTTTGATCTGGCATATAAAAGATCCTTTTGCTTTTCCTTGCCCATGATACATTTTACTTCTTGAATGGTACAGATTACTTTTCTTCTTGCTTATTGTTCATTTGTTTTGTTGAAGCTGGTTTCTGACATGCTACATGGGTAAGAAACTAATTCCTTCATGTTTTCGATGCACATTAATGGAAAATTTTTTAATTTTGCTTTCTCACGTTACTGTTTCCAAACATTCAAACGATGGAAAAATTTTCTCATTCCACTTCTCTTTGTTTTATTTTCTATCCCCTTATTTTCCTTCCATATACTTTGTTATCCAAACAAAGTGCAGATTTATTTCTCTCTCTCTCTCTCTCTCTTTGTTTTTTTTCTCCGATGCTTACTATTTTAACTCGCATTTTTTAGGGAATTAAAATAACTCACCATAAAAAAATTAATTAATAATATTTTAAAATTATTTTATACTTTCTTGTATTAAATTATTTTGACTAATTCAAAAACATGATTTAAAATAGATTTTCCTTTCATTTTCTCATCTCCTTATTTTCCTCTTTCCTCTGTTATCCAAACATAGTGCGAATGTAGGTGTGGCAAAATTGACCTAACTTCATTTGTCTAAAATTCAAATCAATTTAATTTGTATTAACAGAAAAATCAATGACATAATTTAATACATTTGTAGTTAAAATAATTTGAAAATCGAGTAACTTGAATTAAATAAAAATAAAATTAACTTTAAACTTAAATTCAAATAAATCAAAATCTAAATAATTTAAACTCTAACATAAAAAATATAAGAAATTTAACATATTTAAAATTTGATAAACTAAATGTTCGAATATATTTAAAATCTAATATATTATATATACGAGATATTTAAACTTTAAATGTCTCAAAATTTAAAATAACTTATCTTAAATATGATCAAATTAAATTATCTCGTTTAATATCTGTAATTAAGAGTGCATAAACGGAAGCTTAATAGAATAGCTTACATTTTTTGTTTTTAAGTGTTAATGTCTTAATGGGACACTTTCGTGGAATGAGCTTGCAAAGGGTATTCGTTTTTTCCAGATAAACCGACGGAGGAAGAGATCCTTGCTGCCCACAGGGAACTGAAGTTCATGCCAATCAATTGTTTCTGTCCAAATATTTATTCATTTTCTTTCCGCGGTAAATGTTCGTGCAGATGATTTTGTACTGTATCATCTTACGACTGCAATTACACATACTAAAATTCCTTTTCGTTATTTCCAAAAGTTCACTGCGTTGAGGTTAAATGTTTTCTGCAGAATATAGTATAAACTGGAAGTTGTAAGATTGCTGCATTATAGCATATTTAGGCTATAATACAGCCTTAATTTCCATACAAATTATAACATATCAATAATCTCCACAATCATGCAGCTTTTTAAATTTTTTTATTTTCCTTTTTATATATAATTTCTTTTGTATATATAAAGGGTACAATATGTGCAGAAAGATAAATTATGATCAATATTTTTTATATCTTAAAGTAATTGTCTCTTTTATAATTATCATAATATTAGAACCTTAATAAATCAAATTTCACATTTACTTTCAAAATTATTCTGTTTTGGCTCTTCAGCTATCCCAAGCAATTCTCTGCTTCTACTGTTTTGCTCTTCGGTATAAACAAATCTTATCTTCAGCATTTGACCATTTTCAGGTGCAATCTATATCTCTTGTAATTCCATATCTATCAAATAATTTTGTTGTTGCTACTAATGGAGAAAAACTATCTATCAAAGGGGTTGGAATGCTTTCTTTGAACAAATACTTCCTCTTTCTTATTCTCTTTATGTCCCAAATTTAATTTTTATTGGTCAATTGATTGATCAAAACTGTTCAATTATTTTTTCATCTTCCGGCTAATTCTATGTAGGACCTTCAAACTGGGAAGGTGATCGAGAAGAGGCCTAAGTACAGACAATTGTTTCACTTGAACCTAAATGATCCAACCTCTCACAATTATAAGGATAATCAATCTTTTTTTTTTTCCATTTTGCTATTTTGTTTCTTTTTCAAATAATGTTTTGATTGCAAATAAAAAGTGGTGCCTTTGGCATGCAAGTAAATTAAAAAAAAACATGTTTTTGTCTAATGTTCTTCTTCTTCGGTTAAATGTTAACTCTGATTTTTTTTTTTAATTAGATTGTGAAAATTATTCACTTGGCAAGGCTGCAAAGTTACCCTTTGCTCCTAATTATTCTAATTTATATGCATCTTTTGATTTAATACATGCTAATTTATAAGGATTATCATCATCTTTGTCTAGGTTAAGATATAGATTTTTTGTATTATTCATAGATCATTACACACGATTTTCCTGGGTATTCTTTTTGCGTGCTAAATTTGATCTTAACAATATTGCAAAAACCTTTATCAATATGGTTGAAACACAATTTGGAAAAACCATTAAAACTTTTCGTTTCAATTCTAGAAGAGAATTTTGTTCTTCTCAACTTACCAATTTTTTTCAAGAAAAAGGAATTTTGCATCAACTATCATGTCCCTAAACCCCATAGCAGGACAAAGTCGCTAAAAGGAAGAATCATCGTGTTGTTGAAATTGTTTGTACTCTACTACTTAAATTCCATGTTTCAAATAGTTTTAAAAACTATTCATATGACTTTTTTTTTTTTTTTATCAATCAATAGCCTACACTGGTACTTAAAGATACCACACCTTGGTTTTGTTTGAATAAGAAACCCCTTAGACACTCTTATCTTAAAGTCTTTCTTTGTGTTGGCTTTGTCCTTTTGCCTCCAAATGAACGTATGAAATTATCTTTTGAAATAACGAAATGTGTATTTATTGGTTATAATGACAAACATAAAGTATTTTTTTAATGATTTTTAAGAAAAAAAGTACATTTCTTAACATGTCTTTTTTTCAAAATTTATATTATTTTTCTTAATTTTCTATGACTCCTAAATTTTTACTCAATAAATCAATTTCTTCTCTGATTTCATTTTTTGATAACAATTCTACAAATAATTTAGAAATTGATCTTTCAGGTTCATCGGTAACTATATTATAAATGTTTCAACTACATCATAATTCTAAAGGTCGAGAATCTTTGCAATCACAGTTACACTTTCTCATTCCTTAATCCCATAGCATTACTTAGCCTATTCTAATTTTAGACCACCTCTAAGCCAATATGGTTACTCTTCTTAATAGAATAACCCTTCAATTGCTTACCTTAGTACTCTTGACTTCACTTCTATACCATCTACCTATAAATAAACAGTAGATGATGCAAGTTGGAAAAGTGCCATAGAAGATGAGATTTCAATTCTTAAGACAAACTATACTTAGGATTTAGTTCCCGCACCACCTAACATCTCTTTAATTAGTAATAAATGGATCTATACTGTTAAGTCAAACCTGACAGTTCTCTTGATAGGTATAAAGCTAGATTAATTGCTCAAGGATATACATAGGAGTATGGTATTGATTATGAAGAGACGTTTTTTCCAAGTTGCAAGTGGTAAGTCAGTTTGCTTTTTAACCTTATAAGATAGCCCTTCATCGAATCGTTCGATACCTCAAATATACTACAGTACGAGGTCTAATTGTATTTGCTGATGCTAATTATGCTGAATGTATTGATACACGGTGTACTACTATTGGTTAGTGTGTCTTTTTGGGATTAGCACCTATTGGAAGTGTAAAAAGCAAGACTGGGTTGCTAAATTTTCAATTGGAACAGAACATCACTCCATGTCATTAATTAGGTCATAAATTGTTTGACTTCATCGGCTTCTTTGGATTTTGGTGTCTCATCTAATCAACCTACATCTCTTTATGTTGACAACATCAGTACTATTCACATAGCCATTAATCCTATTCACCATGAATGTACAAAACATATTGAGGTTACCTGCCATTTTATTTATGAACTTTTACAAGACCAAACTCTTCAACTTCATCGCATGCCTTTTTAAGATCAAATTACAGATTTGCTAACCAAATCAATGACATCCGCTTAACATAAGTATTTGGTTGACAAATTGGTGCTTGTTGACACCTATTATCAATTTGAGGGGAGGGGTAAGCTGTAAAACAACAGTACTACAGCATATTTAGGCTATGATACAGCCTTGATTTTTACACAAATTATAACATATCAATAATCTCCACAATCATGCAACTTTTCTAATTTTTCTGTTTTACTTTTATATATAGTTTCTTTTTGTATATATATAAAAGGTACAATGTATAAATGACAGATAACTCAAATCAATATTCTTTATATTCCAAAATAATTCTCTCTTATGATTATCATAGCCTGCCTTAAAATTTTTACCAGCTGGAGAATCAAGGGGAGAACTTAAAGAGGACAGAGCATTGGGAGGGAGAATTCCAAGTCTCTTGAGTTTTCATCTAGATGTGACCGAAGTTATGAGGGTGGTTCTTTCCTCTTTTGAGCTTCATCGCAATGTACCCCCCACTGTAACGGAAATGATCATTGTTTTCTGTGGCATTGATGCAGTGCATTACTTTGATTCCCAGAAGATAATGTCACCTTGCTCCCCAACCAGACCGAGATCCTTGAGCCTTCTTTCTTGGTAATACTCCAATTCATCCAATTCGGACTCCCTCCTTTGAAAAGTATCATCAATTTGATGTAGCACCTTCTTTTCTCCCAGTCTTATTTCCACAGCAATCTCAAGCCGTGCATCAAGATCTGCTTCTTTTAGCTTCTCATCCTGCAATACAGAGTTGAACCAAGTTACTGCCATGTTAAAGCACTATTAAATCTTTGAAGAAGCTGTATGCTTCAGATTCTGAAAAGTGCCCTTGTATTTTTTTATGTGCTAACTGCTGTCAGTTACAAGTGAGTCGTTTCAAGCTGCTAATTCGATTGTTTGGATATGCATATCATATATCCTTTACTTAAGCTTAATTTATCACCTTCTTTTGGATAGCATAATACAAATATAGATACTGGATCGCTAAATTGAAGCCAATTACATAAAATGGATCATAATAATTGCTAGCCTCACATGCTAATTTATTCTTGATATTGATATGCATGCTTGGAGGATAATTTTACCTCTTCAATGGTAGTTTGGTATCCAGAAAGAGCAGATTTACAAGCATCTCGGACTACTTGACAGATGAGCTCCTCATTAGCACGACTCACAGGCAATTCAAGGTGGCCCCAAACAGTGTTTCTGAAAAGAGCTTCCAAGAGGAATGCATCAGTACCTCCAAGTGCTACTAGCCGAAGATATGGAAGCATTGCTGGTGGAAGAGGATTGCCTAAAACAATATTGAATTCTGCAGTCTCACCCAAGCCATTTGTCTCAGCGATGTCCAGCTTGTCCTCAGAAAAGGGGTCTGATTCTGATATCTGCAGTGTCAAGGTATATGAATTGCGGATTGACTTCTTTTCTATGAACCCATAGTCCAGAGCCAATTCAGCATTGCTCTTACTTAGATCATATTGGATCAAAACCTGTTAAGCTGTCATCCAATTTAGTCACCAGAATCCACAATATCCCTGGGATAAGAATTCAAAGCATACTGTCCAATGACATCACTATGCTGTGTGATTTAGGCTCTAAAAGCTTAACATAAAATATTTGCATATTTCCATTGGACCAGTGGGCCAGTTGTTTGGAATGTATCTCAAGTTGCAGATAGTTTTAAACCAAAGAAATTGTACTTTTGTAAGCAGAGTTTCATTTGAGGAACGAAATACTTCACCTGAAAACCGGCCTTCACTGAAAGAGGGGACCTCAAAGAAAACAGAAGATCTCTGGAGAAAAAACCTGCTCCTTTAATCTCGTATGCGTAATCTTCTGTTGTTATGTCAGGGCTGTGGTTGATCTGATCCGAAGCGTGAAGTTGCATAGATTAAAATTTAGTAGGGCAAGGGTAGTCATGAGAAATATGAGATGTCTTTGGCTGATATCACATTTAAAGAGGACAACAATATGTTGTAGTTCATTGTCACATTCTTTGAACATTTTCAAAACAAGGATATGAAAGCTTCTGACAAAAATTTACTTCATGCTCAACAAGTGACAGACCAATAAGCCTGATCCTTATCCAGAAAATGTGAATGATGGAAAATGATTCAAGGAAATACAAAACCAGCAAAATAGGTCAATAATGTAGGTCATCAGTGTATTTGAACTTGCTGCAGACAACTTACTTGAAGAAAGAGAAGAAAGATCGTACCAAGTCTGCGAGGGGGATCAAAACAAGATTCTGACCACGGAGACGTGAAAATGCCCTTGATCTCAGAATCCCAAATGCCCAAAAGAAGTCATCAAATGTTATGGCTAAAGGAAATAGATTTTTATGATTTGCAAGAATTTCTTCTTGTACTTTTGCAAATTCGTGCTTCAAATATTCCTCTATACTTAATGTCATGCTCAAAAGTTGGGTTCCTGCATCAATTCAAGAAGGGCACAGTGACATGGGAAAAAGAATAAGGAAATCCAAATTAAGTACGATATAAGGAAGTCACAAAACAAGCTCCACATGATTAACAAAATCATCTCTTGGAAACATTGTAAATAGCACCAGAAAATGCATTTTATTGACATTGAATATCACATCCTTGTGTTTCTAATACATATCTAGCATTCCATGACTCAAAAAGGTCACAGAGTTACCCTAAAGTTTTCAAAACCAAAGTTTTAAATTTTCTACTTTTTTCCAATTAATGAACAAAAAAAAAAAAAGAAGAGCAATTTTCTATGCAAAACCTCATGCCCCTATATGCCCACTTCTTAGAACGTACTACAAAGAAGTGCAGGCAGGGGTATGGATTTTGTTGTATCATGCACAACCACATGATATAATTTGCTTAAATAAGCACAACATGCACCAAGGTAAAGATAAGGAAGATAAATATTCAACCTTTATTCACACACAACTCCCAAATCACACATTTTTACAATAACACATGCAGAAAAGAGCTCTAGTTATTACCTTGAAGCTCAGCAAGCTCTTCTTCTGACCTGCACTGGAACCCATTAAAGACAATATTTTATGAACCCCCAAATCCAACATCCAAAATCATAAACAAGAAACAATAACAGAGTCTTAATTCCAAATTTAATTGGAGTTGACTACATAAAATTTTTTCTTGTCATTCCCTACTACCATGAACTAAGTTAAAAAGTGATATCTAATTATTCTAAATCCTTCCTAGCTAAAGATTCTTAAGTCCATTCAGGCTGTCCACTCCCAACATGAACCGAAAAAGGGGAAAAAAAACAGAAAAAAGAAAAAATTAGCTATGTACCAATAAATAGTGGAATTAGTACTATGTGGAAGCACATCCAAATAAGGACGCCAAGTAGAATGCTCATTCAACTTTTCCCTGATCAAGAAAAGAGCCACAGAGACCCAAGGCTTCAACCCACCACAAGCACTGCCAATCTCAGAAGCAGCAACAGCATCTGGGCTTATCCAGAGCTTCTTGGGGATCTCCAAAACCACTTCATTTCTCCCAATGTCTCGCTGTGCTATCAGCCCCAGGCCTTCCGGGACCGTTCCGGGCCTTAGAGGGGACTTCTGCGAGACCACTCCTTGATCGCTGAGCCATTGCCAGAAAGTTTGCAGAGCTGCTGGTGGTGGTGGTTGAGGTGCTGGCGAATGGAGAGAGGTTAATGAGAGGCGCGTTTTGAGATGGAAAGTTGGAGTCTTGGTGCGGGAAGGAGTGTAAATGGTGGGTTGTGCGGGAGAGGGGAAAGCAAAGGAGTGAGTTGCAAGAGTAACCATTTGTGTAATTGTGCGTGCTGAAGGTGGCTGAATGGAAGGAGATAAATGCAAATCTGCGACAGATTTATGGTGTGTGGTTGAGGATTTTAAGAAATTATGTTTTTCCTTTTTTTTTTTTAATTAAGAAATTCGTAATTCCAAGAGCTATGAAATATGAGCAGACTCATTCTATAAATTTAACCCTGTTCTTGATTAGAAATTAAAATTAAAAAAATTAAAAATTTTGCAGTCAAAATGTTCTCTAAGATTTTTTTTTAAGATTAACATTAATTGTGAGGCCAAGTAAAATTTAGCATTTATTGCAACTCAAAAGAGAAAATAAAGTTCAAAAATTTTGAGAGTTTGTGGGATAGCTCTTTTTTTCTTTTTTTTACAATATGTAGTACTTTAAGTTCAAAATATGAAAATTTTTTCTCAAAATTTCATAATTTAAAATTTTCTTTTATTTTCACTCAAAATAAATTAAAATCTTTTATATAAACTAAAATTAGAAAAGTTTCAATTTGTTTAAAAAAAAAAAAAAGAAGCAACAACAACAAAACTTTTACCTTAAATTTAATTAGACTAAACCACATAAATGCTTTCTCAGCATTCTTGTTATATGTTGAACTTAAATTTATATGAGATATAAGTATTGTAATTTTTTAACCAAAAATTCTCATGTTAATTTAGTTCATTTTCTTTCTCTTCCCATGTAGTCATTTGGGATTTGTTTCCTGTACTTACAGGTCTATATTAAATGCATTTAAACTAATAAAAGTATTACTCCTTCACCTAAAGTCTAATTGATGCCATTCATACTTTATTTATTATAAATATATTTGTTTTTTTAATTCTATTCTTTGTAAATTGGATACAAATCTACCCTTAATCTTATGATTTTTGTTATAATCTTTTTTATAATTTTAGACATGATGTATTTCAATAGCTTAACATAGATTATCACAAACATCATCTGAGCAATCTTGCTTATTTAATAAATATTTTGTGATCACACAAAACCTTATTTGTATATATAATAAAAATGAAGAATTTTAAGAAAAAATTTTGTGATATATTTTTTTAGGTTGTTTTGAATGACTCTTCCTCTTTGAATATAAAAGGGTCTTTTTCTTAAGAGGGGAAACTTAAATTTGTTAGTATTTTTACTTATAAGTTTTTAAATTTTTTATCAGAATAATATATGTCATTGCTTTTTTTTTTTTTAAAATAATGTTATATGACTCTTAAATTTTTTGTAACAAATATGAACAAAATAATAAAGAGTTAATTTTTAATTTAATTGAAATTGATTATACAAATATTGTATTATTATTTTATTTTTTATAAATTAAATTAACATAAAAATTAACAATAATTATTATTTTATAAATTATTCTTTTGTATTATTATTATTTACTGCTTCATTTTGTGTTTTTCTTCCATTTCAAAATTCTATTAAGATAAGCAATTAAATCATAAGTACAAAGAAAAAATTATGTGGGGACTTGGTTTATGATGCAAATGTTGTCACACGCATTTGTTTTTTTTTTTTTTTTTAAATTTTAGTTCCACAAATTAAAAAAAAAAGTGTGGGTGTGTAATACAAATGTTGTGAATGTACAAAAATACTGTTTCAGATAAGTTAAAACTTGCTAAAATATTTAATCTCACTTGATGCACTTGATAGAAAATTTAAATTTTTCAAAAAAAAAAAAACAGAAATAAAGATTTAACACAGTTTTTGGTTGAGTCTAAAGACTTGATCCATACACCCAGACCCTAAATAATTACACATAAATAATACATGCACATTTTTAACCAAAAAAAAAAAAAAGAGAGTAAAAATTACTGAATTAAAATATGTTATTGTCTTTTACATATCTAATAAATAGTATTTCTAATAGAGCTATAAATACAAACAATTCATTTTTATTTCTGCACCTTGAGAGTGATCAAGGCTGGCTCTTCTTCCATGCCAGGGAGCTAGTTGTTGCCAAAAACCCTCCTCAAATTTCACCATTACTTATAAAGAGTTAACAAGTGAAAAAATTTAAAGATATTATAAAATTATGTAAAACCTTGATTCTTAAATTTAGTAAGTAAAAAAAATTATTAATATTACAAATTATGTAAAATTTTTATATTTAAGAGACATTGTAATTCTATATTTTAATATATCTGTTTTACACATATTAAGTTCAATTATTTAAAAATTCAAGCTAATAATTAAGAAATTTATAGATATTATAAATTATTTGAAATTTACATATTTAGGATATATGAGATTTTATATTATTTAACATGACTTTTTAATACATATTAAATTTAATAAATAAATAATATAATATAATTAAATTAAATTAGACATGATCAAATTAAATTTTAATATCATATTAAATAACTTTTTAAAAGTTAATATCTTTGTAAAAATTTAAATTAATAAGTGAAAAGTCATTGATACAAGACATCCTTTTATATGTATATTAGTGCAATTATATATATATATATATATATATATATATATATATATATAATTTAATGTACAGAAAAAGGGAAAAAGTTCATAAACATTAAGTCATATAAAATTTTTATGCTCTAAGTGATGTAAAATTTTATGCCTTTTCGATGCAAATAACGCGGGAGCGTGTAGGAAGTGGTTGGAAGTAAACGAGGACGCAGGATAATTTTACTGATGTAAAGCACATGCCTCTTCGACACTCCTGAAATATGGGAAAAGATTACACAGAGTTTGCTTCTGACAAATACATTACCTTAAATGATAATGAAGTAATCTTTCAATTAATTATATCAAGCCCTCGTCGATCCAACCTTGGCTTGTACTTATGGGTCTTGAGCTAAATGGTCATACTCAAAGTTATGAATTATTGGACGGACGTGGAAGGATTTGACCATTCATGTTCTTTTGTTGCGTTTCCGGCAGCAATGACAGGGGCTTGGGATTTGGTCAGCGGAATATTTCAAAACGCCGGGATACCACGGGACGAGGGAAATTTCAAGGTCAACCTACCGTTAAATGCGATTTTGTGGGCTGCAAGGATTAAGGTGCTCTCGCCCACCAAAAATGGTTGTGCTTGCTAATCGAAAATGATTTCTAAGGCGTTTACATGTGAAATGAATTTCACTTATTTTGATATTAATGAAGTGCCCCTCGTCATGCATAGCTACTTGAAAAGAAAATGTGAGGCAATTATATGTCGATGAACATATAGTTCTTTATTTTTGTAATAACACTTAATGTATTATGTTCTTTTTTAATAATTACGATGTTTGTTGTATTAATGTATTTTACTACATTTTCTTTTTTTTCTCTCTCTAATTACAACTTATTACTAAACAAAAATACCCTTAATTCATGAGATAAGGTAACTTATATATATATATAGAGAGAGAGAGAGAGAGAGAGAGAGAGAGAGAGAGAGTCAAAATTAATGATATTTTAATTAAATAAATTCGTTTTAAATAATCAAATAAAGGTAGTTTAATAAATTTAATCTTAAATAATAGAATAATTATAGTCATATTTATATCAACAATAATATTTTAAAATAAATAAATATAAGAAAAAGTAACATTTAAATTGTATAAAAAAATATTAGAACTATAATCATAATTCATGCGCCAACTTCTTATTGCGATACTTTCTATCATTTGTCTTGCTCCTCCCTAAGTCCTAACTTCACTTTCATGAAAACAACTCATTAAAGATCTCTTTGTAAACATACTTAAGTTTTTTTTTTTTTTTTATGGTTTACATAGCAACTTTGTAGATATTGAAGAAGTAGAATGAATCTCTTAATTAGTAATTAAAATGCTTAACTTCTAATTGTTAATATCATAAAAATTAAATACAAAAATGAACCTTCACCTCGAAGATCAAAACAGACAAGGAGACCTTTAAAATAATAAATTTACTTAATATTTCTTTTATAAAATAATCACATTCATCATTTTATTTTTGTTGTTAATATTGGTATATAAAATGACCCCAAATTTCATTTTTTTTTCAATAAAATTCAAATAACAATGTATCTTTTCAACTAATATTTAAGTTCATGAATTCTAAAAATGAAAGCGACTAATGAATTATAAGATTTTCACAGTCAAAATAATAGTGACACTGTACAAAGATGGAATAATGAACATTAATCAAGCTATAAAAATGATCATTATATGTACATCAAACGTGGAGAACCAAACTTGGAAAAGCGGATGACAATGAATAAACCTGAACTTGGAATGGCTATAGTGCTTCATACAAGCCACAATTACGTTGTGTTTTCCTTTCCTAAAATTGGATTTTAATATATTCTTATAGTCAACTGTAAAACATTTATTAACACAGAAAATGAAGTATTATCTCTTTTGATTAAAAGTGAAAATCTCAATGAAAAAACTATAAGAACTAAGTGAAAGTAAAAGAACATTCAATGCCACTTTTATTCCATCAGCACTAACATGGAATTGCAAAATTTAAATAGCGTTCATGATTAAGGAATAAATTCATGATGGAAGAAGTTTGATAGTTAATTAATTGTATATATAGAGAGACACTTTCATAAAAGGGACAGAGAAGTAAAGGAAAATTAGGCAAAGAAGTATGAGAAGAATGCATTGTGACGGGCCCAAAGTCATTGAATTAGATACATTATATAGGTTTTGCGGCAAATCTTTGAGATTGGTAAGTCTCAACTCTTATTGAACAAGATGTGCTCAATTTGATGAATAAATAATGAATAATTTGTTTTGCTCATTCTCAATAAATAAATAAATAAATAAATAAATAATAATTAACGATAGGATGAAGTACACGAATTTTTTAAAATTTTCATTCTATTAATACTCTTAGTAGAAAATGAATGATCTTTTGATAATTGACCGAATATAAAACATAATTGATGTATTTGTCATGAGAGTGGTTAAATTTTTAATTTCCCATTTTTCACCCACCACCCAAACCCTAATTCAACTGTGGGCGGCACTTCGAACAATTTTTCCATGCAGTGCTTCTCATTTTTCAGTTTTTCCGGTTGCTAATTTCCACAGCCCGTTCGTTCACCTAGACTTGCAGTCATCGGATGAAAAGTCTACGAAATGAATGGAGCAGATTGGAAAGTTTATATTAGCTAAATCAGATAATTATATAATTATGTCAGACATGAAAGGTTTTTGCAACCAAAGTGAATATCTATGAACAAACCACACACACACACACACACACACACACTATTGTAGTAATTAATGTCGTGATGTATGTCACAAGTGATTATGGTTTGAAAAAAATTCACTTGGCAGAGATCTAATACGAACATCTGATAATTCATCGATTGAAAATTCACATAGGAAGAAAGAAAATGTTAAAATTAGAAATTTTTCTTATCCAAATCACTAGGATTTGTATGGTTTTTCTTGTTAAGTTCATTCTTTCAATTTGTTTTGTCATTCTAAATTCAATTTGACAGCAGTTTTGTGGTTTGGTAATGAAATTGCCAGTCCCTTATTTCCAACAGCAAAGTTAAGTTTAAAGTGAAACTATTTGGTGATATGATCACACATCTGATAATCAATTGTTTTATCATTGCAGAAAAAAGAATATATTAACACATCTTTAATTATATCTAAAATGTCTGCTCATCCCCGGGAAAATCTATTGGGCAGGCAAAAGGAAAAGGAAAAGGAAAATCTAATATCTGAAAAAAAAAATGACGAAAAAGGAAACAATAATTATTTAGTTTGATTAAAAGAAACAGATCGGGGGGTCTATATTTTTATGTAAAGTGAAAATCTTGGTCACCAACTCACTTTATTTGGTGAACAACTTATCTGACCTTCTGTATATTTTAAATGGGTTGCGTGGTCTTCTATGCAAACTCATAATTTATTATTAGAATAATTAATTTTTTATTAATGAATTTTCGAGTTAGTTATAATTATGCATTTAAAAAAAATAAAATATATTATAATAATATAATATATAAATTTAAATATGTATATTTTAATATATATTTAGAGTAAATCATTGAATCGAACTTTCCTTTGGTATTAAGATAATAATCATAAAAAAAAAACTATTACTATACTTCAACTAGATTTATTATATTTTATCTCTTAAAAAGAAAAATATTTAAATCAAAATAATTAATAGCATTTCCCACATGCATTTACTTTTTAAGTCCCATAAGATAAATAGACAAGTTTCTATGTTTTAAAAAATTAAATATATGCATATACATGTCAAACTTGCTTTCAATTGTTACGATCTTAAATTTATCTCCTTTCTCTTCTTATCGACAAAGAGGAATCCAAGAATATAGACAGACAGTGTAGACATTTAATCGAAGGTTTTTCTTGCCTCATCACGCTTGCACTTACATTCAACATATAGCCAGAAAAAGAAGGACAAAAAGAAAAATGAAGTTTGGAAAAGAATTTGCAGCACAAATGGTGCCGGAATGGCAAGAATCATACATGGACTATGATTTTCTCAAGACCCTTTTGAAGGAAATCCTGAGATTCAATCAAAGGAAAAGGCAACCAGGCCTCAAGAGAAAGCAGACATTATACAGAGCTTTCAGTGGCTTAACGCAAAGACAAGATCGGTACAACCCCATAGGCCCTTCTTCTTCTGCTTCTTCTGCTGCTGATGACATCGAAAGCCAAGCCATTTTGGTGAATTCTGTGATCCGCAATGGCTCGCAAAGCTATGAGACCACATTTCTTATGTCTGCAGATGAAGGGGGAGAATATGAGCTGGTTTACTTTAGAAGACTGGACGATGAGTTCAACAAGGTTGAGAACTTTTATAGGTCCAAAGTGGGAGAGGTAATGAAGGAGGCTTCCATGTTAAACAAGCAAATGGATGCTCTGATCGCGTTTAGGATCAAAGTGGAGAATCCCACTGGCTGGTCTGACAGGGCTGCTGACATGACTCGTCTTGCTTCGGATGTTGCAGCTTCTACAGCTGCATTAGCAGCCACCACTCCATCTGGGGCTAAAGCAACCGGCAAGTACCTCTTTTTGAAGCAATAGACAACACTTTTACTATTTTATTTGATAATTAAGGTATCCAGACCTTATTTGATGAGGGTGATTTCAACTTTTGTATAGCTTAAAGGTCCTTGATTGCTTCTGCTTACTGTGCAGGAAGAGTCCATGTTATGGATGTGATTGACGAAGGGTCAAGTGCACATGAACAATCAGATGAAGCAGGTGAGAATCATAAAGAGGAGCATAGTGATAACAGGACCAACCAAGAGATGCAACCAGAGAAGCCAAAGAACATCAAAGGGTTTAGACCAGCTCCATTGGAGATACTTCACCATGTGAAGATTAACAATACACGTGAGACTCCTCGGTCATCCATTAAAGGCTTCCTCAAAGTTCCCCGGCAGGAAGAACTGAAATTCACAAGGGAAAATCTTAGAAAAGTAGAAGAACAGCTCAAGCGTGCTTTTGTTGAGTTCTACCAAAAGCTTCGCCTTCTTAAGAGTTACAGCTTCTTGAATATCTTGGCATTTTCCAAAATTATGAAGAAGTATGATAAGGCAATATCTTCTTCAGAGTCACCCCCGCAGATTTGTTCTAACTTGTGTGTTCTACGCTACAAGTCAATATGTCTGTTGATTTCATGTCGCCGTGATATTTACAGGTAACTTCTAGAAAAGCATCAAGAGTATACATGAAGATGGTGGATGGTTCCTACCTCGGCAGCTCTGATGAGGTGATCTTTGTGTTTCATGAATCATAAAGTTGTCAAACGATCATTACCTCAGCTCGAGGGTTCAAATCTTGGTCCGCGCAAACCAAAAAGAAGAATTATCTGTTGTCATATCTTTCGTAGGCTAAACTTTGCTGAATTGTGAAGCTTTTCTCTTGATTTTCATGTCACATTTGTTACCTAATCACTTACAATCTCACAGTTCACCAAGCTTATGGAAAGGGTGGAGGCTACTTTCATTAAGCATTTCTCAAACTCAAATCGCAGTAAAGCGATGAGCATATTAAGACCAAAAGCCAAAAGAGAGAGACATGGAGTAACATTTTCTACAGGTAGGATTTATGCTGCAAAATTATTCAATCTTCTAACAACAAAAAAGGACTTTCTTTTTAATTACGTTTCTGATACCTTTCGAGCCTTGACATTGGCAAAATTTCAGGCTTCTTTTTTGGCTGCACAATTTCTCTGGTAATAGCACTTATCATGATAATCCACGCCCGAAATATCATGGATCAACCAGGAAGGCTCAAGTACATGACAACAATGTTCCCACTTTACAGGTAACTTGGTTTCAACTCCTACACGCGCTTATTTTCTCAAATCTACCTAGCTTTCCTGTTTGGAAATAATCAGCACGTTTTACAAGCTATTTTTCATCTCTGCAGCTTGTTTGGATTCATTGTTCTGCACATGCTTATGTATGCTGCCAATGTATACTTCTGGAGGCGCTGCCGAGTGAATTATGCATTCATATTTGGTTTCAACCAAGGCACCGAATTGGGCTACCGGCAAGTAATGCTTTTGAGTTTTGGTCTTGCAGCGTTAGCACTGGTGACTGTGCTCTCAAATCTTGACATGGAAATGGATCCAATGACAAAAGATTATGAGCAATTAACTGAACTTCTGCCACTTATGGTGATTACAGTAAGATTCTTCAACTTTCTGTAATTTTGAGTTTTACGCCAATCAAATTCCAAAGTTTTGTGCATGAATTTACACTATTCTTTCCCTGCAGCTTTTGCTTGTCATATTGTTATTGCCATTCAACATCCTGTATCGCTCGTCTCGCTTCTTCTTCCTCACATGTCTCTTGCACTGTATTGCTGCTCCTCTTTACAAGGTAAGTCCTTGCAGAGGCAGACTTGAAAAATGAGAAATTGATTACTTGTCTTTTAAATTTCCTTTCATACAGGTCATACTCCCAGATTTCTTCTTGGCAGATCAACTAACTAGTCAGGTTAGCATGAAGCAAATGCTATTGTTTTCCCCTTCCCCTCGTTCAAACACCACCATATTCATGACTGTTAACATGATTTTGCCAATGTTACAATGATGCAGGTGCAAGCCTTCAGAAGTTTGGAGTTCTACATTTGCTACTATGGTTGGGGAGACTATAAGCACAGAGAAAACAGTTGCAAAACGAGCAGCGTTTACAACACTTTCTACTTCATAGTTGCTGTGATTCCATACTGGGTTCGCCTTCTTCAGGTTTGTTTCTTTACATCTCAACTGTTTTTGCTTTGCAGCTCATAGTTCCGAAAGTCAAAATGCGATCCCAGAGAAGCTGAAACCACTAAAGTTTAACATGTTTTCCTCTCTATTGCAGTGCCTCCGGCGACTGTTGGAAGAGAAAGATGCAACGCAGGGATTTAATGGACTAAAGTATTTCCTGACAATTGTTGCTGTTTGCACGAGGACTGCTTACAGCCTCAAAAAGGGGATTAGTTGGAAAGTATTAGCATGGATTTTCTCAGCCATTACAACAATCTTTGGTACTTACTGGGACGTTGTCATGGATTGGGGGCTTCTTCAGCGCAACTCCAAGAACCGCTGGCTGAGAGATAAACTCCTTATCCCTCACAAGAGTGTATACTATGGAGCCATAGTAAGAAAACTGAAGTGTTAGGACATTATTTACCAATGACAGACAAATTTGATCCAAGTCAACTAATGAAATCCATTTGAATTCTGATATGCAGGTCTCAAATGTGTTGCTGAGATTTGCTTGGTTGCAAACTGTGCTAAACTTCAAGTTCAATTTCTTGCATAAAGAGACCTTGATTGCCATTGTTGCTAGCCTTGAGATCATTCGACGTGGAATTTGGAATTTCTTTAGGTAGCCAAATCCAATCTTTTTCACATTGCCTTACTCACATTATGCATTGCAAATTCTTACATTTCGGTGATTGATTTTGTCAGGCTGGAGAACGAGCATTTGAACAACGTAGGAAAGTATCGGGCATTCAAGTCAGTACCACTACCTTTCAACTATGATGAAGATGATGACAAAGATCACTAAGCTGCTAGCCTTTATAGAAATTTTTGAAAAGGGTAAAGAAAAGTATAATAAAATGCATATTTTTTAGGAAGAAGATGAGAAATTCTGAGTTCATATGATCTTAAGAAATGGGACGACAGGCATAGACAGTCCCATGTTTTACTTCACTTTTATGTAGCTGTTGGAAATTGAAAGAGTAAATGTTGGAGATTGAAAGAGTAATAATCCTTCTCATTCTCAATAATACATTAGACAATAACTTTATAGATGCTAGACCTAGTAAAAAAAAAAAGGAAAGTAATAAAAGGTATATCAAATCCCATAACTTATGGGACCTTAAAAAAACCTACCTAAATTAGTTTATTTCTAAAGATATATTCTAAAAATAGCTAACTATGTACAACATAAGCCACTAATCACGTTTTCCTACACTCCCCCTCAAGCTGGTAAATAGGCATTTTCCATTCCCAGCTTGGATATTATATTTTGAAACATCGAACTAGTTAACCCTTTGGTAAGTACATCCGTAAGCTGGTTGTGTGTAGGCATGTAAGGGGTACAAATCAACCCGCTCTCCAAGTGTTCTTTGATAAAGTGTCTGTCGACTTCAATGTGCTTTGTTCGATCATGTTGTATTGGGTTGTGAGCTATGCTGATTGCAAACTTGTCACAATAGAGTCTTATTGAGCCATCCCACTTAATCTTCAAGTCTTCTAGAATGATTTTTAACCAAAGTACTTCACACACACCTTGAGCCATTGCTCGAAATTCTACTTCTGCACTAAACCTGGCCACTACATTCTGTTTTTTACTCCTCCATGTCACAAGGTTTCCACCAAGAAAGGTGCAATATCCAGTGGTTGACTTTCTGTCAACAATTGACCCAGCATAATCAGCATCTGTGTATGTCTCAAGTACTAAACCTCCGTTCCTTTTGAATAAAATACCTTTTCCTGGTACTCCCTTAATGTACTGTAATACTCGGTAAGCTGCTTGTAGATGAACTTCCTTTGGGTTATGCATGAATTGGCTAATCACACTAACTGCATATGTTATATCTGGTCGTGTGTGAGACAAATAAATAAGTCTTCCTACAAGGCGTTGATATGTTGCCTTGTCTACCGCAACATCCTCCTCTGCTTTTCCAAGTTTGACATTTTGATCTATTGGAGTACTTGCTGGTTTGCATGTTGTCATGCCTGTTTCCTTTAGGAGATCCGTGACATACTTTTGTTGGGAGATAAAAATGCCTTACTTAGAGTGAGCAACCTCAATCCCAAGAAAATATTTGAGCCTTCCTAACACCTTGATCTCAAATTCCTTGCCCAAACAATGACTCAAGATTTGTTTTTCTTTGTCATCATCTCCTGTCACTATTATGTCATTAACATAAACCAAGAGAGCTGTGACTCCCTCTGACCTTGAGTGTTTAATGAACAATGTATGATCCCCTCGGCTTTGTTTGTATCCCATCTAGCAAATCGTCCGAACCATGCTCGTGGTGATTGTTTTAGACCATATAAGGCTTTCTTCAATTTACACACAGTTTGAGAATCCAAGTTCTTCCTATAACCTGGTGGGACCTCCATATAAATTTCTTCCTCTAGTTCTCCATGCAAGAATGCATTTTTTACATCGAACTGTTGTAATTCCCAACCATAGTTAGCTGCCAACGACAATAAAACTCTAACAGTATTCATTTTTGCAACTGGTGCAAAAGTTTCTAGATAATCAATTCCATAGCTTTGAGTATATCCTTTGACTACTAACCTTGCTTTATATCTCTCTATTGATCCATCTGCTTTATACTTTATTGTATACACCCATTTACACCCTACAGGCTTCTTTCCCACTGGTAACTTTACCAACTCCCAGGTTTTATTTTTCTCAAGTGCCTCTATTTCCACATTCATAGCTTGTTTCCATTTCTCGTTGGACAACACCTCGGATAAGGTGGTAGGAATGGTAATGGTGTTTAAGCTAACAAGGAAGGATCGATGAGATGATGAAAATTTCTTAAAAGACATAAAGTGTGCAAGAGGATATAAAGGTTGTTTTGTGCACTCTCTTGTTGCTTTCCTAATAGCAATGGGAAGATCCTGGTCATCCCTACTCATATGAAATTCAGTTTCATTTTGCAATGTAGGATTAGGTTGTTTTATGCACTCTCTTGTTGCTTTCCTAATAGCAATGGGAAGATCTTGGTCATCCTTACTCATATGAAATTCAGTTTCATTTTGCAATGTAGGATTAGATATTGTTACCTCATTCTCAGGACTTGGGTTGGACTCTTGGACCTGCATAAATTCAGGAACGATCATCTTCTTCCTTGTGAACACCTTGCCCTTGCCAAAACTTACATTCTCAGGTGCAGAATCTGGTTTTTCTTGAGGATTTTCAGACATATGGTTTGGTTCATTTTCAACTATATGTTTAGGAAGATTTTCAGGCACACGGTTTGGTATAATGGGACAAGATGAACTGGATGGTTTACACATGGACAGTGACGATAGATCAAGTAAAACATCATCATCCTTATTTTCTATTGTTAAATTCTCCCCCTGAAAATAAGGATGGGTGAAGTAAGACTCATGTTCATTGAAAGTGACATCTATTGAGACATAAAACTTCATTGATGGAGGATGGTAGCACTTATACCCCTTTTGAGTTGAGGAATACCCCACAAAGACACATTTTATTGCCCTTGGATCTAATTTCCCTTTAGTTGGACAGTGAACATGAACAAATGATACACACCCAAATATTCTAGGAACAAGGTTATTTGTAGTTTGTAGGTCAGGGTAGAATGTGGAGAGTATTTTCATAGGACTTTTGAATCCCAAAACTCTAGATGGCAAACGATTTATGAGATGGGCAGCAGTGAGAACTGCTTCCCCCCAAAAATTTTTAGGCACATTGTTTTGGAACATAAAGGTTCGGGTTTTTTCAAGAAGGTGATCATTTTTCCTTTCCGCTACTCCATTTTGTTGTGAGGTATTGACACAAGATGATTCATGTACTATACCTTCTTTTTGAAAATATGGAGTTAGGGTTTGATTGAAATATTCCCTAGCATTATCTGACCTAAGCCTTTTGATATTGATTCCAAATTGATTTTTGACCATGGAGAAAAAATTTGGGAGAACGGTAATAACATCTGATTTATGCTTGAGTAGAAAATTCCAGGCAACACGAGTACAGTCATCAATAAATGAAACAAACCATCTTACTCCAGAAATATTAGGAATAGACGTAGGACCCCAATATCACTATGAACAAGATAGAAAGGAACAGAACTCTTTTTGTTACTGGCTGGAATTGGTATACGCTTATGTTTAGCAAGTTCACATACCTCACAATGATGGAGCCAAACTTTCTCTTTATTGGATGAAAGATTTTCTGACATAAAAGAATGGGATAATCTGCCCTTAGTAATGTTTAACTGACTTGGTGCTTCAAGGTAGTAGAGACCATACCGTTCTTTAGCATGTCCAATCATCTTCCCCGAATCCTTGTCCTGAAATTCACAATAGTCGTGATGAAAAATCACATTGCAGTATAAATCTTGAGTAAGTTTTTGTATAGAAATCAAATTTGTGGACAGTTTAGGGACATGGAGGACATTTTTTAAGATCAGTGATGGACCTATTTTAACATTCCCTACACCGGCTACAGTGGTCACCGAACCGTTTGCTGTGGCTATTTTCCTACTGCTTGGACACGGGGAATACGTGGAAAAAATATTTGGTAAGTGAGTCATATGGTCAGTAGCTCCTGAGTCCATGACCCAGTAGTTGGCAAAGGTTGTACCCGAAACATTTAACCCAATGGAGAATGGAAACTCACCTAAATATGCCAAAGAACAGGTACCTGAGGGTGTTTCAAGGTTGCTGATAAGTGATCCTATCCTCTCGATCACTTCTTGGTTAGGACTGCCTATCTCCTTTGGGGTTGATTCACTTAGTTGTACTGCAGCAACATGAGCCTGCCTATAGTTCCTTGGTTGTTCTCCTTTCTGTCCCCATTCTCGACTGGGGAGCTTTCCATGAAGCTTCCAACACCTTTCACAAGTATGGCGTGCCTTATTACAATAGGTGCACCACAAGCTGTCACGGTTTTGTTGAGATCGAACCCCCTCTGATTGGGTTGTAGAACCTGTCTCTGCAACCTCAGACATCTTTTATGAAAAAAAAAAATAACAATTCTAGGCAATTAAGGCCTTCCACGTGAAGTAGGGATCACTAGCAATAAAGGCTAGCAATCTGTTTTGATGTCAAAGAAAAGAAAAGAAAATAGAAGGAAGAAGACTAAGAAGAACAAAGGCTCTGATACCATGTTGGAGATTGAAAGAGTAAATGTTGGAAATTGAAAGAGTAATAATCCTTCTCATTCTCAATAATACATTAGACAATAGCTTTATAGATGCTAGACCTAATAAAAAAAAAGGAAAGTAATAAAAGGTATATCAAATCCCATAACTTATGGGACCTTAAAAAAACCTACCTAAATTAGTTTATTTCTAAAGATATATTCTAAAAATAGCTAACTATGCACAACATAATGTCACGGCCCGTCCACAAACATTGCTAAACAAGGCCCGTTGGACTAGCCCAATTGATGCTCCAAAGACTTCACCTTCTGCATAAGCGCTTAGGTAAGCGCTTCACTTATGTAAGCGCTTAGGTAAGCGCTTCACTTATGTAAGCGCTTAGGTAAGCGCCTCGCTTAGGTAAGCGCTTAGGTATTCTCTCTTGTAAATATCTAAGATATTTTAGAGAAGCAATTGTAGCCACACATTGAGGAGGTGGAACTACTATAAATACCCCCACTCCTCTCATTTGTAAACACACCATTGAATTGTAAGTTCTCTCCTTTGCAAAGCTCTCTCTCTCTCTCTCTCTCTCTTGTGCCTTCGGTTTCCTTGTCCCTCTTAAGCCTCTTTCGACTCCAAGTCGATTCTCTCAAATTCTCTAAGGCTTACTTAGCGTCTTCTCTCGCAAGATCGACTAAGTGCTGCACGGGTTAGCACGTCGAAAGCACGTCCAAGCTTAACTTCGTGACAGGTGGTATCAGAGCAAGGTAATCCAAAACTCTACTTTGTTCTTGTTTAAGTTGTGAGAATGGCAGGTGAGGAAGGAATCGTTGTTACTGACATCGAGGAGCAACAAATCGAGCTTCAAGCTCGTGGACGAGAGGAGCAGCGTGTTCTAGCTAAACGAGGGAAGTCCAAGGTCACAACAAAGGAACCTGTGGAGTCTCGTGTGGCTGTCCTAGAAAGGAGTATGACGGATGTGAGTTCCTTGGTGGGAGATCTAAGTGATCAAATTGACAATTTGATCCAGGGGAATGCTGAAATCACCACGGCTGCCAAGTCTATGATCGAGGGATTTAGCTATACTTTCAAGGGAGAACTGAGCTCCCTTGGCCAAGAACTGTCTGATCTACGGAAGTTCGTTGAAGGAGAAATTCAAGATCTTCGTAGGGAGATAGGTTCTCTTCGTCGAAGTAGTCCACTTTCGATGAGTACTGCTGGCACAAGCAGCACTACGGTTGGGCACGGTCTAAAAGTTCCCAAACCTGCCATGTACAATGGCACTCGCAATGCCACCATTGTGGAGAACTTCCTATTCGGCCTTGAACAATACTTTGAGGCCATGGGAGTTGTTGATGACTTTGCTAGGATCAGCAACACTTCAGTCTTCTTTCGGGATGCTGCTCAACTATGGTGGAGAAGGAAGCATTCCGAACGAGAGAAGGGCCTGTGCGTGATCAACACATGGGAGCAATTCAAGGTTGAGTTGCGCAAACAATTCGTCCCTCACAATGCTGATAGTGAAGTTAGAAGGAAGCTGCGTCATCTCGAGCAAACAGGTAGCGTTTCTGAATATGTTAAGGAATTTACTACTCTTATGCTTGAGATTGATGATTTGTCAGACAAGGACTTCCTCTTCCACTTTAAAGATGGCTTGAAGGATTGGGCAAGAGTAGAATTGGATCGGCGTAATGTGCAGACTTTGGGTGATGCCATTGCTGCAGCTGAAGCGCTGATCGACTACTCAACCCATTCCAAGAACAAAAGGCCTAACACTAATAAAAAAAGTGGGGGAGAGAAGGGTGGACAGAAGAGGGAGGCAAGCCATAAAGAAGGAAGACAACAGAAACCCACAAGTGGCAAGCCCAAGAACTCTTCGGGCAAACGCGATGGACCTCCAAGGCCATGCTTCATCTGTGACGAACCACATTGGGTAAAGGATTGCCCTAACCGCAAAGCAATGAATGCTATTGTAGCGGAACTCAACAAGGAGAAGTCCAAAGAGGAGCCTCAAGCTGATTTGGGAGCCATCCAACACTTGGACACTCTCTCCAAGCTTTTCTCTTCCACGATCCCCAAGGAGAAGGGCTTATTCTATGTTGATGCGTCTATTGAAGACAAAGTTGTGGGAGCTATGCTAGACACGGGAGCCACACACAACTTCATGGATGTACAAGAGGCCAATCGACTCGGTCTCAAACTTTCTAAGGGAATTGGCACCATCAAAGCCGTCAATTCCGAAGCAAAGCCAATTCATGGGATAGCCGAAGGAGTAGTCGTCAAGATTGGCGATTGGCAAGGTAAGCTAGACTTTACCATTGTCCCTATGGATGATTTTAAAATGGTTTTGGGTCTTGCTTTCTTTTGCAAAGCTTTAGCTTTTCCTGTTCCCGCATCAAATTCCCTTGTGATTCTCGACAACCACAAGATCCGAGTAATTCCATCGAAAAGCATGGAGAAATCTAAAGCGTCAATGATTTCTGCCTTGCAATTCAAACGGGGTCTCAAGGTGGATCAAAGTTATGTTGCCACCATAAGGGAACTAAGGGATGAAGAAGGCATGACAAAGCCTACTCCTGCTCTCCCACAGCCCATCCAAGCTGTCCTTGAAGAGTTTAAGGACTTGATGCCTTCGGAGTTGCCTAAGAAGTTGCCTCCTAGGCGAGATATAGATCATCACATCGAGCTGGAGCCAGGTGCTAAACCCCCTGCCATGGCCCCTTACCGCATGGCACCTCCTGAACTCGCGGAGTTGAGGAAACAACTTAAAGATTTGCTTGACTCGGGCTACATTCAGTCATCAAAGGCCCCTTTCGGTGCGCCAGTCCTCTTCCAGAAGAAGAAGGATGGATCACTACGAATGTGTATAGACTACCGAGCCTTAAACAAGGTAACCATCAAGAACAAGTACCCAATTCCACTAATAGCCGATCTCTTTGATCAATTAGGGAAAGCAAGGTACTTCACAAAGCTGGACCTAAGGTCGGGGTACTATCAAGTTCGTGTAGCACCTGGTGATGAGCCAAAAACTGCATGTGTAACACGTTACGGAGCTTTCGAGTTCCTAGTTATGCCCTTTGGCCTCACCAACGCCCCTGCTACCTTCTGCACGCTAATGAACAAGGTACTTCATCCTTTCCTTGACAAATTCGTGGTGGTTTATTTGGATGACATAGTGATCTACAGCAACACCCTCGAGGAGCACAAAGATCACTTGAAACAAGTCTTCCATGTTCTACACGAAAACGAGCTGTACGTCAAGAAGGAGAAGTGCTCTTTCGCGAAGCAAGAAGTGGATTTCCTTGGTCACAAGATCAAGGATGGCAAGCTGATGATGGATCAAGCAAAGATCCATGCCATTCAGGAGTGGGAGCCTCCAACAAAAGTCCCTGAATTGCGGTCATTCTTGGGACTAGTTAACTACTATCGGCGGTTCATCAAGGGATATTCTGCCATAGCCGCACCATTGACGGAGCTACTCAAGAAGAATGTCACATGGCATTGGTCGAAGGAATGCCAATCTTCCTTTGAGAGATTGAAACACTCAGTCTCTAAGGAACCCGTCATGGCTCTACCTGACTACGAGAAGGCTTTCGAAGTTCACACAGACGCATCTGACTTTGCCATTGGAGGAGTATTGATGCAGGATGGGCATCCCATTGCCTATGAAAGCCGTAAGTTGAACGACACGGAGAGGCGGTACACTATCCAAGATAAGGAGATGACTGCCATCATCCACTGCCTACGCACATGGAGGCACTATCTGCTTGGAAGTCAGTTTGTGATCATGACTGACAACGTCGCCACGAGCTACTTCCAATCGCAAAAGAAGCTGAGCCCCAAGCAAGCCCGTTGGCAAGACTTCTTGGCCGAATTTGACTACAAGCTTCATTACAAGCCAGGTAAGGCTAATGTTGTTGCTGATGCATTAAGTCGGAAGGCGGAGCTAGCATCAGTAGCCGTTAGCACACCAAAAAGTGACTTCCTTGATCGAATCAAGGAAGGGACCTCACAAGACAATTTGGCTAAGAATTTGCTAAGAATGGCGAGTGAAGGCAAGACTCGACGGTTCTGGCTAAACAATGGGATTCTCATGACGGTTGGCCAACGAGTCTTTGTACCTAAGTGGGGAAGCTTACGGAGGGACATTCTCAAGGAGTGCCATGATTCTCTATGGGCTGGTCACCCAGGTATGGCACGAACCCTTGCCCTTATCCAACAAAGTTATTACTGGCCACAGATGCAGGATGATGTTGAGGCCTATGTGCGGACATGTCTTGTTTGTCAACAAGACAAGGTGGAACAACAACGCCCTGCCGGTCTACTTGAGCCACTACCAATTGCCGAAAGACCTTGGGAAAGTGTCTCAATGGACTTCATTGTGGCCTTACCTAAGTCCGATGGATTTGGAAGCATCATGGTTATTGTTGATCGATTCAGCAAGTACGCCATCTTCATCCCAGCCCCCGCTGATTGCAAAGTCGACGAAACAGCTCGCCTATTCTTCAAGAATATGGTGAAGTTTTGGGGAGTGCCTAAAAGCATCATAAGTGATAGAGATCCCCGCTTCACAGGTAAATTCTGGCGTGAGTTGTTTAAATTGTTGGGGACTGATTTGAATTTCTCAACTAGCTTCCATCCTCAAAGCGATGGCCAAACCGAACGCATCAATGCTTTGTTGGAACAATACCTACGGCACTACGTCAGTGCCCATCAACGAGACTGGGCAAAGTTGCTTGATGTTGCCCAGTTCTCCTACAATCTCCAAAGGAGTGAAGCAGTAGGTAAAAGTCCGTTTGAAATTGTCACGGGACAGCAGCCTCTAACTCCAAGTGCTATCGTCTCTTCCTACACGGGAAGTAACCCTGCTGCTTACAAATTTGCAAAGGAATGGCATGAAGAGGCAGACATCACAAGAACCTGCCTTGATAAAGCTGCCAAACGAATGAAGAAATGGGCCGACGCTAAGCGACGCCCGAAGGAATACACGGAAGGAGACTTGGTGATGGTAAAATTGCTACCTAACCAATTCAAGTCCTTACGCAAAGTGCACAAAGGCCTGGTGAGGAGATACGAAGGGCCATTTCCCATAATCAAACGAGTAGGGAAGGCTGCCTACCAAGTCCAATTTCCCCCAAGACTCAAAATTCACAACGTCTTCCATGTAAGTTTTTTAAAGACCTTTCATGAAGACACCGAAGATCCGAGCCGTGGGGAATCTAAACGTGCACCAACTGCGGTCATCACCGAATTCAACAAGAAAGTGGAATGCATCCTTGCTGATAGAGTGATACGAAAGAGAGGAGTTCCTAACTATACTGAGTACCTAGTCAAGTGGAAAGATCTACCAGACCACGAGGTTAGTTGGGAACGAGAAGATTTGCTTTGGCAATTTGCAGACCATGTACAACGCTACAAAGACGAAGGCGTGACGAGGACGTCACGAGATTAAGTGGGGGAGGATGTCACGGCCCGTCCACAAACATTGCCAAACAAGGCCCGTTGGACTAGCCCAATTGATGCTCCAAAGACTTCACCTTCTGCATAAGCGCTTCACTTATGTAAGCGCTTAGGTAAGCGCCTCGCTTAGGTAAGCGCTTAGGTAAGCGCCTCGCTTAGGTAAGCGCTTAGGTAAGCGCCTCGCTTAGGTAAGCGCTTAGGTATTCTCTCTTGTAAATATCTAAGATATTTTAGAGAAGCAATTGTAGCCACACATTGAGGAGGTGGAACTACTATAAATACCCCCACTCCTCTCATTTGTAAACACACCATTGAATTGTAAGTTCTCTCCTTTGCAAAGCTCTCTCTCTCTCTCTCTCTCTCTTGTGCCTTCGGTTTCCTTGTCCCTCTTAAGCCTCTTTCGACTCCAAGTCGATTCTCTCAAATTCTCTAAGGCTTACTTAGCGTCTTCTCTCGCAAGATCGACTAAGTGCTGCACGGGTTAGCACGTCGAAAGCACGTCCAAGCTTAACTTCGTGACAATAAGCTACTAATCACGTTTTCCTACAGTAGCAATATTGATCTTCTTAGGAAGATCGATGATTTGCAAATACTGTGAGCTCTGCAGTCTAATGAGTTATTAATTTAGCTTTAGAATTCAAATCCTAATCCAGAGCGCAAAAAAAAAAAAAAAACTTGATCTCAAATGCCATATCCTTGATTTTTTGTAAGAAAAAATAAATCAAGACATGCTATTATGTTGCTGGTTGCGTGTTGGTTTGTTTCCTTTTTCCTTCTCTCAAATAAAAAGTAATTAAAAGAGAAATTCTTATGTAGATCTTAGCCCACCAAACATGTCATAAGGCATATCCTATGAAGAGCTTGGGTAGGGGGCATGCAACTTGGTAACATGCACGTATCTAACGGTGAATTGGATGCATCCAATGCAAGAATTATGTTGAATGCATCCAATTCACCATTACTTCATTCATTCATACCACAAGTCTTATGTCACCAACCTTTTCCCTCCTATGAAATACCAACAAAATTGACCTAGTAAAGGGTTTATAAGACTGAAAATATACTTTATAAAATTTTGATTGTTGGATTTATGACAACGTTAGTGAAAAATTTTCCATTGACAATAAAAACGACGATGTAGAAAAAAGGCATTGAGCCATAAGCAGCACAAGCATCATATAGACCACGAGGGCTCCCATACAAATACTGCAGAAACTAGCAGAACGACTTCAGAATGGTTTCATAATAAGCAACCGAAATCAGAAGCTTTCTTGGCATGGAGATTTGCCAACACTGACTTCACAAAACAAAAGCAATATCAACTTCATGCTGGCCGCTGTATAAAATAAGATACTAGATCAATGTAACATAACGTGACTCCAAACATGTAGTATTAGTTTTTGTTCATTTAACATGTTTTGTTTCTCTTTTGTTTTGGTCCCATTTGCTACTTCTTTGTTCCGCATCATATCCTATATGGTATCTGAAATTATGAGTAGCAAGAGAGGTGATGCGGTCTGCTTCAGGATACAAAGCTAGCCCCAGCATTTTTAGCTCCAACACACAATGTATTGTATGACAACAAAAAGTCCAGATCGTACCTTTGACACTGATTTTCTTTATTCTAATCCCTTCTACTGTGTAGGTAGCACAGTACCCACAAACACATTATTGGAGAGTATCACCATTCAAGTTACTGAGCATCAAACAAGGAAAAGAAAATCTACTCATTCTATCATGCTGAAAAACACAAATGTTGTAACTTGATTAAGTCTATTGTGTCATGTTATACACCAAATTGACCCCCCCGTATTGGTTCAAAAGTCTGGATCTCCCCTAATGTTGATTCCACATCAAGTCTGAGAAACAAGGCATACTACATTAAATAGCAAGCTCTAGTTTCTTGGTGGCTAACATGAAGATGAACACCCCAGCGGGAACCACAAATAGCATGGGGGCATGTTGATATGTGACTACAAACAAGATGACAGATTTTGCCTTATCTTATTCTATTTTCTTTACATTTTTATCCTTTCCCAATAATGACATCATATATTAAGAGAAACTAAAATGCAAACCCAATAAACATAAAACATTCAGCCGAGTTTTCAATTGGTTCACCATAAATTCTAGACCTAGTAATAAATAAATGAAACATGCAATATTATCCCGTCTTCTCCTTGACATAGACCACAAGGAACTACATGTGATCTGCCACCCAAGTTATTGTTCTTGTGGAGATCGAACATAAGACTGTCACATAGAAAAAAATCCATGATCTTCCCATCCACATCAAACACCTGTTTGTCAAAAGTAAGAACCAATGATTCCAACAAAATGAACTTACTTTGAATGATGTCAGATATCGAGCCCAATATCCTTTAAGCAGCTGAACTACAAAAAATGAGACTTCTCATAGCTTTCTCTCACTGTCATAAAATAATTTCCATTTTTGGGAAAAAAATAACAAAAATAATTGTTAGTATCTACCGACACACTCCATTCCCTTCAACCTTTCCCATAACTTTTAAAAAATATGACCCCTGACATCGCCCCTCTTCCAGAAAACACAGTTTTTTTAGCACATGGACATCAATTGTGCATAGATCTCCATCTTCTGGATGCATTGCTGATTTTCTGCATTACATCATGACAGAAATTTACATAGGGTTGAACAGTCCACCATTCAGCTTATACCCATTTTGTAATGATTATCAAGGGAAATAATACTACACGACACATACTTGACAACCAAACATTAGTTCCCTGGGAAGCCCTGCAATTGCATTCTACAATACAAAAGTTCCTGACCATTTATTTTTAACCAAAGAAATCAAAACACCATTTCATCTAAGCAAATTTTTATTGCCAGAAGACATAGACCGGCTAGCCTGAATTGGTGAAAATCCCCAGCAACGCAAACTTTGGCGATGACTAGGTCAGATAAAACTAGAAAATAAAAAAGATAACAAGACAATCGATAGTTAAGTGACAAGTAAATTCAAGTAAAAATATCATCATTCACAGGGGCCTCTTCACTTCCCACGTTCCCATAGCTACGTTTACTCCGGTTTCGCATGTCAACAAACAAAAGTAAAGCAATCAGCTTTCTCAATTGAATTTATTTCCCGTAAATTAGAACACAATGAAAATGCAAGCAGGCATCAATTTTCCTTTCTCAAAAAGAGTAAAAATGGACAATCACCTAACATCTCACGTCACTTGGAGTAACTTTCTCATCAACAATTGACCCAGATTCTTTGGCCACCTTTTCCTTCTCCAATTCCTTGGCAGCGACTTCCTCCGCCGCCTTCTCCGCCCGAAAAATGGGGTCGTAGTAATCCGAGTGAACCTCCATACACTTCTTCAATGCAGCAGTGACTTCAAGGCACTTCTCCACAATATCTTCACCTTTTTTCTCTACTTCTTGTACGCAGTCCTCCCAAGATATAAAGGCTTCTCTGCACCCACCTCCTTTCATGAACAAGCAAAACCCACACTCCCCCTCTTCTTCTTCTGGCTGTTCGTCTACTGCTTGATCTTTGACTCCATTCGATTCAATGGGTCTCTTTGAATCATCTGGACCTGATTTTTCATCAGGAACTTGGGTTTCTGAATCTGGGGTTTTGGGAGATGAAGCAGACATGGCCAGGGTCTGATGGTTTTTTTCTTTTTAAAAAAATAAATTTGGGAGAAATGAGGAATTTTCTCGGGGGACGAAGCCATGGAATGGAACGCTTTAAACCTCCTTTAAACCCCCTTGACAAGTCTTCCTCGTAATTCTTCTTCTTTTTTTTCAATTTGCCTTTTCCTTAAATATTCTCCCTTTTCTTTATTTGAAAAAAAAAACAAATCCAAATAAATTCCTTAACTCACATATTTAATTAATTTTTTATTTTAGAAAATTAAATCCTAACATCCATTATTTAATGACAAAAGTCAAAATTGACCCTTAAATTTAAACAATTTAGAGTGAAACAACTTATTTTTAAATTATTGAAATCGATAATAACATTATCCCCTATAGAATAGGTAAAAAAAAAGCATATAATTGCTACCAATTATCTATGTAAAAAATTAAGTTGAATTTTGAATTTAAAAATGAACCAATTTTATAATTAACTTTATATCTAGTGTCATTATGTTGAAAAATAGGTAAAAATGAGTATAATTATTGACAATTATATGTGTAAAGTTAAGTATTCAATAACAAAGCTTGGTTTTATGAATTTGTAATAAAAGGTAACAATAGTAATAACATGAAAGGAAGAAAATGTTTTGAAGGAAATTGCTAGAATGTTATAGTAAGGAGAAAAGGCATAATCACAACTTATTCTCACTTATATCATTAACATTAATCTTCATTAGATAGAGAATTTTTAAAATATAAAATTTACACTTGATATACCTATTAAATTCTTAACACATACAACTTAAAATTCAAATTGAAACTTTCAAAATTTTAAACTAAAGTTGCTAGAATTGACATAGTATCATTGCCTGCTAGACCTTAAAAGAGTAAATTGGAACTTGACAGAAGCAATGTAATAGTATTAACTCTTCCAACACTCCTCTTTGGTGATATTGCATTAAGTCAAGACTTAGTGCCTACAAAACATGAACTTGATTTAATTCTAGTAAGGTTTACTTCTCTTTTATCATAAGAACTTAACTCTTTGAAGAGAAAAACTTGAATATGAGATTAAAACTTTTGTTT
The DNA here is from genome assembly GCA_037897445.1 of Ceriops zippeliana. Lineage (NCBI taxonomy): Eukaryota > Viridiplantae > Streptophyta > Magnoliopsida > Malpighiales > Rhizophoraceae > Ceriops > Ceriops zippeliana. Next base: position 2,135,765 of record JBAPLH010000188.1, on the reverse strand, counting down.
GGCTGTTAAATTGAAATACTATGGTTCTTCATCACTCTTTTGTGCCAAGGTAAGCATACCTTAAGTATTTTCTGATTTATAAAATTAGTTTTGATTCACTTGGAATCTTCAAATGATTTTGGCCCCCTTAGAGCCTTTAATTGATTTTGGCTCCTTTAGAACCTTTAATTTTTCTGGTTTTAAAATAAATTGTTGACTCACGTAGAATTTTAAAATTTATTGGTTTTTTAACTAATTTTTAAATCATTTTTAACACCTTTAAAGTTGTTAGTTTTGAATTAGTTTTCAAATGGCTTTGACTCCTTTATTTTTCCTCTTAAAACCATAAAGGTTCATTATTTTTTCTCCTCCTAAACTTACAACAGAAGGTTTTGGACGAGTTTATTATTTTTTCTCTTTCTTAGACTTACAATAAAGGATTTTGAATTACTTCAAATAGGATGAAGTATTGTTAAAAAACAAAAGTTTTTCTGTTGATTTGGTAAAAGGCACTTTTAGTTCCATACTCCTTGCTCAAACTTTATTTTCTTCTCTCTTTCAAACTGTAGGTCATTCGGCTATAACATTACTTTAATACCAAATGTTGGTTTTTTAAAGTTTTAGGTTAATTTGATGGTTTATAAAGCTCTAATATCAAATGTTGATTTATTGGTTTTTGAAAAAAAAAAAGGTTGTGATTTGAATTATAAAGGTTTGAGTATTTCATATATCACAAATGATTTTAGGAGACATAATCAAATAGGATCAAGATTTGGTTTTATATTTTGAGTCGATCTATTATAGAATATGTAACAAAAGCATATAATTATTAGTAATTATTTGTGTAAAAAATTGGGTTGAATTTCATATTTTAGAAACAAACTGTTTATATAGTTGGTTTTATATATGACATTGATACGTGAGAAAATAAGTAAAAATAACATATAATTATTAACAATTATGTGTATAAAGTTAAGAGTTTAATGACAGAGTTTGGTTTTATGGATTTGCAATAGAAAATGGTGGTAACAATAACATAAAAGGAAGAAAATGTTTTAAAGGAACTTGCTAGAATGTTACAACAAAGCGAACAAATATAAACACAACTTCTTCTCACTTTTCTCATTAGCACTAATCCTCATTATATAAAATATTTTTAAAATATAAAATTTAAACTTGATATACTTATTAAGCCCTCAACACATACAACTTAAAATTCAAATTAAAACTTTTGAATTTTTAAACTAAAGCTGTTGGAATTTTACAAAGTATTATTGCCTACTGAACCTCAAAAGAGCAAGTTAAAACTTGACAAAAGCAATGTAATAGCACCAACTCTTTTAATAAAAGCAATATCTATACTCGATACTACTTGCTTGAAAAAATGTTATGCTGTGTTTTTTTTTTCCTTAACCGTTGACCTTAGCATCTTTATCCCTTCTCTACAATTTGCATTTGAGAAATGATAGCTTTCATCCTTTTAAGGAAGGTAGTCACCTAATGAATCACATAACTAATTAACTAGTAATACCTAGAAAAAGAAGAAAAAAAAGGAAAGAAAATATTATCCTTTCTCACAAAGAAAAATGATTGCTTATATCAAGCATAGTGACATTCATAAACACTCTACTATTATAGCTGAAAACCAAAGTCATGATCTCATTTCTTTCTTTATCACGTTTACTAATTTCAATTCAATCCATTCTAGCATATTTTACATGTTTTCATAGGTACTAATCATATGTCAATCATATTGAAAGGTAAAATAATTACAAACTCTGCAAGAGGTTTACACATAAAAACTTGGTCCCAAGAGATATTTGATTGTATTCATCAAGAATATTATAGAGATGAATAATTTAACTTAAACAAAGCAATTTAAACTTGATGCATATGCATAATATTGGTTTCAAATAGAAAAAAAAAAGGACCAACTTGTCTTGACTTGTACTTGGACACTTAAAGATAAAATGAGAAGTATTAGCCTTCATTCTTAAAAGAGAAGCATCATATTTAATCAATGTATAGTCTTAAATAGTCTCCAAAAGCTTGGTTTTAACATTTTGTGAAGGTAGTAAAAAGATATGGATATCGCTAAAGTCAAGCTAATCATATTATATTTATAGGGATTTTAATAAAGGTAAGGTTGCAATTTTAATTGTATATGTAGATGATATGATTTTAGAAATAATGATTTTGATGAATTATCATTACTAAAAAAGATTAGCAGAAGAATTTGAAATTAAAGACCAAGGAGTGTTAAAGTACTTCCTAGTCTTGGAGTTTGTAAGATAAAAGAAGGTATATATATATATATATATATATATCCTTGATTTACTTAATAAAAGCAGTCTTTTGGGGTGTGAAGAAGTCTAAACTCCAATTAAAGTTAATTTGAAGCTAAATCTAACTATTACTGAAAATGTGATTAGAAGAAAAAAAATTTATCATTTAATAGGTAAGCTTAATTACTTATCACACACTCGTCTTAATATTGCATTTGTTATGAGTGTGGTAAGTTAATTTATCCATGCTCCAAACATAGAACATTTTGATATTGCATATAAAATACTAAAGTATTTTAAAGGGACACTTGACAAAGGTTTGCTATTTAAAAAGAATGGTAATATTCAGATAGAAGTTTACATTAGGGTAGAAAGCATTACTAATTAGTAGTCAATATCAAGTTATTATACTTTTGTTGGTAGAAATTTAGCTATTTAGCAAAGTATAAAGCAAAAGGCAAATTGTTATAGCATGAAGTAGTTTGAAATAAAACTTAGATTTTTTACACATGGCACGGGTGAAATAATGTAGATTAAGAGATTATTAAAAGATTTGTAAATCTCATATGTTGATTTGCAAATCTCATATGTTACTTCCTATGAAAATGTATTGTGATAATAAAGTTGTGATTTTAATGACTCATAATCTAATTCTTGGTAGGACTAAATATATCAAACTGGATAGATGTTTTATCATTAAATAAGTTAATTTCGTTGTTATATATATAAATTGTAAATTCTTGAATTAAATTATGAAATACAATTATTTTTTCTTCCATAATGTTCTTGGACCGTCGATGGCTGTCGGCAATGTAAACCTGCGCTGCAAGACTTTCAAAAGCACGGAGGATCGCCTCCTGTTCTTGTACCGCAAGAGTTCTTGTAGTATCCTTTTCAGTCCATTGTAATTCATGTAGCGTCTACCCGCTTAGGGACCATTTGGCTCTCGAATTCTTTACCAAATTTCATCTGTCCTGCGTTTCTAGTAGATCTTATAGGTGCAATGAATCAATCCTAATCATCCAGGAAACAATTGGCCAAAGCAAGTGAGCTGTATTTTGGATCAATCCCCGAATTTAACAGTAACTTAGAATTTTTCTTTTTTCTTTTCCCCTTGAAACTTCAACTTGGAGTCTGAATGTACATTTTCATGGAAACAAAGCATTGCCTAACACATAAAGGTGTTGATGTCTCCATAGTGTACGAGTCTCGTGTACTAAAAATGCACTTTTCAGTGTGCATAATTTACATAAAAATTGCTAAACCAAGCATAAAAAGCCATTATCAGCAAATCAAACAAGCAAGCAAGCAAGCTGCGTGCTGTTCTCTTCAAAAATTTAAGAACACAAAAAAAGCACAACAATTCATTGATCATCACTCATCTCAAATATATCACAACATTATATATTAATTACCAATAAAAAAAGGGGAAAATAAAAGAAAAGAGTGTATTTACCAGAAAACAACGACTAGATTGGAGAGGCTATGCTATGTGGTCTCTGTAAGCAGGTGTTTTTGGCAGTGAGCTTCATGTGATCCGCAATTGATGTCAGCTTGGATTATTCCCAATGTTTAGAAACGTCACAAATTTCTTTGTTATTTTTCAGCACCAAGTTTATTTTTTTTCTTCTTCTTTTACATTCATTATAGAAAAAAAAATGGATTTTTATTGCCAAAACTTACCTGCAAATAATATTCCAGAATTGAGAAGAATGGTAAAAAAAGGATTTGACACTTTATTTCCTATTTGTTATTTTTAAAATTTGAGAAATTTAACTCATCCCTGTTCTATGTAATGAAATTACAATTTTCTTTTTCAAGATAATGAAATTACACAAGCCAAATCAATTAAAACTTTGACTTACAAAAACAAAATATAATTACTAGATAGATTGACAATTTTTATTTAATAAAAACCTTGATTACTAAACAAATTCCAATTTCTTGCACTTGCTTATTCCTGCCCGCTTATTATTATTATTATTATTATTATTTTACATAATAATTTTTACAAGCATATATTAATATAGCCCATTTTGTTATTTGTGAAAAATACCCTGAAAATCCATATAAAAGCAAAAATTAAATAAAACTGCATTTAACAAATTTGGAACTCCAATAACTCAATAAGCCTAAAAGGTGCCTAAAATACAAATTCAGGTGAAATAATAATAAATGTTGACTTGTGATATTTGTGACCAAGTCAAGAGCTCCTTTTGCAACATGCAAAACAAATTATTATCATTATTATTATTTAGGTACATTGCAAAATAAATATGAAACCAAAATTGTACAGAGACTTTTGAGCAAACTCAGAGTTTAGAGCCAGAGCACGCAAATTGATCGGGCTAGTTTACAGCCTTAAAAACACTATGGGATTAGTAACTCGTATTAGGAATGGAAAATGCTGCAGGTCGCAGCATGCAGACAGCACTGCTGCCGTTGCAGCTGCAAGTTCATACTCTAAAAAGTATGCATGCTTGATGGAGGAGAAATATAAATGCAAAACTGCATAATGCAATCTTAATTACCACAAGGAAAGTGTAACTAAGGCACTAGCTATAGCAATGAAGTTCCAATCATATTGATGGAAACCTAGACATTAAGCTCAATCTTCTGCAAATTGATTCTTATTTTTGCCTCCACCAGCAGGTATTTCAATCAGCTTGCTTAGTTACTTTGCTCACCATTCTTACCCCTTTCGCCGCTGCAACAATAGAAGTGTGGCAGCTTAACTTTGTGACAAATCCTGCAATCAAACAGAAAAAGGCAGAAAACAATCACACAATAGGTAAGGACATACTTTCATTGCTTGAAAGAGAGTATTTTAAAGAGTTGGAATCAAATGCATCAGGTAATCATGAATTTATGAATGACTTCAAACAGAGATCAGGATAAACCCACTCGGTCTACTTTTAGAGAACAAAAGCTATGTAATGAACACATTAAGTGCTATTTTGGATCCCGTTTGCTAAACTACAGCACAAAAGAAGGAAAACCGGTGCTGTTCCTCAGTTACAAAATTCACTCAAGCCATGACCCTCTATTGTATAGACAAGCCAGAATAGCCAAAGCGTGCAACAAAAATTGTTCACTTGGAGAAGCCAACTCAAACCTAATTTTGATGCAGAAATAATTCAAAAAATCATCTGGGTGCTTGAACCAGAAGTCCTAACACAGACAAAATTGAAGAAATTAGAGATACATCCCATCACACCATACTCCTTCAATTGTGAAAAATCCTTACTTGCAACGAATAATCACTGGGGTTGGTTTCAAAGCCTTTGGCCCATTCCTAATGCCTCTCTTATGGGGAGAAACCTGCATGATTTACAAAAGACATAAAGAATTAGTATCAACTTCAAATCTTGCAATATATAAACTTGGGCTCAACACGGAAGCAAGGTTTTTGACCCGAGAGTAACACAAGTATACAAAAAGTTATCGTTGGTTGCACAAAGATCAAAGATGAGATCCCAAATTGCACTTTCTGTGGGGTTCACGTCAATCTGAGCCAAAGACCTGCGTCCAGCCAACATTTGCCGACAAGCTTATACAAACTATATAACAAGCATCCAAATAGCCATAAATCATAAGGAATCAGTAATGCCAGTTAATCGGCCATCAGTTCATCCTCTAAAACCCTAAACCGTATTCAACTCCAACCAATCAAAACCCCCCCAAATACCCTAAACCCCAATTCGTAGACCGAAGACAAACAAACACGGAACAATTGAAAAACAAAAACAAAAAAAAGACACGGACGAGAACCGTTCTCACCTTCTTTTTGGGGACAGCCATAAGCTCCATGGACCCACCGAAAGAGAAACCCGGGAACCCAAATCCAAAGTTGTGGAAGTGGTTGTTACCGCTATACGGGTTTGGATCGAACCCCGGAGATTTGACCGGCATGTCGATGGACGTGTCCAACGGCGGAGGAATGGCTGCCGCCGCGTGGGCCCATCTCCTGAGACCCGACGTGAGCGCACCGTTAGCGCCTCCGCAGCTTTTAAGCATCCCCAGTCGAATCGCCATTGATTGAGATTGCTCTCTTTTGGTTCTTTTTACTCTCTGATGTCTCCGAGAATGAGAGACTTGCGGCAATGACCGGGAAGGAAAACTGCTGTTTACGATACGACGTAGTATCAATATATATATATATATATATTTATATATACATATATTCACATTTAAGCAGTGCCAAGTAGAATAGCTTTGTAAGGAGTCCAAAGCAAAGTCCTCGCAGCGCTGGAACCAAACAGAGTTTGAAGGTCCGCGGGAAATGCAGAATTGGATGGATCTGGAAACGTTGTTGAGGAAGCGATCATTACTGTCCAAGCACGCAGATCAACAGATCGCTGCCCGGCGGTCTCCAGCTGAGGCGGCCAAGAGACTCGGATTCAGTGCCATGAGTCTCGCCAAGATCTTGGTGGCTTCCCTAGTAGCTCTGCCCGTCCTGTTCGCGCTTTCCTTAATGCTTCGTCCCTCGCCGTCCGATCGGGCCTTGGGATTCGCCGACGCCAGAGTTCTCCATGACACAGCCGCCGCCGCCTCCACCGCCACCGGCGGCCAGAACACTCCTCCGCCACCATCACCAGGTCAGTTCGGTTCGTTCGTTCGTTCCCCGCCCAATGGCTTTACTACGTTTGCTTCTTTTTTTTTTTTTTTTTTTTTTTCAGTAATATGTAGACTTATCATTTTGCTGCTGCATTTAATTCAAAAAAATTTCGAGGACAGTTTTTCAATTATTTCTGTTTGGAGTGCGCGCTGCGCGTGGTGCTGCCTTGATTCGATTAGTAAAGTTTTAGCTGATACTTAGATTGCTGTCTTGTCATGGAGTAGCGTTTCGTAGAACACAGCTTTTTATGTTGTAGCTTCGTGGTCGTAAATTTCTATTACATGCTATTATGTCTGAATTTTGGAAAAGAGTATACTTGATGTAATAAATTCGTATAGAATTACGATGACCCAAGATGGCAGATTCTTATTGTCATCTGTCTGGCTAAAGATGAATTGGACTCAATTTTTTTTTTTTTTCTAACAGGATCTGAAGCAGTTTTCTCCGAACATGCTGAGAATCTCAGTGATAAACTGCTTGATGGACTTCTTGTTTCTGGGTTTGATGAAGCTACTTGTGCCAGTAGGTATCGGTCCTTTCTATATCGCAAGAGTTCACATCATAAGCCTTCCTCACATCTTGTAGCCAAACTCAGAACTTACGAAGATCTCCATAAACGTTGTGGCCCTGGAACTCAGTCCTACAACTTAGCCCTTGAACAACTCAAATCAGATTCCAAGGTTGGTTCCACTGATTGTAATTACATTGTGTGGATATCATTTAGTGGCTTGGGCAATAGGATGTTAGCCCTAGCATCAACATTTCTTTATGCCCTTCTCACAAACAGAGTCCTTCTTGTTGACCCGGGAAAGGATATGGCTGACCTCTTTTGTGAGCCGTTTCCAGAGAAATCTTGGTTACTGCCCCTAGATTTCCCTCTTATTAATCAGTTTAACGGATTTGGTCAGAACTCCTCTCATTGTTATGGGAACATGCTGAAGAACAATGCCATAAGTGCTTCAGCAGAGTTAATACCATCATTTTTATACCTGCATCTAGTTCATGATTATGGTGACCATGACAAGCTTTTCTTTTGTGATGGAGATCAAGCTCTTCTGGCAAAGGTTCCTTGGTTGATTATGAAAACAGACAACTATTTTGTTCCATCTCTTTTCCTGATGACATCTTTTGATGAAGAACTGAGCAAATTGTTCCCCGAAAAAGGAACAGTTTTCCACCACCTGGGTCGGTACCTTTTCCACCCCACAAATCATGTGGGGGTTAATTGTAAGGTATTATCAAGTTTACTTGTCCAAGGCAGATGAAAAAATTGGCCTTCAGGTAAGAGTGTTTGATGCAAGACCTGGTCCCTTAAAACACGTGATGGATCAAATTTTAGCCTGTACCCTGAAGGAGAAATTACTGCCAGATGTAGATTTGCAAGATTCCATCGTCAATCCATCTGAAAACCCAAAATCGACGGCTGTTCTGGTGACATCTCTAAATTCAGGTTACTCCGAGAATCTAAGGAACATGTATTGGGACCACCCAACCGTGACTGGAGGTCTCATTGGGGTTTACCAGCCAAGCCATGAGGGGTACCAACAGTCAGATAAACAAATGCACAACAGAAAAGCATGGGCCGAAATGTACCTCCTTAGTCTGACTGACGTGTTGGTCACAAGCTCATGGTCAACCTTTGGCTATGTGGCTCAAGGTCTGGGAGGATTGAAGCCATGGATCCTTAGCAAGCCAGAAAATGACATAACCCCAGATCCTCCTTGTCGACAAGCCATGTCAGTGGAGCCTTGTTTTCATGCTCCCCCCTTTTATGACTGCAAGGCTAGGAGAGGAACCGATACAGGCGCACTTGTTCCTCACGTGAGACATTGTGAGGACATGAGCTGGGGTCTCAAGGTGGTTGACAGTCATCATTTTTTATAGTTGCGCATCATTTTCCTCAGCTTACCACTTTCGCATACAGTTATAGATTTACCGTATAATCAGTGGTAATTGAGAACTGCAAGGCAGCATGTCTTCAGAGAGCAGCAATTTGGGGACCTTTCCTTTCACTTAGTTTTGGGTAAGAATGTTCTACGCTAGAGTAGCCTGTAATTATGTGCCAACCAATTGAGTCAACTCCGACAAATGCCTGAGAATTGCTCTAATTTTCGTCAGTTGAGTCAATTATCTTTGCTTGTGTACCAGGTTGGCGTGCTGACAGCTTACATTAGTTTGCCATTTACTTTGTAATTCACTCAACTATTCAAATCTCGCATCCAGGTTTTGACGACGAAACTCATCAAAAAATCCTCATAGAAATGCGTGAAAGGAGGTTGAACTGTGATACCGAGGTTATAATAGCTTTGGCTGGTTCAAACACTGGGCGATTGACTATTTGTGTCGATCCACGGTGCAGAGCCATGCGTAGACAAAAGCTCACTCGGTACGTAGCCAGCGAATTTAACAATTCTCCATAATAAAGCGTCTCTTCATTTCATTGATTGAACCTAAGTTGTTGGGTGACACTAGCGGACTCTTTGATTGGAAATGTGGACAAATTACAAATCCTTCTTACTCGCAAAAATTTATAATCAATAGGGGAATAAGAGTGGCGTGACTTGAATTCACAAAATATAAACCCCTCTTACCTACACAAATTCAAAAAATCATTGACCGACAACATTTGTAACTCTAAGTCCCACTATCATCTTACAACTGGATTTTCTTCCATCTCCTAAAAGAACTAATATCATTTCCTCGAGAAACTGCCATGCCAATCCCAGTCTTTCCCTCGTTGCCAATTCCTGTATAATACAATCTCCATTCATCAACACCTCCATCCATTTGCATCAAACAAGGAGACCCAACTCCTTTGCTGTCCCATCCATCTCACAGAGATTGATTTAGCACTGGCACATCTTCATGCCTACTCCACTCCTTCAATCCATCAGGAGAGACTGCCAAACCAATACTCCTCTTTCCACCAGCAACAATACCTTCATATACCATTACATAGTTCCCATCTTTCCTGTTTCTGACCACGCATTGATTGATTGCTCCAATCTCATCAAAAGAGCGAATCTTTCCTCTCCCCCCCCCCCCCACCAACAATATCTTTCCCAGTTTCACCCAGTATTCCGCTTTTCCACATCAAATGAATGATAATACATCCTAAGATCACCACTTCCATGGAAGACAACCAATCTTGACTACACTCCATAACCAAGCCTACATCCCCACTTAATCCAACAGGCCCCACACTCCTCTCCCAATGAATTCTGTTGTTTGAAACTGCTAATCCCATTGAATCAAAACGCTGGATAGAAGAATTCCCATGGTTCCACATGTACCACCTCTCTTCCTCACCGCTCAGGAACCTTTTCACCACCGGCGATCCAATTTCCTTGCCGTCCCATGAATCTTTGGCACCAACATCGAACACCAACCTAGTTGACAATGATGAAAATGAAAAAGAAGACGACAGAGAATTTGAAACAGGTGTTATAGTGGTCTGAGGTCTTGGATTGGTCTCGGTTTCTACAGTCGAATTTTCTGCTGTTTCATTGGGTTTTGAGACTAAAGGTAAGTGAGTTGGGTTTTGGAGAAGCCCGTCTTGAGCTTAAGGCTGTAGAATGGGTTTGTTTTCGGGCCATGAAACTTGCAAGGACGTTTATGGCGTCCAGCGTGGAAGCTGCTGCGACTACCATCGCTAAAACTGGGAAAAAGGAGTGGTGCAACTGTGCAATTCTAATTGTGTATATTGTCTAAAAAATTATGTTCCGACGTTGTTAGTACCAGATTAATAATGTAAAAATAGTACACAGACACAAAAAAAAAAAAAAAAAAAACAAAACAAAAGTATGGATGAATTACGGCTGGATTAAAGATTTGATGTCAATGGAGTTTGCCATCAAAATGGAATGAGTTTTGCAGTGCCTTATTGGGCTATAACTGACCCAACATCGTTAAACTGATCCCTGGGGCCTGAAACTAAAAATACCTAGTAGTTTGTCACGAGACTATTATCTTCTTTTCAAAAAACTAACCAATTGGGGTGTATAGCGCCCATGGATCCCCCTCACCTTTCAGATGTGGGATCCATGACATTCTCTCCCACCGAATCCATCGATGTTCTCATCGTGGATCGAGTCCCCCTGCCTACTCCTCCTATTTTCGGGCCTAGAGCGCTGGATAGCGGATATCGAATTTAGGATAGGCCGGCTCTGATACCACTTGTTACGGGGCATTACCTCTCCTCAAAAAGTTAACCTATTGGGTTTGTAGCGCCTACGTTTATAAGGTCCATGGATTCCCCTTCCCTTTATGACGTGGTGACAAGTTGGTTACTCAAAAAAAAATTAAGTGATCCCATAATTAATCTCGCCCAACCCATCAATCCAACTGATATATTAACTTCCAAGTTTTTGTGATCGATTTGAATTAGACCCGATTGAGAATTTTTGCTACATTGCACAAGACATGAAATAACTAATGAGTATTATCTATAAATATTACTCCAGTTGTTTCCAAAATTGAAGATTTCAAAATTCGAGTCTCATAATTCTATTGATTTTACTGTCTAGCCATGCTAAAATTTAAGAAAACAAGAAGAAGAAGCACTTGGTTCAAGCCTGTTTATTTGTGGATCAAGCTATGAATCCTTGCTATCTCTTTGTCAACGATTCGATTTGCAAGCTCGCGATCCATTATGTACAGTTTACCAATACGCTTGTGTGTGTGTGATTTTCTTATTCTTTACTACCAATTAATTCATATTCAAGTTTGATTTTTATTATTTTACGATCGAGAGTTGAGATTAAACTCCTTCGTGAGAGTTGTATTTATGCTATAAATTGGTAACAATAAACGAAATGATGTGTGGATGAATGGTGTCCCTGAAAAAGAGTTGATTTTGCACATTTAGATGTATCGACTTCATTCACGAACCGTATTAATTAAGATGATGTGTAAAGTCCAAATGAGAGGGAACAATTGGTGGCTGATTTTGAAATGACTTTCTTGTATCCAACATGATGCCTGGTTATGTATTAACTAGGAAAAAACATAGATTACTTTATATGAGGACTTACCCCCCCCCCACCCCCACCCCCAAAACACCCACCAAAAATACATAAATAAATAAATAATGGGATTATGTGACTACAATCCACACAAATATTTTATAATTATTTCATTATATATATATATATATATATATATATATATATATGTCATTATTATTATTATTTGCGTGTACATAACATTTTTAGTAGTTTTTGTTAAATTAATTAACATGAGTGGTCCATGTCATTTAAAGTATGACTCAAAATAAAAGGCCTAATATGATGGTCGGTTAGGCATAACGGTAATTTGGGTCATCGGGTTTAAAATCCCTCCACTCTCCCTATTAAGAATAAACGTTACAGGAAAGGAATATGTGTATATATATCTTCCCCTATTAAGAATAACCGTTACAGGAAAAGGAGTATCTTCTCATTTAAGATAATTATTACAGAAAGAGAGGATCTTCCTATTTAAGGTAACGGTTACAGGAAAGGAAGACGTGTATATATATATATATGCTATTACAGACCTTTCCGTGTGCTTAACCATCAGAGAGAGAAAACGTAAAGAAAAGAAAGGGGAAAGAGTAGGAGAAAAGAGAGAAGCGTTCAGGAACGAAACAGAAGAGGCTTCCCATCTCCACTGCGGGACATCAGCATAATGGACAACGGTATGTTGATTTCAATTACAGTTTTATTGCTAGTATTCGTATAAAGAAAGATCCTGCAATATATGAAATAAGAATTTCATAAAGAGAAATTCTAGAAAAGTCCAACAATTGATATCAGAGCGGGTCTGCGAATATTGCAATTTGGTTTTCTTTATCTCTTTGTGCTGGGTAATATTTTATTTTATTAGGTTGTATTTTGTTTTTCCTTTGCGTGTAATCAATAATTACAACGCGGGATAAAACAAAATATATTGGTTGCCTGGTACGCGGGTCCCACCTGCAGTATGGTGGTGCTCGGGTAGTATTTTATTTTATTAGGTTGTATTTTGTTTTTCCTTTGCGTGTAATCAATAATTACAACGCGGGATAAAAACAAATATATATTGGTTGCCTGGTACGCGGGTCCCACCTGCAGTATGGTGGTGCTCGGGTAGTATTTTTTTTTATTAGGTTGTATTTTGTTTTTCCTTTGCGTATAATCAATAATTACAACGCGGGATAAAAACAAATATATTGGTTGCCTGGTACGCGAGTCCCACCTGCAGTATGGTGGTGCTCGGGTAGTATTTTATTTTATTAGGTTGTATTTTGTTTTTCCTTTGCGTGTAATCAATAATTACAACGCGGGATAAAACAAATATATTGGTTGCCTGGTACGCGGGTCCCACCTGCAGTATGGTGGTGCTCGGGTAGTATTTTATTTTATTTGGTTGTATTTTGTTTTTCCTTTGCGTGTAATCAATAATTACAACGCGGGGTAAAAAAACAAATATATTGGTTGCTTGGTACGCGGGTCCCACCTGCAGTATGGTGGTGCTCGGGTCCGAATGAATACCATAAAAAAAAAAAAAAAAACTCCCACATAAAAGATAATTTAATCTTCGTAATTGAAGATTATTAAATTCACGTTGATGAGTCAAAATATTAAAAGCTTGTTAGTCACCAAAGTGGCCTGGCTTTGAATGGATTTGAACAGCTGACTGTGAATTTTAATTGTTCATTTTGGATGCTAATAAAATGTTTTGAAATGAACAATTGTGGTTATTAATTATAAAGCTAGGAGATCATCCAAAGATGGATCATTGCTTATAATTAATGACACTAAAAGGATTATTAATTAATATACTAAGTAAACGTGATTGTATATCCAAAGATGACATTCATGTTAATTTTTAGTATGATTAATTGATCTATTAAAGTTTATTTAAATTAGCATCATTATTGATTAGAGTTATGTATTTGAGGATCACCCAAAGGTGAACTTAAATACATAATTAAAGTTTGTAATGTATCTGAATCCATTAGAGTTTACTCAAAGCATTAACGTATAAATTTGGATTATATTTGCAGCTTCCACCAATGTATTCGCCTTAGGCAATTCAATGGTCAAATTCAATGGGCTGAACTATGCTGAATGGTCTGAGCATATTCAGTTTCATTTGGGTGTATTGGGCCTGGGACTTAGCAGTCATTTCGGATGAAAAGCCTGCAGTCATTACAGGGACTAGTACAGAATCTGATAAGTCTTTTTATGAGGCTTGGGTACGGTCCAATAGGCTGAGTTTGAATTTGATGCGAATGACGATAGCTGAAAACGTCAAGCCATCGATGCCTAAGACGGAAAATGCGAGGGAATTTCTGATGAGAATTAAGGAATACTCTCAGTCAGATATAACTGATAAATCAATCGTAGGAACCCTAATGAGTGAGCTGACGACCAAGAAATTTGATTGGTCACAGCCCATTCATGATCATGTGACCAGTATGGCTAATCTAGCAGCAAGGTTGAAAACAATGGGCATGGATGTGAGTGAATCATTTCTGGTTCAATTCATCATAAACTCACTGCCTCCTGAATTTGGCCAGTTCCAAGTGATTTATAACACTATTAAAGAGAAATGGAACTTTCAAGAAATTAAGGCCATGTTAGTTCAGGAGGAAGGGAGATTAAAGAAGATGAAGGATCACTCCATTCATCTCATCGTTCATAAGGATGCTAGTGGTAGCAGGTCTAAACCACATAAGAAAGGTAAGAAGAGGGACAAAGCCTCTATGAAAGTCACTGGAGGTCAGATCCAGAAGGATCAGAAATGCTTCTTCTGCAAAAAGATGGGTCACTTCAAAAATGATTGCCCAAAAAGAAAGGCTTGGTTCGAAAAGAAAGGTACGTACTGTATATCAGTATGTTTTGAATCAAACATAATTGAAGTGCCCAATAATACTTGGTGGTTAGATTCTGGAGCTACTATTCATGTGTCACATATTATGCAGGGATTCCTTTCAATCCAGCCCATAACAGGAACTGAGAAGTTCCTCTATATGGGAAACAGAATGAAGGCACGAATAGAAGGGATTGGGACGTACAGATTGATCTTGGACACCAAGTGTCATCTGGATCTAGAAAAGTGTCTCTATGTTCCTGAATGTGCTAGAAATTTAGTTTCTGTTGCAAAGTTGGATAAAGAAGGATTTAACCTCAAGATTGGAAATGGTGCATTTTCATTGTATAGACATTCGTACTATTATGGATCGGGTACTTTGATTGATGATTTGTACCGTTTGAATCTTGATGCTATGTATGCTGATTCCATATTTCTTGTTGAGCATGGTATAGGTAACAAACGTAATATGCATGATGAAAGTTCTGCTTCCTTATGGCATCAAAGATTGGGTCATATATCCAAAGAAAGGATATTGAGGTTGATGAAAGGTGATGTCCTGCCTCAATTGGATTTTACTGATTGGGATGTATGTGTTGATTGTATAAAAGGGACACAAACAAAACATACATCAAAGAACCCAGCCATAAGAAGCAATGAGCCTTTAGAATTGATACACGCTGTTGTTTGTGGCCCATTTGATATCTCAACATGGGGTGGTGAGAAATATTTCATCACCTTTATAGATTACTATTCACGATATTGTTACTTGTATCTACTGCATGAAAAGTCTCAGTCAGTAAACATCCTAGAGGTGTTTATTAATGAAGTTGAAAGGCAGTTAGATAGAAAAGTAAAAGTGATTAAGTCAGATAGGGGTGGTGAATATTATGGAAAATTCAATGAAAGTGGACAATGTCCTGGTCCATTTGCAAAACTTCTTGAGAGTCGAGGCATATGTGCACAGTATACAATGCCTGGTACACCACAACAGAATGGTGTAGCGGAAAGGCGGAATCGCACACTTATGGATATGGTTAGGAGCATGTTGAATTTCAGTACTGTACCCTTATCTTTGTGGATGCATGCATTAAGAACTGCTGCATATCTGCTGAATAGAGTTCCTAGTAAGGCTGTCCCTAAAAACTCCTTACGAGTTATGGACAGGAAGGAAACCCAGTTTGAGACACCTTCATGTTTGGGGTTTGTTCAGCAGAAGTAAGGATATACAATCCACATGAAGGAAAGCTTGATGCAAGAACCATTAGTGGTTACTTCATTGGCTATTCTGAAAAGTCCAAAGGGTATAGGTTTTACTGCCCTAACCATAGTACTAGAATAGTTGAGTCTGGTAATGCTCGGTTCATTGAAAATGGTCAGTTCAGTGGGAGTGGGGAATCACGAAAGGTGGATATTAAAGAATCACAAAATGAATGGTCCACAGTGAGTACTCCTACTCATGTCGGTATTCCCACACCCAGTGTTTCTACTCAAATTGTTATTCCTTATGTTGCATCACAGTCACGTGACATGCAAGGACAACAAATTGATACTCGAAACACTCAAAGTGAACACATAAGAGATGAACCAAGTGACAATATTCAATTTACAAATGAACAAGTGATACCACAAGAAATGGCATTACGGAGGTCTACAAGACAGAAAAGGCCAGCAGTTTCAAATGATTATGTGGTTTACTCACTTGAGCATGAAATCGGAATTGAGCATTGATAAAGATCCAATCTCATTTAAACACAAGCCATGGAATGTAATGATTCTGAAAGGTGGTTTAATGCCATGAAAGAAGAGATGAAATCGATGGATGTAAACCAAGTCTGGGAGCTAGTAGAGAGTTACCTGAAGGATCAAAACGAGTTGGCTGTAAGTGGGTCTTCAAGACCAAGCGAAACTCGAACGGTAACATCGAAAGGTATAAGGCCAGACTTGTAGCCAAAGGTTTCACTCAAAGAGATGGTGTTGACTATAAGGAGACTTTCTCTCCAGTTTCTAAGAAAGACTCTTTTAGAATTATTATGGCATTGGTGGCTCATAATGATCTAGAGCTCCACCAAATGGATGTAAAGACCGCCTTTCTGAATGGTGACTTGGAAGAGGAAGTGTATATGGACCAACCTGAAGGTTTCATCACTACGGGGCAAGAAAATTTGGTGTGTAAATTAAAGAAATCGATATATGGACTGAAACAAGCCTCCCGACAATGGTATATTAAGTTCAATAATACCATTACGTCATACGGTTTTGTAGAAAACACCGTTGATCGGTGTATCTATATGAAGGTCAGTGGGAGCAAGTTCATTATATTAGTCCTATATGTCGATGACATTCTTTTGGCCGCTAATGACATAGGTATGTTACATAATGTGAAGAAATTTCTCTCTGAAACTTTTGAAATGAAAGATATGAATGAGGCATCCTATGTGATAGGAATAGAAATATTCTGTGATAGATCACAAGGATTGTTAGGATTGTCTCAGAAAGGCTATATCAATAAAGTATTAGAGAGATTTAGAATGGAAAATTGCTCAACAGGAATAGTTCTAATTCAGAAAGGGGACAAGTTTAGTGAATTACAATGTCCAAAGAATGATTTGGAACGGAAAGTGATGGAATCAGTTCCCTATGCATCACTGGTTGGAAGCCTGATGTATGCGCAAACATGTACTCGGCCAAGACATCAGTTTCGCAGTTGGAATGTTAGGCCGATATCAAAGTAATCTTGGAATAGATCATTGGAAAGCCAGAAAGAAAGAAAGTACTTAGGTACTTACAAGGCACCAAAGATTACATGCTTACTTATAAAAGATCAAGTCATCTTGAAGTAGTAGGCTACTCGGATTCAGATTATGCTGGATGTGTAGACTCGAGGAAATCTACATTTGGTTACATGTTTCTCCTGGCTGGAGGAGCAGTTTCCTGGAAAAAGCGGGGAAGCAATCTGTCATTGCTACTTCCACTATGGAGGCTGAATTTGTAGCATGCTTTGAGGCTACTATTCATGCATTATGGTTGCGGAATTTTATCTTTAAGACTTGGTTTGGTCGACAGTATAGAAAAGCCCGTTAAGAATTTTTTTGTGACAATTCCGCAGCAGTCTTCTTCTCTAAGAATGATAGGTATTCTAAAGGTGCGAAACATATGGATTTGAAATACCTATCTGTTAAAGAAGAAGTGCAAAACCAAAGAGTGTCCATTGAGCATATTGGCACTGAGTTGATGGTAGCGGACCCGTTAACTAAAAGGTTTGCCACCGAAAACATTTACTGGACATGTTGATCGGATGGGCATTATGGACAGGTCCTTATACACTTGAAAGCCAATATTTATAATGCTCATATCATTGTGACACTCGTGAATTCAATTAAAGTTATGGTTTTGCTTGTGCTCTGTTATCTTTGTTTAGATGTATACAATTATGGTTTGTGAGATAATTAATAGCATATATGAGAATGACAGTTTAAAGTTTCAATGTTCCTCAGTAAAGTATTATGAATTATGATGATTATGTGATACATGGAAGGAATCATATTGCTATAAGATGTGTGACCACCATGATCCAATCATCTTAATTCAATTAAGTGTTGTGATTTGATGATCTTTAAGAATTGTGTGCACTTAATTGTTATTTGTTTCATCAAGTCATGACATGGACCAAGTGGGAGATTGTTAAATTAATTAACATGAGTGGTCCATGTCATTTAAAGTATGACTCAAAATAAAAGGCCTAATATGATGGTCGGTTAGGCATAACGGTAATTTGGGTCATCGGGTTTTAAAATCCCTCCACTCTCCCTATTAAGAATAAACGTTACAGGAAAGGAATATGTGTATATATATCTTCCCCTATTAAGAATAACCGTTACAGGAAAAGGAGTATCTTCTCATTTAAGATAATTATTACAGAAAGAGAGATCTTCTTCCTATTTAAGGGTAACGGTTACAGGAAAGGAAGACGTGTATATATATATATATATATATATGCTATTACAGACCTTTCCGTGTGCTTAACCATCAG
The DNA here is from genome assembly GCA_037897445.1 of Ceriops zippeliana. Lineage (NCBI taxonomy): Eukaryota > Viridiplantae > Streptophyta > Magnoliopsida > Malpighiales > Rhizophoraceae > Ceriops > Ceriops zippeliana. The sequence continues at coordinate 2,117,014 of JBAPLH010000188.1, read as the reverse complement.
AGAGAGAAAACGTAAAGAAAAGAAAGGGGAAAGAGTAGGAGAAAAGAGAGAAGCGTTCAGGAACGAAACAGAAGAGGCTTCCCATCTCCACTGCGGGATATCAGCATAATGGACAACGGTATGTTGATTTCAATTACAGTTTTATTGTTAGTATTCGCATAAAGAAAGATCCTGCAATATATGAAATAAGAATTTCATAAAGAGAAATTCTAAAAAAGTCCAACAGTTTTAGTCGGAGATTTGACAATGCTTGATCGAGTAACTATAGATAAGTTTAGCGCACCATCAAACATAACAGAATCGAATGAACACCCCCAAAAAAAAAAAAGAAAGAAAAAAGAAAAAGAAAAAGAAAAAAGGAATCATGGCTTTGTCAATTGTAACAATAAAAAATTATTCAACTCTCAACCCTCCCTTATTTTCAGGATATATTTTTAGGTGATCAGAAAATATCACAAACAAGTTATGCAGACTGTACTGGATCTACTTTATTAATTTGATTAAAAAAAACTAAACACATAATTGATGCTGGAACTATATATGATTTAATTTCTTGTAGTGTATTCTTGGGGTTCAAATTTTCTTCAAGAAGATAGGGATCGATGACACTTATTTTGACACGATTCCCATATATATATATTTTTAAGGATAAAGTAATGATAAAATTCATCAAAAATACATGTATAAAAGTGTGTACAGACCTTGAACAAAAAAAAAAATTTCATACATATATATATATATATATAATTCGAAATAATATCCCTAGTCTATCAAAAGTTTCAAAATAAAAGGAGACCCTCAACAGAAGATAAATACTAAAAAAATCAAACTAATAAAATCAATTAACAGTAATTTAAGTTAAATATTTATTTATAGACGAGAAAGTAATTATTCTTAATTATTTTTTTATCATTATATTTACAAAAAATTACACTTCTATGGATAGATAGAAGAAAATGAAAATTTGATTTTTTAATTCTATTTCTAATATCTCTTAACATCAACATTGAATTATATGATTTTATATCCTTATTATGAAGTCACATGATAACTATACTCAAGTTTTTTTCAATGATTAGATGACACTGCCTGCATCTTCCTCCCATTAGAGGGACACAGTTCACAAATGTGCAAATCAAAATCAAACCAATAAACAAGAATAGCATCTATTTTAGACAGGGTTGTTAGACCTTTAATTGCAACAACTAAGGTTGAAATTCTTACACCAACCAACTAAAAGAAAATAAAATGGACTGTCAATAATCCTCTCAAAGCACCTGGTTTGAATTGAAGGAGAAACATCAGGAAATCAAAGTACATCACTTTACGTACAAAAATTTAAAAAAAAAAAAAGAAAAAACGGGGGTTGGGGGGGGGGGGGCGGTGGTGAGGAATAGCATGCACAGCTACATTGTTACTCCTTTTTGTTGTGATTCATCAGACTCTTTCATGTAATAAATGTAAGCAAATAGGAAAACCGAACCAGACAAGTATAAATTCATAAATCCACCATTGCACTACCTGGGGACCAAAGGTAATTAGGACTACTTATTAATGTTCTTCCACCTTTTCACGTTCTACTCTCTCTTTCCCCCTTTTTTTTTTCTTTCCCCTTTCTTTCTTTCTTTGCTTCAATTCTAAATGTGGGATCTAACCAGGCAATTCTTTTGTTTGATGAAAGGGAAAACAAAAGAAAAAAAAAACTAAAAAAGAAATGCATGTGTATAACCGTAGAAAAAGAAAACTTTCTTAATTTTGCAATTTTTTAATTTATTCAAAAATATATTAAATCCTAAAGTACGTAATTTCATACCTTTTCATAATTCTGGCACATCGTCCCCCCCCCCCCACCAAAAAAAAGGGCCTAGATGGACAAATTCTAGGTACATACAAACTTTTTCATGTACACAAGTCCTACGATTTCGTACGCTTAGCCTAGGCAATAGACTCATCAACTTTATACTTAGCAGTTGGGCTAAGTATTGTATCCAGTTCAGTCCACCCAATTTGATGCACATAGTTCGGCGAGAAGAATTGATGTTTAAAATATGAATGTATAAATAAAAGTTGTACATTACAAATAAATGGAAGTAAATAATTTGTAAATAAATCAAGTTTAATGATTAAAATTTTAAATTCAGATGTAATGCCTTCGTATTTTCCAACCAGATGATCAGTACATAAACTTGGGTACAAGAAGTAACTTCTCCTAAGACATCTCTACCCACCAACGTCCATTTTTCTCTAATACTCGAGTATTCGTTTGTTAGGTGCAAAATGCTAGGATATTACAATCAATTTTTGTTTTTGGGTTACTGATAGTAAAAACAGAAATGTTAGAAGGACGAAAGATCCTAACGCGGTATGAACATAGCCGAGAAATAGTGCAACAAGCTGTAAGAAAAAAAAAAAAAAAAGTAACAGTGATACGTGTTGAATTTCAAGGTTTTTGCACTTTTTTCTTCTTAAGTCTTGTTCCCTATTTTGTTATTTTTATTGTGCATAATATATATAAAAATGAGGCAATGTTGATGATGATATGATGTCAGTTCCCTTTTCATACTCCATCAGGATTCTTCATTGGTGTAATGAATTCCTAAGAAGAAATAAAGACAAGAACACAAGAAGAAGAAACTAATCAATCACTCATAGGGATCACACCACCGATCATGTCACTCGAAGCGAAGGGACCCATTCGTGCTGGAGGAACGTTCCAAATCATGGCCTGTTATATAGGTTACGCAATTACCACAAGTTGTCCTTTGCCATAAATTAGGTAGATAGAAGCTACAGAAAAGAAAAAAAATGATAATAATAATAATAAAATTATTGGTTCATGTTACATAACTTGTCATCTACTATATTAAAAAATAAAAAAATAGAAATCGTATTACCTTTTTCATTATTTCAATTTTATATGACTTTGAGGAAGCCAAAATTCAAAGTTCTCCACCTTTGCTACAAACGGGGTTTTCAAGTAACTCACCTCACCTTTTGGGAAGATAATTTTTCTCTTTTTCGAAGAGTTTGACGTTAAGTTTTTTTTACAGTTATGCAAATTAAAACTATTTAGTCGGGAAAAAATCTAAATGAAGACCAAAACCACAGCTGACACAGCGTTAAAGGGATAAATGTCCAGTGCCTCATGCACATGGCCCATGTGGAACTGGGTGTTAACTTTCTTGCCGTTCCAACCTTAGTGTGATTGGGCAAAAACTTTTTAAGTGAATTTCTATGTCAAAAAGGTAGAATATTAAATGTTATTGGTTGGAGAAGAACTTATACTGTTAAGCGGACATAAGAAATTCTTCGGCTACAGGTGAGGTAAATAAATAGAAATGCATGTTCCAGTTGGGTGGGGTAAATAAAAAAGCGATGTAAATAAATAGGTGGGGGTAAATAATAAACAACAACCTGTATAAAAGAAAGATTTAATTCATGTGGGGGTAATTATTAATGACCAATCTATATCATTGCAAAGCTGATTGACATAAAAATTCACGGTCTAGGTGGGGTAAATAGATATTCATGGGCTAGCTGGTAGGGTAAATAAATAATCTATATATATGAAGGATAAAATGTCCCGGTAATTATTAAGGACCAATCTAGCTATATCATTTGAATGCTGATTGGTAAGGCCAAAGAGTCGAGTAATGGTGCTGTAATTTTCGTACTGCGTTGTGTTTAATGGCTTCCCGCTCAAGGTTTTTCATTAATAATTATTATATACACCACAAGATCTCGATCATCTTGCTTCCGGAAAACGAAGTGAGCCCCGGTTATGTCTAACCATGGACAATTGCTTCCGTGCAAACAATCCTTGGAAGGGAAAATTTTTGCCTCCACGGAGCAGTAAAATGTGGCAATCAACTCAAATTATATGTGATAATGTTGGTATAACAGTGTGCTCAAATGATATCATACGTCAGTTTTCTTTAGTCCAAACAGTGTTTTGGTTATGGTATTCCTTTGGATTGAGATTTCAGTTTTACTTGCTCCTTATGCACACTAGCTTGGGGTACCTTTAAGAGTATTTTTTTTTTTTTTTGTATCTAGGGGGTTTTTTTCTTTCTCTCTCCCTCCCTTGTACTGGGCACTATTATTTTTTTCTTTTTACACAAATAAAACTCCTTTACTTATCATATATATATGTATGTGTGTGTGTGTGTGTGGTACAAGAAATTAGTTATTTGTAGTTTGGTTACATGATTGAAATTTTGATGCAAAAAGTAGGGACTATAATCACTTTTTCAATTAGAATAACCTATGGTTTTGTATTAAGCAACTACAGAATAAGGAGCATGAGATAGTCTTCCCATCTTTGTAAGATTTTATAAGACAATAATAAGCGAATTTATTGGTCATTAAATTTTTCTATGATTGTTCTTCTTGAAAGTGATTCCACACCGTAAGAGTTGTGCACTTGCTTTTAACCCCAACACTCAATAGGATGTTCTATGGCTGGCTCTTTTGTACCTTCAGACTGGTGAATGTGGACCTAATCTCCATTGATGCGAAATCTTTGAGAACCGAGAAATAGCAGCCCATGTCACGCGCTACGATCTCAATGATTCCAGTTCCAAAGGAGAATTGTATACTAATTTAGTTTCTACTCGTTCAAAAAATGAAAATAAAAATCCCTCTCATGCTTAATTAATTATTTATCTCCAATAATCAGTAATAAGTAGTTTCGCAATTGCACACCCTAAGATTGTTGGGTCGGCAGGCATTGTTTGGAAACTTCAACTGAGGCATTATTAATTGACAAATTTTTGAGTCACATTGGATGGAGTCAAAAAGTTTTGAATTCATGTAAATATGAGATGGGTCGGCAGGGAGTGTTTGGAAACTTCAACTGAGGCATCATTGAATGCAAGAAAACATGATTAATTTTTGTACTATATAAAAAAATTTACATATAAGACATTTCGTATGTAATATAAGATTTAATTACATTTATTAAAATTTAACATTTCTAAATTTATTTGAAATTTTTCTTCTGATTGTGTCCCGGATAGTTGGTAGATTTCTTGGCCTCATTTTTCCTTCTTTTTTTTTGTTGTGAAAACAAAAAAGAAATAATTTGAGTGGTATATCCTTCTCATGGCGAAAGATTGCATCTCATTAAAAGTTTAATTGTGTTTTATTTTAAAAAAAATCAAATTTGACTGTATATATTTGATTTTATTGAATATTTTAACCGAAACGATATCTTTGATCTAAAAAATGAACGAAACTTCTTTACAATGTTACTGACCCAAATTTTTAATATCATAGAGATATCATTAGGATCGTTTGAGTTGTAAATTTATGATCTAATTTTTGTACAATTATCAATTTAAACCCATTTTTTTGGGTTTAATCTCTCTCTTCTGCCAATTTGGACGGCAAAAGTGGCCCAGTGGCCCTAAATTCCAAGTTGGACTATATGTAATTTAAAGCTAACGTGTTAAATATCTCGATTGACTTGGTCGATGTACCCATCACACTGTAAATCCAATATGCCTAATGGTTACTTGGTACGAGTGATCTGATGGATTTTTCTAAAATTTTTTTTTTTGAAATTCTTATTTCATATATTGCAGGATCTTTCTTTATGCGAATACTAGCAATAAAACTGTAATTGAAATCAACATACCGTTGTCCATTATGCTGATGTCCCGCAGTGGAGATGGGAAGCCTCTTCTGTTTCGTTCCTGAACGCTTCTCTCTTTTCTCCTACTCTTTCCCCCTTTCTTTTCTTTACGTTTTCTCTCTCTGATGGTTGAGCTCTCGGAAAGGTCTGTAATAGCATATATATATATATATATATATATATACATATCTTCCTTTCCTGTAACCGTTACCGTTACCTTAAATAGGAAGATCATCTCTTTCTGTAATAATTATCTTAAATGAGAAGATACTCCTCCTTTTCCTGTAACGGTTATTCTTAATAGGGGAAGATATATATATACACATATTCCTTTCCTGTAACGTTTATTCTTAATAGGGAGAGTGGAGGGATTTTAAAAAAACCCGATGACCCAAATTACCGTTATGCCTAACCGACCATCATATTAGGCCTTTTATTTTTTGAGTCATACTTTAAATGACATGGACCACTCATGTTAATTAATTTAACAATCTCCCACTTGGTCCATGTCATGACTTGATGAAACAATAACAATTAAGTGCACACAATTCTTAAAGATCATCAAATCACAACACTTAATTGAATTAAGATGATTAGATCATGGCAGTCACACATCTTATAGCAATATGATTCCTTCCATGTATCACATAATCATCATAATTCATAATACTTTACTGAGGAACATTGAAACTTTAAACTGTCATTCTCATATATGCTATTAATTATCTCACAAACCATAATTGTATACATCTAAACAAAGATAACAGAGCACAAGCAAAACCATAACTTTAATTGAATTCACGAGTGTCACAATGATATGAGCATCTAAATATTGGCTTTTAAGTGTACGAAGACCTGTCTATAATGCCCATCCGATCAACATGTCCAGTAAATGTTTTCGGTGGCAAACCTTTAGTTAACGGGTCCGCTATCATCAACTCAGTGCCAATATGCTCAATGGACACTCTTTGGTTTTGCACTTCTTCTTTAACAGATAGGTATTTCAAATCCATATGTTTCGCACCTTTAGAATACCTATCATTCTTAGAGAAGAAGACTGCTGCGGAATTGTCACAAAAAATTCTTAACGGCTTTTCTATACTGTCGACCAAACCAAGCCTTAAGATAAAATTCCGCAACCATAATGCATGAACAGTAGCCTCAAAGCATGCTACAAATTCAGCCTCCATAGTGGAAGTAGTAATGACAGACTGCTTCCCACTTTTCCAGGAAATTGCTCCTCCAGCCAGGAGAAACATGTAACCAAATGTAGATTTCCTCGAGTCTACACATCCAGCATAATCTGAATCCGAGTAGCCTACTACTTCAAGATGACTTGATCTTTTATAAGTAAGCATGTAATCTTTGGTGCCTTGTAAGTACCTAAGTACTTTCTTTCCGGCTTTCCAATGATCTATACCAGGATTACTTTGATATCGGCCTAACATTCCAACTGCGAAGCTGATGTCTGGCCGAGTACATGTTTACGCATACAGGCTTCCAACCAGTGATGCATAGGGAACTGATTCCATCACTTTCCGTTCCAAATCATTCTTTGGACATTGTAATTCACTGAACTTGTCCCCTTTCTGAATTGGAACTATTCCTGTTGAGCAATTTTCCATTCTAAATCTCTCTAATACTTTATTGATATAGCCTTTCTGAGACAATTCTAACAATCCTTGTGATCTATCACGGAATATTTCTATTCCTATCACATAGGATGCCTCATTCATATCTTTCATTTTTTAAAAGTTTCAGAGAGAAATTTTCTTCACATTATGTAACAAACCTATGTCATTAGCGGCCAAAAGAATATCATCGACATATAGGACTAATATAATGAACTTGCTCCCACTGACCTTCATATAGATACACCGATCAACGGTATTTTCTACAAAACCGTATGACGTAATGGTATTATTGAACTTAATATACCATTGTCGGGAGGCTTGTTTCAGTCCATATATCGATTTCTTTAATTTACACACCAAATTTTCTTGCCCCCGTAGTGATGAAAAACCTTCAGGTTGGTCCATATACACTTCCTCTTCCAAGTCACCATTCAGAAAGGCGGTCTTTACATCCATTTTGTGGAGCTCTAGATCATTATGAGCCACCAATGCCATAATAATTCTTAAAGAGTCTTTTTCTAGAAACTGGAGAGAAAAGTCTCCTTATAGTCAACACCATCCCTTTGAGTGAAACCTTTGGCTACAAGTCTGGCCTTATACCTTTCGATGTTACCGTTCGAGTTTCGCTTGGTCTTGAAGACCCACTTACAACCAACTCGTTTTGATCCTTCAGGTAACTCTATTAGCTCCCAGACTTGGTTTACATCCATCGATTTCATCTCTTCTTTCATGGCATTGAACCACCTTTCAGAATCATTACATTCCATGGCTTGTTTAAATGAGACTGGATCTTTATCAATGCTCAATTCCGATTCATGCTCAAGTGAGTAAACCACATAATCATTTGAAACTGCTGGCCTTTTCTGTCTTGTAGACCTCCGTAATGCCATTTCTTGTGGTATCACTTGTTCATTTGTAAATTGAATATTGTCACTTGGTTCATCTCTTATGTGTTCACTTTGCGTGTTTCGAGTATCAATTTGTTGTCCTTGCATGTCACGTGACTGTGATGCAACATAAGGAATAACAATTTGAGTAGAAACACTGAGTGTGGGAATACCGACATGAGTAGGAGTACTCACTGTGGACCATTCATTTTGTGATTCTTTAATATCCACCTTTCGTGATTCCCCACTCCCACTGAACTGACCATTTTCAATGAACTGAGCATTACCAGATTCAACTATACTAGTACTATGGTTAGGACAGTAAAACCTATACCCTTTGGACTTTTCAGGATAGCCAATGAAGAAACCACTAATGGTTCTTGCATCAAGCTTTCCTTCATGTGGATTGTATATCCTTACTTCTGCTGGACAACCCCAAACATGAAGATGTCTCAAACTGGGTTTCCTTCCTATCCATAACTCGTAAGGAGTTTTAGGGACAGCCTTACTAGGAACTCTATTCAGTAGATATGCAGCAATTCTTAATGCATGCATCCACAAAGATAAGGGTACAGTACTGTAATTCAACATGCTCCTAACCATATCCATAAGTGTGCGATTCCGCCTTTCCGCTACACCATTCTGTTGTGGTGTACCAGGCATTGTATACTGTGCACATATGCCTCGACTCTCAAGAAGTTTTGCAAATGGACCAGGACATTGTCCACTTTCATTGAATTTTCCATAATATTCACCACCCCTATCTGACTTAATCACTTTTACTTTTCTATCTAACTGCCTTTCAACTTCATTAATAAACACCTCTAAGATGTTTACTGACTGAGACTTTTCATGCAGTAGATACAAGTAACAATATCGTGAGTAGTCATCTATAAAGGTGATGAAATATTTCTCACCACCCCATGTTGGGATATCAAACGGGCCACAAACATCAGTGTGTATCAATTCTAAAAGCTTATTGCTTCTTATGGCTGGGTTCTTTGATGTATGTTTTGTTTGTTTCCCTTTTATACAATCAACATATACATCCCAATCAGTAAAATCCAATTGAGGCAGGACATCACCTTTCATCAACCTCAATATCCTTTCTTTGGATATATGACCCAATCTTTGATGCCATAAGAAAGCAGAACTTTCATCATGCATATTACGTTTGTTACCTATACCATGCTCAACAAGAAATATGGAATCAGCATACATAGCATCAAGATTCAAACGGTACAAATCATCAATCAAAGTACCAGATCCATAATAGTACGAATGTCTATACAATGAAAATGCACCATTTCCAATCTTGAGGTTAAATCCTTCTTTATCCAACTTTGCAACAGAAACTAAATTTCTAGCACATTCAGGAACATAGAGACACTTTTCTAGATCCAGATGACACTTGGTGTCCAAGATCAATCTGTACGTCCCAATCCCTTCTATTCGTGCCTTCATTCTGTTTCCCATATAGAGGAACCTCTCTCAGTTCCTGTTATGGGCTGGATTGAAAGGAATCCCTGCATAATATGTGACATATGAATAGTAACTCCAGAATCTAACCACCAAGTATTATTGGGCACTTCAATTATGTTTGATTCAAAACATACTGATATACAGTACGTACCTTTCTTTTCGAACCAAGCCTTTTTTTTTTGGCAATCATTTTTTAAGTGACCCATCTTTTTGCAGAAGAAGCATTTCTGATCCTTCTGGATCTGACCTCCAGTGACTTTCATAGAGGCTTTGTCCTTCTTCTTACCTTTCTTATGTGGTTTAGACCTGCTACCACTAGCATCCTTATGAATGATGAGATGAATGGAGTGATCCTTCATCTTTTTTAATCTCCCTTCCTCCTGAACTAACATGGCCTTAATTTCTTGAAAGTTCCATTTCTCTTTAATAGTGTTATAATTCACTTGGAACTGGCCAAATTTAGGAGGCAGTGAGTTTATGATGAATTGAACCAGAAATGATTCACTCACATCCATGCCCATTGTTTTCAACCTTGCTGCTAGATTAGCCATACTGGTCACATGATCATGAATGGGCTGTGACCACTCAAATTTCTTGGTCGTCAGCTCATTCATTAAGGTTCCTACGATGGATTTATCAGTTATATCTGACTGAGAGTATTCCTTAATTCTCATCAGAAATTCCCTCGCATTTTCCGTCTTAGGCATCGATGGCTTGACGTTTTCAGCTATCGTCATTCGCATCAAATTCAAACTCAGCCTATTGGACCGTACCCAAGCCTCATAAAAAGACTTATCAGATTCTGTACTAGTCCCTGTAATGACTGCAGGCTTTTCATCCGAAATGACTGCTAAGTCCAGGCCCAATACACCCAAATGAAACTGAATATGCTCAGACCATTCAGCATAGTTCAGCCCATTGAATTTGACCATTGAATTGCCTAAGGCGAATACATTGGTGGAAGCTGCAAATATAATCCAAATTTATACGTTAATGCTTTGAGTAAACTCTAATGGATTCAGATACATTACAAACTTTAATTATGTATTTAAGTTCACCTTTGGGTGATCCTCAAATACATAACTCTAATCAATAATGATGCTAATTTAAATAAACTTTAATAGATCAATTAATCATACTAAAATTAACATGAATGTCATCTTTGGATATACAATCACGTTTACTTAGTATATTAATTAATCCCTTTTAGTGTCATTAATTATAAGCAATGATCCATCTTTGGATGATCTCCTAACTTTATAATTAATAACCACAATTGTTCATTTCAAAACATTTTATTAGCATCTAAAATGAACAATTAAAATTCACAGTCAGCTGTTCAAATCCATTCAAAGCCAGGCCACTTTGGTGACTAACAAGCTTTTAATATTTGACTCATTAACGTGAATTTAATAATCTTCAATTACGAAGATTAAATTATCTTTTATGTGGGAGTTTTTTTTTTTTTATGGTATTCATTCGGACCCGAGCACCACCATACTGCAGGTGGGACCCGCGTACCAGGCAACCAAAATATTTGTTTTGTCCCGCGTTGTAATTATTGATTACACGCAAAGGAAAAACAAAATACAGCCTAATAAAATAAAATACTATACGGCACAAAGAGATAAAGAAACCAAATTGCAATATTCGCAGACCCGCTCTGATACCAATTGTTGGACTTTTATAGAATTTCTCTTTCTGAAATTCTTATTTCATATATTGCAGGATCTTTCTTTATGCGAATACTAGCAATAAAACTGTAATTGAAATCAACATATCGTTGTCCATTATGCTGATATCCCGCAGTGGAGATGGGAAGCCTCTTCTATTTCGTTCCTGAACGCTTCTCTCTTTTCTCCTACTCTTTCCCCTTTCTTTTCTTTACGTTTTCTCTCTCTGATGGTTGAACTCTCGGAAAGGTCTGTAATAGCATATATATATATATATATATATATACACATCTTCCTTTCCTGTAACCGTTACCTTAAATAGGAAGATCCTCTCTTTCTGTAATAATTATCTTAAATGAGAAGATGCTCCTTTTCCTGTAACGGTTATTCTTAATAGGGGAAGATATATATACACATATTCCTTTCCTGTAACATTTATTCTTAATAGGGAGAATGGAGGGATTTTAAACCCGATGACCCAAATTACCGTTATGCCTAACCGACCATCATATTAGGCCTTTTATTTTGAATCATACTTTAAATGACATGGACCACTCATGTTAATTAATTTAACATGATCCTCAGATGAATATTTATGTATAGATTGAACATTTTCATTTGCATAATTACGTTTTGAGAAATTTAAAGCTGAATTAATTTGGATAATCCTCTTCGTTACCTATTCAGAAGGATTAGCCTTGGTACAAACGCATGATTATTTTATAATTTAAAACTTATAAATTTGAGTTGTAAAAATAATTTTTAAGGAAGGTATATAAAACCCCTTCAAAATTGTTTTTAAATTATACAGTGCAAGAGTGTTTGTGCCTAGTCGATTCACGATGAATCTGATAAAATATTAAATTTGAGAGCAGAATCATTAGATGATAATAAGAAATATATTAAAAAAAAAAACTTTAGGAATGTGGCGAAGCCCGCTTTTGAAACAGACGGATCCAACGTTGGCTCCAAAGGTGGTTTAATTGAGAAGTGGACTGATGTCGACACTTGATGCACATTTGGAAGTGCACACATTAATTAAGTCCATATTTGAACATTTTTTTTTCCCACACTGTTAATTGGATATCAGTTCTCAGAAGATGTGGGAACCGAAAGGCGAAGCTGCCTCCACCAAATCAAGCAAGTTATTCCAGTAGATCCTATTCTCCTCAAGATTTCCATTACAGCTGCTTCCATTATTAGCAACACTCTCTCCGGCCGCCATTGACTGGTTCCGATCATCAGAATTGTAACCCAAAATGTCAGAAATTCCTCCCACGATATTCCCAGTTATTGGTGTTGCAACAACATCTTCATTCTTGTTATTGTTTTCTGGTTCCAATAGCCAAGCATTTTCGCTAGAGAACCAGCCGCTGGCTGCCACTTCTTGCCTTGCCATTGAAGAGTAACTACCGTCTGATAATGTTTCTTTCATTTGTGGCATTTGGCTCAAGTTTTCCAAGCATTTCCAATCATTTCCTGTAGTGATTAACTCTTCAGCCAGCCCCAAATGCCTTTTGCATGGGGCATTCGTAATTGTTGTGGGCAACTCAAGCGTAGAAGTTGAATTCTTATGGGGTGCAACGGCTGAGATGGCCAATGCGTTATCTGAGAAATTGAATGGGGTTGTTGGGGACTCGAGAAGGTCGCCGTTGGTGGCGGCAGAGAACATGCCGGCTACCATTCCATGCCATGCTTTGAGCAAGTCAAGACAACTCGGTCTCGCTTGTGGAGCTGTGGCTTTGAGCGTTAGCTGGGACAGAGATGACGGAGTTGTTCTGAGTTGGCTTTGGAGAGGATTGGATATTAGCTTAGCCTCACGGACCAGTCTGGCCTCTGCTTCAAGCCGAGCTCTCTCCCACTGAGCCATGTGGCTCAAGTTGGCAGCGTCCTTGAAGTGACCACTGCCGGAGCCAAAGGTATCAACTTTTGGCTTGTGGGTCACAGGATCGATGCCCATTTTGTCCAATCTTTTCTTCAGATAAGTATTCCAGTGGTTTTTGATCTCATTATCAGTTCTTTTGGGCAAGTGAGTTGCTATGGCCGACCACCTCAAACCCAAAAATAAAAAAAAGACAGGAGAGAAGAGACCATCAGCATAACTTGTATACTTTCCGAAACTGCAACAGTATTAGGCTATTAGCTAGTTATTATATATCATGTCTTGTTTTAAGAAGAAGCTTAATTTATGGTTGATAACCAATTTTAAAATGACTTTCAAATGTCAAATTTCGTCACAAGTTTTGGTGACAGAAATGATCTCATTGTGAAAAATAAGGATAAAGTTAAAGCATATTTTAACCATTTTCAAACTCCACGTCATGAAAGTCTTTTACATTATCACGTTCTTTTTTATGTTTAGATACACGAAAAGGAAGTTCAGTCACGAATACAAGTGATAATTTCTTCTAAATAAGTGTGCTCCTACGCGTTAGGGATCAAAAGAAAGGGAGCCCCACCCGCCAAATTCGGTGAAGAAATAAGCATACCCCTATCTAAGGCATTACTGGGGGGAAGCTATTTGCCTGACCTGTTTCCAAGAAGAGCATGGAGCTGAATGATGGTTTGCTCTTCCTGCAAGTTGAACTTTCCTCTCTTGATATCCGGTCTGAGGTAGTTAGTCCACCTAAGTCTACAGCTCTTCCCACATCTTTGGAGGCCTATAAGTACAAGACAACAAAAAATGTCGTCCCGAGATAGAAAGTATAGCAGTTTCCTGTGTTATAAAATGATATTGTAGGAGGGGCTTAGCTGCTCGCAACTCACCAGCTTTGGCCGGCAGGGCTCGCCAGCTTCCATGGCTATGCTCCTTAATGTAAGCCAGGAGCTTCTCGTCCTCTTCAGGAGTCCAAGGCCCCTTCTTCAAGCCTACTTTCTCACAGCATGGGGAGCGAACCATGGTTTTTAATATTATGCTTTTCTCTCTCTCTCTCTCTCTCTGTCTCTCTCTTCTCTTTTATGTAACACTTCTGAAGCCTATCAAACCAATATACCTTCTTACAAGTACAAGAGACAAATGTCGGGAAAGATTTGGTGATATGGAAATTCAAGGAAGACAAAGATGATGTAAGGCGAGATGGATGAACTAGAAAGCTCATCCACATTATATATAGGCAATGAGGTATACTCTAAACATTAATGGCAGAGTACCAATTGACATTTCCATGGATGTCCAACTTACCCGTTATGAACTTTTACCCTCGCTGGAGTGAACTAAGCAGCAAATATTATAACCATGGGAAAAGTGAACTTAAAATTGTATAAATTATAGGGTCTTAGATTTGAATCTCTAAATATTTTTTCAAGTTTTGAGTCGGATCAGAATTTGTAGGAAAGAGATTTTTTGTGAAAAAAAAAAAAAGAATAAATGCTTTGAGGTGTTTATAATTTTCTGCCAATCAATATCCAGACAATTTTTAGTTAAATCTCTATGTAAAACTCATCTCTTGAATTTTATGGATGAGATCTTAACATAATGCATAAAATTAAAAAAGCACTTAGGGACAATTAAGGCTAATATCTCCACCTATCGTATGATTCCTATTTTCATCCTTATTGTTCTTTCTCTCTCTCTCTCTCTCTCTCTCTCTCTCTCTCTCTCTCTCTCTCTCTCTCTCTCTCTCTCTTTTTTTTTTTTTTTTTAATTCAACTAACTTGAGGCTCCAATTTAAGTTACTAGAGAAGTTGAAAATCTGTAATCTTTTTTTTTTGGAAAATGAAATTGCCTAAGTTGGTAAAATTAGTGACATCCTTATTCGTCCTTATTTGAAATGAAATGAAAAAAAAAAGATAATTTAATAATTAAAGAAAGTTAAAAATAAAGCTGACTAAAAGTCTGTTACAGTTTAGAACTAATAATTCAAGTTCAAGAAATATGATAAGCATAACCAAATCATTCAAAGGGTGGTTCGATTAACCACAAAAATTGATCTTAATTTTTTATTTTTATTTTTGTTAATCGAACCATCGTCTTTAACAATCAAATGACGGTTTGCTTTAATTTTTTTAAGTTTTTTTTTAATCGATTTTCAAAGGGTTGGAATTGGGACCAACCTGCCTCCTAGCTGATTCCAGTTGGAAACTGAAATGGGCCAGATGGTTCGGGCTTGTTTTGAGTTGGTTCTGGGTCGAATTGGCGTGGTGGTCAACCAAGTTAACAACTACAAATAATTCGAGCTAATCATTATATTTGCACTAATAATGATAGCCCATTCTTTAAGTTACTCGTCAATTGGCCTTCGATGCCTAAATGTTATCATTTAACAAAAGCCTCATTATTAGTTCATTACATTCACAGTGTGCTATTCTTTTATAAGTAAATGAAAGCTTCTTCACTTATCAAAAAACTATAATAAAAAAAAAAGGTTAATTATATTCACAGTGGGGGAAACAACTACTCATTGCAACAGCAGGGCTGGAACAAAGGCTCCTTTGGACACCATCGATCATCTTTTGTGGAGATTGGCGTTATCAGGTTGATT
The DNA here is from genome assembly GCA_037897445.1 of Ceriops zippeliana. NCBI lineage: Eukaryota > Viridiplantae > Streptophyta > Magnoliopsida > Malpighiales > Rhizophoraceae > Ceriops > Ceriops zippeliana. The sequence continues at coordinate 2,101,222 of JBAPLH010000188.1, read as the reverse complement.
GGAAGAGGGGGCGTCTAGTTCAATCACAAATTACGCTCAGGAAGCTTCACGCCAAGGGAAGAACAATGAACAAGGTTGGTATGTGCATTTGGCGTTGTGCCTGTGTATGTATGCGAAGTGTGTCTGAAGAGTGATAGAGGGAGGCTGTCATTCATACTCAATTCCTCAATCACTGGAACTGTTAAAAAGTGCAAAAAAATGAATGGATTTATGGTAAGGTAGAGCATATTACTTTATACTATATATAATCTTATTAGAGTTAAAATAATTGAGCCCACCCCTACGTACCATTTTGTCGGGGCCTGATTTGGGTGCCATTCTTTAAAATGGGGCGTTGCCGAGCCACCTAGACGGTTGCAAAGATAGTTATTGACCCAATGAAATTAACTGGTCGGTAAGGTCGCGAAATAAATATGTTCGTGTGCGTAAAATTAATTATACAAAGTTCTTGAGAGGGGTAGAGAGAATTGCAATGTTTATTCAAGCAAGCTTTTGCAAAATGTAATAAACTTAGAAATCGAATAGATTGGAGAAGTGCTTAAGGAAAAGGAAAATTAATAGAATTCAAATGTTTCGACACGGATTCAGATAAAACAGTGTTTACAGTTGCTACACATGAGAGTTGTGGCAATTGAGAAATTGCTTGCAATATGAGCTCGCCGTTAACACTTACAGTAAAGATGGCACCCAAATCAGGCCCCGAGAAATTGACTTAATGGAGGGATTGAACCCATATAACAAAGGAGGTTTCTCATATTAACTAGGCTGGATCAATCGAGTCTGTCTGATTCACACCTCCCAACAGTGTATAACACCACAAACAAGAGAATAAAATTAATGCAAATCAAGTGACAAATGAATAGGCACATGTAGCTTTCACTGACGATCTAACAATGCTTTTAGGTGATGGCTTTTCTGCAAGCACCAAAGACAAACGAGGCAAACAGAGTACCAGAGCAATGCTATGCTGAGCAACTAGTTTAGAAAGTCGGGTAGATGAGTATTCAAACGCAGTCTATGAATTAAAACCGACCATTTTCCCATTTATATTTCCACGGGTCTGGAAGTTGAGAAATTTACAATTAGTCTTTATTACATTTATTAGCATTTGTGGCCATGAAAGTAAATGAATATACATGCATGCACACATAAATACACACACACACACACACACACAAATATATAAAGAAAGAAGCAAAATACTAATGAGTTTTCAATGATGGCAGTCAGTAAGTGCCAGCCATAGGTGCCAGCCACATTTCCTAAATGGAGTTGGGTGGGATGGAGTTTCACACTCTACCCGACTTTCGGGTGTCCTATGGCCCTACATTTGCGGAGAATATACGCATTATTTCATGCATATGGACGTATAGAATGAGTCAAAACCTAAATATGTAAGCTACGATGGTTTTGACATTTTGGATTCCACTAAAGTTATTATAAATATCTGGGTAGGGACGGATCCCAGGGGGAAGGAAGTCAAGTGGGGGCAACCCCTTAGACACACACATATGTATATTTTCATATTTCTCTTTAAAACTATAAATTTATTCTTCCTTCTTATCTTCTCAAATTGTAGACCTACTATTGTAGCTGACAATTCTAATATTTTTCAACCGGGATAGCTAATATTATCTTTTATTTTTCTATATATATATATATGAATTATTTTTTGGGTAATGTTCTTACATGTAAATTTGGTCACTCTAAAAGATTATCAGATTTGTCACAACACACACACACACACACAATGTTGACAAATTATATAATAAGTAATAATAGTAAATAATACATTATATATTGATTTTTATTATATTAAGTTTTATTATATTATAATATATGAATATAAAAAAATTATAATAGGGAAAACAGACCAGGCTTTTTCCTTTCTACATATGGGGGGTTTTCTTTGTTCACATCATGTTTTTTTTTTATTTTTTTTTAACCATTTTCTCCGGGACCATATGGCTCCACGATGCTCATTTGGTTCTGGGATTAGCATATTTCTGCTAATTGACCAAAAGTCCTAAACCTTAGTTTCACTTACATTTGATGTTTAAGATTTTAGAAATCGAGAGAGTTCGCCAAAGACAAATCTTAAGGAGTTTTAAAAAAACAGGTTGATCTAGTTGGGAGAAATATATTGGGAACAAAAATCCAGATCGAAAAGTGCTTTCCTTCTGCCACCATTAGATATTGCATAACTTACAGCCCCATGATCGTGAATAATAAAAAGAGATTTTTTTTTAATTTGTCTTTCTTAATTGAAAAAATAAAAATAAGGACATGCATTGCCTGCCATGCAACTAGTTATAAAGGACACAACCAATGTACAGTATTAAAAAAAAAAAAAAACCTGATCTGATTGCACTTTCCCGAAACAAGGATTGGCCACGGGACCCCTAAGTGCAACATGAAAAGCAATCTCAACAGCACAGTATTAAGAAAATTCAATTGTGAGATCAAGCATGAATCCTTCATTCTTACTTTTTAATTTATTAAGGGACTTATTAAACATGAACTATATAACAAAGTAGCTCTCATCTTTTCCGCATCCCTTCTGAAGATTTGAATTAAAACCTCCAACAATAGATGTCATGGCTCTTAAGCACTACGTACAAAAACCTTGGGAACAGGGTCTTCTACATTAGATAGCTAGACCAGCCAGCATAGTAACACCATACAATATGAGACTGCTTCCTGTTACATTGTTCAAGTAACATGCACAATTCACCAATAAGCTATAAATCCTCAATAAAACTAACAAAAGTTTACCTGGGACAGCCGATTAAAAGCCTTACCCACCCACAAATAGGCCCATCATAGAGAACAAATTTAGAAGGCCTTTGTAATGAACTAGCGATCTCATTTCTTGCTACTTCATCACAATGAGAAACAATAAAGATCCACTGCCCAAGAATAATTATTCATTGGATTGCCTCTGTTATCTTCCTTAGGATGCACACTGATAATTGTATTCGAGGGGGAAATCATTGCGCAGCTGTCTTTAACAGGAACTAGTAGCACAATGGCTACTGAATTGCAAAGAGAACCACGTAAGATCAATTATTAGAAGGAAGAGAGCACTGCAATTTGTCGCAACTTCTCGTAAGAAACCCAGAACACAAATTGCCAAGGACCAAGTCTCGCCCATGTAGGAAAGAAACCTTTCCATACTGCACTTAATCCCTCAATTTGAATCGTTTTCACCAGACAATCATAAGAACTCTTATAAATATTCTTGACATCCCTGCTTGCTGCTTGATTCATCATTCTTGTCTTCACTACATCAGCCGGACAACTCAAGGCTGTTGAAGAAAGGCCTGACATAATAGAAGCTAAGGTGTGGGCATAGATATTATCAGCCAATATCTGTTTTTGGATGATGATTTGTTTAGCATGATCATAACAGGCTAATTCTCCCATGTTCACCAAAAATGCTCTTTGGATATTTGGTAAAACCCCTTTCCAGAGCCCTCCAAAACCTTCTGCATGGACAATCTTCTTCAGAGCATCAAAGGGCCCTAAATACCTAGGTTGAAGACCTTGGCTCATCAGTTGACCATCTGCTTGCATCCGCACCTTAACAAGATCAGCAGGGCTGGCAACTATCTGTTACTACTAGTTGTAAACAAAAATTTATAGTTACTTTCCAAGGATATGAAAGAAAAAAAATTATATACATGCAGGTGTGTACACACACATATTTAAAACTCTTTTGGTCAGAACAAAACAGTTGGTTTCTGAATGAATATGAAATTTCCATTTGACTTTGATTGGCTGTGTCTACCCCTGAACAGGTTGTTGCTTCAAAAGAGTGTGTTTTTGGAGGACTAGATGAATAGTCAATGAAACAAACTAAAGACTGCAGTCATCTCCCCCAAAAGTTTAAATAGAAGCCATCCATCAAACCGATAGACTGTTAGAACTCACTCTCCCATTCACGTGCTTGACACCAGAAGAAAGGGAGATATAAATCTTCTACAGTCAACAAAAACCTGGATCACTGCTTGAGTTACAAAGCTGGAAATAGATTAAAAAGGGCTGGGGCCCCAATCATAAACAATTCTTCAGCATACATTTTGATAAATCCCCTGCTCACTCAAACTGCAAATATTTTGAATTTGGCATTTGCTTCTTTCCAAGAAAGGGAAAGAGACCTCCAAGAGCAAGGATTATGATTCGTGTATAATATTTGCAAAGTTACTTAATTACTTGAGTCTAAACAGGCTGCCCATTTCAAACATGCAAATCACAGAAGTTCAATCTGGCCATTTCTGTCAATTAACTTTTACTCTTTCAAATAGCAGGAATCAATGCCCCTGTCCCCTGTCCCCTGTCCTAATCCAGCAAGGACAAAAAGAAGATAGAAGACATTGAACATGGAATTGCATCAGTGCCCTGACTTCTCCAATTCTCATGTGTGTCTATTAATGCTATTTATGGCAGGTAAAGATGCAGCCTCTAGATGCAACCGCTATAGCCTCTTTGTGCTTCAATTGACATGAATAAAATATACAACAATAATGCCTTAATCTCAAGTTTAGTTGAGGTCACTAAATAATTTTCTCTTGCCAATTAGTTTTACCATAAATCAAGTTTGGTGTAAAATCTAATTGTTCTAAATCCTTCAAAATCACTTAGATTTGGTCACCCCCCTTAATTGGAGCATTTGTATGACCATGTTGAACATGTCCAAATTAAAGCAAACACCTCTCCCTTTTGCCATCACAACACTGTCAATATTCCACTCTCTTTGGTGCAAAATAAAAGTGAGAGAATAAAATCAGCTCATGTTACACCAAAGAGAGGAATATTTGCCAGGTTCCTTCTTCCGGGTGGAAGATTGCCACCACTTTAAGTTTCAAGGATTGAACTGATTGAATTTCTCCCAAAAAAAAAAAAAAGAATACTATAAAAATGGAAGGAAAGAATGTAGTTGGGAAACTTATTCTGTCATGTTTTGTTAATTATTTCATGTCCTGCTCCCATTAGTACTTCATCATTGTTTTTCAACAATGTGAAAAGCACCCAAACTTTAGCTCAGGCAATTTTTACTGAGTTTAGGCATTTTGTGATAATCACAAGTCGTGCAAAAGACCCGACCCATAAACTTAAGGAGACATAAACCACGTAGAAGATCAAAACTATTGATCACCATCGCATGCCATATCGTTCAGTTTAGTGCAAAATTCTTAAGACCACTAGCAATACTTTACTTTTTAGTTTTAGCTTTCCCTCTTTCCTTTCATCCTAAATCCTATCAAAAAGGTTGTCAGACAAGGAATAACAGGATTGATTCTCCCCATTAATAACTTTATGGAAAAGTTAAATGTACTTGGTGATTTGAAATGGTTGTAGACATTAAGCCACAAATTGCATTATCATTAGTGTTAGTTGCATATTTTGTCTTTCGATGCATGCATTCAAAGATCGTGGTAGTATAATATAGTGCACCTGAACGCATTCATGTCAGGAAACTCATAAGTTTATTGAGCCAAGGACAATACCTACACCGTTTAAGTGGCATCTTTAGAGGGCAAATATTTTCTTTTTTTTTTTTTTTTTGGGCTAAAATTTACAATCATCCACTGAATACAAACAGCAATTTCTAAAGCTTTGAACTTTGTCAATATAAAAAAATTTCTTTCCAATGCTTAAAGATGCTCTCACTTACCTGAGCGATGACACCCGATAATCCACCAATGAGAGCTTTGCCTGGAAGAGAAATGGACCCACCACCACCACCATCATTGACCGACACCAAATTGCGCAAATTCTCGTAACCCACGATCCGAATGGGAGTGTAGAAGAGGTGTCTGATAATGGCCGGAGAAAGGCCACAGTAGAGTCCGAGAACGCCTTGTTCACGGATGATCTCCGAGGCGACCCGGTACGCATTGGTGGAGCGAGCAGAGGAGAGACGCTCGCCGTGTAGCTGTAGTCGTGTCTTCGTCAGGTCTATTGGGAATGTCGCCGTCTCCGCCGCCATGGCCGAGAGCGATGTCAGCAGGACCGTGGTACTGGATCGGGTTCTGTCGCGCCCATCGCTCTGGTCTGGTTTCATGACAACACCGCCCGTCACCGCGGTAATAGAAAGAAGTGTTTTCGGATGTTAAGACAGCAAGGCTACCAACGAGACAACGAGACCGAGATCCAGATCATTAGATCCAACGGTCGTGATTTCATTCTGGGACCCACACTTGTTTTGGATCATTAGAAGCCTAGGGACCATAGACTTGCAGTGGAAACACTCGAACCCCTAGTTTTTAATTAGTGGCAACTATATTGTTTCGAAGTAATTGGCTTGAATTTACACGTTTAATAAATAAAAAAGATAAAAACAAGATTCTGCCTTGTGTTTTTAGTATAATTGATTAAAATATTTTTTATTCTGTGTTTAAATTGTAATAACTCTATTTTTTTATTTTTTATTTTTTTTGCCCTTTCAATCAAAAGTAAGGAACATAAAATTGAGGAGAAATGGCTAGAGGGCATTAAAATTAAAATCCACATTTCATAAAAATTTAAACAAAAAAATCAAGATTGTTAAACTTAAGGGGAAAAAAATTCATTTTATTTGGTTTATTCTTCTAGTGTGCATTCAAAGAGAGAAGTGTAGATTCACTAAAAAAAAAAAAAAAAAGCATAGTCTTTGCTTATGGTTGCTTCCCAAAGGATAATTTGTTTCCCAGTGGAAATTCATGATGGGATACTCACAAACTTCAACAGCATGCCATTTGTTTCCCAGCCTGTTACGAATATTTTCTTAGATGCTGGTCTCTGCCTAACCAAATGACTCAAATACTCTTGTTTCGGTTGTTCTGTGTGGTTGGTCCTCTCCATGTGATGAGTCACTTCATCAGCTACAAAATCTTTTCATCAGAGAGGCTGAGTCTCTGAAGAGAAGTTAGAAGTTGGAATTGAGAGATGGGAATGTACATCTTGAAGAAGTAAAACTAACCAAAATGACCACAATTTGCCTTTCTTCTCCGAAAAGAAAGTATTTGGTGATATCTTCTTTCATGATCTTTTATTATTATTATTACACCATTGACCATATGCCTTGCACTTCTTCTAGCCATCACATATCTTAATCACCTGTGCGTAAGAAATGGGGAGTTCCTAGATATGTGCAACTCAATTAATTGCCCTTCGCCAAAAAAGAGTAAAACTTAAAATCTCTTGAGTTTCGACCTTCCTTGGCTTCGCAGTGGAATTTATTTATTTATTTTTTAAAAGAGAGAGAGAGAGAGAGAGAGAGACATGGATAATTTTTATAAAAAAAAATTAGAGTTTCCACCTTAATTTTTAATCTGTTACATTTTATTTTATTATTTTTACAATGAAATGAAACCAAAAGGTCTATACCAAAAAAAAAAAAAAAAAAGTGAAGGTGGCAGCAAGTTATTGTTTTTTTTTATTTTTTTTTTTTTGGGGATCAGTATCAATCTAAAGCGAAGTTATGGGTTAATCTGAAATTATTTGGCGTGATAAGATAACGAGAAGAATAAACAACCGTTGATACAGCCGCAGCAGCCGTTACGAAAAATTGTGACCGTTACAGAACTTCCAATTTGAAAAAAGTCAAACACAAAGAGACAAATCTCTCCCGCATTACGCCCAAAAGAAAGAAGAAACAAAGAAAGAAGGAAAGAAAAACGCAAGAAATGAGAGGAGAAGAGCAACAGCTAGCAGCAGCTGCGGAAGGGATCGCGGTGCAAGAACTCAGAAACAAAGCCACAGAGCTGTTCATCAGAGAAGAATGGCAGGAATCCGTACAAGCCTATACTCGGGTCATCCATCTCTGCCAACAGCACATCTCAAAGGCCCACCAAAACGGATCGGGTCCGGATCCCAGCCCGGATGCAGATCAGCTGACCAAGCTCCAAAAAGCCCTATGCGTGGCACTCTCCAACCGAGCTGAGGCGAAGTTCAGGATGAGAGATTTGGATGATGCGCTCAAGGATTGTGAGAATGCATTGGAAATGGACGGCACCCATTTCAAGTCTCTTCTCTGTAAAGGCAAGATCTGGCTCAGTTTGAACAGGTACTCCATGGCCTTGGATTGCTTCAAAACTGCTCTTCTTGATTCACAGGATAGTGGGAATCTTGAAACTATAAATGGGTATGTGGAGAAATGCAAGAAACTTGAGCTTCAATCAAAAACTGGTGCTTTTGACCTCTCTGATTGGGTACTCAGCCGTTTTCGTGGCAAGCCGCCAGAGCTCTCTGAGTACTATGGTGCCGTGCAGGTCAGGAGGTCTGAGCTCAGTGGCAGAGGCTTATTTGCAACAAAGAATATTGATGCAGGGACTTTGGTGTTAGTGACCAAGGCAATTGCCACAGAGAGAGGTATATTGTCAGGTGAAGATTCCAATGACAATGCACGATTGGTCATGTGGAAAAATCTTGTTGAAAAAGTTGTGGAATCAGCCACTAAGTGTCAAAGAATTCATTGCCAGATTAATACATTGTCCAGCGGAGAACAAGAGGACATGCTTGAGGTTCCTGAAATAAGTTTATTTAGGCCTGAGGCAGCGGGGGATTTTAAGTTGAAAGAGAAGCCAGATATGGCCAAGATTTTAAGCATATTGGATGTGAACTCACTTGTTGAGGATTCAGTTTCAGCTAAAGCCTTGGGGAAGAACAGTGGTTATTATGGTGTTGGATTATGGATACTGGCTTCATTCATCAACCATTCCTGTAATCCTAATGCGAGGCGATTGCATGTCGGGGATTATGTGCTAGTTCATGCTTCTAGGGATGTGAAGGCAGGTGAAGAGATCACCTCTGCATATTTTGATGTGCTTTCACCATTGGACAAGCGAAAGGAAATGTCAAAGACATGGGGTTTCAATTGTAATTGCAAGAGATGCAAGTTTGAAGAGGAACTGTGTTCCAAGCAAGAGATTAAAGAGATGGAGTTGGGGCTTGAAAGAGGGATTGATGTGGGTGGTATAATTTTTAGGCTGGAGGAGAATATTAGAAGATATATGGTTAGAGTGAAAGATAAGGGTTATCTGAGGGCGTCTTTCTGGACTGCTTATGGTGAAGCGTATGGCTCAGATAAGTGGTTAAAAAGGTGGGGAAGACGGATTCCGGCTATGGATGTAGTTGTGGACAGTGTTGCAGATACTGTTGGAAGTGATGAGAGATTATTGAAGGTTTTAATGGAGGGGTTAAAGAGAAATGGTTCGGCTATGGTGGAGATGGAGAGAGCTATGCGGTTGGGCAAAGGAATGTATGGTAAGGTAGTGAAGAAACAAGCAATGAGATCCCTCCTTGAGCTTGGCAATCATGAAACAAAGTACTAGGAGCTACCTCAGCTATTAATTGTTCCATCTTTTGTTTCCATGATTATTTTTTTTTATTCTTCTTTCAAATATGAATATTACATCCTTGGATTGCTTTGGATAAGGAGTTCAAGCAAAAATCTAGTTTTAATCAATCAAACTTGCATAACCCGTACTCCATGTTTAACAAGGAATATAGTAAGAAATATGCATATCTACTTTTTTTGTAATTTTCGTCTTTATTTTATAAGAGAATGTATTCTCTTAAAAAAGATAACCTATTGAGATGTACAGCGCCTACATTTATAAAATTCAAAATCTCCCTTTTCTTTAACAACATAGGAGTTGGAGCATTTTATACCAAGTCAAGAGTCCTATAACAGACAGTAGTAGGCTCTAATACCATTTATTACAAACCATTACCCTCTCTCTAAAAAACTAATATGTTGGAATGTATAGTGTCTACATTTATAAAGTTCAAAAGATCGCATTTTTCTTGACAACGTGGGAGTTGAGACAAGAAGCACCATAGAATTGATATTTCTCCTTATGCGTTCCATAAGCACCGATATGAGTAGATCATACGCGATAGTTACAATTGAACAAATAAAAATTAATTAAGGTGAAGATAAGAATTACAAGGAAGATGGTGACTGGTATGTTCAGAGAATCTCGAGAAGACAATAATGTGTACAAAACCCGATTGGCATCTAGAAGAGGCAGGACTGTTAGCATTGCGAATGATGGAGGCAACGAAAGTGGCTTCTCATTTGTTTCAGATATAGCAGTGAGTCCATTACCTAACAACGAAAGAGGCAGTACTAGGAGTTGCATCAAAGAAGGATATCGGGGATCGAAAAATGCAATAATGCATTCCATTGAACAGCTGAGTTGCTGTCTTGTACGCTGCTGTAAGAAGAATTGTGGTTTTGCCTAGGGCGAAGAAAGAACTTCCAGTAGCCAAAACCACTTACACAACTAGTAGCATCGTCCTAGTAACAAAGGGCTCAGCATCCTTTGTTGGAGAAGTACTCAATGTCGTTGCTACCAATTTGAAGGGTCAGAAAAAGAGTCTTTGACGTAGTGAGGAAGCGTAATCAACAACAGGAAATCAATAACAACGATTGAATTTCAAAGAACAAAAGGCACAAGTCGCCTTAAACAACGATTTTCTCAATTAGGGTAAAGTGTAATGCGTTCTACCTCTCACTAAAAAATCCTAAAATATATATAGTGCGTACAATTATACTAAAATTACGAAAATATTATTTTATAAAATTTAATCAAAATTACGAAAAAAACTCATCGTAGCTTCTTATCCTTTTTCTCGCTTGTCCACGTACTCCTCAGCTATCTAGTCTACATTATTCTCTCCCACCAAAGAAGAACTCGACCCCGAGTTCTCTTTAGGATATAAAGGCGTGTCATCTGGATGGAAGAAAGATAAATCAGCTACATTGAATGTCTTGGAGATGTTCATATCATCAGGAAGTTCGATAATATAAGTATTGTCGTTGATTTTGCGCACAACTTCATAAGGATCATACTTCTTTGGCTGTAATTTACTATACTTGCTTACAAGAAAGCGTTCCTTCCTCAGGTACATCATCACCTGATCACCAACCTCAAACAGTTTCTCCTTCCTGTGTATCAGCAACCGCCTTGTATTTCGTATTTGCCCTCTCAATTTTTCTTTTTACCTTTTCAGTGATAGCTTGACACTGCTCTGTCATGTTTTTAGCTGTCAATAAAGCTGGTACAGCACAAGGACTCATGCTGTCTCGAGAACCCCTTATCCAACAATTCTTGGTCCTTCTCCTGCAGGACCTCAGTTTCCTTAGGACTCATCCTATAGCGTGATAAATTTGAAAGACTTGCTTCAGGTACTAAGTCTATTTGATACTGAATATCCATCAAGGGTGGTAATCCCTTAGGTAAGTCATTAGGAACCACACTTTTATACTCCTCCAACGCTCCATTAACTGCTTCGGGGACCTTCATACTTACGCCTTCATCTCCAACTACCTTATCCTTTATAATGAATGCTTGATCCACCTTCGACTCTTTCAAATCCTCAACCATCTCCTTCTTTGACTGGGCAACAGTCAAGAAAGAGCCTCCTTCTATCCTACGGGTTCTAGAGCGTCCTTCTAACTTTAAAGGTAACAAAGTATATTTCACACCCTCTTTCTCTAATTTATAAACATTCTCCTTACCTGCATGTTGGGCATTCACATCGAACTGCCAAGGTCTCCCAAATAGCAGATGACATGCATCCATGTCAACAATATCACAACAGATTTCATCTCGATACCTCCCTATAGAAAATGACACCTTGCACCTCTCCTTCACCTTAATCTTTTCGGCCGCCTTAATCCACCCAATAGTGTATGGGTATGGATGTTTCAACAGGCAACTGTAACTGTTTAACAACTTCTCTCCCGATGATGTTTTCACTACTCCCATTATCTACAATTACATCAAATACCTTTCCCCTAATCGTACACCTGGTACGGAACAACTGATGTCGTTGGGTATTTGTCTCATGTTTTGGTGCTAACATCATTCGTCTAATCACATAAGTTGGCTCCACTTCACCATTCCCCTCTGCAGATTCATTGTCCAAGATCTGCGCAATCTTATTAACAACTATAGATCTGTTAATTGGATTAACATACCTGACTCTTGACCTAGGCATATTACCGCTAATATTCATAGAGTCAAAGCGCTCAATCAAATCTTCAAAACGCTGCTCTAAGCGTTGAACTCTTTGATCTAAAGCATTGAACTCTGCCCTAAGAACCCATTGATTGGCTCCTTGGACTCCCGTATTCTGAACACCGTCAAGAACACGACCGTCATCCACACCTTGATTGATTGACATCTTCGCAGGAAATTGTCAGGCTCTGATACCAATTTGACGCAGCGAGGAAGCGTAATCAACAACAGGAAATCAATAAAAACGATTGAATTCCAAAGAACAAAAGGTACAAGCCGCCTTAAATAACGGTTTTCTCAATTAGGGTAAAGTGTAATACGTTCTGCCTCTCTGCCTCTCACTAAGAAATCTTAAAATATATATAGTGCGTACAATTATACTAAAATTACAAAAATATCATTTTATAAAATTTAATTAAAATTATGAAAAAGTTCATCGTACTTTCTTATCCTTTTTTTCGCTTGTCCACGTACTTCTCAACTATCTGGTCTACGTTAGTCTCTGATAGCAATATAACTGGCACAAGAACTCCTCCATATGCTGTTGTGAGATACTTCCAATAGACCCAGAAACCAACTTTACCTTTAACTGCTTGGCCATTGTGTAGATCCTCGTTTCCTTCTCCGAACATCTTCCATGCTGATACCATTTTCAAAAACTGGCCCAGGTTGATTGGAATCAAGTGCTGATAAAGCACGCTTACGTGCACCTACAAGTTCCATGAGATCAGATCCCGAATTAAGAATGCCATCATACTTCCCAGCGTGGGTCATCCTTCCGCCATTCATTACCTAACAAGAAGTTGAAGAATTGAATGCAACAGTTCAATTTGTTTAGAAGAAAAACACAGATGTGACGGAGAAAAGAAACGTGGATCACTCACCAAGATTAGATCAGCAGCAGGTAAGTACTCTACTTGCTAGTGAATTAAGCCACTTATATGAGGTAGTTGAGACTTCCCTCAAAAATACTCATAGAATTTGACTTTAATTCCTCTTGTATGGCCTTTAATCACATACAATTGTGCTCTTGTATCATACGATTGAATGTCTTCTCTCTGAATCTCGACCATCACTGAGCAATATATACACATATCTTAAGTACTTTTATATGAAAGAGCGTGAATGACGCCTTATACCATGAATCATAACCCCAAATTGATTACACCAGAGTCAATAACAGTGGGTTAAATCCATAATAATCTGGTCACCAAACTTTGTGAACTTTTTCACTTTGGGTCACCACCAACTCTCAATTTAACCAATTTTAGGTTTATTAACTTTTAAAAATAAATCAATATGGCGCTTCTCTCTTTTCTTTTGGTTAATTTTTCCTATACAAAAACCCGTCAATAAAGGTTCACTAGGCATCCGAGGTGGGAAAACTATAAGACCCACAGAGGAACCCATTTTAAATTGACCTAGTCAACTTTGACTTCTTGCTCCCAATCACAACCCCACCAGAGTCCCCCCACATTCGGTTTTCAGCGTTGCCGGTGTCAAGCTAGCTAGAGGGGTGAAGGATTAACGGTTTCAAGAGACACAAAGCATCGTTCAGTTACCTTAAATACCACGACAATCCACCGGTACCAAACCCAAGAAAAATTAAAAGTCCGTAAACTTACCCTTCTTTTGGTAGGAAAGAAAAAACTATCTTGCAACGCAAAAGTTTAACCTTTAATACATATCATTATTTAAAAAAAAAAAAAGGAAAAAGGTTTTTGTCATTCTACTATAGATAAAATGACAACACGACCTATGCTAAATATCATTCCAATTAAATTTATTGCACAAGAGTTGCCCCGCTCAAAACTGATAAGCACATATACCATAATAATTAATTATCGGTACAGAAAAATCTTACCAGCTCATGATGCCTTGCTAATCATAATAGACCAAATCTGCCAAATAAATGCACAATAAGCTTAGATACAGCCACTCGAAGAATGGCCAGGTCGAAATATGGAGATGCAACAAAAGAGCAAGGCACATGGAGATGCCACAAAAGAGCTAGCCTACCCTTTAAGCCGATCCCATCTATCTCCACCAAGCTGATGACTTGTGATTCTGTGAAAGAGTTTGCGTGGTGGGGGGTGGGGTGGGGGGGATGTACAGGTGCCTCCTAAGGAAATTAGAACCGTCATTGTGATTTTCCCACAGCTGAGATACGAAGCTGAAGAGATACGACAACCAATAGATATGCCTTTAAAGTAATTTGTGGTTTTGGAGGATTCTGGTACTTTGAATTCCAACAAATATTCATGTGTCCCTAACCGAAAGAGGGATCAACACATCAAAGAAGAAACTGGAAAATTCATTGGTTCCCTCCCAGCCACAAAGGAACAGACAATCCATGGTCACAAAGTTCACAATATAAATGGAAAAAGAGATTAAAAATTACAAGAATGTCTGCACCCAATGCACTATATGAAAGTTGCACACCAATGCTTTACACCTACGTACAGCTATCTAAAATTCTCAAGAATGATTTCCCATCTCACACATGTATGGACAACTGAAACAAGCAGAAACTATGAGAATTCAGCTACATAATTTCCCCCCTTACAAAAAATGGAGTGAAAAGTCATGGTTTCTAATCCCATAACTTCTCCAGACAATTACACATTATTGCTGGCATGTCGCTCACTGGCATGTTGCTCACATAGACACTTGGAGCACCCAAGATACAGCTGGATTATTATAGGTGTTGATGTCCACAAATGTTTGAATGGTGAGTTACATCATCAGGTCATGTCCGTCCATCCAAAAGAAAGCATCAAGAATGGGCCAGGGTGAAGCAAAACTTTTCCAAATTCTGGTCATCTGATCTTTCTGACCTAGGCTGAAGGGTTCATCAAAGGGACAAAGGTTGGCTTCAGTGTTTCATAGGCCACCGCTGTTGTAGAGAAAAGGCAGCAAGGACAAAAGGAGAATTAGGATTCTTTATCTAGGAAGGCTGGTCTAGATATCATACACAAATTGTAAGCCTTTACATCACCAAAAAATGTCAAAAACAATATGCTCATTCACTTAACAGGATGGAAATTAAGTGGACAAAAGAGCCTACCAGTTGACTAATATCCACGATGTTTTCTTTGTGATGTTGGATTCTGAACTGATAACCTGGCAATGAATTTGCCAAAAATTCAGGGCCATTATGAATAATTACAATATTTTACTGTTAGGAAGTACTTGAAGGTTTACAGAAAAAAATGGAAAAATCAAGAGTACCCAGTAGATTTTAGATGGGTTAAATTGAGAAAAGAAAATATAGATATTGAGGAGGGGGGGGGGGGAAATGACTTACCCAGTACCACCATGACGCCGAGAAGAGAAGCCACTATATGCTCCATAACCACTTTCACTGGCATTCTTAATAAGAACATGATATTTCATTAGGGGGAAAAACAATGCATTATGGCCCACTATTTGAACCACCAAGTTAAAGAAATACTAAATAGTCCATGAAACACAAAGCGTTTCAAATAGTGCACATCCCAACAATTGTCCATTAAAGGAAAATATTCAAACCAACTTACCAGTGAACTACCATTACTCCCATAATTGTCACTTGGAGGCAAATCACGAGAACCATATCCACCAGATGACGAAGAATATCCCCGTCCACGTGATTGACTTCCATGTTTTGGACCATCTAACATGTCCCCTGATATGGAAACGTATGGAAATGCTGGGGGAAATGTGGTTAAAGCTCCATCCCTTCCAAATAAATTGGCTTTTAACCTCAACATAACTTGTAAAAGGGCATTGCTAGAAACATCAAGACTCCCTGTTATCTGATCAACAAAAGAGATGCAACTTGAAACTATCATATTGGAGGGAAATTCAGACACCCAGACACTTGCCAACATGCATGCATACAGCAACAACATTACTAAAATCATTCACCTGCACCATCTCATCATCTTCGGAAGCAACTTTGGGAAGATTCTCATCTGAGAGGATCCGGATGCTTGCCCTAGTTGTATTCCTCATCTCAGTAATAATAGACCCACCTTTACCCATAAGGCATCCAATCTGGGATCTTGGCAAAAGTAGACGAGTTGTTATTACAGAATCACCTGATTCCCTTTCAGTTTTCTCACTGCATCGCGGTTGCAAACGCAGTGCTGCATTCATGGTTGGAGATTGATCTTCAAAAGCTGTAAGAGCAAATGCTTAGCTCCTTCAAACTACATAGCTATGGCTGGGTTTGTTCAGAGTAATCCAGATGGAGAAGTAGCTAAAGTATAATGCATGCTTACCTCTATTGATGATATGAATATAATACAATCGTCACCTTCAGCACCAGCGCTATCAACTTTGATGGAAGCCCTAGATTCTTGTCTTATTTGTCTGATAATGCCACCACCTTTTCCAATGACCCCTCCAATGTTTCCAATAGGACACACAAATCGAAGAGAGAATTCTTTTGTAGATGCATCATCTCGCTGGTCAGAGTACCAGCCACCCTTGTAATTGCCATAAAGACTCATCATAGGGGCGCCAGAACTTTGAGTCACAAATATGCCACCAGAATGATACATTTTGGATGAAGAAGACAAAAGGAGATGCTGAAATCGAGATGGATTATCATGAAGACGAGATGCCACATGATAAAGAGCCTTTCTCACAACTGCAGGTTCCCCAATAATCTGAAAATGCACCAAAAAATTTAGAAGTTCAAATATGATGAAATAAATTGCAACATCCAACCTATACTAATCCCAAGAAGCATATTGAGCTCAACAAACCAATTGAAGACTAGAGATACCCATAGTTTTGACTAACTTTTATGCTTGCTTTTATCAATAAGTAGGCATGAAATTGAATAGTTAAGCATAGCAGCCACATAAAGATCACAAATGGAAATTCTCTTCATCATTCTATATTTGATATCCATAGTTTTGACTAAACCTTATGCTTGCTTTTATCAATAATTAGGCATGAAACTGAATGGCCAATCATTAGTAGCCACACGAAGATCACAAAAGGAAATTCTCTTCACTATGCCATTATTTCGAAATTCACAAGCGATGGGAGAATCCAATCATTCAAGAATACAATTTCTGCCTATAAAACACATTAAAACCATATATCCTCATAAGATCCTTACCAGAAGAAGCTCATCAATATTCAAAGCCATAGGTGGCAAGTGCTCATCCTTTAGAACTCGAATCTGAGCACCCGTTTCACTGCGTATACTCTGAATCACTTGTCCACCTTTCCCTATAATACACCCAATCTGATCAGAAGGCACAAGCATCCTCACAGTTACTTGTTGAGCAGCAGCCGCACCGGCCTCCTCAAAATCATCATTCTCATCAAAATCAGCAGCAGGAGAAGGAGAAGGAGGCATCTCCTCCGCAACAATCTTATCATGAACCATAAAAAGCGCATCGAGCGCGGGGCAAACAAGCTGTCCAGTGTCCCCAAACACATTGGTCTCACTCGAACTATACATAGCTACAACTCTCTCTTCAAAACCCGGAATCGCTTCGCTAATCTTAATGTTGGATTTGCTCTCAGCTCTCAATTGCTTCGCAATCTCCCCACCTCTACCAATGATGCTACCAATCTTTCTTAATGGGCAAAGGTAGCGATACACGGTGTCGTCCCCACCAATGGTGTGCTGGTCGCTTTCCTCACCTGGGTTTCTACGCTTCCCTCCGCCGTAGTCAGATTGAGAATGGGATCGCTTGCCATAGTCATTTCTCTGGCCAGCCATTGTCCTTGTACTACAACCAAACTGTAAAAAGCTAGCGCCTTTATCTGTCAACAAAACTACCCAATTTGATAAAAACCAAAAAAGAACAAAAAAACACTCAAAAACTTGCGAGAAGAAACGCACACAGATCTCAATAACAGACAAGTCGAGAGCTGATGAAATCAAAAGGGGTTAAAAATCAAGAACAGATCCAACATGGGTCGAAGTATTTTTTTTTTCTTCTCGTTACTCTTGAATCTTCTGGGGAATGGAAATATCTTGAGAGCTAATCCAAGAAAAATAGGTTCTTTGTATCTAATTTCTAGGGTCGTTATCTTCTGTTTACCGTGGCAGAATACGTAAGATTTGACTGAAGTATCCTCAAACATCACGAAATTACTATATTAGCCCTCTACCAGCAAACGGGCATCCTTAGTCACTAATTGCACATGTAATGGGGTATTATGTCCTTTTATTATTATTATTATTATCATTATTTTTTTTCTCTCTCTCTCTCTCTTCCGGCTTAAAGCAGTTAGTTAAGTGGCATGATACTAAAAATGTATCACTTAAAATTTTGATGGTAGACTATATTTGATAAAATATACCTTTAAAATTTATAATTAGTATAAAAATAGTGTATAATTCCGAAAATTCAATTATGCAATATAATTTTATATGATGGAATTAAGTTGTATTTACAAGTGTGTATATATATATATATATATATATATATATATATATATATATATATATATATATATATTGATTGAGTTATTCCATTTTCTTTCCTACCTTCGACTCTATGCATATTCTCTCCACTTTTGTAAGATTGCAGCTTACGAGTCCCAGTTGAGTTGTTTGGCAATTTGATAGGAACGTCCAAGAAAGTGTTGGAGACCGGCATTGATTGAAGGTGAAGGTGTGCAGTGGACTAACAGAAAATTGAAAACTTCGTTGATTTACGATAAGATGAACGCTGGAAGACAATCGGTGGCCCTCCCAAAGTACATAAGAGACGATCTGATACTTTGGATGATCTAATGATGCCATACCTTTCATTGGCTGGTTAGCCTTTTTTTTTTTTTTTTTTCCCATTTCTCATTCTGGCAATGTAGAGACAAAGTCACCTCGGATAAGAATTTTGCCAAACTATTTGACTTTACAATTGAAAGTAACTACGAATTCAATGTTTATTTGCAGAATACTTTCGCATTTGGTTCAAATGTTAGAAAATTATCAGTTCTGTCGCTAGGATACAGCTTAAAAACAGCTGGTAAGCAGATATTAAACTAAGCAAGCATTTTTTTTTTTTTTGGCGGCCAAAGTTACAACATGGAGGAAAACCACCAATAATTTTTTTCGCTAATTTCTTTCTGTTATTAGTTCTTTTTTTATTGAGATTAAAACCACCACTTAGCGAACACATATCGTATCACCATAATTTCTACTATCTAGTTAACCCAAACCAGTCTAATTTACTTCTAAAGTCCAATTCAGTCATTTTTAATTCATTTTTTGATTAGTTTAGACTAGTTTCCAGCATTTTCAAGTCTATTTGTTCTATTTTTAAAGTTTGTTTTACCTAACTTGATTGTTTTTACACGTCTTACACATTTTTAGTTAGTTATACTATTATAGATAAACCATACATTGTATAAAATCCAAAGATTGGACAATGGGCGTAAAAAAGATCGATTATTTAAGTTTATTTCCATTCATCTCTCATCAAGTCAATTTGTTTATATTATTACATTTGAAACTTGGCATTCCTATCTTGGTTATGTTTCCTTTTAACATTTAAATCATTTAATTACTAGAGGCTTACTAGGATCTGTTAAATAAAAACAAATTAATTATTTCTTTGCTAGTTAAACATCATGCTTTGCCATTTAATGATAGTAACTTTGATCCATATGCTCCTTTTAATTTTATTCACTTTAATGCTTAAGGTCTTTCTCCTACTCCTATTATAGAAGGTTGAAAATATTTTGTTATTTTTGTTTATGACTTTTCTCAATATACTTAGATTTACTTAATGCTTAAAACATCTAACTTACAAGATATATATTCACAATTTGTTTAAATGGTAAAAACTTAATTTTCTAAAACAATCCAGATCCTTAAAACAAACAATGTTATAGAATATAATGATACATCAATCTGTTCTCTTTTATCTCAATATGGCACGATGTCCTTGACATAATTAAGGTCTTACTATTGTTATTATTGTTCTCTTCATCTATCCTGAACATTTTTTAGAAAAAAGCTATTCTTACTATTGTTTATACAATTAATCACGTTCCCTCTACCATTATAAGTCATTAAACTCCTTATGAACGTTTTTTCAATTGTACTCTTGAATGTAGTCTCCTTTTAATTAAGATCTTTTTAGGTCTCATATTAAAAAGAGAGATGAATTAGTGTGAGATATACTATTTTTACAAATCAATCCAGATTTAATTTCTGCGACTTGTTAAAGTCGATGATCTACTTTTTATTTTTCTTCTTTACATGAGTACAACTATACGAATATAATTTAATGCATCAACATCCAAGTACACAAAACAATTTTTACAAGATTCACCTAAAATACATAAGCTACATGTACAATGTGATAGGGTCACTCATAAATCATACAATCTACTCTTATTATTAAGAGATACAATTAGGTTATGAAATGATCACTCTTTAACCACTTACAATGATCTTCCGATCAAAGAATTGATCTTTCGATCACTTCAAGGTTATCCTACCCTATTTTTCAACAAATTTATTAAGAATTTATAGAAAAATCTTTGCTAGACAATGATCACTCAATATGTATAGTCTACTAGAGCAAAATATGGATCTTCTCCTCCCTTTACTACTGGTGTTGTCTTACCCACTGCTGGTGCTGCTCATGTGCATTGTTACTGCTATCTACACACGCTACTACTACTATCTGCACGTTCTGCTAATGTTATCCATATGAATTACCACTACTATTTGCATGCATTGTTAATGTTGTTCATGTGTGCTACTATCGTCTGTGTGCGTTGTCGCTGTTGTCTATTGCTGTTAGTGCGCACTGTTAATGCTGTCCATACGCACCATCACTCTCGCAGGCACTATGCCTACTATTCACACAGGTTGTGTCCATTATCCGTACAATCTCTACCTGCTATTTGCACACGCTATGCCTACTATCTACACAAGTTATACTTATTATCCGTACAAGTTATGTCTACTATTTGTAGAAGCTCTACTTGCTGTCTGCACACATTGTGCCTACTGTCCATAGAAGTTGTGCCTACTGTCTACATAAGCTCTACCTGTTATCCGTGAGGGCTATATATCTACTGTCTATGCGTACTGCTTTTATTGTCCATATGCATTGCAGCTGCTATTTGTACACGTTGTTCCTGCTATCCATGCGTGCTGCTTTTGTTATCAACTCACACTATTGCTACTATCCATTCACGTTGCTGCTACTTTCTCGTGCCATTGTTGCTCTCTCTTTGCACTGCAACATTTTTCTCACGTCGTTGCTACTTTCCCCATGTGTTACAACTGTTTTCTGATGCCAATGCTGCTATCCTCGCATACTATAGTTATCTTCTCACATTGCTGCCGGTTTGCTAGTTGATTCCCAAACTTGCTACTGTACGTTCTAATTTTTTACTCGATTATTGGACGTGCTTCTGCTACTAGGAAGCCTCTTGAGGTGCTGGTATACCCTTCTAGAGATGCAGTTATTGCTGGGAAATCTTCTAAACATACTGTTGTTCTCTTCTTAACTGGTTGTCTTACTTTCTTTCCTTGGTGGCTACTGCCATCTCCTTGGCCAACTACCTTTTGCTTTCTTTCTTCCTCTCCTTAGCGAGCTATATTGCCTTCTTTTCTTGATGGTTGTTGCACTCTCCTTACCCAACTATCTTGCCTTCTTTCTTCCCCTCCTTGGTCAGTTACACCTTGCTGGGTGGCTGTCTCCTCTTTGTCATTTACCTCTTTTTTTCCTTAAGTTTATCGTTCACCTCTTTCTTTGGTCGACTCTCTTAATTTTCTATAACACATAGTTTTCTTTTTGTAAAATACCTAAAGATATTCATAAAACCTTGGAATTATGGTTACACAATCATCAACGGTCATTATTAATTCTCACATATTACCTTACAATCAACAGCCAAATTTGATTCCTAAAATTTAGGGTCATAGTCAATGTTGATTCCTCAACGCTAAAGTTGACTTGTTATCACCGGTTTCTCCCAATGAACTCACTACATCTCAACAACATTCATAATATCAAATCAACACATATAACCGTGTGGAATAGTATTGACAATAAATGTAACATTAACTATTAAAGATGGGCTCAACACCTTTGAGTTTTTGGTTCCATCTATTTTGTATTTCATTAACTACATAAACATTTTAAGTTAGAATCTTAAACTCATTTATGTTGTATTTTAGGATATAGCATTAAACATAAGGGATATAAATGTTAAGATCCTATTTTTAGGTGTATTTGAATCTCTCGATATGTCCTATTTTAGGAACTCAAAATGTTCTCATCCCTGTCCTTTTTTTTTTTAAGTCTTACCCCTTACTTCATTCTTTATGGATCCATCCATTGGTTGGTTTTCTTATTTTATTGACTTAACTCAATAGTTTTGGTTTAGTCACTTACTATTGTAAGTACTAAAGAACAATTATAACCTATCCTACCTAAGGATTTGGCTTCATTAGAAGATTCAAGTTCTCTTAATCATTCAAATGCTCCTTTAGCTCCATATCTAAGTCGTCATGTCCTATAAAAATTACTAAACTTCCTTCTCATTTAAAACCTTATGTTATCAATCTCCCTCATCTTAAACATAATTTTGTTAATTTCACCATTTCTTTTCTTTATGAACTTTAAAGATATAAAGAAAGTAATGGTAATTTTTTGTGGCATTAAGTTATGAAAGAAGAATTACAAGCCTTGAAGACAACTTAGACTTAGGATTTAGTTTTACTACCTTCAAGCAAGACCTTAGGGGGATAATGGGTTTATAAGATTAAGAAAAAAGTAGATGACACAGTATAATGTTATAAGGCTCAACTTATTACTAAAAAATTTACTTAACAGCATGAAATTGACTATAAGAAAATCTTTTCTCTTATGACTTGACTCATTTTAGTTTGTAGTCTTATAATTATTATTGCCATCAAGAAATGATAACTATTTCAAATAGATGTTAAGAATGTCTTTCTCAATAGAGACCTTTGTAAAAAAGCATATATGCAGTTATCTCCAATTATGATCATCCTTCAAATACTATTTATCGTCTTAAAAGAGCTTTCTATGGCCTTAAATAAGCCCTTCGAGCTTGATTTACCAAATTTAACTTTGTTATTTAGTAATTTAGTTTTCTTTTTAGTTTTTATGATAATGCCTTATTTATTTTCCATACAAAAAAATGTTATATGCTTTTATTACTTTACATGGATAATATGATCATTTTTTGTGATGATCTTAATATTATTATATAATTAAAATAATACTTTAATTAGCAATTTAAGATGAAAAACTAGGACATCTAGCCCATTTTCTAAGCTTAGAGGTCCTTTCTAATGATTTTGACTATTATCTTACTCAAATAAAATATGTTGCTAATCTTCTATTTTATACAAGTCTAAGTGATCATAAAATTGCTTCCATACCTATAAAGAGTTATGTTATTCTTACTCCAACAAATGATAAATCTCTTAATGATCTTATTTTATATTAACAGCTTATGGAAAGTTTGGTATATTTTATAGTTACTCGTCCAAACATAACATGTCATTCATGTTATAAGTTAGTTCATGACAGCTCCTCGCACTACTCATTATGGTATAGTACTTCATATTTTACACTATATCATTTGGCATCCATCTTTCCCTATCATCCTTTTTAGAGCTCAGTGTATACTCTAATGCTAACTAAACCAGTGATTTTACTTATCAACACTTTACCATCGAGTTCTACTTCTTTCTTTATGATTTTTTTATTTCATGAAGAAATAAGAAACAAATAATTATAACTTATTCCAAAAGTTGAATATTAAGCACTTACTAACATTACTTTTGAATTTTTATAGTTACATTGAGTATTATATGATGTAAGAATCAAATATTTATTAGCTATTACTATATAAATTACTCATAATAATGTATTTCATAAGTAAATTAAACATATTGAAAATGATTATCATTTATATGTCATTATCTTTAACAAGAGACTCTCTCTTGTCTTAATATCATCTTATGTTCAAACAACTGACATTTTTACCAAAGTTCAACTTTAAATTGACTCAATAAACTAGTTAACAAGTTCAAAATAGGTTTTATTTCACTATCTTGAATTTAAGGGAATGTTAATCAAATATTATGTTGTTAAAATTTAAATTACATATTATGTCAAATATTTATACATAAAACTTTAGAAAACATAGAATAATATAATCTAAATATTACTTTTCTTCTAATTTATTTTGTCAATTCACGTGGATGCAATTCAAATTTCTAAATGCGGTGGATTTTAGCTTGCAACAGGAAAACCCCAAAGACAATATGTTTAGATTCAGCTCGGTTTCACACGGGGTGAAAAAGGACGGGAGGGAGATATTATTTCGACCTGCAGGATTAAATATCTTACCCAGGTTAGAATCTGAATTGTAACTGAAGAGGGGTGCAGCCCAGTTAAACTTTAGGAATTTTAGTGACCAATAAGGTAGGTGCTAGCCTTGCTGATATATGAGCCCATTGCGAACATGAAGTTCTTTAACAGAATTGGGCCTGTGTAACATTTGAAACCCCTGAATTGAAGTAGATCCCAATGGTGTAAAAGTTTCATAAGATTCATTATAACAGTCTTGTGCTTTGCGTGCAAATTGGTCTAGACAGTTTTATTGAAACTTTTTGATCTTGTATTCAAGTTAGTAATTGTATTTTCTTTTCTTGACTTTTCATCTTCTTTTGGAACTGGGTAAAAGGAAAAAAAAACAAAATCATCTCAACATTTTAAAGGAGAAAAAGCCCGCAAATCCAATTTTCTCGACCACAAAAATTATTTAAACTGAGGAGTAACACTGCTGGACTGTAAGGTTGGAAGTGGTACAATAGGGGGACCATCCTACTGACTCCTTTCAACAGTCATGTGCCATGCCATCACTACACTTTACAATGCATGGTGACGGTAGTCACAACATGACAACTCGACAATGGTAAAGTATATTTTGTTCGCTTATTTCTTGTTTTTCTTTTTTCTTTTTTTTTTTTTTTGTTGGACCTTTCCCGGCATTTGCCAAAATGATTCTCTACAATGCTTTTTGGTTTTATATTTATCTATGAAAATGTGACCTCCAAGCTGCTAAACTGATTTTCTTTTCGAGTGAGTTTGGTTGAAGCGTCAAAAACACCTGAGAAGTGTTTATTTGCCTTTGAATTACACGCAACTCAGAGCTACTTAATGATTCAGTTTTGATTTAAACATGTCATCCAAGGTCCAACGAAATTGTTTTGTCAAGAGAATACTCCAAGCAAGTCATGTAATTGCATAAAATGGTATTTAATAAGTCTATATTTCTATTCCATTTTTTATGCTGCACCCCATTACTGCCGACTCTACAGTCTAATGCAAAGTTGTCGGACTCTTAGTCCCAAGCACTAAGATTCAAGACACAGTCCGACAAGCAAAAACAGAAGTTATAAAAAGATCAAACGAAGAATGTTAACATGTAAATAGGTGGTATAAAATAACTGAATGAGCGTGCTTTAAGCGGGAAAATCCTCCAATTACCTCATTAAAAAGAAACATCATCTCAAAATGGTGGGATAAAGAGTGTTGGTTGGTTAGGCATATTAATAATGTAGAAGAGAAGAATCTGCTTTAATTTTTAGTAGCCGGCGAAGGACGAGGCTTCAATAAGGGTGACATGTTCCTACTCCCCAAATGAAAAAACCTGCCCATTCATTCTACTTGAAGTTTTCGTTGAACTTTTATCCCGCCAAAAGCTCTAACAAAGCTCCAAAGAGAGTTGTAGGCTTGGTACACTTGCAATGCACCAGAGTGGAAATTCTACTCTAGGCATGTGAAATCCGTATGATGATGGGAAGGGTCCATATACCCCACATGTTGCTTTATGTCAAATTGTACATAAGGAGGAAGTCTTATTCATATCATGAGCCAGCTCTCACGTGTTGGCCCTGCACGTGAATGTTGTTGGGCTAGCAAAAGCAAGAAAGCATAAAAGATGCACAATATGAAAGCAAGTCATCATTTACGTTTATGTGAGACTTGTTGACGTATTGATTCAATCTTTTTTACCATGAATAAGATTAAAAGTAGGATATTAATAAGTAACGCTTTACTTAGGTTCACATAATTATGCGTACTGTTTTTGTTTGGAGCGTTACTAGGCATATTAACAATATCAGTCTAATGCCAAATGAATTGTATTTGCTCGTACGTACTAAGAAATTACAATTGCCTGCTCCCTTTTCTCAAAATAGTAGAGAATGGTCAGCCGAAAGAACACCTTGTTGTTTTTGCAGAATTAACGAGATGAGAGTTTTATAAGAATATGAAGGGTCGACTCTTCCATATATATATATAATATAGTTGGCGGCCAATAATGTTCTCAAATAACCAAAAGCCCTATGACCATTGATTAAATATCAATCAAATGAAAACCCTTTTGGTAGAGCAACAAGATGCTCCTCTCCTCCTAGTATATACTAGATCTCAACATGATTTTGTGGATGGTTAAAGAGACTGTCAAGAGTCCGGTAGAAGAAAGGGTAAATATTCCCAATGAAAATTAAATTTGACCCCATTTTATTGTTGTTTTTCTATGTTTGTCCCTGCCAAAATTTTTATTTTGCCTCCACTGAATTATTTTTTTTTTTCCCAAATCGCGATCAGTTCAATTGGTTGCTGAAGGAAATAGGCTCCTAATTGTGTCAAATAGTACCTTAATTGTGCTCAATTTCTAAATATGGCGAAGACTTATACGCTAAGGAATGATTTATTAGGATGTGCGTGAAAATGTAAAAGCCAAAATCTCATGGCAGAAAGAAACACCTCGTTAATAAGAATTAAATGATATTTGTGCCATCATATTCATGAGCTATAGCAATTGTGCGCGTTTAATTGTGTAATGAATTCCTCATTCCTAACATTATACATCGATATTGAGCTTTTTGTTTGTGTGTTTCGATGGCTTCTACTGACTTCTACAAGACATCTTTCTACAGACAATTGGTTGAACTTGTTTGCCACCATGAAAGGCCTCTAAAAAAAAAAAAAGACAGAAAACAAAACATACTGAGCCAACATACGCTATCGAATTCAACTGAACAAATCGTGAAGCTTTATTCTTTCTGTTCATCAATTTGAATACTGAAAAGAATGGCTGCCAGAGAAAACATTTGGCTTATTATGAATAACAATGGTTTTCGTCATATATAATAGTCGTCAATTTGGTGCAATTGAACTGGCAGGATTTGATTTTGGCTTAAAGTCATAACAATATATGATTGGAGTGCATGATAGGCACTTTATAACAACATTTGCACATGGGGGGTGGACAAGGAAAGCGAGTGACAAGTCAAAAAAAGAGTTGATGGAGCATCTATGAAGATTTGACATTGGATTAAGGTCGTAATAAAATCATGATTAAGCACACGGCAGCACTAATAAGCTCGTAACATCATCAACATATGATTTGCCATTTAGATATTAGTATTTGTAGGTCTATGAGAGAGAGACAGAGAGAGTATGAGGCTCAGGTGACTTGGGGAAGGAAAGTTGAGCTCTATATGCTTCACTCAACGTAATTGAAATAGTTTAATTTATTGATTAATGACTCACGGACGTCCTGTGTCGAAATGGCTCTAATTGCCTAACAAAATTATTGTGGTAAGTAGGTGTAATTGTGGAATTTTCATGATTGAAAACAATTAAATGACTGACAGAAGCGCAGACAGCATATCTTAGCTGGAGGGTAACAAGAGAAAATTTTGAAATGAATGAACTTTAAATTAATTTTAAATTTCAGCCAACAACGAATAAAAAAGGACCATTCATACCATCTTTTTTATTTTGTTTTGTTTTTGGATCGAAGTTCATAGTATGTGGCCTCTAAAATTGTTTCGTGCTTATTATCACAATAATTAGATGCAATATAACGCAACGTGAAAAAAGAAAAGAAAGAAATTGTTACACGATGGAGTTGACAAAATAGAAACATAATTAAGATAGAATGTAAAAAAAATAAAAAAAAAAAAGATAAAAACTATATATAACTAGTAAAGGAGTGTTAAATAAGAATTATTGGTATTTATTTACATAAATTATTTTAATTATATGATCATAATATATTTATAAAAAAAAAAAACAAAAAATGAAAAGGAAAACCCCATAAAACCTGTGCGGATCCCACGTTCCACATTGGCCGGGACCCTCCATGTAATAACTCCAAAAATAAATAGATTGTGTCAAGATACGATAAGAAAAAGTCAGGATAATAATTTAAAAAAAAAAAGTACACGACAGAGTCTATACAATCACCCCAATTTGTTAATTCCAATTGACTTTTAGCTGCAGGGGTATCAAAATCTTTTTCGGGTCGGACACAACCAAACAGCGAATCCTTAGCAACAGTGTGGGGTGTGACACAACAGGATGCTGAAGCAAGGAAAAAATAAAATAAATAATATATATATATATATATATATTAATATAATTTTAATATCATTGAAAATTTTTAATCTTAAAAATAATTTTAATATCATTAAATTAAAGTTCGTTTGAATAGTACCAACAGCTGCCATCTCACTTTGACAACTATTAACAGTATTCTTTCCTCTTCTTGTTGGTCCTTTCGTCTTCAACTGACAAAAAGATTACTTCTGGACCGTCCATCCTTCCGAAGGTGGATCCACACACACACACACTCCCCCCCTCTCTCTCTCTCTCTCTCTCTCTCTCTCTCTCTTTATGTATATATATATCTTTCATGTGAGATGTCTCCTTTTCTTCTGGGTTTTACCGCTATTGGTGCCAGAGGAATATTATTGCTCATTCAATAAAACAAAAACCACTCAAAATTGTATAGGAAAAAATAATAATAAATTATTAGATTAACAAAAGGCCAAATGGGATTTGAGTAGATGTATGGAAGGAGCCAAATCACTTGCATGTGCACTCCCACTACTGGGCTGGGCGCCGTTTAGAGTTAATCAATCGCTTTCAACAGGCAATTTGAATGGCTTTCCCTCCTAACCTTAAAATATTGTCTCTAATTCTCGCAATTCTTTCTTTTTCTTTTTTTTTGGGGGGGGGGGGGGTTTGTCCGGTGGAGACTTAATTGTATAAAGTTAAAGTTATTTTCTTTTAATTTGGGTGTCATAATTCGGCCTTGAAAAACAATAATTTTATTTAAAAAAAAAAAGGATAAGACTCTGAAAATATCTGACTTTGTCCGAATTCACAAAATGGCAGTCTTTTGCATTTATGGTTAATTTTTTGAAACCGCATTCCTACACATATCTACTCCGACAAGGCAAGAGGACGAAAAAGCTGTAAGAGTAGACTGGAAACGTAACCCGACGGTCGTTAATTTGAGTTTGACCCTCTAGGGAGTGGTACTCCTCGGGAGTCAGCTTGGCACGATCTATGATGTTAACTGTATCTCTCGTTAGTTTCACAAGACACTTTTTTTTTTTTACTTCATTCATAACACCTAATGAAATCTATAAAATAGATTATTTGAGTATTACAGTATGAATGAAATGTAATAACTTTTAGTTGCTTTAAAGTCATTCCCTGTCTCTCTCTCACTCCCTGTCTGATAGTTTCGGCGTTTCCAATCAAATATGAATAGGGCAATATCATTTTCTTATATATATATATATATGAGATGAATATGCTATCCTACCAATTTTTCGGATATCAAGTGCATCCTGAAGAAGTTGGACTGGCAAGGCCACGCCTGTTTTCTGCACTAAAAATGGACGCAGACTGCCTCGAGAAAATGCTTTTCAGTCTATTTATGTTTTCCTTGTCAGCAGTCCCCGCATTTTCTATGACAGATATATGATAATTTTATTAATATATATCAGCCACTTGCTTAGATAAGCTATTTTTAGTAAGTGGCTGGAAAAATTTCCTGTTAGCGAGTGCTCATAAAATTGGGCGAAATTAGCTAAACCAAGAGATATATATTTTGATGATATACTCACAATTAATTAATCCTAATTTTTATTTTTATTTTTAAGTTTTTGCTTATCGTGCTTTTGTGCTTGCGGTTTGATTGTTACGCCAAACTTTTTGGACCAAAAATACAGAACGATAAGACAATAAGTGAGTCATGAGACCACCAGCGGAAAGTTGCAGAAACGAATATGAGTCAGTAAGTTTTATTTGACTCTGTAATTCCGAGAATCGCGGTCCCCATGGCTTTTGCCAATCAATATCAGTATCCAGGCCATGGCCGTCCAAATATCGTTGAGATCACCTCCTCGCGATATGCTAGGCTGATGATGATAAGTCGTTGTATATATATATATATATATTTTTTAGTTTGTTAAATAAACAATTATAATTAAAATATAGTATTGAATTACAATTCAAAAATATCAATTAATAATTTTTAAATAAGTATATATATAATTAATTAAAAATATTTTATAAATATGTCAATTATTATATTTATTTAATTTATATTTTATATCTATATATATAGTTGCAGATATAGATTTTTGTACGTTTAAATATAATATTTTTAATCTTTTGTAAAAAATGATTATGATTATAAAATTTTTTAATTTTTTTTATAAATATATTTATAACCATCAAGATCTTCTCTTTTTTTTTTATTAATGATATTTTTATTGAGATATGAAATACTCATATTTATAAGACTGAAAGATTTCTTTTTTCTTTCTAACGTGAAATTCTATAACATTATTTTTCATCGAATTTATAGATATTTTCGTCAGAATTTCCTACTTACTTTTAAATTTAAAACATATTAACTTTGATATTACTTAACTATTACTTTCTTTCCAATGTTAATATCTACAACACCCACCACCACCGTTCTGTTTTTCGTCGTGAGATTCTATCATAATTTGCATTTTCACCAAGAAGCATTAAACATTGCCAACAAATGGGAAAAAACTTCTTGTCAAAACAAAAGAGGGAAAAAGAAAAAAGAAAAAAGTGAATAAGTGCTGTTCTTTGAGGTGAGAAAGAAAAGAACTCATAAAAAAATAATAAAACGTTGCATTATTTATAATCATTTAATACATAATTATAATTAAGATAGAGGTTATAGATATAAATTATTATTCATAATAATATCACTTCACTGATATGTATTTTATATTTTTTATGTATTTAAAATTTATTAGATTGTAAATTAAATAATAAAAATAATTTTATTAATTCTTATAACCTTCATGCTACTCTTCCCAAAATTAAAATTGTTTGTCTGATGATAAAAGTCTAGATTCATGTATACACAAGACATTGCATCCATTTAGTGAAATTATTAATTAAAAAAGGAAAAGAGAATAAGAAAGGCTGATATTTGTAACGCACACTTACCTTCCCATGTATGCATGTGGGATCTTCGCCAACAACTCTGGGTTGATAGAATATAATCATTATTCAATTCTATCCAACCAACAACAATGATTAATTATTAATTCATCGAGAGATTGAAGTCCAATTGCTAAATTATTAATTCATTACTCTTTCGCGCCAACGTGCCCTTGTAACGTTTGTTTGGAGCTAAATCATGATTTCATGCAGGATAATGTGATAATAATCGAGTTCAAGTTTAAACTTGTAGTTGTCGCTATCACAGGATATGGTAATAAATTCACCTTAAATTTTGTAGTTTCAGATTATAAGTTTTGGTTCTTAAATAATGGGGAGCGGAAATAGAAGAGAGAAGAAGACAAAGAGATAAAAGAGAAAAAGGGCTTATTTGCAGCGAAAGATCGTTGCTTGCTTGCTTTGCACCTTGGTTTATATCTGGAGGGAGGCTTCCTCTGCCATACCCAACTTGGACTCAAGGTAATTTCCCCCAAGGAAAGCAACAAAACCACGCGTTTTTTAGCCCAAGACAGCCATTCCAGCCCCCATGTGCTCTTGTTTGTTTTTCACTACTGCATAACTACCTTTTTTGCCCCGCCGTTTCAGGGTCCCAATAGCCTCTATAGCTAGAGCATGCTTCGGGGTTATCTGTGTTTGTATGTGTAGGGGTAGTAGGGAGGGAGGAGAGACGTTGCCGTTATGACTTTGACTGTGGCCGAATGGTCCCCTAGGGCCCCACTACCAAGGTTCTATATATTTCGTCCAACCCCTCCCCTCTCTACTTCACTCAACAGGCTCACATTTTCTTCATCTCGCTTTACGTTCTCAAAATTTCATCTACTTGTAATGTCTCTTCTTTTCTAGATCTTCAAAACTGATGCTTAATGTTAGAAAATTTCACCATAGTTAGATTTAAGTTGCATCCTAAAATTGCCTACTTCTTAGTGCAGGAAAAAATGGCTCTCGCTGCAATTTTCATGGTGGGTTGTCTAGCAATGTTCTCAATTGTGAATGCTCGTGGTAGAGGAGGAGGTTGGAATGATGCTCATGCAACCTTCTATGGAGGTGGAGATGCTTCTGGCACAATGGGTATGGTCCCAAATAGACATTAATTGAAAAATGTTTTAAAAGATTACACCCTTAATGTGGCACCCGTTTGAGTTTTGTCTTTTGTTTTTTCTTTCTTTTTTGTTGGATTTGCAGGTGGGGCTTGTGGTTATGGAAACCTGTACAGCCAAGGGTATGGGACAAACACTGCAGCATTGAGCACAGCTTTGTTCAACAATGGGCTTAGCTGTGGCGCTTGCTTTGAAATCAGCTGTGTGAATGACAGGAAATGGTGCCTGCCTGGCTCAATTGTGGTCACAGCCACCAATTTCTGCCCTCCAAACAACGCCCTCTCCAACAGTGCTGGGGGCTGGTGCAACCCTCCCATGCAACATTTTGATCTCTCTCAGCCAGTGTTCCAGCATATTGCCCAATACAAGGCTGGAATTGTGCCGGTGGCTTACAGAAGGTATGTTCTCTGCTTCCTTCAGCTAAAGATTTGATTTTTTTTTAAGAGGAAATTTTGGTTAATTACAACATTTTGAAACTAATCCCCCTTTTTTGGTTATCTGGGTCCCTCTAAATTTACTCTCGTGTTTAATTAGTGTCTACGCCTTTACACTTTATACCAGAGTCTTAACTCATTACTGCAAACAATCCTGTCCAAGCCTCTTTTGTTTTTGTTGGCTCTTCCCTCCTCCTCCTTCCCCCAGGGAATCTCCTTTTTTTTTATTTCTTCTTGCTGGGAGGTGGGGCGAGGGAACTAGGTAGACTCACTCCCCTTTTTTTGTGGCTTCTAATTTATTGTTTTATGTGACTTCAATTGTGCTGTTTTGCAGGGTACCCTGCCGGAGAAGGGGAGGAATAAGGTTCACAATCAATGGTCATTCGTACTTCAACCTAGTCCTAATCACCAACGTAGGCGGTGCTGGCGATGTTCACGCCGTGTCCGTCAAAGGGTCCAGAACTGGCTGGCAAGCAATGTCAAGGAACTGGGGCCAAAACTGGCAGAGCAACACCAATCTCAACGGACAAAGCCTCTCATTTAAGGTCACCACCAGCGACGGACGTACCGTGGTCTCCCGCAATGCTGTCCCATCTGGCTGGTCCTTCGGACAGACTTTCGCCGGTGCCCAATTCCACTAGCCAACCAACCAAGCTCATCCACGTGTCCCTTCTGTCCAATACTTAGTACTCGTAGTAGCATTTTGATTAGTGTGACTGCCTAAATATATATATATATATATATATATATATATATATATATATATATATATATATATTATTGCCTGAAACGGGTCAGTCTTAATTAGGTTGGTTGGGTCAAAGCTAAAAGGGCTTATTTTAAATGGTCCTTTTTCTTCTTTTGAGGTGTGTGTTCTTTTTAACTCCTGCTATAAATGGGCAGAAGATGGCAGAGGTGGACTCTTACCACCCGCCAAGAGTGTTTGAATGGGCAATGTTAATTATATAATGTTTCTTTTAAAATTTTTGGGTGATTCGGAAGCAATTTTGGATTGCTAAGGTCATTGTCATCGGCTGAGAGCCTGAATTATGTCCTTTTGTTTCTAATTTAAATTTCTTGTCTCTACTAGTTATGGAAAGTAGAGTGCTATTTTCTATATCTATGATTACTATGGCCAATAGTTGTCATTTTGCTTCAAAAAATTCAATGACACATGAATGCAGGAAATTAAAGCTTGCGTTGTATACGGTGAATTGGGTCATCAGTTATTCTGAACACGGGCTTAAAAAACAATAGCAAACTCAAGCCAAATTTGTCCAAATTATGATCAAACCTAGTCTCCATCTGCCCCAACTTGGGTTGACATCTGGTCGATTGTAGTAGGGCCACATGATCACCTAATATAGTTTGTGCTCATACTAACTTCTTTTTAAACCAATTTATCTATTCCAGAAAGAAAATCCTCTTGGGTTCTGGGACGAAGATACGTCAAAAGATGTAACACCCAAAAAACATAAAAAAAAAACCTAAAAGCCTTTTCAAATCTCATGGCTCGAGCCTTCCATGCTACGTTTTTATTATATAGTATATTTATCATAGAGGGAGGGAGAGAGAGAGAGAGAGAGCGGTGGAAGTTGAAAACATCTATATTTATTACCAGAGAATTCTGTATTCGTTTGTTGACAATGAGAATCTTCCAAGTTTTGTAAGTTGTGCCTCACCATGCCGTTCTTCACGGTTGTCTTACGAACGTTTTGTCTGACTTTGGCGAATCCTTAACGAAGTCCTTTTGGGTTATTAAATTAGACAAGCAAGAGCGCTGTCTAATAGGTGCCCTCAAACGAAGATTGTGCTTTCATGCCACTAAGTGAATTGATCCTTAAACTGAATAGGTCCTATGATAGAGACTTGAACTCATAGTTTTGAATGGAATGAACCATGAAAAAAGTGTTAAAAGGATTGTATCTGTTTGAGTAATTTAACAAATTGTATCTGCTAGATGCAGTGACATAAACACAGCGTTAGGCAATGGCAATAATAATCAATAAAGTATAACAATGGCAAGAAGATATGCAATACTATCAATTCTAATGTATAAATATATAAAAAAATTAATAATTTATAGTTTAGTATTGTTTAGAATATTTTTGACCAAAATAGAAATCCAAAAATTCTGTTGACAAATGATCTTGAAAATATAATTTTTTTTATAAATGTTTTTCTTTAATTGTACTATACAATTTGGCACTGTGGCTGGCCCTGCTAGCCTGGATTCAAATAAAATTTCAAGACATTTCATCTCAATGTCCCTCTATGCTTGTCACATAGCTTTGCAGTCTATTTATTTGCAGATTGTACAAAGATTCACTCCTGTTTTGTAACATGGTGACCATCCTCCAGAACCATAGTCTCCCTTTTTTTGTTTTTTTTTTTTTTTTGGGGTCTTGAGAAAGTGACACAGCATAATGCCATAATAGTTTTTTAATTTAAAAAATGTTAAGAAAAACATAACAAAATGAAAAAAATATTAAAATATCACAAATTTTATTTGACATCTAGTTTATCAAATTTTAATCTCAGTAGTTTTTCAAAATTTCTAGGGACCAAGATGTTATAAAACAAAATTTAGTGTTTTTAAATGTAATCCAGGAAAAGCTCAACAATATATATATATATATTTATTTATTTATTTATTATTTAAAAATTTTGCTTTTTTTTTTAATTCTAAGTGACAGGTATTGATGGGTCCACAACTCTCAACTCTGCTAAAACACAGCCGCAAAAAATGGCGAGGCCACGTGAGTCGGTTAACCGGACATTTTCTCGGTCTCCAAGAAAAAAGTGCCACGTGGTGGAAGGTCAGTCGCACGTTGCCACCTGCGAATCCTACGAGACGGACGCTTGAGATTGAGCTGCCCATGTGCTCTGCCGCTTTTTCCGCTGAGCTATCTGTCCTTCTACCTGCTGCTTCCCGACAACCTTTGTGGAAAACCAAAAATATCCTTTTTATTATTTATTATTATTATTATTATTTTCTTTTACTCCATTCTTCTACCAAAATGCTTACTTGGAAATATGAGGATCTCTCGTGTTTTTTTTTTTTCTTTTTTTTCTCTCATGAATTAATTTGGTCTTGACTTAATTGTTCTGGTGAGAAAACTTGTTTATAAATTATCTTAAGAGCATTAATTGGTAATAGTCGTACAGTAAATACAAAACATATTTAAAAAAAAGAGAAAGCTAGTAAAGTAATTTTTTTACATTTTAATTTAAAATATATTTTTTGTCAAAATTGATCACTGTCACATTTTACATATAATTATTATGCATCCCAATAAATACTCAACAGAGACTCACACCATATTTTAAAATTATGATATTTTTTTATCGAAAACTGAAATCATTTTTCTTTGTATATAATATAGCACTTTTTTTTTCTTTTCTTTTTACAAAAAAAGTATTAAACATTTAGAAATGCTAATAATATTAAAATGGCTGCATGGGCTTTAAAATTCAACAATCATATGAGAAGAAGATAAAAAATGCTAAGGTGAACATCGCTTAGAATTGTTGACATGTAGTTAGATGTTTGTAGTCGAAGGTATACAGCTGCAATTCAATGGTTGGTATACATACTGCTTTAATTTGATTTAATAATGCTTTAATTTAATTAAAGAGAATAACGCCTTTTGCAGTTAATGATTTATTACAAGTTAGATAAAAGGGCTCGAACTTGGGTCAAATTCGAGTCCCTTTTTTTGTTTTTAAGTAATGCAAAAGTATGTGCAATACTCAACAATGTTGTCAGGAAGAATTGTGCAGCATAAGCATAAAGACAATGAGCAGCCGGTGGTTTGGACCATCCCATAATGAAGAAAATGGAGCAGTTTACAGAAACTGAATTCATGCAATGTTATTTCTAGTTACAGCCATTCCCCTATGGTTTTCGGTGTACAGGCAAAAGAACCAAGTTGTGAAGCCTATGGTCAGCCTGCGATCAGTGAGACTTTATCACCAAAAGAATGGCCGAGTAAAACCAAGGGCAAGCTATCAACTGTATATGGTTTCTATACATTAGGTATGTAAATATCACACAAGGGGGTGCTCCATTAGGTGGGACTCAGCACCATTCCTCCAAACAAGCGACCGGTGTATCGGCATTCCTAGCTTTTCTCAGGCTGCTTAACATACAATCCTACTTCTCGCTGGCTGGCTGCTCCTGGCATTTTTCATGGCTTAACACATTGTAAATTCAGCGGCTTCAATCAATGGTGGCTGTGTTATCTATCCGTCAGTCAATGTGGCCAAGCTCCCCAGCAACTTTGATATCAGTAGTTCAATGGTAGTATGTATCACTCCTGAGCCTCAGTTCGGATGCTGCAATAAAACAGTCAAAGACATTTTTAATAGATGCCATGGGGTTTCAATCACCACAGGCAAAACTGGCATAGAGCAGGTTGGTCATTTTTTCCCTTTGAAAGTGGAAAAAGGATAGTATGGTCTACAATATGGAACAAAGACACAAGCAAGACACAGTATTGCAGGATATTCATTACGGATGGAGCAATCAATAGGCATCCTTTCTGTCAGGTGGTCGACTCAATCACTGCTAACAAAAATGTACTACTTTAGAATATCGCGGCAATGGATAGAAAGCAGATGGCCCCATGAGGAGTGCAAACAATGATAAATTACTGAAAAGATTTAGTCTGTATTCAAGGCCGGCAATGTTGACATGCAGGACAAATGATGGATGAAATCGACAACATCAATATAAGCAACCAAAGTGCAAAACTTAAATCCATGTTCATTCAGCCAATCATATACAAGCTCTGTCACAAGTTTCATGGTTTCGCCTCGCTGAACTGCAGGCTCCCATTCTATTCTAGTTCACCACAGAATCACATTTTTGTGAAGGCCGTGAGGCTAATCAAATATTACCAAATTTGTCTATGGAAGAAGAGACTCTAATAAATATTATTCTTGCACAATGAGAAATACTGAAATGAACCAATGCATTGGAGCGAACATAAAACTGTATTTAAATAAATTCTGACAAAAGTTATGGGTACAGTTCACATGCCCTTGAGACAAAAATTGCAATTTACACGCAACTCTTGGTCAAAAAAGAGGTCATAAACATATTTTTTTAATTGAATATTAAATGATATTAGAGAATAGAAATTTTTACAACCTTTGCAACCAAAAAAGATCTCTGAATGTTTTTCTTCACTGACACGGAGAATCAATAGTTTGTCATTAGTGCACTATATTTCTCCTACAATGTTTTACATCTAGAATCATCAGCCCGGTAGTTTTTGGGTCAACTACACTATGCCTACCAGTTCATAGGTGACCCAATACCAAAAAACATGTACCAGAAAAAGCTGCACGACACTTGTAGACAACTTACCCGGGAATAGAGATGCTCATCAAACATGGCAACATTGCATGGTTCTGATGTGGATGCCCAACTACCAGGGGCTGTGTCATACTCAGATTTGGAGGTTTCAAAGCTTGCATTAATATGAAAATCCACATTGCTTCCTTGTAGGTTCATCTCTGCTGCAGGTTGGAATTTTGTATCATTAAGCAAATTATAGTTGCATGGAAAGTATGGATACTGTCCAGGCAACTGCAGCCTCAATGATCCAGTTCCATTTAGTTCGTTAAGAAGACCATTCATGCCATTTTCTTGACCAGAACCAGATAACTCAGAACTTCTTCCCGTGCTGAAATAACCAGAATAACTCCCAAAGGAGGAACTCACAGAGCACTCAACATCCCTGAAGAGGAAAGGCCAATTAATTGGTCTAGAAGCAGATGCTGACATTTAAGTATAAGAACAAGTACTGCATACATGGCTTAAGGTTCCATACATTCTATGATATGTTGTGCCATGTTTCATGCCAAAGCAGACCACTCACATATGAGAATGATTCCTAAAAACACTAATTCCACCCCATGGTAGCTAATGCCCTCCCTCTATTCCATCCACTAGGGTTGTGTGCATGTATGCATTGATGCATGTGGTTGTTTCATGCCAAGAGTTCCCATACAAATACACTTAGGTTTGGGCTAGATGGATAATATTTGAGCACTGGAATCAGAAGCACCCTCTAGAACATTTTTTACCTTTGTGAAAGAAGATTTGGGTCCTCTGATAACATGATATGTTGACTTTTGTTATTTGAAATCCATGGCATAGGTGCTAGCTGCTGCTCAGCACCCATACTGAAAGGTGCATGCATTCCATTTTGGAACTGCAAGAAACATCAATTCAGATGGCATCTTCCAATGAAGACAGAAAGCAAGTCATTGAGGAAAGATTTCATAGAACATAATAATAATAATAATAATAATAATAATAATAATAATAATAATAACTGGTGTCTTACCTGATTGTTGCATTCTAATTGCATGAGTTGCTGCTTTCCTAGATTCTCCTGGTAGAAGGAACTAACAGAGTTAGAATAGAGAGCATTTTTTCCATATTTGGGTCCAGGGCACACCCAATCATTCTGAAATTCAATGGCATACTCACCCTCACCCAAAGAAAAGAAAAAATAAAAAAAAGATATTCAATTGTACAAAATGGGTGAGCCAAGAAGAGACAAATAAATAGAAAGCCCCAGAGGCATCAAGAATACCTTAGTGAAAAAATTATCATTTATAACAGCCCAAAGGACACCTTCAAAAGAATTGATAGAAATACCTTATGTACTCGAATGTGATTAAGTGACTCCCTAAGCGAACATTCCAACTGTTCCAGATGTTCGATGCTGTTTATCTTATCTGGGTTAGTCCAATAGCTATAGAAACACAAAATCAACTTTATATTAGTAAAGGTCTTCAACAGCCACATAGCAGATGCAGAGATATGCAGGTGCTCACTTCAGTCTCTTATGCACTTCAGAAAGTTGATTCTGCAGTAATCTTGATTGGTTACTAAGGTCCTGCTCAATGCAGTTTCACACATATCAAATTGTTGCCATCATGAGCATATAAGACAATGCTACTACTGCAGTTTCATACCTCTATTTTTTGAGACCTGAAACAAAACAACAGAGGTTAAGAACTTATAGTACAGGTGGGCTGGAAAATATCAAGCTGGACAAAGCAAGCTAGAGATTGCTTACCCTGTACCCAGGAATTCTGGTATGTTAACGTCATGGTCCAACTTCTTAAAAGTTTTTTTCAGTGCCTAGATTCTCAAAGAGAAACAGAAAAGATTATGTAATCAGGGAGAACAATGCAATAACATCAGTGAATCCAAAAAATACTTGTAACAAATTAACATTGGTAATGGCTTGTAAGGAAGGACTTACTTCAAGGCTTTCTAACTTCCTGCTCCAAGGAAACAAAAATGTAATCAGATTCCAACTCCAGTAATATCAGCTCAAACGTAAGTTTCAAAATAATAATAACCAAAACTGAAGTGAAACAATTTGACTGTACCTTTTTGCCCTCTCTTGAGGTGTCAACTGAGCAAATTTCGTGATAACTTCTTCAATGCTGCACCACATAACCAAAAGAAAGGAAATTGCAATATTTTTTTTTGTCAGTTACAATGAGGAAAACTAATGATGAATGATTCTACGATAACAACAATAGTGAAGAAAAGTGCGTGTATATTGAAATCAATCCATAGACAGTCAACAAATCAAAAAAAGAATTTCCCACCCAACCCCGGCCTCCTCTTGACACCCCCTTGGAGAAAAGAAGAAGAAGAAGAAGAAGAAGAAGAAGAGCATGCATCAGCGCTAAAGCTTATATTGCTGAGCAAAGAAGTTCATGTAACTATCTCAAGTAAGTATGAGGATAACGATCGTACCTCCGCTTGCCTTTGCATAAGGAAGGCTTGCCAGTTGGTGAGAACATGAGAAGGATGATGTCTATGTCGCACAATATGGATAATTCATTAGCCTTCTTCATGATGCCATGCTTCCTTTTGGCATAGGTTGCTTGTCGGCCATTTGTGTTCTCCAATCTCTTGATCTTTAACTTAACCCTACCCATCCTGCACGTTACAAGCCCTAATTTTCAGCCTTGAAGGTGTCCTGCAATTCAAAAGCCTGGAAATTTTCCAATTTTGAGCTTCTACGAAATTCCCATCAACGCATTTTATAATTTCCAATGATCAAGTACATGATGCGAATAGGTACCATCATTCGCCCCAAGTCTAATTCCCCATTGATCAATCAGCATCAACAAGTCTCGCCACAAGGCCAAAACTTTTCATAGAAAACAGGTAGAATTCAAATATCAATGCCACATACATTATAAACAGCCATAAAAAAAAAAAAAAAAAAACTTCTTTTTCTTCCACATGCGCCAAAACAAGACTGAATTCATTAAACCCACGTAGCCAAAATAACTAAAAATGACAATGAAGAGGAGACTTAAATTACCCGATTTTTAATATTCAGGGGTTCATTAATCTCTCTCTCTCTGTTTTTTTTTTTCTTATCTGAGAGAAACGATCAGGCATCCATCGACCACCATGTGAAGAGTAGTAAAAGATGGGAACGCATGTTAAAAAAAAAAAAACAGAGAAAAGCTCGAAAAAAAAAAACGAAAGGATACCCAGATGAGGAAATCAGACAAGCAGAAAATGCATGATTCAAAGGTTATTAACTTGGGGCAGGCAGCTTGAACGTTCAGCCAACACACGTATAGAGCGAGAGAGAGAGAGAGAGAGAGGTAAACTTACAAATAGAATTTTCCAACACGACCGGGTGAGCGGCAAAAGCGGGCATTCGGAGGGGAGCTCGAGAATCGGGATCGTCCGAAAAGCCCAAAACCAACCAACCCAAAACTAAAATGAAAAAAAAAAAAAAAACCAAAATATTTATAACCCAATTCTTTCTTTCTCCCTCTTTTTTTTTTTTTTTTTTTTTGTTCTTTTTGCCTTCCAAAAACCCCATTCTGAGGTTTATGAATTCCCCCCGACACCCCACGTTTAAAAAAAGCCTTGTTCATATTTCTGCCAGTGGCCGTTGGGTTTGACCTGTCACACTAGTCCATGTCTATACCATGTTTGGATTGAGAGAAAAATGAAGGAGAAAAGAGAAGCAAGGGAAAATCAAAGATTTTTTTTTTTACCATTAAATTATTTTAAACTAAATTTAACCATAGTTTTCAATGCCCAATCAAAAAAAAAGTTTCCCTATTTGGTATTAAGTTTTAAGTTTTAAGTTTCATAGTTTGTTTTGCTTTATTTTATTTTATTTTAAATGGGTCTTAATTTTTTTATTTATTTTTTACTCATAAGTATTAAATGAACTTGATTTCCAAAGAGTGAAATTACAAAATCCCTAAATTTTAGTATAGCATTCCAATTTGGTTTACTTCCACAACTATCGGATTGGTTCATTTAATTGTGTAGATTTAGACACAGTTCGCACCAAATCCTTTCCATCTGGTATATCACATAAATGGCTAGTTGCCAAAGAGTGCATTGACCTAATCTAGGTCAAAATCCCTTTCATTTGATGTATCGCCTAATTGACATTTATCAAGATTATAAAAATTTCATGTAAGTAAAAAAAACAAAGATATTATATAACTTATAATACGATTATCTGTGGGCTTTCTAACCTATTAACTTGAACTTTAAGTAGGATTTAAAGTTTCCAAATGTTATTTGGTAGCTCTAAATCGTTTCCACTCTAATGCTTAAGTTGGGTTTTGATAAAGTAAATGATGAGCGAGAAAGTGAGGAAAAAATTACCCTACTTGGATAAGCTATTATTTTTAGAATTGACATGAGACATGATGTGGGTTCTTTTTCTTTTTGTAAAAAAAAAAAAGAAAAATTATGAATAATATCTTACATTCTTCTCCAAAAAAAAAAAAAATTCCCACCATTTAATGAGCAAATTTATATTTTTACATTCTTTCTTGGGAGTTCATTA
The DNA here is from genome assembly GCA_037897445.1 of Ceriops zippeliana. Taxonomy (NCBI): domain Eukaryota; kingdom Viridiplantae; phylum Streptophyta; class Magnoliopsida; order Malpighiales; family Rhizophoraceae; genus Ceriops; species Ceriops zippeliana. The sequence continues at coordinate 2,058,459 of JBAPLH010000188.1, read as the reverse complement.
TAACAAAATTTTATGTCAAATAAAAAAATATTTTAAATATTATAAATACGGACACTACATATTTTTTACATTTTAATATCTTTTGAATGAATGTAATGTAATGGTAGCGTGACACCATGCTCTCCAATTGGGTGAGGCTCGGCTAAGGTCGGAGTTTCTGCTAGAAACGAGCAGAGCCGGTTGGGGGGGGGGGGGGGGGGGGTCAAGCCGAGCAGGCCATTTCCAATTTCATTGAAGTGGGAGGTGCTGAGCCGGGCCTTGTATGTTGGTGGGCTACAAATAGAAGTTGTCAGCCTTAAGTCCCACCAACTGGGGGTCCTCTTATCAAACACGGACAAAGCCCACCAACATGTAATAGAACCTTAATTTACGAATTTTATCTAAAAAAAATTTTCTACAACAAGAACAAGAAGAAAAACCAACAACAACAACAACAGCAATAACAAAAAGACTGCTGCTGAACTCTGCATGGTGAGACTATAGATTTTAGGTCAATGAGCGGAGGCAGGGTTTGCATCTCGTATCTTGTTCCTGTAACTTGCCGTTGTATAATTTTCTTTCCCATTTAGAGTATCACTTGAAGTTAGAAATGAATATATTGGTAATTGGGAATTCGATTAATTTTTTTTTTTTAAAAAAGAAAGTTGGCATGCAATTGCAAAGTGCAAAAATTGCATTTGTTTTTGGTGATTATTGATTTCATTTTCTGAGTTTCTAAATTATCAAAAGTCACAAGGGTGGGGCACCTCTGCAAGACAAGTGGGCAGCAACAAACCTTGGCCGGCCAGGTTCATCTTCATGTATGCGTGAAGAAATCGCAGTGGGGTCGACTTTTGAGCTGACATTTGCCCAGAACATCTGACCGATGATCCCACATCAGCAACAGTAAAATTGCTACGCTTTCCCGTTGCGAGTTGCACGTTAGTTAATATCATCGATGTCCTAACAGCTGCTGTGGCCGCTCTTGCTTGTAGTCCAGTATCCAAACCCCTCTTTTCTGAAGGGACTTAGAAAAAAGAGGGATTGACCATTGCAATAATTTAGCTGAAGGACCCAGTACCTGACCATCAAACTAGGATTGTTGGACGATCAAGAAGACTTCGGGCAAAACCCATTTCCCCTGACCAGACGGCCGTATGCCAAAGCCCCTTAAATATTTTGAAGGGATTGTTTTCTGGAAGCAAGGTTGAAAAACTTTAAAAACCAAGCATCAATTCCGTGGTGTTTGGTGAACCTACCATACGCCGACAAGTCATGGAGGAGCTTCATGCCGTGTCAAACACATGTTTGATATGGACACGAATTATAGACATGATACGGACACACGCACATATATATATATATGTATGTATGTACGTGTGTGTGTGTGTGTGTGTGTGTGTGTGTGTTGCGTTTAACATGATAAAACATGTATGTCAAAAGATACACTTAGAATACATTTGAAATACTTTTTTTTTGATAATTTTAACAAAAATTAAACTTAACCAACAATTCATGTTACACATGTAAGTGAAGGTTTACATTGCATATTTACTCTTGTGAATAACACAATAATATATTTTTTGAACTATAATAATTGCTAGGATTTATATTAAAATTTTTTATCAAAATCATTAATCAATAATATATGTGAGAATCACATAATTATTTACTCTCTCTGTGTGTGTGTGTGTGTAGAATTGTATTTATGTCATATATTTTTTAAAATTTTTTCAAAATTAAGAAGTTGTAGTGATCATATCTTATCATATTTATGTCACAATGTCTATGTCCCTGCTTCAAACAAGAGGAAGGCACCAACTACTTCGAAAAAAATATCCTATAAATCTAAATCTTAAGCATGTATTATTTAAATGCATTTGTATAATAATTTTTGTCAAAAAATACTTGAAATTGACTCATAAACACCTAATTAATTTTGAACTCGTAACCTTATAAGTTATAAGTTTTCCCTAGTATGAATTTGACTTTGAGAACAATAAAGATTGTAATCTCGATACCACATACCTGATTTGTAAAAATATTTTTTTTCAAGAAAATAAAACTAAAATTAACCATTTCTCGTATCCTTTCATGGCTCAAAATAATTTGATTTCAGTAACAAATCTTAAATTCAAAATATTTTAGTAGAATGAAGCTGTTTGTGAGCAATGTGAGAGATCATTATAAACTAACTTTATTATATAGGTGACGATTTATGGATAGAAAAAAAAATAAAGGGGGATGTTTGGGTAATTGTGTTGGTAACCAATATGGGGAAGAGAAAACATATGCACTTATGGTAGGGTTAGGGCGTATGGTACGGTGGCAACAGAGCCATGAACCGTTGGGCCTGCTTTGTTTGAATGGAACAGCACATGGGGGTCTACGCACGTGGACAGGTACAATCACTCTTGCATCTGCTTTGTTCAGACCAGATGCGAGAGAGAGAGAGAGAGAGAGAGAGAGAGGCTCGTAGCAGGAGAAGTAGCTAGTAAAATTTTCAACATGACATGACCATGAGGTACAGACAATTCCTCTACGATAGTAAAGCAGCGTCTCTTCCTCAACCAATGTAAGAAAATCTCTTACAAAATCAACATCCCTGTCCTTTTTTTTTCCCTTCACTATCCCCCCTCTCTCTCTCTCTCAGCACTCACGTATTACTCTCTCATGCACAGTGAACTCCTTTTATAATTACGACTGTACAATAAGAGAAGTACTATCCAAAATGTCAGTCTTACCCTTTATTGTATTAGGCCACTGTAGCTTTTGCACTCCAATGCCACATGTACTATCGAATTCAGACCTCTAAATGGGGGAGCGAGGGGGAGAGAGAATGAGAGAGGTGGGATGGGTGGGTCTTTCTCATATCTCACTTTCAGTCCAAGACTTGTGTAACCATTTAATGAAAGTGAAAGTAACAACATTTTCACTGTTTTTTTTTTAAATCCAATTATTTGCGAGGTGTCGTTAACATCTTGAGAATCATGGAAAAGACCAACTTCATTTACTTTCTTTATCCACCGAGATCTCTCTTTATATAGAGGGAGAGGGCCATATGGGGGATTGGTGGGGGTTCTGATCATTACTGGGATTCGATCAGCAACAGCAACATTTGGTGTTTACAGCTGACTGCCATGCCATAAGCCTTATTGGGTTATGACAGGCAAAACTCACTAACTTCTATTTATAATTTGATCCATATGTGGCACCATAAAACCCCCCCTTCTTTTGATGGTACACGGAAGTCGGTGAAAAAAAACAAACCTTCTGCCACCACTTTCCTTCATACAATAACCCTATATCTGCTGACTTCAGCTTTGTTTTATAGGTCTGGTTACAGCTACCCCTTTTGTACTGCCAAACCCATTACTTTGAGCAAACTGTTCGTTTCTATATTCCATTAGCTGGGGTCCTGTAGGGACTCACATGATGTGGGTTAGACATCATGAACATCATGCTGTCATGTATGCATATCAACAATAAATAAAATCTTCCTAGGCATTGTGGTTCATTCTTTTCCTTCTCTTTGTTATACATGCAAATCGCAAATGTATATGGCCAGATTGCTTGGCTCACTGTGTAATTATCTTTTCCTGGTATGGTATATGTCGTGCTGAATGTACGTACAAAATGTACTCTAACAAATATACATATATAAATATGTATGTACAATATATTAATTTGTGTTTCCGGATCATTCTGCATGACCATCAATTTGTGTTTTTGCCCTTCTACGTGCAATACATTTCTCTGTGGTTTTTCCCCCATCCTAACCTAATTAGGTTAATGATTTTTTTTTTTTTGGAGAAGTCAGCTGCAATAATTTTACTAATGATCAAAAGGACAATTACAATATGTTAATGATTGTTGAAGTTAACATAATCTTGTGGCAGCTTTAATATGTCGTAGACCTCCCATATCATTGTCCACATGCCAAATATGCGATACTAATTTCCAAACCAGAGCAAGTTAATCCACAGACTATCTATGCTTGTATCAAACTTTTCAATGAAAGAAAAAATATTTTTATAATTTTAAACATGAATATATAAATTATATGATTGAAAAATTTTATATTTCAAAAAATAAATAAATGACATATAAATAAAAATAAGATATAAAATTCTTAAATTAAAATATAATATTAAATATAAATTTATTATTTACTTAAATCTTATCTAAATTTCTCCTCACTTTCAAACTCTTCTATCTTTTTAATATGCAAGATTTAAACAAAAATTTACTCATGCAACTCAAATTTATCGAATTCAAGTGTCAGCTTGAGGGGGTCCTGCTGAAGCCCGACTCCTCTCATTCTTATTGTTTCTACTGCCCTTTTCAGGTTAGTATAGCATTATTAATGTCTTTGCAGTTATCCGTTGCTCAGAAATTAAGAGGTGGGTCTCAAGTGTCGCTAAATCATAGCAAGACTAACTGTGCTCTTGGTAGCCTCTTAAAGAGAGTCACTTCTGGGGTCAATTATGTTATCATCGAGATAAAGTCTTGTTTGGAGAAATGAAACTTTTATGAGTGCTGCTTTTTCTTCAAATTCCGCAATTCAAAGAGTATATATCCACATTAATTCTCATGTACCACTAACAAAAACAAAAAAAAAAAAGAATAACCCCTAACCCCAAATACATTCAACATTGGTAGTCAACCAATGCCCCATATTCTCTACAATACTTTCATTACGCGTATCTAATGGGTATATAATAGACAGTTGATTTATCTATCATTTTATTTTTTTTTTAAAAAGAGCTTTTAATGATTATTTGCTATCTACCAATCATAAGTTATTAATTTTTTTAATCCATTATCCAACAGAGTAAATTTAGCGATTATTTGCTAGCTATCTGACTAAGTCGAAACAGTCGAAACAAAAACCTTAAGCAGTTGGCTCGTGGCAATTTTCCCTAACATCCCTTAAAGAAACTGGTCCAAAGGGTTAGCCGTTAAAGTCACATCCCACATGGCGTTGGTCATGGTTGAATGAGATTTCAGATTTATAGTTTGTGTGCCCAAGACAGAGTTAACTGACTTCCATGTTTGATTTGATACAATGATATCCTACATGTGTAGTGGAGGGAGACAAGGAGCGATGCGAAGTGTATGATGTTTTGTTGCTTGTTTGTACTTGCTGACGGTGTCTTCCCCCTCCCCCGCCCTTCCCACCTCTACCCTTCTTTCTAAAAACTTTTTCTCCCTTGGACATTCCTGTTTTCACCAGCTCCAGATTAGATTTAGCTTGCCCTTTTACCTTTTCATAAATTTCTCTATAGAAAGTTATAGATAAAAGGAACAGATTATATGTAAATAAATTTATTTTTATTTTTTAAAAAATCATTTTTACAAAATAAATCTATAATCATTGTGTCGTAATATATAATAACTTCATCTGTTGTACAAAAGCGTGATAGTGAATTATGGGTACCATCTAGAAAATTAGAACCATAAAGCCCCACTAGCATACCTTTCCCATTTCGCTCCAAGGGGAACAGCCTCAACAGAATCTTGTGCATCAACCCTACAATTTATATGGTGGGCCATCGCAGATATCAACTCACCTTTGTCACCTCTTTTTCTTTCATGCATTTGTAGCTCCCCACATTGGAAGTATCGATTAGCCCAGCAAGGCTGTACCGTGTCTGATTTCCTATATATTTATCTGGTATCTTGTACGCTTATATACAATGTGGGTTATTCTCAAAGCTTGTTTCTTTTTCATTCCACTGTTGAACGTTATATACTATGTAAGCCAACTCAGGCACATGAGCTTGGGGGCACACTTTCCCCTCCTCGACAAGAAACCTCTACCCTCTCTTTCAAAAGCTGCGTTAATTGTGATGTTGGTAAACATAGGATGCCCTCTGGCCACGTCTGGGAGACATTATTGCTTCTTTGGTTGTGTAACTCAGCAACATTGTCCATCTCCAATTTTCAACATTGTGACAGGCGTCTCCATTTGATGCGGCCCACTCCTCAGACCCCTGGACCTATATTGCTACAGATAATAATTTGTGTTTGAATTCGTGTCTTGATGCATATGTATGCCACTCGTTACTGTAGGAACATGTAGGATTTAGGCAAGACTCAATACTTTTAGCCGACATAAATGTTGGACAATCACTCGACACATAAACTGAAGATAGAACTTTTAATTACAGGTTTAAGAAAAAATTAATAGCTAAAATCTTTTAGCATTGCCTTATGAAACTTGAAATTGAACTGTGCATAATTCGATACACGAGGAATGAAGGATTCTGTCCGTGTGAATCTTAATTAGCTCATTCTGAGGTCTAACGAAAGGAGTATTTTGCAAGCAGCAGGGTCCATTTATTTTGATTCATCCAAGAATTTGAAATATGGTAATAACTTATCCAGAAAGGAAAAAAACCAATATGAAAAATGGTAAATATGTTAACACTTTGAAGGATGTTCGCAAATGTGCATTGTTATAATTCTCCTTTAATTTCTTTTTCTTTTATTTTTTCACACAATTGCACAGTTAAACTGTGTCCTGCAGTTTATTGCTTTGATTTAAAAAAAAAAAACAAATATCATTTATCAATTATTCTCTGATTTCATTTTACAAAGTTCGATGTTAATCAGATTAGTTAATATTTATATATTTTGATGCTAACAAATAGTTTTGTTGGTTGGTTAATTCAAACAAATTAAGGAAATAAACATGATATTACATCATATAATATTTATCTTTACAAGAAATTGTCGACATAATAGACCATTGAGTCCCACTAGTTGACATCTTAAAACTTCTTAATGTCAAAAAGTTTGCAAAACATCTTTTTCTCTTGTTACATCAAAATTGAAAATACGTTTTGTGGAAATTTAAGAGAGATGAAAGTTGCGCAAGACCATTATTTAATTATTTGGTGGTGCATAACTTGTATTTTAATTATAAAATAAATATCGAGGTCTAAACCTGAAAAAAAAAATATAAAAATAAAAAATTATTTAATTATAAACTTATGGTTTAATACGTTTCTTAAAAATAAAAATTATATGGTAGAGAGGCTAAACAGTCTACGGAAATTAGCATTAAAAAAAAGTAAGAAAACAACGTTTGTCCTCCATTCAATTAACTAATTCTTGTCTGCTTCATGTATTATGGCTTTCTTTCCTTTTTTTTTTTTTTTTTTTTGGGTACGGTTTCATTACATTTTTATCCGTAGCAGGGTCAGACCCCTTGTTTTAGTGGGACTCCCCGTTCTCTCTCTCTCTCTCTCTCTCTCTCTCTCTCTCTCTCTCTCTCTCTCTCTCTTCATAAGGAAGCCAGAGGTTAGAGCATATCCTCCCCAACATTTATTCTTTTTGATAGGTGGTATTATGGCTAATTTTAATTATTGTGCCGTGCGGTCACTTGCTTGAAATGTGCTTGGATGATAGCTAACAATTCCAAATAGGTTGATTTTTTTTTAAAAATATATATATAAACACTAAAATTATTTACAAATTCATATCATTGAATCTTAATTTAGTTACAATTGATGCATTTTTTAAAATAAATAATGGATTAATTAATAATTAAATTTTAATGATGTGGTTATGTATCTTATTTTTATATTTTTGTAGTAGAGTATACTTTTTTTTTTTAAAGAGGTTTGGAGAGAAATGCCATTTTGCTATCTTTTCCGTTTGTCTGCTCAATGGCGCGTGCGTTGAGGTCTCTGTGGTTATTTAGATGTAACGACAAGGAAAGGAACTAGAAATGGGAAGGGAGTGGCGTCCCAAGTTTTGAATGAGGCAAAGTCAGTCGGGGACAATAATTGAACATAGAGGCCCATGCAGACACTGACCAAACCACAAAGGGATTCCGAGCGTGTAAATGTGAACACACGTGTGGGACTGCAAGGGCAGAGGGTCAGAAGGAAGGAAGGAAGGAGAGAAGAAGAAGAAGAAAACAAAAAAGCACAACAGGAGAAGGCACACAGTTTTTATGTGAAGATAAATATGCATGATGATAGTATATATGCATATGTAGTAAGTAGTACATGATGATATGCGATGCAATAGTTTACCTGTCAACCCCCCCCCCCCCCCCCCACACGCACACACCCACGTTTTTCCAACTCAGTTTCAATCTATTTAGTGTCTGAAAAGTTTAAAGACCAAATGATGTCATTGTCCTTCCTCTGATCCATGTATGCAATATGGGGTCCTCTTGGGAATTTGGATGGTTTCTGGTTAGCTCCCACGAGGTCCCATGCCACTTTGTCCCAACTCATAACTAATTCCATCTGATCATGTTTTGGAAGGTATTCATTTCTCTAAAGGTGATTTAATTAGCAGGAGGCATGGAGTGGAATATGATATGGTGATTAGATTTACGACAAATTGATTTGATTAGCAAGCAATAGTACCCTTTATCTTTAACCTAGGTAAGACCGATCAATTATATGGTGCAGAACATTCTAAGCTTGTAATTGCTCGTGGTTAGTAATGATAGTAAGCTTACCGTTCTGCGAACTAAGCTCATGTCGTAAGTTCGAATCCTTAAAGATATTTTCAATGAAATAAGTAAATGAGAGCTGTTGCAGTGAGATTATTTGAACGACTCGAGATTTGCTTGAAAGAGTTACTTGCCATAGAAAAAAGAAAAAAAAATGAAAAAAAGTTACTGGTTAAAAGAGGCCAGCAGCACACAGAACACATATATCACGTAAGCATTCAACTAATTGATTCAATGCCATAGAGTGAGAGTGGCCATCGTATAATCTGAGTAAACCCCATTTCATAAGCAAGCAAGTTCACGTGCTTGTATGCATCTTTAATGGGACGTTGCCAATGGGGCAGTAACAACCACTGGGAAGGCCAGGGAAGGAGCGAGTAAAATGATAGAGAAAAAATGCCTTCTTCGGCCTGCAGGGACCCCCCCGGGCTATGGCCTGGTTGTCACCATGTAGATTTTGGGAATTTTGAACGGTTGGTTTTTCAATTGTTCTGGACCCTTTCGGTTTGGCCAGTTCCCCAATACGAAGTCAGATTTTCAAAGTTTTTTTTTTTTTTTTTTTTACCATAATGTCTGAGTAAGGTGGGTTGGTACATTCCTGTTACACTGCGATGTCATTAAATGAAACGTCTGTCATTGGGTTTTACAGTAGTGAAAAACTGTAAAAACAAATAATAATAATAATAATAAAAAGGAACCCCATTTGAATAGCTTTTCTTTTTCTTTTTGTCAAATTAGTTTATCGAACAATAAAAAATGATTTTTTGTCCGTAAAAAAGAAATTTTTCTGATAATTTGATCTCGCCGTATCCAACTTAGAAATTAAAGTTTTCAATCACTGACATACATGTATCTCTTTTTGTCAGTCCGGGGCAATGCTTAAGGAAATGGAAGCGTGTGCGAGGACATACCTTGCTTGGGAATGTGCCCCTCCTTTTAACCGGTTCAATTGAGGTATGTTTAGAATTTGCAGATATCAACCCTTTGAGAACTGAGTGATTTGACTTATCGTGATCTCCTTAATCCATCATTTTTCTCTTCTTGAATCTACCATCAAGTTCTTTTCCACAAACCGATTGCCTATAGATACACAAAAACTTACTGTTTTAGAAAAAGGAGAGAGGCTGCAAATTTAATTAACTTAGCATAAAATTTTAGGGTCGACAAGCTTGAGTTGTACTCTCTAATCAAGCTTTGTAAGTTTGTTAACGTTTTAAGCAACATTTTGTTCACTCTATTACATTACATATTGTTTTTGTGTTTTTAATTAAAAAATTTATTAAATCATAAATTCATATGAATAAATATTTTTTTTATTTTTATAAATTTTAAATATTTCTTATTTTTAAGATTACAATTTAAAATTTTAATTATTAACATATTCTAATAAGCCCATTATACACGTTTTTGGGATATGCAGGTTACTTGGGCATATTATGTGACATGTTCTTGCCTTTTTCACGAAGAATCTCTTTCATGCACATTTTGAATTACTGGCACAATCTTCCCATTCACCTGTAGGTTAAAATTATTAAGAAGATAAGAAACTAATCACCAACAACATGGAAATGTACAATATTTCTTATGTGTTGGTAATTGTTCTATTATCTTCTTTTATTATTATTAAATGCTCAGCTTACAAGGATCCTTAAGTAGTCCATGTCTAGAATTCAAAGAGTTTGATATCTTAGTATTTTACCCTTGACATGACAAACTCACAAGCTGAAAAATGTTCCTTCACCAGGTCTATTGGGCATTAATCTGAATTTTGCTATGAAGATGGACCACAGAATTATCCAAAATTCTCACACGCCAGCTTACTGGAGTCATCCGATCGTCGAATGTGAGAGTCCACGAAAGGGACAGAATTGTCAAAAAAAAAAAAAAAAAAGGGGGAGGGGGACAGAAACATAGAAATCAGGTGGAAATGTAGGGATTTTCAAAGATGACGTTAAAGCAATGGCCTTTTTCTCTGGACTATTATAATTCTTGTGAAAAATAGGCATATGTAAATATATAAAATATTTATTAGATACAATTTTTACTAAATTTACTGTATATAATTAATAACATAATTTTTTATTAATAAACAATAATACATCGCATCATGTATAACATATTACGATTTTAACTATAAATCATTTGTTTTATAACATCATAATGTTGCAACAGATAAAAAATAACATGAAAATAATACAGTAATTTTTTATATTTACTTTTATTTATTGATAAAATTTAAATGAAAATTATTGGTCTAGTATTTTTATTGATATCATATTGCTCGTTGGGTATTATAATTTTTTTTTTTTTGTCTTTTTTAACTGACTGTACATCATGTGCCTAATAAAAAATACATCCTTATGGTTGCTCTTATAAATATATTGAAAAAAAAATTAGAGAGTTCTAAATAAATAGACACAGATCGATAAACATATAATTATAATTGACACATTTTTATACACAAAAATTAATTTTTATAATTAAATAAAGTAAATTCATGTTACTGATATTCTATTTATCCGCCTTCCTACAATAAAACTCTCTCTCTCTCTCTCTCGCTATATATATATATATGTATGGATGAAGAAAATTGTTGTTGAACGGGGGGGCCTTTCGGCTTGTTGGGTCAACTTCAGGTTGTTAACTGAAAACCAGGTTAAACCCAGTCTTATCAGTGAAAATTTATGACAAAACAAAAAGACAGGTGCACCTTGATGGGGATGGAGATAGGGGAGAGAGAGAGAGAGAGAAAAGGAGGGAGGCTAGGTCATTTGCGGTACTCGACAGAGGACAGTTATGTCAAAGCATTTTATTTTCTGAACTTCAAAAAAAGAAAAAAAGAAAAAAAAAAAAAGGGTCTCTAGACCTGCACAACAGCCCAATAGCTACAGCAACACTTATTAACATTTTGGTCCTTTGTTGTCAGCAATTGTGAAAGAAGGGGAGGGATCATTAAGCTCACTCCACTTTCGCTCGTGCGGTGACTCAACACATAGAAGAGAAAAAATTTTTATGCATCATTAATGGTAGAGATTTGAGATCAGAACATCAAATATTTTATAAAATGCAAGAATTGGTATTTGTTTCATGTTATATAGCTTCTGGCAGACAGACGAATAAAAAGATTATATGTATCTTTTTTTTAAAATATTAAAATAATTAGTGATTAATCTTGTAGATATTAATTAGTAAGAGAGGAGAGTTGCGAGTCAGAAGGCACCCCCTCCAAGAGACCAAAGTCCTCAAATTAATTATTAACTTGTTTTAAATGTGAGTCTTTTTATCATACAATTATGGCAATTACTTATATATTTTTTATATTTCGATACATAATTATAATTATTAATAATGTATATTTAAAAATTATTATAATATAATGTGGGATATATTTAAAACAAGTGAAATTAATCGTGGGAAGTGAGAAAGGTTATGGGGTAGCAGTAGTAATTAGAGGCACTGGTTAAATTAAAAAGTAGTCAGCGTTGTTGCATGCTTAACTGCTCGTAAATCTGGGTCTGCGTCTCCCTGTAATAATAGAGAGAGTGAAAGACGTGTAGGCTTCTGGAATTAATAGATATATATATATAAGAGGGGAACACTTGCGTTGTCCTAATTAAGTTTTCTCTTCCACTTATAACTACTCCCTGACTTTATAACAGTTGCATAACAGCATCTGTCAGTGAAGGCATGGCCAACCACAAAATATACACAAATACCTTTCCACACACGCGCGCGCGCACACACACACACACACACATATATATGCACCATTTGACAGCTCCACTTATGGCCTGATTTGTTGCCCTTCCACGGATACTTGATCTTCCCTCTCTCCTTCTCTCTCTCTCTCTCTATCTCTCTCTCCCCTCATTAGCAGGATGGCTAATTATGCAGACTTTGGTTCTCTCTCTCTTGGCACCAATTATGGTGTGGCATCACCTGTTTCTTCTTCAGTTGAGATAGAAGATTTGAGAGCTACTTGGAGGGGTTTTCCTTTAATGGAGAACTTGAGCTTTAACAGTGATATTGTGGAGAATAAAGGCTCTGAATATTGCAGTGAAGGATCTGGAGAGGACAATGAGACAAATCACAATGCCAGATCAAATGGTGAAAACCCTAGCGGGAAGGAAGCAGATAGTGGGCAGTCAAAGCTTTGTGCAAGGGGGCACTGGCGGCCTGCAGAAGATACCAAGCTTAAAGAACTTGTGGCTCTTTATGGCCCTCAAAACTGGAACCTCATAGCTGAAAAGTTAGAAGGTAGATCAGGTATATATATATGTATGCGCACGCACGCGCACACACACACACACACACACACACAAATGGGTTACTATGCTGTTATGTTCTCAAACTCTCTTTCATTTGTTTTCATTATCTTCTATCCTTTCCTTTTTTAGGAGGGGGGGGGTTTGCTCTTAAGAGTATATATAATCAATATTCTTGTGTGGGATTAATTGAAGGTAAGAGTTGTAGACTCAGATGGTTCAACCAGTTGGATCCAAGGATCAATAGAAGAGCCTTTACTGAAGAAGAAGAGGAAAGGCTAATGCAAGCTCATAGACTATATGGTAACAAATGGGCCATGATTGCGAGGCTATTCCCTGGAAGAACTGATAATGCTGTCAAGAATCATTGGCATGTTATAATGGCTAGAAAATATAGAGAACAATCAAGTGCTTATAGGAGAAGGAAGCTTAGCCAATCTGTATGCAGAAGATCGATGGAGGAGATTCCAAGCTTTGTGTGTGGAGATGCTAGCTTGAGAACAGAACCACAACCATTCTGTCTCAATAGCACCAGTTGTACTGGAGTACCAAGCAATTTGTTTTCCTACCCCATGGGATTTTTCAGTGGTGCTAGTGGTGGGAGGCTTGGTTGTGGTTTGAATGGGTCGCCCCACATGACCAATGGGGGAGAGGCAGTCCCAAGCATCAAGGCCCCTCACAATGGGTTTTGTGTGGAGCAGACACCTCTTGATTTCTTACCTGGTACAATCTTCTTTGTTTCTACAATTGTTGCATTTAGGTTTCAGTGCTTGCCGCTGCTTCCCTCTCATTCGTTTCTTCTATGGAAGCACACTTCATTTTCTGCTTATTTCCCAACCATGTTCATCATTATCCTTGTTTTCGTTTACCCTTTTTGTTATTTTAAATTCGGAGTTCTTTTTAGCTTCAAGTTCTTGTCATCTTTGCCGGAGGATTTTTAAATTTTGCAGGTCCCAAGAGAAATGACATGGCGGGTATGTTCAGCCAGACCAGATATTGGGACGAAAACCACATTTCTAACTTCCATCCCCAACAACAATCTTTATATCTACTGGCAAGGCAACAATCAAACTACCAAAACAATTATTGTTTTGCATCAGATTCCACAGCTTCAACATCTCAAGTTTCAGGCAGCGAGCCTTCGCCGCCTTCATCATCATCGGCTGCAGAAAACAAAAATAACAGAGCGAGGATCGTCCGTTTGGAAACCATTCCACCACCATTCATTGATTTTCTTGGGGTAGGAGCCACATGAAAGTTTAGGAATTCGAAAGAAAAAGCTGAAAAGGGGGCCTGCTTATTTTGTCCACGGAATCATCAGAGAGAGGCTTAATGTGGATGTCCTCCAATATAACCGAGAGGCCATTGGAAGTAAAAAGAGAAAAAGGGTTGTCGTAGTTTTTCAGTTGGGCACAGTAGATAAATTTGTATCAGTCTGTTGATGTCATGTCTGAACACCGTCTTTTTCTTTGTAACCTCTTCCTAGACAGATGAAGACCATTTTAAACCCCCCAAAACAAATAATTTTTATTATTATTTTCTTTTCAATTGTAGCAAATGCCATCTGCTTTTTCGCCTTTTCGTTTGTTTGCCACTTTCCAGTTCAGCGAAACTTTGGTCTAATGGTGAGCTTATTATTTCATGATGACACGAGATTCGACTCGCAAAAACAATTTTTTTTTCCTGAAAAATAAAAGTAAATTTGTGATAATCTCAATTCTTTTTGAATCCCATTAATTTTTTGGTTCTCTTTTATTCACTGTGCTAACAATTATTCTGTCACTGGGCCTTTTTCTTCTAGAGAACAAAAATCTGGACTATGAAAATGAACAGGCCAAGAAGCAAAGTTAGGACAAATACATACTAATCAAAAACTCCAAGGGAGCACCCTCCTCTACATGGAAGTAGCACAAAGGGTACAAGGATCAAACGTCGTCTGAAAGTTAATAAAAGAATCATATTGCCGCATTATTTAGGTCGAGGTCTCTTCTTGTCTCTTTTTTTTTTAATGTTTTTTTTTTCTAATTAGTGAAACTGGATGTTTTCCTCTTGTTAGTTGATGATGATCATTGATGACGAGGTTGAAGAAAGACAACAAACAAGTTAACTGAAACCTTAATGCAAGTAACATCCTTCTTTCATAGGCCTGCAAAATTCAGGCACAAATCCTGCAACAGAAACCTCCCAAAAATAAAAAGAACACCACCCCCACCTCCTCAAAACTCCATTTGTCATACAAAATGTTTGTTAAACGTCTAGGTCCTTCATCAGCAGAATCTTCTGTGATTTCATGCCAACCACGGGGGGGGATATTGCTGTTTGGAATTGGAACTGTCTTTATTTTTATATTTATTTAAAAAAAAAAAAATGAAGAAGAAAAGAGGAAAAAGGAATGAAAAAATTGTATGTGAACTTCTGTTCAAAAGTATCTCTGTTAATTTGTTTCCTGGTGATGCAAGAAACATGTTAGTTATGGTGACATAGCCTACAGTTCACTCGCTGTTCTGTACTTACACGGCACCAACAACCACATTCATTCTTCACTCTTTTTCCTCTTTTGAGGAGTCGAACATGCAGTTGGCATCAAAATGAACATCCAACTAATTGGATTAATACAACTCGAAGTGATTGCCCGGATGATTTGTCGACGCGTTTCTATCTATTGGGATCCAAAATCCTGCTCCGTCACTCTTCTTAAGTATTTGAATTAGTTGGGTGCTTTTAACTAATAGTATTTGAATTATAAGTTTTTTGTTATATAATATTAAATTAAGATATTGAAAAATAATTTTTAATTTAATTTTAATGATACAATGATATATATTTTTATATTTAAAAATAATTATATGAATAATATAATTAAAAAAAAAAAGGAAATAAGTCAAAACCTAACGTGCTAACATCGGAGGGGGCCGGCGATTTAATAAATGTTTTATAGAGGATTTCGACTCTTTAATTTTACAAGGAACACAATTAACAATTTTAAACAAATTATACTTTAATTATTGTGTTTTAAAATCTCATATAGTTGACCGACATTTCTTCGTACAAATTAAAAAATAAAAAAAGAAAAAATAAAGTAACTAGGAGAGACAATGGCTTTGATGAGTTATTGAGATAAGAACGTCAGAATATTGACAATATTGCAAATGCCAAAAAAAAAAAAAAAAAGAGTCACCCATCAGCAGATAATAAAAAACAAAAATCAAACATCATGTAATAGCCCTATTTATTTGTTTATTTAAAAGATATTGACTGAAATTTAAATTAAAAATTTTAATTTCAATATCAACAAATCAAAATTTATTAATACTTCATGTACTAGTTTTAGTAGTTAAACAATGGTATCGAGGTCCAATAAATTAAACCAAAAACTCTGTTTTTTTTTTTAATTTTTTATTTTCGGCTTTGCAGCGGATGAAGAGGATAATTCTAGAGGCCCGCGACAGCCCAGCTACCCAAATTGTCCAAAAAGCTAGTAATTTGTTGGACTTTGTTTTGGGCTGGTTGAGCTTGTAAGCACCGAACTGGCCGGTTGAAGGCCGCCGCACACTGGCTTGAAAAGGTCCAACTGGCAAAGGGTTTCATTAAGTACATCTTTTCGGTTGGGATGATTAACTTGGGAAGAAAAGCATGCGCGTTTTCTATAAAAGACCGATGAGTTGGTGTTAACTCAAAAGTTCTACAATTAGTGATGAATTCTATTAGGTTGATTTAATAATTGAAATTTATTTCTAATCCCTTGTTTGCTATAAATTCTTAAATAAACAATTTGAACTGAATTTTCTTTTTTTTTTTTAAAATAAAATTGGTAGAATAAATTTAATTAAATTCTATCCAATTCTCATCTATTTTGATGGGAATTATCAATTGTCTGTCTTGAATTGGTTAACGGAGGGCAAGAACGAATATATGACAATATCTTACTTCCCACTTTATTTTTTATTGTTTATTTTTGGTAGAATTAATTTTGTTAAAAAGTGCATATATGAACAAGTGAAAAAAAAGGCATGCAAGATCTTGAATTTACGAACATCATCGAATATTTAAAGACCCATTGTCTTTTTTTAAAAAAAAATAATTAATACCATATAAAGTCACTTAGCGTCCTTTTTTTTTTTTTTTTGGGAAACCGAGCGTAGAACTTATAAACTTTATTAAGTTGTGTGACTTTGAGATGACGTATTTGACTAAAAAACAAAAACAACCAAAAAAAAAAACATTATGTGGAAACCTCTGCACTTCTTACACTTTTTTTTAATCCTTTTAATCTTTATTAGGTTTAAACTCTTGAGCTCATTTCATTCCCAACACATAATGAAAAAACTTACACATAAAACCTAGTCTACCAACTTGATAATACATCCAATCGTAAAATTCGAAGCTTACAAACATAATGAGAGAGAAGAGACAAGAATCACACTCACACATAATGAGAGACGGTTTGATGTGATCTCAACAGAAACAATTTTCCATAAACATCACAAACTCATTGAAATCAATCCTTCCATCTCCAACCCTTTGAACAGCACCGATCATCCTTCGACATCTCTCCACTTGGGACCCTTCCTTTAAGCCCAGACAAGAAAGGACCCTTTGCAAATCACCAGCATCCATAAACCCATCTTTGTTCTCATCAAAAATGTCGAAGGCTTCCTTCAGCTCCTCCAGGCTGGGCTCCTCCAACTCAAACAATCTCGAGAGCTCACTTGCATCATAGGTTTCTTGAAGCTCGTCACCCTCCTCCATGTTAACCACCAATCCTAGCCTGGCCATTGCAATCTCGATTTCCCTTTTACTTGCTTCTATTCTGCTTGCATTTGGTAACTTCTTTGCAGTCCAAGCCTTGTGCTTTGAATTGACGCAGTTTATCAGGAATTGGAAACGTGGCAGGAAAGTTGAGACAAAGGCTTCCAGGGTCATTTTCCATTGGAGACACTTAAGTCTGATCGAGACTCTGGTTGCGAATAGCTTCTCCATGAGAGGTCACGTTGGTTAACACGGAATGCTCATAGAGATGTTCTAGACCTCCACTTCTATAGGACAGGAAACATCGCAACTTCGAGGTTTATGCCATACTTTAAGATGTAAATTTCTTTCTCTTGGCCAACAGTCAACTTCGTGGAAAGTAGAGTAAAATATAATAAAATCATACAAGCATTTAATTAAGCCTTACCTCCAAGAAATAAAAGAGGTGTGAAAACGGCGCCGTCCAAGTCGCAAAGAAGAGGCCGTAAGGCCCCGCAAGCTAAAGTGACTGGCGGCAGAAAATGTCCAGGAAGTTTCTGTCTTTTATTTATTTATCAAAATTTGATAACAAAACACAAGAAATATACACAGATAAAATTCAGATTCATATCAATTATTATTAATAATTATAATTATATATTTAAAAATTTGTATCCATTTTGACTTTGAACAAGAGGGGCTTGGATTGATTCTCAAGGAAGTTTGAGATTTAGAAAGGTCATCTAGCCTTCATAATGAGGGTTGTTTGAATCCGTGTAACATGAATGTATAGTATTTGTCGGTATAAAAAACAAAAAACATATTAAACCTACAAAATTTATGCCTTATCGAACACAATTACTCGTCTAAATGACTCAAAGATCTTATTATTAACATTTTCTTTTTGACTCGACAAATGTGAGGGATTGATGTTGTTGGATCGTCAGCAAACTCAAAAATTATTTCCTACGCAGAAGCATAAATCTTGGCTACCATTTATAAGCAAAGTCAAGCGTGTAGGCAGTTGCGTGTTATCTACATTGTAAGGAAATGGCACTGCAATAACTGCTCATAAAATAAAGCTGCAACTTTCCCTCGTTGTCGTCATAGCAGGTAAAAAGTTCATCCAACCCAATGAGACTGCTACATCGTAACAATATGTTAATTTGATTAAACTTGAGTCAAGTTTGTCAGTGATTATACAAGTTGATTAAAATATTAAAATATGTTAATTAAAACATATTAAAATATGTTGATTATACAAGTTGAATAACTTGTATAATTAAAATATGTTAACTGCTTATACAATTAATTAAACTTGTATACTCAAATGATTATACAATTACCTTTGATTCTTGAATCCGACGCATCCCATTTGCCGGAATTTTCCTGGAAACTGAAGCTCAACACTTTGTCAGAGCAGGACATGACATTGCGCCAAAAATTTGAGTCAAGTCAACCAACCGAAGTCTATACCGTATAAGATCTATGATCAGTGTAATAAAATCAAATTAATCTGTTCTATATTATTCTAGGGAAAAGACTCGCAGGGATATGCCGTCGGCCTAGGGGGGCACGTTGGGCTCTCCACGATATTCTTCCAATGCAGAAGAGTCTCCACTTACAAAAAAGGAGCAAAATGGAGACCAAAGACATTACCAAGCTCTAGCCGAGACTCTCCAATCATAGATTAGTGTTATTCTCATCGCGTTACAAATATGAGACATGCAAACAAAATTAGTTAATAATGGCGTTAAGAGAACTATTGAGACCTTCCAAAATAGTTATTTATTTATTTTTAATATAAGAACTCTTTTTAAAAAAATTTTATAATATAGTGTGAAAAAGTATAGATCTCATTATGTTTCATATTAAATAAATTATTTTGATAGACTAATATAAATTGTTACTATATAAATCTTTATGAATTAAACAATTCATGGTATAAACTAAATTCATAATTTAATAAAATAGAGTTGCTAAGTAGTGCACTTTTGAAATGTGGGAAATATGGAAAGGGGCTTCACTCATTGTTGAAAACGACTTCAAACTGCAATCAACAATAAAGACAGAAGACTTTAAAAATTTATATCAATGTTCCTTGATATTATCATTAGAAATAATGATCAAAATTTTTTTATTTTTTATCCTTAAAATTGTAACAAGTTTGTTGACAAAACTGGTAAAATAGGTAAAATTCATGACATAATTATGAAAAAGTAATCTTTATTATATACTAGGAGTTGTATATAGGTAGTGTATAATAATGTTATTCTTCTTTTTAGATTTTTATTCAATTGATAAGTTATCTTATTTATAATATTGTGTGGTATATATTTCTTATAATTATATAATTTAATGTTAAAATAATATAAACTAAATCTATCGCTAAAATATCCTTTATTTTGAATTTTATAATATTAACTTAAAACTCTTATTTTATTTTCCATTTTTATTTCTGTTATTGCGTCGGCCACCCCTTATCATTGTCACTGTTGTCGTGACAACCACTATCGTTGTAGTTGCTTCTTTTCCCTTATTTCTCTTTCCCCGTATCTTGCCCATGTTTCTTATTCTCTCCTTTTCATATTCGTTTCTTTTTTATATTTTCCAACTTTCTCTGTCTCTCTCACTCATTTCTAACTTTTTCTCTTTCAAACGTTTACCTTTTAACTCCCTCTCTCATTTGTCTCTTTCTTTTCATTTTAAAGTTTATTCAGCTTTCTTTATCTTTGTCTATTTCTTCTCTTTATTATTTTTATTTTTTTCCATATTTATCTCTCTTTTATATAAAATTTTAAAACATAGATGGAAGAGAGTAAGAAACAACGAAGAATTGTAAGAGAGGGATAAGAAAAGATTAAAAAGAAACAAGAAGAAGGAAGAGCAATAAATGCAGAGGAAAAAAAAAGAGAAATTAAAGAGAAAATAGTAAAGAGAGAGATAAGAGACAAAAAAAAAAAAATAGATATAAAGTCGTAAGAAAGACCAAAAAAAAAAAAAAAAGAGAGAAGACGAGAGATGAAAAGAAAGACATAAATATAAAAATTAAAAAGAGAGATGAATAGCGAGCGATAAAAAAAAGGATTAAAAAAAGAAGATAGGGTTACGAGAGAAATATATAAATAAATGAAAAATAAAGATAGAGTTTAGAAAATTCTTAATTTAATAAAAAAATATCCTAAAAATTTAAAAGTTATTATTAATATTTAAATATATTTTAACTATATTATTTAAGGCAACTTCAAACATAAAATAGACTAATTACTTATTCTATTTTATATCATTATTGTCTACGTGTCAGACATACTTTCACTTATTAGCACAATCTCACTTTCAAGATTCCCTTTTATTATTTTTTTAAAAATAATTTTTTAAGTGATGTTTTTCATAAAGTAGAAGAATAATTTTTATTTCTATTTTTCGTGAAGTAGATGATATTTGCACGAAGAAATAATTTTTCTTTGCGTTGTGGGCTCCACTTTCACCCTTTCTTTCAACGCCTATAGAGCCTTTTTTCTTGGCGCAAAGTATCGATTCCCATTGTACAATTCTAGCTTCACACTTAGATGAATCTCTGTGGGAATCCTACTCATATGCTGTAAATGTATGTAAGCCATGCGTAATTACTATCATCGATGCAGGATCCAGTTACAAACTATTAATTTAGTCTGCAATTAGACCACCATCGGCTTCATTGGGAATTTTAGTGGCAAAACCCTAACTCACGTTAACAATTACCCGCTAAAGACCTTACGTCTCCTTTTGCAAAGATATTTGGTGGCAAAGTTCTAGTCTTCGGAAGAAAAAAAAACAGAGAGAAAAACTGGGCAGACGAAGAGAGTTAAGGTACTTGTAGATGAAGGAAGCGGAAAAGATTGGACTTCAATCATGTCGAAACCCAAGTTGCCACTTTCAAGACGTCATGGACATAGTCCAATCCCGACGGACGATTTAAGGCATGCCCCCTTTATTTTTTTTACCCTTATATTTATAATTCTATAAATAAAACTTTCACGTGTATGTATATCTCGTACAATAATAATACAATTTTTTAAATTTATTTTATCAATTATGTTCAAACCAAAAATAATTTAAATTGTTCAACTTTTCTTGTGGTGGTAAAGACACGATGCATGTGATGTTTTCAAACGCATTGATCCCTCAATCTGTACGAAGATTAAGACAAATTATACCCGAATTGCTATAGAAGACCCCAACTACTGTCAAGAACACAACAAACAAAGAAAGGAAGAAAGCATGATACTTAATATTATTCCTTATTCTTACGTTGGATTTTGTTGATTATGCTTGTAATTGCAAAGCCTAGACAAAAATGATAGAGATGAATTGGACAAAGCATTGGGGGAGATGTGTATGGTTCAGAGTGCACAGACTTTTTACTGTTCTTCCGTATTCTTACCCTGACGATTTCGTAGCTTTCTTTTCTTTGATTTCTTTCTTTAAAGAGGAGATATCATTCTTTTTATGGCTTTATCATTGTTTTTTTTTTAATTTTTTTTTTCGTTCGTGGTTTTTGGCAGACAAATCTAAGTTGAATTAGGGCTTTGCTGCTAAAATTCTCAGCAAAGGAAATAGTGGTGTAGTTGTGCACTAAACTAATAGTACATTTTTACATAAAATAAGGGGTGGGGGTGGGGGGGATTGGTAACTAACAGAGAAATTTGTATACCTTAAGTGTGACTCAATTTTATACTATTTGAATAATAATGAGTTGATTGTTTTAAGTCTTTTAATAGTAATTTCCCTTTTCAATTTTATTTCTTTAAAATCTTTGCCTGCCTTTCTTTTCTTAAGTAGGAAGCAAACGTGTAGATCTGCTCAGTTTTTGTTTTTGTTTTAACATTAAATTGTATCAATTATAAGAATAAATATATAATTATATTAAATTAATAGATAAAATAATTTTTAGTATAAATAAAAAATATAAAAAATTTCAAATAACATCTCTTTAAATTTATATGATAAGTTTTATATTATTTAATTAAGATATTTACAAATTAATTATATTTTAAAGATTGAAAAAATAAAAAAATTAACCTTTATTTTTACCATAAATGTTATGAAATATTAACGAAAATTTTTAAAAATACTAAGAAGTAGTAATCTGCTTCGTAAAAAGGAGTGACTCAATTTTCTTGTCAATTAGAATCTGGTTCGTATTTCAGGTGAATTGTAGCAAGTCAATGCGGATAAGTGCGCACTTAAAAATGAACGACTTTTCACTAATAAATTATTTAATAAAATGACATGAAAAGTTATTTATTTTATTAAAAATAATATTTTGTAATAAGACTATAATTTTTTTTATGATATGTAATGTTATACAAATACAATTAAGATAGATTTAGATTTAGGAGCGGGGGGAATCAAGGTCAGTTTTAGTGGGTAAAGCACTGAAATTTTGCAAAATAAAAATAGAAGCCCGGCAGAATAAAAAAGTGTCTCATTGCAGTGCACTAGGCCGAACATGGTGCCCTTGACCAACTAAACGGCTGCGGGCTTTACAGGACTAACTGCAAAGCCCTGTAAATAATTAGACTGCAGGCCTTTGTTGAGGTAAATTGGATTTTTTTTTCTTCTACTTTTTGTTACAATCATGGGTCTTGGTTAAACTTATCTGGGTGTCTGCTTAATATTGATCCAAAAGCGTACCTTTTTTTCTCTCTCTCTCTCTCTCTCTCTCTCTCTCTTTTTGATCAATCCAAAACATCCGTTACTATATTTTTGAGAGAAAAAAAATACTGCCCCAAAAAAAAAAACGACCTCTCTAAACCTCATTGGCTTTATTGAGATTAGAGCTCAGATTAGGACTTCCCAGTGATAAACTTCATTGGCCATTGCTCTACAGTATGAAATCTACTCGCGGACAATCCTTTTTGGGGAAAGCTATGTACAGCTTTGCCTGAATAGACCTCTGTCTGGTTTTCTGAATAGAACTAGAAAATTCAAGCACCAATTATTAAGTCTTATAGTTGAGAGTATGCATCTATTACAGTAAGTTTGAATTAAAAATTATTCTGTAGTCATTGTTCTCATTATGGTTCTCTTTATAGGTCTCCTTGATAAAACTAGGATCGAGAAAGTAATATTGAATTTCACTATTTTTCTTTTAAAGAGTGGTATGAGAAAGCTTATTATAAAAAATTTCTTAATTCTCAATCTTATCGAGAGTATAATATATTATTTATTTTTATTAGGTACTCAATAGTTTAAAATTTTAACTTAATTTTTTATTATTTTTTGTTTCTTGCATTATACTTTTCTAGCTAATTGTAAGAAAAATGAAAATGACTCCTTATATTTGAGTTTATCATTTTGCTTTGTTTACATAGGATTGACTCTTAATTGCTTGGTTTTGATCATTCATTGTGTTTTTTTGTTCTTTTTTAAAATCTTGGTTTGAATGAATATTGACAATAAAGTTTGAGACTTGTGACCATTTCTTTGGGAGTTAGTTTATGCCAATGCATATATTGTAATACAAAATTATCTTTAACAATGGTTTTTCTTGAAACTTAATGAAAATGAAAGCATAACATTATTATATTACATATGAAATACTTCTATTTGATTCCTTTCTATTAAGATTTTAAAATTCTATCAAGAGTCTTTGTTCTTGCACCAAAAAAGAGTTTGTAGCATATTTACTTGTTTTTCACCTACATTATAATAGCAAGTTGTTTCTAAGAGTTTGGCAAGTTTTATGTTGATTGTCAATATACCATAAACCTCTTTTATTTGGGCTTATGACTAACAACATGAAGCTTAAGACTTAAGCTAAAGACCATAGTGTTATAGTATTACTCACCATATTGGAAATTCAAGAATGTAGTTATAAGTAGTGCATTTTGTATGGTTAGGAAACCAATCATTTCAAATTGAAGAAATAATCATTTTATTTTCTTGTTATAAGTCAACTAGGATTGCGTAAATGACTCCTGATTATATTTTGTAATAAAATAGTTATAATTTCAAATTAAACCAAAAAATGTGACTACTTCTTTTATAATCATTAAATTAATAACTAGATTAAGTTTAAGTTTAAATAACTAATGATATTGCTTATATAAGCTTTAGGCAGCCTATTTCAAATTTGAAAAATTTTATATAATGAAAAAGAAGAAAAGGTATGTGTTAAGCTTGCCAAAAAAAAAAAAAAAATCCCTTTTGCCTTTGTTTTCACCTTGCACTTCTTTGCTTAAGCTTTTACATACTAAAGATAGTAAGGTGGTAGCTTGAATTAGTATGTTTAACTTTCATAAAAATCAACAAATTGCTTCTTTTTATTGTAACATTTCAACAAACTCTTCTATTCACAACTTTAAAGTCATCTTTTTACCATTTCAAACTCTTTCTTTTATTATATCTTGTTTTTTTATATATAATTGTCGATAATTATATGATTTTTTTTACTTATTCTTTTGAGTAAAGTTAAAAAACTAGAAATATCTAGTCTTCTAAAACCATTAAAGTGGTATTAAAACTAGTTGATTCCATAAGTGACCTATAAGGAATAGTTTCAAAGGATTAAAACTTGTGAGCCTAAAAAACCAAAAAACACCTTTTGTAAAATAACTTTTTGTCTTCCCAAATGACATCTTTTAATTTTACTACTTTATCCCTATCAAAATTCAATGGAGACAACTATACTTAATGGTTTGTTATGACGAAGGCATATTTGAAAGCATTCAATCTATAAGAGGTCATTAAGAATGGTATTGAGGTATCCCTTTTCCTTACAAACCTAATAATGACATAAATTAAGCATTATAGTAAGCATGTTTTAAGAGAGTACAAGGTCTT
Source organism: Ceriops zippeliana (assembly GCA_037897445.1). NCBI lineage: Eukaryota > Viridiplantae > Streptophyta > Magnoliopsida > Malpighiales > Rhizophoraceae > Ceriops > Ceriops zippeliana. Next base: position 2,033,181 of record JBAPLH010000188.1, on the reverse strand, counting down.
GATATGTGCAAAAAGCATTTATAACAGAATTATGACTTATGAAATAGTAAAAAAGCATAACATAGGTTGAGGGAAGAATTTGGAAGCTCCTTGAAAACCATAAACATGGAATTGTTAAACCTCAAGAGGAAATTTGAGATACTTAGAATAAAGGAACTTGAAACTATTAAAAAGTATAATGATAGGTTATTAAGCATTATTAACTAAATTAAAGTTCTTGGTAAGGAGTTTCTTGATAAGTTCGTGGTTAAAAAAGTCTAAGTCAATATACCTAAAATTTTTTAAACTAAGATTTCAACTCTAGAGATTTCTAGAGATTTAGATGTAATCTTTTTGGCAGAACTCATTTATGCATTCCAAGCTTACGAATAAAAGGGAGTAAATAAGAGAAAAAAGATGCTGATGATAATGTCTTCCAAATTAAATAGAAACAAAAGCATACTTAAAAGAGGAAATCAAGATCAAAGTAAAGAAAGAAAGCTTCAGATACAAAGAAAAAAGGGAGAAAATAGTACTCACCATGTGAATATTGCAGTAAAACTAACCATTTACCTAAGTTTTGTTAGAAAAGGCTAGATGTAGTTTGTAACTTCTATAAGAAAAAAGGTACACAAAAGATGTGTAGGAAGAAATAGAGTCAATAATAATAAGACTAACCAATAAAAATAGAAGCCTAGGTAGTTAATGATGATCAATGATTTAAAAAATAACTTTTTGTTATTGATAGTTACTTATCTTATAAAGTTTGTGACACATGGCTTACAGACAATGGTTACACTAACCATATGTCTCCAAACTTGCATGTATTTAAAATCTTGTATTATTCCTATGTATCCAAAGTAAAAAATGGAAATGGTTGATTGATGCTAATCAAAAGGAAAGTTATAGCAATAATTAAGACACCTTTAGGTACCAAACTTATAACTAATGTCTTATTTGTTCCAAATATAAATTACAATCTCCTAAATATTGGTTAACTTCTTGAAAGTGGCCATTCTCTTATTTTAAAGAACAACATATGTGTTATATTTGATGTTAAAGGTCTCTAATTGGTTATTGTTCTTATAAAAGGGAAAATTTTTCCTTTAAATTAGAGTGAATTTTGTCATTAGGCTTAGTTATTACCTATTGATCAATATGTTCTTTAACATAAGAGATTAGGCATTTTCATTACTCAGGAATTCAAGTTTTACATAAAAACATTAGCTTTAAATGTGCCTAAAATTCATGATCTTATTGTTATGTATAATGTTTACCAATATGGAAAATAGTCCAAACTTTTACTATAAAAAATTAATGAAGAGCCAAAGAAAGACTTTAACTCATTCATACTAATTTCTATGGACTCATAAGTGTCCTTCAATAAATTATAACAAATTTATGTTATCATTATGGATGACTTTAAACGATTCTGTTAGGTTTATTTTCTAAAAACTAAAGCTAAAGTCTCACTTTTTTTTTTTAAGTTTAAGGCTTGGATTGAAACTTAAACCAACCTTAAAATTAAAGCTTTCAAATTAAACAATGGTTTTAAATACACCTCATGATCATTTAAAAGTATTTAATAGTTACAAGTATCCAAATTCAATATATAGCTCCTTACACACCCCAACAGAATAAGGTAAATAAGAAAAAGAATAAAACAATCATGTCTATGGCTATATGCATACTTATAGAAAAGTAACTTCTAAAGAAGTTTTGGGCTGAAGCAGTTACTACATTAATTTTTATTTTAAACAAAATGCTAACTAAAACTTTATCCAGCCAACTTTTTTTCATGCTTGGTTCTAACATAGGCCTTCTTTTAATCTCCTCATAACCTTTGGTTTTATGTGTTTTATTTATGTAAATAAATAGAAAAGAGACAAGCTAGATCTCAGAATAAGTGTAGCAATTTTTGTTAGTTATTCTAACACTGCTAGTAACTATAGGATATATCAAATTCATTCTAGAAAAATTACAATTTGCAAGAATGTCAAGTTTAATGAATATAAGCACTAGAATTGGGACAAATTAGTAATTAAATCTATATAAAATCACTTCGAGTTATGTGTTCTTCATTGTAGAAGGAGTTTTTAGTTTAAATTCCAAGAAGCAAAGCACGGTAACTCAGTTGATAATAGAAGTGTAGTATGTTATAGTTACATTTGTTGTAAACCAAGTTATTTGGATCAGAAAATTACTCAATGATATAAACTTGAATATAATAGAAGTGACACCAATTTTTTTTGTGATAACTAGACTACAATAGTAATTTCAAAAAATCTAGTTCTTTATAGAAGAACTAAGTACTTTAAAATCAAATTACATTGTGTTAAGGAGGCTTAAGAAAGCCAATAGGTGACTTTGACATACTACTTTTCTGATGGATAGCCTGCAAACATTTACAAAAGGCTTGATTAAACAAAAGTTTAAGGCTCTAAGAAAGCTCTTAGGTGTACAAGCTAAAAGCCATGGTGCTACAGTATTACTCACCACATTGGAAATTCAAGGATGTAACTATAAGTAATGCATTTTATATGATCGGGAAACAGTTGCTTTAGGTTGAAGGAATAACCATTTTGTTCTCTTATAACAAGCCAACTAAGATTGACTAGATGACTCCTAATTCTATTTTGTTGTAAAATAGTTATAATTTTTCCTTGCGCCTTTGTTTTCACCTTACACTTCTTACTTTAGCTTCTACATACTAAAGGCAATAAGTCAACAAACTGTTTCTTCTTGCTGTAATATTTCAAAAGTTCTTCTACTTCCAGCTTTACAGTCATTTTTTTGTCATTCCAAACTCTTTTTTCTATTATATTTTGTTTTTTACGTATAATTACTAACAATAATTATTTCTACCTATTCTTCCAGGTAAAGTTGAAAAACCTGAAATATCCAGTCCTCCAAAACCATCACAACACCGAACACACAATGTCCGATGATGGCAGAGTTAGTATGTTGTCTACATGCGCATAATTATTTAAAAGCCCATTCCGTTTACAAGGCCCCAAATCACTGTATGGTTGTGGGGTTCCTGAAGTGACTTAAACCTGCACAGGGGACCAATCTCTGCAGTCAAATCTGTCACACTTTGCCATGATTTGTTATACTGTGCAGAAATGCATAACAGAAGAACTTGTCTTCTAAATGCTCTTAGTGATTTTCTTTTACTTCACAAGACCTTGCAATCACCAACTCAGATGTTATTTATATTGAAGAACTAACTAGGTTGCTGATATATGGCGGTTGACATCTTTTCAGCGTGTGTGCCTAAATTTGAACTCCTTTAAGGGGTAACCTTCTAAAAATAATATACTTCATGACGCACATTTGCTTAAGCCAACTTTAGATTCACAGGAACTTCTCCTAGAATCTGCTTTACCTGTTAATAGAATATATTAAAGCACGAAAGTAGCCTTCAAGTACAGCAGGCGGTTAAAGAGAAAGGTACTTCCAATGACCCTTCCTTCTTTTCTCGTTTTTCAAGCTGCATACGATTCGACCTTATCAATTATTTATATTCCTTTCTTGAAACTCGAACTAGGACCATGCCACTAGTGCAAAGGAAGAACAGTTACAAGACAGAACTCAGCTGTTCAAAGAATTGGACCTACCACTGATTGCTCCACCACTTCGGCTTTTCACTCTCTTTTTTTTTTTTTCAATTATTTTTGGTGCCAGATAATGGTGATGGTGCTAACACTATGATCTATAGACTTTGCACTAATGCTCATTTTGCCGCATCTGACATGCAGCTGATTGATGATGGCTTAGCCAACTGATTGGATTATCGTTCTGTAACATCGAGAGAAATAGATCATCTGAAAGAGTTTTGAACCAACTTACACGCAAGTGAGTGCATTGCAACATGATGAGAACCATGGATATACATATAATGGAAGGCATTAAATTTGATGCTCTTTAGATAAATGTATTCGAGTTCATTGGCTGCTGAGATTATGGGCACTGACTCTGATTTGCTGTTTGAAATATTAGTTCAGTATCTAAACTTGCTTCCCTTTTAATCCTGGAAAAGTTGATTGCAGCAGACCAACTTAATGTGTGGCACTGAGAAGGCAAATGCTTTGAAGATCAAATCAATCATTGGATTTTGATTCCACTGATCAAAGCTCTTGATCGCACCCCACTAAAATGTTGACATTTCGGATCTTTTGTCGGCCAGTTTAGCTTCGTCCTTTTATTTTCTGGATGTGCAAGTTTCTTTTTCTAAGTTTCATTATGGATATGGATTGCAGACTTGAAACTAACATTTCCCTTCTTTAAAGGGAGGTTTGTGCAGGAGTTTTAATGGATTGCTTTCACATTATAAAAGCATGCAATCATAAATACTTTTACAAAGCGTAGTGCCCTGAAAATACCCCTTTTTTTTTTTGGTCCGCACACATCGAGCCAAGCTTGTTATTTCTTGTCACAATGTGTTGGCATGTCTCACAATCACCGTAAGATGTTAGTTCAATTCCCCCGTGTTCATTGTGTTGTTTTCTCATCATGAAAGTGCTGGTTTAACTTCTTATTTACTTTACCTTGCCATAACATGGTAGGCTACTTCATTTCTTTTTCTTTACAAAATGAATCAATGTGGTCGCCTGATTGATTAAAGAAGCAACTTCAATCATTATCAAACAAGCATGCCTAAATGAAGAGGGAGGGAGAATAAAAAAACCAAATAATTTAAAAACAGAAAATCATCAAATATACAAGAAAACTCCATTTTTTTCAATACTTGTTTTGTTGTACTTAATTAGCACTTTGTTCTCCATCATTCTTTTTTTCTAAATTTTTTTTAGCATTCCTGGCCCAGCCATCCTTTTTCCTTGGTCTTCAGGCATACTCATGGCTTTGCTCAGTGGAGTCAGTGTTAAGCCAAAGCTAATGCTATCGCAAATACCTGGAGGCTCTTCGTTCCTTCTCCGCCTCACGCTTCCTAGCCTCAACCTCCTCATCTTGGCGCTGGGGGAGCTGCGACCGCTGCTGCTTGAACCGCCACTTAGGCCCGAACTTAGGGCGTGGAGGAGGTTTTCCGTTGACCAGGCGGAAGGACCATGATTCCGACAACGGCGCCAAGGATCGCCGCTAAAAAGAGGATGGAGGAGACAATGAGAATGATGGCTCGCCTCCTTGTACTTCGACGGAATGCTTGCTCTTTCGCCTTATCTACCTTGGAGGTGAAACACATACTTGCGGACTGAGTGATCCGGAAAAGAAGAGTTCCCAACTATACCGAGTAATTAATGAAATGAAAAGATTTGTCAAATCACGAAGTTAGTTGGGAATGGGAGGACTAGCTTTGGCAATTGGTATGCTAGCATAGCCATGTAACATGTAACAAAACACCTCTCAGCATACAGTAACTAACTACAACTAGAACTTAAATGTGCAATTTAAGAGAGATATATTACTTGTTAACTCCAGAACACGTGCAGCTCAATAATAATTCACTCCTCCAGAGGTGTAATTAGATCTCCTTTAAGGCCAGGTAGCACAGGCTTAGGGTAATTGCCACTTTTGTTTAAGCCTGGCAGCAACAAAGCAGTAACACAAAATCTTGGAGGACCAATGACAAGGGCAAAGTCAAAGAAAATATAGGAAGCTCTCAACAACTTGTTATGTGACATTTACTATTAAGAAGTTGTTAGGTACGAGTAGATTGTGGAATCCTGAAGACATCCGCCATGTATTAGAAAAAGGCAAAGTAAGAGTTAAAACACCTTGGAACCTGCAGGAGGATAACTGTATTCTTGCATATAATATAGGGGGGATTGCCATGAGAAGCTTATCCTCAATTTTATATGATGGTTGATTTGATTCACTTTTTCTTGAGTACTTCTTTAAGACAAAATAAGGCAAGTTTGGGCCTAAAAATGTAAGGATAGATTCTTTGATTCCTCCAACCCTGCAAAGAACAAAAAGAATCTGCCCTTGGCACTACAACCTACTCAAACAAGAAACTAAAGAAAAGTAAAGGGGAGAAGATGGAAGAAAAAAGAAAATAAAAGATTGAAAGAACCATTTGATTATCACATTCAGTCACCCAAAAAGACTTATTCATCATATCATTTCCATTAACTCACTTATTTTTCTTCAACGTTTCTCCAAGTGTGAGGAAAGTTGTGTCCATAGTTCATCATGGTGGGGCTGGCATAACTCAGGAGGGAATCAAGCAGAGAAAGGAGAAAAAAAAAGGGAAAACAGCAGCAAGATAAAAACAAGCCATACCCTTTTCTTCTTTGCTCTCCTTTTGAGAGAAACCTGAGTTGAACATGTTGCTTTCTCCGTTTTTTGCTGCATCACAGATTCTCTCCCAACCCCCTTTCAAGACAAAGAAGAAAGAAAAAAATTATTTAAATAGATAAAAAAAAGGGAAAGTTAGTATGAGATCAGAGAGTGGGAAGAAAGGAAAGAGCCACAGCTCACAAGAGCCACAGCTCACAGCATATATTACCTTCAAGGATAACCCCACTTATGTTTCCAGATATGGAGCCAGAACTCAGGACACCCCAACAACTCCACAATTATAAAGAGAACATATGGAAGCTTTAGCTGAAAAAGGATCAGAACTCATGTTCAGGTTTCAATCTTCCACTTGTCTGTCGTCCACAAAACACTCGAAACCAAAACATGAACATAGTCTTATCCACTGATGCGAAGCCTAGGCTAAAATGGACACCAGAACTGCACCAAAGCTTTGTTGAAGCAGTCAAGCAACTTGGAGGGGAAGACAGTTGAGTAAATATATGACACCCAGACAATTGTCTTCTCTGATCTTCAGTGAGAGCAAATGATTCTAATATGGTCTGTGATTTCTGTGCTGGCAGATGCAACACCAAACAGTCTGATGAGGGTGATAGGAATTCTTCGACTTACCTTGTACCATTTAAAGAGCCACTTACAAGCACTTTCTCTTTAATACTTATCAGATCAATCTTTGTTGCTTTTTCAACAATGCAGAAAAGAGAATTATGATTGTATTTGTGGCTCTTTCTGCAGAAGTACAGGCTCGGGAAGAGCTGACTGTCACAAACCAGCATTGATAACAAGCAAGAAGGTGACTTTATCTAGTTAGACTAACAAAATTATAGATGATTTCTTTTTCTCCTTTATGTTTTGCTGAAACAATAAATTAAGGAAAACATTCCAATGCAGAAAATAGAGAGATTTGAAGCGGTGATGTTCATTTAAGCAGAGGAACCAGTGATGGAAACCACAATCAGACTGATGAGTAAGAGTTCAAATGATCTAATCTTTTCTTTCCGATGAATGCTTGATCGAAATGATTATACCATGGTTGTTCTGTTGATTCAAGGTGTTGCAATTAACAGAAGCTTGCAGATTGCTCAGGCTCTTCAAATGCAAATGGAAGTACAGAGAAAACTTCACCAAAAGATTGAGGTACAATCACATTGTGATAAAATAAAAAAAAAGTAAAAGAAAACAAAAGGAAGTTTCTTATTAGCTACTTCTCAGCCTCAGCATCAAAGCATGACATTTCAGTCAGAATTCTAATTTCAGGTGCAAAGACATTTACAGCTAAGGATAGAGGCTCAAGGTAAGTACTTACAGTCAGTATTGAAAATGGCTCAGGAAACACTAGCCGGGTACAATTCTTCATCAGTGGGCATAGAACTAGCAAAAGCTGAAGTTTCTCAATTAGTCTCAATGGCTAACACAGGATGCACAAGTTCAGCAATCTAGGGATTGACAGAAACAGGAGGTTTAATCTCAGATGAAATAGAAAAGAAAAATATAAGCACTTTGTGTTCCATGGAAAGTTCTTTGACATCATCCAAGAGCTCTGGTAGAAAGAAAGACATTCCACAAAAGAATGACATTGGTGACACAAATAAAACAAACACAACTTTCATTGAGCTTGCTTTAATGAACATTCACCCACAAACCAAGGCATTGCATAGCAGTACAAGCTACCAAGGGAAGAAAAGAAGTGGCAGCACAATTTCTGATGGTATTTGTGTCAAGCAGCAATTGTTTAAAAGATCAAAAGGTGCTGACAGATTAAAAAGGTCTGCCTTGCTGGGGAAATTCGACCTGAATAGCAAGTATCCAAATGATACTGAATCAGGATGAAAAGCAATAGACTTGAATTACAACGGAAATTGAAAAATTCCAGGGGGGCAACCCTTGGGGATTCAACACCTTTATACTAGAAGGGTTTTACTAATATAATCTATGCAGTAAAGTAAACTCTATGCCTTGATTTGTTTACAACATCTATATTGGTATCTGTATGGATGCAGGAACTTTGAAAAACATTCTAATTAAATGAATGTATAATCTATATGGTATGGACACCTTACTTTTGTCCCTCTCTGTCCCTCTATCTCTGGCTGCTTGCTATGCTCACAAAGCCTAATGCTAATATGAAAAATGCCTAAAGCAGTCATAGCACCATCAAAAGAAAAGATCTAGACAATTTTGTAGAGCAGTTGGGTTTCAGCTGATAGCTTCAGGGGACCCTATATCTCTAACAGACCCATTTGCTCTACTTTGCCCTTCGATCAGAGGGATGTTTTGGCTGCCCTTTCCAGCCCAAAAGCTGAAAAGCCGGCAGCTTAAATTTTGTAGTTACAAACTATGTGAGTGTAAGTGTGGCCAGCGTGTAAATAGATTCTGCTGTTGTATCCCTTGTGTTAATAGTTGTCAGAATCCCATCAATTCACTTTTGAAAGCACAGAAGCATAAGGAAAGCAAATTCAACATGAAGACACCATGATGAAAGTAAAATCATGTTTCCAACTAATGTGAATCATCATCCACACCACTAGTGCAGGACAAAGTATAAACCGCAACTTCAGAAGCTATAATCATACATGCCCTCAAGCCTGCAAAATAAAATGATTAAACAAGCTGTATTTGTCAATCCATTGTTGCCAACCTTTCTTCTTAAGCAAGTTCAGTGGAAGGGAAATTGGAAATACATAATCACATTTTCTTCGTCTCAAGTCAGCCTTGAGAAATGAAATTGGGGTTGAGGGAAATGGGGCTTTCACATATTGCTTGTGGCTATAGGCTTCTCACAGCTTTCCTTTTTGTGCTTGTTAAGTGGTCTCAATCTTCATCACTGCCTCAAGGTGTGCACTGTGACCATTAACTAGTTCACCAAATGGATTCTGTCTATATTATGATAACTAAATAAACAAAACTATACACACACATACACTAACACCTTTTGATCCTTTTCTTCATTGCAGAAAAAAACCTCTTGTTCATGACCTCAGATATTGAACAGATCTCGGGCAAGTCTTTTGATTACATTGTTGTTGGGGGAGGGACAGCAGGGTGCCCCCTAGCAGCAACCCTTTCGGAGAGGTTCTCTGTGTTATTGGTAGAACGAGGAGGCTCTCCTTATGGAAATCCATTTGTGCTAGAAAAGTTGTACTACGGGTTCCCAATGCTTCAAACTAATGATTTCACATCTGTGTCTCAGAGCTTCATCTCCAAGGATGGAGTTATGAACCACAGAGGCAGAGTACTGGGAGGATCATCAGCCATAAATGGTGGATTCTATAGTAGAGCCAGCAATGATTTTGTGTCAAGTGCTGGATGGAATAAGGAGCTGGTGAAGGAGGCTTATGAATGGGTGGAGTCTAAAATTGTCTTTAAACCTGAGCTGACCATATGGCAATCTGTAGTGGAATTTGGCCTTCTTGAAGCAGGATTTCTGCCTTATAATGGGTTCAGCTGGGAACATATTGAGGGAACAAAGATTGGGGCTACCATTTTTGACGAGTTTGGGACAAGGCACACATCAGCTGATCTTTTAGGATCAGGGAATCCAGAAAATCTCGCAGTTCTATTGAATGCAACTGTGAGGAATATCATCTTCCACCAGAATAATGGTAAGTAAACACTGAAGAGCCCCGTAACATGTTTAGATGATCACTCTCTTGATTCTCATTCCGTCCAAATGCTGCAGGTAAAGGAAATGAGAGCATTGTTCGTGGCATTAGTTTCATGAAGAGTGATGGCAGCACAAACCGGGCTTATGAAGCTTACTTGAACCAACCAGAGAACTCTAATTCAAGGGGTGATGTTATTTTGTCAGCAGGAGCAATAGGCAGTCCCCAAATCCTATTGTTGAGTGGGATAGGACCTAAAAAACATCTCAAGAACAATGGCATACCTCTTGCAGTGGAATTGCAAGGGGTTGGACAAGAGATGAAAGACAATCCTTGTATTGTCACTTTGGTAGACAGCAAACCAGAATATCGCTTTCCAGATTCACCTCAAGTTGCAGGGATTGCAAAACACTTCAAATTCATAATTGAGGGGGGAATCATACCTGTAAGCTTCAATGAAACAAGGATTCCCATTGCTGTTAAGTTTGCATTTCCAGAATCCAAAGGGAAGCTGGAATTGAACGGTACAGATCCAAGGCAAAACCCCTTGGTGGAATTCAATTATCTAGCAAAGGGAAAGGACTTGGAGGAATGCATTGAGATGGTTCAGTTGCTTCGCAGAGTAGCTAGGTCTCAGCCTGTTACTTTCTTCCTGGGAGCCGAACACCAGGATAGCTTGATGCACAGTCCTCAGGAGCTGAGAAATTTCTGCAAGACCAATGTAAGGACTTATTATCACTATCACGGTGGCTGCACTGTTGGCTCAGTTGTGGATCATGACTATAAAGTATATGGAGTAAAGGGATTGAGAGTAATAGATGGCTCAACTTTCCACGAAGCACCCGGCACAAACCCCATGGCTACCCTCTTAATGCTAGGAAGATATCAGGGAATCAAAATTATCCAAGAAAAAGAGGGCGCTTGAGAATATATAGCACCTCTCAATATAACCTTTTCGGTACTATAGCTGCTGGAATCCATTCCATTCAGTGTAACAATGTATTCTCTTAACACTTTTGGAGTCCAATACATGAACCCCTTATTAAATCTCACACGAGACTGCCTCTTCTCGCCATCTCAGCAAATGCTTCTCTAGTTTTTGCTAGTAAAATTTCTTACTTATGAATCAAAGCAATATTGCAAAACATAATTGCTCGAGATACACACAAGAAATGAACACGAAAATATAACACTTTTCTTTTTTTATTCCAGGAAAAGCACGAATAGCAAATATTTTCTGTACAAGCTACGAGGAAGAACAAGATTTTTTTTTTCTCACAAAAATTTTAACTAATCCTCCGTTGAGTGACCTGCTCCTAGACTTGAAGACGAAACATCATTGGGATCAGTTGAAGGGTTTTGATTAGAATCAGAATTCCTCCTATTTCCATTGAATGCAAAACTGACCCAAATCTCTCTTCCAAGTCTCCTCCTTTCTCCCTCTTCTCTCTTCTTTCCCAACTCTTCCTCATCAACAGGCATCTTATACCTGCAAACTGGGCATGATCCATGCATCCCCAACCACTTCTCTATACAGTTTGAGTGGAATCTATGCTCACATGGCATCTCCTTGACAACCCCACCGGGCTCCCATTCCTCTAAACAGATGACACACTCACCATCTTTATCTTCAGTCTCACCGATCTCCACGCTTGGCATGGCCTCTATTGATGCCTTTGAGGCTGGAGGCTGGCCATTCTTGGTAGCCAAGTCTCTAAACAGAGAGTCCAAGCTGTCAGTTCCTTCAATCACCACCATGCCCTGTGTAAAGGGGTTGATCAAAATGATTCTTTCTTGTTGATTTCCTGATGTTTCTTGGCCTGGATCTTGTGGTGTTGGACTTCCACCTTCCGAAGTGACAGCGGTGAAGCCTAAAATAAACGGTAGAAAAAGAGACAGATCTCTACGCATCAAAAGCCTCTGAAAAACCGAAGATAATTCAGAAAATTCAGGTGCTGCCTCCGTGCCAGAAGCCATGGCTGCAATATTACAGAGAAGGAGGGAGTGGTTGCAGAGAGAGAGGGGCTTCAGATTTACAGAGACAAACTAGGAAGGAATAAGAGATCCTGGGAGAAGTGGTGGGGGTGGGGTATTATAACAGGTGGAAAACGTGTGCGCCCACAGAAGGACGGGAAGGTTGTGGAAGGATCTGGAATTTGTGGAGGTGTTTTTATTACGCAAGCCATGTCGATGTTTGATTGCATTGATGACGGTGATGTTTATCCGCCCACCGCACCCAAAGCTGTATTTTTTGTCGGTTTGGACTGATGAGGAAAAAGATGTTTTATGCGACTAGAAAATGCCAGCCGCTTGTTTTACTCTGACTGCATATTATACACTTAATTCTATTTAGTAATTAAATACGTTTAAGTTGGTAAGTTTTAGATCGGAAATAATCTTAATTAAGTATAATTGTTAATAGTGTTTTGCCGTAACCAATTTGCTTTACAGCTGCAAATCCCTTTCTTGGCTTACGGAATACCAATTTATAGCTGTTTCCTTCCATTCCACATTCCAGGTATGATAATGGATGGTAAGCATTTATCATCATCGTTGTAAGTAATTGTAATTGACTGATACGTTAATCATAGACCCAACAAATAGAACTGCAAAGAAATTTCATTTTTGGTTACCGTGACAGGGTCTTTTGGTCTGATGTGAAGAAAAATCCTTGCCTTTTTTGTTTTTTTTCGTTTCTAAACTTGCACAAACCTACGAAATTAACAGATTGGCTTGACCGTGATGTGAGGTGAAGTACTGGCGAGTTACGATTGTTAGTACTCGTGCGAATTGTTCGATAAAATTCCTGAGAGAAGAAACAGCCATTGTCCGGATAGTTGTTGTGTTCCATCCTGGGCATTTCTAATGCTTCAAACCCACCAGTTTATGACTTTTAGGAGTGCTCCTACACTGCAGTTCAGGAGCTCTGATATCTTTGGGAGCCAACCCAAAAGTTGTAACTTCTTGTCCGTGCCTACTACAAGTAAGTGCAACCAATTCAAAAGGTAGAAGCATTGGTTTTTACTTTCTATTTCCAAGTAGAGTTTGATAATACTTGGTTGATTCCTTCCGGTCGCTGCATCATTTTTCATCATTGCATGTTTTGCTTCTATTGGTAAATTGCTGAGTAACGTTATCTTTATGCAAAAGTTTGGCCTTTTGGTTTGGAATGAATCCCTGGTTTGTTATTGCAGATTTTCGTGCCACAACGATACTGGCAAAATCGAAAAATAACACTCGAAAAGAAAGTGCTAAAATTCTGAACAGAAGAAGGCTAAAGAAGGTATGTATGTTCATCAACTACCGAAGAGCCCTTCATCTGATCTATGAGCTTATGCTTTTATTGTTAATTATGCTTGAGTCTTTTTCTGTTAAATGGGACGTATCATAAGATGAAAAAAGATAATTTGATGGCTCAGGTTAATTAGTATTCTGGATTTTTAAGGACAACCAGCCCATTTCAATGTATAGATAGGAGTAGAGCATACTAACCAGAAAGCGGAACAGGAAGCAGTCCATTGGCTGCATCAAAAGGGAGAATGATAAAGTAGGTCATTTTCACGTCAAACAATCGCACGGGCTGTTATCACATGGCTGCACTATTTTGTGGATATTCACACGTGCACATGACTTCTAGATGGGGTTGACCAATGCAATTCGAGCTACTCCTAGAAAATATAATCTATAATCTACCAATTCTACTAACTGTCATGATTTTGCTTAAAGAAATTCGAGAATTGACCTTTTAATCAGTGATGCTTCTTGAAAAATTTTTGAGATTTATTTATTTGCTTACAAGAGCAAGCCTTGATGTAACGTCAAAGTTTTTCCATTGTGACCTGAAGATTCAAAGTTTGAATTGCGAAAATAGCTTGTTTGTAAATACAAGAGATGGCATACATCCAACTTTTTACCTAGATCTTACAATGTGATGGCCTCATGAATTGGGATGTCCTTTTATTTGTTTACTCACCTACATGTCATCTTGACTTTGGAATGATTATCAGTTCAATGGCACTGCAACAAAGCCAAGGCTATCAGTGTTCTGTTCAACCAAGCAATTATATGCCATGGTGGTAGATGACCAAAACAAGAAGTGTTTATTCTATGGAAGCACTTTGCAGAAATCTATGCGTGGTGATACTGCTTGTAGCACTGCTGTGAGTTGTCTTTGTCACTTTACATAATTTTCTCAGGGGTTTTATGTTTGTGTCTATATTTTTGGCTTGAAGGGTTATGGGAGGTGGGTGTGAAAAAGATGGTTGCTTTTTCAACTTAAAATACCTTTAAGAGTATCAATTGATGATTTCAAGCTAAATAGATATCTTCCATACTTCGTCGTCTGCTTCTAATTTTGTATCTATCCACCCCCAATTCTTTTTCTGTTCCTAGGAAGTTGCCGAACGTGTTGGTGAAGAGCTCGTTAAAGCGTGTACTGATCTTAATATCAATGAAGTATCTTATGATCGCAATGGATTTGCACGTGGGGAAAGAATGCAAGCTTTTGAGATTGCAATTTCTCGTCATGGATTTTTACCAGATAGATTATTCCGAAAATTTTCGTGACCTCCGAATTGATTTATGCACATTTCAATAGCTCTCGTGTATTGTGTGAACTGGGTTAACATGGGCAAGGTTGTAGTTACACGCTGACGGTGATGCCATTCATATGCAATGTGGGCTTGAATTTGATATGAATTATGAAAATTTTTGAGACAATGAAAATTCCTGTTGTGTATGAAAGAGAACAAAGATGGGAGACTAAAGGCCTGTTGGAATCTGCATAATCATGCACTTCTCCCAGCATCCAAGGCTGGAATCGCCGATGAGCAATGCGCAATGCAGTTTGCTGCCGTCTCTGGAATCAGAAGTCTAATGGGATGCTAAAAAGGAAATGAAAAGAAAGAAAGTAAATTTTGTTTCTGTCAAATGAACACTTGAAGAAAGCAGAATTGGACAGTCCGTTGGTGATGCGTTCGTAGGAATTTTCACACATTCTATTACATCATTAATTAATGTAACTTCTCTAGGGAGGAAAGGTACTCGGTTTCTGTCCAAGTCCATGTGCTATTTTGCAGAAGAAAAATTTTTAGATGGCCAGCAATGTAGATCATAGACATGGATTGAAAAGGACAAAGAATTCTTCAACGAAGTGCACAGAATTTTCGTATACAGCATATAGGGTAAACCATTGTATTATTAGTATTACCCACTAATGTTGGCTTCAAAAACACTCACGAGATGAATGAATTAATGAAAGATAGGTGTTTATAATATATGCAGTGTAAAAAGTAAAATGATTGTAAGAAAAAAAAAAAGTATGTAAATGAATTATTAAAATTATAATATTATTAATATTAATTAGAAATAAAATAATAAATTTAATAAATTTAATTTATATAACTAATAACTAATTTGTATAAAAAATATTAAAATATAATATGATAAAAAGATTGTTAATTGTATGAAGTTATAACAAAAGAAAAATGATTTTAAAGAAAGTATGACAAGAAAATTTATAGTGGTTCAAATTTTTATATATTTTTTAGTTAAAGAAAAAAATTGAATATACCAAAAATGTAATTATTAATTACAATCATGTAAATGTCTACATTTTGTTATAATATTCTCACACAAATATATTTTTAACCATTTAATCTTTCATTTTTATATCTTTAAAATACTCATAAAATTTACTTTAACTTTTCACTCATTCTTAATAATTTTTTCTTGGGACAATCTCTTATAAAATAACTCAATATAAATATTTTAGTATGTTTCTTATTTCTTCCTACCATAAATAAGATTATACAAGTCAAAGAAAAAATTGTTGAAATTTAATAGTCCATAAAAAAGGCAATGCCTTTGAAATATTTCTATATCAAGAAATTTATCCATTGACCAACCACAAAGGTAATTATTGTTAAAATAATTTACACCCAAAATTTGTTAGACAATCAAGAAAACAATTGCATAATTTCATATTCAAAACATGTTTGTTAGTCAAAAAAAAAAACTTTGTTAGTCTTATTTTCATGCCAAAAAGTAATTTTGCTATTAGTCTTCTTTCCATAGCAAGAATCAATTTTCCTTTCCAATTGTGCAATTAGCAATTATATATGTAACTTAATTACAATCTTTGAAATTAAAAAATAATTTGTCTATTAGACAATATAACAAATTGGCGAAGATTTGTTACCAAATTGATTTTCCTAACCAATTCCAAGTACCTTGACTGAGAGACCTTTCTTGTATGAAAAAAATTAAATATTGTGTATTTATAAATAATTCTAGTAATGAAATCTTCAAATTCTTACCAAAATGAAAATTTTTTCCTTTGATCTTTTTTTATGTCTCATTTTTTATGGATCATCTAAATAACGCTCTACTAGTTTATATTTTCTTCTTTAAAAATTTTAACAATTTTTATGTAAGTATCACAAACTTTTCTTAATCTTATTTATTGAATGGACTATCGCTTTTCTATATCTTCTCAATCATCGTCAATTATTCTTCTAGTTGAAGAAGTGGATTTAAATACAATACTTTACTTTTTTATAACCTTTTTTTTAATGTCATCTTATATAAAAGTAATGAAACTATTAATTTATTTACATGTATTCAAATCCTTTGATTTTAAAATTGAAATTATCTTTGGATTTCATGATTGTATAAGTGATTTAAGTAATTTTTTAACAGGTTATGCATTATTAAACTTTTTTTCAAGATTTCTTAAAGAATTAATAATGGTAATAAATTTTAAGTATATTTTATTAATCTTCTCATCATTACTCATTTCAAATAATCCATATTCAAATATAAAAATTGAAGTTCTGATTTTTCTATAATATCTACTAGTTTGTGATACTAAGATGAGGGTTAATCAGTATCACCACAATTCACAATTTACAAATAAGTAAACAACTTCAATCTCTTCTTAGAAGCGAACTCTTTTTCAGACTTGATTAAAGTAGATCTATTGCTACCTACTAATCACAATAGTCCCTAAAGTCACATTTCAAACACCTTGACTAATAAATAATTCGGATGTTCTTATTTAGGTTTTCGTTAGGTTATGGGTTGACTGATACTTTAACTGCATTCACAACTCAATTCAAAACATAGAATGTAAAGCAAATTAAGGATACACGAGATTTACGTGATTCTGTCAACGTGACATACATTCACGGTGGTAGGGACTCTCTTACCGAGACTATCCACTATACTTGAAAATTCCAATTATAATAGATGTCTTAATCCTCTACTCATTTTACTATTGCAATTACTAAGTAAGTATAATACAAAGAGTGTCACTTATTGTATCTACCCTTCTTTTCTTGCCTCTATTGAATTGAAAGGCTGATCCATTGTCATTTAGAAGTTCATTGTAACGCTCACTAACCTCTTTTGAAGAAATCTAGAAATATGTTAAGTTCTTTCAATGCTTCACTGAATTCCTTTACTATGTTATTTTACACAACTTCTCCTTTCACCATTTCACTGTCTCCCCTGTCCGTTTCAGACCTTCTTTAACTGTATCAGATTTTCTCCATTTACTGTCGGTCACTGTTCATCAGTCGTCGAGTTTCTCTCTCCTTTTGCCGGTGGTGAGTTTCTCTTCGTTCGTTTCACAGTTCTCTCCTTGCCGTGTTGTTTGTTTGTCTCACGCCATCGCAGATTTGCCGTCCGCTTTTCCAGTGGTATCTCTCTTTTCGTCCATCTCTCTTTCTTGTTGTCTTGCCAGATTTCTCTCTCTTACCGTCCAGCCATTTACTCTTTTTTGGTCGTTCACTTCTGTTTTGCCATCGGGTTTCTCTCTCCTCCAACAGTTGTGTTTTCTTTCTCTTGTGTTTTGGCCGACAATCTCTTTTTTCATTCAACCTAGCCCTCAACCGTTTCTCTCTCGACAGTTGTTCTTCGTTTAGCCCCCCAATTTTTTTCACTCGGCACTATTGTTCATGACAGTTACTGTGCGGCTACGATTTTTATTTTGGCGTTCTGTTGTTCTCTTGCTGTCAGTGTGCTTTGGCTGTATGTTGTGTTTTTCTATTTTTCTATTTAGTCGTTTACACACTTTTGTATTTTGTCATATATTCAATTGTGTGCCTTACCTTAATTTTGTCAAGGTCTTTATATACTTTCTTCTATGAAACTTTAATATGACTTATTTATAACGAATTTATAATTCATATCATTAAAGATGAAAAGTTTAAAAAGGTTACCACTATAAAGGTGACATATAAGTAAAAAAAGAACAAGTTATACATTAATTCTAGTAACAAGATTGTAGATTTAAAGATTATACTTTAATACTAATTGTTAGTTTCAAAAATACCTAAGAGGGAGGTAAATTAGTTTAATAAGCAATACGAGCTTATAACATATATAGTGAGAAAAGTATAATTAATAAAAATATAATAAGTTATATAATTGAATTAATGTAATTATAATAATGTTAATGTTAATTAGGAATAAGAAAATAAATTAGAAAATTTTAATTTATAAGATTAGAAACCAACTTACATAAAAGAAAAATATTAAAATGTGTTATGATAAAAAAACTTACTAAGTGTGTAAATTATTAAAAAAATTAAGTTTTAAAAGAATAAGTCATAATGATTTATAAATGTTTAAAATTTCTATTATGGAGTTTTTCTTCAAAATTACTGTCTTGAAAATTTCAAATTTATTATCATTAAAGAAAAGACTAAATATAATTATAATGTGATTTTTAATTATAACTATATAAAAATTTATTACTTTGTTATAATACACTTATGCAAATATATTTTTTAAATTTTTAATTTCTCAATTTTGTACCTTTAAAATGCTCACAATATATATTTTTTGATTTTTTATTTACTCTTAGTAATTTTTCTCTATTACACACTCTTTATAGGTGTGTTTCTTTATTATTATTATTATTATTATTATTATTATTATTATTATTACAAATTTAATTATATAGGTTATAAAAGTATAGTTTGAAATTCAAAATCATATTTTATTGATTCATAAAAAAAGTTATGCCTTTAAAATATTTTTATATTAAGAAATTTATTTCATCATAAAAGTAATTGTTAGTCATATTTATATGCTTAGAAATAATTTATCTATTAAGCATATAATTATGCCACTTGATTAAGATCTTTTAAATTAAACAATAAATAATTATGTAACTTGATTAAGATTTTCTAAATCAAAAAATAATTTGTGTTAAAAATTTGTTCATACAACAACTAAGATACTTCAGATAAAAAACTTCTTTATCTAGAAAAACATAAATGATGTGTATTTATAAATAATTCCAACAATGAGAACTTAAAGCTCTTATTAAGGCAAAAGAGTGAATCAAAGTATAAGCTACTACACAAATAACACTAAATTAATTAAATTTTGGCAAAACAAACTTAATTTTTTTTAAAAATTATTTTATTATATAAGCTCAAAAAAGTAAACAAACAAATGCTTTATAGCATTAAGTAATTTTTGTGAACAAAATTGATCAATTACATAATTACTCAATTGTATTGACACATCAGAATTAACTAATACGTGATCTAACATAATGGACAAGGTTCTATACAAAGGCACTAGACCTACCCCTCCTTCACAACGCATCCCTTTGACAGGCAGCCGGTATCGGATAATTTAAATTCAGATTCTACGGAGGCAGTAACACATTACTAAAAGCCTATGCCGGTAGCTTGTTCCTAATGTTCGCTATTTGCCCAATCCTGCTCAGGAAAATCTCAACTAGATTTGTTCAAGAAGACTGAATACAGAAACCTGAAAAGTCCTTAACCAAGCCTATTGGTCACCACAGCATCTAGCACCGGCTTCTTCTCGGAGTTTCTGCCAGAGGCAAAGCATCTCTCTGGGACCTTGATAGTGGGCAACAATGTAACCATCTTTGCATCCTACATTATAGATTCTCCCTTCATTCTCATACCGAACTTTGAAGCCTTCCTTCTGCATGTCTGCTATCCAGATGCCCATTGCTACATCTTCTAGCTTAAAAATCTGGCAAAATCAAGCATGAAAAATTTATTCAGATGAGAAAGTTGTGTCCAACGGCCATTGTTTGATAATTGAGTTCATATCATGCAGAATTAATGTCTTGTAAATTGACAGCTTACCTTTAAGCGCCCTTCTGTATATCTCTTGTAAACTTCTTTAGCTATATCAGAGGATACCACATAACCAGGACCATGTGCCCACGGGGGGTATTTCTCTGCAGGCCATTCCTGTTTTTCACCACAGATAATGTAGGAAGTCACATGAGGGAAAAGCAAAAGACATGTTTCTTGCTATAAGTTGGATAATTGAGGATGATTAGAAAGGAAGGGTGATAATTTTACATAGATCTTTTACTCTAGCATTTAAACCTGAAACTGACGTAAACCAAGTAGAAGCCTACTTCCTGTCCTAGCAATATGATATAATTGACTGTTTGCTAGTAGTACATGCTTCTGGGAGATTCAAATGCTTTTGAGATTATTGATTGGCCAAACGTTTGTTTATGTTCTTGGATTTAAATGACTGTTGAGATCATGAAAAGGCGGACATTATCAGCAAAAAGTTCAGTATTAGTTTTCTTTACTTTGCCAACTTGTGAGCTTCACTCTTTACATAACAACTTCCCTAATTCTTTGGCACTAACCCATTAAAATTGTGTAACCATTATTAACAAACATTAGCTGCTACTAACTTCCTTATTCTTAGCTAACTAATTTTGACCACCAGCCATTTGTCTCCTAAAGACCAGCTTGAAGGCATGTAACAACACGTGCAAAATAGCTCTAGTGCATCAAGATCTTGTTGGAAACGTTTCCATTACTAATGATCAGGATAAGCATAATTTGCCAGTATGATCCAAGCAGCATCTTAAGTCTTGTAGCAACAAATTGGTAGAATCTTTGTGGGCTTTGCACAACATAGGAACAAGAGCCAAGTATTACCTCACGGCTAATATACCACTTGCTATCAGCACTTCTATGAGGGCCGGAATCTAAATTGATAAGTCCAAAGAGCAAGCCATGACTGACTTTGATCCTTTTCAAAGAATCTAGTACTTCATCCACTCGAACAAATGCATCATCATCAGTCTTCATGACATATTTCGCTGATGCAACCTCTGTCTGTTTAAGAGACGAGGTTAATAGGCTAAGAGGTCGACTTGCATGCTAAAGAAGAGAAAAGGTTTTACCCCAAAGATGCAGATGGCTAAGGTTTTCCAAGTGATGAGATTGTAATAGTCAACAAACGGCATAAGCTGTATGTCTCCATACGTTTGTGCTTCATTCCAAAGCTCCTCATTCACCAATTGATTTTTGTGCTGCAATATGCCTCAAGATATGTAAGATCCAAAAAAGAGTTTGACAAAAGA
Source organism: Ceriops zippeliana (assembly GCA_037897445.1). Lineage (NCBI taxonomy): Eukaryota > Viridiplantae > Streptophyta > Magnoliopsida > Malpighiales > Rhizophoraceae > Ceriops > Ceriops zippeliana. Next base: position 2,011,932 of record JBAPLH010000188.1, on the reverse strand, counting down.
CAGACCCTTTGTTTTGGGGAAAAAGTTCAGTACATGGGTGCACCAAGACTGAAATCTAAAATGGGGATAGCTTCCCTCTTTATGAAATTTGCAGCCAGCTAGTAATACCGCCACAAAATTTCTTAAAAAACTTGTGACGAACATAATGAGAAGCTCACCAAACCAACAAAAAAGCGCACTGCAACTGCCCCAGATCTCACTGCAGCATACTGCATCCATGTTCTTCGGACAGCCATCCTTCGCTTAAAGTTGTTTGCTGTAGAGAAAACACCAATAAAGAGATCCAGTGGTTTTTTCAAAGAGAGAGGAGGAGCTTTCAGTGCTGCTAGGTCAACTGCATGCTCTGAATCTTCTGATGTAGGTAGGCCACTGGTAACAACTGATATTAGCTTCAGGTCTCCAGATATCCTAACTTCACTAACCAGCCACGGCTCCAAAGTCTAGAAGGATAACCAACAAAGAAAGCAATTAATGCAAAGAAGCTAATATATACATCCACGAAATGCTGTAACAAAAACAGAAGAATGGAAGAGGTACCCCACGGTATGCAAAAGATGTTATGTGCTTTCCATCAACTGTCATCTGGATTCCCTCCAATCCCACTCTAAGTGTAGCAACAAACAGATGACCTTGCTTAAATGGAAAGTATCTTCTGGTTTTAGATCTTTCCTGAACTACTGATGGTCTCCTTAGGCCTTCATAATGCTTTTCACCCACCCGAGAATCATTTCTACCAACCATGTCATTACACTGATCCAACTCATCCACTGGCATGTAAACTAAAGAGTTATCACCTTATTCTGAAGTTGATAAAAGTAATAAAGAGAAATCATGAGGAAGCCTTAAAAAATTTTATGCTACAAGATTTTCAAGAACAGCGTTGATGACTTGGAACAAAAGCTTAGCCAATGATGATGAACAAATGTGTATCAAAAACTTCCAAGCAATGTCAAGCTTCTTATCAAAGAGAATTAGGTCAAACAAATATGACAAAAAGTCTACAAAATATCTGGGCAAGTACAATTGGAAGCCATGCAAAATTTCTAAGGTAAATCTGGCTTCCCACAAAAAATCCCAGTTTCAACATTCTTGCTAATGGTGAGATGAAATAAGTTGCACGATTGAGGGCAATGTTATCTCATGTATCCTAGAATTTAAAAGTAGTGAGCAGTGAAAATGATCCCACTGATTTATGTTGCACCTGATACCAAAAGAATGTCGCATGCATCCATACCTTTCTTATTTTTTCTCAGGGGCAGGAGATGGACAGCGCTCCTCATCACCCCAATCATGGGCCACGGTCCACGTGTTTTGCACTATCACAGGATCCTCAGTAATCTTATCTCCATGAAGCCTAACATTGTAATGTAAAATAATAGGCGGATCAGGCTCCCCTGGAAGTGCTTCCCCGGTTAAGTCAATACGAAAGTTTCCAAGAAGACCATCCGGAATGCCAACAATTGTGATGGATGAACCCTGAGTCAGGCCACAGGGAAGCCGCAACTTCAAACGTCTTTCTAATTCTGTAGCATTTATTTTGTTTAGAAACTGAGGACATTGTTTGTCTTTCCCTCTCCTATTTGAACTTTCATTTGTATAACCAAGTCTTTCCTCTTTGACAGAAGCCATAAGGCTATCCCATGCATTCCGGGCTTCCTTAATAGCATCCAATCCACTTGCTAAGGTCTGAGTCTGATTAATCGAATGTTTCAACAATTTCCATGTCTGCAAAGAATTTTGCTCTTCTTTGGAAATATTGCTCAAATTAAAGAGACTAAAGGCTATGGCATCAGTTGAAATCACTTGAGAAGATTTCTCTGGGTTTTCAACAGGAGGAGAGAGCGTACTTTGCACCCATTCAAGAGGATTACTTGCATTTGAGAAGGGATTCATCAGATATTTTTTTCCAACAGGACTCGTCATTAGACAATATCTCAGGATCAGCAACATGAATAAGGAGACAATCACCACACCACCATACCATTTCTTCATTCTGCTAAGGAAACAAGTGCATCAAACTTTTCAAACTTAACTGGTGTTGTGACAGCAACACACAGAAAACAAAACTGTTGAAACTAGTTTCTGCAAGGCAAAGCCACAAGCCAGGGTGCTAAAAACCAGGTTAAGACCAATATATCCAGGAAAGCTTGTCAACATCTTCTGTTGCTATAAAACCACAATTGGGGATGGAACTGCAGAAAGATTATTTCATTTCATGGGAATCTTAGATTCTTCCTCATCAGTTATCTGACGGTAAAACCTACAAAGTCTTGCAGCCACATGCTCTAACAGTTCATGTACTCTGCAATCCAGTTGCCACTAAAGCTCTGAACTTCTTCAAGAAATATCGCACACGAGGCTGATAAAGCAAAGCAGAGATTTCAAGATCATTAGAAGTTGATTAAATCGTACAACAACAACAATAACAAGGCCTTAATCCAATTTAATCGGGGTTCCTTAAATTGAGTTGATGAAAAACCAAATGGGACAAAAAAAAAAAAGAAAAAAAAAACACAAAGGCTTCCTTAAAATTGAGTTAGGTTTCCCCGTAAATCTCAAGAAAGTTGGATCAAACTTCAACACGTGCCATCTGAAAACGAGTACCAGTTCCAATTTCCAAACGAATAATTCAACGCAAACAATGCCTTCATTCACCCATTCCCATCTACTCTCATTGGAGACTATTACAGGAAAGTATTCAAACAAACCAAAAAAAAAGTCAAGTGTTCTTCTAGAAAAGTAAAACGCGTCTTCTGTTAGAATTTTCAGCATGGTTTCCGAGAAAATTCTCGAAACTAAAGCACATTCAAACTTCCATACCGCAAACCAAAACCAAAAACAAAAAGATAAAAAAGAAGAATCTTCCGGATTTTCAATCTTAATCCAGCACTCTTCCTCTTTTTCTTTTTTTTTTTTTCCCTCAGGAACCAAACGTGCCTTCCAAAAATCTAAGCAAGAAAATTTCAAAGGCAGATCCGATGCACAGTAAGTAAGCCAATTAATATCTTCGTAAGCTTCCGAGAATGTCAAGGCAATTTAGAGTTAGCAAGTAACGGAAGTAAGCTACGAAATTACTAACCTTTTTTCTTTATTCCGTTTTCTCGGAATCAGAGTGGTTCTGCCGACAAAGAAGAAGAAGAAGAAGAATGCCGAGAAAGTGACGGAAAATGGCAAGAGAAAATATTAATGGTCTTTGGCAAGCAGTCTCTTTAGGACGAAGAAAACAAGAGAGAGAGAGAGGGGGGGGGAGGATGAGGAAGTTGGTGTCGTTTTGATGGATCTGTGTTTTGCCGTTTGTCGTTTTGAAACTAAACGGGTCTTCAACGGTGGGCAAAGAGGAAGAGAACGAAGACTTGCTTTGCTTTTTTTTTTTTTTTTTTCACTTTCATTAACTACTATTACATCCATTATTACCATTTTTTTAAACAGAAAAAATATGTTTCGTAAACATTTAATTATGATATTATATATATATATATATATGTGTGTGTGTGTGTTAAAAATAAAAATTATTTATTATTTTTATTTGATGTTTAATAAAAATTTATCATTCAAAATTTATTTAATTTAGATAAATACTTTTATCCTTAACTTTATTTTTATTAGTATCATTTTTCTATTCGATACACAAAATATTTCTATTTGACCAGTCGTGGGGGGCATTAATTGGAAAAAAGGCTGACTGTTGACCGAAGGCCGACCATGGGCGGACTGGTCACCGCATGAATTGCAAAATAAACCGAGTTTGGTATACACGTGGCTATTTCTTGTTGGATGCTATAAGACACGAAACGTTGTCCGAAGTTTACAATTTGCTTGCACGTATCGCAATTCTCCGTAGAGAGCCATGTAATCTCCATTTGTTTCTTTCTTTCTTTTTAATTTTTTAACTAAAAAGGACAATATTTCTCGTTGGACAAATGAAACTGTACTCAATATTTCATTAGGTCATTGTATTGAGAACTTTTTAATTTGATATATTGTATCAAAAAATAAAAAATTTTATTTAAAATCATTACTATTTAAACAGTGAGTGAGTCTTTTTTGTGAAAAATATTAATAGATAATTCTTACTTTGGATCTTAAAAAATAAATTATTTTTTCTCATGCTAAAAACAAAAACACACATCATACCAGTGCCGGCCGAGTTGGACCTTTTCCTTTTCTTCTCTCTCTCTCTCTCTCTCTCTCTCTCTCTCTCTCTCTCTCTCTCCTTTCTTGCCTTGTACTTTAGTTTTCCCAAAGATCTCTACTTCACATGCCACATGGAGCCAGTTTGTCCAGAGTTGGATTTCATTAAGACGACGACGGCTGTTAGTTTTTTTTAACTTTTGGGTGAAGCCACGGACAAGAAGAAGTCGGTCGGTGTGGGGGATCCATGCCGCAAATGGAAATCACCAATGACAGCTAACAATAAGCCGACGACTTGAAACATCATTCAACTAACGTTGTATTTATAGTTCTTTGCCTCAATCGGGAGAAGTAATCCTTGTTAATTTGTAGAGAAAATCTTACCAATGAGTTTTAACACACTACTGGTATTTAATTATTTTTAAAATATAAATAACACTCATATTAAACTATGTCACTTCCTATTATTTTTAACATAATCTTTTCGAATTTAATAGAAAAGAAATTTATACTTTATCTTTTTATTATATATATATATATATATATATATATATATATTTGTGCTTATTTTAATAAATGAAAATTTTCATTAAAGTAAATGTCTGAACGTATAAAAGTCAAATTTAATATGAATTCATATTTTTAATTTTAATAATAAATTATATATTTGTAACTTTTTTTATATTTATAATAATTCATCCAAAGATGAGAAAATTGTAATTAATGGTGCTGATTGTTTGAGCGTGGACCTCTGGCCGACGTCCACCGTCCCTCTTAACCCTTTCAGATTAAAGCCTACGGAAGCGAACACAAACGCAGACGCCCCGTAGGCAGGCAGGGAACAAAGCCCAATTGGTTATGTCACCCAACATGTAGAATTATTATCCAGTAGGAACAAAACGAAACAATGGAATTCAGTCACCAAACCAACCACTAAATTTTGCTCTATTATTGTTATTATTAAGAGTAATGTTAATATAAATGCATTTTTATTAATAAAAATATTTTATGAGTGTTTAAAAATTATTTATTTTAATAAAAATAATATCGATAACAAATAAACAATTTTATAATATTTAATATTATTATATTATTAATAAAAGCCATGACATTTGTCGTAAGAACATCCTTAGGAGTCAGAGGCCCCCTAATTCGGCCCGTTTAAAAAAAAAAATAAAAACAGAGACCCAATAGGTCCGATTAGGGAACCGAACCGATGGTCCCCCACAATTGCGGTTTCTGTCAATGGGCTTTCCAGTTTTTAGGGTAGCTTCTCGGCTCTTGTTTCCCTCAAGACATGGAGTATTAGTGTTTCACGAGCAATTGGTCTTCTTTACATATACTTGTATGAGATTCTAATTCTTATTTCAAATTTTAACGATAATTATTAATGGTAGAAGTCAAATTTATTTTTTTTTTAAATTACAGTAAACAATAATTACATATTAGATTCTATATTGAATTCTGAAAAGAAATCAAAAAGGAATTTGAATTCATTGCAAACTATAGCTACGCTGCCTTTCTATATATATACGTGGGGGGGGAGCACAACAGGATGGTAGCGCATAATTAGCAATAATAGAAGTTGGTAACGCTTGACAATGGCTTCCACTGAAGAAGAGCGGGAGACAAAGGCTTTAATTGAAGAAGCAGTGGAGTTTATACTGAGCATGGAAGAAAGCAACCCTTTTGCTGTCTTAGCTGATGAGGGGGCTGTCGGTACATCAGAAACTTTGCAACGACGGGAAGCAAAATCTTCCCGCTCATCATCATCATCAACGAAGACACAGAAGGAGAAGAAGGAAAAGAAGAAGAAACCACAGATGAAGGGAAAAGGGAAAAAGTAGAGTTTAGTAGTCATTTTTTGCTCTTTTTTTTTTTTTTTTTTTTTTTTTTGATTTTGTTTTGATTCAAAATTTAGTCGTAAGACTTGATTCATATTTTATAATTATATTAAATATCTTATTAAAAGTTCAAGTTGCAGCATAATAACTTATCAATCTACTGTTCTAATAGTAGAGCTGCTAGAATCTTAGTCGTAATGCTCGGATTTAAAATCATGCTCTTGGCCAATCAAACAAAATAAAAAAATCCTACAAACAAGATATACCAGATTGATTTTTTAGGGAAAAAAACATATTTGCTCCTCCGATAAGTTTTTATTTTAAAAGATTATGACGCTGGTACGTCCGTTGCGCGGGAAGTTTCAGCGCCACAAGTAACTCTACGTGCATTGTCTTGAGGTACAATTATAAAAAAAAATTAAATTTTACTATTTAATATCATAAAGTTGACTATTATCTAAATATAGAAACATTAATAAGTTCACTATAACAGTACTATAAAATACAACTACTATATATATATATATATATATATATATATATATATATATTTTTTTTTTTTGTTTACTTCAAAAAAAAATTTAAGTTCTGAAGTTAGGATTTATGTCTGATAAATGTCTTTTATGTGAAAAAAAGAAAAAGAAAAAGAAATTATAAGGGTCCAAGTAGATAATTGTGATATATGAAAATAAAATAAAATAAAAGAGTAACAAGGTAGTTTGATTTACACAATTTCAAATTCACTATTATTATTAAGCAAACCCATAACCATGAATGGCTATTATTTAATTAGTTTATTATACCTAACATTAATATTATTTCACGAATTGATTTTGTTATAATGCCAACAGTAAGAAAGGAATACATAACACAGAGATGTAATGCTAATCCTCCCCAGTCGCTCAGACCAATTAATAACGTAAAATAAGTCTAGAACTTGGCAAATTGAACACGAGACTTACATCTCCCCTTTGGTAGCAACGGACATTCGATAAATTCCGATCCAGATGTGTCCACACACAAGAAAATCTGGTAGAGCTGAGTATGTTTAGATTCATCGACATTGCACTCTATGCCAGGAGTAAATCCAATAGCCCCCTTTATAGCTTCTTCAATGCTGTCTAAATCATAAAACTCATCGTCTGGTTTAATTCCTGCAAGTTTATTTTAGCACAAAAGGTGTTAGAATTTGGGAACCATAATGAATTGAACGTCGAGATCAGAATTATAAGTTTCAGGTCGAGACCAATAAGTCAAAATTGAAACTAGTTATTGAACTGAAAAAGGTGGCGGGGTCAAGGATCAATGGTTTTACACGTTACTGGGATCATGAATAACGTGGCGGAAATTATAACTATTGTTGGTATCCAATATCGCACTAATGTTCGCGCAGCATTGTGGTAATAGACTGCAAATTTAGAGCCCTTGATCGGGATCCAGGACATGGTACCTGCATTCTGGAGTGCTTGGAGAAGGTTGGCTTTCTGCTTCAGCTTGAGAGCTGCTTCAAAGTAGTCGTGCTGGTCAAGTTCTGACTCGGAGCACGTCCCATGCTTTTGCCATTCGTGAGACCAGAACCTAAAACCATCGCTGCTGGGGCAAGATAGTGACGGCCAATGCTTTTGCATGCTGGAGGTCAAGTCTGAAATCTATTACACATGACGCACAACAGGAATGATATGAATATGAATGCGTATATTATAACAATTTAAGTGAAATTAAGTAGTGCTCCCTAATTCACTTCTTCTTTGTATTTGCTTCTATGTAAGTGCCATTTTAAATAAGCTCAAAATATAGGTTTTTTTTTTCCAATTTTTTTTTTTTACTCAAACACCCTAATAAATAAAATTTAATCTAACTTTCATTTACATAATTTTTTTTGTGTGTCAATTAAGAATTATATAGTAAACAGAATTTTCTTTATTTTTATAAATTTTATATCATTTTTAATTAAAAAGACTATTTACATAAAATTCAGTTATTCTTTTAGAGCAATCAATTTATAAATGTATAAACGCGTTGCATATTGTGGCCTATCATTTATTTTAGTAGCAAACAGTAAGGTCAAACCCATAATTTTGCTTAGTTTAAAACTAAAATGACTTGAATCAGTTGAAAAAACATGAAATAATCAATTTACCTGTTTAGTTTCAGATTTTCTTTTTCTTCAAATTGTGCTGATTTAAATCAAGTATATCATGTAATTCTAACAAGAAATTAGACGACGTGAACATCTATATGAGATATATCGAGGTTATACAGCTTTAAATAATTTAGTTGAGCAAGCCTAGTGCTCAACATACTGCGGTTGTACTCGTTTTTATAACATTATCAGAATAATATCGCACTAGTTGATGATAAAAGTTATTATTTGGATAATTAGAATGGACTTTCCGACCCACAAAAAAAAAAAAAAAAGAGAAAAAACAAAGAGATATCACAAACATGTAAGTTCCATTTAAATTTTTCAAATGAGAATTAACCTTTAACATCTTAATTGAAAATTTTCGAGTTGAAGATTTATTGCAAAACCCTAACGAATTTTACACTCTGTTCTAATGTTACTAAGTTTAATTCTACCCATCACCAAACTATTTTTTCTTTATTATAAAAAGAGGATAATGCACATATAAAGATTCAAACCTTAATCGAGTTTGAGTAGAAACACTGCTAAATTCGCATATCAAGTGTTAGGAACTTTAAATTGAAGGCTATATTTCCCTAAAATTCGTACTTTTCATTGTTTTGGGGGCCATGCACAAGCTTCTTCATAGTTCCCTCCCCGTTCTTAGAGACAAAGACCCTTCCTTTGAAAAAGCCACTATCTGTACTTTGTGGAAAGTTATTGAAGAGGGCAAGAAAATACTTCTTGTGCGTTATCCTTTGAAAAAAGTTCAGACTTCAGAAAACGTACGCATCAATATTTTCGGATTTAGATTTGCCAAAAAAAAAAAAAAACAAAAAACGAAGAAGAAGAAGAAGAAGAAAAGAAAATCAATAGGTGCAAACATCAAATTAATGGGCCCATGTAAATGTCTCTTGTAACCCTCAATATTCTATATTAATCTACAATTGATTTAAAAAATATATATATATATAGATCCACAAACCCAATAAAGCATTAATTGGCCCCTTAATGAAGGGAAGTTACAGAATAGTTATCAACGAAGCATTGACTTAATTTTCTGACAGCAGACAGCTATTTTTCTTGTGTTGCAGGTTAATTATGCTAGCCATTCGGTCCTATAGCTATCCGTCAACCGGAGACTTGCACTGAGAAACTAAATAAAATACAGATTAATGTTCAATGCCCAAAAACAATTTTCACATTTTCAATTTAAGCAAACGTTCAAATCATCTGCAACATATATATAAAATTCATGGGTTTTGTCTTTCGTTTGTAGATGCTCCTGGAGTGGAAGTTACATTGGTTCCAATTAATTTATTATTGTTTCCATTTGAATTTGTTATGTATCAATCAAAAAAATATAGAAAAATATGAGAAACAAGATTAAAGGATAAGATAGACAAGATAAGATCAAAATCACTAATTATAATTAATTGTTATAATTTAAAATTTTTTTAACTATCGTCTCATTCATCTTATTTACTAATTTTATTTATTTATTTTTTGACTGAACTCATTATTTTTGTATTAAAAAAAAAAGTCTTGGGTTGCAAGTACTTTTACCTGAGATTTCTGCAATGGGCTGTCGGGGTTGCAGTTTCTTGGGTACCCGCCGTCCTTGTAGTTAGGCCAAAGGCCATGGATGCCAAAATCTGCTGCTGGTTTCCCAGTCTTTGGATAACAACAGCTATGCTGTGTGTCACAGTATGATCCAGGCCACTGAAATGAAACCATGATATTTATATATAATTGACATAAAGATAATAATAACTAATCTAGAGACCTATGTTTATGTTTAATTTGAAGCTTGAAAATTAATATCAATAATATATCAAAAAAAAAAGAAAACAATGATGAACCCAAAGAAGGATGAACATATGTATATATGTCCAGCGACTATTAGGAGAACAAGATCTCACTAACCTGTTGAACGAAGTAGAAGAAATCGAAGTCTTGGGAGTTGACACAATTAAGAGCCGAAAGACACTGCAGCAATATCAAAAGGTTCACAAATATTGAAAAGTTTGCTTTCATGGTGTGCAATGTCTCCTTTTCCTTTACTCATAGAATTTGCCGATCAGAAGTTGCTTCTGAACATATAGGGTATGAGAATGTGAGTGTGTTACCATTGGGTCCGTTCTCTTATATTTATAGACTTTAATGAAAACATGTTACGGCAAATTTAGAAGGAATATGCGTTATGGAATGTGCGGTCCAACTACCACAGTGCAGTTCTTTATTAAGGATAAATGTTCAAGAAATTCTAAATTTTTAGTATTTTTTCTAATTAAATACTAAATCTCTTGAGTTTTCAAAATAAGTTTTAAATTTTAAATTTTTATTACATATAAATTCTGTTTTAGGTAGAATTTGATCAAATTATTGGACAAGTAATTTGAATTAATAAAGATTATATAAAAGAAAGACGAAAAGATGTACAAAAAAAATATTCATGTGCATATTTTGTTAATTTTTTTTTCACATATAAAAAGATAAAAAAATCTCGAATTTTTTTATTTCATTTTCTCCAAGTCATTAGGAAATGAATTAAAATTCTTGTCTTTTATATATTAAAGAACGGAGAAAAACATAACAAAATATATTTTTATGGTATATTGTGAGAAGGTATCCGTAAGGTTAAATTATTTATATAATAGTTTAGATAATTTTTATCAAATAAAAAAGAAAAAAATCGCATGAAATAAAAATCTAATGTTAAAAATTGTTTTGAAAACCTAAAAAATTTAAAATTTAATTGTAAAAATCCCTGAAAATTTAAGATTTCTTAAAAAAATTATTACTTCTTTACTGCTTGCTTGCTTGTTTGCTTGTTCTATAGTCCCTCCATCAATCTCTCTCTTATTTAAGTAGAAAGGAAATGGCATTATAAGTTGCGTTACGTAAGACTTCTTTTTCCTTTTTTTTAAAGATAACTTTTTACTAAAGTTTAAGCCAATTAAAATAGTCCCTTGTTCTTCATTTGCAGCCTTTAAATTATTTACAACTCTCACCCTGACGTTCCAATTTTATTTAAAGTGATCACAATTAAGTTGGAATATTTGTAAATTCAATAAGGGTTTGGTTTTTTTTTTTTTTTTGGTAAAAAAGAAAAAAACCCAAGTTTATAGATTGCAAGTTTTCATGCCTCTAGATTCGTGGTCCATTTAGTATTTTATTTAAAATACAATTAATCTATCATAATCCAATCTTGTCCAAGTGAATTGAATTTGACCATCAAGAGCTGACCCACTTTCGTTTCTGTAAACTTTAATTGTGCAAATTTTCCTCTGGTTAAAGAAACATTTTAGCGATGGGCGACGTCTTTTCATGGTTTTTCCAATATTTAAAAATTAATTGAAACCCCCATGGACACTAATAATTCATTGCGTAAAGACTTTACACTAAAGCTGTAGAAGCGGTAACGCCTACAACCCAAGCGTCCTGAACCCGTAGGCCCCCCCGATTCGAAGCAATTTGCTTAAAGTTAAAGAGTTTCATTGGCATGCCAAGCCAATTATATTATTATTATTGCTGCTATGGCGCTGTAATGGAGTAGATGGTGATCGGGGCGGTGAGCTGGTTTTTGGCAATGGAATTCGCCAATTCATTTTGCAAGTTACTTTGTTTCTCATCCTTTTCCAAGGTTTTCTGCACAGGATAATGATATTCGTCCCGATTGATTTAATATTCAGAACTACCTTACAAGAATAATTTTTTATTTTGTGTACATAAATCTAATTTGACAAAGTAAAAAAGATAAAAAGAAAGTAACGTCCGATAAATTTTTGTTGTTACGTTTTGCAACTCATTATTTGGCGATCATAATTGATAGGTTCATGTTTGTATTGGGCCTAAAAATCTATGGGAAAATCTAAAATAACACAAATTTAGTAAATTCAAATCGACATAAAAAGATTTTATAGCACATTCTTATATTTTTATATTATACTGACGTGCACTAATGCAATACAAATTTTTTAAAAAAAATTAATATAATTTTTTTATATTCACTTTAATCTACTAAATTTGTGTTCACATAATGATTTCCAAAATTAGTGCATTTTATTTCCTATTGCTTTCGCAATCAGAAGAAAAGCAACTGGGAAAATTCGTGCCTTACACATTCACAAAATGCAAGCTCTAGTTACTTATGGAGGAGCATTGAAGTTGAGCGTAATCATATCCAATAATCTTAGAGAACCTTTTCTATGGGTCCATAGGCATATCTTCGCCAGTCATTGAGATGTCTCAACTCACAAAAATCTTATATTATGAAGTTTTTCAAGTAAATATCAGATGTATGCAATGAATATTTCCGATAGCCAGACTTAGAGCTTAGGACCTCTCCCTGAAAAAATCTTCCCACTACAACAATACTTGATGGTGCCACAAATACCATCGAACGGAGGGAGTTTTGCATTATTCATAGTGATTGTGTGAATCCCAAAGGCAAACCTTGAGAAAGAGAACAATTGAACCGCCCAACAGGATTTTCTGGTTTCCAAACTATTCAAACGGACTAAACACTTGCATGATAAGTGCATTAGACTCTCCTAAGTGCATTGAGATTTCCCCTGGTCCAGAGTTCACATTGGTTGGTTAAGGCAAAAGACCAAATTGAATTCAACAAGATGACTACATGATGACAACAGAGTGACGCATAACCGTAAGTGGATATCCATAGTCCTAGATGAATGGAACTGAATACTAGGCTAGGCCTAGCTGTGAACCACCCCCCTGCTCCTGCTGGAAATTTTTCAATGTTAGAGCCAGACTTCTTGATGCAAAGACACGGAATTTCCGGAGCTGGCTTGCTGGTACCAAAGGACAAACTCTCCAGCCCCTGCAGTGTAGAGAGCTCTCAATCTGGTGTTGCGCTTTTTCCTGTACTTGAAAAACTAAAGATCGTAGAATTATACAGGAATTTTTGCAAAATTATGGGATGTCTTGATTTTAAATAACAGGAACAACATTAATAGATAAAACAGTGTGTTTGGTAGAATATAATGAAATGCAACGGAGTATAAGCGGTCGAATTTTATTCACAAGTTTGCAATGAAATTTGAGCACGACCGAACTACATTATCCAACACCCAAATGGTTTTTCCTAAGGCTCCCGACTGTGAGAGTTTGCTTTTGTTTCATCTTTCTAATTGTGATCTGTCTGAGAGTTCCATTTACCATGAATCGACTGTTGGCACTGCAACCTTAGTCATCATAAACACAAGGGGTCAACAGGATTTTGGTAGCATTTTTTTATGTGAAATTTTGTTAAGAAGGTAACTTTTCAGTTCCAATCTGATTGTCAGAACCCATTTGAGCTCATAAAATAAGTATTTATTACAACAAAACACAAAATGCATGTCCTATGATGGTGAAGGAATGGAGGAAAAATGATAAAAAATACCTAGTTTGTTGTGCTGCATGTGAATGCTTTTAGATACCGACAAGGAGACAAACTTTGATGAGAACGTGCCAGACTGTCAGTTGGAACTTTCTCTTCTTTGCCTCAATCCTGTTTGGGTTTCTGCCTTGAGCTCAATTTAGTGGTGTCTAGACTCTCAATTCTCGAGAAAAGGCCAATGCAGCTGCCATAGTCACAACAGGCAGCAATTTTGGTTCCGCAAGTTCTACTACCAGTAATCCCCGCAAGAGCATCTCCCATCTTTGAAATGATGAAATCGTTGGACATCTCTAAGAATTATTTCCCTGTCAAATATCAGTGATATAAATTTAGCAGCAGAATGACAATCCCCGCAGACTCGAAGATTCTTCACCACACGGATTGTTGTCCCAGGTGGAGTGCTTAGGAGCCCCAAAGCAATCGCCAACTTTTCACTATGATATCTAAGAATTATCTCTTTATCTTCTTCATCCATGTCAGCATGAAAGACGAGAGAAGTATCGGGCACATATCCAACCAATTTTAATTCCTTCACCAGTTCGTCAAGTGCCCGATGGAGAGCTGTAGAAACGTAATGCACTCCATCCCCAGAGAAGAATTCATGCACGGTGTTATTTATCTCTATAGAGCTACACCCAGGGATCTTCCCCACCCCTCTCTGAATCATTATTTTCTTTAAACAATGCACGTCTTCCCATCTCCCAGACCTTGCATACAAGTTGGACAAAATCACATAGTCCCCACTATGAGTGGAGTCTAGCTCAAAAATTCGCTCCATCACCTTCTTCCCTAATTCCACATCACCAAGGCTACTACAAGCAGATAACAAAGTCCGCCAGAGTATGGCCGTGGGCTTGATCGGCAATTCTTCTATGAACTTATAAGCTTCATCTAAATGTCCAGCTCGACCTAGCAAATCAACCATACACCCATAATGCTTGATGGCAGGAGCAATCCCATACTTGCCACTCATAATATTAAAATACTTTCTACCTTCTTCCACTAGTCCAGTATGGCTACATGCATACAAGAGCCCTATAAATGTAATGTCATCAGGTTGCACTCCTGCCCTTGTCATATCTTCAAACATAGATATAGCTTTATGAACTTGTCCATGTGTAGCATATGCCACAATCATTGCAGACCAAGCCTGCGTATCTCTGGCACTCATGCTCTCAAAGACTGATACGGCATCATCCAAGCTCCCACACTTAGCATACATATCAATAAGTGATGTATTAACCTTCACATGGTTATCGAATCCTTTCTTCTTAACATACTCATGTATCCACTTTCCTAAATCCAATGCCCCCAACAAAGCACAAGAAGATAAAACGCTAAGCATAGTAATGTGTGTAGGCTTAAGTTCTGTTGCTTGCAATTTGCGAAACAATGACAATGCCTCATTAGGCATACTACTTCGAGCATAAGCCGTTATAATAGCATTATAAGGAACAACCCCAGGTTCCAAAATTTTATCAAACACACGCCGGGCTGCAGCCACATCACCACACTCGGTATACAAAATTATAAGCGTAGGACACAGATAAACATTGTCACTTAAGCCAACTTTAATGGCAAAGCAATGCAACTGTTTCCCTTCTTGCAACGCTTCAGCACTAGCACACGCTTTAAGCAGCGAAGGGAAAGTATAGTCATCCGGAAGAAGACCGTCTTCGAGGGCACGAACAAAGAGAGAGATGGCTTTGAGTGGAGTGTTGGAGCGGGAATATCCGCGAGCCACGGTGTTAAAGAGGGCAATGTCTGGCTGGGGATATTGGTCGAGCAGGTGGCGTGCGTGGTCCATAGAGGAGGAGCTCGGGCGCCGAGTACAGAAGTTGAGGACCTTGGCGAGGATGTAGAGGTCATTCTGGAGGTGGGTTTTGATGGTTAAGGCTTGGATTTGCTTGAGCTGTCTGAGAGAGGTGCACTTGGGTAGCAGAGATAGAGGGAGGCTTGGCTGAGTTTTGGTGGTGTCATGGGTTTTGTGTACCGTGGGATAGCCTGGAGTTTTTGGCAGTGGAGATGGAGCTGCCGCCATTTGAATGGGGTGTGTGATTGATTGAGGCTGAGCTGTGGAGGGAAAGGCCTATAAAGGACAACAAACATTTTCTTTCTTGCCCTCGTGGGACCATAACGGTTCGTCCTATCAACCACCAACAACCATAAAATAACCTGCATTCATATTAAAATAACCTATCAGTCATATTGACCACTTCCAAGAACTTGGAGAAGCTGAAGAGATCAAATTCTACCGCCGCCCTACTTTCAACTCCTAGAATTAGGTAATCGTAATGGTCATTGATACACCTATTCTCTCTTCTTTTTTCTTACCCCAAAAAATAAAATAAAACATATTTTATTAAATTAATTAATTTGTAAATAATTTTTTAAATTTTAAACTTAATATCTTATATTTATTGCAACTTCTTATTTTATATTTAAGGTTGAGTGATAGTGGATCTCTTTTTTTAAACTTAACTCACCAAATCTTAGTTGAAAATAAAAGTCATTAAGGAGGCAATTCAGGAATAATGGAGTTCGCTTCCCATTAATTTCTGAAAGTGGATGTTTGGGATAAGGGCATATGAGAATAATTCCTCTAGAATTTTTGCCTTGGGGGTCCTGGATAATTTGCCTTAAAAATTAATTGAGACACAATTAAATTAGCCCTATATTAGACTTAAAATTAGCAAATTATGTATAAAACTAAATTTCTTTTTTCTAGAGCTTAGAAAGCACAACCATGCCTCTTCTTCTTCAGAGAAAGCACTTGTGTCCACAAATTAATTTGATCGTACAATAAACTTAGTTTTTGAAACATTAGCCTTCAAAAAAATAATTAATAATGCTGAGTTAAGTTTTAAAATTAGTTTTAATTTTTTTATTTACAATTATTTGATTTTGATGATTAATTTTTTGATCTCTATGTATACACATGTACGCACACTGAAATAAATTTTAAATTTTATTTATGATTAAAACCTCTTTTCTAAAAAAAAAATAAAAGTGTAAAATTGTTCACTTGTTAACCCGTCAAATCATCATATTGAGTTAATTAATTAATTATTTAATTCATACTTCACTTTAATTCTAAATTAAAATTAAAAAATGGTTCATTTGCAAAATCAATTTAATTCAATATTATTATTTAGTATTTTTATTTTTAAACTTGAAACCAAAAAGGAAAAACAAATAAATAAAGGAAAAAGTACTAAAAAAATACCCACAGCAAGGATTAAAAAAGAAAAAAGAAAAAAAAAAAGAAAACTTTTTTATTTTGAGCTTTAAAAAAAAAAAAAAAAACAAGTACAGGACTGACTTAAAAGCGTTGGAATTCTAGGACACCTCAACAACAATGTTCACCTTCTACGCCTGAAAAGGAAAACAGATTTGCCCCATCCCTGCACCCCACCCCGCCACCCCACGACGTTGTATAGGGAGATCCTCGGAGACTCAGTTTTAGGTTTTGCTTTCCCTTCTGTTCACTTCTGCTTTTCACTCTCCAAGTAGCATTCGGTATCCTCTCTGTTATGCTTTACTATGATCTTTGCACTCGATTTTCTCTCTCTTTTTATATTTATTGTTCTTTTGCCTGTTTCCATAACTCTTTGATATTTATTACCATATCTGAGGTTGAGTTTTTATATATATATTACAGAAAGAAAGAAAGAAAGAAAATATAATGTTCTTGTTTTCTTTTATGAAAAAAAAAAAAAAGCGAACCTTTCAAAGTAAGCATCTTTTTTTTTTTTTTTTTTTAATGCAAATCATGGGCCGAAGGGCTTGAATTGCTGCATTACAAAATGTGATATGTTCCTTCTTGTTTCCTTACATGTTGCAGTGCTCAAAATGGGGTTTTAATGAGCTAGGTGTTTTCTTTTCTGGGTACACAAAACTGCTGCAGATGACTCTAAAACATAGAAGGAATATTCAAAACCTCGCACGAAATGAGAAAGTTTCGATTTTTAAGGAAAAGAATGGAACTCTGGGTGAAGGCCAAGTGCAAGAGTTGATTGGAATGTCTGGGTTGCAGCAAAAGTTGAATTTAAGTGAAGATGATCAGCAATCTGACGAGGAGCAAGTAAATGATGAGAAGAAGATCACTTGTGGAGGCAATCAACGTCTTCTGATGCTTGCACGTTCTGCTGAACTGATGTTGGAATCTGACGATAGCTCTGATAGAGGGCATGGAAATTCTGGAACATCTGGAGGTTAGTACCTTTTTCCTTTTTTTAAAATTTTTTTTTACAATATTAATAATTGTTGTTTTTTCCTATGGTAATTCTGATTTTTAAGCGACTGAATGGTGTTTTGCAAATTTATGATCAGAACAACATTGTGGTTGGATAGAAAGTGCTAGTGATGCTGCAGCTGCAGGTCTGTGATTTATTCCGACTCAATTTTGTACATACCCCTCCTTGGAGTTATGTTTATTTGAAATCACCTTTCAGATGCTAGACCTTTTGAGAAAAAAATTAATGGGATGACTGCAATTGATCAAGTTATAAGTGAACGAGTTGGGTATCTTTGGAAAGGAAGAACTCCTCGCTTAACCCAAATCAAAGTCTTGCTCGATTAAAAGATGAATTGCCGGTACAGCAGATGATTGGAGAGTTTGAAATTGAGCACTTGGGAGGAAGAAGAGTCCGTCTGACAGAAATTCGATGTCTAGCCCGGTTGAAAAGTCAGTTAGTGCAAGAAGCATCTCAATTGAGGACAGAAAAATGTTTACATGGGAATTCACAGGGAAGAACAGTTCGTTTGAGTAAAATTAAGCATTGTGCAAGATCTAAAAACATTTTGCTAGTGCAAGAAGCAATTGAGGACTCCACACACATGTGCCTAGATTCACAAACATCTCAAGGTAAATTTGCTTGGAAATTTATGGAAGTCTTACAGAAAGGCATGCCTCACTTTGGAGGACTTCTGTTATTCATATATGCTGATATTAGGAGTGTGAACATGATCCAATTACTTGTAGGCAGGTTTGAAAAGAACTGTCTTATTCATGTTAACTAGAACCTCATGCTATAGTTGGATCTCTCCCTAATCCTCATCTATACTGATGTCTAGCTTCTCCCCTGCCAACACGCTTATCATGTTATCCATCTGCCATTGTACAGATAATCAGACACAAAAGATCATTGCAGAAATATTTGGAGAAGAAGAGAGCTTACAAGAGGTTGACTTTTTTTTATTTTCTTTTCTTTCACCTTAATGTTCATGTTGTCATGATTTCTTGTCAAGGTGTTCTTTTTTTTTTTTTCTGGATTTGGGATTTTTCTTCAATTTTTTCTTTTCGCAGGCTTTTCCTTTTTAGAGGGGGGGTGAGGGGGTTAGGGAGGAGATGTTCTATTTATGAGTTGAAATCATGGAAATTCATGTGGCATCTGCCATCTTCCCACCTACTTGTATGTTACATATTTATCAATGGGTTTGATGTCAGGGTGATATATTTGCAATGAAGATCTCCTGCTTTCCTTGTTGAAACATACATCTGTTGTTTTCTTTCAAATTTTCACTCTCTCAATTTCTCCTGAAATCATTATACATGATGATCTTCTCAGGGGACAGTAGGTTTTCAATACTGAGTACCAGATGTGCTAATGCTTAGCTTCTTTTATTATAAATTTGCATCAAATATTACTAGGTGCAATAGACTCTTGCCTTCTCAACTTCCAGTTTTCTGGATTTTAATTATAAATTGGTGCATTTCAACAAATCTGGTACAACCTGTCAGTGTCAATGTTAGCAGCATTGTGTACTTGCAACCATTGTATGCGCTTGCTATCAAAATTTAGTATACATTTGAATCAAGTTTGATTTTAATGCAGGTGAACGTGAGGCAATTGTAATGCCTGGCTGCACAGCTGGCTAAAGTTAAAAGTTACTTTTTGTGTATCCTAAGGCTGATACAGCGAAAGGAGGAGCTGATAAGGGCTATAGGTTAACCATTGGTTATAGATACCGCAGGGAAAGATCTTTTTGATATTCAGGATGGAAAATGTTACTAGTGCCTTTTCTTCTTGTTAGACGGACATGGTAGGGCATCAAGCCATTAATGTAAATTGTTGCAGTAGTCGTTTGATACCTTTGATTTCCTAGAATTTTCTCCTTTGGCTTCTGGTCCATTTTTGGTCTTATTCCAAATATGTTATGTCTTAGCTTCTTCCAAACTGAGATTTTGAAGAGAGGCTACTTGAAGTGGAAATGGGATGAGAGTTGTCAAAGTTGACTATTCTTGAGCACAATTATCCGGTGTGTAGCTCGTAAACTTTATGGTGATTGCAGATAGTTTAAGCAAACGTAAATTATGTACAGCAATTCTAGAATTCATGTCATATAGATCGGGGTTCTAACATGTTCATACAAGGAGAACTGCTGGCAAGTGTTTGGGTGTTAGTGCCTCACAACGCATGTCTGAACTCCGTAGAAGTAGTAGTCTTTCAGTCCCTCTTGAAATTGGGATGGGAAAGTGATGGATGTGGAAATCATGAACCATATCATAAAGAAGAATGACTGTGATTGCATCATCTTATAACTGAGATATGTGCCCCCAAAAATAAAAAAAGAAGTCTTACAACTTAGTCTAATCGTCGTATAATTTGCGTAGCATGTAGATGTTCTCGGTACTTCCCTCAGACACGGTTATCAGCCCTGTTTCAAACCTCTGCGCAATTTATTCTGCTACACTTCACCCTCCTTTGCAGGTTTGGATGCTTTGAATTAAAGGCGACTAACTATGTTTTTAACTGCAGTGTATGTACCTGCCGTCCCAACAAAGGTCGCTACGAACATTATCCCTATTATTGCCACCAACTCGAATCGAAAACTTTTAGCAGCCTTGTTGATCCTAAGATAGCACGAACATGGTAGCAACATTGACACGGTGATGCAAAGAAATGCACCTGTGAAAGACATTACATAACCAAACGGAATGATTAATGCCACAACCGTTGTGCTGATCACAATTACTGATCTGATGCAGATGCTCGCGAGTTTGCTGTCGCAAAAGGCAACGGAATCCTCAATAGCCGTAGCAATTGGGGTGATTATAACTGCATACTTGGTTAGGGGATTCACTAGAGTAGTAAATATTGCTATTTGTGTACTGATTTTTCTGATGGGAAGGTTTAATGTCACTTGAGATTTCAAATGTTCTCCATACATGAGATAGCCCAGGATTGCCATGGACCCGTAAGCGACACTGCTCATAAGAAAACAGACAAGCAAGACCTGTAGTAGAAGACAAACATAAAGGTAAGAATAATATATTACCATAACAGAAAATAAATTCATCGTCCTGTTAAATGCATGATGTTACAGTTTCTCTTACCTTGGAGAATTGACTTCTATCTTTCATGGAATTGTACAGTGTGGGGAAAACCGAATGACCACAATAGCAAAAGGTAAACAAGCTGATTGTAGTAGGCAATCCTTCCCAATTGAGGAGCACACCTCTTTCAAAGAAGCCCACACCATCAACTACACCCACCCACCAAACGCAAAAGACCAGCAAAACAGATGCCAAAACGCCACCAGCAGAAACATAGGCTAGAATACCAAGACTCCTCAACCATGTTGTTGGTAACACTAGAAGGGCAGTTAGCAGGACGAAGCCTTGTCTGCCTCCAACTTTTAGTCCACCAACTTTGAAACCCATGTTTGGAAACAACTTATCTAGATTGTCGCCTTCTAGTATCAGAAACTCCACTGCTGCAAAATATAGCTCAAGATACATGAAAATAGATGCTAATGCCCTTCCCTTGTATCCAAAAGCTCGCTCCCCAATATCAGGATAAGATTTGATTGTCGGGTCGGAATCCATACAACGTTTTAGAAGTAACCCTGTGTACCAACAGAGAATAGCTACTAGAAAAAGCAGTATTAAACTCAGCCAACCTCCCTGAGAGAGTGCAAATGGGATCGATAGTATGCCGACACCTGCAAATGAAGTGTTAGCTTATATTAGTCATTAGCACATGCAAAACTTGTTTTAATGTAGTATGTAATTCTAAGGCACGCTTTAAAGTGAATTAGTTTATGAATGTTCGTGTATGGAGTTTGATGGGTAGTAAATGAAGTTGGTTTACAATATGGGCTCTTGTGTGATGAGTTGTGACCTTTTAAGAATTATAATCAGAGTTCATGAAAGGACGAAGATAAACTAAAATGGAGGACATATTTATATATGCAAATTTTTTGTGGAGCATTTCGGCATAGTATATCATTTGGGGGGTCTCCTTTGAGAGAAAAGCTACCCGACAAGACATTGACTCCGTTGAAAGAAGTTCTGAGAAATGTGGTGCCTTTGCGAGGTTCCTGAAGTTGTGAGGCCTGGTTTTGGCTCTCTATTTCCTCTGCTTTTGTGTTTAGGCCGTCCATCTTCTGCTGTCCACTAAGCAATATGGTGGGTATATATATATATATATATAGGAGTTTGTTAGGAATATGGCACCACGCGCAACAGAATATTGAGGTAATTAAGAAAATATAGACAACTTATTTTACGTAGCTCGGCTTGAAGCCTACGGAGCGGATAGAAAAAATTGCTATAGTAGAGAAAAGAAGGAAGCAAAATATTTTAGCTTTCAAAAACACCTCACAACCCTAAACTCCCAATGTACCCCAAGTCACTCTCTAATTGAATTATTGCAAGAGAGCCTGTGTATATTATGTCTTGATGTTTTTGCTCTGCCCAAAACCAATCGCTTAAGGGCTTTTATATAGGCCTCCAAGTTAGGTCTTTAAATTGAACAAAGTGGTGATGAGAAAACCAAGGTTACCATGTAAAATTATTGTTAGGATCAAATATGATAGAGATGGGAATATAATTTAAGTCATTAAACTTACTAAAATTTTTTCAATGTAAAGTGATTGAGAAAACATTATACTCTTTTAATCTCATAAGATTTTAATTTTAAGATTTTAATATCACGTATTTCATATTGAAATTATTAGACAAAAATAATTTAGTAATTTTAACTTGTTTTAGGTTAATCTTAAGAATCAATATATAAGCAGATAAAATCTCCTTTTTCTTTTTTGAACTTGTTATAGACACATTTGTCTAATTCATTAATTTAGAATTTATTAACAGGTATCACCTGATTAAATTTTTGGTATCATTACTTAGATATTTATTTTAGTTTATATATGAACTTAACCATTTATAACAAATTCCTTAAGTTGTTCCATATTTACTTATTCTTCTAATTTACCATTTAAAAATGTTGTTTTCACATCCATCTCATGAATTACTTGATTATAAATTAAGGCAAGTATAATAAATAGTTTGATTATGACAATTATAGTCATGGTGAATATGTATTAAAATAATAAATACCTTACTTTTATGTAAAACCTTTTACAATTGGCTTAAATTTAAACTTGTCAATAATTCCATTAACCTTTATTTTCCTTTTAAAAATCTATTTGCAACAAATTAACTTTGTACTAAGTAGGATATCTATTAATTTTCAGTTTTGATTACTCATAATGGAATTTATTTTATCATTTATCACTCTCTTTTAAAATACAATTTCAACACTTCATTAAATGTCTTAAGATCATTTTCAATATTAAAGTGATATGAAATTTCATTACTCATTAATTCTCTTATTCCTTCTATTAAGAATATAAAGTAATAAAAATTTGAAAATCTTTACTTTCCTTACTCTTTAGCTTCCTTAAAATTCCACAATTTCATTATTTTCATTTCTTTTTACTAATGCATCATTTTTATTATTAATAACTTGTTTTTGTTTTAAAACTTTAGAAATAGAATTAAACTTATTTTCATTAAAATAGCATTCATTAATTTTATAATTATGTTAATAAGTATAAAGTCATTAGGATTTATGATCATAAATTGATAGATCTATCTATTACAAGCCTATGCTAAAAAGATAAACTTATTTTCTTTCATCCAATTATTTTATTTTGGGTTTAAGAATTCTAACAATTACTTTATAGTGCTAAACTCTTAAATAATTAAGGTTTAGTATCCTTTTATTCCATAACTTATATAGAATTATTTTGTTCTCTTTTATTAGCATTTTATTTAAAATGTGGCATGCTATAAGTAATGTCTCACCCTAAAATCTAAAATTTGGCAATAAGACATTGACCATTTCTGACTATTAATGTTTGATTTTTGCATTTAGTAACACTATTTTGTTGTGGTGTGTATAAAGTAGTTGTTTGATAAATGATTCTTATTAACTTAAGGAATACAATGTCATAATATTCTTCTTTTCTATTAAATCGTAAGTATTTAGCAACATATTTACATTGTAATTTAACTTTTCAAAAACTTCTTTTTTAATATGTAACAAATAGATATGATCAAATTTAGAGTAATTATCAATGAATGTCACAAAATAATTATTTCCTTTTAGTGTTAATGTGTTGTGCAAATTACACATATTATTATGAATTAATTCTAATATACTCTAAGATCTTTGAATGCTTAAAAATGTATTTCTAGTTATTTTTGTTAACATGCAAGTTATGCATTTATCTTTGAATATATCAAACTGTAGTAATAATTCTAATTTAATCATATTTTTTTATTTTTTAAAATTAATTGACCTAATCTATTATGCTATGAAGAAAAATGTTAACAGTGTAAATAAAAATGTTATTGTTATTATTTACATCAATATTGAGTTTAAATATTTTATCACAAAGATAACTCTTTCTTACAAACATATCCCTTTTAAGAGAATAAAATTATTAGTGTTAAATATAAGTTTAAACCTATATTTGTTCAAAAGACTACATGAAACTAGATTTTTTCTAACTTTTGGAATATAAAATAGATTTGTAAGAGTAATAACTTTTTTAAAAGTGAATTACAATTTTACTTCCATAATTCCTATTGTAAGAATTACAATAGAATTTCTCATGTATACAATATTATCATTTGAAAAAAAATTTGTTCTTGTACACATGTTAAATAGCTTTTAAATCAATCTACCAAGAATTATCATCTTTAATTAAATTGATTTATATGATTATAGTAACCATTTTCTTATTTATTGTTCCAACAGAAGCTTACTTTTTTTTTTCCTTTTTGAAAAAATGACACTTAAAATTATAATGCCCTTTCTTCTGATAGAAATAACATTTGTTATTTTTTTTGCCTTTTATGAACTTTTTTCCATTAGATTGTCTATTTTTCTTATTAGAAAACTTGCTTAATTGTCCTTTCTCAACAATATGCACTTTTGAAATATGAGAGACTTACTTTTTATTTTCTTCTTATATACAAAATTCTTCTTTAACATGAAGATGATTAGCAAATTAAAAAAAAATCCTCTACTTTATACATTATGCTTTTCTTGAAATCTTTTTATTAATGAGATAATTTATTTATTATTAAATTCACGATAATATATTTATTTATAAACATCTTATATTGTGAAAAGTAATTAAGTGTTATTTTGATTTTAATAAATTGTTTCATTATTAGCCTACTATCAATCATTTTATAATTATTAAATTTAAAAATAAAAAATTTCTTACTTGTTATATCCTCTTGCATCTATTTCATCTCTAATTTCTTTCATAATTCTTCTATAATTTAAAAATTATAATAAATATCAAATAATGAATCAATTATTACATTTAGGATGTATCCTTTATATATTTTATCATTTGTCTCTTATTTTTGCCTTTTTTTGATATCAATAATAATCTCATTTTCTTATTTTTCAAGTCTTGTAGTGTTCATAACATAAGCTACTTATAATACTATTCACAGAATATGAACCCTCTTCTACTAGCATATAAAATTTCCTTTATTTAATCTCTTAAATTTCATAAGGTTAGAAGTTAACTCTTTTAATGTTCCATTCATAATATGAACATTGTACCTTAAGATTGTTAAACAAAATTGTAGACTATACTAAAAATTGAACAAAAATTACTTCAAGTTGCATATTTAATACCCCTGTTAATTTGTAACAAAAATATATAATAATTTTTTTGATAGGATAAAATGAAATACATTTGATTATATGTTACATTATTAAAATTAAATCATCATGAATTTAGTATATTTTTAAAATTAATCTCTAAAATATCTATAATATTTATGCAATAATATTATAAATAAAAGAATTCTTGATAAAATGAAAAAGAAATTTAAAGAACAAAAGAAAATTTTTATAGGTTAAATAGATATCGAACTCTTGGTATTTATAGAGATAATAATAATTTTTATCTTTAATCAAATAATTAATAATTTGATAATCATTCATATTTTTATTTTTATTCTAAAAGGTTCCAACAGATAATGCGTGTGCGTAGATTGTCATTCCAAATGGTTGATATCCTCTGCAACATTTCTTGAGAATTGATGGCCACTGCCGTAAGAGAAAGCTCTCCCACGTTTCATCTCCACTTCTTGATAATCCGCCCCACAAAAATTGGCCTGCCAAAGACTGGAGAGTTATTTAAAAGGTGACGAGTTGTTTTCATCTTGCATGCATATACAACATGATGAGACCTTTTTCTGTTTTGATAAGTTAGGAAAATTAATTGGAATTTTCCTGAATCATATGCTATACAACAAATTTAGTCATAACATTTCTCATTTTATTTACTTTGTGTCATCTCATTTAATTGATAAATTTAAATAATATTAAATATCTTATTAAAAGTTCAAGTTTCAGTATAATAACTCATTAATCTACTGTTCTAATAATAGAACCGCTGGAATTTTAGTCGTAATACTTGGATTCAAAATCTTGCTCTTGACCAATCCAACAAAATAAAAATTCCATAAACAAGGTATATCGGATTGATCTTTTCACGAAAGTATATATATTTTCTCGTCCGATAAACTTTTATTTCAAAGGATTATGACTCTGATATGTCCATTGCGCGCGAAGTTTCAGCAGCACAAGTAACTCTACGTGCATTGCTTTGAGGTTGGACCTTCTCACATCACATTTCATGAGCGCATTCATACTTTTATTTTTTGAACGCAGAAAAAAAAAGTATAATAAAAATATTAATTATCGCTCCTACAAGTTTAAATTGAGAATCTCTCATTAACGTCGTGTTTTAATCTCACTTGTGGGGAGAATCCATCAGTGAACAGTGATAGCTCACAGGGGACCTCCCACACGTCTGGCCAGAGCGAAGTCTTGTCTTATATGTAAGTGAAGAACTACTCCGAGTGAAAGGAATGGGTTTTAGCAACTTTATGTGAAATTTGACTGCTTTTGAACCTAGAAAAGATAAAGTTGGGAAGATACTAAAAAGTGATAGCAAAGGGGTGGAATATTTTGCTGGATAAAGGATCATTGGAATCTAGGGAAGAGAATCATAGAAATAATTCTACCTGAATCTATTTGAGACAAGGAAGGGGTAACTAAAACTTTGATACCTACAGCATATATTGTATATATGGTTGTTTTTTCCCTAAAGCTTTGTTATCTATCTAGCAGTCAGATGTAGACAAGATGTTCCCTGTTCTGATTCAGTTGTAATTCCAGAATGTTTATGCAGGATAAGGCTGCTCCCAAAGGGTAACGTTTCTTGGCCTTGTTTTCTTCTCGTCAGGTTAGTGACAGGGGAAGACAATTTCACGTGGCATAATTTTCAGCTTATTGTGGCCATTACTTTTTCAGAAAAAGAGGATTGGAGACTCTCTAGCCACCAACCATCCCTCGCTTCTAAATGCCTACGGCATAAAGGCAGCAACACCGATTTCAATAGTCCTATAGCTGTAGGGTCAAATTCTTGTACCGACAGAAAAAAAAAAAAAAAAAAGGAGTTGGACAATTGAATCATTATGTGGCATTAAACATTGGCCTATTGCTTATCTAGATCATATGTTGTAGATACCTCTGTCGTATTGCTTTATTTAAAAAAGCAAACAGTATGAAATGGATGCTGGTAGAAGTTTCTTTGTTGCACGCACACTGAAACAGAAATGGCGCACTATTGCAGACCTAGACTTGCACTAAAGAGAAACTTGAAGCAGTTTGGCACGACCTAACGTATCCATCATGCCAGGCAATATAATTTCCAATAAAAATGTTATAATCAAAATAAAAAGGCAAAGCAATCATAGCATGAATGAGCAGAGGCATTTGCATCGTCAGCAACAACCATAAGGGTCATTCCAAAATCGAGAATGAACGAGCACGCAAGCAATTGCTAACACATTACTTTTGAGACACTCATAAACACTGTTTCAAAACAGGAGATTGGTGCGATGTGTCTCTCAAGTTTCCACTGGGAAAGCATTTGGTAAATGTTCAATTTATTAGCGTTCCTCCTTTTCCCCGGCATTTTAGTTATTATGGTTCAAAATTTGTTAATAATAAACCTCCTGTTTCAAATCTCGTGGCTAGCTAGCCTAATGGTAAGATCAAACTTGAGATCGTGTGAATCAAGTATATGGTCTCACGTTCAAATTTTCTAAGATCACTTCATGTTTCAAGAGGGCGCCATAATAATGGAATCACGTTAGTAATTTGAGATTTGCTTGAAGAGAATTCTTTGTTATTAAGGAAAAAAAAAAAAAAAACACTCCTGGTTTAATGGCAAAGAGACGAATCTTAAGACCCGTAATTGGGCAAAACAGTGGAAATTCACGTGTGAGACTATGCATGAACACAAATACCTCTATTTTTGAGCTATATCGACCAGATTTCGTGATTCAAGCAATCTATGATGTTACGCTTACGCCATTGCCAACTAATTGCAGTATTCAATCCATGTCGTTGACGCTTGAACCGGGAAGGAAATCTTCGACCCGTGCAACTAGGCACGATCCATTCTGCGCAGAATCACGTAAAGTTTTGGCGTGGGATCAAGAGACTACAGGGCACAGTATCATTGCGAGCATGTGCATTTTTTAGGGTAGGACCACATGAACACAAAAATTGTGAATTTAAATAAACATAAAAAAAATTATATTATACATGAGATAATTTATAATGCATATGAAAAATTAATATAATATAAAATATCTTACGTATAATACAAAAATTATTTATATTTATTGAAATATATCACTTTTGTTTTCATCCAAAATTTCCCTACTTTTTATTGGTTTATATGGACCCGGGCCAACTCCTCATGAGGTCAACTCAATCTGGGCCAAGTTACTCCACGGGCTGTTATGTTCGTTTTGTTTTTAATATCGATGAACATTCATGGCCATAGAAAAGTTTACGCAGAGCAGGGCCGAAACTGACGTGCCACGTGGTTTTTGCATGTCCACAATTTTTTTTGTTTTAAATTTTAGGATTTTTTTTCAAAAATAATATAACGCGTAATAAAAATAATAAAACACACAACAAGTATGATAATATGTGTTATGATTTTATTAATAAGTTAATTTTGACTTATTACACGTTGTTATATGCTTAACACACAGTTTACTGCCTTTATTACAAATAAGATCGTGTACGGGCAAGAAATATATATTTTTTATATTAAAAAAGTATGATTTTTTAAAATTGTGAGGCCTACGAGACGGTTCATGGTGGTCCTCCTTTCCTTTGTACAAATCTCTCTGTGCACAAAGCTCTGATTTTTTTAAAAATTGGATGTTCGAGAAAATTACATGCCTACCTCTCCTCGGCTGTCTGAAGCCAGACCGTTCATCCCAGGATTCGGCCGTTGTCAATTCTAGGCGTCCCGGGGGGGAAAAATTAATAGTGTTTTCCGCTAGTTAATGGGCGTTATATAATTAATTTATAATTAAAAATATGTTAATTATAATTAATTATTAATATTTAATAATATAAATTTCTATTTAACTTTATTTTCCTATTATCGTAATTTTTTATTTAAAAAAAAAATAAGAATGCTGACGGGTCGTCGATCATTGCAAAAATCCCCTCACCGGACATCTCGAGGGGGAAAACAGCGGCGGAGAGAAAAAGGAGAGGCGGGGGCAGACGCCGACGATTTCCGTCACCGTCTCCCTCTCCCTCTCCTTTTTTTCTTTTTTTTTTTGTTCGTCAAATTCTATCTTTCGCGTCTGATTCTCATAATTAAATTCCCAATTCCTTGTCTTTGATGCGACGATCGCATGCCCGGAACCGGGTAGAGTCCAAATCCGAGAATAAAAATATGGATCCAGTCAAGCTCCAGGTCCAATCCACCGGCCTCTTCTCCAAGTCCAAACACGCCAAATCGAGCATCCTGTCCATGATCCTCGCCTTCCTTTTAACCCTAATCGCTCTCTTGTCATTGTGTCCGGTTAGAAGTACGGCATTATCATCGACGGAGGCAGCACGAGGACCAGGATTCATGTGTTCGGGTACAGGATCGCCGGAAGAGGGAGGACGGTGTTTGATTTCAAGCAAGGGGCTTTGAGGGTGAATCCGGGGCCGTCGGCGTACGCGGAGGATCCGGAAACGGTGGTCGGGTCATTGCAGCAGCTGGTGGAGTTTAGGAAAGGGAGAGTGCCTAGAGAGTTGTGGGGAGAGACGGAGATTAGGTTAATGGCTACGGTCGTGGGAGGCGTGAAGAATCCTGAGAAAAACCGGGTCCAAATTCAATGACGATTGGGCCTCTGTTATTTCTGGTAATGGGGTTTTGCTAGTTTTCTGTTTTTTTTTTTTTTAAAAAAAACAGAGACCCAATAGGTCCGATTAGGGAACCGAACCGATGGTCCCCCACAATTGCGGTTTCTGTCAATGGGCTTTCCAGTTTTTAGGGTAGCTTCTTGGCTCTTGTTTCCCTCAAGACATGGAGTACTAGTGTTTCACGAGCAATTGGTCTTCTTTACATATACTTGTATGAGATTCTAATTCTTATTTCAAATTTTAATGATAATTATTAATGGTCGAAGTTATATTTTTAAAAAAAAAAAATTACAGTAAACAAGAATTACATATTAGATTCTATATTGAATTCTAAAATGAAATCAAAAAGGAATTTGAATTCATTGCAAACTATAGCTACGCTGCCTTTCTATATATACGTTGGGGGGGGGGGGAGCACAACAGGATGGTAGCGCATAATTAGCAACAATAGAAGTTGTTAACGCTTGACAATGGCTTCCACTGAAGAAGAGCGGGAGACAAAGGCTTTAATTGAAGAAGCAGTGGAGTTTATACTGAGCATAGAAGAAAGCAACCCTTTTGCTGTCTTAGCTTATAAGGGGGCTGTCAATACATCAGAAACTTTGCAACGACGGGAAGCAAAATCTTCCCGCTCATCATCAACGAAGACACGGAAGGAGAAGAAGGAAAAGAAGAAGAAACCACAGATGAAGGGAAAAGGGAAAAAGTAGAGTTTAGTAGTCATTTTTTGCTCCTTTTTTTTTTTTTGATTCAAATTTTAGTCGTAAAACTTGATTCATGTTTTACAATTATATTATATATCTTATTAAAAGTTCAAGTTCAGCATAATAATTTACTAATCTATTGTTCTAATAGCTGCTGGAATTTTAGTCATAATGTTTGGATTCAAAATCATACTCTTCACTAATTAAACAAAAATAAAAAAATTTTATAAATAAGATATATTGTATTGATCTTTTTATGAATAGAAAACATATTTACTTCGTATAAATTTTTATTTCAAACGATTATGACGCTGATACGTTCGTTGCGCGGGAAGTTTCAGCACATCACAAGTAACTCTACGTGCACTGCTTCTCACATCACATTGTCCTAAAGAAGGGGACCCAAAAAAAAAAAAAAAAGAACCTGGCATTCTAAGTTGAACGCATCACATGAAATGTCATGGGCGCATTCATATTTTTATTCTTTGAGACGTCAGAAAAAAAATTAAAAATATTAATTATCGCTCCTACAAGTTTAAATTGAGAATCTCTCGTTAACGTCGTGTTTTAATCTCACTCATGGGGAGGATCCAACGCTGAACAGTGATAGCTCATAGGGGACCCCTCCCACGCGCCTGGCCACAGCGAGGTCTTGTCTGATATAAAAGTGAAGAACTACTCCGAGTACAGCGTTTTCCGCTAGTATAATTTACCTTGCCGAGACGTTTGGAGATTTCAATAAGAAAAGTTCGTGGGTTCAAATTTTCAAGTTTTTTTTTTTTTTTTTTGTGGTGTGTTGCAATGCTACATGCATAAGCGTAGTGTCACGGTCCGTCCAATTGATGAGGGTCTAGCCCAAATAATGGCCCAAGAGTTAGCCCACTTATCACCTTCTGCATAAGTGCTTAGGTAAGCGCTTCACTTATGTAAGCGCTTAGGTAAGCGCCTCCATTATGTAAGCGCTTAGGTAAGCGCCCCGCTTAGGTAAGCGCTTAAGCGTTTAGGTATTCTCTTTTGTAAATATCTTAGATATTTTAGATCTAGAGAAATTATAGTCACACATCAAGGAGGTGGAACTACTATAAATACCCCACTCCTCTCATTTGTAAATCACCTCTTCATTCATTCAATACAAGTTCACTTGCAAAGTTCTTGTGCTCTCTCTCTCTCTCTAACTCTCTCAAGTTCTTCTTGTTCGATTACTTGCCTCCCACAAGTCTTCCGCTGTTTCGTTCGAACTCTTCAAGGCTTACTTAGCATCTTCTCTCGCAAGATCGACTAAGTGCCGCACGGGTTAGCACGTCCGAAGCACGTCCAAGCCTAACTCCGTGACAGGTGGTATCAGAGCCAGGTTATCCTAGTCCCTACTCTGTTCTTGTTTGAGTTGCGAATATGGCAGGTGAAGAAGGATTTGTTGAGACTGTTTTTGAGGAGCAACCAATGGAGCAAGAAGCTCGTGGACGTGAGGAGCAACGTGCTCCAGCCAAACGTAGCAAGTCCAAGGTTCCAGCCAAGGAGACCTTAGACTCACGTGTTGGTACCCTAGAGAGGAGTGTCCTCGACATAAACTCTCTTGTGGGGAATCTCAGTGATCAAGTTGATAACTTGGTCCATGATAATGCGGAGGTCACTCAGGCTGCCAAACTCATGATCAATCAAGGTATGTCTAAACTTCGTGAGTTTGTTGAAGGAGAGATTCATGCCCTTCGTAGGGAGATGGAGTCTTTTCGTCGAAACAGCTCACTTGCTAGTACGGCTGCCACTGCTAGCACTTCCACTGCGGTACATGGCTTGAAGGTCCCAAAACCTGCCATGTACAACGGCATAAGGAACGCCACTACCGTGGAGAACTTCTTGTTCAGCCTGGAGCAATACTTCGAGGCCGTGGGGGTTGTCGACGATCTGGTCAGGATAGGCAACGCCCCAATCTTTCTAAGAGATACCGCCCAACTCTGGTGGAGAAGGAAGCACTCTGAACGGGAGAAAGGCTTATGCAGCATCGACACTTGGGAACAATTCAAGGCTGAAGTACGTAGGTACTTCGTCCTTCACAATGCAGACGGTGAGGCGAGAAGGAAGTTGCGTCACCTTTGTCAGACAGGTAGTATTTCTGACTACATCAAAGAATTTACTACCCTCATGCTTGAAATCGAAATGTCCGATAGGGAACTACTCTTCTACTTTAAAGACGGCTTGAAGGATTGGGCAAGAGTCGAGTTGGAGAGGCGTAATGTGCAGACCCTAGATGCTGCCATTGCCGCTGCGGAAACCTTCGTCGACTACTTTGGTCACTCCAAGAGTAAGAAGCCGAATTCTGGCAAAAGTGGAGGAGAGAAGGTCGGGCAAAAGAAGCAGGATTCTGGTCGCCACGAGGGTGGACAACAAAGGCCCTCAAATGATCGTCCCAAGCATGAGAAGAAGTCTGGAGGTAAACACAACTCGACTAACCCTCCTAAACCTTATTTTATTTGTGATGGACCACACTGGGTGAAGGACTGCCCCAAACGCAAAGCCATGAATGCGATGATGGCGACACTCGATCCAGAAAAGGCCGACGAAGAAGCCCAAGCGGACATGGGATCTATCCAACAATTGGGTAATCTCTCAAAGCGTTCCTCCCCAACAGTCGCCAAGGAGAAGGGACTGTTGTATACTGACCTTGCCATCGAGGGCAAATCAGCTAGTGCGATGCTGGATACGGGGGCAAAGCACAATTTCATGGATGTTGAAGAGGCCAAACGTCTAGGCCTCAAACTGACGAAGGGAAGCGGCACCATCAAATCGGTAAACTCGGGAGCAAAGCCTATCCAAGGCATGGCACACGGAGTTGCTGTCCAAATCGGCGAATGGACGGGTAAGTTAGACTTTACCGTTGTTCCCATGGATGATTTTAAAGTGGTGCTAGGTCTTGCATTCTTTTGCGGAGCATTGGCTTTCCCTGTTCCTGCTACACGTTCTCTTGTGGTTGTCGACAACCATAAGATCCGCGTAGTCCCCTTGAAGCGTAAGGAGAGATCTCAACCATCGATGATCTCGTCCTTGCAATTCAAGCGGGGTCTCAAGTCGGGTCCTGGCTACGTTGCTACCATAAGAGAACTAAACGATGGGGAAGACGTAGCAACACCAACTCCTATCTTGCCGCAACCAGTTCAGGCCGTCCTCAACAAGTTCAAGGACGTCATGCCTTCCGAGCTGCCCAGAAGCTTCCACCAAAGCGAGATGTGGATCACCACATTGAGCTAGAAGTCGGTGCCAAACCCCCTGCCATGGCTCCTTACCGTATGGCACCTCCGGAACTCGCTGAATTGAGGAAGCAGCTCCACGACTTGATCGATTCGGGCTACATTCGACCATCGAAAGCCCCATTCGGTGCCCCAGTCCTCTTCCAGAAAAAGAAGGACGGATCCCTACGGATGTGTATTGACTACCGAGCATTGAACAAGGTTACTATCAAGAACAAGTATCCCATACCCTTGATAGCTGATCTTTTCGACCAACTCGGAAAGGCGAGATACTTCACCAAGCTGGATTTGCGATCGGGATACTACCAGGTTCGCATAGCACAAGGTGATGAACCAAAGACGACCTGTGTAACACGCTACGGAGCGTTTGAGTTCTTGGTCATGCCCTTTGGTCTCACCAACGCACCAGCCACCTTTTGCACACTCATGAACCAGGTACTACATCCTTTCCTGGACAAATTCGTGGTAGTTTATTTGGATGACATTGTTGTATACAGTAAAACACTTGAGGAGCATGTAGAGCACCTCAAGTAAGTCTTCCAAGTTCTACGGGTAAACGAATTGTTCGTTAAGAAGGAGAAGTGCTCATTCGCCAAGCAAGAGGTGGACTTCCTTGGTCATCGAATCAAGGATGGTAGATTGTTGATGGATCCAGCAAAGGTGCAAGCCATCCAACAATGGGAGCCATCAACTAAGGTCCCGGAATTGCGATCTTTCCTAGGACTTGTCAACTATTATCGTCGGTTCATCAAGGGATACTCTGCCGTAGCCGCTCCCTTGACCGACTTGCTGAAGAAAAACTGCACTTGGCATTGGACGGAAGAATGCCAAGCTCCCTTCGAGAGATTGAAGCAAGCAATCTCCGAAGAACACGTTATGGCGTTACCAGACTACGAAAAGCCGTTCGAAGTCCACACTGACGCATCCGACTTCACCATTGGAGGAGTCTTGATGCAAGATAGGCATCCCATTGCCTATGAAAGCCGCAAGCTCAACGACACGGAGAGACGGTATACCATCCAAGATAAGGAGATGACTGCCATCATCCACTGCTTGCGCACCTAGAGATACTATCTCCTTGGAAGTAAGTTTGTAATTATGACTGACAATGTTGCTACAAGCTACTTTCAGACACAGAAGAAACTCAGCCCCAAGCAAGCTCGTTGGCAAGACTTCCTAGCGGAATTCGACTACACACTGCAATACAAGCCGGGCCAAGCCAACGTAGTTGCTGATGCGTTGAGTCGTAAGGCAGAACTAGCGGCTCTTGCTACTAGTACTCCTACAAGCAACCTCCTTGAACGGATCAAGGAAGGTACTGGACAAGACAAACTGGCCAACAATCTGCTAAGGTTGGCTAGTGAGGGGAAGACTCGTCGATTTTGGGTGAACAATGGAGTCTTGACAACGGTAGGGAACCGCGTCTTCGTGCCAAAGTGGGGCAACTTGCGGAAGGAGATCCTCAAGGAATGCCACGATTCACTATGGGCTGGTCACACAGGTATGGCACGAACCCTTGCTCTTGTCCAACAACATTACTTTTGGCCGCATATGCATGCAGATGTTGAGGCCTATGTGCGAACTTGCTTGGTTTGCCAACAAGACAAGGTAGAACAGCAGTCACCAGCCGGTCTACTTGAGCCACTACCCACTCCCGAAAGGCCTTAGGAAAGTGTCTCGATGGATTTTATTGTGGCTCTACCAAAGTCTGAAGGGTGCGGAAGCATCATGGAGGTAGTTAATCGGTTTAGCAAATATGGCACCTTCATTCCAGCTCCTGCTGATTGCAAGGTGGACGAAGCTGCTCGCTTGTTCTTTAAGAACGTGGTAAAGCTATGGGGAGTGCCAAAGAGCATCATCAGTGACAGAGACCCCCGCTTTACAGGTAAATTCTGGCGCGAGCTATTTAAGTTGCTGGGAACCGAGCTAAACTTTTCGACAAGCTTCCATCCTGAAACCGATGGGCAAACTGAGCGAATCAATGCCTTGCTCGAGCAATATTTGAGGCACTATGTCAGTGCTCACCAACGAGATTGGGCAAAGCTACTCGATGCTGCCCAATTCTCATATAACCTTTAGAGGAGCGAGACCACAACCAAAAGCCCGTTCGAGATTGTCATGGGACAACAACCGCTCACACCAAGTGCTATTTCCTCTCCCTACACTGGCAACAACCCGTCTGCCTTTAAGTTTGCAAAGGAATGGCATGAGGAAGCGGATATAACAAGGGCTTGTCTCGACAAAGCGGCCAAGAAGATGAAGAGATGGGCTGATGTGAAGCGACGCCCAAAAGACTACACTGCGGGAGACATGGTGATGGTGAAGTTGCTAGCCAACCAATTCAAGTCTCTACGCAAGGTACATAAGGGCTTGGTGCAGAAGTACGAAGGACCATTCCCCATCATCAAGCGTGTGGGAAAGGCCGCCTATCAAGTCCAACTCCCTCCAAAGTTAAAGATCCATAACGTTTTTCATGTAAGTCTTCTAAAGCCTTTCCATGGAGACGAAGAGGATCAAAGCCGAAATGAGTCAAAGCGCGCACCAACGGCTGTGGTCACCGAATTCAATAAGGAGGTGGAATGCATCCTTGCTGATCGAGTGATCCGGAGAAGGGGAGTTCCCAACTATATCGAGTACTTAGTCAAATGGAAGGCTCTGCCAGACCACGAGGCTAGTTGGGAACGAGAAGACCAGCTTTGGCAATTTGCCGATCACATCCGGCAATTTAAGGCTGTAAATGCGACGAGGACGTTGCAGGATTAAGTGGGGGAGGATGTCACGGCCCGTTCAATTGATGAGGGCCTAGCCCAAATAATGGCCCAAGAGCTAGCCCACTTATCACCTTCTGCATAAGCGCTTAGGTAAGCGCTTCACTTATGTAAGCGCTTAGGTAAGCGCCTCCATTATGTAAGCGCTTAGGTAAGCGCCCTGCTTAAGTAAGCGCTTAGGTATTCTCTTTTGTAAATATCTTAGATATTTTAGATCTAGAGAAATTATAGCCACACATCAAGGAGGTGGAACTACTATAAATACCCTCACTCCTCTCATTTGTAAATCACCTCTTCATTCATTCAATACAAGTTCACTTGCAAAGTTCTTGTGCTCTCTCTCTCTCTCTAGCTCTCTCAAGTTCTTCTTGTTCGGTTACTTGCCTCCCACAAGTCTTCCGCTTTCGTTCGAACTCTTCAAGGCTTACTTAGCATCTTCTCTCGCAAGATCGATTAAGTGCCACACGGGTTAGCACGTCCGAAGCACGTCCAAGCCTAACTCCGTGACAGTAGGCTCGAAGTAGTTAAAGATGGGACATGCATGCTAATATCAGGGTGGACTCTATACCATAATTAGAAAAATTATTCCTTGCCCCACAATTTCAATGAAAAATCTACCGCTTGTTCAAAACAAAATCTAATACACCATGTTAAATTGTGGATTCTTGCGTTTGATCAATGTTAATCTAGGAACTACCGACATGTAGTTCATACGATACATAATTTACATCCATCGAAATTAAATTAAAATCAATAAATCCAACATGTATGGTAATTTTTAATTAATTTAATTTGTTAAGGTATAAAACATAGAATTTTTAAGATGTCATAATATGCATAAAATGTGTATTAAAATAATCGTCAATTTATACTATCAATTATTATTATTTAGCAGTTAGATATTTCATTTGCATTATATCAATTATGTTAATTTTGTTTAAAATATACGATAAGATATGTATATATATATATATATATATATATATATATCCAAATATGTATAATTATAAAAAAATAAAATTTACTACTTAATATTATAAAGTTGACTATTGTCTAAGTATAATAACATTAATAAACTCATTGTGACAATACTATAAAATACAACTACTATTTTTATACATATAATTTTGTTTTGTTTACTTCAAAAAAAAAAATTAGGTTCTTGAGTTAGTATTTATGTGTGATAAATGTCTTTCACATAAAAAAAAAAAAAGAAATCACAAGGGTCCAAGTAAATAATATTTTATAATTATGATATATAAAAATAAAATAAATACAATAAAAGAGTAACGAAATAGTTTGCCTTGAAAATGTTAAAATTTATAAAATTATAAAACTTATAGATTTAACATATATGACATTTTAAAAGAAAATTTTAGAATTTTAATATGTGTAATTTAGAAATTATTTTATTTATTTTAATTAATTTAAATTCTTAAATATTATAAATAAAATTATAAATATAGTTTCAAAATATCATAAATGCGATTAAGTAAATGTATATCATGAAAACATATAAATATCATTATTTTGTCTCAATTTTATAGGCTAATCAAATTTATGAATTCATTAAAAGAGAAAGACTGCATTAGAATAAGAAACTTATTATTATTATTATTATTATTATTATTATTATATCAATTAAAAAAATATTCATACACTTATTCGGATAACTAAATGATAATGAATATCATAATTTCGAGACAGCTTAGACTGTTACAACATAATAAAACTGAATTTGAGCCAAAAGTTAAAATTTAAAAGTCAAAATTATTGTTTAGAAAAAATGCTAATTTTAGAAAGAGTTTTATTTAAATAAATACAGGGATTGGACGTAAAAATTAAACCTAAATCTAAGTTCTTAAATATAAAAATTGATGGGAAATATAATTAATTTACAATTGAAAAATATATTAATTATAATTAATATATTTATACTTAATAATATAAATTTCTATTTAACTTTTTTTTTTCTAATTTTCCTATTATCGTAATTTTTTATTTTTTAAAAAAATAAGAATGCGGACGGGTTGTCGGTCATTGCAAAAAATCCCCTCACCGGACATCCCGAGGGGGTAAACAGCGCCGGAGAGAAAAAGGAGAAGCGGGGGCAGACACCGACGATTTCCGTCACCGTCTCCCTCTCCTTTTTTTCTTTTGTTTTTTTTTTTTTGTTTGTTCGTCAAATTCTATCCTTCGCGTATGATTCTCATAATTAAATTCCCAATTCCTTGTCTTTGATGCGACGATCGCATGCCCGGAACCGGGTCGAGTCCAAATCAGAGAATAAAAGTATGGATCCAGTCAAGCTCCAGGTCCGATCCACCGGCCTCTTCTCCAAGTCCAAACACGCCAAATCGAGCATCCTGTCCATGATCCTCGCCTTCCTTTTAACCCTAATCGCTCTATTGTCGTGTTATTGCTTGTTTATGACCAAAGCATCGTCTATTGTGTCCGGTAAGAAGTACGGTATTATCATCGACGGAGGCAGCACGGGGACCAGGATTCATGTGTTCGGGTACAGGATCGCCGGAGGAGGGAGGACAGTGTTTGATTTCAAGGAGGGGGCTTTAAGGGTGAATCCGGGGCTGTCGGCGTACGCGGAGGATCCGGACGCGGTGGTCGGGTCGTTGCAGCAGCTGGTGGAGTTTGGGAAAGGGAGAGTGCCTAGAGAGTTGTGGGGAGAGACGGAGATTAGGTTAATGGCTACGGCCGGGTTGAGGATGCTGGAGTTGGAGGTTCAAGAAAGGATCTTGGAGGCGTGCAGGCGAGTCCTGAGAAAAACCGGGTTCAAATTCAATGACAATTGGGCCTCTGTTATTTCTGGTAATCGGGTTTTGCTAGTTTTATGTTTGCTGTTTGTTTGTTGTTTAATGAAGTGTAGATAATAGGCTTTGTTGTGCAATGTGCATTGTTGGTTGATTTGTTATGTCATGGACACCGCAGTGTGGGAGTTTCGTGCACTGAGATGTTACTATTATTTTCATGCATCCTGCTGGATTTGCCTTCCCAGTTTGGCCTCCTTTTTATATGCTGCTCATTTCTGATTCACTCTGTCACGGTTTAGAAACTTATCGTGGATCCACTGGCTTTGATAGGTTCTGATGAAGGGGTATATGCATGGGTTGTTGCTAACTATGCTTTGGGCACTCTTGGAGGTGATCCTTCAGATACAACTGGGATTATTGAGCTCGGTGGAGCTTCTGCCCAGGTTTTCCCTCATCCTTTCTGAGATTTTACAATGTAAATGTAGTGGTTGGTCATGTGATTCTAACTTGATAGCATCTCAGGTCATTTAACAGCAAGATGCAGCTGTCTACGAGATGTCTTGCCTATCCTTGAAAATGTGGTTATATAGATATGACATAAGGATATTTAGGAGCAGTGATATTATGTTGGCCAGTAATAAATATGGCTAGTCCATTTAATATTGTCAATTCATGAACCTGTTTTCTTATTGGTGGTTTGAGTTTGTGTGAGTTCTACCACATGGATTTGGAAGTAGTTAATCAGCCTGGGATTTCTTTTGAGTTTTGACCAATCTATAACCACAAAGTGAGGATTCAGAAAGTCATATGCTGCTGTTATGGGTGGTTATGTAATGCAAAATTATTATTTGCTCCCCTTTTACACTTCTGAAAACAAATATTGGAATGTTTGTCATGATTTCTGTTGTGTTTTATATTTCAGGTAACTTTTGTTTCCAGAGAACCAATGCCTTCTGAGTTCTTGCGGACTGTTAATTTTGGGAATATTACTTACAACATCTATAGCCATAGTTTTCTTCATTACGGACAGGTAACCTCAAGCTCCATTAGTTGCGCTAATTTTTGGGTTCACTGCAGCTCCTCCTTGCTTGTGATGTCCTGCTTTTTATTTTTGCTCAAGTGTTTTAATAATCAACTTATGGGAGAGTATTACCTTTTTTAAACTGATTGTTGTGAGGATTTTGAAATTGGCTCCGAGTAGTTATTTTGGCACAACTAGGTATAAATGCTGTGGTAATGATACAGTTGAGGCTGGCTTATTTGACTCTATTCAAATGATATGAAATGCTTAATGCTGTCATTTGATGAAATCAAGCAAGACTTAGGGAAAAGGGAAAATATGAAAATACAGGCAGACCTAGAATCATAGGATCATATTCTGCTGTTAACTAGATGGTGCAGTATGGCTGCTTTCTTCAACATGTCAACCAGTTAAATTGTGAATTCAAAGATTCTTTTTATTACTATTTTATTATTCTGAACATCTTTTGCATTGCATAGCTGCTTTGATTCCATCAATTGTTACTCTTATGTTTTTTGAGGTTTAGATATTGATGTAAGGGATGGTCTAATGTGGGAACTTCTGAGTTGTTTGTTTTTGTAGAATGTTGCATTTGAAGCATTGAGGGAATCACTTGTCTCAGGAGACCATGGATTGGGTAATTTCCATACCTTTGCCTCTGCATTTTTGCAGCTTGCAATTTTATGTTCTAAAATGGATTTTAACCATGCCTCTGATGCCTCCAACTTTTGGCATGTAACTAATTGTTAGCTTGAGACTTGCAAGTGTAAAGGCTGTCCTTGAGTCCATAGTAAGGAATTTTAATATGCAAATATAATTGGACTTGAATTTCATGGATAAAGCAATGCTGTCTTTTAATTGCATTTGTTATGTTTCTTTATCATTGATCCCAATAGCAATCAAGTTTTTGCATGAGATTGGGGTTGGTAGGTTGTGAAAATGGTTTTTAAAGTCACCTTCTGTTATTGCTTTAAGCTTTTGGTCTTGAATGGTTTAGTCCTTGTGGGATCTTTGCTTATTATGCTGAATTGATCTTTTAGATGGTGGACTTTTCCAGATTCTTATGTTATTTTCCATTTCTGCTGCTGAATTTTATGTAGATCCGTGTACTCCTAAGGGGTACCCACAGGTGACTGTGCCATTGAAGCTCTCTCCAGGTTCTTTGAATGAACCAAGTAGACTTTTATCCACTCTTCATTCAAGTGGAAACTTCTCTGAGTGCAGATCTGCTGCATTGCATTTATTGCAAAAGGGAAAAGGTTGGAACTTCTTTTGAAGGATCGTGGAAAATGGAATCTTCTATGACATAGGACCTCTGTTTTTACTTTTGGAAACCTGTTGACAATTCTTTTGATTACTGATGCAGAGAAATGTCTGCATCAGGACTGCTACATAGGGTCAACATTCATGCCCAAGATACAGGGAAAGTTCCTGGCCACAGAAAACTTTTTCCATACATCAAAGGTTCCCTGATACTTCTATTTGTTTTGAATGTCCACAGTTTGTTTCCAAGTTCATATTTTCATTATTTCATAGTTCATATAGATGAAAGAGTCATAAATGTGGTTTAGATCCTCTGATATTTGTTTTGAGCCACTCACGCTGTGCACAGATACACTTGGTATTTATTTCTCATTCCTTCTCTCTCTTCTGCTTGTTTGTCCTTTCAATTGATTAGTTCTTCAGGTTACGCTCTAGGGCATTCTTATCAGATCTGATGGTTACTGGAAAACAATTCTGTGGAGAGGATTGGTCAAGGTTGAAAAAGAAGCATCAGGCACATGATGATGAAGAGCTGATGCGCTATTGCTTCTCTTCAGCATATATTATAGCCCTACTTCATGACAGTCTAGGAATTGCTTTGGATGATGAGAGGTACATTTCCATTTTGCAGTTTGCTCAATATCTTTAATGAACACAACATTAGCTTTTTGTTGTTGCCATCAGCTAGATTGGTGTGAAAACAGCATCATTAGTTTTGCAAAGCTTTCTCTGGTACTCTTTTGCTTTACTTCTAGAAGTTGGTTAGGAGGCCTTGTGTTTTCTTTGTTCTCCCTAGTTTGTACAAAGCAAAACACCCCCTGCCCCATGGGTATGAACCTATATTCACTGTAATGACTGAGGTTCCGTGAACAGGATTGGGTACGCCAATCAGGTTGAAGATATTCCACTTGATTGGGCATTGGGAGCTTTCATCTTGCAGACCACTGCTGACTTGGATAGGGAGCATCCTGATTGGATTGCCACTATTATTAGTGATGATTCGCCCACACTTCTA
Source organism: Ceriops zippeliana (assembly GCA_037897445.1). Lineage (NCBI taxonomy): Eukaryota > Viridiplantae > Streptophyta > Magnoliopsida > Malpighiales > Rhizophoraceae > Ceriops > Ceriops zippeliana. The sequence goes on along the minus strand of JBAPLH010000188.1, from coordinate 1,969,079 downwards.
TCACTGATTGCCATTGCTATATTGCTGATGGTTTTAGCTTGGTCTGTATCTAAGTGGAGGAAGCCCCAGTTAAAGACAATTTATGACCTTGAGAAAGGACGGTACATAGTTACTCGAATGGGAAGAAGTTAAGGGTAGTGTTGCAATTGAGATGATTACATGTTCCTGGATTTGGACATCGGATGGAAGTTCCTGCAGGCACGATAACATTCAAGTGTTTACGCTTCCTCAGCTTACTGTATACAGTTGCCCTCATAAGGTAAACTCTCTGCCCATTGATGGATGAGATTTTCCAGGGATCCAAAATCTGTAGGGTCACCAGTGAAAGACTAGGCTAGAGGATTCAGTTCCCATTTTGTATCTACCAGGAATTCAAGATCTCAACATCATCATTCCAAATGCTGTCTCATTTTTCAACTTCCATAGAGGATGAAAAGCAAGTATACATCATTGTTGTACACTTTGTTGTACGAAAATGAGCTATTTAATGGCTGGTTCTTACAAATGTGCAAGTGACCATTCTGACCAACTTGCCATCATGTTTATGCTGTGAATTTGTAGCTATTTGTTTGCCAAGCACATTTGGAACGACACAATCACTTATTTGTACTTAGTAAATGGTATACTTGCTTGGTGTAGCCTTAGAAATTGGATTTGAAATCATAAAATTGCTTGGAGGCTCCTCAGCGGCTCCCTAAAGTGGCTTTTCTTGTCACTTTAAAAAATTAATATTATTTAATTTAGACTCGGACTTATCGCATACTATTTCTTATTCTTATAATTTGCACTTAATTGTGTGTGCTTGTATTACATGTGGGATAACCTGGGGAGCTACTCTTTTTTTGGTGCATGGGAAGGAAACCTAGCAATGTTCTTTGTTGTGTATTTTGTGCTTTACTAGCAATTTTTTTTTTCTTTTTTTCTGTTGTTCTTTTTTGGGATAGACAAGGGCGGGCACCACTAAATAGGTTTGCCAAGTTTAGTGCAAGATTCTATAATTGAGATGACATGCTTCCAATAAATAGTTGAGAGAAAGAAGTATGTGATTACCCTGGTTCAATTGCCTGTGGGAAATGGGACCTTAGAAACAAATGTCAAACAACTAATTTTAAATAAAAAAGTAAATGTTTTTGCTTTGTATGATATTGCATGTGCCTAGGAGATTATCTACAATTGTGATTGGCTTTACCTCCATTATGGATTGTGATGGATATTTGATTCTCCTGTCAACATATGGAAAAGAAAATTCGTGCTTAGCTTCAGAATTAAATCATACAGCAGCACCTGTAGATAAACAAGATACAAACTGTGATACAAGTAACCCCGCATTGATGAAACAAGTATTGTTCTCCATTATGTTTCATGGTGTTGTGCTCACTTGCTCTCTGGTTTTGGCTGTCTAGATGGATATTTCCTGGCAAATTTTGGACAATGATGGCGTGCCTGCTACATAAAGCATTTAAGGGTTGGATACTGTTCAAATAAAATTAATACAATGGCAAAGGTGAATGTGGTCCTTTAGTTAGGCGCCAATCTCTGTTCATTGTAGGTCGATTAAGGTGGTTGCCTCAATTTCTCTTGAAGCAACAAATTAAATGAACATAGTTACAATTTCATCGTCGTCTTCAAAGGAACACACTTTTAGGGTTCTTATGTGAGTGGGTGAGATTTACAGGAAATTAAAAAGTTAATATCGTTGCATGGTTCGTGAATAAATGAATTCGGCATTTAATCACAAACCAAAGCAAAGAAATGGTATTTCCAGGTGGGGGTCATAAAGTGAAGATATGGTCAAAGGACAGAAATGATCAAAATGAGACCTCAAAGCCACGAAGTTTCGCCGTAGCCTGTGGGCTACAGAGGTCAACCAAGAAGATTACCGAGCCGAAAGTGACCCACCTTTGCTTGTCGGATACGCTCAGTTTAATTCATAATGACCTCCACCAGTTAGTTAATGTATCACCGGTCCCCGTCATGGAGTAAATATGTGGTCTGATGGGAGCTCAAAAAAAAAAAAAAAAAAAAAAAAAAAAAGAAAAAAGAAAAAGAAAAAAGCGTGCGAGGACTTTTGTATTGTAAATTTGGAAAAAGTCTTCTTAATTTCACGTAATCAGAAGACTAAGACTAAAATCATTTCTCATAAATTATTAAGGCTTCCCGATGATGATTTAGCCTGAAATTAGTTGAAGGAAAGTCACATTTTATACAAAGCTGTTTTGCGTCGCTTTTTGTTTTTATTTACATACCTATAATTTTATTTATTGAACAAGTTAAATAAAATAAAAATTAATTTTTGTTTAATAAATATAAATTGAATTTTCAAAATTGACCAAATTAATTTATAATTATTAATAATAATTTCATTATAATTTTAAATATTTTAAAATCCTTCCCACAAGTTTGATTTTGAGTTTAAAAATTAGACAACTTAAGCCAACTCAAACCAACAAGGTTTATAATAATAATAATAATAATAATAATAATAATAATAATGTGTTCTGTATTATTATTATTATTATCGAATTTCAAGTCCTAAAGTGCTTGGGGCTGCCCTGTTACGTTTTATTCCTCTTCTTACAGGAAACGGATAAAAAAAAAAAAAAACAAGAAGAAGAAGAAGAAGAAAGAGGCGCGTGTGTTTCTGTGTTGTCCTGTTTACTCGCTCGCTTATTGTCAGAATCGGACCAAACAAAGCAAGGGAGGGAGGGGAGGGGAGGGGAGGGGACAGCCGTTTGACGTAAGAACCCACGTCGACAATTTTGTTTTTGTGTATTTGTTTTCTTTCTTCGTGGGAACCTCCGGATCCGGAGTTTCCAGACAGTGTTTTCGTAGGTTTTCACGACTTCGTTGTAACGATCATTTATTATTATTATTACTATTATTTGGGTTTAACGTTTTGGGGTTTTTAGGTATTGAAAAATTTTGGGAGAATGAGTGATCACGTGGCGTTGGCCGTTGACCGGCTGGGGAGGCCAGAGTCTTCGGCTGATCAGACGGTTGTGGAGGTGGCTGCTGCGGGCCTCTCTTCTACTTTGAATGAGACCAGCGAAAGTCTTGCTTACCGGAAGGAGGGGGAAGGGGAGGAGGAGCAGCAGCTGCTGATTCAGGCGGCGGAGTGCCGCATTTGCCAGGAAGAGGATTCGGTTAACAACTTGGAGACTCCTTGTGCCTGCAGTGGCAGCCTTAAGGTACCAATTAATTAATTTCTTAGCTTATTTCTGGGAAATTTTGCTTCTTCTTTTTTTTTTTTTGTGAAAAAAAAATCTTCAGCTTTTATTTAATTTCTTTGTGATTTTGACACCATTAATGTCAGTGACTTTTCACCTAAAAACATTTGAAATAATAATAATAATAAAATCTTTGTATCTCTTTGGTTATTGCATGAATGGTTCAGAAATTGATGGATTTTATGTCGACATCTTTGTAATGGTTCAACTCCAACAAGATTCATGATTTTTTGTACATGAGTTGTACTTTCTAAGGTATCTCGGAGAAGAAATATGTCAAGTCAAAACTAAGTTCTTGTGTCAAGGGACTTTCTAATTGCCAATGGTACATCCTTTTTCAGCTTCATCGTTTTGCTGAGGTTGGGGGGTAATATTTTGATTGTTCGTTATGTTTTATTACTTATCTTGTTAATGGCTGCAATTCGCTCTATCCAGTATGCTCATCAGAAGTGTGTTCAACAGTGGTGCAATGAGAAAGGAGATACTACTTGTGAGATCTGTCATCGGGTAAGCTCATCAGTTATTGCTTGTATGTGGTTGTTCTGTATGAGAGCTCATGTTTGATTAGAATGAGATCATTTTGCGTAACTTACACAATATCATGAGTTTATATGTTCATTTGAGCTACATTCTCCAAGTTTTCACTTTGTAGTAATCACCTGATAAGGTGTTAAAAAATGGTACCTTCAACTGTGGACTCATTTATAAGCATGTTATACAATACATATGTGCAAACTACTATCTTTCTCTTTAATTTAGCAGGCACACTGATAAAAAGATAATGATAAATAGTGAAAATGTGCAGGAGCGTGTTCACGAATTCCTAGGGCTCTCATAGACACATACTTTAGATTTTAATTCCCAGTGCTTGTGAACGTCTTTAATCAAGGAATGTATGCAGTTTGCAGATCAAAGTAGCTGCTTGTGTGTTCTCAATTTTGCTCGTTGGCAAAGTTTTTATCTTGTGCATTTTGATTTTTTGTTTTTCAAGTTACATTAGTTATACTTGATTTCCTCACCAATTGTTTGCATTTGATTTGCAGCCTTACCAACCTGGTTATACTGCTCCACCTCGTCCACCTCACCCTGAAGATACTGTTATTGATTTTGGGTGGGTTTTAATTTCTTATTAAATCTAAAAGTTATGCATAAGTTTTTTTTTTTCTTTTTTTATTCAGCTGATATCACTCTTCTTCTGGATTGAACAACTATGCATTTCCTGACATCTAAAATGCATGGCAAGAATTATTGTCCATGCAGGATGTGTAGTGGAGATGACATCTCATTTGACCTACTAATAATTATGGTGATAGTTGTTGCATTTTGATAGACTTTCTGTAACATTCTTTTGCATGATTCTTTTTGCAGGAGAGGCTGGACACTTTCTGGAACCCCTGTAGATTTGCATGATCCTCACCTTTTGGCAATTGCAGAGGCAGAACAACATTTTCTTGAAAGCGAGTATGATGAGTATGCAGCTTCAAATGCCAGTGGAGCTGCATTCTGTCGTTCAGCTGCTCTTGTTGTAAGCTCTTAAATCATAAATTACCTGACATTCATATGCATGATCCTAAAATTATAATCCTTATTCTGCATGTTTCAAGCTCTGTATTGGATTGCTTTGCCAGGCAGAGCAATAGGTCATTTCATATATAGATTCAGGGTATTCCAGTTGCTTAATATGCGTAAACTACAAGTTAGATATGAGAATGAAGGAAGTCACGGTGATTTTAGTTGCCCTTATTAATTGGCATTGAATGTCTCTGCTCACTCAATCCACTGTGTTGACAACATTTCTCCATGATGACTGGAAAGCATAATTATGGTAGTATTGGGGCAATACCTACTTTGACCATCTTTGCAGTTTTCGACTCTCTACTAGTTCTTTGTAGATTAAATGGACTGGGCCTAGGAGCTTTTGGCTGCTTTGGGACAGAATTTCCCTTGTGAATTCATTTCTATATGTTAATTTTCATTTTATTGGGTGCTAGTGCAATTTAGACTTGATATTAATGCCAAGTGGCATGTTTGGCAGTTAATGGCCCTTCTGCTCTTGCGGCATGCATTGAACATCACATATGCTGATGCAGATGATGACGTGTCTACCTTCTTTTCTGTAAGTATATTCCATACTTAATGACAATGCCTTCTGCGTTTCTGCCTTTTAAAATACTCAGCTAGTTTTTCAACCTATTGAACTGGATGATCCCGGGCAGGTTTTCTTGCTAAGGGCTGCTGGCTTTCTTTTGCCCTGCTATATCATGGCTTGGGCCATCAACAACTTGCAGCAGCGAAGACAAAGACAGGTTTGGATCATTAATTTCTCGCTCTGTTATATCCTTTGTTTTGCATGCCATTCCATAGATCAAGTTTTGCTTGCAATGTGACATTACTAAAGTTTCTACCTTTCATCAATGCAACAGGAGGCAGCAGCATTGGCAGCAACACAAGTTGCTTTTGTGCTACAATCTGGGCAGCGCCAAGATCTGCAATTCACAATAGCACCAGGAACTGCTGCAACTCCACACCAGGAACCTGTTTGATTAGTGTCAAGGAGGGACTCATCTATCGCTTGCCATGTGCAGAGAGCAGTTAGGCAGAATTGATGAAAAGATACACGAGAGAGAGAATTTGCAATCATTGAGTACTTGAAAACCATAGAAAATTCCATCTGCAGTGGCCTTTGGAAAAGAAAGTGACTCTCTCATTCAGTACTTTGTTTTTATATCTGTATATAAGATGCCCCATCAGTAGAGCCTGAAAATGTGGTCGATATCTGTAAAATTAATAAAGCTTTCTTTTTCTGTTTGTAGTTTCAGTTATCAAACTTTCTTAATGGGGGCAGATGCCAGCTAATGCATTTGAATTAGGTTGTGCTCTGACTCTGGGTAAGAGCAGGCCCCTCAACCCCCCATCTTGTAGCCCAAGAACAGAACAAGAGCTGAAGCTTGTTAAAAATAGTTGTCATGGAGCACTTGGTGATCCTGGAAGCAATCATGTTGCATGTTTGCCAAGGAAGCATGTAGATCTTAAAGAATTGGCGTTGCCCTGGCATTTGGCTGATGATATGGGAAGTCAATTAAATGGCGTTTTCTGTAACTTTCTTTATCCTGCAACCATTTTTTGTATGGGGGAGTTGAGTCTGATTAAAATTCGAATTTGAAACCCAGCGACTCAAATAGCATTGAGTTAGAATTTATTAATTGTTGTGACTCGTTCTTTTGCTATTAAAGTAAAAAGAGGAGGGATAGGACCTAGTCCCACAGCCAAAATCCTAACCAAATTGCATTTGGGGCAAATAGAACACAAAAAGCGAAATGCAAATGTTAAACACTAATAAAGCAGCAGAGAATATGTTCTCATGCTCATATAGCAAGATGAGGATTTATAAAAGAAATCATTCTTAAAGTTGAACAAGCTTTCTTTTGCTTATTGTTTCGTAACATTCTGTTTGTAGGTCTCACTTTTGGTCTGCCGTTTTAGACTAGAGACAGACGCCAATTGTTCACACAACCGGCTCATCCAGACTCCTCCCCCCCCCCCCCCCCCCCCCCAGACAAATGATATGTGATGTGGATTAATGGTGAGTTGCACATTTCTTGGTCAAGTCTTAGACCAAAACAATAAAAAGAGGCGCAAGCTGATCGATTGTTGTCATCACGAACTCTGGAGCGCTATTTATATAATAGAAAATAATGACGATTGTTGGTCATCAATATGGGGTAATGCAGAACGGTTCAAAAATAAGTACGTGACATTGATATGCAACTGTTACAATCTTGCATTGCCTTAGCATTAACATGCTTTGGCACTTGCTTTTCTCCTATTCGGTGGCTTAGACTTTCCAGTATCTGTGGCGGGGAAAGATTGTCCTGCTACCAGGACCGTAAACAGCTGCTTTACTTGGTAATAATTGGACAGGTTTATCGAGAATAGGATATAATTTTTCCAAAAAGACAATTATTTCAATAAATTTATTTTCCCTCTTGGTTGGTGCAAGAGCACACAAACCCCAATCCTAAGGGTAGGACAAGGAGGTTTGAAACTCTACACCATCAGATTAGGCAATTATTAGTTCTTTCTTCCAATGAATTTGTCACTGCATAATGTATTGAGAGACAATTTTAGTATAATAATTAGATTATTTTGTTATGACTTTTAAGTCATAAGTTCAAGTTGTAGGATTATAAATTCGAGTTTTGTTTTTTGTTTTTTTTTCAAGCTTCTTAGTATGTGCAGGCAGGGCTTCGACTCTCAAAAACAAAACACCTTGCCATTAAAACTTTCTTGCTCTTTGTAAAAGTATTATCTCAAAAGAAGGCATGTCCTAACAAGGATTCTTACGGTGAACACAGTTTAAAAAGGGTGTCTAAATTAATGAGTACATATTAACCTTAAGAAAGTACATAGCCGTACCACACAATCTGAAGAATTAATGGCCCCACTCGTCGCTTCCTTTTTGCTATTTTGGGAAATTGTTATAATTTACAACCAATATTTGGTTTACAATTTCATATATTATACTAAGTTCATCTTTGTTTTATTTGATTTGTAGATTGAAATTAAGAGTTATTAATTGATATTTTAATTAAGTCTCTTTTGTTAAAAAAAAATTCACCATTTAATCTGTATTAAAGTCATATAAATTTTTTTATATTTAATTTTAATATTAACAAGTTTAAATTTTAATACAATGTACTCGATATAAAGTCTTGTTAATATGGTCTTGATTATTGTGATTTCGATCAAATCCTAGGGTAAAGAAGATGCACATGCACAAACCATTGAAAGAAAGTACCTATAGGTATAAAGATTATTTTACTTTTATAACAGAAATAACCTACGGGAGAAGCTTCAAGAAAACACCCTCCGGTTGCTTCAATAAAGATTTTAGTTAGGTGATGAAAATATAGCCTTTCATTAAATTATTTTCTCAGAAAAGTAACGGAGAAAAGAAAAAAAAGAATTCTTCAATGGCCGTTTGAGCATTTGACTGGTCAATGACAGCGACTCCGCCATGAAAGGAAAGAAAAAAAAAAAAAAAAAGAAAAATGCAAATTTCAAGTTTTTGTAAAGGTTTCATTGCGTTGGACACCAATGCCGACTCGATAACAGAGGTAAATGAGGTGTCATTACTATGATCATCGTTATTGGTTTATGACATGTACCGTCAATTGTTGTAATCATACACCAAACCATTATAAATGTATAACAAATGGTATGACAGTGTGATGCGTCTAATCAACGCCAAGAAACTTGCAACTATCTAACATTTCCATTCTGAAAAACATGTGCATTGCTTCAGGGCAGCGAACTTGACTTCCAATTGCAATTATGTTGCGAAACAAACGAACCCCATGTTTACTCTGCTTCTGTGCGGGTCCGAAATGTTCTCCAATGCTCTCAGTAAGTAGTCTTTGAAAATAAATTTCTTCAACAACAATTGAATCTAGTTGATCGAGCATACACATATATTGTAAACTGGCATGCACATTTCCCAAATCGCCGTGGAGGAAAGTAAATCCACCATATGATTGGATGGCGTGCAGAACACACACAGGCATAGGGAGAATTTGATTTCAAAAGTTTTTGAGAATAAGAATAGAAAGCAACAACTCTGCGAACACTTTCACTTTATTTGGTGGATAAGAAAAAAAAAAAAAAAGGAGGAAGAATCAGAACATCAATAACACATTCAAGTTGAGGACTATATTGCATGGGCCATGACAAGTCGCCATTCTTCTTAAGCCACCATAAAAAATGCGCCAAACCAATTTTGATAAAGTGCAAGAACATATGCTTTAGAGCATTCTGTTGCATGTGAGTTACGTTTTAAAAATGACAGAAACAGTAAAGGAAAAGAAATAAAGAAAAAGATGATATTATTCATAAACAAACAATTAAAATATCTCACACTCGCACACAGACATGGGGGCTTGAAGTGGGTCTTCAATGAATCACTGGGATTGGGGAGGGTACAGAAGAACTAGGCAACCCAAAAAAGATCAGATTGAGAAAAGCATAAAGAAACATATTGAGCACAAGAAACGAAGTACTGTTCTTTTTGTTGCATAGAGAAGAGAGCTTGGAATTCTAAAGGGAGGAGGAAATCTTAGAATGGCATAAAGCAAGGGCTTGTTTCTTTTGGAGGGCTATTCTATTCCAACATTCTTTGGTCCTCATATTTGATTCTTTATATGATATGGTTTGCCACTGCAGCAATCTACTAGTTCTGGGTGGCTTCAAATGGCCTCTGTCTGCCCAGTCACTCCAATAAAGAAACAAAACTTTCCTTTTCTTAGTACCAAAGGAATGACGATTTCCTGGATTGCCCTTGCATGGAGCCCTTACCGCAAAATCATATATTTGTAACTGCCAACAGCAAACCTGATTTTTTCCTGGAAAGCTAATGGTAATGCAGTTTCCAAAAGTACCGCCTTGTGGCATGCACACAAGTTAAAACTGAGCCTTGCAGATACAGGCTGGGTAAAGAACGAAATAGTTGCATCGACACGTCTCAGACGAGGATTCATATATTGAACTATCATTGCCTTTATTTGCACATTTTTTGTCATTCGGTGTATGAACACAACTCTGCATCTAATGGTAATAATAATGCAATGTGGATCAAGTTAACCACGTCCATCTAATGAGGTTCAATTAAAAAAAATGGCGTAGTGAATGTCCATGTAGGCATTGGTGGATATGTGGCGAGACGGCTAAGAGGTGGGGAGATTGGCAAGCCTGCCTCAATAGACAAAAGCAGAACCAATGGTAGAAGTGTTAGGTGAAGAAATGAAGATGCTTGGCTTCCCAAGGGCATTGCTTCAATCCCTTCATTCAGACTTGGCAGAATCTTCAGCAACAGCCTCAAGATGTTTAAATTGCAGGCATATGATTAGGTTGAATCTAAAATTCCTCTCGGGGGGTGTGCTCCGGGGCCCCAGCTGCTTTTTGCTTTAAAGACCCCTCTAAATCCATTAAGAGATAAATGCCATAGTTATATATCTACAGGAATGGAACATAAGAATAGAAAGATCACAATCTCAGACCTGTTTATTCTCTTGCCACTACAAAAAGGGACAATCTATACTTGTGTGCCAGTGAGAAGAAACGATGGTTTTCAGTAGTCATAGAGTGCTTGTCCTTCTGATTTGTATTGGGTTCTTAGCAGTTCATCCTGATCAAGTTCATGGCTTAACAAGCATAAACCTGGTCCTCAGACACAGCGAAAGAGTTCCAGGTCCGCAAAATCATCGAGTACTTAAGGATGTCACCATGCAGGGTATGAATACAGAGAAGCAAGCAGCAAATGTAAACAAGGCATTTGATCCGAATCAATCGAGTAAAAGGAGGGTGAGAAGAGGATCAGATCCTATCCACAACAGAACCTGACACACTAGACTCTTTAGCACAACAAAGAGACAGGAACAAGAACAAGAAGTAAGTTGACATCAAAGCTTTGCGAAATATCTATTTCTTTCTTCTTTCTACGTAATTATTATGAAACGAAAAACTTTGTGAAGGAAAAAAAAAAAAAGTAACCTGAAAGCTTCCTTATAACTTTTTTAGTAAATATCATCAGGATTTGAGAGGGTCTATTTTCATTTCATTTTTTTCAGCTTTAGTTTACTTATCCTTGCCATAAAAAGACAGATTAGAACTTCCAAGCTATTCACTTGCACTTTCAGGACCAGTGTCTCTGCCTTATCTTCCATTCAGGAATTTCGCCTATACATAAGATATCGTTACTAGCCGAAGCACAATTACGCATAATACAGAACTCAAACAAACCAAACAGATAACATAGCTTCAGTTAAAATATTTTTACCGAGGAAAATATTGTTAGACCGACATTTTTGTTAGAAGCTTGCATCCTCAAAATCTCAATTCCATCAAATTCTTACCAAACGAAAAGGGATTTAATTCCGATGTAAGGAAGAGCTTTGTATCATGTAGGTGAGGCGCATGCTTTTAGATTTTAATGTTCCTGATGCATTCTATCAGGCAAGTGGGGAAACCGAAACAGTAGAGTTACTGAAAGAGATTCTTCGCGATCGAAAATATGTTATGCATCCACGGGAGATGAAGAATAAAATCAATGATTGAACATCCTAGGAAATTTGATCAAAGAAATGCACCTCAGGATTTAGGGGAGAGTTTTCTTCTTGCATTCCTCATTAGAAAATAGAAGAGCAGATTAATCAGCCGAAAATATGTGTCGTAGTGCAATTGCCAATTCTTTATATTAAATATCACTAGTCTAGAACCCGCACATACTCGGGTAGACATGTAATGCTAAATATTGATAATTATTGAGGAAGGAGCTGCCGAAGAGATTTATTGAAAACAATCTTAAAATTGCACACATCCGACTATTTCACAGACTTTATAATATTCTAGTATCAATAGTTGGAAAATATAAGATATTAATTTGTGTCATTTGTTTGATTGGAGTACTGTATATGACACCTTCCCGGACTTGATCATTTGCAGGATAACCTGCATTTGAAAACGCTGCTGAAAGGGATTCAATTTCAACGTTGGAAGTCCCTTTCTGTCAAGAGTGCATAAATATATGACGGTTTACCTGAGGCAGCAAGCACAATGCATTTCGTTTGAAGAGATTGACAGTACACCTGATGTAGATTGATGTGTTATTTGAGCCCTTTCGTCAATGGTTTAAGTTTCTTTGATCAATCATGAGTTGCGAAGTCCATTTCTATCAATAACAGCATCGATTGAGAAGGGTGTGTGGACATATAATTGGCATTTTAAAAAAGATTTTGTAATTCCAGCGACAGAGAGCGTTTTTTCGCTTGAGAACACCAGCGCCTGCTAACGTAGGGAGCCCCCCGTGTCATGGAAATGCTCTTCGTGGTAAGCACAGCATTTGTACATGACACGGATTAATTTGTGGTGTGACGACTTTCACAAGCATTGGAGCCTGTTTGATCAAAGATGATTGTTGGCAAACCCCATTTATAGATTAAGAACAAAATGGCATCCAAACATGGTTTGGTAGGCAGTCAAATCATCAATCTAACACCCCATCAATTTTCGTAACAAAAGACTCTGAGCCTATCACTGATCCGAACAATCAAATAATGACCGCATTTTGAGACGAAAAAATGTAGACGGTTAAAAGTCTTTAAAATAGTTGATTAAGACCTACAACAAGGACGGTTCTTTAACCACATAACCGAAAATTATATGTACAAGTGAGAAAAAAAATAAGAAATTGAGTTTTTTTATAATTTTAATTAAATTTTATAAAATAATATTTTTATAATTTTAATATAATTATATGCACTATATATATTTTAAGAGAGATAAAATAAATTATACTTTACCTTAATTGAAAAAAAAATTTTTTTAGGTGACTTGTATCGTTTGTTCTTTGAAATTTATTATTAATTTGTTGTTGTTGATTACCTCTCGTTACGTCAAGTTCCCTTTGCAAGGGTCTCACCACTTTTTGTTTCTTTTTGCTCTTTGTTTTTCTTTTTCTTCTAATTTCAGATGCACAAAGTGCATGCAATTGAAGTATATATGCATACACACATTAATTTGTGCATATTAGACATTTTAATAATTGAATACGTATTTTATCTTATTTGTTTACGCATTCTATTCTAATTACACGTATATTGTATGTATAATCATTTAATACATAGTTGTCTTGAAATATTCTATAATACGTGGCAAAAATTAAAACACTATTCATATATTGGAATGTCCTTCCCTGAAAACCATACAAGAAATAATTCCGATCGATTCTATTGTTCATTGACCCAAATGGATCTTCGATCCAAATACAAAATTCGGCACACAAAACATGTTTCTAGGAAGCATCTGTCCACACGTAAAGATACGTATTATTAACGGGTAAGGACTTACATAAATAAATAAAAAATAAATAAAATAAAATAACAAAAACACAGATAGGGTCATAAGGTGCAAGATTCAGGCATGATCCGGTTCGGTTTAATTTTGGTTTCAGTTTTGGACCGTCTATTTTGATTCTAAGGTTAAGGGGAACTGTAACTAAACCAATAGGCTGGTGGTTTGATTGCGGTTTGATTCGATTTACCAAATTTGATCCGATTTAAATTTTGATTTTGATTTGGTTCGATTTGAATTGGATATGGTTTAAAATCGTTCGATTCAGTTCAATTTAAACCCACCTAGGCCAAGTTTTGTTTTGTCTTTTTTTTTTTTTTTTCCTCCCTTGAGAGTTTGAAATATCTTAACTTTTTAATAGATAAAATTAATAGAAATTATTATATTAAAAATAATATTAACCATTATTCAAGTTTTTATTTTATTATTTCATAGATAATTTATTCTACCTTTAATTTGAAACAATCGAATCAGTTAATAATTCTTATTTTAGTTGAGAACCATCAGTTGAACTGATAATTCACACAAATTTTTGAAAGGACAAAATCATATTCAAAACCATCTCTCTTAAGGGTTTCAGTTCGACTTAAAATTGAACGTTACCAATCAATTTTAGTTCTACATCGTTTTGATTCTCGTTATCCGAACTGTGACCATGCCTAGCGAAACTGACTTGCGGGGTGGCTTTACGAAACATGAAGAAAAGTCAAAGAAAATTGGCCCAAAAAAAAAAAAAAAAAGAAAGAAGGGGTTGTGGGGGGGAAGAATAATTAAACGGGTGGCCATGAATGAGTTGTTGGGAGCAAGTTCCGAGATTCATGTGACATTTTTGGGGGCACTTGCCATTGATTCTTCCCATTCTTCGCTTTAAAAAATTTTGGACGCGTGTTACTTCTTCCCCCCCCTCCCTCTCCCCCCACCCCCACCCTGTTCTGTTCTCTGCTAGAGCGCATTAACTGATATCATGACGGTGAGCAGAATTCCATATCTGTTGCGCTGGATTTCATTACCCATTGTCTTCCTAGGGAAATGCGTCGCAGTCCAAACGTCTTCAATTTCTAACACCGGAAGGATTAGCAATTCCTTCATTTTTTTTAAACAATAATTACAGCATTTATGGTTGAATTGAATCAACAGTGTATGGGATAATTATAATATTAATACTTAAATGAATTGAATCCAACTTTGCGCTTCCTTTTTGTCAATCGTCCCCCCCCCCTGCTATTTTGTGCAATTATTCCCTTCTCCGTATTGTTATAATAACTCCCACAACCTTTTTATTGTTTTACTCTTTAGACATCAACCGAACGCACACAATACTTTATAATTAAATTACAAAAATTATCAACCTAAACGTTGCTAATTTCAATAAAAGAATTGTTTTTGCATAATTTTAATGTAAATGAAATGTTTTCTTTACTAATCTTCTAATTTCTTGGAAAATCGAATTATGTCTTATTTAGACACCATAGTTTGAAAAAGGATTGGACCAGTCCGATGGTTGTTGGACTAATCGACCGATTGTCCGAAGCGTAGGCCTGATTATTTTTTAAATCAAACAAGGACGTGACTCAAAAAAAAAAAAAAAAAGGTCGTCTAATCGAGCCAGCGAATTAAGTAGATTTTTGTTTAAAGAAAAACTGTATTTATTTTCAAAATAATAGTATATAATTGTATTGTTTTATTAAAAAAACAATTATATGAATATACATAAAGTTTTTTTAAAATAATATTTTATTTATTTTTTATTTCACATTAAAATATTAATTATTTTTTACCCAAAAAAAAGATTAAAAAAAAAAAACAAGAAGAACCGCCCGCTGAGTCCACAGTGGCCCTGAAACGAACGGTAACGGTAATGCATTAATTATGTATCATGTTTCCAACCTTACGCGTGCTTATCTGATGATAACATAATTATCAGCACCTCACCTTGTTCTAATCTATTAAGAGGATTTTGACCCTAATCGTATAGGTACACACTAACTAACTCTCTTGGTAAAATAAGAGAATTTTGAATTATTCTACACATAAATTAATCTTTTAAAAAAAAATAACATCTGTATTTACTATAAGACCCTTAACTTGATATAAAATGTAAAAAATTTGACTGGATATGTATTTTAAAATATCAATAAAATCGATGATAAATTTAGTATAAGAGAATGTTACGTATGTATACTACTCAATTTTTGTATTGTTAAAAAAATATTAGAATATATAAATAAAGTAACTATACATTTCGGAGAAATTAATGACCGACGTGACACTAAAGCATATTCTGTGGCTCTTTCGGGTTTGGCGACAGTGTGCCGTAAAAGTAACACGATAATTATGAATTGATATGATAAAATTTAACAAAAATATTAGTTTTTTAAAATAAAATAATAATAATAATAACAACATTATATAACAACAAAGTCTCTCTTCTGTCATATTGTATTAATGGGATTGGCATCAGCCCGAGTTTCTCACAATGGCTAAAGCATATTTGACTCGCCCCTTCCTTTAATTCTATGGTTTGAGGTTGTCTTCGTGCACCACATGTATAAATGAATTGGTAACAACATAATCGTTGCTTCCATAATTACAGTTATGTCGTTAGTTGTGACTTGTGATCATATATATTGAATGGTTATAAATGTAAACATATCACAAATCTGGAGTCATTTTTTGAAAATTTTCATTAATGATAGGTAACAGCCAATCTGACGTCTCGTCAAAGTCGCATCTGCGACATTTGTGATTTCCAAATGCTAATCGATATGGTTGCTGTGTGGAGTTATTCAAATTGGTATGATATGATTCGGGTTGCCAGTTGTATGGAAAATTAGTAATGATTAATAATATCATCGAAAAAATGAAGAAAGAAAGAAAGAAAGAGAGGAAAAAAAGTGGGGGAAGGGGATAGCAGATGGTTGCGGTTGGTGGGATTCAATTTCTTTCCATCGGTTTGTATATGAATCCTCCTCTACCGTCTGGTCCATTTGATTTGAAAGAGGCCGACAAATTTGACTACATGAATATGGCTATAAAAAGCCCCCTTTGATTTCTCGACACGTCTGTAGCACCCAGTGGAACGCCAAACTTCCACTGTGTCCCAGCAATAGCTAAAATATTGACAGCTTGCCCGAATAAAACCCTACTGCTAATGGTAGTCTTTTTACATACTGAAGGTTTCTATTTTTAATCATTTTCCAGAAGGAAATTGACTTTTGCTTAATCAGAGGGAGAGTTTTCTCTGTCTTTGTCTTTGTCTTTGTCTTTTTTTTTTTTTTTTTTTTTTTTGGGTTTGTGCTAGCTTACTAAATGATCAAGAACTCATGGCGTGCAGCCGGATTAGGATGCTTTATTGTAATTAAAAACTTGTTTATGGAAAGAAAATTATGATTAGATGTTGCACAAGATTTTAACTTTATTTGCTTCTTTCCTCGCAGGTGTGTCCCCTATGAATGTACATCTTCATGAGATTCCTGGAAGATTAAGATGATGATTACACGCTACGGTGGTTGGTCTCCAGGTGTCGATTCACAATAATACAAGCAAGCTAGTAAAGTGGATTCCACATTATCCAAGCAATTGCCCTCCGTTATCAAAGCTATCAGGCCTTAATGTGGCATGTCAAATCGCAAAATTGAGGTCCCATTTTGCCGATGGATTGTGATTCCATTTGAGTCCATCAAAATTATGTCACTCAAATGTTGTTAATAAAAATTTGAATATAATTCTTTAACATTACCACAAACAAAAAATTGATATGGTTATTTAGTGAGACTACCTATACATTTATAAAATTTATTGTTTCGATGGTGCTTTTTTTTTTTTTTTTTTTTGGTGACAAAGTTGTAGGATATCACTCCTGTTTTTTTCTATTTTCTAATAATAATAATAATAAAAAACAACAGAAGATAGCTAGTCTCCAAACGATTGAACACAATTAAATTAGGAATATACCATACTATTTTGCAACCCTTCTATCCCATATATCCCACCAATGCTTTCTTGCCATACAGTCCGGAAAAAAAAAATGTAAATTCTTTGAATATGAAAGCGAAGAGAGGAATGGCACCATTGCCTGCAGGAGAGACCTGGAAACGTGGAAATCACGTTTGTAGGGATTGTGCTGGGGCGTGCGACTTTTGCATACTGTGTGCATACTGTAGAAGAGCCACCTGTTTGCATTGGACTGTATTACAGGACATTGCCCCAATTTGTGCACTGTGATTTCCTTTCAGAATATATTCTTTGCCTAAAAGAGATTATACAAACCATGCTTTTTTTTTTTTTAATTTTCTTTTTGGGGTCGGTACAAACCATTTTTTTGGGGCGTCCATAACACAAAACCAGTTTTACAGTTGACAACTAACCCAGGCAAACTGGGAAAAAAAAAAAAACTCACTTAAAATCACAAACAAACAAACAAAGGCCACATTCATTGCCATGTGAGTCCCCATTTTACCAAATGTTAAATAATGTCCGTTGCTTGTTCAAAAAAAAAAAAAAAAAAAAGAAGTTTGTTGGGACTTGAGGTGGCACTTTTTGCACAGTAAACCCCACAACTCCTCACAATTAATGTATTTAACTAATGATGAAAGAGAAAAAGTTTGGTCAATACAATTAAGTTGATCGATTATTAATATAATAAGTAAATGAAGTTGAAGATTAAAAAAAAATTATTTTGAGACCCTTATATTGTTACTACGTGTTCCTGATAATCGCGGTTAAGTAAAGGTGCTCGCCATCATCAGAACCTACTCAGTTTCATTCCGCCTATCACAGGATTTAGCAGCCCTGAAATACAAGCCCTCATCATCTCACCTCACAACCCTCCCCCCCCCCCCCTCCACCCCCCACAGTTCAACTCCGATCTTGATTTCATTAGCTAGGCATGGACTTGACCATAAACAATCCTCCTACCCAATCTCCAAAGTCAGACACAGATACTGAAGCCCCACCGCAGATGAGCCACCAAACCAAGGCCTTGTCTCTCAGCAATGGCTTGAAAAGGGGAACCTGCCAGCATCAGCCAGCACTTCAGCAAATGGTGGTGGTGTCTTACAAAGAATGCCTCAAGAATCATGCTGCCCATCTTGGTGGCCTAGCCCTGGATGGCTGTGGAGAGTTCATGCCTAGCCCCACTGCCTCCCCTCTGGACCCTGCCACTCTCAAATGTGCAGCCTGTGGCTGCCACCGCAACTTCCACCGCCGTGACCCAGCCGTTCCACCGCCGGCACTTCACTGGACCTCAAACCCAAGTCCAGGCCCAGTGAGCTCACCAGGCCCAAGCTCGGAGCCATCCTCCTCACCAGCGTCACCAACCCCACAAAATTCTTTTCACCCCTCCGAACCCCACATGCTGTGGGCCTCGAGCACGATCCACTCCTGGCCTTTAGATGACAGCCGCCGCCGCTGCCGCCGCCGTCCAAGTTCCCATCCAACGGTGATGAAACCACGGGGGAGAAGGAAAGCAAGAACCATGTTTACTCAAGACCAGAAAGATAAGATGCATGCTTTTGCTGAGAAGTTGGGTTGGAAGATGCGGAGGGGCAATGATGCTGAGAGAGCAGTGATGGGGTTCTGCAGTGAGGTTGGGATCAAGAGGAATGTCTTCAAAGTCTGGATGAGCAACCACAGGCACAGAAGAGAAAACAGCAACAATGTTGATTTTCATGGTAATGGGGACGGTGTTGTGTTTGCCAACAACAATGCTTTTCAACAACAATGACAAAAAAAAGTCAGTAGCAACAACTCTTGATAACTTTGATAACCGCCAAATTTCCAATTAAAGGCTCACCTTCATCTCCATAGGCATTGCAGTTAGGTTCTTAATGGTTTTTTCCTTTCTTTTTTTTTGAACTTGTGGATTAGTGGTTAATAGTCAATGGTTACTGATTACTGCCAATTAGCATTGGTACCGATTAAGGAAATTATCATGTTCTCTGTTTAGTCTTTAATCCGTTATTCACTAGCAACCTTCTTGTATGGTGTTGCCTATGATTTTGATCTAATTTTCATGAGTATCTCTAATTTACCTACTATTATTTGATACTAACTCCTGGATTAACAATTCTCTATTTGAGGGTTCTGGTTAGTTTCTTGTTAATCATTAATTAGTTCATTTTAAAGGCAGATGCTTTTAATAAATCCATTTTGGCCAGAAGAATACTGCTTGTGCCACTTCGACGAAAAGGAAACATTGGCTCTGCTGGCATTTGCTGCGCCTTTGGAAACATACCAATTGTATTTTATTTATCCTCTGTTGTGTGCGGTTCTGGGCATTTGTTGTTGTCTAATTAAGGTACTTTTCTGAACTTTGTGTTTTCCTTAATTGATGATAAATAGGAGAATCAACATTGACAGAAAAAAAAAAAAACTTTTCTATGTTTTCTGAGTCTTCAAAGCTAAGCAGGCTTTTGCTTAATCCATGTTAGCTGCCGTAGGAACTGAACTGAATCCATGGTGGCACATCTCCTTACTTATTTGGTCGCCTGTTCGAGGTGGCAAGCTTTGTTTCCTTTTTGCGGCCAAATTACCAGATAAGCAAGGCAATGCCCCTTGTTTCATTAGTTGTGTATGTGTCAAGAAATCAGTTGCTTATGTGCTTGTAATTTAGGCCTTAAGATCAGTTGTTAAGGTCCCAAATATCATATTCAAATCACCTAATTTCTGATCTCCCAGTGTGACTGATACTCCCGCTTGAACGGCACACTAATTTCTAATCCAGTGACAATATTGATGTATTACCTTACTCAAAACAAATTTTTTTTTTTTAATAAAAAAGGAGGAATTCATTGAAGTAACATGTAAACTAAATTATCTGTACATTAAATTAGGTGATTGATCATTTGAAATAGTTAATGATGGGCAGGCATTGATTCCCTGAGAATATTGCAACGAAGTTGTCAAGAGTTATTTTTGCTAAAAATGCAAATTATCGTATATATGTTTCTTTTTTTGGGGGCTTGGGCTTGCACTTTGGTGGTCCAATTGGTCCAAAGTTGACTTGTCTTGCTTTAATACCGAGTCAGCACATTTATTTCTTGTCCACGCCAGCATTTTGAACCTTGTGGCTATGCCATATCACCAGGTTTAAACGATGGAAACCTGACGATGTGTTAGATTTAAGACACGGACCATGTTAATTTTTAGACACGGATATATTTGTGTGTTAACATTTTAAGGAAAGAAAAAAATTGGTTGCTCTAAACATAACATGGCAGGAATAGCCTTCCAACTGCCGTATGGTGGGTATATATGTAATTTTTATTTAACTAATAAGTTATAGTATTTATAACCTCATGTATTATATATATATATTTTATAATTATATAAATTTGTATTTAAAAAAATTATTTATAGTGGGTTTTAAAAAACCTTTGAAATTAATATCAATTGGATGTTTTTTTTAATCATTATTATTTTTTCATTGGCCTTTGACATTAATTATCATTATTGGTTCAAATAGACAACCTTTCCTGTCCACAAATCAGATTCCAACTGATAAACATTCTCGAAACATGTCGGTGTAAAAAGCAATAAAATTCAGCCTAATGTCCACATCTCTCTCTCTCTCTCTCTCCCTACGCCTAGGAATTGAGCCATGAATGCAATTTACATCCTCACAAACAGTTTACGCAATATGCTTTTGATGGTGCTTTCATAGCTAGAAAATGACGTCCGAATGTCGAATTTGGAACGAGAATGAGCCAAGTGGACTCATTCTCTAAACCCATCATCAGGGCACAAGCTTGAAGAAGCTAAGACATCAATTCTCGAATTACTCACGCCATTCATTAATATGTGTTTTTTCTTTTGATGGGGGATAATAAGAATGTTAACATAGATTGATGTAAAATAATGTTGCATGTGCCCATCTTTCTTTGTAATTACTGCTTGTGGCTCGCCAAGTGTTATGATAGGTTGCTTTCTAGACGTAGTTGTCAAACTATACGCATCACAATTCAACTTAATTATCACGTTAAGATCATATGGTCCACTTGAGAGACTTATTTATTTAATTATTTGTTATTATTATTATTATTATTATTATTATTAGATCTATTAATAGTGGGTCATCCTTACAAATAAGCATGGTTTTGAAAATAACAAAAGTACTGGCGATCCATTTAGATGTTTAAACATCTATTTCATCTTCTTCTACTATGATTGATCCATTTTAGATGATTAATTTAACTTTATCACTAGTGTTGTAGCATACATAAACATACCATTTATCTGAAGTACTACATTATATTGTCGTAGAGTTAGGTTCGGATCATATTAACTGGCATGCCACTTAATTAATGTCTTAACTCAAATTTGTACTTTAAAAATATATGAATGGACGAATTAACGTATTTTTGTAATAATATGCTCTAATAAAATGAAGAAAGAACTCGAATAAAGATAGGAATACTTTGATAGAGGAAGAACAAACGGCAACTACTCCCACGAGGAGACAAGAGAACTTCTTCTGAAAACGTTTAAAAAAAAAATCAATTTTATTTCATTTGTTAGAAAGAGAGGAGAAATGAAAAAAAAAAAAAAAAAAAAAAAAAGGCACCGACAATCCCGAATACAACCTAAAGAGAGAGGAAACCGAAACCTTCAACAAACAAGTTCCTATATGCCTCCGCTATTAATTTTACATTTTTCTAGCATTAGGGGGTAAGCATTTGACTAATATGATCCAATGACTTCTTTAATTTCTTTTAAAATATTGCACGGGACTAGTTTTTATTTTTATTTTTATTTTTATTTTGTCGGTTGGCTCTAATTGAAAATGATTTTAACGTCATTCCATCACAATTTATTCGTGCATATCAAGATGATACTTTGCCTTCAAATATTTGAAGTCCGAGTGTAAAAGTCAAGGAAAAAGAATCATTAATTACAGTATGTAATAAATTCCATAAATTTCTGTCTTTAAAACTTCGTTTCCTCTGCTCTACACTTGCATGCATGCTTGTAGGATAGTTATATGCAATTAAGGAGGTAATCGTTTTTGTAGAGTTGAAAGAATATGGTGGAAGAGAGAGTTTATTGATCATAGAGAATGACTCTGCATTACAGTTGTTTGAATTAATGACAAGAAAGAAAGATTATAAAAATTTTCGTTAGTATTTTACAACATTAACAATTAAAGTAAGAACTGAATTATATATATATATATATATATATATATTTTTAAGTCTCAAGAATACAACCAATTTATAAATACTTTGGTTATAAAAATTTGGTGGAATAGCGATTTGGGTGGATTAGATCATTGAATCTTCTTTTTTGATACAAATTATCATATTTTAGAGTTATTTTTATATTTTTATCAATATAAAAAAATTTCACCAATTTATATAATTATATAAATCTACATGTATAGTATGGATTTTTATTTGAAAAAAAAAATTCAATATATTTTGGAAAAAGTACAATAGATTATGTTGTAAATTTAGTAGCAATTTGTTTGAAAAATAAAATTTACAGGCCTGGGTTTTCTCATATGCACGCGCGTGTGTGCGCTCGATTTCCCTGATTTTGCGCTCCAATCAGCAGCGCAAGTAGTACAATGCTCGATTGTACAAAAGGCCCTGAAATCTAGGATGATTGGCACGGATGAAAACATGATCATAGTAGAATTTTACTCTATGGTCTGAAATCGGCAGGGCAACTGCAGGGCCACACGATGGAAATCTGCAGTCTCCATGGCCTGTTCTGTCCCCACATAAATCTCGAAGTCATGTACCCATTTTTGTCTCTTTCATTTTTCTTCAACGAAAAAGTTAAAGTAGACCAGGAAATAAAGCGGGGTTGCCGACGGTGCGAAAAAAAATAAAATAAAATAAAATAATATATATATATATATTTATTATTTTTCTAAAAAGAACATAAAATGTGCAACATTTTTTTTTATATATAACAAAGTGCCTTGGGCACACATAAGACCCGTGAATGCCCGACCCTTTCTTCAACGAATTTGGACAAATAGAAAATCTGAGATGCCCGTTGGTAGTTTTAAACAAGAGTACATGCCACACCTTCATTTCCAGCATGATTGATCATAATGTCCAAAGAGCTCGGCCGACCTTGTCCAATAAAAAACAGAAACTGTTTCGAGGGACTACCCCACTTTTAATTTGACGGCGACTCCGGCAAGTCCCACCACCTTGCGACGTGTCATTCGAGGGCAAAGAATATGCCAAAAACTGAAGGGCATCATTGCACTAATGAACGGTTCGATCGGATTGGAAATGGAAACAATTCATGTAATTCTATCATAATTAGTTATTGCATATTTATAATCTTCATAGCTAATCTGCATTGATTATTATAATTGTACAATTAATAATAATCAAAATACATACATATTTTTTTTGTGTAGTTATATCAGACCAATGTCCAAATACTCTTGTCCGTGCATAAGAGTTTGCAAAACTGAAATGAAAGCTCTTTTAAATGAAATGAAATAAAATAAAATGAAAAATCAAAGTGAAACGCACATAAAAGGGGCACTACGATCGCGTACACTTGGCCTTCTCATAGAAAACGCTGTTTCTATCGTTGGATTTCCTGACAAACTGTGTCTCTTGGCGAGATTCCTATATTTTGTAGCCATAAATCTCGCTTTCTACAAGTGGAGAGTCCTCCATCAATCAAGAACTTCGGTGGGGAGTCTTTATATGCCATAGTTTGTATAATTTCTCTCTCAGTAACCCTTAAAACTTTGCGTAGAAATGAGAAAACCGGGGAGGTTGATTGAGCTGATGGGTAGATGCGATTCTTTTGCCATCAAAACCCAGTTTGATTTTCTTAATAAAGATGTTGTAATCGAGTTTTTGTATGGCAACATACACAGGGCAGTTAGTTCTTTCTGGTTTTTCTTTTGTAGCTACTTTTGTCATGTTTTTGGATCAATATTCAGACTTGTCTTCAGGTATGATTGCTTTGCTCATTTTGGTTACCTCTGTTTTGTAAAATGTTAATTACTCGGAATTAATGGCCTGTTTCTTGTTTCTCGGCAGATTTCAGACATGTAAGGCTCCCAAAGAGAATGAGTCAAATCACTGTGTTGTTTATCATGAACGGGATGATCATCATTTTTGTTCTTCAAGCTGGTCCGAGAATTCAGAGGCTGATAAAAGCAATGGAGGAAGAGAGAATTTTGTTGTTATGGAGCCTGGTTCATCGGCGAGCGCAAATAAATACGAGTTCTTGTCCGGGCAGGATTTCAGTGGATTCATGGAAGAACCACGAACATTCAGCTTTACAATCCATGAATCCTTTGCTGATACAATTACGAACGTCCCAGTTCTTAATGATGGAGGCTCAACCAAAAGTGATTTCCGAGCAGTTGAGTTAGAACCGGAGGAAGAGAAGTCGGAAAAAGCAGGGGACTTAAACAATGGTTCTGTCTTCGATAAGTTTTCAGAGGCAAAAGAAGGGGAAACAACCAGCGAGGAAAAGAGTTCTGATAAGGAAGAAATAGTCCTTCACAGTAAAGCATCTGATTCCACCGACAAGCACCTTGGAAAATTTGAATTGGATGTGGATGATTTTTCTGTTATGGAGAGAAAAGAAGAACGCGTTGGAGCTTTGGTCATTCAACAGGATTCTGAGAGAGAGGATGAGGAAACGAGAGACAAGAAATTCGATTCAATCACACAAGAAGTTTTGCCTAGTGGAACTACCAATGATCAACAATTTGGACTTAAAATTCCCATGTTGATTGATAAGGAGACTGCAGGATATGATGAAGAACCCGAAACCGGCTTGATGGAAGAAAATTCAGCTGATTCCAATGAGGAATACGCAGAATTGGAGATTCAGAACCCGATTTCAACACCGTTAGGCCAGCAAGTTTCTAGCCATGAAGAGGGAGAACAAGAAATGGATGGTCCAATCAACCCTGAAGAGCCTAGCTTGCAAGAGAATAGGGTCGTCTCAGATTCTGATGTACAAGAGGATGCATACATGTTTGAGCATGAGGACATAGTGCAGCAGCTTAAACTGGAGCTCAAATATGCTCGAACTGGGGGTCTTCCAACCATACCAGAAGAATCAGAGTCTGAGGAATTAGAGACTCCCACAATTGTGCAGGAGCTTAAGCCAATCAAAAATGGGGAAAAGATTGAGCATAAAGATGTCATGGAGGAGATTCAAACGGTGTACAAGATCTACTTGGACAAAATGAAAAAACTGGACATCTTGAACTTCCAGACCATGCATGCACTCGGTAAGTTACCATCTAAATTTTAATATATTGCTCCCATAAATTGATATCTGCAAACTAGTTATTTATAGAAATACATCTCCATAAATAACAACATTAGATTCTTAATCCTAAATTTAGTTGGCGTTCATGTGGATAAATCCAATCTCATAATGGCTAGTCAATATACTAAACAGGAAGGCCAATACATGTATATATAGATATTAAGAAAACATTGGTATCTAGTGAAAGACTGAAGACAAATATTTTTCAGGCTTATAACCTGATTTTATTTTTTTATTTTTAGCCATCGGACCTTACAACTAATTTGAGATATCTGGTGAATATGGTTCGTCGCTACCTGATTTAAATTATTTCTTGTCGTTTTTTCTATGGTAGGCAGGACAGCACACGTGGTTTTCCTACATGATTCTCTTGCAAAATCAAAAAATCTTTTGTGAGAACCATGTTGGGTGTTGTCACCATCCACTTTCATTCTAGGCCCATCAGTGTTTCAGCAATTATGCTCCTATTATGCAAAGCTAAACCCACATCTTTTGCCACCCCGGCAATTCTAGATGCCACAATTAGGTGGAAGCCTTCGTCTTGGTATTCTAGATGCCACAATTGAATTTCCCTTTGTTAAGCCCACTTTTAGTCATGGCCACAATTGTCGGTTGGATTAGAATCGACTCAGTTTGGATTTAAAATCGAATCAAAATTGGCTGATCCAATTTTAGTTCGAGCCGAAACCATTAAAAGAGATGGTTACCGAATTGTTTGGTGACGAATTAAAATTAGAATTGTCAATTAAATAATAAGTTAAATTGATTGTTTCTTTTAAAAAGATTTAAATAAACGGTTAAATTAATAATCAAGATTATCTTTGATATAATAATTTATATAATTTTTTTTGTTCAAAATTTAAAATATTTTAAATTTTTAGAAGAAATAAGTTGTCAAATTAAATTAAATTAAATTGATTTAAACCCAGTAATTTTAAATTAAAACGGAACTAAAATCAAACTGAATCAAAATTAGAAATTTAACTGAACCGGAACCACCAGCTCGATTGGCGGTTTGACTAGGGTTTCGCTTGAGGGTTCAAAACCAAACCGGGGTCATATCTGCCTAGTTTTCAAGTGGTGGCCAAGACCTGGCTACCAATACCCTCAAGATATTTGGCCTTACTTACCCCAATTCATTGTCTCCTGCGGTTGTCCAATCCTTTTTCTTTAATGAAAGCAAGTTGCCAAGGATACCCTGTGTTGGGTCTTGCGTGAGGGTTAAGAATCTCACGTTAAAAAGATAGTTCCAGAAAACCACTTAAATGCATAGCCGTGCTAGTAAGCTTGCAAGTTAGGCCTTTGCATTAAATTTGTGCACGAACTTGTATTGCAATTTCCCATTTTAGCAGCAGAACATCTAATTAACATTGTATCATTTAAATTCAATAAATTTTAGTGTAACAGTAAAATCACTTTATTAATGTTTAGAAATCATACAAATAGTTTTTTTTTTTTTTTTTAACTTTTTCAATCAACATACAATGTGGGAGTGCAGTGCATTGGGACATCTCTTTGTATTGCTAATACTCTATTTGACGGCCAAGTCATGTGCCTTGTGTGCCCCCTACAGGTTTACTTCGGCTGAAAGATGCAATTCAGTCGCATTCAACCCGGAAATCTACGGTTCTAGCAATGAAGTCTGTTCTTTTCCACAACTTGTGGGCATGCAAGCAAGGGACTGCTGTGATTGACCCAACAAAGAAGATCATTGCAGATTTATATACGGAATTTGAAATTGTTTATGTGGGACAGAATTGCCTGTGCTGGGAGATTCTGCACTGGCAATACCGTAAAGCGCAAGAACTGCAGGCTTCTGACTGTCATGCAGTCCATAGATACAATCAAGTAGCCGATGAATTTCAGCTATTTCAAGTCCTTGTTCAAAGATTTGTAGAGAATGAACCATTTCAAGGCCCCAGGGTTGACAATTACGTCAAGAACCGATGTGTTCTTCCTAGTCTTATACAAATTCCAGTCATTAAAGGTGGAGCGACACAAAATGCATTACTCATCTTTATGCATTATTCAACGTTTTGGGCAATTACATAACATAATTGTAATTCACTGCAGATGACAATCTGAAGGGTGAGGGAAAGAAGGGAGATGATGAGGATGCAATTACAAGTCAAACGCTCCCAGAAATCATTGAGCAATCCATGCATATTTTCTGGGAATTTGTTTGTGCCGACAAAGATAAGGTTTTTCTGTTCCATTGGGTGCGTCTGAAATTACAGGACCCTGCAAATTCGGAGCTTTTGATGGAAGTCCGGACCGAACTCCAAAAGGTATGTTTTAAAACTTGTTGAGAAGTTAAAACACTAACACTAACGCTAACACACTCGAGTTTCGGTACATTGACTGCGTCTCAGATAAAAGCACACATTGCACTGGTAAGAACATCTGACACACATTTGTGACTTTCGTTAATTACGATAATAAGTAAAAATATAAAACCAACAATTATGATGGTGTAGTATAGATCTGCATTTAGGACCCATTAATTCGACAGCATCGATGTAATAACATTACTGAACATTATTAAGATAAATAATCATTTATCATTCATCATTTATCTTCCACATGATGCAGAAGGACAGAAAGCTCAGGGACATACTGAGAAGTGGAAACTGCATAGTCAAGAAGTTCCAAAAGCATCGACAGGATCGAATGCATCATACACTGTTGGTAGCGCAGGTCGAATTGAAATTGATCTCGAGAGTACTGAACATGTCGAAACTAACAAGAGATCAGCTGATTTGGTGCCGTGAGAAATTGGAAAAAATTAAGTTTCGCAATAGGAAGGTTTTAGTAGAGCCATCATTTTTGCTCTTCCCATATTGACATGGTGGGGGCATTGCCACTATATTTCCTTTTTTAGTTTTTTGGTACAAAAAAGGGAAAAGCAGGAGCTGTGTCTTCACACGAAAGAACGGACTCCACTATATTTCTGTCTTACGAAGATAAATCTTGTTGATCAGGTTGGCAGATTGTTATTCCATTTCTAGTAGGTATTGCTAGGCTTCAGTGTATAAACGAAACTATTTATTTTACATATAAGTTGCTTATTCTCTGTATGCTTCCATCCTAGTAGCATGGCAACTCGAGAAGACAAAAAAAGTATGATTTGTGTATCAACTAATAAAGAATTGTCCATTCTTGTTAGCTACTAAGAAACTGGTTTGGTTTGTTATTTAAATTATAAATTGAGTCATCCTATTTCAACTTGAGTGGATTAGTAATAATTGTCGTGACACAAACGTTCTCGCACATGTTCATTTAAAGTTTGGATGTTCATAAATTCCTTTTTTTTTTTTTCTCTCCCTAAAGTCATGTCGTGAAAGACAGAGAAAAAAAAGAAAGAAAGAAAGAAAAGCTGACCAACCAACCACAGGATTTCATAAAATAAAAAGGTTGCTCAATTGAAACTTAGATAACGTAAATGTAAATTACTTTAATAGGTTTAGTACGTAAACTAATAATAATCGAAATATCAAACTCATTTTGAGAGTAAAAATGAGTATTATAGTAATTTTATATTAAATTTATTTTGAAATAATTATTACAACTAATAAATATGATTCATCACATATAGGTAGACCTATGCTGCAAGGGACGGAGGATTACGAGACATATAATGCCCACACTTTAAAAAACCTTTTTTTTATTTTTATTTTTTTATTTTTGGTTGAATGTTTAAATTTTTTATTTTTTATTTTTGGCCAATGATAATAATAATAAAATTGTGAAAGAAAAAAATAGGAAATATTTGGGCTGTTTCTACAAATGGGTCTAGCCCAATTCGATGCAGACATCCCGACAACACTTGGAATTCAGAAGAGAAGCTCAACCGTTCATTTCAATTCATCTGCGGCCCTAGGATCTAGGGCATCAATCGCTTCGTAACATGTATCCAACCATTTATATAGCCTCTGTTTATCCATCCCTACAACAACCATCTCTCACTGTCTCGGGAACTCTAGAGAGAGAAAGAGGAGCGTTGGGGATAGAGAGAACAAATGGTTCAGAGGCTCACTTATCGCAAGCGGCATAGCTATGCCACGAAATCGAACCAGCACCGCGTAGTTAAAACCCCTGGTAAAATGCCTCTCTGTTTTGTTTTTTTCTTATCATTTGTTTTTGTTTCTTGCTTGAGCGTTTTGATCTGGGAAATTTTTGTTTTTTTTATGCTGATGGTTTTTTTTTTTTAAATTTTGTGAAATGGGTTGTTATGCTTGTTGCTAATGGTGGATGTTTTTGGCTTGTTTGCAATTAGGGGGGAAGTTGATTTACCAGACCACCAAGAAGAGAGCAAGCGGTCCTAAGTGTCCTGTTACTGGCAAGAGGATTCAAGGGGTATGTTTGATTTCTCTCTCATTTTCCTCTTAATTGTTTGAATCTGCGGGATTGAGCATCATTGATTGTTATGGGTTGGATCACACTAAATGCTTGTTGTGATAATGGACTCTTAGACTAGGCTGAATCAATCATTTTTTCATTATGTTATGGGTACGAGTGTTTTGTTATTGCAATTGGCCGAAGTATGTTCCCGGGTATATAAATTGAATTGCAGTTGAGCTGAGCTGTGTTGGTGATAGTGCTGGAAGCTTGAATTCTGTGTTGCCATTTTGCTCCCAATGCTAGTTTTTAGGGCGAAGTGGTCTTTCTTCCTGTTCTTCACTTCTGCTTATAATGGTGGTTAGAGTTATTTATCAAACTTCACATGAATATGGCTTTATAGTGAGTTTTGGAGGCTTGAATATTAGAATATTTTCCTATATTCACCCCTTGTCAAGCTTCTTAATCAATATTAGATGGGCCACTTGACAATTGTCTCTTTCAAATGTTTTTTCTGGATTTTGTGAGAGAAATATCTTTGTACTTAGAGGAGGGTTGGATTCCTTTTCTCACGTCCTTTCAGTCTGACTCTGAGAGGCAGCTTTCTTTGCCCCTTTGAGATGGGTAATGCATTTAAATGCTGTAAGACTTTGTTGATGTTCTCTCTGATGTGCGCAAGTCCTATTCAATGCCCTACAAGGGCATTTTAATTTTTTCTTGGTGAATATTTTGATTGATTAGTTGAGGCAGACTCTAGAGCAATCGTGACATTTTAAAACTTAGTTGCTCTGTGCCTGTAGTTTCATGTATGATTTGGTATTACACTTTGGTGTGTGTAGATTCCCCACTTAAGACCTGCCGAATATAAGAGGTCAAGATTGCCAAGAAATCGGAGGACAGTTAATCGTGCTTATGGTGGAGTATTGTCTGGAGGTGCCGTAAGGGAAAGGTATGTTATTACGATTTTGAAACCTCTCTTTTACTTATGCTTGGGAGCAAGCTAAGGTGTACTTAAGACTCTTTTTTTTTTAATTTTATAGGATTATTCGAGCCTTTTTGGTGGAAGAGCAAAAGATTGTGAAAAAGGTGTTGAAGATTCAGAAGGCCAAGGAAAAACAAGCCTTGAAGGGTTGAGATGGACCTGGCATTTTTGTGGAGATTCCTCATGATAGTGAATCAGGGAAAGTGCTTTAGGTGTTCCAATTTGGATTTTTATTCTGACCTTTTTCTTTGGAGCTGTGATTTTGATTATTCTGTTTTCTATTCCCTGTAAGGAAATTAATGTGGCACAATTTTGTTCCAATTTGATATTTTCTTCAACTTCCTTCTCCATTGGGCAACTTTATGTAACATCAGGTTACCAGCTTTTACGATAGATCATTTCAGTATTCAGTGTTGAGTTTTTCGCAATTACTTGTGATCTGAATGCTATGGCTTGTGTTTGATGTTTAATTTGCATTGATTTTCACTCAGAAACTTGACTTTGATTGGTGGAGAGATTGGATTTGATTCTAAATTAGGGACCAATTAATGTTAAATATCTATCTGATATGAATGAATCTAAATGAGTCTAGTTGTTCCACTGATTTGTTAATGGCGCACAGAAATGTGATGGTAGATAGGCGGGCTTCATAGCTTTTGGAATGGATACTATGGTCAGCATAATTAGCTACTGCTCATTTTGTGGGAGATATTAAGATTTTAAGCATGGATGTGTGAGTTGTGAAGGAAAGGAATCTTGCATTGGAAAGTATGGGGAGAAAAGCGGGAATTTAATTTTGTAAAGTTTTGGGTTGAAATGTAATGTCAAGCTTGTTAACTTTGTACCATACTCAAAAATTTTCTTGATTGGGGTTCACGCCTTTTTTCAACAATGGTATATAACAGATATTTTAGTTAAGGGACGAATAAAGACGATGTACATATCTTATATAATGATGTAGATATTCTATATAAAGTAAGACAAGATGGGTTATACTCACTAGGATTAAAATCAAGTGGAGTTGTGGTTAGAAATGGGTAAATAGGGGTGAGAAAAATTTATAAATCCAACATTTTGAAGTTAAAGGTTGAAAAGTTATGTCAAGTCTGTGAATTGATGGTTTGTTTGCATTCTACATGAAAATCTTAGGATCCCAACAGGCGATATAGACACAAAGATACGTATGTTAGTCTGATCTTTTATGGTGATTAGGGGTGTACATCATGGATTTGTGTTTTGCTTGTCCTGCATTGCTATGGTATGGAATGTCGTAATTCTATGATTGGGGGTGTACACCCGTGCTGTACACAGGCACTTACCCTTTAATTGTAGCAAGGAGCTTGGCATTGTGGGGCAGCATGTCTTTCCAGAGAGGGCGGCCATCGAACCCATGAAAGAAAGGCTGAGTGTTTTTCTGTGAAGCGGTTTCATGGAAACCTAAGTTGCATGAATTTGTGTCCACGAGGATCTCAGGTTATTCCAAGGTCTCGCTTTTGAGAGGAAAATCTGCTGGAAACTGTTCTTGATGCTTTAACGTGTGTACGGATTGCATCAATTCGCAGTGGGCTTCTTGTGAACCAACCTTGAACTGGATTGTGGAGTGGCAACTTATTCTTGTTTAATAGGTCCTCGGCGTATTCATAGCTTAGCATATTGTTATGGGGGTAATTACATTCTTTCCAGAAAGGCAGTTTTTGAAGAAGGTAATGACTCCGTGAAGTCAACTTGAGTTAATTCTAATATATGTTGCCGAGCGTTTAAGTTTAGGGGGTCTTAGTTTAGTGAGAGGGTATCTATCAAAATTTCAAATCGAATAGAAAAAAAAAATAAAAATAAATATATATATGGATATTTTATACTCTAATAGACTAGTAGGCTCTCGTAAGGCTACCTTGTCTCTGGTGCGGACGAGGTGCTCTCCACGTCCAAAAAGAGCGCCACCGCAGGTTTGGGCCATTAATGTAGAGATTTGGGGATGGAATATCTCGTACTGTTTTGGGCCTTGACTCAGTCAACCTTATTCTTGGCCGGCAAAAGCTGCTGCAAATATCGCTGAGAAATGTTACAGAAAATTGGATTTTATAGATTTTGTGTTATTATTAATTGTAAGTTTTAGTTTCAAGTTTAAAGTTTAAACTAATTGCAAGTTACGCACAGTGTAGACTCTAAGATTGGGAATCGAGTCATCCGCTACCTACAAAGAGGGTTAAAAAAGGCAAAATAATATGGCTCAAATTCGTGGAGCTTGGAGCTGTAAGCATGCCCTTCGACAACGGTTGATAAAAAAAAAAAAAAAAAAAATGAAGTATCTAAGCAGAGCAATTCCCTTAATCACCTTTCTTCTCAAGGTAGGTTAGATCTTTGCCAGGCATACTCCAGAATTTAAAATTTGAATATACCCAAGTTTATGTTAGTCTTGATCAATGCAAGAAAAAAAAAAAAGGAAAGCATTGTAAAATTCTCTAGGGTGTAGTCAAATTGTTGTGCCTTATTCAAATGAAATCCGCCCATATAATTGAGCCCTTAAAAGAATAGTAACTATCAGCGCATGAGTTTTTTTTTTTTTTTTTTTTTAAATACTATAATCCACACAAGAAATAAAATAATGTTAGAGATACAAGAGTTTTTCAAATATATGTATATTTATAACGAGCCTATGTCATAACAAGACGTCACCTTTGAATTTAATATGAAAATCTTATATATATATATTGAATGTAACTATAGTCATCAGGGCGAAAGTGTCAAATTAATAGAGGGGGATCTGTTGGAGTGCTTAGGGTATCTGGTTCTAACGCCATTTCCATTTGAATTTTACTCAGCCTAGAACGTACCATCCCTATTTCCGCATATTACGAGGAGGAGGACAGGGTTAGGTAAAGAGCTTGAGCTTTTTTAGTGTATCGAAATAAACACAACGGCTTCATGCCCGCAGGGATGATGGAGCAACAATTCACCAGTAGCATGGTTAGCAGTAGCACGTGATTTGGCAAAGTAATAATATGCACAAAAATGTCCTCTCCCCCCCCCCCCCCCCCCCCCCCCTTGCTGCTAAGTTCGAGCACAAAGACCCCAAATACCATCGAGTTGGACGGCTAGAAGGTAGGGTTTGGTAGTCCAGTTGCCAAGTAATTGCAAGGCTTTAAGGGAATTTGTCCCCGAAATAGCACATGAAGTTTCTAATTTTTATCATCACCAATTGATTGTATCTACGAAATGTCAGTTGCGTACAAAAAAAAAAAAAAAAAAAAAAAAGAAGATAAAAGTTGGATTTAGAAGTGAGGACTTCAACAGTAAGAAAACTATATCTCTATGATTTTCCTTTCTAGTATAGTAATCAGTGGATCAAAGGACAGGAAAGGAGGATGGAACTGGTGGGTCATCCTTTTCAACGTTATAACCACAATGTTTAGATATTTGCATTACAGACAAAAGCTATAAATAACTTCCATTTAATTAAGTCGTATGTTTGCAGTTTGAACTAATAATTTCCATTACATATAACCAGTAGTAATATGTTTGCAGTTTGGACGGTGTAGCTAATTTCAGTTTTTCATAAAACTGTTCCCACTGATTTTACAAGTCAAAAGAGGTGCGATTACCTTGACTCTTTACCCACATCAAAATATTACCACCATTATATGAGTATATTTTTAATCCTCTCATCGATTTTGATTATGCATCAAAATACTAAAAATATTCAACCAAGAATTTATTGGGTTTGAATCCATGGGACGCATACAATTTACCGTGCGTAACTTTCCAAAGAGAGTAATCACCTAACCCCCGATTCTCGCAAACTTTCGGTAATGTGCTCCTGTTGACTTGCAACTTCAGCTGGTCTCATTCAAAACATTCGGCTTAGGAGCCAACTAGCTATAGAGTTCGAGTGTCCAGCCATGGCAGCATCCCCTTAGCAGTTTTACGTCCACACTGGGCAGATCTAGGTTAGATTTGAATGCTAGAAACAGTAAAATCCATTCTCTCAACAGTTTTACGCATGCACTGGAAGGTCTGGCTTAGATTTCAGACTAAACGTTTTGGCGCTTGTTAATGAATCATTCAATCCAAAAATTTATGTTGTTGAGTGAGTTGTAAAATGTACTACGAATACGTGATTTGTATTTGAGATATAAAAAATTTAATATCATATTAAAAATTATTTAATTTTAAAATTTAACTTATAAAATCAGATCAAAAAATAAATTACATTGAACTTTAACAGGGTTAGTTTTATCCATTGCTTGAAAATGTTTGGATTCAGAGCCTGTTACAATTAGAAAATGCTTCAAGGCCTACCAAGAACAAAGAAATCTCCAGGTCAATGTAAACAGCATATTTCTCTGATTCTCTCGAACATAAGCTTGCTGTTGCAGATCTCCAGCCTATCTCTCTGTGGTCCAGATACATTCTCCTATGTTGTGACCACGTATCTTAGATGGAAATCAAGTGTAGCACTTGGTTGTGCCAAAACTTGTGGATATCTCAGTTGGACACGAGGAGGAATCCAAGACAAAGTTTGGCTTCCAGGTATGATCAATACCCACATTCATAGGCAAGCTGAAGGGAAAGCCAATGGTAGGGACAGTTTCCCACTGATCGTTAAAGCGTGTTCCATTCAGATGCTTCAACGAGGCATTCTCGTTTCCACTCCCATTCTCATCAGTTGCTTGTAATTCTTGTGGCAATGAAGTCAATGAGAAGCCACTGCAGTGGTCTTGTGATCCGTCGAATATTCCTGGACTCTCGCTACACTTACTGCCAGAATGATCCCCAAGCAAGGACGGGGACATGTTAAACAGCACAGAAGAAACATCCCCTGGTTCTTTTGCAATGGCTAATGTTTCGAGAGGCGAAAACGAAAAACTGCTGATCAGACTTAGGTCTCCGTTTGAGGTAGGATGCTGGGAGGATCTGTTGGAAAATGAGTTCGTGGGTCTGTAGGACGAAAAAAGTAAAGGATTGGTTGTAGAAGTGTGATGCAGCTCATTGTTATAGCTCAAATGGATGCCAGATGGGCAAATAGCATCCATCGTCAATGACATGTTTTGGGAACTGAACTGAGCATTTTGTGAGATTTCAGCAAGTTCATCAGATGAGGTTAGCTCAGATAATGGGGAAACCCAAGAATGAGAGATAGCTCTGTTTGCCGTGGAACTAGTTTTCTTGAATATCCTGCATATTGCCCACGAGTCCTGCAAGAAAATTTGCCAAAAATAAAATAAAAAACCATCATAAAAATTTGTCCATCTAAAATTGCCACTATAAGCTTCCTGTTTAAAAGGTTACGAATTACAATGAAGGGCTTTTGACTCGTAAAAAGAGTTTCTTTGTATAAGGAGTAACGATAAAATTGCTTATACGTCTCAGCATTTTTTCGCACATGACTGTGAAAAGCCTCTCGTAACATTCTTTCCGAATGACAAATACACTGGGATTCAACTTCGAACAATTAACTATGATCACTATTCTTACATGGTGTAGTTCGTCTCACCCATTTATGAAGCAAGTGATAAGGCATTGATATAGAAATAGTTCTTTTCTAAGTAGACATGTAGCTTGAGATACTTTACGTTAGCTGGAACACTAGAACTTCTGTCCATGGTTCTCTTTGTTGGCATGGAGTCGGCGAGAGAAGGCAAGCGAAACTCATGCATCATCCAGTCGGTTTTGATCCCTTTGGCAGCTCTACCTTTGTAGAAAACAAGGGACTTCTTCAGTCCTATGCACTTGTTCCCTTCCGACGAGTAGATCGGCCGGTCGGTGCCCGTAGCTTTCCAAAACCCTGCTCCTGTAACCCTGTTAGGCCTTGCGCTGTTTCTGTATTTTCTGTCTCTGGGACAGTAGAAATACCACTCCTTTTCCCCGCTTGTCGCCAACTCTGTGCCAAAAAATGATTTGAAAGAAAGAGTAAAATTGTCAAGCTTCCATCGTGAATTGAAAAAAGAAACGAAGGGAGACAGAATCGAACTAGTTTACAACTTCAAATATAAGATCAAACTTTTTTTTTTTTTTCTCACTAGGAAGATCCCATGGGTCATATTTATAGATGTCAAGTTGCTTGATTAGCTCAATGGAGAGAGGCCTCTGTTGGACCTTCCTCTTCAGGTAAAACCGACCAGTTCCTCGTCTGTTGGATGAAACCTGAACCCTGGCAACATTACCTCGTCCATTTTATCAACATCATTTCTCTCATCCATATCCCTCTTGAACAACCAACCTTAAAGCTGGAAACCAACTTTGAAACCCAAAAAATAGATGATATTTAGTTCTCACTAACTAAAAACAAAACAGAACTCAGCCCGAAGGTTTTCGCACTATTGAGGGTTGCTTGGTTTCTGACTAAAAGTAGAAGAGCTTGGAGCTCTGAAACAAACCCTACAAAAAGTAAACCCTAGGACAGACTGAGAAGGAGTGAACTCGAAGGAAGTGTAAGTTGACAATAGAGCTCAAGTACACATATATAATTTGAAGCCAAAAGATGCTTCCTGAAAAAGGTTCTGCCTCCGAAGGATCAGCCGCCATTTTTGGTGACTTTTAAAAGGGGTGTGTGTGTTTTGCGAGGATCGCGTTGGTTACGATTCAGAAGCTAGTACGTAATTAAAACTCACAAATAAAATGGCCATGAAACAACTACCAAGAAACCTAAAGTCAAGAAAAGTGAATTCTGGGCTGAGAAACTCTTTTCTCACTTAAATCTCTAAGAAGTAATGAGCCCCGTTTGAGGATTTTGTTTAATCCAAATTGAGGAATCTCAAAAACCACCAAATCAGCCTTTCATGGGGATACTAAATTTACCCATCGCTCTCATTAATTCCATGCAAGTTTTGCTCTATCCACTGCAAATCAAGACAAAGCAAACTTCCAATAAATTCAAAAAAAAAAAAAAGAAACTTGGTGTTTGTTTGAATTATTAATTGGTAAGTGGAACTGAACCAACTTCCAAGGCATTAGCTTCATGCTCCCAAAAAATTAATCAACCATAGAATTCTCTGTAGATTGGTTGAGAATATTATATTGATTTAGTGCCTCAGAATCCGAAAAATTCAGTTTCTATTCCATTCCCTCAGCTTCTATTCCACTGAACTTGTCAGTTTTATAATATTTCAAAATTAATTTTGGGTAAAAGAAAGTATAAGCACTACTAGATACTTACAAGCAACCGTGTGATAACCCTTACAGCTAAGTGGGGACCAGCCCGTTATTGTTGGGACAAAGCTTGCTAGAGAGAGCATGTGTTGACCCTTTTGAGAGAGGATCCCCCGTCTCCTCAGAGTTATACAATGATCACTAAGACAGCGACATAATATTGACTTTCTGGTCATCATGGGTTCTTTGACTCAGGATTAGGTAACACTGTTCTTATACTACACATAATTTAAAAATTTTATTTAATCCTGAATTTGGGATTGGGAATTGAAATAGGAATTTTATTGCTACATTTTAAAATTGGAATCTCAAGTTGTTAAGAGAACTAGTCCCTTTTTTTTAGACATCGTTTTGATAAATGAGATGAAATTTTATTAAGAAGAAAGTCAATAATAGTATATAATAATAATAATAATAATAATAATAATAAAAGCCTCGAGCCTCTTAGAAATACTCAATTAATTAAGAATTTAAATTAATATTTTAATTATTTTGAATTTTAATTTTCAAAAGAGGATATAAGATTTATAAAAATAAGAAAAAATATATTATTATTATATATCACACGGTACAATAAATCTTTTAAAGAAAATTTAAAAAATAATAAAAGGTCTTGTATTGCACCAGACTCTTCTTAAAAGGAGATGTGCAACTTAGTAGACCTAAATTACGAACCTTAACCTTCACTCCAACTTCTGATTTCCTAGGTTTCAACAAAGCTCAAGTTAGCTTGAAATGGATCCTGGGCACTTGACCTCAGTCTCATGAATCTTTCGTTAGCCAATTCAGGCTTGGTGGCAAAACAAAGCCATGATTGACCTTAGAGTTTCAGGGATAAGGACATGTACATTGCCGTCGAAGTACTACTTGATCTAGTGGGGTTCAAAGAGTCTAGCTGGCATAAAAGAGAATCATTTTGCTGTAATTAGATCTTAAATGTAAGTTGGGCATGATTAATTTTTTTTTTTTTAAATAAAGATGAATTTTGCTCACAAACAGAATTATAAACCAAATAAATGAAACTGTTCAATCTATTAAAAAATCTGGATAAGTTTCAATGCTATTTTGCTAGCAGTC
Organism: Ceriops zippeliana; assembly: GCA_037897445.1. Lineage (NCBI taxonomy): Eukaryota > Viridiplantae > Streptophyta > Magnoliopsida > Malpighiales > Rhizophoraceae > Ceriops > Ceriops zippeliana. The sequence continues at coordinate 1,930,133 of JBAPLH010000188.1, read as the reverse complement.
TAACGGTTAAATATCATACCAGATACTCCAAATCACCTCTTTAGAAGCCTTGACGACATCAAAGAAAAGAAAATTGTATGAACAATAAGAGGAAAAGTGTTTAAATTGAGAAAATCCATTTTAAAGAATATTTAAATTGAGCAAACCTATAAATTTCAAACTTAAATACAGCCGAACTTATATAAATGTTTTAACATATAAGGGGAAAATATTGTCTCTTACAGTGTTGTCGAAGCTTTAGTAAATTTAATACTTCTAACCCCGCAACCCACAATAATTCTGAAAGAAAGTGGGAAGAAAGAAAACCACAATAGCTTTATAATTCGGCAATGTGTCTACGTCTATACTCTTTCATTGCGAGTCTCTAATGTTCTAAAAGGATATCTTTTTAATCTACTACGCAAAGAGTGTCCCTCTCCGATACTTTCAATGTGCAACAAATATCTGGATATGAATCATAACTCGGCAGGCAAACTAGCAGTTTTTTTTTTTTTTTTTTTTTTGAACTCTCATTAAGAAGTCATTAAAACTAAAAAAATTAAAAGGTTGGGTAAGACGCAAAAGTGAATCACACTTTAATGAGACTCTTCAAGTGCAAGTCCATCAAGTTGCAAGGGCAAAGAAATTTCATAGTTTAAGCTTTAAATCTCTTAGTTATACAAGCTCTTATATCCATCTAAAAATTTATGCCTTTGGATGTGGCCCCCTGATTGATTGCACGATAAACTCTGACAACCCTTTTCCTTGTTCATACATTACATATAATTGTTCACAATAATAATTGATAGGCAAAAGTCAAGTTCCTCTAACTGTGTGGACTTTGGGAAACCAAAGTGGTCCGTGGGATTCTGCAATTTTCTAGCTTTTTGGTAACTGATGAAATGAGGAGACTAATAATAAACACAAAGTTTTAATTTCCTCAAATTAAAACTCTCGCTTCATGGGCCTTTTGGTGAGTTCACTCTTTCACACACATATGCTTGAATTTGCTAAATGTGTCTAGCGTTTGGTGAGCAAGTGAAGGGGTGTAAAGTACCATGAATTTAATGGCGAAGTTTGGATGAGTCAAAAACCACACTTGGGACTCCAAATTCACTGAAAGTCCCCAAACTTAGCCCTCGGTTGGAACCAAGTTTTTGTCTGTTCCTTGACCTAGGGTTTTGAGACCCAAGCGTGTAATAAAGGCTTTTTTTTTTTTCTTATAAAAAAAAAGAAATGAGTCAAACTCTTCGAACCCAACTATCCATACCTCTTTCCACGCGAAACATTAACCCCACCTTAATGAAAATCACGTAGTTGAAAGTCCATATAATTAATATAAATGATCCCAACTTTGGGCGGCTACTGCATGCAATGCAATTTAATTGGTTAAAAAAGGATGATAATTGAACGCCACTTTTGGACTCCAACAACGCATCCCGTATTAAATTAATAATATTTTTAAAAAATTATATATATATAGATATAGAAATCACACTACGTTGAAGAGTATTAATAAATAAAATGTATATAAAATAAAACAAATTATATGTGAAGATAGGGTGAAAAGTGTAACGATGATGATAATTCATAGCATTACATTTTTCATCTACCCTTATCTACATCTTATTTTAATTTATACACATTTTGCTACTTTTTGTGCACATACATTTTGAACAAATTTGTATGCATTCACTTATATAATAATATAAATAAAGACAAATCACCCCTTATTGCATATTGGTACTTATTGAATATAGAATAGATTTGCTCTTCTTTGTTCTTACAAATAGGATTATTACATGGTTATTATTTTTTACTAATAGAATCGAAAGAATATTTTCTCTAAGATAATTTTGTTAATATATATATATATAATTCAAAAAATATATTTTTTAATATGAAAGGCATCACGTTAAAATAGAAGAGCCTTGCATAAAAAAATTATTTTAATGTGACTGAAAACTCCTAGTATGGAGACTCTTGCATTAAGAAAAAAAAAAAAAAAACACTTTTTTTTCAAAATTAAAAAATTGATAAAATAAACAGTCTTATAAAAAAACAAAATTACATCTTCACATTACATAGAAGGCTGGACCACAACTAAGTTTACAGTCAAACGAACTTTATGTAGCATAGTAAGGTGACCTAGCCACACTCACAACTATGCATGTCTAAGTCTACCCGTCACAGATGTTCAAACTCATGTTCTGGCGTAGAACCCACGATCACTGTACATGCACAAAAATATCTTACATTGAGGGCCGGTAATTGAACAACATTTGCAATGTTTTATAAAGTCCATAATCTTTGATGCAAGTTACCGGCTTTTATATCTTCTTGTATTTCCTCTTAGTAACTTAAATTTCCCCCTTTATATATATATATAGAGAGATATAGATACATCCATTTATATAGTTTTTTTTTTTTTTTTTTAAAAATGATATCCACCGTCTAGATTGCACTTTATTGAAAAAACCAAGTCTTTCCTGGACAGTCTTGAGGTCCTACTCCGGTATGGTGCATGTATGACTTTACTCTCAGAGTGATCCCATCAAGAATTGAACCCTTCATAACTAGGGAATGAAGGTTGGTTATTAACAAAAATTTCTAAAATTTCTTACTCAGTACCATTAATTACAAAAGGAAAAACAAATTATAGGTTCCTTATCCATCAATAATCAAGCGACAAACTTTGTCTCAATAAGATCCTATGTGGGTTTTTTTTCTCTTTTTATATTTTCTGATTCTTTAGCATCAGGTTTTGAATCTGTTAAGAACCCGAGATTACCACCAATTTAATTTAGTTGGTGACCTAAATCCATAGAACTACAATAATTTATTAACTTATACTAGACGAATATCAACCACTTTTTTTTTCAAGTATAATTGCAAATGCTAATCATTGTAAAACTTGTCAGTCTTACTAAGTGTGTAAACCAGTTGTGAAGCACTGAAAATCTTACATGCTGCAGGAATGCATTGGCCACCATTTTTCCCGAACTCCCCCCCCCCCCACACACACACATAAATCTTTCCCCATTCGCAGGCGCCATTGCTTTGGATTCATGAGAGTTCCAACTTTTGAATGTACGCTGCTCCGGCCGCTGCCTAGCGTGAGGCTCATCAATCGAATTTTCCACCCAAAGCATCCCAACATCACCTTAAATAGCTTTATGGTGAAAGATGCAGTAAGAGCTACATGAATTGCTTTAGCCAATCTAGAGACACAGAAAACATAAAGCTCCTCCATAAGACAAGGCATTGACAGGATACACTGCTGTAGATGAGGAATCCTGCCAAAGTATCAGAGCCGTATTATTCGTGTTGCTGAGAGCAACTAATCACCTTCACAAGTTTACATCTTCTGCAAATCATGTATCTTCTTTGTCTGAAACACTCATATCAATAAACAGAGGGATCGACGTAAACCCCGTTCAGGGTTAAAAAAATATTGAATTATATCAAGTAGCCTGCAGTAGTTCCTTGATATCGTAACCTTGGAGCTGTACGCATAAACAACCAGAACAATCAGCTGTCATTATTTTCATCAACTTGGAAGATTGTAATTAGACGCTGGCTAACAGATTAAAGGTTTGCTGCTGCAGAAAAGAGTCAAAGATAAAACCCCACTGGGCTATGATGATACCCATGAAAAAGAAGCAGCTTACCTGAAGAAATGTGAGAATCAAGATTACACCAGAGTTCCAAAAGGCATGAATAGTTATTGGGGTCATAAGGTTGCGAGTTTGAGCATATGAAAGTCCAAGAGCAGTCCCTACATAGAGCAACTAGTTATCCTAAGAAAATGTTGGAAGGATTTGAAAATAACACAGGACAAGACTAAATCACTGCAGCTTCAGATGTGATCAGGGACTTAAATCACAGCAACACATTTCCTCATGAATAGGATACATAGGTTTTCAAGTTGGTTGCCAAATGGGCATGTTACCTAACACAAACAACTGGAGAAACTCTCCAGGAGTCAGATGGGCAATCGCAAATACAGCTGCACTAATGAGAACAGAAATTGGGGTCGGTACCCTGTAAAAAAGGGGAAAAAATTATGAGCAAAACAAGAGCTGGCGAAGACCATTGAATTGTAAATTAGCCACGAGAATATCTAAATAACCAGAATAAAACAGTTCTATTATCCTAAGTGCAAGATTTGCAGATCAAAATACTTGAGGCAAAATTGTGTCCAATCAATTGATTATATAGGACATCTTTTAAGGAACTACTCAACCCAGAAGTCTAAACTATTAGGTAAGGTTCATGATATAGTTCACATAAATAACATCCCCTACCATGCAGATACTGTAGGATAACAGCAATGGACACCTTATTTTGTGATGTCATATCAAGGAACCAACCAACCCAAGAGCCAAAGGCCCTAAGCTGTTATGTAACACCTAGAACATAGCTCAAATATTAAACTATTAACAACATCAAATCAGAAACATGTGGTAGAAAGAAGAGAATATAAATAGAAAATTAATTAGGTATTCATGTATGTTATTCAGACTGAAAATTAATATTGCTTGTCTGCCATGGTTTGTAATCAGTCTTGGCCTAGCAGTTTCAACTACGATTTTGTCACACTTGACAGTTGCAATTAGATTATCAAACCAAAATCTGGTAAACAATAGTCAGCATCTCCATTTACTTTCCAAATTTGTGGTTCAGCGTCATTCTTCTTTCCAATTACCTTCTCTGAGAAACTATCCATCTCACTGCCATTCACTGAGTGCTTAACAAGCTATAACATTGAAAGAGCTGATATTTCACAGAAATGTAAATGGCTACAACTCTGCTCTCCAAATTCCTTTCAATTAAATACAAAGGATTTCCTGCAGTAAAACCTCAATCTCTACTCTCAGTTTTCAGAGTATATCTGCACATATTCTACAGGGCAATTTTTTTATCTTTAAGATTCCCAAGTCCAAAGCAATGCTTTAATAGCTTAGATTAAAATTTATAACATATGGCAACAACAAAAGCTTACCCACTCTCTCTCTCTATCTCTCTCTCTGCACACACACACATGTTCCTCTGTGTGTATACTCACATATGCGCAGAAGGACAGACCGGTGTATTATGTAGAAGACAATAGGAAGACAAGAAACAGGTAAATACATCTAGCAAGCAATCAGAAGGAACATACCATTTTGTTAGAGCCACCATTAAAAATCCTCGAAACACAGTCTCCTCCAGAATTGGAGCAAGGATGCCAGTGATGCCTACTAAGCAAGCAGTGCTACAATTGCAGTATATGGTTAGTAATGAAGTTCCCTTTGTTCCAAACTTGAACAAAATGATGGCAAAAGAACAAATATCAGATAGGCATCCACAACCACTTGTGAAGGTTCGCTGTCAAAACATGTACAACTACAAGCTGCTCTTCAATTACCTTATGGTTGACGACCCAATCAGTGGAAGAAGCTGAACAAGAGCATCGGTCTGCAATAATTGGAACCAATAAGGATTATCTTGCACAGCACAAAGCATACAACATCTTACAAATGTATGAGCAAATAAGTGGAGTTGGTTTATTCAACTAAGCTCTTGCCATATAATGAACCCCAAAGATTAGGACAGACTTTGGATTAAAAAAAAAGGTATGGGGAATCAATGAACGTTGGTAAATCTAGAAACAAATATCTGTTGTAAGTTGACAGTGTTACCTTGAATGAGTTATCAAAGCAGATGAAATTAGTTTGTGCTCAGCAACAACTTATTACCTCTCTTTGTGGGGTTTCCCCATTCAATGTAGACATGGCTACTCCTGTCAACGCAATAGCAAGTAGGGCTCCAATGAGACCTATCCCAGCCCATAAAATCCATCCCTTCTTTAGATTGAAAGGTTCCCTCAAATCTGAAACAGTATCATTAGCCAACGCCAATAAAAAAAAAAAAATCCAAAAAGGTCAAATGTGCACCTACAATTGCAGTCGACCAGAAATAGAATCACCTTCCCATTTCCTATTCAATCGTAGTTTAATGCATGACTGGTTTCTTGATAGAGACAAAAGAGGGTAACTTTTGTTTTGTTTGCTGCATATAACTTTGGCAAATTGTGGGCTATGGCAACTGATGCAAATCTTAAATTTTTGCAAGATACAAGGTTAGCAAAAAAGAGTATTTATGGATTTTGCAAGCTAGAATTTTGATTTTGAGTCTCTTTGCCTAAATATCCATCTGGGTGTGTGGGTTAGAATTTAAATTAACTTAATTAATCCCTATATTTTGCAACTTTAATTTTATTCAATATATTATTGAAAAAGTGGCTGGCATGAGAAACCAAAGGTACGGAAGTTTTAGTGGGCTGAACCAAGTTTGCAAAACATTACGGCCTAAAGTCAAAAAAGCAAGATACAAGTGGGCATGGTGAGCTAAAGAGGGTGCAGGCAGCTCATAGGAATTTGTTGAGGCAAAATAAATGAGCCAAATTTTTTTAATCAGTAAATCTAAGAAGCCATGATCTTAATGGAAAAGATTTAATGTTTTGTTCATTTGAAACCAAGTATATAAAGAATACCAGGTTCTTGTAGCAAGGTAGCCTGAATGAAAGTTGACAGATAACAAAAGTGAGTGAGTGACACGTTGGGGCACTCCAAGTTCTGGGTCTAAGAGCTTGTGAATTATCCTGTTCTCAATTATTGTAATCCAAGAGTGTGAGTACTCTTGATGTTGGAATCTCCTTTAACATAATGGAAATTTTGTGAACTTGTGTCCTGTGCGCTTTCCCTTGATTTCAAAGGGTTTTTCCACATAAGAATCTTGTGCTCACTTTTGTGGTTGCCTCTATCGATAATATAGACACTATTTCACCAGCAATTTTCATCACTTTTCCCTACACTAACAGTAAACAAATCAGAGAGGTAAAATCCGCAACCAAAGCATCCACTATAGGGACATCAAAATCAAAGTTCTCTTCTCAGACCAAGAAATAAACGCAGAAGGCTGGAAATCTCATGTTAGTTATTTTAAAATGAAGCAACAATCAACATAAAAATTTTAAAAATAATAATAATGAAAAAAACAGCAATGACCATAGAAAGAACGAGAGAGCAACATCAAAAGATGGGTACCATAGCGAAACACATCATCAGGAACCGGTTGAAGGCTGTTGGTGATACCATAAAGTACTGCAAGCACAGCTGCTGTTGTAATGCTGCCCAAAGCAACAGCTAAACAAAGTATGGCACTTGAAAAAGTAAAGTCCTAAAATTCCATGAATTAGCAAAATAGCGAGAAGAAACATCCCAACTTCACCATCTACCTAGCTAATTATTACATTATGTATGCAGCTGGTATTAGCATAAGCCATGGTAACATTATATCATGAATTTCCATACCTTTGATCCAGAAAAAGTATCTCAGCCTTCTCATCTAAACTTAATTCCTCAATTTTGACCCCCAGATACGGCAAAGCAGCTGTCTCCACCAATCCTGTCAAAACAAAACTGCCTGGCGAAATAATTAACCATCTTCTCGAACCAAAGCCAATTCTTTCTAACAACAATCTTCAAAATTTTCCCTTGCATTGTGTTTGGGAAAGGGAAAAAAGGGAGGAGAGATGAAAATAAGGGAAGAAAGGATTATACTCCTATTTGGGAAATATCTGAACAATTCGCAATTCAACCACACTAATTCTTGTTATTGAAAAATCATCAATTTTAATATAAAGGCAAAATTGAAACTGTAACGCTTATTATTTTACTTACTATTACTTCCCACCCTTTCACAAATAAAAAAAAAAAAAATTTCCTTTCTTCTACTTTTCATTCCTCACGTTTTCCTTCCCTCATTCTTCTCTCCCCTACTTTGCCATCCAACTAAAACGTAAAAGTTCAAAGTAGAAAGCGGAGAAAAGAGGAAACCTTAATCCACAAGCAAGAGAGGTTAACGAAACAGTTTGCCACTGCCAAGGTACTTCCCATCGCTCGAGAATCGACCATTCCAATCCACTTTCCTGAACTCCAACAGAAAATGAAAAAAAGAAAATGTTTCACATCCAGCTAAAATGAAGCTTCAGAGGAAAAAAGAAAGAAAGAAAAAGAAAGAGAGAGAGAGAGAGAGAGAGAGAGAGAGAGAGAGAGAGAGAGAGAGCTTTAAAACCCAACCTGAGGTTTTTCAGGCTCGCCTTCGGACTTGTTTCCGGCACTGAAGAAATTAACAGTACATAGCCTTCTAGGAAACTGACCAAACCTCGAACAACCAGACCTTAACAATGTCGAACGTGGTCGGCGTAGAAAAACAGAAGGAGAGCGTTTAAGGCCGGGCGAGACCGATAGACAGCTTAGAGAAGATCGAGCAGCTAGAGACGTTAATATTGTCGAAGCCATGGCTCTCTGACTCGCTGTCGTCCGGGTTCAATGAGGATAATAATAAAGCTGACTATTAATAATAAACCAAAAAAAAAAAAAAAAGACTGAATAGAATAAAAAATAATATAATATAATATAACATATTTTTATATATAATTATAAAAATTAATTAGATATATTTGATTTTACTATTTTTATGAAATTTTCTTTATTTAAAAAAAAAAAGACATTTCAAACTGAAATTAGTATTGGGCCCTGGGCTGGGCTGGGCTGGGCTATTTAAAAATCATCGTTAGCATTTTTTTTTTCAATTTAGTGTTTGATTTTGTGTTCGAGTCTTACTTTTTTTTTTTTGACCATTCAGGTCTAGTCTTGTTAAAAAAAAAAAGGGTACACTTAAAGTCTTTTTTAACAAAAAAAATCTTTATTAATTTTTTTAAATATGATATTTACAATGAAAAATGGTCTAATGAGACAAAAATAAATATTTGTTTTCATAATATTACAAAAGTAATAACGATTTTTAAAGCATGGTTGGATCATAAATTTTACGGTTGATGACTTTGGCCATTGACATTTGAAAACAAAGCATCTCTCTTGGTAGATTTTTTCGTATTATGTACTTCAGCAATCTGAAAATAACAATTCATTTCAAATTTCATATCATAAACTACAATCAAAGTAGGGATATATCAAATGAAAATCATAATAAAAAAGAGAAAAAAAACTCCTAAAAAGTGAAAAACAAAACTCAAGGAGATACTCACACAGACAAAAAAAAAAAAAAAAAGGACCCTCAAAATCTGTCGTGAAAAGGATATGATGTGAGATATTTCATTGTAAAAACGAAAAAAAAAAAGAAATATAAAAGTAGTTTTTGTCACATTTCCTCTTTTTATTACTTGTAAAAATAATAAAAATCCTTTATTGGTCTTTATATCTATGGTGAAAACTAACTTTGTGTCACTTAAATTTATGACACCTAGAGTTAACGCTATTCATTCATTTTTAGAAGACAAAGGGGTCATAGATTTTTTTTTTTTTTTTAAGATTGAAAATCTTAAATTCAAGTTTCAATTAAAGTCAATCAATAAAAATAAAAATTAGAGGGCTGCCTCACCTCATATTGCCTTCTACTTAAAAAAAAAAAGAAAAAGAAAAAAAACACAAAGAGAAGAAACTTCGATTCATAAATGCAATTAATACCAGAAAATGTATATTTATAATCTTATTTTTAAGTACGATAATGCATGTCAAAAAAAAAAAAAAGGGTAAATCAGAATGTGCTTATCCCTTGCGTACTTTTTTGGATTAATAAAAAAAAACAAAAAGAAAAAGAAAAACATAACGTGCAAGAATCAAACGCAGTGGGGTCTACACTTGCAAGCCATTTGCATGGAACGAAGGGTTTTGATTGCTTGCATATGGGGACAGCTTGCTTGATTGGTAGGCCATCCCCATCATTTGATGGGCTGAAAGGAAAACATGATCCGGCCTTATCATTGACTAAAAGGTGCTTTCGGATTTATCTTTTTACACATTATTAGTGTTAGGCCCCGCCCCCCACCACCACCGCCTCCACCTCCACCTCGTAATTGTATTTGCCATTTGGTCATTGTACTGTTCGTGAGAGGAATTGGGTCAGCAGATTGCATCCCTAGTCCCTACCTACGAATATTAATGCTGTTTTTGACGCTATGATCTGAACCCAGAAAATTTTAAAAATAAAAAAATGCAAAAAAGACAAAAGAAAACAAAGATATTTTGATTTGGCGAGGGGTTTGTGTTTGTCAAATTCCATAAAGTGAACTTTGTTTACCATTCATGTTTGCCTGAAAGAAGCAATTTCACCAAATCAAATATCTGTATATATATGTGTGTGTGTGTATAGATTAATAGTTTATGTCAATCTTATTGGTTGGATCCATTGAAAATTTGCTCAGAATGAACGGCGATGGCTGCCACCACGGCTGGGCTCGCCAAAAATTGTCACATGACGACAAGCTCGTTATCGTCGTCAATCCTGTCCACCCTCTTGTCAGCCATTTTCCACGTTGGGAACAAAAGGTCTTAGAGAACATGTCGGCCGTGCCCACAGAAAATTCCCAACGTTTAGCAGGTGGCACGCCATCGACGCCGGCACCGCTCCCATTTTTCAAATGCTCTCCGCATCAATTCCGATCCTCCCATTGTCGGTCGTCGAGAAAAATGGAAAATAAATAAATAAAAATTTCACTTGCTTTCTCCCCCATTACCAAGTCGACCAAATCGATACAAAGTTTAATAAAGTCCTTGAATTTATTATTTTTATTATTATTATTATTATTATTATTATTATTATTATTATTATTATTATTATTATTATTATTATTATTATCGTAATATTAATAATTTCTATGATATGGTAAATTTATTCAATGAGTTGGGGAGAAAATCTCTCTTGGTCAAAATTTTTTGGAACATTAAACATGTGTAAATTTCACATTATAAATAAATAAATAATAAATTGATTGTAAGTAAATTAAAATTATAAATTTAAAATTTTTAAAAAATTTAAATTAAATATAACATTAAAGTCCTTAAATTCATTATTTGAATGTCCGCATAATTATGTTGTCAATTATTTACTGTTATTTTTAACTATCTGTTATTCTAATTTTGTCATTTGTTGTATATTGTTATTATTATTTTTAATTAATTATTCTTTTCTTCTTAATTATCAAGAGAAAGAATTGAAGGGAAAGGACAGAGAAAAGAAAATGATAGGCAGAGATATAGTAGATAATAGGATAGAGAGAGAAAGAATAGAAAAAATAATAATAAATAGAGAGAGAGAGAGAGAGAGAGAGAGAGAGAGAGAGAGAGAGAGGGAGAGTAAAGAGAGTCGAAAAGGAATAACAAAGAAGCAAAAAATGATTACAACAAAAATTAATATAGAGAAAATTTAAAAAAAAATTATTAAAAAAATGAATAAATTGAGAAGGTTTAAAAATTATTTAAAAAAATGAATTGCATTATCTAAAATTAGTTTTTTATATACTATTTTTAACAAAAAAGAAAAAGTTATAAATATGTCTAAAACAAGCATTAATTCATTTTTATATATTAATTATAATTGATAATTATGAGAAGTCAACATTTATTGCTTATCCAAACGGCGGTCTGCAGTAGAACTCTCTCTATTTTAAAACCTAGGAGGAGTCGGGACAGGCCAACTGGCTTCTGTTGGACCGCACGGTATACCCCGCCGCATCCTTACGGGCACGCAAATCCCAAATTCGTAAATTGCGAAAATAATATAATGGAGACACCAAGAATATTAATCTGCGAATGTCTCTCAGCATGTTGGTTCTTGTCAAATTGAGCAACAAATGTATCTACCCTTCCATATTAAATAGAGAGAGTGTGAAGGGGTTCTTAGTTGTGGAGTAGTGGATAGCAGTAGCAGTCGTTCCACTCACAAACTCAAAACAAATAATATTAGATCACTTGGCAGATTCCACTTCTCGGGATTTTTCTAGCCCCTCCCACCTCTTTTTGGAGGAGTTATAATTGGCAATCTGAGCAGGGCTATTTTCAGAGATCTATTGACTGGTTATTAACCTGAAGCAATTTTTTTTGGGTTTACATCATTGACGTCTCCGCCACTACAAGTCATCTCATATCTGCTTCATCACTTCCTTCTGGGGTTGCTGAAAAGGGCTAAAAGATTGAATCTTTTTCCTTTTCTTATCTCTTGTTTTTGCCGATATCTATGAAACACTTATCTGTTATTGGAGGTTGGGATCTTTGAGATAGTTCTTGCTTCTGTTCGTGCGATTGGTAAGCATTCTTTTTCCCCACCCTTGTCTTTTTTTTTTTTTTTTTTAAGTTGTGTTATTGAACGTTTGATTGATTTAGGATTTTTTGGTTCTTAGTGGGTGTTTTTTTTTTTTATATATCTCTTTAAGGGTGTTCGAGGTCTGATTTGGGTTATTTGCAAGCTTTAAAATTTATGTTTTGAAGATCTCTTTCTGTTCCTTTTTTCCTGGACCACAACGGGGCTTTTCATTTTTAATATTCCTGTTGGTTGATGAGAAAACAGAAAGGAAGAGAAGAAATGAGTGGACCAACTGCCCCATGCAATGCCCTGGGCGGGGGGGAATTATTGGATTTATTGGATTTCAAACAGCCAATGTTTGTACAGCTGTAGCTCGAGTTTTTGTTTATTTTGCCGTTAACTTGGATTTGTACATTAGAAAAGAGAAAACAAAAATGGTTTAGCTACGGATTAGTAATGTAACTGACATTCTGAAATTATCGTTTCTTGTACCATAGATTGCTTTACTATTTTTCCTTTTCTACTGAATCATTTGCTTGATATTTGTTTTGCTGTTATTTTTCTCGGTACTAGTCATTGATGTGTATGGCATAGCAGTAGCTTTCCAGTGCAGGATCACATTTCATACTGAACTCATCTGGTGACAATTGCAGGCTGAAAATGGCGTTGAAAACTAATTCAGCTGATGGTAGGACTAGAAGTTCTGTACAGATCTTTATTGTAGTTGGGTTATGTTCTTTCTTCTATATATTGGGTGCATGGCAAAGGAGTGGATTTGGGAAGGCAGACAATCTTGCAATGGCAATTACCAAGAATACAGGAGACTGTAATATAATCCCCAGTCTAGATTTCGAGACACACCATGGTAGTGAAGTTGGTGCAATCAATGAATCTGAGCTAAAACCCAAAATGTTCAAGCCTTGCCATCCTCGTTATACTGATTACACACCCTGCCAAGATCCAAGGCGTGCTATGACTTTTCCCAGGGAAAACATGATTTATCGAGAGAGGCATTGTCCTGCAGAGGGGCAGAAGCTGCATTGCCTTGTACCAGCACCAACAGGCTATGACTCCTTTCCCTTGGCCTAAGAGTCGGGATTATGTACCCTATGCCAATGCACCTTATAAGAGCCTCACTGTTGAGAAGGCCATTCAGAATTGGGTTCAATACGAAGGCAATGTATTCAGGTTTCCAGGTGGGGGAACACAATTTCCTCAAGGGGCAGATAAGTATATTGACCAGCTAGCTTCAGTCATCCCGATGGCTAATGGTGTAGTTAGAACTGCATTGGACACTGGTTGTGGGGTATGTCAAGCTCCTCATAACCTTGTTATCCACTAGCAGTTTCAATTTGATGTAAATCTATGGTTAATCATTGCACCTTTTTTGTCTGTCTTTTTGTTACATTTAGGTTGCCAGCTGGGGTGCGTACCTTTGGAGTAGAAATGTTATTGCCATGTCATTTGCACCAAGAGACTCACATCAAGCACAGGTTCAGTTTGCTCTTGAAAGAGGCATACCTGCTGTGATTGGTGTTCTTGGTACCATAAAGATGCCATATCCATCTAGAGCTTTTGATATGGCACACTGTTCTCGTTGCTTAATTCCATGGGGAGCAAATGGTGAGAACTTTTTTGATATGGAGGGCTTTTCCCATTTTTTATATCGTCCACCATATTTTATGGTATTTTTGTGCTGCTTTTATCCTTTAAGTCTATTTTAATGCCTCGAGTTTGATGGAAGCGGCTCTCCTTATGGAATTTTATTCTTGCAGATGGATTATACCTGATGGAAGTTGATCGAGTTCTTCGACCTGGTGGTTATTGGGTGCTCTCTGGACCCCCCATCAACTGGAAGAATTTTTATAAAGCATGGCAGCGCCCAAAAGAGGAACTTCAGGAGGAGCAAAGAAAGATTGAAGAAATTGCAAAGCTTCTTTGCTGGGAGAAGAAGTATGAAAACAGTGAAATAGCAATTTGGCAGAAGAGAATAAATGCTCATTCATGTCCAAGCAGACAAGATGATTCCAGAGTTGCATTTTGCAAATCTTCTGACCCAGATGATGTGTGGTATGTTTCTGTATCCAAATTTTTTTCCTTAATGATTTGTTCACAGATAAATATGCATACGAAACAATAATATTCCATAATTGCTAAGCTTTCATTGCCTGAAGCATGTTGAATGCTATGGATCTAACTTGTTTTTTGTTTTTTTGCTTGTCTTCATTTATCTTCATATCTTGGGTTTACCAGGTACAAGAAAATGGAGGCCTGCATTACTCCATATCCCAACGTTGGTAGCCCAAATGAAGTTTCTGGGGGAGAACTGAAGGCATTTCCTGAGAGGCTTTATGTTGTTCCTCCTAGAGTTGCCAGTGGTTCTATTCCTGGAGTTTCTCTCGAGACATACGAGGAGTATAACAAATTATGGAAGAAGCATGTACATGCTTACAAGAAAATCAATAAACTTATTGACTCTGGTAGGTATCGTAACATTATGGATATGAATGCTGAAATGGGCGGATTCGCTGCTGCACTTGAGTCCCCAAAATTGTGGGTCATGAATGTTGTGCCCACTGTAGCTGAGAAGAACACGCTGGGTGTGATATATGAAAGAGGATTGATTGGAATCTATCATGACTGGTACCTTTTTTAAAAATTTTACTTTCCTTTTTCATCACTGCTAGCTTTTATGCGTTGTTTAGAATGTTGCCTGTTTGTTAAACTTAACATCTTTTCATTGTCATTTTTAAACGAACAATTCTAAAGAAAGTTCACATTTTCTTTTTGGCTTCAGGTGCGAAGGTTTCTCCACATATCCAAGGACATATGACTTAATCCATGCAAATGGTGTTTTCAGTTTGTACAAGGACAAGTGAGTATTGCATTTACTTCTATGTTTTTCAAGGTCTCATAATCCTACCAGTTATGTTTTCATGGTATAAGTCCCTTTAGTCATTTGCTCCTGCCCCTCATTGTGGGAGAATGAGCCTTCTTTGTCTACAAACCATGAAGCAAACTCTCATCTAGTTTAGTTTTTGTATCATTTAATACTTGTCAGTAGCATGGAGTATGTATATCAAAATTCATACGATAGTTTCTCTGGGGTAAAAATTTTCGATTGAGAGGTAGAAAATGTGAGTCCATTTAATACTCAATGCACAAATCTGCGAGGTCATGATTAAGGTAGCAACATTTGCAGAGATTGTGTGGGGTAGCAGTGTGAGAGAGAAGGCAATACTGCAGCAACCATTAAAACCCTACTTGAGAGTGTAGTGTATATTCTTCATTTTTATATTGATTAGGTAGTAGAGCTTTTTCAATAAACTTATGCTCTTGGGACCACTCTACTTAACTCGTGCTATGCTTTGTTGGATGTTTTTTGCACAAAGAAACTGTAGTACAACAACATGTATTAAAAAAGAATTTTATGTGTTGCCACTATTATTTTTGTTAATATTTTATTATTATTAGTTTCTCTCTCTCTGTGTTTTTTTCAATCCTTTTTCAATGGACTGGAATGTAACTTTTGGACTAAATAAAACTGGCAGTTAAAATCTTGGTTACTGTAACTTGTCCTAGGATAGAGAACAAAAAAAAGAACCCAGTTATTCTAGTGTGCTAACCTGGACTAGATTTGATAGTTTCCTTGTCTTCATTCTCATTATATTGGTCCAGTTCATAGTAAGATAAGGTCTGCCTGAATCTTTCAGTTTGGATGGACAGATGATTTCATTGAGATACTTGTTTGGTGTGTTGGGGCTTTATTGTGTCTCTTCACTACCTTTGAACATGGCCTACAAATGTGGCCAGTTAATCATTTTCACCTATTACCTCAAGCTGGCATATCTAATTTTAGCTCATAAGGTTTCCTATGGTGACCTTAGCCATTGGTGGGGTTTTGCTAATGTGTAAGAGTACTGAGTTTACCGAGTTCCATATGGCTGAATTCTACTCAAGTTTCCATCTACGTAGACTTTCAGTCATAATGACACTTAGATCTGGAGGCTTTTGCGCTACTCAGCAGTTTCTGTCACGGGCACCCATTGCATCTTTTTGTTTTTTATAATTGTATGTGGACAACTAATCCGACAAATGGTTTGATTGTCTTATTTGGATGTTTGGTATAGGTTCTTTTTTCTTTTTCTTCAATGTAGTTCAACTCCTGTCATTAAATGATTGCAAGATGTAATACCGAGGATCTCCTTGGATTGTCTAATTTTGATGCCTGGTCTGTGCTTTTACTTCTCTTATCATTGTACCTGAGCACTGCTGTTTAATGATTGCAGATGTAACATAGAGGACATTCTTTTGGAGATGGATAGAATTTTGCGACCAGAAGGTGCTGTCATATTCCGAGATGAAGTTGATGTGCTAACAAGGGTCAACAAGATAGGAGGAGGAATGAGGTGGGATTCCAAAATGATGGACCATGAAGATGGACCCCTAGTGCCTGAAAAGATACTAGTAGCTGTTAAGCAGTATTGGGTTGCAGGTGGGAATTCCACATCCGCGCAATGAGTGGGGACATGGGAAAGGTGAAACCTCAGCATGGTTCTAGGATGAAAATGCTTTGTTATCCAAGCTGTGATGGAATTTTAAGCACGGACAGTTTTCCGGTAGAATATATACGCTTTTTATTTAGGGAACAAAGAGGTCCATGCTGTTCTATAGCCATAATTAAGGTAGACAACCAAAGAGCTGTGCTTGTAATGTTTATGACTGAAATCATTTCTTGGTTATTTCCCTGTCTCTCTCTACTGTTACAGCCAAGTATTTCAACTTACAGCGCATCTTGGTTCTAAATTCATCCTAAATTCATCTTCCGAGTCATATCAGTCGCCGACTGCACTGCATATAAGTATGCCATGATGGTTCGCTGGAGCTAACGACTCATTTGCTTCTGGCCCCCTAGTGCCTGAAAAGATACTAGTAGCTGTTAACCAGTACTGGGTTGCAGGTGGGAATTCCACATCCGCGCAATGAGTGGGGACATGGGAAAGGTAAAACCTCAGCATGGTTCTAGGATGAAAATGCTTTGTTATCCAAGCTGTGATGAAATTTTAAGCACGGACAGTTTTCCGGTAGAATATATACGCTTTTTATTTAGTGAACAAAGAGGTCCATGCTGTTCTATAGCCATAATTAAGGTAGAAAACCAAAGAGCTGTGCTTGTAATGTTTATGACTGAAATCATTTCTTGGTTATTTTCCTCTCGCTCTCTACTGTTACAGCCAAGTAATTCAACTTACAGCGCATCTTGGTTCTAAATTCATCCTAAATTCATCTTCCGAGTCATATCAGTCGCCGACTGCACTGCATATAAGTATGCCATGATGGTTCGCTGGAGCTAACGAGTCATTTGCTTCTGGCCATGGAGTGCCACATCCTCGCCGAACACTAACTCTATTGGCTTCTTGTTCTATGAGAAACAATTCTATGTAGCCAAAGATCTCCAGATTCATCAAGTTTACAGAAATGACAAAAATGCCAATCTTGTCAGCAAAAATAGAGGTTAGGATCTCAACGGTGAAGTAAAAGCCACTACAGGCTATTCATTTTGGTATCTTGGAACTATAGTTTTTTACGAGGCTGCGAGCTAGGCGGCACGTCACCTGGAAGACAAATTTGGAGCTTGGTGACGAGAACTTAATATTTTAAAACAAGTAATTTAGAATAAGGATTGAGAAGTAAGGATTTAAAATAAGGGTTTTATAGAAATAAAAGGAATAGGATTGATCGCTTCAAGTATATTAGTTTTTAATGATCACTTAAAGGGGATCGGCTTCTAATAAGTTAAATATTTTGATAATATTATTATTTAGTTAAATAAAAGGTCATAGGTATTATATTTATATAGACTTGACAGACTATTATTAGAGATATAATTTCGTTTACTAATTCGGGAATAATAAAAGACAATTATTAAGAACATTACTTATTAATCCTGCCTATTAAGAATCGCATCATTTCGCTGTCTTTCAAAATAGTTTTGTCCTCAAGTTTGATTGTTAAATAAAGTTTGGAAATCAATCTACAAAAGAATGATAGAACTCCTAGGTAGTATCCTCAACAGGAAGGTTACTCTATTAAATCAAGATTTCAATTTTCATGCACATCCTTCAAGAATTGTCCTTTTTTTTTAAAAAAAAAAAAAAAGGACAATAGAAAAGTATGAGCTAACACTCGATCTAATGATACCCACTTCCAACATCTCCTTAATAATTTTTTTAATTTTCTCTTTTTGAAAGTGTGGATAACGGTAGAGTTGAACATTAATAAGTATATTTTCAGATAATAACGGAATATGATGGTCGTGTGTCCTTTACGGGGGTAAACCTGCAGGCTCAGCAAACAAACTAGAGAATTTAGTTAATAGTACCCGTAACCTCCTTTGCTTATATAGAATGTGATTTGGCCACCTCTGCACCTGTTAACTGTATCGGGAACCCTTGTCTTGCCTTATGTAGGACTTTCTCCATTCGATGACTACTAATAGTAATAACTTTACCCTCGTGTCTTCTATGTAATTCCACTGGATATCCATTCAATAGAAACTTCATTCTTAATTTAGAGAAATTTCAAGTAATATCTCCTAAAGTTTGTAACCAATCAATGCCAAGGACAATTTCATAATCTTCTAAGGGTAGTAAGAAAAGATCAACATAAACAATTTAACCTTGTAACGCAAGTTTTACCTTTGTGCACTTTCCTTAACATGTCAAGTTTCTCCCGTCTACAACCTTCACAGCAAACTTGTCACAATTCTCGATTGGAAAAATAAGTTTTTTGGCAATCTTCTCATCCATAAAGTCATTGGTACTACTTGAGTCAACTAGTACCATTACTGGTCGTCCCTTGATGACTCCATCAATCTTCATAATTTGTCAGTTCGAATACTCAGCTAAAGTATGCATTACAAGCTCATTTATAAATTTAACAAAGGTGTCATCATCATCTGAACCTGTGTGGTCAGCCCTTATTTCTTCAGTTTCCTCAACTGGCTCAATCATTAAAAGCTTCCTTTGCTTACAACGGTGCTCCTTGTGCCACTTCTCATCATAGTGCCAACACAACCTTTTTGTCATTTGCTTTTTTAATTGTTCTTGGGTTAAGCATCTAGTGTTAAAAGGACAAGTAAAAGAAGATAAGTTGATGTTACCTTCGATAGGTTTGCTAGTCACATTAGCATATGGTTGATGATTTTCAGTACCTGACTTCTCCTCCTACAAGTGAGCAAAGGAAATAGTTGATATTATTGTTCGTGGTTGGCGAGCCTTAACTTCTCGTCGGATGTTAGGAGTAAGCCCTTCAATGAATGTTCCCACCAATTGCCTTTTGGACCAATCTTTAGCTCAATTGACAAGTCGTTCAAATCGATTCTAATATTCGAGGATGGTGGATATCTGGAAAATTTTTATGAACTCTCCGTCAACATTGTGATATTCTGAGGGTCCAAATCGCACAAGAAGGCCTTTAGTGAATTCAGCTTACGTAGAAATTCCACCACATGTTTCAACCCAATCATATCATTGGATTGCATCACCTTCTAATTAAATAGAAGTAATTTCAACTTTAGAGAGCTCTGGTGTACAATGGAAGTGTAAATATTTTTCAGCCCGGAAGATCCAACCTGTAGGATCACTCTCATCCCAGCGGAAAAATTTTATTCTTGTGTGTGGTTGGGTATAATCACGATTGGTGCCTTCATAGGATTCCATAGGTTCTTTTTATCTGTTAGCAAATCTGAGAGTGTTGTCTCCTGACTCCTTCTGTGTAATAGAGAATACCATCTGTTCAAATCTCATGAAAAACTCTTGCATAAGAGATAATGATTCTTCAATTTGAGATATTCAGACATCAGAATCAGCAGAATTGTGTGAAGACATACTGTAAGATCACAAATTGGTGATACCCAAATTTTTCTTTTGCTGTCAGGTAAAGGGCATAAAAACTTTTTTTTTTTTTTGGATGGAATAGAAATAGGATCCCTAAGAACGCCGCTCTGATACCAAATGATGAGAACTTAGGGTTTTGAAACAAGTAATTTAGAATAGGGATTGGGAAGTGAGGATTGAAAATAAGGGTTTTATAGAAATAAAAGGGATAAAATTGATCGTTTCGAGAGGATCAGCTTCCAATGATCACTTTGAGAGGATCAACCTCTAATAAGTTAAATGCTTTGATAATATTATTACTTAATTGAATCCAAATGTCATAGGTATTACATTTATATAGACTTGACAGACTACTGTTAGAAATATAATTTCACATACTAATTTAAGAATAATAAAAGACAATTATTAAGAATGCCACCTACTAATCTTGTTTATTAGAAATCTTATCACTTGGGATGGACCATGGTGAGCATTGGCCTTAGTCAGCTTTATTGCTCCAATGTGTAACCAAGGAAGAGAGGCAAACAAGAGGGGAAAGAGACCTAGTGTAGTGCTTCTTTAGTTATCCTTACATTCTATATGACTGTTTAATGCTTAATTTTCAATGCACCACCAAGACAACTGAAAAAAGGAATGCTTGCCTTTTATATCAAACTTGAATAGTCATTTTTATGGAGGTTTAATGAGGTGTGGAGTTTTCTCAATTAAAGACCTATGTTATGTTTACAGCAATATTAATAATTTGAGAAATTTACATTCAGTATATTCTACTTTAGAGTTATAACAATTCACACCATATATTTTAAATTGTATTAAGAAAATATGAACATTTTAATCTATTAACAATTAATTTTTAATGTTTAGTATGTAAATTACAAATAGACTCGCGTTACAGAATCATAATGAGAGCCTGCCAACCAGTTGTGGGCCTTTTTCTTGATCAGCACTTTCCGTGATGGCACTTAGTGGTCTTGTCCATATAATGAAGGGGTTTGGACTGACTTGAAAGACCTATGAAGGGTAAACCGATGCTCAGGGTTGGTGGTGGGGCTCGTTGTCTTAGTTCCTGAGGTAAAGCTTGTATGGACTGAAAAATACTATACAGAAACCAGCAGTTTTGTTTTTTTGGCAATACATTCTGAATCCTGAGAAGTCTTCTGACCACGCGTGAGGATTGTCGGCTAAAAGTTCCTGAGTGACGTGCACGTTGCTGCTTTCTAGCCTTCTCTTGAAATAACACCAAGGAGTCCTTAAAAGAGACTCTAATAGTTAAAATTTTAGACTCCATTATGACATCTTGCATTTTAATCTTGAGGAGCCAATATGGAGTTTATAAGAATAGGAAAAACTACTCTTGTCATGTAACTCACAACACAATGAGTCTCCCAATAAAAAGTAAAAAATGATGCAAAGGGCGAGCAGCTTCCGAGCAGTTGTTAATGATCTCTAGTACAGTGCTGTTCATGCAGTGAACTCAAAGCGAAATGCCTATTGGTGGAGAACTTTTCTAGTGATAGGCTCAATCTGCAAAGGATCAGCATTGATTCCATTTCTAAGATAAACCCAAGTTCTGACCATTAATAAATTGCATAAATTACAAGGACAAAATAAACATTTATGACAAAAGAGTGCACCTTTTTCAGGAATTTTCAAGTTGTTATTAGATGACACGAGGAAATTATGTTCATTCCTTCTTCTAGGATGATTAATGATTTGAAAAGCTGTCAGAGACATGGATGGATTCCAAACTGATGGGCCTACATCTCTTAACATCTTCTATACCCCAATTGCCTACATATCTCTCTCTCAATAAGTCAAGCAGCACATAGAAGCCTCTAATGGTAAACTTTACCACTTCAATCATTTCCTTTCCAGAGCTAATTTCAGCCTTTGATCTTTAATCTCCTCCCCTTTAGTTTATCTGAGTTGTTAGATCAGAGGTCCTCAAGCTTCATACACTCCAAATTCAATTCCAAGTTGTTGTCTTCTCCTCATTGCAGACCTATGCTGCCCTGACCTTTTGTAGCCTGCTGCACAGACAAATTTCTGGGTCATGTTCTCATCTCCATTTTGTTTTTGTGCAGGAAAACTCACCTCCCAAAACTTCATGTCTGTGACAGCCTTAACAGCAATGACGAGCCATTCCCAAACCAACGGTAATGGCCCGTCAGATGTTTCCTTTGCATCATACCTAAAAGGTGCGGAGGATAGCTTTGTTTGTAAGCTTGCAGAACCAAGTCTACAGCTTATTCCAAGAGCTGCAGCACAAGAGTACCATGAACATGATCACATGGGAAGAAAGAAAGCAGACGATGGCGAAATCGGAGTATTCAGTGCCGAGAAATACTTCGCAGCTGCAATAGATGAGGGCAACCTGGGAATTTCCAGCATGAATAACAGAAAGAAAGATGAACAAAAAGATGTGGTGCCTGAAAAACTCAAATTCCATCTTGGAACACCAAGAATTCACTCGGAGTCAAGCTGGAACGGCCAAAGTGCACTGCTGCAGGCTGTTCTGAGCAATCCATTGCGAAGAAAGAAAGACAAGGTAAAAGGAAAGAGCTTTCTGGCTGCTCTCGGTTGCAAATGCTCTTGTGCTGATAAGGATTCTGTTGATGTCCACGATCATGCTGGTGAAATCAGTTTCAGCAGAAGTCCTGATGCTAGCAGTGTGCTGCATGGTAAGTCTGTTGCGAAAGAACCAATCGAAACTAGTATTGACAGTTCACATAAACCGTTCTCAGGATCTGGGGCGGACAAGTTGGGAAATGGATTGGATGAAGAAACATGCTTTACCTTCCCAATTCCCAATTCCAGTCCAGGGAACCTTGTAATTAAGAATGGACATCAGAAAAAGGAAGAATTTATGCCACGGAAGTCGCTAGAGGTGTTTGGCTCCCCAATACTCGATAAGAGAAGTAAGTCCTTAAATCTTGAAGGAAGGTTAACTATGTTGTCCGGGGATACAAATCCTGGAGTGGATGCAATTGAGTACTCTGCTACACCTGGTGGAGTATACAATGACAACGAGAGCGATGCAAGTTCAGACTTGATTGAAATAGAGAGCTTTAGCGGCAAGGTCATCCCATATCCTGCAAGGGTGTCAGATGCCACTTCTGGTTGTGCTACCCCAAAAACTTGCTACGCACCAAGCGAGGCCAGCATAGAGTGGAGTGCAGCCACAGCCAGTGCTGCAGATTTCTCTGTAGTATCAGACTACGAAGAGCTAAGGCAGCCGGCAGCAGGTGTGTGTCCAATAAAGGGGTTGACAGCAAATGCAAAAACAAGAGCAGAGTTGCCAAGGCGCCTTCCCGGCGTCCTGATGGGGTGTAGGACTCAGGATGCTGTAAAAGTTGCAGGACATGCATATAGAAAGAATGAAAAAGCGAACCTCGACCCACGAATGCGTCAAGTTTCAGATTCCTACATGCCTGTAACAAGATTTCAAGCTGAGACTAAACACGCAGCACTCAATTCCACTCCAAGAAAAATTTTCCTTGCCACTGACACTCTCCCCTTACCGCAGTCACGCAACTCACATCCTCTGTACATCCAATCGTACAAGCTCTGAAGCTTGCTTCAATTTTGTTGTTTTTGTGCCATATGTTATGGGGACTTTGACCTGCAATGTATTCAGAATCTCTTAAAACAATGCTTTTGTGAAATCCGACAATCTTAAAGGCATCAAGAAGGTCTAGACATTGCTCCAAAGGTCCAAGTAGTTCCAACCCCTTACAAAGCAGTGTAAGCTGTAATTCCACACCCAAGCTTGCATGTGACTTTGATTCAAATGTCTTTAATTTCAGCTGATGTGTTTCAGAACTGTATCTGGATTTCCACTTCCAATCACATGTTCTTGTAATGCTTCCACTTTCGTGGCAGACAGCTTAGAAGGCCAACTAACATAAGTATTTGGTTGTCTTCTACTGCAAAAATGAACCTTGATCATAGCAATGTTGTCATCATGTTTTATAAAGTGTTACAAGCCCATGTTTGCATTAAAAGATTAGTGGACAGCCAGCAGGATTAAAACTCTCAATTTCCTCTATATTTGACAGAAATAGGAAGGAAAATACAGAGTACCTATAGGAACAGGCAGGTTCATTAGATTCAAGGGCTGGGGGCAGATTAAAAGTCCCAATTTCCTCCAAATCCAAACTAAACCGCTAGTGGTAGTTAGAAAACTTTAAGAACCACAATTAAATCAATATAAGAGTGAAGGCAGTTAAATCGCCATTACCAGTTACAAACTGGTTTAATCGGTTTGAACCATATTTATAAGAAAAAAAATAAATTTACAGAGATTTAGATAGCCAAAAAAACAAAAGAGTTGCACAAACAACATTTATAATATTCTATTTTAAGTAAATTATTTGGGAGAAGTAACTACGTTTAAGCATATATGCAAATAGATTGAAATTTTATATCCAATAGGGATAATTGAGTTTTATTTTTCTTTGAGTAATTTATGCTTCCATAAATTTTAATTTTTAATTTTAATATTATTAAATGATAAATTCAATTTTTGCAGTATTTAAATTTTTAAAATTACAATCAAATTATTAAATATCATTTGCTTACGTTACAAACTATAACCAATTCATGTACCTCTCTCAATGCAATGACCTAACCCTCGTAAAATGTATTAATTAAGAACACTGTTGCGTAATAGTATATAAAAAATAGTGTAAAAACAACAAAAACGGCGTACAATATTTTTTTTTTAATAAATTTGGTTTATCAGATTCAATTTTTCTCGTTAATTGATTCCAATGTCCCAGCAAGGAATGTCGTTCGAAAAGCACTTGCAGGGACAGAGTAAAATGACTGAATGTTGCCTTGTCCAATTAATTCTGTAACCACCCTGGCGGAGAGGGTGTGGTCCATTAACACTACTACGATCCATCCTTTGTTCCTTTTGCTTTCATAATTAATTCGCCAATTGAATCTAGTTGAAACTTCAGCCGCACCAAAAATTTTAAGTTGCTACCACTCGAGCCACCTGGTTGTTCTAAATCACATGGCAGTCTAAGCTTCAGTGGCTACTGTAACTTGGTCATCTGACCTTCGACGTGGCAGGATGTTAGACCTCACAACCGAGCCTCTCTGCCCACACCCCTTAAATCACCGCCCCCATGATTTGGAGTAAGGAAAAACAATAAATATACCCCGCGATTGAGTTTGACCGCCTAGGCTCCACCTGACAGGTTGTATGACTCAGTGAGCAGTGACCATGGGGTCCATATACCAATGCCTTGTCTCAATCCCACAAGAGTCTGTCTTTAGTTGACAAAAAGACAGTCTGTGTTTCAAGTTGAAAGTTTTGAACTTTGAGTCTCATTTAGAGACGAAAAGAAAAAGTTGTTGGTAATAGCAGAACGGCGATAAGTTACCACCACAACTTAATTTCTATGATGTATTTTTCTTGTTCTAGAACTCTGAAAAATCAGTTGAGAGTTAAACTATAAGTTTATGCAAGTCATGCCATTAGAGGACCACTTTTCTTTCTTTCTTTCTTTCTTTTTTTATTTTTTGGATCAACGAGGACCGTTTTCAAAATATATTAGAAGATTGAACATTCAATGGCTAAGACTATTTGAGATGATGGAGACTAATAGAAGAGTTAATTATTCTGGTGGAGAAATTCTTCTTTCTGAAAGAAACCCATGTGACAATCCAATTTATTTCATGATGGGAAAGGAAGAGAATTTAGGAAGAAAAGAAGGTAGATGGATTATAAATGCACATAAATATAGCTTCCGAAAACTGGTTTGTGTGTAGAGAATTGGCGGAGAAGGTCAAGGCATCAATATGGAGGGACAAGTTTATGTCATGGACCACTGGAATAAGACACCATTTAACATCCTCAGCCAATGTCATGAAGGAAATGAATGTCTCTACAGCCTAGCTGGAAAATTAAGCCTTCAGGCTGTAATAGCTGATTAATGCTGAAAGCAATCTTCGAAGGCAAAAGGGGTCCTATATCTCTCCATATAATTCAATCGTTCTCCTCATCCATTGCCTTGGCAATTCCAAAAAGCATGTTGTTTCTGCATGATATAAAACGGTGAGATTGAAGCGGTCCCTGAGCATCTGCGCTTTCAGGTCATTTTAGGACGGGTGTGAAATGCACAACTGTTTGATAGCACGTGAAGTTGATTTCTCATAATGAAAGCAAATAACTCCTGCAGCAGCGCCTTTGCAATATTTAGAATTTAGTAAGGTTAGATCATCCTGTATCACCATTCTTGCCAGGAAAACGAAACCAAAGGTAGTATCAGTAATTGTTTTCATTGCAACACGAGACAAATGAGACGCATCAAGGAAACCAGAAACTGAGTCGCACAAGGAGTAAGTCTGGGAAATTGAACCAGTGATCAGAATGCCAGACGCAGAGGTAGTAAGGGGTCTTTCACTTCATGCAAGTCAACAATTCATTAAAGCGATGCAAGGCAGGAAACTCCCACTTTCATGCAATTCTCATGCCATCCAGCTCTATAAGCTTACTCTTCAGAGGACCCTTACAAACATTAGAACTCAAATAGCTACCCTTCCTTTTTTTTTTTCTGGTTAGATGCTTTCCCTTCACCAACCCCTGAACACGACCTTGGAAAAGATCAAGTAGACACCTGTAGCCACTGGGGAAATCAGGTCGGTGGTAACAACCCTTGACAGTTGATGAAAGGTGCTGCCATCCAAGCATCCCATAAAAGCAAACCAAGCTAAATTTAAGCTAAACACCAATATTGTTAATACTGCAACCTGAAGTCACCCAGATGAAAAAAAGAATGAAATAGATATTGACATCCAAGATAACAAATAACAAGAAAAACATTATTTTGAGTGACCATTTCAAAAGCAAAGTCTGGTATGAACACGTGCTATCTCTTTCATTTTGATCGTATGGAGATAAAACAAACAGCACAAAAATATGACTATACAGATCACAATAGTGATGTGGCAATTAATAGGCTAAAAGTAAAAGAGTTGGTACACTTTTTTCACAAATAATGCTTCCATCAAGTGGCATTCAATCTTCCTTGTACTCTTTAGCAGGCCGTGCTTCCAAGCCACCACCTGCTCTCTTCTCAAGTGAATAAGGCATATAGGTTCCAAGAATTCTATCCCAAGCAACAAAGAATGGCTGTGAGAAATTGTACTTGGTACCATAAAGTTGATGGTGGACATCATGATAAGCAGTATTGTTCCTAAAGAACAAATGGAAAAGATTTCCAGGAACCCATAACCCACAATGATCATCCACTGTTTTGATTGTTGCAAAAGAAAAGAAGAAAATTGAGGTTCGTGGAGACATGCCAGAGAGGAGAAAGGATAAGGCTCCACCAATTGTATCAAGCAGCAGTCCCTCCAATGGGTGATTGTATAAAGCTCCAAATGCATAGGGTACGACAAGCCGGTGGTGCAGAGAATGAATGTGCCTATACAAAAACTTGTTGTGGTGCATGTATCTATGCATGAAGTACTGCCAAGTATCCAAAACTATCATTGCCGCAACAAACTGTCTAGCCACCACAAGTAGGGAGGGCTGTTGATATGAAGCAGCCTCATTATTACTTCCAGTTACCTGCATGAGAAGGGAATAAGGAATCAAATATTTAGCAACAGTATTTACAGTTATTGACTTTTTTATCCTGATGCCCAACAAGAAATAGAAAATAAAAAAACCAACCAAAATAGAAAAGGGAGAAGAATATGGCACATAAGGATGTAACTTGAGAAAAATGAAAACAGGTCCTGAAATTCATTGTAAGCGAAAGCTTACAGTCAAAACCCAAAAGTTTAACAGATGATACAATTTTCTTCTAAAAACAAGAAGTAAGTTGAGAGTTACAAAGCTATTCATGAAAATATAATTATAATTCAAATCAGAAAACAGATGTCATCCATGGCAATACAAGGACATACTCAAAATTGGTAAATTACTCAACAAAGAACATCTTGGAGTTTACATATGGCTATAACAGTATAATTAGCTTCTGTATCAACCCCCCCTCTCTTCTCTCTCCTAAAACTCCAAAAAACACGCAAGGTGTCTTTTTCTACAATAATCATGATCCAGTTGTAAATTGTAGAAAACCTCCACGTCACAGCTGGTAAAGCTAATTAAATGCAAATCCAAGGAAATATAAGAATACTTTCAAGTCTCCCATGGATTAAACATGTTTCCCATACCAGAAAAAGCTCATTCAAAATGGACAATCCCCTGGCCAATCTAGGATGCAAATGTACTACCAGGTTCAAAAAAGTTATGCTAACTTTGGAAAGCCCTCTCAAGAATTTAGGATGCAACTCCCTAGATTTGATTCCCTGACTTCCAGAAAACCAGCTAAACCCAAACTTCCAAGGGCCCATCATAAAAGGAGAAACAAAATAATAACCAAAATCATTTCTAATTCCATCAGCTTGACTATGAGAAAGATCAAAAATCAACAAAATAGCACTACATTAAAAAAAGGCTTTTCAATTGCCAATAACCAAATACACCACTACAATAACGCCAACCTGCATTTCGCACATTCATTATCCTGATCTCAGACACAATTCACAACAAATATTGAAATTCCAAATAAGGGTAACCAGAATTCTTTAACTCAGAACAGAAATATCAACAAAACAGTGAACAAAAAGACCATTCAGCCTGTGATATTTCTCAATAGAAACAAAAAAAAAAAAGACATTGAAAATAAATAAAAAGAAAAAATACCGTAAAAAGGATGATGGCAACAACCGCTTGAACAACTTGCTGGAGAAGGACCCCTTTAACAACGGTCCATTTAGACACCAAATTCTTTTCATCCTCGTCTTTCTTCGTGTGCAGCCTATACCCGTCGAAACAGCCACCCAAAACAATGTACAAACCTGAATACACCCAATACATCAAAATTGGGACAAAAGTGCCCAACAATTCATCAGATACTTGAAAACCCATGTCTGTAAACATCAAACAGAAAACATTAACAGACATCGGACTTGGGTAATATTCAGGAAATATCAAAACGGAGTGTTAGGGTTAATAATAATACTACTACTACTACTACTATTATTATTGGAAAAATTTACATTTATCTTGTTAGTAGCTTCATTTTAAAATATAATAAAAAATAAAAATATTGATATTTAATTTATTTAATAATCAATTTTTAATTATTAATAAAAATGTTCAAAATGATTCTTAATTTATTAAAAGGGCACAATCGTTTTGGAACTAAATTGTTTATGGCGTTGATTTTTTGTGTTGTTGCTAAAAATTTTGCCATGTAAATGTCCCCATATGTGCCTTTTTTTTTTTTAAATATGCATTTTGTTAAAAATCTTGTGCATGTTGGCTTTTTTTTTTGACAAAAATTTTAAAATAAAAACACAGATATTGTATGGGGGAAAAATAGAGTAATTTTTTTCATAAGAGTTATACTTTTTTTTTACTTAATTTCTTTACTAATTTAACACAAATATACTAAAAAAAAAGAAGTGAAATTACACCCCAAAAGGCTTTTCTTTTTCTTTTTTCTTTTTTGGAATTTATATTTTATTGAACCAGATTAATCCACATCACTCAAAACTTTCGTATGGCCCTGATTGTGAGAGGAGATGCTGGCACATTGTCATTGAGAAGGACTTGAGGCTGACATTATAGAAAATTTAAAAGGATGCAAAGGAACTTGATTTATATGGGCCAATTATTGCTGAATGTTTGAAATTGTTGAATAATTTCTGAGAATGTTAACCATATGGCACACACTGCATAGATAATGAGTTGTTATTTTTTTCTTTTTTGCGCATAATTTTATGGCTAAGTTTGGTGTTTCATTCGATGTTAGTCTTCCATTTTGAGAGTCCCCAAACCCCCCCCCCCCCAACACTCCCCAACCTTCACCATGCATCTGAATTTTACTCCAAGCTCAATATTTAATTAGCGAGGTGCCATCGAAGGGGGATGCGATTACTTTTGTGCTACTTCTGTTTCCGTTTTGTGCTTGCTTCTGTTTTTCAAATTAATCTCTTTGTCATTAAAACAAAAAAAAAAGTGTGTTCTTTAATTCTGGAAACATTATAGGGTGGAAGTTGAACTTTTAGAGCTCTTTGATTGCAAGGTATGCTAATGGCCGACAACTATAAAACTCAAACTTAAGAGTGAGATGGAGGCTTGAGCCGCAGATTTTACTCCTTCCTCAACTCCCTTCCCCAATTCAACGCGACCAAAAACGAAAAAAGAATGCAAGGTGAATTTGTTCCAATGACATTTAATCCACCACAAACATGGATAAAAAAGCTAGTTGGAGGTCTCGCTAGATGGTTCGTCTGCCATACTCATATTGCCATGAACCACCTGTTAAAAACAAATGAAGCTATGGTTTGAGAAAATCTGTAAAAGGGAAAGAACAAGAAGCAGTAGACAAGGCCTAGATGGGGGAAAGATACCAATGCACCAACTCTCTCGTATGCTTCCATTACTTTAGGATCCTCCTCATCCTCATAGCCCACTTGTAAGATTCGTGGCCCGTTAACAGACCAAAAGGCTCTTCGACCTGCATCCTGCAACAGCATTGGAATTCATGCAGAATATATCAATATGCAGAATAAATAGGCGTGATCATCAATGTTGAAGCTGATTTTTCTGACAGAAGAAAGTAGAAATGTCGTGTATGTTCAAAAAGCCAAAAAATAAAAAAAGGGGCCTCAGCACCCTACAGAAACTTTAGACAATACGATGCATTGATGATTCCATTTTCAGTATCACGTCTACAAATAGCATCCTTTTGTTCTTGAATAGGTGTAAACTAGAAGGATATGGTAATACATTCTCCACTATAAAGGTTAAATGCAAGGCCTTTTTTTTCACATTGCTCAACACCAATAGAATTAACATACATATTCTATTCAAGTGGGCTATGAGGATGAGGAGGATCCTAAAGTAATGGAAGCATACGAGAGAGTTGGTGCATTGGTATCTTTCCCCCATCTAGGCCTTGTCTACTGCTTCTTGTTCTTTCCCTTTAGTCCATACAGATTCTATTTGATGAGCCATGCAGTCAACTATGGTAAAGCGCTTGGCTAAATTTTCTTATCCTCTCGATACATATGCTACAACATATTTAAATCCCAAGGTGAGTCACCTTAGAATTACAGCATCCACAATATGGCATACCAAAGGTAGATTACACAGAATTTGTAAAGAAATTTGAGCTAATTTATCAGGGTTCTTTCAATCAGAAGTTAAAAGAATGAATGATTTTCCATGGATCAAAGTCAAACAATCCATGTGAAAAGGGAAAGAAGCACTAGTAACTTTACCTTCAATATGATCAAGTAAATAGCATCCAGGGCTTGAACACGAATTTCAGAATCATCCCATGGTTCACGTTCAATTGAAAGTGCACTGCTAAGTTCAAGAGGCATTTTGGATGTGTCATGTTCACTGTATATCTGACAGAGGAAACCAGATTAATTGGAAAGAGTTTAGTAATACATTTCAGAAAGAATGGTGGACTCATGTACAAATTTTGCCAGAAATATTGGCAAGGAGTGCAGCTATAAATCAAACTAAAGCAAGCTACATGTCACAAAGTTAGGCTCGGATTGTGCTAACCCGCGCGACACTTAGTCAATATGGGCTGGACAATGTTGGCAGCCCGCAGAGGTTTAGTCTTGGCACGAATTTGCACCTTAAGAATACGTGAATGAGCCGGATCAATGTATCCTTGTGACATACACCCTTTCATGTTACTAATGATGGCAACATGAACTAGATATGGAAATTGCATTGTCTGATCTGCAATATTGGGACTTCTAAAAGATTCCTTGGAACTTAGATCCAATTGGTGGTGGAGTTCTGTAATCTCTTATGTGAGATTTGGAATAGAGTACAAGGATTCAAAATTATATGACTGTTTGAGAGCTTGAAATGGAAGTTTGAAAATGGATTCACTGTGAGCTGGGATGTCATTCCATTTTGAGGATGACGAAGCATGATAAAGAATATTTGGTTATGTTGCTCTAACTGGGTCAACTAAAGTTTGTGATCTCGAGGATTTTTACACCCATTTACAATAAGCGAGCGAGAAACCTCCTTTGTCATTCACTAGTCTGGCTTAACCTTTGGAATTGCATCCTGTTCCCATAAGCTTCATTCTGACTTCAAACATTAATTTTCTATTTTTATTCTTTCTTATGGATCTCTTATCCTTTGTTTGTCCTTAAATAGTGCCCTCATAATGTGGTTTGAACCTTATTTAAAGTTTAAATGCCCATTCACCAGCCATGAGATCTGATGGTAGAGCTGTTGGGCTTAGCAACCAGGTTTCAAATTGATGAACCAAAAACTATATATATATATATATATGTCCATGAAAAACATGTGACATGTGCATGTATCAACATGTCATTTTGACTACTGATTATGAAAGATAAAAGCTTTAAAGATCAAGAGAGTGATAAATACACAACCTTGCTACCAGCAACAGGCAGAAGTATAGCTGGCCAAAGAAACTCAGATATGGAAAGCAAATCCATTAGCTGATCTTCGGCTTGAAAACAACAATTTCGGACTGTACTAGAAACCTGCAAACAGAAAATATCCCACTAATCATTCACCATATCAACTAATGGGCTATCCAACCTTTGGTTCATTCACTTTTTATTGAGCTTGCCCGTTCAGTAGACTCAAACAAGCATTTCTTAATTACACCAGGACAATGTTGGGCACTCACAAAAAGCATGGTTTTGTGTCAAGCTAAGAACCCAGGCCATTAAAGCAATCATTTCAAACAAGTCCAACTTAAAACTCTATATAGTAATATAAAAAAATCAATTACCACAAAATTTGTAAGGAATAAAAGTAATATCTGATATTGTTAGTGTGATGGTCTTGAAAATAAAAATAGTGGGAAAGAGTTATCTATTTGCAGAGATGACTAGGATGAGTACCCATACTCATTTTTCCTAAGCAAAGAAACTGAAGAGATGTGTGTGTGTGTAAGAGAGAGAGAGAGTGCACACGCATGCACAAAATCTCATTTCAGTTGCAGAAGATTTATAGGATTTTGATAGGGCCAGTAAAATATATCTTACTCAAAAAGTTACTTGTGAAAGCACAAAAAATGGTTCTATTCAGCTAATGCTCTAAGTTGAAAATGCACATACCCCTTTCTTTCGCAATGGACTAATTGAATCAAACTGCCTGAGAATCTGCTTCAACAACCCTCGCTTAGGGTCCAGTAATAATTTTCTACCAGCTTCTTTGCGAGAGATATTTATGAGAATGGAACCAACATGATCAAATGGATCATCTTGCAGAAGCATAACATTTGGAGTCAGACATTACAAAAAATAAACATTCCATGCATGCTGAAAAATAAATAAAGAAAAACACACCCCGAGCATCGCTGGAGGGTCTACAGAATGATCGCACAAGCTTCATGACAAATAATCCTTGCATCTTCTTGCCCTCAGTCTAACACAAGCAAGCAAAGCTCCCCCCATCAGCAAGTTAGTAGTTTTGATATGGTAAGCCTATCAAATTGATAGAGAGTGACATTAGTACAAGAAAATAGAAAATCACCTGAAGCAAGGATGAAATACCGGCATCCAACTGAGTGAAATTAACTAGAAGCATCACCAGCAAATGGGTAATTGTAGTCTCCGGCTTATACAATTCCTCCATGGCAATTTCAATCATTCCCATCTCTACCATCTTTGCAGCTAAATTTGAATTTGGTGAAAGATTTACTAGAGCTTCTGCAGCAGGCTCAGAGACCTCCTGAAATGTTGATTAATTCTGTTAAATTATCATGTATCCTTTTCTGATCAAATATACTTGCATCAACTACAATCACCAATACATAAAAGTTCAACAGCTTGAAGACAGCTCAAGTCTTCCTATTACCCTAATACTAACTAGTACAATCAAGCACCTTGCTTTCAGTAAGAAGCGAAGACAATGAGGGAAGCACAGCATCGGCATACTTGGAAAGGGATAAAATCCCATCATCCGATCCTGTTAAGTTGCGAACAATATCAACAGCTGCTTTCTTCACCTAATTGTACACCAGAATAAGCAAAAACTCACGGTAGAATCTTCAAAGTAAACAGAAGTGAAAGCAACGTGCAAGAACAAACTGCCAGCCAATCAGAATTAAAAAAACAAAACAATCCAAAGGAAATTAAAATCTTTTTTTTTTTCAAGAAAGATGGATTCTTTATGAACAACATTATGTCGTTACCAAGTCCATTCGATCGAACCACAGTTCCAAACACCTTGGAACGAGAAGATAGCATCACAAAATACATTTAAAGGTTAAAAAGTCAAATGGGTATAATCTGAAATAAAAAAAAATCCAAAAAAAAAAGATCTTGATTGACGACGAAAGAATAAACTAAACGAAATTAAGTAAAAGCCCATTGTAAGAACTAGTGGTGAGCATTCCAAGCTATTTTTGTACAAGTTTAGTTTTTAGTTTTGGAATTTATCGGAAAGCAAACAGAATTTAAGGGAAAAGCACTGCCAAAAAACCTTACCGGGGCAGAGGGAGATGATAGAAAACCTACTAGTTCTTCGAGCTCGGTCGCCATTGTATCACTGCAGTTCTTCCGGGAGGCCAGCAAGATATTATTGTATTAGCCTTCAAAGCGTCGTCGTTTTCTTTCGATTTTCATTTGCCGTGGGTTGTGCGATTTAAGATGAAACGCCCCGTTTAATTGAGTGACCCATTCATTAGTTCACCATGAATATTTTTTCTTTTGTTTTTCCGATGGTAGACAATGACCATCTTCCGATTCCATCCCTTGAGTTTATTCTATTGTTTCAAAAAATTTAAATAAAATAAATCTATTGTCTAGGAAACAATTAAAATTTAATTTATCTCTCTTGTTACAGTTCTTTTTTTTTTTTTTTTTTTGGGTGCAGAGATGTAGCCATTTGATTTTAAAAAACACAAAAAAAAAAAAAAAAGGCAGTTCCCACTGCTATCTAACACAATGTCTCAACGCACAAATCAATTCAGGACTTTTTGAGACTGGTAGCTCGTCGATTTTCACAATTTGAGCCAATTCATTACACGTTTGAGATATCGAGGGGACAAAACATTATCTTTCATTGAGGAAAAGAAAAAGGCAACCAACAAATTGGCAAGACATCAGAAAGTATCAAGCATGACATCGCAATTTCACTTGAGATTTTTTTTTTTTGTTATTATTAAGCCTATTTTCCCAACGAAAATCCAGTTTCAACAAGTTTCCTAAGCTGGGGGCATCCCTGGAGAAATTCTTACATTAACCAAGTCCCCCACGAATCTTTAGTGAACCTGTACTTGAGTTTTCGCCGTATGAGAAATATTTAGCTAACAAGAAGCAGAAAAAAAAAAAAAAAAGCTTTAGCTTTCACAATTTACCCATTTTTTGACTAGGAAATCCCTGCTCACATTTTTTCCTTCTTTACGACTAACAAAATGAACTCACTTTCTTACCATAAGAACGAAATTGAAACTGTGCAAGACAGCATGATTTCAGATTCAAATTCCCTGAACGCAAAATATGTTTTCAGTGACCGTAGAAGTTGTACCAACAATTCGGAATTTGCCTCAAGAGTAATTTCTTGTCTTCAAAAGATGATGTCACTCACTTTTGAGGTTACTTTATCCAGGCCAAACCACTGAAAGTGGAAGCTATGCACATACGATGATTGTCGCCTACTTAGCATCATTAACATGAGAATGGCCAGAAAACATGAAGCTCTCTCCACGAGGAACGCCTGTCACAACTCCACTTTGGGCTCTTTTCTAGCCAGAAATCTTCTAGCTTCATCATCCATGACATCACTGCTTAAAGAAACACCATGTATAACAGAACATTAAAAAGAAGAGCATACGAAAGCCTATTAAGTAAAACAAAGAAAATACAAGAATTCAAGGAAGGAATACCTGTCTATGGCCTCTGTTTTGGAAATTAGTGTGAGTTCTTTGGATGCAAGATATTCGCAGAAACTGCCAAGATTTTTCTCCCGGCAGAATTTAAGAAGACGACGCAGGAAATCATTAAATTGTTTTGGTTCCTGCAAAATAGAAATTCTGATATTATCTGTCTGCAAATATTGCACAAGGTACATAGACTACAAACCACCTTTTTATTAACTCCAACTTTGGTGACTGAAGTTTTGGCAACAGCCAAAAGATGGGCACAGAAATATGATATATAGCCCCTTGAAACCATTTTGAAGGTTTTATAATGATTGCATCACAATGTTAATCTACTGAACTACTCAGTCCGTTACATAAAAGAACAGTAAGGCTGTGCTGAAAAGGTGTCAAATGAAAAAACAACCATAAATTGCAAATCGAGTATGGCATTGGATAATTGGTTTGCTCAAATTACAAAAACAGATCATAAAAGACAAAATTATCCCATTTTATACCATTAACCCAGGAGGAGTTGAAGACATACTTGCTCAAGGATGCAACCTTTGCGAAAGGCAATTAAACATTCCAGCGCTTTTGGATAATTGTCACCTTCATAAGAATCCTCCACCAGGTCATGTATCCGATCTTTCATACCCTCAATTGCTTTTAAAACCCAATCTGGATTGTCTCTGCGTGACATCATAACTTCAAAATCTTGGACAGGAGTTGAATCTCCAATTTTTTCAACACCAAGCATGGGTTTGTTCTTGGTGGACAAGACAGCAAAAGCATTGGATGCATATTCACCCTTTTCTTCATCTGAGCCAGAATATTTCTCTTGAATCAATCGCCTAGTTGATTTCTTCAGCTGCAAGGCGGATAAAACACAACTATTGTTATAAACCTTGCCGCAAAAGAATTGTCTTCCTGCAGAAGTGCTCAGTAATAATCACCTTTGGATTTTCCTTGACTTCAAAGCTCCTTCGAAATACCTCAATAGTGGATTTATTTGCAGAAAGTAGTTCTGGATCAGGCTCAGTTACCTTCTTGAGAGTTGCATCTAGCGGTGGCACAGCTGCATCTGGATCCTTAGATTTTAACTCCAGATGACGATAGAACCGCTACAAAAATAATATTGTTATTCTTTTTAGTCAGAGAGCTGCCAAGATGTGGATTATGGGATGGGTTTCAAGAATGTGCATGTGTTGTAGTTTGATTATTTGTTGGTTTTTTTTTTTTTTTTTGGGGGGGGGGGGGGAGGGAGAGGGGGGAAAGAGGAGAAGGACAGGTCCATGCCTTGGGAAAGACTCACCTCCATCTTAAAGAGCATCTCAGATCATTTGTGTCCCTACCACCCTAATGACTCAATGCTAGAAGTTTTTGCATTTCAATCAAACATGTTTTAAGTAATTCAACAAATCTCAATGAATAATGAGGGTGAATGTATATTCTCAATTATACCAAACATTGTTGGCACTGTTCTTATCATAAGTGTAGGTTTCTTTTGAGAACATAAGCAATAACCTGCACTTGCATGGCCAAAGTACCGCATCAAACAACTACTATTTTGATTTGTTTAAAAGAAATTTCAAAATAGAAGCTTGGCACATCAAGAAGGAAGGTAAATCAGGAGGTGATTTCCTCTGTCCATGTCAACATCAAGACTCAAGTCTCATGTCTCTTGCCTTCTAGTGTATGTTTGGACATTTACAACCAAAAATAGGCCAAAAAAGAAAGCCATCATTTGCATAGTACAAGCCAGAAAAAGCATATATCCTACACATGTTATCAGATGCCTAAGACAGAAGGCAAAAACCCATATACCAAGACACGGGGTATCTCAGGCATATAATCTGCCATTTCAGCTCATATCATAGAAGGGCATTTAAGACAAAAGATAGTACTCCAAAACACAAACTGCCTCAACAAAAAATAATTCAAAGAAGTTATGCTGATTAGTATCTGGAGAATAATTGCATTATACCTCCAGAACAATATTTGGGGTAAAGTCAGGCAGTAGAATTTCCTCTTTGCCAGCAGGTGCAAGGTCAAGCATCTTTACAAGGTTATCTGCAGCCTCTTGTTGTTGTTCATTTGGCTGCCATGCCGCTGGAAAATTGCTGAAAGATGGGAACTGAAATTCTCGAACATCCTCAGCAAAGGGAAGTACATTGAAGTAAAATGAATTGGGCTGTACAGCAAAAATAGGCATTCCTCAGTAGGCTAGCTAAACAATGCAAACATGAATAAAAGCAGAGGGTGGTCTGCAGACACAATAACTTAATGCAAATGGAGAAAAACCTTCCATATTGAAACATACTATATTTTCCTTCTGAGATACATTGGGTGTCAAAACCCCCACAACAATGCTCCCCAGTCCTTGTCTCCAAACACATCGCAAAATTGCAACCTTATTCATTTCCTTCATTGCTCTTGCTAAGGCTGAGACAGCAAGAGTAGCCTTTGTGTTGCCCGGTTCAGCAATAAAGATGTTGACATCTTTCATGTAGTAGTGCCTTTTGATCAGCATGCCGGTCAGGGATTTGAAAAAATAAAAAAAAATGTGAAACAGTTAGCTATCATTGTAGCCCACATAACAGAAGCCCCAAATTATTCACAGCAACCTTCAAGCAGCTGTGCCTCACCTCAGTATATTGGAAGCATCAGTAAATCCCAGAAGCTTCACACCCTTATCTGGCTTGAACCGTACAGTATCCCATACAGCAGAAGATATAGGAACAACTTGTGGCCCATATCGGTAACCCTTAATTCTTTGTTCAGGGGGTATAATCTTGCTAGAATCCTCCATGCTTTTGTACTCATAATCTACCTTGACTTCATGTGTAGCAAACCTATCAGTTGGAGGTGCTCTATCTGAATATTTCTTCAAAGTGGGAAACTTCTCTTCTGAGGTTTTCTTGTAGACCCATACCTACTCAGATCATGTGTAAATAAAATATAAATCTGAGCCATTTTCTCTAGAAATACAAATCAAATACTATTATGCACAATCTGCAGTTCTATTAATCATCCCTTAGACTGGAGATAATTATGCAAGTCCTCCTTGCATGCTTTGCTAATAATTTTCAGTGAGCACAAACTAAGTTGTGAATACAAGCTCTGACCAATAACATATGGTCTTTTACCTTTGAAATATAGCCACCCAACAACCAAGAAACACCATAAAAAAAAGACTCACAAAAGTTCAATAGCTGCAGTTCCTTCATATTTTGTTCTTTTACAAATGACCATGGTGGAGTGAGGAACCTGATCCAGTGGAAAATGTGGAGGAACCCAGTCCATAAAGGACTGAACAGGTGCATCAAGCAAACAGATATCTAAAGCCTTAATACCGGACTTAACAGGTGCATTAGACAAAAAGGTATCAAGACATGAAAAGAGCACCTTCCACCCAGGTTAACTCAATGTAAAAAGTGCTTAACAAAGAAAACCACAAGAAAGTGCGAAAATAAAGAAGAGGACAATTGCCTTGCACCAAAAAAACATTATACCATGCTACTATATATCACAAGATTGTTCATATGATACACATATTTGATTGTTCCAAATGCCTTACCTTAATTTTCATCTTGGGGCTGAGTTCAAAATCACCCCTGAATATTGTTACTGGAGATATATTCCGGGTTTTAAGTGCACCTAATAATGAAGTTGGACTGTCAACACAGACTAACTTTGCTGATGTTTTCTTTGAGAATAGATTCAACAGATGATCATTCTCATCCATTATTGTTTGATCTGCATCTCTGCTCTGCATTCCCCTCACAACAATACATTCCATTCTCATCCCATGTGCTGTCATTTGTACAGCAATGGTGCTCACTTGATCTTCTTTAGAACCTTCATAGGGATCTTTAACAGGACATAGTGCATTTGTTACAAGGCAGAGACGCTTCTTTCCTTTGAATGTAGATTGATATTTCTTAATCAGCATATCCATGCCAACAACAATAGCATCAAGATCTACCAAAGTTAAGGCACCAAAGAGTTTAACAAAAGCATTTGCAAGATCTATTCTTAAGCATCTGCAAGATCAGTGACAGCTAATTTAAATGAGTTGCTAGATATATAGCTTAACTGCAAACAAAATATAATTCCATGCAATTCTCCCTAGCATAGATACAAGTAATTCCACAGGGTGAAAAATTGCAGTGTCAACAAACATACATTGCCAAGTATTTGCTGATCAAAAAGTGCATGATTCTAGTTCATTCTCTCCAAGGAAGCAAATACAAATTAGTTAGAGGCATGGTAACAAAATGACTGCCTGCAATTGAACCAAAGCACCTAGGAGCAGCTCTAATAACAGCTAAAAGGAATGATCTTAGGAGATATTGCAGTGATGAAGGTGCCAAGGATGTACAGAAAGCATAACTTACAGAGCAAGTATTAACAATGGTCACCGGATACAGTCACCAGAAACAGTTCCTCGTGGAAGGCATTGCAATATGTCCACTAGACATCCATCAACAGCTGCGATATCTCGCAAAACTGTGACATTCTGATATCCACCCACTTCTTTTGTCAGCTCATTGCTAGTCTCTGCGGGTTTCAAGATAATGCGGGACAATAATACTTCTTTGAGGTAAATCCACTAAGGAAAGTGATGTTTCAGAGTATACAATGTTTAAAGCTAAACATTACCTTCAGTTCCAAAAACAACAACCCCAACTTCATCATATTTTCCATAAATGAGCTGCACATAAGAAAGGAAAGGGCAGTTTGAGGACAGAAATCACTAATATCCTTAAACCGTAAAAGTGTATCCCTATCCCTAGTTCGTGTGGCTTGGCATTGGGTCATGCATCACACACAGCCTTCCACTTGCACTTTGTAATGAGGCCATTTCTGCAATGAGTAAAATCAATCAGCAGAGGGTCATGAGGGAGCAACAGCACCATTGTGCCAAGCCAAGGTTCACCCTCAATGTAACATCCTTAAACTACTAACCCCAACTCAAGGATAGCATGAATCATTTGACATAAAGGACACCTCTCAATATCTAACCTGAAAAAAAGGAAAGTTCAATAAAGTACATAACACTACCAAAAATGTTCCAAGACACAACTGAAAAAAATAAAATGTGTCCCACTACATGAACCTCCCACACCAAAAGATCTGAAGAAGAGTCAAATACATGCAATCATACATTTATTTTTCGCAAATTGATTGTTTCCACGACTCGAATACAAATCATAACAGAGTAACTTACCGTTAAACCAAGGCTTAAACTTTAACACAAAATTGAAAGCCCAACAAATTAAAGATATATACAGTACAGTAATTCTAGCAGCTCGCTAGCAAACAACCAAGAAACATGTAGAAAAAGAGCCAGAGAAATCCCAAAAAATAAAAAATAATGCGATAATTCACCTTCTTTTGTACAAGCATAGAGCAGACTTTTTCAACTTCAGCAAGCAGACTGTGCATTGAAGGACCCACATCGAGCAGCAATACCAATCCTTCCTGTTTCACCGGCCAAACAATTATCGAAAAAAGAAAAGAAGAAGAAGAAGAAAACAATTAAAGGGTTCAACTTTCAATCGGCAAATGTGGAAAAAGGCAAGAAAATCAAATAATTGGGAAAATATTTTTAATTAAAAAAAGGTTAAAGAAGAACAAACCAAGTTAAAGTAAATTCAAAAGACCGCTTACTCTGTTTCGAGCCATGGAAGGTGGTGGCGATGACAGCAGCAGAAGAAGAAGTAGTTTTCGGTAGTCAGAAGCTTTGGGAGGGAAGAACGAATGAAGTAAAAAGGGGTGAAAATCTATTTTAATCAAGAATTATTAAACTTAAATAATTTTTTTTATACTCAACATTACAAAAAAAAATTAAAAATAAAATTTAAATTATATATTAAATTATTTTTTATTTTAATATTTATTGTTATAAAATTATTATTTTAAAAATAATTTATTAAATATGTAGTGTTATATTTATAAAATTAAATTTTTTTTATTCCACATAAATTCTATTATATAACACAATTAAAAATATATATACTTTTTTTATTAAAAAATATTGAATGGTTCTAGTTCAGCCAAATTGAAAAGCCCCACATTTGTACTTTTTTTTTAAAAAATTTATTTTTTGAAAGAGCAGAACAAAACAAAACCAAAAAAAAAAAAAAATTCCCTTGTGAGCGCTTCCGGCACTAGGCTTTCCTTATTCACCAAGAAACGGCAGTTGACTAGGGGGAGTGGAGGTGGGGAGGAGTGGGGGGCGTGCCATCGCAGGAGTTGCTCCGTCGTTCTCCTTCCATCGCCGTTGTCAAAAGGCTGATCTTCATTTTTCAACTGTCTGCTTGCCTCAGCAAATACTCTTTTCTCCGGTCCTCGCTCCTTTCCTCTTAGAGCTGTTATGCTAATTTTACCAACATTTTATTAATTTGATAAAACGCCAACACTGCGCGGCTCCGGAGACGGAGACTGCTGGTGCTCCGGCGACTTTTGTGGCGACTCCGGTAACTCCTGTGACGGCTCCAATGAAATTCATACGCTTCTTCTTCTCCATCTGAATCAAGACGCCCACTCCGATGTTGCCCTCTTTTGTGCGCCGATATTTTCCTCTATAAGGTAAAATAATA
The DNA here is from genome assembly GCA_037897445.1 of Ceriops zippeliana. Lineage (NCBI taxonomy): Eukaryota > Viridiplantae > Streptophyta > Magnoliopsida > Malpighiales > Rhizophoraceae > Ceriops > Ceriops zippeliana. The sequence continues at coordinate 1,887,590 of JBAPLH010000188.1, read as the reverse complement.
ATAATTATTATAATCATGCGTTAATTACACGATTTATGAGATTACCAAATTAATCAATTCTTGCTTAATCGATGGAATGGAGATTTCTTTCCCAGTTTTTATTGGGATTTCTTTGAACTAAGTTGGACTTAATTTCTGGTCTCATTCCTTTCTTTCCCAAATTTGATTGGGACTTCTTTGAATTGGGTTTGCCTTGATTTCCTGTTTCCATGAGCAAGTTTTCTTCTTTTTTTGTTGTTTTCGATTTCAAGATTCTGTGTCACTAGAGAACACTGCAAGAATTAGTCTTGAAATTGCCTAAAAACCTCTGAAATGTGGGAAATTTCTTATTCTGCAGAACTTGTGTTGTGCCATGCCATTTGATATAGATAGCCTTCTTGCTTTTTTGTGCTTTTTCCTAAAAAAATGAAGTCTGGGAAAAGCGGAATCTGATTCCCATCTTTCCGTTTAGTTTCTTCCTTTGTTGTTCCCAGTATTGTTTCCTTGATTGATACTGTTTTTTTTTTTCCTTAACTTTTCCAAGTTTGATTCTTAGCGTTATTGTTACCGTGCTTTTTCAATGAAGTGATAGGGAACTAGAAATTAACTGCATTATAATGCATGATCTTTAACCATTTTTTGATAGCAGGAAAAAGAGGGGAATCCAAGTTGAATCATATGGGAAGTGGACATATAAAATTGGAGAATAGTCCTGCTGGGGAACGTAGTCATGAGGATCGGATTAGCGAGCTTCCTGATGCAATTCTTGTTGCCATTCTTTCCCTAGTGAGCCTCAAGGAAGCAGCAAGGGCTTGCACTCTTTCTAAAAGGTTTAGGAATCTTTGGCTGCTTGTTACCGACTTAAAACTTTGACGGTTCAAGGGGAATGCTTGATTTAGTAGGGAATTGGAGATCAACAAAAGCTAGAGGTACCAGTTATTTCAATTGGGTGAACAGGATCTTGACCCTTTCAAGCTCCAAATTTTGAGGGGTTTTCAGATGAAAATTGTCGTTACTGTTTTACTTCTCTCTTTCCTGTGATTCTTGCTCTGTAATGGGGTGGTGCAGTTGGTGATCCTCTCTTTCCTGAACAAGAGAGGGTTTCTCTCTTTGCATCTTAGTGCAGAAGAACCTTTAGTGGTTCAAATTTGTGACTTCTCAACATCAGGAGTGGCAAATTTACGGCATTTGTCATTTCTCTATACTTCTCTCTTTTCTGTGATTATTCCTTTTGTGACGAGTTGGTGCAGTTGGTTATCCTAATCCTGAAATGAGCGGAGAAAAGAGGAAATTATGTCTATATGGTCAAAGTTGATGTTTTGCAAGTCGCACAATTTTGGGTTTCACTTGTATGTACCATGCTTCATAGCATAATGCTTGAAGCTCACTTCGAAACTTTGAATGAAAGACCAGCGAGCTTTGGAAAAAAATGTAAAATGAGAAGCAAAAGAGAGGGATCTGTGTCTGTATCTCAAAGCACAAACATCTTTAATGGTTGAAATTTTTTGCTTCTGAACATCAGGACTAGTTGGTTTATGATTTTCCTCATTTCTCTGTACATTCCTGTCTCCTAGTTGCTTGTCTGCAGAATAATTTCCAAATTTTTCATCACAAGATCATAGAAAATTCCAATTTTCCATATTATTTTCTGTTCAAGCTACTTGGCATTTTTCTGTAATCTTTGGCAGTGATTGTATGACTTACTAACATGGACTCTCACTGGGGAATCAAGTGTTTGAGTACAGCTAGGCCATCATGGTCCACACAGGTTGCCTTCAATTATGAGTGTTTTTCAATTTAATTACAATTTAAGCATTACAGATTAGAGCCTGCAATCCAACTAAAACCCCTTTTTAATTGGTCCAAACTATGCTGTTGCATTGATTGGTTTAAGACCATTTCAGAGGTGAAGGATGCCAAAAAAGTGGTAGAACTTGATATTCACGAGTTCGTCACTTGTTAACGAAACAAACAAAAGACATACATTCTGTAGTCAATCTAATATCGTCTCTAAGTTCTTGTTTGAATCTCTGCCTGGTTCTCCCGAGAACTTTTGGAAATCTGTGGCATTTTCCTCCTCAATTTCATCTCCTTCTTAAGTAATATAGGTTTTGGTATCCCATGCTTAAAGCATAATGAAAGGGATGCACAATTATAACATGTTGATTCCAAGTTCGAGTTCTAGGTCCATGACACAATTTGTAATCACCTTTGGTTTTCACCATACCTCAAAAAATAAACAAAAAAACGCACCCAATAGCTATTTTGGCCCAGAGTCTTCAACCATCGACACAGCAGGCAAATTGATGGGAAACTGAATTCTTATATTCTTAATATTCCACCATACTTATGCAGTGGGAGAGTAGTGAAAATCTCTAATACCCATTGATATGAAAATGAAGAGAATCACCCCAAAAATCTGATATTGAGGCAAGAGGGATCAAGTTCAAGTGAACCCCAAGTTGAAATCTCATTCTCCAAGTATGAAATTTTCAGTCCTTGCAATCAAGATCTTAACACAATCGTATTCGCCTCTTCATTGCAGAGAATAAGTTTTTGATGATTCAGGTTTTAAATATTAGTGCTTATATGCTACCAAACGATTTCCTGTTTCCACTATGCCCATGTTGCAATTGTGATAAACGAGTGTCTGGTTTCCATCCATCGGACGTGATGTTGGATTTTCAAAATAAAAAGAAAAAATAAAAAGTTGTTACTCGTGACTATTAAATAAATAATTATATATTTAATTATTAAATATTAATATTTTTTATAAATATTAAAAATTTATTTCATTTTTGTATAAATTTATTATTTTATTAAATATCTTATTATTTATAATATTATTATAAAAATACTATAAATAAATTAATTTAAAAAAATATACTAACTTTTTAAAGAACTAATTGTCAATTTTATTTTATTTACATAAATATCTATTACCTATTAATAAGAGTAAATTTTATTTAATATAAGATTTAAAATAAAATTTTTAATTTTTAGTATAGCTCTATTTTACAACAATGTGAGGTTTGTATTAATTTAATTTTTTTTATTTTATGAATTATAAATTCACATTTTTTGTCAATAATTTTTTAATTTAAAAAATTATAAAAATTTATAATTTATGATTATTATATTTTAAATTTAATATGTTACAATCAAAGTAAAGGGAATTCACTTAATGCTATGGTTGCTCAATTGATAGATTCTTCCTAGTAAGAAAATCAAATGAAGACACGACCTATATTTCAAACCAGCTGCACTAACATTCTTACTATAGTTTTTTTTTTTCTTAAATTAAAAAAAAAGTGACCGTTTCCACAATCGCCACGTTCTCCCCCAAACTTCTAAAATAGTGAGTTTTTATTTTTTATGTATTAAAAAAGTATTAAACTTTAGTAGTCACGACATCATTCTAATATTGTTCTAACCAAGTTTTATAATTTCTTTATCCGTTGTTTTGATCGTAAAGTCAAAATCTCCTATCATCTGGGATTTCGTTACATGACGTGAGTTTCTCTAATCACTAACTGCAACACTGTTACGATGCTTGATTACAAATATTCAAGTAAATTTGTACCTCATCACATTATTTAATTCGCATTTACATAACATTTTGATGATAAATCATAAAGTTAGTGAAGTTAATCCTTTTTATATACAACTTTACTCTCTAACTGAATAACTTAAATTTATCTAATTTAATGGTTACAATCAAAGTTATAAAAAATTTTATAAAAATTTTTACAATTCTACGTAATTAAAAAAATTTTAAAATAAGGTGTAAGTGAGGTAACAAGTTTTTTTTAAGTAGAATTTGACTTTATGATAAAATATAAGTCAAATAGAGTTAATTTAATGACTGATATATTGAGTAAATAAGTCGAACTAATTATCATTATAAGTTTAAACTTTTTTTTTCCATAGTAATAGAAAAATATGGTGATATTCGACAAAAAAGATTCAATTTTTATATTTTAAGTAGGCATACTTAAGATATATATTTAATTTTATTAAATATTTTGACAAATATTAAAATTTATATTTATTTATAAAATGAATGAATTCTTTATTATTAAATCAAATAATCTAATATAATAATTATTAATATTTTATTCAAAGATAAAAAAGGTAAAAACAATAAGTTATTATCTTATTAGAAAGAATTACGATATTTTATGTGATATATACGAGTAGTTATATGGTTACATTAAATTCATAATTTTTTTTAATAATATTTAATAAGAATTATTATGTATTATTAGAATTATACGACTTACAGAGTTAAATAAAATTTTAATTTACTTAATATTTTAATGAAAATTTAAATTTACGAATATATCATATAATTTTTTTTTTTAAGTAGTAGTAGAGTAGCGTAAATCTCCGATGGTCTAAATCGTTCGTGCCATTCTACGTGTTGTGATTTGTGCATCGACCCAACCGCGACCAACGGGCACGGCCGACGCCTTAAACATCGTAATTATTATTAGGACACGGCATCACCTCGTTGGGATCAAAATAGGAGAACAGCAGGGAAGAAGAAGACAACAAAAAAACAATCATAATAAGTTCATTGTCCAAAAAGGAAAAGAATGTAATGAATCGGGACTCGCACTTTCAATAAGATTTTCTCTGTTTAAAGGCCGCCATTTATTGGATTGGATTTGAGCGGCTTCAATGTCTCTGTTTAAGTACAACGGGGAACTGTTGTTGCCGGAGAGGAGGGGCATAATCGGCGCAGTGTTCAATTCTTTGGGTCGGACTAAACATGGGGTTCCGGTGGTTCGTAGAGGGAGGAGGTTTGGTCGGATTATTAAACCCAGTTCCTTGATATGGGTCATGCTGCTTGCTGCTGTCTTCTTAATATTTTTCGCCCTCTGTGGCTTGAAATTGATGTTTCCTGGTACGCCATCTACCTTTGCATTTTGCTTTATATTCAGCCAGCCATTAACAAAAAGGGAAAAAAAAAAAAAGGACCATTCTTTATTGCTTTGTCTTAGAACACAAGTTTGTTGAGGAAACCCATTTTTGTCATGGTTAAGCTTTCCCATTTTCTTTTTTTTTTTTGGGTCATTGTTGTTGTCCTTGTGTTTGTTCTTTGTTGTGCAATTGGATGTACATGCTTTAAAGCTCTCTCTTTTTTGCCCCTTTTATTTTGGTTAGGTAATATTGAGAGTGGCATCTCATTTTCACAGGAAGTGCAGATTGGTGGAAATGGGGAAACTGGGGCTTCATTCAGGAATGAAGTAGTGAAAGTCAACTCTGGATCTGATGTTTTCAAGACACCCCGAAGCAAGAGGCGCAGGCATCGTAAGAGAAACTTGCTGATGTTCTTGATATTGCTGTTGGTTGATAGATTTTCATCTCATTGTGCATACTATGTATGGCTTATTATCATAGGAGTAGGACAAATTCAAGGTGTTTTTTTCCAGTCAATTTTTTCTGTCTTAATTGATCCTTGATCCTTGTGCCTTGAATTTCAGATTTCGCTTGTGATGTTGCCTTCTCTGACTCAGTTGATTACATTATTGAACCCAAGGATGTGAGAAATTTTACACAATTTGCGATTAAGTATGTGGCTGTAGAGGAGAAAGCCTTGGGAAACAGTGTGGTTGAATCTAGTTTTGGAGGACATCAGACACTTGAGGAAAGGGAGAAATCTTTCATTGCTAGAAATCAAACACTTCATTGTGGTTTTGTTGAAGGACCACCTGGATCTCCGAGTTCAGCATTCGAATTGGCAGAGAAAGACAAGGCATACATGAGTACCTGTCGGATTGTTGTATCTTCTTGTATTTTTGGGAGCTCTGACTTTCTGAGGAGGCCTACAAGCAAAAAAGTAAATTTAGTGACTGCTTGTCACTAATTTTTTAATTGTTAGATTGTGCTTTTACAAGCTGCTCACATGCTTACTTGTTTTGGCAACTTTGTATTCTCATGCTTGTTCCAGATCAGTGGTTTTTCCAAGGAAAATGTCTGTTTTGTCATGTTTGTTGATGAGGAAACATTGTCAAAGCTTGCTGTGGATGGAAATGTTCCTGACTCTAGAGGATGTATTGGTCTATGGAGAATAGTAGTTGTTAGGAACTTACCTTATAAGAACATGCGGAAAACTGGAAAGGTGCCAAAGTTTTTATCACATCGTCTTTTCCCTTCTTCTTGGTAATCACAACACCACAATTGAGTTTAGCTTTAGGACTTGTCTTTGGTGTGTATTTTGAATAAGTCTTCTCAAAATTATTCTATTTATCTATATTCTTGTTTTTCAGCTATTCTATTTGGCTGGATAGTAAGATGCGTCTTAATACTGATCCGATGCTGATCATTGAATACTTTCTGTGGCGAACGGGTTCAGAGTATGCCATTTCAAACCATTATGATCGTCATTGTGTGTGGGACGAGGTACTCCAAAACAAGCGTCTAGATAAATTCAATCACACAGCCATTGATGAACAGTTTAAATTTTACCGGTCTGATGGCCTAACCAAGTTTGACCGATCAGATCCAAATACTCTTCTTCCAAGTTGTATGTTTCTTAGTTACTCTTTTCTTTTTTTCTTTTGATCCTTGAGCTGTGGGTGTTGATTTTATGATGGTTATGCTTTTCAGATGTGCCTGAAGGGTCATTTATTGTTCGTGCTCATACAACAATGTCAAATTTATTTTCATGCCTCTGGTTCAATGAAGTTGGTCGGTTTACCCCACGTGACCAACTCAGCTTTGCATATACTTACTTGAAACTAAGGAGAACAAATCCAGATCATCCTTTTTACCTAAATATGTTTAAGGTGACATTCATATTCATTGCCTAACAAATTTCTGTGTGTGTAGCTGATTGCTTGGTGAGTTAGAGACTCATAGACAACTGGTAACTGGTTATATATGTTACAATGTCTCAGTGTATGTGTGGGAGTTTCCCTTTTTCTCCGTTAAAGATTATTTTGGCCAATTTCCATCTTTAAATTCACATTCCTTGCTCCATTGTGTTTTCCAGTCCCTCTTGTTTATGTTGTCCTTGGAAAAAAGTGATAAACTACTGATCAATTTAGTTAATTTTTTCTTGATTCTATGCAGGATTGTGAACGCAGAGCAGTAGCAAAGGTATTCGCCCATAGGGTGCTGCCACCCCGTCCTTGATGGTATTGAAATCTTTTTGGACATTGTGACTTGGCCGGTAAGATGAAGCATCCCCTTACCCTTCTCTTGCAGCCAACCTTCCCTTTTTTTTTTCTTTATTCTTGTCTAATATATCCAGATCACCTAAAATGCAAAATCATTCACCTGTAGAATTGAAAATTGTGAGCTCTTGGAGCAGAGTGTTATCTTTAGAATGGGATTGCGGCATGGCACCTATTTTGCTTTCTTGTTTATAGAATTTGGGCAATTCTCTAATGGATCTATGCAGTCTATGCAGGAAGCCAGAGATACTTGCTGTAAGAGGAAGAATAACAAATCCACATGATTTCCTGCAGCTTTTGCTAGAATCTATGTTAATGTAGCTTTCAAACATTGACTAGTTAGGCCCAGGTGCTGAGCTGTCTTCTGGGGTTTGTTGGGTAGGTGCCTTGTTGATGATGCTGACAACTGTAGAAAGGTGCTATTGAATTGACCGAGCAGTTTTCAGCCTGTAGAGATGGATGCCTTTTCGTTACTAGACATCTGTTGTGAGTTGTTGGCTGACTAAATGATATGGTGTAGGATAGCAGAAATGGAGTGTCAGCCATGGGGAAACTTAAGCGTTTTGTGCCATCTACTCACATGGATGGAGTGAGTGAGAGAGAGAGCAACATATAGTTGGGATGAATGGCACAGAAGACTGCTGAGTTCCCATTTTTCACTTCTATACCATAGAATCTCTTCGGTCCTATTTTACTTAGCTGTGTCTTGGGGAGAGAGACAAAAGGTCAATTTTTTGATAGCAGGCATACCGGCTGATCAAGATCTCCTGTGTGTACAAGATTGCAACTTTTTAATGCATGCCCATCTTTGTTATATCCATTATCTGCATACAGAAAGAGGAATGTTGTACCAAAAGAAACAAAAGAGAGAAAGAGGAGGATCACTTTGTAACCATACAATACACGGCATGTAAATTTTTCATTTTGTGGTTTCTGGAACACATTTGGCCCAAGTGTCTGAGCTGCAACTGTCTGTGCCTGCAAATCATGCTTTTTATGAAAGAATGCAATTATTCCCTTTGACATGCTTGCTGCCAGGCGACTTCATGTCAAACAGCTGGCTATAAATTCTAGCTTCTGACCACATTAAAGCACCAATAATGCCTTTGCTTCAAGGAGATAAAAATGATGACCTCCCCGGGAGTTGAAATCTAGATTGTAAACAAGATAAATGCTCCATTTGGTGCACCATTCTGGCCGGCATCTTCATGGTTGCAGGGTGCAGGACTTTTTTTTTTTTTTTAATGTCTATTGAATTATATAATAAGAGTAATTTTTCTCATTTCATAAATTTTATACTCCTCAGACTAGAGCCCAAAACCTCAAGCAAGGGAGCAAGTTTTTAATTATAAGGATGTTTTCTTAGGAATATCTTGCATGACTCTGAACAGTTCAATGTCTATTTGGATTCGGAAATTTCTCAGGCGGCCCAAATTGATGGACATTGTGTTTTCCGCCTGGTTTGTGATCAATAGGATCAAAGCCTTAATCCAAAAAAAAGAATAACAAATGTGTTTCTTAAAGAGGTGTCTTGCCACTTTCGATAGCTAATTTGATGCATTTTAAATACGTATTTTATATTATAATGTGTTTGTAATTAATTTCAATTAATTATGATTATAAAAAATTAAAAAATATAATACAGTGGATGGATTGATGTCTAAAAAGGTTAAATTAATACTTTCCAACACAATGCTGACGGTGAGGATCATTTTGTTCCCCGAAAGCCCAAAACGACTCCAAGATTAAAATCGGGCTTTGGCTTTTAGTTCTCTGCCCCTGGCTTAGTTGGCAGACCAGAAAGCGTAGTAATCATTGACCGAGCTGAACTCCCAGGACAATGGAAGCTTGCTTGACGAGAATCCGGCACGGGAACGCTCTATTTAGAGCTCTGCAACCAATCAATCTAAAGCCGTCAACCTCCTTTCATTCCTTGACGAAGTCCATTCACTTTGGTCAGTTTTTCCCACCCAAAGTCTATAACTTCATCTCTTTTTGCGCTTTGTATTTAAAAAAAAAAAAAGATGACAACTTTACAGTGATTCATTTCTTGATCCATATTAGCATTTGGGTATTTGTTTATCTGACCAAAGTTACTATCTTCAATCACTCTAGGTGGAGGAACGTTTATGAGAAGGGCTTATGATGCATTGTTGTTGGATGCTGGTGGAACCCTTTTGCAATTGGCAGAGCCTGTTGAAGAAACTTATGCTTCTATTGGGAGAAAATATGGTTACATTATAATTTCTTATTTACTTTTTAGTGTGCCCAATGCAGTTCTGTTCCTATTATCTTTGTCCAATTTACTATCCCACTAGTGCTAATCATTATTGGAGAATCATAATTATGCTTCTGGGTAATTATCTGTGGGGTAGCTGGAACTCATTGCATTAGGTGATACTTTATGCTGGCGTTAATCTATAACTAGCTTGTCAAATTTTCAACCAACGTTTAATTGTGGTACTAGGTCTGACTGTTAGTCCAGCTGAAATAAAGCAAGGCTTTAGGAGAGCTTTTGCTGCTCCATGGCCAGAAAAGCTCCGTTACCAGGTTATTTCTTTTTCTATATCTGAGCGTTCCATGATCTTCATTTATGGGTTTTGAGTTATCCGATTTCCATTGGGATGTTGTGCTTCTTCCTGATGGCTTAGTCTGGTAGTTTAAGCATGCTTATGTGGAGTCTTACCATTTGGCCTCTCCATATGGCTTCAAATTAAGTTTTTATGTGATTATTCAACAAGCTTGGTTCTGTGCTGGTGTCATGTTGGCAGGCATTAACTATGGTTCTTGCTAGATGAATTGTTGTGTATATAATGCATGAGTAGTTTGCTACCTAACAGAGGCAGGAATTTGGGTAGGAATAAGGAAACTCAGTACTTCATACATTGGAAGCTCTAATGACAGTCCATTTTACCTTACACTTTTTGCTACTGTTAATAGGGAGATGGTAGGCCATTTTGGAAACTAGTTGTTTCTGAAGCCACTGGTTGTGCTAGTGATGAGTACTTTGAAGAAGTCTATAAGGTAATTCTCCTGTAAACTGTGTCAACAGAATCTGTATAGATTAGGGCCAGATCTCATTATTGAAGGAAAAACTGTAAATTAATGGATCTGAATGTTAATTGGATGGTGGGGGTTTCCATCTTTCTTATTGCCTGCTTTATACAGTACTATGCTAATGGCGATGCATGGCATCTCCCTGATGGGGCTTATGACACAATGGTCCTTCTCAAAGATGCTGGAGGTCAGTATTCTCCTTTAATCTTCCACTACAAAACATAGTAACATCCAATGATTATGTTTCTAACTTGGTGAGTGACTGCACAGTTAAGATGGCTGTTGTGTCGAATTTTGACACACGCTTGAGGAAGCTACTGAAGGATCTAAACGTAATAGAACTGTAAGCGTCGTTTTTTTTTTTAACATATATAAATAGAACTGTAAGCATCGGTCCCAAATGTCTTTCTTTTCCATTTATAATAATGGTGTCTATCAGTTTTATAATTGAGCAGTTCATTGATGAATGCACTGCTCATCAAAGTGCCTCATAAGGCTTGGGGCAACTCTCCATCTCTGTATTTATGAGTAAATCAGAAGTATGCAGTGGTGCCCACGCTTTCCATTTCTCTGCAAGAGCACTTGAAATTCCCTTGTGGAGTTGATTAGGCTCTATCCTCAGGCACTTGATATGGCTGTTTGTTGTTCAGAATAATGTAAATTTAATCTCATCATTCTTACTTCATTGAGATATGAAACTTTAGCTGGGCAATATGCATTATGTAAGTGAACCACTTTTGTGTGTGTCTAGATCATGGGATGGAATTATCAGGCACCAACATCAGCATATATATATATATATATATATATATATATATTTATTTATTTATTTTCTTTTCTTTTTCAGGTTTGATGCTCTACTTATATCTTCAGAGGTTGGATATGAAAAACCAGATGCAAAAATCTTCTATTCTGCCTTAGGTATTTAACACAAAACCACAAGTTTCTTGCAGGCATTTCTTTCTCAAATAGAACTGGCACACATTGGTAATATGCATGTTTTGCATTTTGTGCTACTAAACCTGATGAGAGTATCATCGATATGTATGGCAATCTTGTAGACCAATTAAGTGTAGATGCTGGCAAGGCAGTGCATGTTGGAGATGATCAAACTGCAGACAAAGAGGGTGCCAATGCCATTGGCATTGATTGCTGGTAAGTGGTAAGTGCCCTTTAAGGTCCAATATGGAAACACGATAAATATTCTTGTAGGCCATATTTGACAATAAAAGAATTCTCTTGGCACATGAATCCATGTTAGTAGGTGCGAACCAATTCAAGGGATAGTAGGTTTTCTTTGTTGTTAGTTCATAGGCGCCCAAAAATGGCTCAGCCTAGATGTGGGTAGTAATACTCTCCTTTATCTGAATACAGCAGGCTTTGGGGAGCAGATGTAAAGTTATTCTCAGATATAAAGAATCGCATCCTCATCTCTGAATGATATCTACACTGACATTTTTTTGTCGGCAATGTTTCTTTGTAATGGTAATTCAATTTTGCTCAGTTATTTTATGTCCTTTTCTTCATTTTCTTCTTGATACTTTACAAAATTATGTATAGGCCAACAGGATCCTTCATTTGAAGTGTAAGACACCTTGGAATCATCATTAATGTTATATGGATTCTGTGGAATGACTACAGTGCCGAAGTGAAAATCAGAGTCGTGATTAACTCGTTGCTTTCTGCAAGGAATTGACAACTTGGAATGTCAGAGATAAAGCCCAGAGAATGCTTCAGGTTATTGATGGAGATGGATACTGTGGAAGCAATCCGTTCAGCTGATTAAAATAAGTGGCTGGTTTATTTAAGAAGTAGTTATTGCTAACAATGTTATCAACTTAATGATGATGGATTAAGAACACCAGTTCCCTACCTGGTCAATAAAAACCGAAATGGCTACATTCCTATTATTTACCCAATAACTCAAAAGGTCAATGTGACCACAACATGATGAAAACTGTGTAACAAATGATTATCATTCGAAAAATATTTTCATGTTTTCTGTATTCTTTCAGTAATCAAAGGGAAATGAGAAAGAAAGGAGATGATTTTCTCAATGATCTGCCTCCCATATGAGGAAGCTGGCCTCGCCAGCCCGGTAAACTTGCTGCAGCCGCACATTAGCAGATACGGGATGAACTGAAAAGTCCTAGAGCCTGAGCACTTTCATGTTTGAACAATGGCAGTGGAACTTTTTTGACAGTGTTTGGATCTGCTCATGATGCTCTATTATCTCCCACAATTGCCAAGCTGTTTTCGCATTTCTCTCTTCATGGCTAGACCCTTGATTCGTAAGTTAAACGAATAGCTGCAGTACCTGACTTCAGACCTTAGAGACATATTTGGCATCCATGCATGAAGCCCACGCATTCAAGCAAGCAGAAAACAGCTTATATACCCACTTCCACACAAATTTAGCTGCCATATGACATTCATAATTAAATCAAATCCAAATGGCATTATAAAACAAAAGCATCCTTTCGCATTTCTGAGAGCAGCACTTTCTTTTTTAGTTGAAGGAGATGAGATGCTGGTCTTGGTTGATTGTCCTATTCATAAACAAGCTGTTAACTGCACAACTTAATGTATATAGATCATAGACCCGTTATCACTGATTATCAAGAACCAATTTTGGATTGGAATTAAGCAGGACGTTGATCACATAATCTGACTAGCAAACCAGACCGGCCATCGTAAGGCAGATAATGGAAAAGCAGAAACAAATGAATATTCATTAAAATCTGAATAACCTTGCCAACTGAAACAATTATCCACCGGTCAATGGACCCTTCTGATTATCAATACCAAAGCATCCCACCAGAAATGAGGTAAATTGCACAGATGTCAGGCAAGGTAGCGATACAATTTTCTGTCCAAATTATCCCTCTCCAAGAAATCCCTCTCAATAAGAGACTCAATCCGTTTCTTGATTTCTGTAGGATTGGCTAGGAATCGTGAATGCAATTGCTTGGTGACCTCCATGATTATGTTGTTATGATCCAGGACTCTCCGTGATTTCATGATCCTGACTATTGCCGCTTCAATCTGAGGCTTCCTGTCCTCTTCCACTCTCTGCCGGGTCTCTAGCTTCTCTGGTTCTGATTCCTTTTGTGCAACTACAGTTCCTATCTTTACCTTGTAGAATTTGCTTGTGAACTTGTCATTGACACAAAAAACATCTTCTTCCCCGATGTCTTTACTCATGGGCTCTTTCCGAAGAACATTCTTTCCCTTCACACAAGCCATGGATTGCAGGCACCTCTTCAAGTCTGTAGCAGGAATCTCTATTGCCTGCTCAATCTCCTTGTAGCTAAGCTGATCGGCATTGTTAAACAGCATGAGAACACACATTTGGTAAGTGGAGACATTCAGCTCATGTTTCTGGCCTTTTCCAAAGGTTGCTTTAATATCTGCTGTGCCCATGTTAGTTTGCCATGACAATCTCCGACCATTATGGGTTCCAAGGTAATATGACCTGAACTTCTCACACAAGGCTGACATTTCAGCTGGCAAGTTGCAGGTAACAGTAGGCTGTGTGGGCCAAGATCCTGTAGTTAAAACCTGGACAGCCAACGTTGGTCCATCACCTAGCTCAGGGTGGGATGTGTAAAATCCTAGCATTGTGTCTTGAGAGGTCTTCATATCTGTAAACATGCCTTCTAACTTTGAGGTGAATTGATATCCACATTCTGTCTTAAGTTTGACTATCAGACTTCTTTCTGCATCATCAGAGACTGTTTTACCCGACAATAGTCGCTTAGCTAAATGTTGTTTATAATACTTTTCAAATACATCTTTCTCCTGCAAGTAGCGGAACAGCATCATCACCTTGTCCAGAATAACTTCCACGTCCTCCTCACTGACACCCCTTAAACCTTTCCGAAGCTTGTCATCCACAAACAACGAAATGAACTCAGGAGAGTGAGCATTCAGATTAATAAAGTACTCAAAAGATGAATTCAAAGCATTCTGAAATGTCTTGTCATTGTTGAATGCAGAGTTTATGATGCTATCATACTTGTCTTTCTCATCCAGCAAACGCTGAACAAATTCAACAGGATCCTTCAGCTTTTCTGGATCAGTGACCAGTTGTCTACCAGTCTCCCTGAGGCGAGCAGTCATCACCTCCCGTATTGTTGAAAGACCATTAGGAACCCGTTGGAACAAATTGTACATTCTTCCTAAATCTTCGTATTTATCATCAAGGAGCATATGGACCAAGCCTGAATTCTCCATATGGACTAGCCGCAGCATTTGGTTAGCAATCATCTCCTTTTCCACCACATTAGTTATCTTGACTTCACTCTTGGGATCCAAATAATGGGTCACTTTTTCTATCTCTTCATTTAAACGTTTCTCAGCTCTCTTTAAATACTCCCCACAGTTACAACACTCAATGAAATTCTGAGATTCACCCCAGTAAAACTCTGCTGAAACCTCAATGAAGGGCTTCTCAAAGTCGTCTTGGTAAACAGAAGACCCTAAATCCATCAGCATCTTGATTGTATTCCTCATCAACCCTCGGTCTATGACTTCACCAGTCCGTTCCCGATTAACCAATTCAAGAAGTTTATTTAAAAGCCTCGTCTGGATTTCGCAGGAGCGTATAATGTTGTCCCTCCACAAGATCAGTCCAAGCTCATGAACAGGGGTTTTATGAGTACTTGGTATGTAAGTCCTGTCCATGTACATCAATATGTCCCTGATCATTTGCAATGCTTTGTTATGATCATTCCATTTTCTGTTCAGCTCCTCTAGGAATGAATCTCCCTGAGCAGCCTCAATAGATTTTGATATTTCTTTAAGACGCGAGGTCATGGTTGTCACCAGACCAGAGTACAACTTCTCACCAAATTTGTGCAAAACCATATTATAGGCATTCCTGAAACCATGCCAACAAATTAAAAAATCAGAAACATAATCCTTGACCTCCCCTATTAATCCTTATCCCTTTTTATATATATATCTCCACCAGTTTTCCGTCCCACAAGAGAGTATGGGGGAAATGAGCCCTAATTACTCATACTCAACCCGCCATGGCAGCAGCAAACAGATTATTAAGCAGCAGCAGCAGCAGTTAAAAATCATATAACGTGCATTTCAAATCACTTCGATTGAAAATCACAAATTAAACTCACACACACGGCTCAAAACATAATGCAATAACAAACATCCGTAGTAACAAGCACTTCTCAGCAACCCTGCATTCGAGTAATCCTCACACCACCAGCCTTTAATTTCAAGCTAATTCCAGTAAAATTAAAAATAAATCCATAAACCAATAATAATAATAATAATAATAATAATAATAAGAGATTATCAATTAAAAACTGCAAGTTAAACACAAATTTAGGCGATTTTAACGGTCAAAATTAGTTGAAAAATAAATGAGAATTACCTGTAGAGCTCTTCGAAACTGAGGCCGCTGGCGTTGTGGTTGTAAATCTCGTGAATAGCGTGCTCGAGAATCTTCCAGGTCTTATCGGCGTATTTCGGATCCACCACGACCCGGTGCTTGAAAGCCTCTATCTGGAAGTTCCTTCTCTTTTGGTTACTCATTTCGGATCCAAACCAAACTCGAATCGGATCCTTCTTCCAAACAAATCAAAATAATAATAATAAAAATAAAAAGAAAAATAAAACCAGACAGAAAGAAACAACTGATTCGTGCGGAAATTGAGATTGCTGGTTGTGTATTAGTTAGGGTTTGAAAATTGGAATCAAACCAGTGCTATGCAATTATTATTGAAATTATTGAAATATCAAGAAATTTTATTTTTTTTTTAAAAAAAAAGAGGAAAAAAATGAAAACGGTTGTTTGCGAGGAGAGAGAGAGAGAAGGAGAGAGGGCGGGGAGAGTGGGAGGGGATTTTTGCTTTGCTTCCCATCGTTTCGTTTGGTTTCGGATGCCGTTTTGGCGTATTGACGAAGGTTGGAATTTTCTTTTTCTTGTTCTTTTGGATTAAAAAATGATTACTTTTTAAATAAATATTTTACATTAAAATAATAATTTATCACAATTTAAATTATTTTTTCTCAAAAAACTCATAATATAATCAAAATTTAAAGTTTAGAACAATTATATAAATTAAAATGACAATTTATCATTAATTAAAAAGAAAAAATAGATAATATCTGTTACAAGTAATTAAATTTTTAATTAAAATATTTGTAATTATATTAATTCAATAAATAAATAAAATTAAAAATTAAAAAATTTATTTTTATAAAAAGTAAAAAAATAATCATTATATATATATATATATATATATATATATATATATATGAGAAATTTCATATTTAATAAATTTATCTCAAAATTTTATTCTTATAAAGAATGAAAATTATAATAGAAAAGGAGGGGAGACTGTTAAAAAATTTTATTTTCAATAAATTTGTCTAAATAAAAATATTATTATTCATAAAGAATGACAATTAATTTATACTTAAAATTATTATTATAGATAAGGAAAAAAATCAAGAAAAAAGAGGAAAATTTTTAAAAATTAATTAAAATAAAAATTTAATAACTATTAAAATAATATTTAGATTTAAATTAATTTTATTATTTACGTTACATGTAAGTATTTTTATTTTAGTTTAATTAAATAAAATTATTAATAATTATAAAAAATTATGATTAATTTGTTATTTTAAATAATTAAAAATATATTTTATTTATAATACTCTCTTTTAAAAAATATCTAATAAATATATGTAAATTTATTTTTAGTAAAGAAATAATTTTTAAAATTTGAAAGGAATAAATGGTCAAAAAATAAGATTTTAGTATAAAAATTTAAAGATAAAAAATTAATTTTATTAAATACATTAACATATTCTTATAATTATATTTAATTTTTTTAAATTCTCTCAACACTTTAATAACATAACTTGTGTTAATTAATTATATTTAATAAAAATTGTTAAATGAAAATTAAATTTAATTATGAATAAAGTTTTAAAAATAGTAAATATTATTTTTTTAATACAGTGAGTAAACGCTGCGTTTGGAAGTGATGGTTACATGGATTTAATTTTTTATTGCGAAAGGTAACAGTGTCGTCGTTGGGGTTTTGTTTTTCTGGGACTGCCGGCAATGCCAGAGGATGCGTGCACGGAGCGCCCCTTGTTCGGGGCTGCAATTTCTAGCGTGTTTCCGATTAGATTCAAGGCTAGTTGCTCTTATTCTCTACTTCATTTGATTTGATCTTTTAGACCCAATTCAGTTTTTTTGGGGCGTTTAGGAATGCTAGGAAAGTATTTGATTGATTTGACAAGTCGGGTTTGTGATTTTTTTGAAGGATGTCAGCGAAATTCGGCAGGTTCCTGATCATCAGGTCGGTTGTACTCCAAAAATGGGCTTCTTGATCAATTACTTATTCCTTCGTTATGTGGTTGGAAGATGGATGTGTTATTGAACGATTGAATGATTTGTGCTTGATGGATGTGAAGGAGGCCTTTGTGGACCCTGCACGTGACGAAAGCTTGATCTTTGAGTTGTTGGATTTGAAGCATGAAGTTGGAGATGATGGAAGTGCCGCCTGGTTTCTTCAAGACCTTGCCACTGAACAAGATGCTGAAGGATTCACGGTACCTCATGCCTGATGGTGTATTCTTGATTTTCACTTTGAGATTACTGTTCTTTGCCAAAAAAAGGGAGGGGGGGTTCTCATGTTATTAGGGCTTGTCAAAATACTAAATACCGAACATTTACACATCAGTACATCCAGAGAATTTTTCAGAGTTTTCAGAAAATGAACATGGACTGTAGTTTATTAATTTATTTATTTATTATTTTTTTCCCATTTAATTCAGATAATTGAGCAGTCTGGAGTAGCTGAGGTCCCTGATCTGCATTACAGGAACATTGCCTTAATTGCTACAACTGCAGTTGGCCAAATGGTATGTGCTACATCAATTGCTTGTAACTCAAACTGTCTTATTGGTCTCTGGTTGT
Source organism: Ceriops zippeliana (assembly GCA_037897445.1). Classification (NCBI taxonomy): domain Eukaryota; kingdom Viridiplantae; phylum Streptophyta; class Magnoliopsida; order Malpighiales; family Rhizophoraceae; genus Ceriops; species Ceriops zippeliana. The sequence goes on along the minus strand of JBAPLH010000188.1, from coordinate 1,869,410 downwards.
AGCTTTTGTATTTTCTGCTACTAATTACATTTCTCTGATCAAGTTATGTATGCTTTCTTGGTAGTCATGTGCTGATATTACCTAAAATCTTTTTCCCTATGTGCTTTCTTTTGTTTATGGCTTGGTGTTATCCATGGATATATGTAAAGCTACGTTCATGGCATTGTAGCCTTTGTCTTCAACAGATATTTGGTTCTTTATTCTTAAACTAACCCAAAATGAATATCAACATGCCCTTTCCTTTTGTATAGGCTTCATTACCAATACATTAGATTTTGAGTTTATCAAATTTTCCTTGGGCTGATAGATCTAATTATAATTGTTAGTGAAGTAAAAAGAAATAAAGAAAAATAACTTAATGAGAAGCTGTGATAGTACATGAATAATGTGGAGTTGAAGGGTTGAGATTTCTGCTTTGGGGAATGGTTCAAAGCAAACACGAAGTGAGAGCTTCAAGGGCTGATAGTGCAGCAGCAGAGATACCAATAGAAAGTTTCTGATTTCTTCTTTTCTCTTTTTTTATGACTAGCATCAGGATGCAAATATCTGGGATGTTTAAATTATATTGTTGTCTGGCAGCGTTACTGAATGGGGAGTTTTTTTTATTGTTTTGTTTTTTTAAAATTATTGTTTGAATATTATTTCCATTTTATAAGCCCATGGTGATGCATTATTTGGTAAATTGACTGGTTTTTGGCTATGAGTGTATCAATGAAATGCATATCAAAGACATTATTTAGTTTTCTCCCCTTCCCATCATTCCCAAATTATATTGGGGACTGTTACTTTCACTGCAGCCATGGGATCTACCTATTTTCATCCTCTGTTGGTGATTCATGCTTCAAATTTTGTGCAGGCTATCTCCAAGGGACAGCAAGGAAGGGAAGCACAAAATATTGTGAGAGTAAGTTTGTCATATGCTCTGTCCACACCAAAAAAAAAAAGTTTGTCATATGTTTTGAATCCCCTTCTTAAGTTGTTGTCAAATGGTAATTGCAGTTCCATTTGCTGCAGGTTTATTTGGCCAATATACGCCTGAAGGAAGTTGGTACGGATGTGCTTGTAACTGCATATGAACCCATCTTAATACAGTAAGGCACAAATAGTATGTTACAAGAACAGTGGATTTTTTTTCTCTAATTTAGGGCGGCATAAAATTCCCTTTCAAATGATTTGGAGAGTATGCACCAAAATTATTGAATTTGAGGTGGTGATGGCAAACATTACATGAAAACATATAAGCTTTACATCCTATGTATGTGTTATACTCTTTTTTCTTAATTTTGGTAATTATTGAATGCTCTTTAAACTGCTGATTATTGTTAGACCCATTTTCAGAAAGTTAGTCTAGCTTCTCTTAAGAAATTATGGGGGTGTAGGATGCATGTGAGCCTTTGAGGCTTTGAGCTATCTTTTCTTAAGAAATTTTAGGGATAAAGGATGCAGTCTCTTACTTTATGAATCTAGGCAGTTATCATAAAGTTTAAGCCACAGGAAATTAGCAAAAAGAAGGGAATTTTTTTTTTATCAAAGCAAAGAGCATGGAAACTTCAGTTAGGTTTTTCACCTCCTCTCCTTTTTCCTCTTTTTCTTTGGGTGGGGTGGGGCTTTGGAGGGTTGGTTATGGAGGGGTGGGAATTGGTGGTTAGGATTGATGGTAAAGGCCCAGGGATTTCTATCAATCTGCTGCAGAAGCATCAAACCTTCTTCTGGATAAATTGTACATTTCGTCATGTTGTAGTGCTGCAAAACAGAAGGGGACATGAATTTAAATTTTGCACTGTTCATTAAGCTGTCACTGCTTTCTCTTACACATTGCTGTTTCATTTCTCTGATTGCAGTCCTTTGAGCGTGAGTGCTGGGACGGTTGGTGCAGGACTGCCTGCTCCTGCCATCCAAGCTGGATTCTTGCCAATGGCAGAGGTATTCAAACTTGCTTTCACTTCTTTCAAAGTAAATGATTGGAGCCTTTTTGGTGCTCCTGCTGCTTCTTAAGATGGATTGAAGAGCACATAACCGCTGTGCCAGCCTGAAACAAACGAGCATATGCTTGTTCAGTAGCTTTGGTTATCTTTTAGGCAGCTGATCATGAATCCATAATAGATTTCTTAGCTCATATACAGTAGAGAATCCTTATGCACTAACCTGAACACTTTCAATGGGATAAACAAAATATGGAGAAGTTAATTAGAATTTCATGTTCATGTTTGGACAATTTCAATGCCTTTGTCTAACATGTTACTGGTTCTAATTAACATCTCTCTATTTTGTTTATTTCATTGAAAGTGTTTAGATTAGTACGCAAGGATTTCTCTGCTATAAATGAGCTAAGAAATCTATTATGATTTGAGTCTTGGGTTCTTCTGTGTCAAGGTACTGTATTATGAGTTGGAAAATCCTGTTTTCACATTTTCTTCTAGAAAAGCCGTCCTTATTGGCGACATTGGTGTACCCTTGTAGTTCTATGTCGGTAATTTTCCTATGGTTTGTGGTGCAAGCAGACAAAAATTTCTGAACGAGCTGGTGATTAAAATCAAATGTTTCATATTAGGTGGTATGTATTTCACTATGAGTAATGCGTAAACTTTTTTCATGGAAATGTGGTCCTCCATTTTGGTTCTTTTTGTTTTTGAACAGCATGGTATCACTTGTTTGGGCAATTCATAAATTGGAGAAGTTTTGACTCCATGCATGTGTCTGCAATTGAAGGGTAGAGGTGAATTTTATTATTGTGCCGTATTGAAAGCGCATACAGATTTTATATTTTTTTTATTGTCCTTGTCATTCTTTACTATTGTTAATGTTAGTTATCAATCATGGACCTAATGGGCCATTTTGTTTCTTAAATGGGCTCTTTTTTATTTTTTATTTTTTAATGTGAATGTAATGCAAGTCTTCAAAAGTGCAATCGAATGGTTAATTGTACAAAAAAGAGTTTAGAGGTAATGAGGTACCTATTCTACTTTAATAGTGTAGTCTCAAATTTTTTGTTTTTCAAATAATGCAGCATAAAAGGTCATTTTTATAGTTGTACATCGTTTTCATAATTGTCTCTGCCTTTTTTTTTTTTTTGATAATATAATATTTAGTATTATAAGTGATGTTATACGAATTTTTTTTTAATTAAGTTGGAGAAATTTAAGCTTCATATTTATTCAATGAAAGGGTAGAGGTGAATTTTATTATTGAGCCGTGTTCAAGGTCCACACAGCCAATGCCCATATGATTGTTCAATTTCCTTTTTTGTTTTTTTCGGGGGGGTGGGGGGTGGGTGGTGGCGGCGGTCCTTGTCATTCTTTACGTTGGTATTGTAAATGTTAGCTATCAATCATGGATCTTATGGGCCACTTTGATCCATAAATGGACTCTCTCTGCCCTTTTTAAATGTGAACGCAATGCAATTCTTAAAAAGGTGCAATCAAATGGTTAATTGCACAAAAATGAGATTATTAGACCTATATAGTTAGCCTGCTTTAACAAGGTAGTCTCAAATTCTTGGTTTTTAATAATAATGTAGCATAAAAGGTTATTTTTACAAATATACACCACTTTAATAATTGTATTTTATGTTTGTTTTCTTTTAATAATATAGTATTTAGCATTATCAATGATGCATAATTAAATTGAAGAAGTTTAGATTTCATGTTTCTTCAATGAAAGGGTAGAGGTGGTGAGTTTTATTATGGAGCCATGTTCAAGGCACACACAGACAATGCCCATATGATTGTTCAATTCTTTCCTTTTTTTTTTTTTTTTTTTTTGGGTGTTCTTGTCATTCTTTACATTAGTATTGTTAAGTGTTGGTTATCAATCATGGACCTCATGGGCCACTTTGTTTTTTAAATGGACTCTCTCTCTCTCTCTCTCTCTCTCTTTTTTTTTATTTTTTATTTTATATAATAATGTGAACGTAATGCAAGTCTAAAGAAGGTGCTGCTGCGATCGAGTGGTTAATTGTACAAAAAATGAAATTGGACCTTTATAGTTAGCCTACTTTATTAATGCAGTTACAATTTTATTATCTTTTTTTTTAATCAAATAATGTGGCATAAAATGTTATTTTTATAATTGCACACCACTTTAATAATTGTGTCTTCTGTTTGTCTTCTTTTAATAATGTAATATTTAGTGTAACGAGCAACGTTATACGAATTTCTCATAATTAAGTCGGAGAAATTTGAACTTTATGTTTCTTCAATGAAAGGGTAGGGGTGAATTTTATTATTGATCCGTGTTCAAGGCACACACGGACAATGCCCAAATGATTGTTCATTTCTTTTGTTTATACGGTGTCCTTCCCATCCTTTACATTAGTTTTGTTAATGTTAGTTATCAATCATGGACTCTCTCTCTCTCTCTCTCTCTCTCTCTCTCTTCCTTTTTTTTTTCTTTAATTAAAATGTGAATGCAATGCAAGTCTAAAAAAAAAAGTGCAATTCAATGGTTAATTGTACAAAAATGAGATGGGGTACTTTTACAGTTTAACTTACTTTAATAACGTAGTCTCAAATTTTGTTTTGTTTTGTTTTGTTTTTTTTAATAATGTAGCATAAAAGGTTGTTTTTACAGATGTACACGACTTTAATAATTATACTTTATATTTATTTTTTTAATAATGCAATATCTAGGCTTATGAGTGATGTCACACCCATTATTCATAATTTAAATCCCTTAATATTAAGTCTTATAAATGCTGCTGGGCACAATAACTGAGACAGATTTAATGCCGCAGATTTAAAAGTTGTTGGGTGCAACAAAGTAAATTAAATCCTCTTTTTTTTTTTTTTTTTTTTGATATAGATAGTCATATTTTGAAATTATTTTTTTTATTTTTTTGTCAGCAAAAAACTTTTTTTTTTTTTTACTCATATATTTTTATAAATTTTTTTATATGAAAACTTGTAATTAAAAAAATGAAAATCAGTTTTTAATTGGTTATCCCTCTCAAATGTATCAAGAAGCTCCCCGTCTGTGCATTCAAGTTTTATTTATCTTGATGTGTCCTAAAAAGCAAGCAGTGGGCGAAAGGGGGCAAAAAAATAAAAATAAAAATAAAAATAAAAATAAAAATAAAAATAAATAAAAAATGAAGGGCACAACAAAAGGAGAACAAAAGCAAAAAAAAAAAAAAAAAAAAAAAAAAAAAAAAAAGAAGAAGAGGGGAAATGGGTCTAGATGAGATGCAACTGCCAATGCTACAATCTATATGATATCTATGATGAAGAAAATCTTTGAAATATCTTTTAAATAAGATAAAATGGATTTTTGTTTTCATCATAATTTTTAACTAATATTAATTTTTCTCTTCTCTGGCATTAAGTATGACTAGATCACTACTTGCCATCTTCACAAATGAGTCATTCCCATTGATATTCGATAGACATAACCCCTCTTTCTGCATATCGCTTTGAATTTTTGCATTGTAGCACTCTTTGAAAATTTGATCAATCAAAACATTTGATTAGTTAGACAAAATTTAATAATGAATTATGTATATATTAGATAAAAAAATGTGTACAAAATAGAAGTCATCTGATTTTTAAAAATCACTATTAATAAATTAAAGAAAACAATGTAATTTTTACTCGTTATCTTCTTATATTTATTTAAAAAGTAAAAGTCAATAAGTAGTGAATTAATTACAGAGACTTGGTAAATCAAGTTAAGTCCTTACACCTTATGAAATTTTATAATTTTAATAAAAAATGGACAAATATGAGATAACTTACTAATAAAATAAAATAATTATTAGAAATAATGAAAAGAAAAGGGTAAATTTAGAGGGTATCAGTAGAGAAAGAATTTGAAAATAGTAACAATGAATTTAGTAAATGAAATATCTCATAAGATAGTATAAGATAAAATAGGTAATAGAATCATTCTAGCCATGGAAGACGTAATTAGTAAATAGAATATACAAAACGAGATTTGAATTATTAATTAATTATTATAATTTCTTTTAAATTTGATAGTTTAAATTGTAACCTGTCCATATTGTTTACTAATTTCATATTCCAAGATTCTAAGTGAGTGTGAGCGACATGACACTGTCGGCGAAACCACCAACTTCGCCAGAAATGGATATTCCATGCAAGAGATGAGAGGTGAGCTGGATGAATGATGATTGAACACAGGTCTCCTCTCCCTCTTGCTTATTCTTACATAATTACAGTTAAAAAAAAATAAAAAAAAAAGGCTGCTTGAATAGGCTAAGGCAGATTCAATTATTGTACCCATTCGCTTAGTCTCTTTCATTACGTAGCAAACAAATGCGTACGTATTGAACAGAAATGTGCAGCATGCATGTGTTCATTGATTAATTTCTTGCAAAGTGTCTAAACTTTAGAGGGGAAGTTCTAGGAATGACTTTTCTTTTCTTTCTTTTTTTTTTTTCTCTTTTCCTTTCAAAAGAGGTTTCAATTGATCGAATTTCACTTTTCCTTCAACGTGTTTCTGATCAAAATTATTTATTTTGGAGTTTTCAGGTTCAAATATCTAGAAAAAGTTGTAAAATTTACATAGAAAAAAAAAATATTCTTATTGTGTAACCTACTTATAATGTTTGTGTATTATTTTTATTTAATAATTTTTAATTTTAAGCAGATTTAAGAATTTAGTAAGTTATGTGATAATATATATTTCCCAAAGGAGTTTTCAATCGGTGTCATTTGTGTTAAGGATTTTTTAACGATTTGTCTTTGAGCCCTTTCAATAGCAAGAAATGTCTGAGACATTTCCTTAACCTGCGATGAAGACCAGAACCATATCTACGTAGCTAATTTAATTGAGGGTTGGGATCTCTTTGATTTGTATGTTTGGCCATTTTCCAGTGGCAAATAAATTGAAATTTTCTTGGTAGTATGAGTTATCGTGTGTGTGTGTGTATTGACCATATAGTTAGTTTAGACAGGTCATTTTCATTTTCCCTTTACGTCAACATTCAAGATCATTGATTTTAAAAAGCAAGGATGCTGAACCACAGGGACGATTGCCAGATGCAGGCATGACCTCCCGTACACAAAACTGTTCTTCACGGCCGACATGATTCTGAAAATAGTTGATTGATCCTGAACGGTGCCGGGGTGGTGGCAGTCCAAATTTCAAAAATTTTATTAAGAGCTTCATTACACATCAACTTCTTCAATTTCACGGATTCTACACAGTAATTTGTATTACCTAATTATTACCGTTAAATACACATTTTTTAATTATACAATCCATGATTCTAGTTATATATATAAGTAACCTATCATCCTGATTGGATAATGCACCGTAATTTGCCCAGCAAAAAGAAAAGAGACAATTATATATCAATTACCTTTTGTTAATTACCATGACATTGAACATAGTAAAATATAGACAATTATATAATGTGCAATTATCACATATACAGATGTATTTAAGCTTTTTTTTTTTTTAAAAAAAAGAAAGAAAGAAGAAAGAAAAGGATGATGAAACTGGTCAAGATGACATGTCTACATGATGGAACTTTTTGTTAATTTGCCGTTCTGTTCTCATGACAACCTGCCATTCTTTTCTTATTTTCAATTCTATTTCTTTAAATCCAATCATACCAGGATCTGAAAGACATATATGTAGTTCCACAATTAATAATTGTACGACACATGAAAAACAATAATGCTGGCAAGGGTTGGTTCAATGATGAAAGATTTATGAAAAATCATAAAGATCTGGGGTTCTGAGTCTCACTTCCTTTTTTCTTTTTCTTTGTATATTTATATGTCTTATAAACCGATTTGCAAAATTACTTTGACATAGATGTTAAATTTGAATTCCTTTCAATCGTGCATGCATTGATAATGATAAGCGTAATCAGAGGGAACTTATCTGTTTTACATAGCTCAATGCCGACTTTACTTATATGACAATTAATGTTTGAAAGTTGAACGTATCAGGTCCGAAGCATAGACCACAAATATACTGCTCCTCAATTTTTCAGAAATTGCGAAGCTTTTGAAAATCATCATGGTATCTGTATGAAAAAAAAAAATGAAAAATTTATCTTAAAAAAGAAAAAACAACTACATGACACAAAGTTAAATGACAAGTTATTGAATTTGTAACTTTAAATTTCGTGTGTGTTGTACCCATTTTTATTATTATTATTATACAACTTGACATTAAAAAAAAAATAAAAACAAAAACTTTCAATTGACCAACCCCCGCAGCTTGACGTAAAGTGTGGAGGGAAAGTGAATTCTTTCTTCTTCCACATCATTCCGACAATTTAGAGCAAATAATATTTAGTAAACCTTTAACACTATATCTTATTTCAAAATTCTAAAATTTTGAGTTATAAATCTATGGTTTCATGCTCCTTTCTTTGTTTGTTTGTTTTCTTTTTCTTTTTTTTTTTTTTAAATAAAATGTGAGACAGTTTTAGACTTTTTACATTAGGCAGTACTCATTTGCGATATTACAGCTTATCTTCACTTGGGCTTTCTACTTTCACTTCGGACTTTGCCATCATGAAATCAAACGTGCATTCATAGATGTTCGAGACTGAACCTTCAGCTCTAATACCATGGAAATGGGAGTTCACACAAGCTTGAAGAGAGTGAAAAAAAAAAAAAAAAAGGCTGGAGCAATTAATATTTTAGAGGCTCGGTCTTTGATATTATATCTCATCTAAAATTTTAAAATATTGGATTATGAGTAGTTTATTATTTAAATGTTTTCTTTCTTTCTTTCTTTCTTTTTGAATTTGAGACATTAGTCATGACATCACACTCGCACTTCAACAAGTCCATAAAAATGACGATTCCGCCAGCCCCAGCCACTCCGTGTTAGAACTATGTGGAGAAGATAAAGAGAAACAATAATGACGAGTAGGAGCAGTTCCGCAGATTTATGGCAGGCTTTAAATTAATTACACATGTTCGTGCCATAATACGTGGGGAATGACATGACCAGGTGACATGCAAATCAAGTTTATAAGTACAAATCATTCTAGATCATAAGTTCCATGGAACTCTTTCCAAAGAAGGTTGAAGGCCGGATCAAAGTTCTATTTTTGTATTAATTGCTTAAATGATTGCATTGGTTGGAAAGATTCTTGATTGATTGGGCATAATGTTGTGGATGGTTGAGAAAACCTTTCTGAACTTTGGCCACTTTCTGTCAAGTAGCTTTTTATGTTACCCTACATGCCGCTGGGCACATGGGTCAAGCATGCAACTCTCTCTCTCTTTTTTCTCTCTGTCACACACACACACACACACAAACAAAATGTATATAATAGCTCATTTTAATTTAAGATCAAGGGAGACAAGTCTTGTCCGCGAGAAACTAAAATCAAACTGAAATTAAAATTGAACTAGAACTGAAATCAAATAAAAATCCAAGCTACAATTGAAACTGAACCACTGTTAATCGGTTAAATTATGGTCTTCTTGAATTCAGAACCGAGGCTATCGGTTCCAGTCTAGTTTTGGACCTGTGGTCACTATTGCGTCTGCTGTACCATTGAGTGCTTTGTGCTGGCTAACAAACACGGATTCATCAGTGGATTGATATCATATGTATGTTGTAGTTGTTGCAGTGTGGGGAATGAGGATGCTACGTGTAGAAGTCCAAAATCTTCGAAAATTATTGTTCCCATAGTCTTCTTTTGCTGATGGCCCTGCTTTTTTTTTATTTATTTATTTGATGATTGCACGGCATTTCGAGCCATAAATTTAAAGAATGAAGTCATCCATTTTAACGGATCTTTGACATGACTTGTTGCTTTCTGAATATTGTTTATCTGGCAAGTCACTATTAGGGCTGATTACACATGGGTTCTAACTGATCGGTTCTAGAGTTGTTTTTAAAGTTTGAAAGTAATATTGGCGCTGACTCGTAAATAAGAGGATTAAATTTTGAGTTTGTGCAAAAAGATTTTATGGCGATTCATATTGATCCAATTGTTCGGCGGGTGATTACCCAAATTCTGTGAGAGAAATGTAAGAGTTTAAAATTATAAAAAAAAAAAGAAGAAGAAGATAGAGTTTAAATACATAATAAATTTGATATAATTTACATTTAAAATTTTAATAATTTTTTATATTAGAATTACTTTCCTTAATTGCAATCTAAAATTGAAAAGAAATTTAAGAAAAGTCTATGTAAATAATAAATTTACAAATTTGACACTATATATTAATTAAATTTTAAAATATTTAATTTATTAGTTTTTTTTACTTATATATTACTTTATTTTTTATTTTCTTTTTTAATGTGCATAAAATAAATATATACTTGCATTAGGCCAATAAAGGTGCGAATAAAAAATATAAAAATTCTTAAACAATAAATTTTCAAATTCATACAACTAAATATATGTAGTGTCTTGTTTAATTAAAATATTTACAAATTAATTATATTCCTTAACTATATAATTTATATTTGAAATTTTAACAATCTCTTCTTCAAATATTAGTTTATTTTACATTGAATTTACTCTTCTTAAATATGCAAAAAGTTTATTGTAATTCACAAACCAACTTTATTTTGCCTAATTCCAGACTTTATATGAGGTGTACTCTTTTAAAACACACTAAAAATCTATTACTACTCTATCAAACATGTTCATGAACCAATTTTGATTTGTCTTACCTTAACTTGATCTTAGTGAATATAATCAAGAGAAATATGGTTCTATAAAATTGAAAGTAATATTTGCGTTGACTTATAAATAAGAAGATTAAATTTTGAAATTGTGCTAAAAATTTTTAAAAGCATTCAAATTGATCCAATTATTTGGTGGATAATTATCTAAGTTCTATAAGAGAAACATAAGAGTTTAAAATTGAAAAAAAAAATAAGTAAAATTTAAATAAATATAAAATTTTATATTTAAAATTTTAATAATCTCTCTTATATATGATTTTTTTTCATATTATACCTACTCTTTTTAAATATAGTTCAAAATCGAGAAAATATTTAAGAATTTATTTATAGATTATTTATTCTCTTCTCTTATTTTTAATAAATTCTTTAATCATATAATTTATACTTAAAATTCTAACAATTTCTTCTTCAAGTATTAGTTTAATTTACATTCAATTTACTCTTCTTAAATACAAAAAAATGTTTATTATTTCTTTATTAACTCATTTGCAACTCTATATTAATTTTAATTTTTTTAAACATGCTAAAAATCTATTACTACTTCATCAAATATGTTTGCAAGCCAACCTTGATTTGCCTCACTTAAACTTTATTTATCACACCATCAAAGATGTTTATGAATTATCCTTGATTTGCTTCACTTAGACTTAATCATGATGAGTGTAATTTACCTTTCCCTTCCTTTTAGAAAAATGAGATACCCTAAAATTAAGAAAAAATTCAAGCAATATCAAAGTGAACAATAAAACAAAATTGACATTATATATAAACATAAAAATTTAAGATATGAGATGCATATATTTTTATACTAATATATTATTTATTTTTCACTCTCTCTTATATTTAATATAAAATTTTTTAATTATATAACTTATATTTAAAATTTTAACCAATTTAATGACAAAGACCTAATAATTTTGAGAGAATAACATAATATATGTAAGATACAACTCGGTCAACTCCTCCAATAGAAGTTAATTAGTGAGTCCGTTCCAACAAATTATTTGATCTCCTCCTTGACATCAACATGTAGTAGGCCCTTTAATTCGATGATATATTAACAATATTTGAAATGCTTTATTCTTTCTTTCTAGAATATACACAATAAAATCTAATGTGTAAAATACATCGACCCTTGATTTTGATACGAGCCAATTTTAAAAGAAAACTCGGGGTTCACCTCTTTGGATTTGATTGTATTAGTTTTGTTTTTTTTTTTTTTTTTTAGTCACAAATTGTCTGATTTTTTTTAACTTTAAAAGATATTCAAATAATAATAATTTTGAATAAACTTCTTTCGTACATAATTATAAAATATAAAATTTAGAACATGTTGATGCATTCGTCTATAAATTCTCATTTACTTAAAAATTGACGATATTTCAAAGATTAAAAACTTAAACCGACGAGAAAAGAAATACGTTGAATTATTATTAAACTCTTACATCCGAGTGATACAATTTGTTGGAATTTGAGTGAATATAATTGAGACTTAAAAAATTCAATTTCTCCAAACAAAAAAACCATACTCTTATGGCTAAATTTGGTTGGTTAACTTGATTTGCCTCTGAGAAATCTTAATTGCGATAAAACAAATTAATTAAGGCAAAATCTTAACTAATCAGCGCTAAACATGGTTTAAAAAGTTGCAAGCTGCAAGAATTTACGAAGGCAAGAGTGCAGTGATTACTGGGATAAGAGGGAAGCCACTTGAATATCTGAGCTCTTTAACGAGTCTTTTAACTGGGTACCACATGGAATGGAAGGGCCACCATCGTCTTTAATGGGTAGAATGATAAAGAGCACCGTACGTGGAGGCTGAGCCAATGGCAGCACAAAATCAGGAAAGAAAAAAAAAAAACAAAACACAAAAACAAACTGTTAACAAACAACGCGAAGATTGCAGGCAAATCCCCAGAAACCCGGTGAATTTCCCAAACTTTAAGAACAGAAAAAAAAAATTCCCAAATTCAAAATTGCAATAAAAATTAATGGACTTTGTTAAGGCGACATGAGATTTGTGAATAGTACAAACTAATCATGAATTATGATTGATTATTGTAATTGTCTGATTCTTGTCTGTAGAAAGGATGGTTCAGAGGGCCGCTTGTCCATGATACTCACCAACCTTGTATTCTCATTTTTCATTTATTTATTTTCAAAATTTATTGCTTTACTTTTGCTTGGCCAGCTCACCACTCTCCCACAATGCTCACTCATGATATCTGTTGCTTAAAGCTTTGCCCTTTTGGCCTCCTCTCTCTCGTCTCCCGCTTTGAATAGAAACACAACTCAGCTGGCAACTCCGATCTGAAAGGAATTTCCATGGTACCACACAGTACACACACCCCAATTCAGACACATTGAGAGAGAGAGAGAGAGAGAGAGAGAGAGAACCACCAGACCACCAAAATCACCGAATTAAGGGTCACCTATATATGTACTAGAACAATAGCAAAGCAGTCCCCCCCCCCCCTCCCCCCGCCGCCGGGTCAAAAGAAAAAAAATTGTAATTATAATCATGGAACCACAAAATGAGATCAACAGGTCAAATTTCTCTATCCAACCTCTAGAAAAGAGGAGGCAAGAACGTAAACAAGGGCAAAGTCATCCTCATGATCAGCCAAGCTCATCCTTATCAAACCCCACAAAGAAGCCACCTCCCAAGCGCACCTCCACCAAGGATCGCCACACAAAAGTCGATGGCCGTGGCCGTCGGATCCGCATCCCCGCCGCCTGCGCTGCCAGGGTCTTTCAGCTCACTCATGAGCTTGGCCACAAATCCGACGGCGAAACCATTGAGTGGCTGTTACAGCAAGCAGAACCCTCCGTCATTGCAGCCACCGGCACTGGCACCATTCCCGCCAATTTCACTTCCCTGAACCTCTCCCCCCGCAACTCTGGCTCTACCATCTCGGCCTCCCATCACATTAGAAGGACTTTCTACGAACCAAACTATGTAATTGAAGAACCATCTGCGTCCCAGCAGCGAAGGATTTTATTTCCTTTTGATGATTCTTCTCTGAGCTTTGGCTCACTTAGGACAGCTAGCGCAGGTCTTAACGAGAACGCCTCCGCCGTTGTTTTACACAACATTACCAAACCAGAAGTACGCAGAAGTGGTGACAGCACATGTTTAGATACTGCGCGGAGGGAGACAAGAAAGCTTAGGTGGGCGGAGCATGAATTTTTATCTCAAGGTGATCAGATGGGCGGGAGTTATTTGTTGCAATCGACTAGTTCGGGGGCGATTCCGGCCAGTGAAAGCCTAATTCCGGCAACGTTTTGGACGGCTACCAATCCTGGTAACCAAGTGATGAGTGGAGACCCCTTGGTAACATTTCCTTCTTTCAATAATTTGCTTAGGGATTCTTCTATGTCTAGTGGTTTGCATTTTATTAACTTTCCTGCCACCATGGCCCCTTTGCCTACTCAGAAATTGGGTTCAGCCATAAGTGGCGGCGGTGGGACTGATAGTCACTTGGGTGTGCTAGCGGCGATCAATTCATATAGGCCAATTGTGGATGGTGGCAGGGGCCACACATCAGGGTCTCAGGCAAGTCCACAGCACGGAGGAGAGGTTGCGCCTTGGCACAATTTCTCACCATTCCTAGATTAAGATTCAAGTGTATGGTCTGCTCGATGCTTTTAGTTTTGCTTACCATGTTACCAAGTGATTTTATATAGATATAAGTCCATTTTGCGAGACTCAGTTTAGTGCTGACTGCGGTACGAGAGTAGGAAGTAGATCTAGGGTTTGTTGATAAAAATATTAAGATGAGTATTTACATTGGTTTTCTTCTAAAACTTATAATATTATTTTGCACGCAACATTTGATTGCTAAGTTACCATCGCCAACATGAAGCTGAGGCCATTAGGTTGAAGATTAACTCATAACTCTCTCTCTCTCTCTCTCTCTCCTCTTAAGATTTCAAGGCCTTGAAAGGAATTCAATTTTCTTACACAACAATTATGCATTGGCCATTGATACTGTTTTCATCTCTACATTGCCTCAAATTTCTGCAGCAGGTGCCTTACACTGTGTAATGTTTTCTCTGCAACATTTATTAGGAAAAAAAAAAAATTGTAATCTTCTTAGCAGCGCACCAGATGGCCACGGAGATATAGAATTTTAGTCTCCCGTCGTGGATGTCGGTTGGTGGTCTGTGAAAATCATTACCCAAATCCAATTAAGGCGCCTCCAATATATGCAGTGCTGGGTCTTGGAGGAATGACATATAATGGGTCTTGGCTCTTGAATTTTGATGGCCACACACCGCGTTTCTGGTCTCCCTTCGCACACATTTTGTGTACTGTATATTAACTGAGTCTGAGATGTACGTTCAGACAGTGGGACACATTCTAGCTGGAGGATTCTCTCTCTGGCAACAATGCTTTTCAGTGTTCTAGTGAATGATAGCCTAAATATATCTTAAACTACTTTGTCCCTAACTTACCCTTCTCAGGCCTCCACTATATCTATATCTATATCTATATATATATATATATGCCCACTTGTTATTCATGAGTGCTTTTAAAAAAGTTAAGATCATAATTTAGAGTATTATTGTATCCGATAATTCTTGATTTGAATTTGAGATCTCCAATTTAAAAATCTAAATTCTTGATTACTTATTTGGTATCCTCTTAGAGGCAATCTCGAAGGTGTTTTGCTTTATACACCAATAAGTTGTGTTGGTAGGGATTACAAGATAGTAACAAAAATCAAAGTAAATCGTTCCTTGTCTAGCATTTCAGTGAGATTTTCTCACACAACATTCTTTTTTTCACTTGGTATATTGGAAGAGCTTCGTCAAACACATGAATTTGGCAAGTTGTTGACATGGGTGATTCACTGTCCCTTTGAGGCATATTTTTCTTATGATCCTATGATTACACAGTTTATATTCGATAGTTTTCACTTTTTTAGTCTCAGAATATACATTTTATATATATATATATATATATATATATTAAATTTAATATCGAATATATTTTATAAGATCTTTGTTGCCCAATTAAATGTCTCATAAGATGCATATTGCCACATTACCTGTGTTATTTTTGTGTCAAAAAATATGTGCCATATAATATTTAATTTTCCAAATTGAAATTACGCAAGACCTTGTTTTAAGCAAACATCTAAATATTTATCAATTTAATAAATTTCTACGTCTAGCTAATTTCATTATTCATAGACTCCTAGACTAGTTTAGCATTTAAAGCATGATCATTAAGTATACAGCAGGACCTAGGTTGCAGTTATTACTTGAGCATATGTTTGGCCTTCTTAGTTCATAATTCTATTTTATGTAACAAGTATTTTGTCCTAGTCATAGAATATATATATATATATCTATCTATATGACAGGAGACAAAAAGAAACGGAAGAAAATAAAACAATACAAAACTATAACAAGCTAACTATCCTGAGGAATAGCCACCCAATCAAATCTCAGCAGAGAAGATCATGGATGTCCAGGTGGTGGCGTCTCACAGAACTCAAGTCTGAATTTTCGAAGGAACGCCCAAAATTAACAAGGAAGTCTGCACGGTAGTTCCCTTCGCTTACAGTATGCAATGGACGAAAGTCCCCAAGGTTACTTTTTCATCTTCAAACACTCAGCTGTAATAGGCTGATAAAATCATGTGCCCAATCAACCTCTACAAAAAAAAATTTCTTTCTTTAATACCCAATTTGCCTTTTGTTGAGATATGCCTTGATCAGGAACTTCCCATTTGGAATGTCACCAAGGGAGTGTGTTGTCCTTTGGAAAGGGATAGAAGTGGTCAGAGGTCTTGTGGGAACTGTGAAATATTCCGAATGCATCCTCACTCTTGCTTGACAATTTGCATGCAATTAATGTCAAACCAAACCAATGGGAGGAACATGGGACTCATTGTCTTTTTTTTTTTTTTTCCACCAAAAAACATAGACAATATTGCTAAACGAAGGAACGAAATGACTTGAAATATGGTTTGATTGAAGAAGTGCAAACCGACTGACGCGGTTCCAAGAAGATTCATTTGGATTAGATGTCATGTTTTTCCGCTTCATATTTGGGGACCAAAAATTTTCTAAGATGATTAGAAACTGGCATGGTTCAACGTAGGCTAGTTTTGTCTCCTATTATGGATTGTATTAAGACATCCGTGAAATTCAATATCGATAGATTGTGTGTGTGTGTGTGTGTGTGTGTGTGTGATGTAAATCTTGAACCTCACTAAATAAATGAAATTGTTTCGTGAGATCAGGTAATCGGTCACAAACAAAGAAATGCCAAGAGTGGCAAGGGACAGTTGGCCGACAAAAAAAAAAAAAAAAAAAACAATAGCAAGATAGGCCGAAAGAGATGGATAGTAGTAGCATCAGCCCAGTTTGATACTATTTGGGCTTGGTTTGGTTTAAAAATAGAGATGGGCTCATTTGGGCCACTACTGGTTCATTATCTTTTTATGTGCTTTCCTTTTTCATGAGAAAAGAAAATATAGTTCTTATATATATATATATATATATATATATTTATTTATTTATTTATTTAGTTGGATAAATTTCTTCTATTTGATGCACACATGAGAATATTATGAAATTTTCAAAAGTATTTTATTGAATTTTACAGTATTGATATTTTTCAAGTCTTGTTACACATGTTATTAGACTTGTTGCACATTTAATTATTTTTTTTATGCTTATGATTTTGACCCAAAAAAATGGACACAATTAAATACAAATTTATTATTCCTATGCATAAAAAACCTCCGTAGACGCACAAATGAGAAACATAATGAGTCCATATAACTCTTTCGTGAGTGTATAGAGCTTTTTTTTTCTATTATTTTTCAGAACTCTGGAGGGTTCAATGTGCATTGAGCCCCCACTCGTAATGCAGCGAGAATCCTTCTGACCCTTGACGAAAAGAAGCACGTCGCATCTTTTGAGTGTGAAGCACTTGTGAGGAGAATGAACAGGTTTGGTCTTCTGGATGAGAGCCAGAACGAGCTTTGATCATGGGTTTGGCTTTGACTGTGCAGAACTTTCTTGAGCGCTGCTTCCAAGCTCTTGTCATCAATCGGGCATGGCTTAGTCAATCCATCCTGCCGGAGTGCCAGTCAGGCAGAGGCACGATGGGCATGAATTATGATCTGATTGAAAGTTGATGAAGTTGGATCAGGAAGGGCCCGAGTTTGGTTGCCCAAGTTGGATAGAATCTGAGACCTCCAAAATGTGAAGAAGCTGGTGTCGATAACATTCGGATGTTTTAGTCAGCAAAATGTGTAATTACGTGAAATCTAATATAATTGAAGAATAATTAATATTTATCTACAGAATAGCTTCTATAAAATATTTATATTAAGATTAAGATATTGAAGTGATGAGAACAATACGACTGATAACAAGAAAAGGGGATTTTGTTTCTATGCTCTAAAAGTTATAGGCAGAATAAAAAATTACTCATATACTTGATTAGACATTCAGACTGTAGATGTTAGCAACTCCAAATTTGTTTGAAAGATCTATTTTTTTTTTCTCGTAAAAACAAACTGGGAAAATCGGATGGACTGTGTGTTACATGGCCTGGGTCCAAAGGCAATCATTTTGTGCCTTCTTATGATGTGGGCCTTATTCTCACTTGAATCTCTTCACCATCCAACCTTGACCATAAGCCTTAAGCTTCTTAACTTTTCCGGTACCTTGTTGGGCTGGCTACCGTAGGAGCCAGAGAAATGGTGCTGTCGCATGTTTAAATAGACCCCCAAAGACACGAACATTTGGGGATATTGAGAGTTTCCCGGACATGAGTTTTTGTCAGTCCTTTCAGAACTCTCTTTCTATTGTCGGTGTTTAGACGCCGTCTTGTTCTAACTAGGCATTGCCCCGGTAATCCTGAGGCCGATTTTGATCGAGAATGAATGAAATTGCTGTTAAGAATGCCCCATTAATTCTTTCATGGCTACGAAAGAAACAGGTAAATGAAAAAGATGGAATCCAGTTCTTATCTTCCTTCAATTAGCTATGAAAGAAACAGGTAAATGAAAAAGATGGAATCCAATTCTTGTCCTTCATTTTTTTCCAATCAAAGATGAAGACTCCCCCAACAAGGAACAAAAATTAATATGATTAGACAAGGGTACTTTTCCATGAAAGTCCCACCGACCAAAGGTAGGCATGGGTATTGTCTTCATGTAGGATTTTCCAAGTAATTATTTAGGCATATGAATTTGAAGGAGAAGGCACATGAAAATGAAGCAACTTTGTAGGAAAGAAGAAACGGATATAAATACAAACTTCCACGCCGTGTCCGAAGTCTCAATATCACATCTTAAATGATACCCTGTCGTGCACGTCTCTTTTGTTTCCAACGAATTTAATTCCCGCAAATAACGTTTTCGCCCTTCTACTTCTAGAAGTTGGGTTGGACCCCACATGGCCAGATGCATCAAATTAATTGCAGCTTTTGGCATGGAGTTTATAGAATACCTTTACACTTTGATCGGAGGGGAGAAGAAGGGCATCGGTGAAAAAAAAAAAAAACAAAGAAAAACACAATAGTTATTGCTACAAGCATCGTGGTCAAGTGTGTTTTTCATCGCGACACAGAGATTAGGGAATCAACCATGACGGGTACGGCACGGCCCTTTTCATTGTCAAATTGGGTCATTTTTCTCATTAGATATTAATGCGTGTATTAGATATTAATACAATAAGACTCCTCTAGTTTGTGTGTAAAAAATTTCTAATATGTGTATTAGATATTAATGCGTCAAATAAATATAAAATTAATTTCAAAAATATTAAGGCATAATAACATATAAGGAGTAATTTAAGGATATCACTCTATATAAAATGGGTTTGATTCATACTTTTTATTACTATTATATCGCTGCTTAAGTGTCGTTATTGATTTTTTTTTTTTCTCATTTTTAAACATCATAATATTTTTTATTAACACATTAATAAATAGTGTGATGATAAAAATACATGTTTATTTTTTATTTTATTAGTTATTTTTAGTTATAAATTTTTTAAGTATTATGTTACATGTCTATGTAATGGTTTCTTTTATAAAATTTTTAACCAAAAAAAAAAACTAATTAGAATGTAAAATAACGAAATAATTTTTATAAATTATAAGTTATATATATATATTATTAAAAATTTTTAAATGATAATATCGACAACAAATTTATATTTTAATATTGTTTAAAAAAATTGTGTATTTGTATATTTTTAAAGCAATCAAACTACAACCTAATCGATCCCGAAGACTGAAAATTCTCCGAAAAAATAAGGTCAATTTTATTAATAATTTTTTATTCTTATATCTTTATCATGTTTATAATTTTTTTTTTTTTTTGCGCCCTATAACGCCAGAAGATGCCATGCCAATGAGAATGAGATGCATGCATCATCATCGATTACATACATAGACTCAAAACAACACAACATGGCAGGCAGACGCATTCTTTTTCCTCTCCAGCATTTCGCCACCCATGTCACGTGGACCCTTCCACGCATCATCGGCCTTTTCCTTTCTTTTTTTTTGGTGGGGGGGGGGGGGGGGGGGGGGGGGGTTTGGGTCCCACCGGATTACACGAAGTGGTCCCCATGGAAGAAGATGCCCTCTCTGTGCACTAACTTTGCTTGCCCCACATTATCACGCCAACTTGGGCACCGTTCCACTCGCAGTCAGCCAACAGGCTTTTGGCTTTTTCTCATAATAAATAAAATATATATTTTTACATTTATTTTCTCTAATAAATGCATTATAATTTTATTTTTTATATATAAAAAATACATCATAATTATATTAAATATTATTTTTTTTCGACCAAATAGACCCAATTGCTATTATTTAATTTTTTTTAATGTAAGACATAACATCATGAGTAATGATAATTTTTAATGAATCTCTGGCACACTCAACTATAGTAATGATCAAATTTAAAACAAAATAAAGGTAACTTTATTATCAACCCACCCACCGAGACCATACTTCGTGTCACATGTGCCGTTTTGCCTTTGTGTGACCCAGCCAAAAATTCCCGTCTCAAGAAATTGCTCACTGCTTTTGATTTATTTTATTTTTGATTAATTAACTCTGACCAATTCATGAAAACTAATTTTGAGACGGCACTACGCCGCACCTTCTTAAAAATTAATTCCCTGTTCAAGAATTCTTTCTTTAAGTTACATTTCTTTTTCTTGTTTAGTTTGGATTTTGAAACCAAAGGAATTGGAAACATATTGGTTATATTAAATAAAAAATAAAAGTAATAGTGTTTTTTTTTTCATAAATTTGAATTCATTAGTAATTTTTCCTTATTTATGTCATTATATAGGTTGGTGTAACGGCTTAGGCGTTTCTCTTGCATAAGAAGAAAGGGAAAAAAAAAAAAAGTTAAAAGTAGCTGAGAAATTTGAGAGGAATAAAGCCATAAATTCTCCTATGAAAAAGGAGGAAAACCCCATTCTTGCTTATTATAATGCACGTGTAGACGTGACATAATTTGTTAAAGTGCACTATTATACAATAAGGCTTAATTTTTTTTTAAAAAAAAGTAGCGAATTTTATTGCATTTATGTAGAGATATAACAATTTTGATTTATCAAAACAATGTTTATGATAATAACATGAATATATATATATATATATATATTATTGTCTTGCTAAAGGTGTAATTAATGTTTTTAAATTATTAAAGTTATATAAATATTTGATCTCTTTTATAATATTTACTTTTTGAAATATTACTCAATTTCAAATTTTTTTAACAGAATCATTAAATCATAAATTGCACAACATAAATTTTATATATTTTTAAAATTAATAATTGAAATTTAAAATCTAAAAATATAAATTTTAAAATATTAAAATATCTCTAAAAAAATTTACTCAATTTCAAGTTGACTTTTTTTTGTTATATTTGTAATTTTTTCCTACAATCTAAAATATTTTATTCTTTCTAGATGAGTCTCTAAAACAAAAAAAATATTTTTTTATAAAAATAAAAAATAAAATCACTAAAACTTATATATATATATTATTGTCTTGCTAAAGGTGTAATTAATGTTTTTAATTATTAAAGTTATATAAATATTTGATTTCTTTTATCATGTTATTTACTTTTTGTAATATCCCTCAATTTCAAATTTTTTTAAGAGAATCATTAAATCATAAACTGTACAATATAAATTTTATATATTTTTAAAATTAAAAATTGAAATTTTAAATCTAAAAGTCTAAATTTTAAAATATTAAAATATCTCTAAAAAAATTTACTCAATTTCAAGTTCACTTGTTTTTGTTATATTTGTAATTTTTTTCTACAATCTAAAATATTTTATTCTTTCTAGATGAGTCTCGAAAACAAAAAATATATTTTTTTTATAAAAATAAAAAATAAAATCACTAAAACTTAAATATAAAATTTAAAAAATTTTAGCGTACATATTCTTCTTCTTCTTCTTCTTCTTGAGCTGACACAGCACTCTTACTCCAAAGTCTCCTCCAAGTATTGGGAATTGGAATCCAATCTTTAAAATACATTTTTAGAAAAAAATGTCACCATAATGATTTAGATATCTCTTTTCTTTTTCCAAACTACATCGATTTCGTTTTGTAAAGAAAATTTAAAAATGATCAAATTAAAAATAAGACAACTTAGTAATATTGCCTTGGGAATTATGAACTCCGTCAGTATTTTATATATAAGAAGCCATTCTATAACAAAACCTTATATATAACTCAACGGTTATGAAATTTAGTCATTAATACGGTAACATTATCAAGCATATGAATATTATATTAAATGTCTTAATATTTAATTATTTATTTTTAGCACATAAAAAAAAAAAAAGTTTAGCTTCGTTTGTGGACCGAGTTGTTCTTGAACAACTTTCAAGGGTAAAATGTGGATCCAATTAACAATGTTAGACACAACCCATTCACCTAATTTTTGGATCTCGAACTTTGCATTTAGGCAAATAACCCCATCCCTATGTCTTTGTAATTGTCAACATCAATAAATAAAACTGGAAAAAGAACAGAAAAGAAATTTCTTTTGGGAGGGGGTGGGGGAGAAAAGGATTTCTCCAAAAATGTTTCTTTTTTTTATTATTATTTTTCAGAAGCTCTTAAAAAGGGTAGAGACCATAATTAAAAGCCCATAAATAACCTTCATGTACATCCTCTCCCACTAATTTTCTCTCCTTTTCTATTACAAGCCCTAAAGTTTTTTTTTTCTTACATTGTGCCCCCGGGCCCCTCTCATACATCATTTTTTACTACAACATAAATAGTTCAGATTGCACCAAGGCATAATAATTAGCATTAACATCTTCGAACTCCCACAAGCCATCACAATGAGAGAAGCAATCCACTAAGGTGGGCCCATCTCCACCGTTAACAACGTCAACAAACCCTCCTTCCACACCATCAACGTCAACATCTGCTCTGTTTGGAATCCCAAGCTCATCATCGGATGCTTCAAGCAGATGCCTTATGACCCTCTCTCTCTCATCTTCCTTCAAGATATCTAGAGAGGATGAGGAGGGAGAGGAAGAAAGAGGGTCATGATCAGTCTGAGCCTCTGTGGTTGGGCAAGAATAGGAGTCAAAACCTGAGTCTGAGGACAGTTCTTCTTGAAGGGTAGTGATTAAAGAAGAGAGATCTTGTGGTGGGTCATCTTCTTCTTCTTGTTCAAGAAGAGAGAGTATGTGGTTGTATGGCTTATGTATCTTGTTTTCTTCCAAGTCTTCTGCTTGGGTTTCTTCTCTCTGGCGCTTTGATTGTGTCTCAGCCATTGGAGCTTGAAAGAAGCCAAAAAAAAAAAAAAATTTAAAAAGCAATTAAGAGATATAGAAAGACACAGAAGACGATGGAGCCTAATAGGAAAGTGATAGGGTTCGGGGGAAGAGAAGGTGATGGAAAGAGTTATATATAGAGTTGGAGGAAAGGAAGTGGCGTTACGGTCAATTAAGGGAAAGCGAGAAAAGCTACACGACATTTAGGTGCAATTTTTTAATGTTCTATTATTATAATAATACGAGGTTGCCTTACACTACAATAATAATAATACTACGAGGTATCAAGTGTCAAATGTTAAAAAGTTTAAATATTTATTTTTAAAATATCAATTGTAAAAGAAAATACAAGATTTTAAAAAATTATGATATTGTATAAATTACAGTCTTACGAAGACTTCATGATGAATAATTAAAAAAACAAGATAATATGAGTTGAAAAAGGGAGTAATGTACGTTTACAATAGAATAATTTATTGTTACAATAACTTTTAGTCTTTATTGATGATAATAAGTTCGATAATTTTAATTATTTTATTAAAATTACAAAGCTAAAAGGGT
Source organism: Ceriops zippeliana (assembly GCA_037897445.1). Classification (NCBI taxonomy): domain Eukaryota; kingdom Viridiplantae; phylum Streptophyta; class Magnoliopsida; order Malpighiales; family Rhizophoraceae; genus Ceriops; species Ceriops zippeliana. The sequence goes on along the minus strand of JBAPLH010000188.1, from coordinate 1,845,411 downwards.
TATCCCCGAATCATTTGCATGTTATTTATTACACGAATGGAGAGAAAAGACACAGTTGATGTAGTGGGCGTGAGTCTTAAACCAGTCTAACTTGCTTTATTTGTTTTTTTGTTTTTTTTTTAAATATATATATAATGTGTATACAATTAAAATATAATATAATGTATAAACAAACAAAAAGGTCGCTATTGTGTCCATGTGAGTTAGAATGCATTAACTGTTAACTGAACTTATGGTCCTATGGCCGGAAAAAAAATCCTTACAAAAAAAGTAAAAGCAAAGACAAAGTTGAGCACCCCCCCCCCCCCAACCTCCCCCCCCAAAAAAAAAAAACAAAAAAACAAAAAAACTGCGAGATGGTCCCCTGAGAGCTACATGTTAACGTTGGATCTTTTGTTGGAAAAGGGCACATCAATCGGTGCAGTATTTCTTTTTTTTTTTTTTTTTTTTGGTAGGGATGACAATGCCACAGACGACGAGTTGGTGTACAAGTGACGGATATCTTAAAAAGAAAAACAGAGTTTTTTTTTTCCTTTTTAAATTCTATATACGAAAAAATTAAAAATATGTCCATTTAAATTAATTTTAATAGTTAATTATAATCAATTTATTAAAAATATATTAATTATAATTAACAATTAAAGTTTAATAATATAAATATAAGTTTTATTTTTACATTCATGTCACTTTTTTTTTTCCCTCGTTGTATATTATTATTTTCCTTTTACTCGAATGGTCCCCCAAGTTGCAGGCTCCTTTTCAGCATTGATGTAAAAAGGTTACCATATTTGTGTACGTTGCGTGAGTTTGAGCTTTGAGTCGGATTGGATGGAAGTGGGAGAAGCCATTAACCTTGCTTTTGCTCCTCGGATTCCTCCTTGTTTATCAACGGCTGGTGGTTTGACTCACGACCAGCAGCCATAATATTGTTTCTAGCTTTAACGTTTTAAATTCTAAACATCTCATTTACAGATATGAAACCTTTATCATCGTAAAGGAAATATAAAACTTATAGAAAAAAAGAAAAGAGTTATTTGTTTCATGTAATTCACGAGTTAAAGAATTCTTTTTCACATTACCTTGAATGAAATTTAGAGATGATGAAATTTATTTTTTCTCTTTTATTTTTCCTTCGCTTTCCCTTTTTTCTTTTTTCTTTTTTTAAAAATAAAAATGCTTAAAATTCGTGATAATAGATGAGATTGGTGCGAAATCGTCTCTGTTTTAGCGAGAGAAAGTATTTTCGGTATTCCGCAGTTTTGTCAGTAAATATTACGTTGGTTGGATCTTATATAATAGATTAGAGCGTTGAATTAAATTTCTCTAACGGTGAGTGTTGAGCATATAAATAAAAAGGTCTTTATGATGTAGATGCACGTTTTTAAGTTTCCATCGTTTTTACATTTTATCATTTTTATTATTCTTCTAATTATGTATTTAATCACTATAAATTTACTATTATAGCTGTGATTGCATAATTAAAAGATAATATTTAAAAACATTAATAATAAAATAATATAATATATTTCTTCTGTCTTGTAATAGTTTTAAGAGTAATTACTTTGTAAATGTAATAAGAAACAGTCAAACATATAAATTTTATTGCATTTGATGTATGGTTATAGAGTGAGATATTTTTGACCTTTCATTTACTATGAAAATTTATATTTATTATTTAAAATTTGTGTCTGTTTGAAATTAAACATTTTTCATTTGAAGTACATGATGTCATTAATTTTTTTTCATAAAATTAATATATGTTGTTATATAATTTATTTTTTAATGATATTTTAAATTTATTGTTTGAAAAAACTACTATAAATTTACAATCTTTATTGCTACTTAGCACTTTTGGATGGTTCACATCATTTTTTAAATCACTTTGTTTAAATTCTCGTGACATTGCTGTTAACAAAAAGAATATTGGTGATATAGCATCAATATAATAAATAGACTTAACTATGTAAAAATATTGTAGAAGATAGGTAAACGATACATAATTTATTTAATTATCTATATAATTATTCTTTTAAAATATTTTTTAATTAAATTATATTATATCAACATATATTTATTATATTATTCTGATTATCATCGAATTTTTCTTATAAATATTTTAAAATCGTAATTTTTTTCATTACATATTTCAAGAATAGTGTAATTTAGTTAATTGAGTTTCAATGGCTTTTTGTGTCATTAACAAATATTAAGGGTAGTAAAAGAATTAACTTAAGAGGTTAGGTATTCGATCACCTTTTATTATTATTATTATTATTATTATTATTATTATTATTTTTAGTGCTTGGCGGTAATAATCTAAGCGAACCCTATGATTTAATCAAAGAGAGCCTTTTTGGCCATATTCGAAATGTTCGGTGTCTCAAAGGGTGTTGACTTTTGTATATGCTTTATCTATAAGCTTTTTAATTAACAGCTATTATATCTGTAACCATGTGCCCCAGATGTTTGTTTTAAGTTTTTCCATGTGCATTGCATTATTAATTAACAATTTAATTTATAAGTAATCAAATGGGAGCCTTATGACATTTTTCCTTTCTTACCCAGCAACGGGCTTGTGATTATTAAAAGTAAGGATAATACATGAATTATGTGAATTTTTATTTGGGTGTTAGGATCTAAAACTTGTGCAGTTTCCTGTACATTATAATCTGATCTGCATGAACCACCTTTGTCTTTTTTTTTTTATTTGTTTTTTCTCTTACATTGAGTAATAAAACATAATTTATTTTTAATTATTTGAGTCGAGATCCAGATTGCTAATTGATAAATCATGTAGTTTATTTTGGGGTTTATGTGTAGTGCAAAGAACTCGCCCCATTCCGTGCCAAATTGTTCTTAACACTTGACAAGAGGGCTCGTGCCGTGCCATACTTTGCAAAAAGGAATTATAAAAAGTAAAAGAATTGAGGACTAAATTAAGCTGGAATAAATATGCAAACTCGAAAATAGCCTAAAGTTATTTATAATTATTTTAGTTCAATTTTTTTTTTGTAAAAAAATCATTATTTGAATATTGTTAAATATAAGTTATTATTCTAACACTTAAGACGTCAAATCTTATGGTCGCATAATCTCATTATAATATTTTTTATAAATTGAAAGGAATTAATGCAAACTATAAAATTTGAATTATAATCAAATACTAAATAGTACTAAGCTCGTATCTGGGGGAGGGGTCTGTGGATAATGCCAATGATACTCCTTTTCATAAATTAAAAATTAATCTATGTAGATGTGCGTGCGTGCGTGCGTGCATGAGAGTTTGATCAAAGAATACTCCATGTATATGACAGAGATATAACTTGAGTAATCATCTAAATTTAGCTTGAGTGAACATAAGAGCAAAACCTCCAAGATAAGGTTAGAAAAACTACGAACAATTCAACATCGTCAGAAATGGTCCCCTGGCTTGAATTGCTTGCCACCTATTGAGTGTCAATTTTGTGTTGACTTGGATTAAATAGAATTATTATCAAAACTCAATATTTGAAACGCACAAGAGTGTACACATGGTGATGTAGATGCTTAATTGGCCATTATTCCTTTTGTTTCTCTTTTTATTTTATTTTATTTTTTTTTTGGGTGTGGTGGGTTATGAGGGGAAGAAAACATAAAATAGAAAATTAACAAAAATACAATCAGCTATTCAATCACCCTTTAGGATGGCCACTCCAAACATGTCCGCTCGAATCAATGAATCCATTCTAGGTGGAGGTTTCTCCCCAAATTTGAGATCAGCCTCACTAAAATCCCCCAAATTGGCCAAAAAAAAAAAAAAAAAAATCTGCATATAGAAGTTGCCTTCTCGTAGACTGTGCAGTAGATGACGCTCACAAGAATGGCTAAGCATCTGCAAGCACTCAACAATAATGCACCGATAAGGGTCAACCTCCTAGTCTTTTTGTGTTAATTTTTGGAGGGCAATTGTGAATTATTTTCTACAATAATTCTTCGGAAGTCCCTTTCCCAAGCCGTCTGTAATGCCACACAAATGGCTCGGAGTTCAGTTTCAATGGCCATTACAATTCCGCCGTAATGATAATTTAAGTCAATTTTAGTACATATACGTAGAAGCACTATGTTAATTGACCTTTCTTTCATTAGATTAACCCACTAAATCTGCCCGTGGACGGAGAGCTGGTTTCCCCATAGAACAAAGTTTTATTCCGCCAATGCCATAAGCGTCAAGTGGTAGAGAGAGAGAGAGAGAAAAAAATGAAAATAATACTTGGAATGGAGAACCCCATAACGTCACGTATTCCTTCGAACAGCAGCCATTCTCGAGCCATTATTCTGGCAAGATTTTTAATTGCATAAACACTTGGAGAGATACAGGCAGCATTGCTTTTCTCATACTTTTCTGCAAGTTTCTTGCTACTTGGTCTTTCATTGCCACATCAAACTCCTAGCGAAGGAGAATTGTCATTTTCAAATCTGTATGGCTAATTAAAGATCACCCACCAAACCGAGTTGTCCTGGACAGCCTTTGCAGGCCAATAATTTAACAGGGTCCCACTATAACCAAAACTACAGCTATGAAAAACTAAGTTTCTGAAGGAATTTATTATGGGTTTAACTACATACTTATAAGGGAGCAAATTTTCCAATCAAGCCACATTCAATTGCAGAACCATTTGCCAAAATCATCTAAACTTATATGGAATATAGTGACCCTTGTGGTTGCCAACAATATCACTACTCGTCAATGTACCTTCCCCCCTGTTACTCTGAGCTGGCCACTAATTGATTCATGCCTACATAAAGTTCAATGAAAGTAATGCGGAAGATATGACAATTTAGCTACAAGTTTCCATTGTAGTGGAGCCTTAACTACTTGGCAGATGGATCATTCTACCATATTGTCTCTATGGGCATTTAAGGCTCAGTTATTTTGATAATTGCCTCGTTGATAGTTTCGTGGGTGGTATCAAATTCTAGATTTTAATTAGACATTTTTGCGACATTTAATTGTCATTGATCATTATTTCCTTGGAACTTTTACAGGAAATTTGGTCTCTTTGTAATTATATTAAGAACCCAAAACAGCATGTGTTGGTACTTCTAGCACATGAACAAAGCATTGTGTCCAATGGAAAGGGGTTACCTTACTGTTTACGATTAAACAATTTTCAAAGAATCCAATGAAAATCTTTTCCTTGATACGCTTGGGAGGGATTAATTGAAACCGAATTCCAAAAGACGAAAGAGTTTCATTTAATCACTATCCGCATTTAACCCAATTTTAACGGTTTTAGCAGTCTTAGTTTGAACTACGCTGTTTTGGTCGAATTAAGACTGTTTGAACATTTTGATGAACACTCCTATTGTATGCCACATATTTGAGGAATTTTTCATCTACAAATTGCAGTAGACTGGTATCCCATCTCCAGAAATTAACTATCATGACAAACAAATTAATTATTTGAACCTTTCTCAACAAAGAATGAAACATATTTATTTTGTCAAGTTGCCAAGGTTCAACAAGGAATATCAGTACATATAATTTGGCCGTTGGTATTTCACCATTCTCCAGAACACTGCCTTTGGAAGTCGCTTGATTGACTGTTTACCTTAATGCCACTCCGAATCTGGGACATAGCTGAGAACCCATTCAGCTCCTCCCCCTCATAAAAGGGCATGATTATTAAACAAGCAATTGAGATATTTCACCAACAGAGAGTGACCCACGTCTTATACCGTCTAATCATATTTTGGTGTGATTATTTCCCCTGTTGTTCTCTACCGTTCATGTCACTCTCACATATTCTACGCAACAAGAGCCAAAATGATGCTAATGCAAAGCATCCAACTTCCAATTATCGTAATCATATCTTTACGCTGTTTAAATGGGTAATCCACCTACCAAAAAGCAAACCGAAAAAGGTGAGATGTGCTTATACAATCATGCTTTTTACTCTTGACAGTCTCTTTTTGATAGATCACTAAAAATATGAAATCTCGGTAATGGATGCCATGACTTATTCTTCCTAGGATGATGTGGTTTCCAAAGTGGGGAGGGTTTCAAGTTCAAAGAAACAATAAAAGTTGTCTAAAAAGTTTGAGTTGGAGATAACATAATAAATACCCAAAACCAAGCATACATAATCTTCATCTTGAAGGATAATTTTTATATATTCGCATTTGATAGTTTTGAGGGAGACAAATGACATGGGAAACGAAATCAAAACATGTATCATGTTGCAATGAGTACACGATGGATATGGTACAGAACCCATTAACATGGCAATCAAAATCCACTAGCCACCACTAAAGTTTTGGTTGGCAACATGCACTTTCTGTTGGGTTGTAATTATAGGAGCCACGTTCGTTATATGTGCACTAAACTGTTATTGGCCTTTATAAACATGCATTCCTCTAGTCAGCATCACCTAGAAATCAAGATATGAGCTGGTTAAGATAAAGAAAACCCAAAGAGGCAAAACAATGGAGAACAATTGGGCGACCTAAGATTCTTCAAAGATATGGTTACACTTACAGGTATAATTTAAAACCTGGGAATTGGTATTTCTTAAAAAGATAGAAGAAGGTTTTATCTTGCATGTGCTTCACGAATTCAATCTTAAGTAGTGGAGACCAACGCAACAAAGGCATTATTGTTTGGATTAGGGATGTCAACAAATGGATACACTTAGGTAAGAGTAGGATGTTTCAATTTGACAATAGCTCGTCTAGTTACATAAACGAGTAATATTAGAGATTTACTGAGCCAATCAAACATGAACAATCCTAATCTTGACTCATTAAAGCCCTTGCAGCTTGAACTTGGTACTAAATACACGTTTGGTACTCTTTTATTTTTGGCATATATTATAACAATTTCAATAGTGAGATGATTAAGTTATTTTTATCAAAAGAATTTTATTAAAATCTTTTAAGTTTATTTATAATAATATATTTTTACAATTTTAATTATTTTGTTAATATTATAAATTTAAACAAATTATTTAGGAATACCTTGGAGGCTCATCCATAAATTTTGAGCTTGAATTAGATTTGACCCGATTTAACTTTTAATTTAGTAGGTTGTTAGTTTAACCGTTGATTCAATGATAAGATCAATAGGTTAATAAATATTTTTAAAAATATTTAATATTATTATATTATATAAAAATAAATGAAATATTATTAAACAATTTAAATATATATTTACAAATATTTTTGATAAAATAACATAAATACATACAACTTAAAAAAAAGAAATAAATTTGCCTAATTCACAACTTATTCAAATTGCTTCCGTATTTAGTCAGATAAGAGAACCGAACTAGTGTAAGTTTCAGGTCACTGATTCATCGATCCAATCACTAGGCCACCCGATCCTTGAAATTATGAGCTCGAGCTGACGAAAAATTAGCTGGTTAAGACTCACTTATTAAGTAAATCTTAATTAAACAATGGCATACTCTGCTCATCTCTGTTCGTTTGTCGAACGATACCCAGATCGAGCTTCATTTCAAGACTCACTTGTTCAATGAAGCAAACACAAATATACTAGAGTTCGATTCAATTTGTTTACACCCCCTATTTGGCCCCCATTAATTCAGTTAGCTTTGGTGGTCTGACTGAGGCTTAGCTAATGTTTGGAACAAAAGAAAAACGGCTGTACATTTGCATGTACTATTAGGTTATTCAATTCGAAAGAATTATAGTATCATACTTTACATGCAACCAAACGTTACCTTAAAAGTTTTGCAAAATCACAAATGAACTACGAGTTCTAATTTGATGTCCATGTTCACATATATTTTTCCGGGTATCTGTTAAATTACATGTAAGAAATAGCAAATTTGAGCAGTATGCATGCGCATTTTTTGTCAGAAAGGAAACTTGTCTCACATTTCAGGAAATATATTGGATATTTCGAAATATACCCAATCAAAGGAATACGAATAAGAAAAGTTCAGACACATTCGGCACATAGATTATTCATTTTGGTGATAAAATATTAAAGATCAAATTTATGTGTATCATTTAGACATGTTAACAATATAAAGAATACATAATTGTGTTCCCATCGTGTGTAGTAAATTCTTAACAAAGAATATGTTGTTATGTCATGTACGCGACCCCTTATCCATGTAATAGGACACAGAAGCATAGAGAATGTGAGTGACATTGCATCTGTGTGGTACTCTTAATACCTCATAAATATTTTTGTAATTTACCACAAGAAAAGAAAAAGAAAAATTAGATGGGCAAAAAAAAAACAAAAAAAAATTCGTTGCGGCTTCTGGCTGGGAATTCCATTCGATGGACAGAGCTTTTGTCTTAAGCACAGTTAAAAAGGCTTGAACCGAGCTGGGCCTCTTTTTATCAGAAAAGCCTACTGACAGCCCAATGTGAGATGGGTTTCGGAAAACACTTTAGAGCTCAATTAATATCAATTTTACGATGAAATTCAATTCAACCAGTTTTTTTTTTTCTTTCTTTCTTCTTCTTTTTTTAATAATAAATAAAACAATACTAATTTTACTATATTTCTAAGGTGTTATAATGTAATGAATTTCATGTCAAATAAGAGAGAGAAATTTTGAATATTATAAATGTGTTTACTACATATTTGATATATTATCTTTTAGATAAGAGAGTAATGTGTCATGAGGATACATTGATCCGACCCATTTATGTATCTTTAAAGTGCAAATTCGAATTAAGACCAAACTCCCAAGAGCCGCTCAGCCCATTTACTATCTATGAAAGGTCCTAGAAGCCCACAATTGCTTAAAGAATTCTAGAAGGGACTTCATCTAGAATAATCCGTATATATATCTAGAATATTCTTTATCTAGAATAGTCCTTGTATACGCCAAGAATATTCTTTTCTAAGTCCTTCTTTTGAGTTGTATAAATAGATTATTCATTTCATTTGTAAAGTACGAATCCTTTTTTAATATAAGTTCACTTACAAAGCTCTCTTATGCTCTCTCTCTCTAGCTCTCTTAAGTTTTTCCAATTCGTTCTCTTGCCTCTCACTTGTCTTTTGCTGGTTCGCTCAAACTCTCAAAGGTTTACTTAGCATCTTTTCTCGCAAGATTGTCTAAGTGCTGCGCGGGTTAGCACGTCCAAGCCTAACTCCGTGACAGGTAGTATCAGAGCAAGGTAATCCTAATTCCTACTTTGTTTTTGTTTGAGTTGTGAGTATGGTAGGTGAGGAAGGATTTGTTGAGACCTTTTTCGATGAGCAACAAGTGGAGTAAGAAGCTCGTGGGCATGAGGAGCAACGTGCTCTAGCCAAACATGGCAAGTCCAAAGTTCCAGCAAAGGAAACAGTGGACTCTCGTGTTGGCAACTTGGAAAGGAGCTTCATCGATATAAACTCTATTATGGGAGATCTTAGTGATCAAGTTGATAACTTGATCCATGAGAATGCAAAGATCAAGCGGGCTTCTAAATTCATGATCGAAGAATTTTGCCACTCGTTTAGGGGAGAAATACACTCCCTGAATCAAGGTATGTCTAACATTCATGAGTTTGTTGAGGGAGAGATTTATGACATTCGTAGGGAGATGGAGTCTCTGTGCTGAAACAACTCATTTGCTAGTATGGCTGTCATTACTAGCGCCACTGCGGTACATAACTTGAAAGTCCCGAAACCTACCATGTACAATGACACACGCAATACCACTACCATGGAGAACTTTCTGTTTGGCCTTGTGCAGTACTTCGAGGTCATGGGAGTTGTCGATGATCTAGTTAGGATAGGCAACACCCCAATCTTCCCAAGAGATGCTACACAACTCTAGTGGAGACGAAAGCACTCTGAATGGGAGAAATTCTTATGCATCATCAATATTTAAGAACAATTCAACGCTGAAATGCGTAAGTATTTCATGCCTCACAATGCAGACAGCGAAAATAGAGGAAAACTACGTTGCCTATGTCAGACAGGTAGTATTTCTAACTATATTAAGGAATTTACTACCCTTATACTTGAAATCGAAATATCTGATAAGAAGCTTCTCTTCTACTTCAAAGACGACTTGAAGGATTGGGCGAGAATTAAGTTAGATAGACATAATGTGCAAACCCTGGATGCTGCCATTGCTGCTGTTGAAACCTTCGTCGACTACTCCACTCACTCCAAGAGCAAGAAGCCAAACTCTGGCAAAAATGGGGGAAAGAAGATCGAGTATAAGAAGTAGGATTCTGGTTGTAACAAGGGTAGATAACAGAGACCCTCAAATAACCGTCCCAAGCATGAGAAGAAGTCTACAAGTAAGCAAAACTTGGCTAATTCTCCTAGGCCTTGTTTCATTTGTGACGGACCACATTGGGTGAAGGACTGCCTCAAATACAAAGCAATGAATGCTATAATGGCAGTACTCGACATCAAAAAGGCCGATGATGAAACCCAAGCAAACATGGGATCTATCCAACGATTGGGTAATTTCTAGAAGCGTTTCTCAACAACAGTTACCAAGGAAAATGGGCTGTTGTATGTTGATCTTGCCATCGAGGATAAATCAGCTTGTACGATGTTGGATACGAGGGCAACGTACAACCTCATGGACAAGTAAGAGGCCAAACGTCTATGCCTCAAACCAACAAAGGGAAACAACACCATTAAGGTGGTAAATTTGAAAGTAAGGCTTGTCCAAGGCATAGCACACAGAGTTGCTGTTCAAATTAACGAATGGATTAGTAAGTTAGACTTTACTGTTGTTCCCATGGATGATTTTAAAGTGGTGTTAGGTCTTGTATCCTTTTGCGAAACTTTGACTTTTCCTGTGCCTGCTTCATTTTCTCTTGTGGTTGTGGACAACCATAAGATCCGCGTAGTTCCCTTAAAGTACAAGGAGAGATCTCAACCATCGATGATCTCAGCCTTGCAATTCAAACGGAGTTTCAAGTCGGGTCCTGGTTACATCGCTACCATAAGAGAACTAAGCGATGAGGAAGACACAACAGCACCAATTCCCGCATTGTCGCAACCCATTCAAGCTATCTTTAACAAGTTTAAGGACGTCATGCGTTCCGAACTACCAAATAAGCTTCTACTAAAGCTAGACGTGGATTACTACATCGAGCTACAACCCGATGTCAAACCACTTACCATGTTTCCTTATTGTATGGTACCCCGGGAGCTTACTGAACTAAGGAAGCAGCTCCATGATTTGATCAATTCGGGCTACATTCGATTGTCGAAAACCCCATTTGGTGCCCCAGTCCTCTTTCAGAATAAGAAGGATGGATTGCTTCGCATATGTATTGATTACTGAGCTTTGAACAAGATCACTATCAAGAATAAGTATCCGATCTCCTTGATAGCTGATCTTTTTTACCAACTCGGGAAGGCAAGGTACTTCACTAAGTTGGATTTGCGATTGGGTTATTACCAGGTTCGAATAGTACAAGGTGATGAGCTAAAGACAACCTGTGTGACACGCTACGGAGCATTGAAATTCTTGGTCATGCCATTTGACCTCACCAAAGCACTAACCACCTTCTGCACACTTATGAACAAGGTACTATATCCTTTCCTAGACAAATTCGTGGTAGTTTATTTGGATAACATTGTGGTATACAGCAATACACTTGAGAACCACGTTGAGCACCTTAAGCAAGTCTTCTAAGTTCTACGGGAGAACGAGTTGTTTGTCAAGAAGGAGAAATGCTCGTTTGCCAAGCAAGATGTGGACTTCTTTGGCCATCGAATTAAGGATAGTAGACTTTTAATAGATCTAGCAAAGGTGCGTCATCCAACAATAGGAGCCTCTAACCAAAGTCCCGGAACTACGATCTTTCCTATGACTTGTCAACTACTATCATCAGTTCATCAAGGGATACTCTGTCATAGTTGCACCCTTAACCGACCTGCTGAAGAAAAACCACACTTGGCATTGGGCGGATGAATGCCAAGCTTCTTTTGAGAGATTAAAGCAAGCAATATCCGAAGAACCCATTCTGGCACTATTGGACTATGAGAAGTCCTTCGAAGTCCTTACTGATGCATCCAACTTCACTATTAGAGAAGTCTTAATGCAGGATAGGCATCCCATTACCTATAAAAGTCGCACGCTAAATGACACGGAGAGACAGTATACCTTCAAGGACAAAGAGATGATCGCTGTCATCTACTACTTGCGTGCACTTGGAGACATTATCTCCTCGGAAGTAAGTTCGTGATCATGATCAACAATGTTGTTACAAGCTACTTCCAGACTCAGAAGAAACTCAACCCCAAGCAAGCTAGTTGGCAAGACTTCTTAGCTGAATTCAATTACACACTGCAATATAAGATAGGTCAAGCCAACGTAGTTGCTGATGCGTTGAGTTGTAAGGTGGACCTAGTGGCTCTTACTACTAGCACTCCTATAAGCAATCTCCTTGAATGGATCAAAGAATGTACTAGACAAGACAAACTGGTTAATAATTTGGTGAGATTGGCTAGCGAGGGGAAAACTTGTCGATTTTGGGTAAACGATGAAATCTTAATGACGATTGGGAATCGCATTTTCGTGCTAAAGTGAGGAAACTTGCAGAAGAAAATCCTCAAGGAATGCCACGATTCACTATATATTAGTCACCTAAGTATGACACGAACCCTTACTCTTATCCAACAACATTATTTTTGGTTGCATATGCATACAGATGTTGAGGCCTATGTGTGAACATGCTTAGTTTGCCAACAAGACAAGGTAGAACAGCAGCCACCAGCCGGTCTACTTAAGCCACTACCCACTCCTAAGAGGCCTTGGGAAAGTGTCTCAATGGATTTTATTGTGGTTCTACCAAAGTCCGAAGGGTGTGGAAACATCATGGTAGTAGTCGATCGGTTCAACAAGTATGACACCTTCATTCTAACTCCTGTTGATTGCAAGGTGGACAAAGCTACTCACTTGTTCTTTAAGAAAGTAGTAAAGCTATGAGGAGTGCCAAATAGCATAATTAGTGACAGAGACCTCTGCTTTATAGGTAAATTCTGGCGCGAGTTGTTCAAGTTGTTGGGAACCGAACTAAACTTCTCGACAAGCTTCTATCCACAAACTGATGGGCAAACTGAGCAAATTAATGCCTTACTTGAACAATACTTGAGGCACTATGTCAGTGCTCACCAACGAGATTGGGTGAAGCTACTCGACGCTGCCTAATTCTTATACAACTTTCAGAAGAGTGAGGCCACAACCAAAAGCCCGTTTGACATTGTCATTGGACAACAACCGCTGACACCAAGTGCTATTGCCTTTCCTTACACTGGTAACAACTCGTCTGCCTTCAAGTTTACAAAGGAATGACATGAGGAAGCAGACATAACAAGGACTTGCATTGACAAAGCGACTAAGAAGATGAAGAGATGGGCTGATGCTAAGCGATACCCAAAAGACTACACTACAGGAGACATCGTGATGGTGAAGTTATTGTCCAACCAATTCAAGTCTCTATGCAAGGTACATAAGGGCTTGGTACAAAAGCATGAAGGGTCATTTCCTATCATCAAGCGTGTGGGGAAAGCCGCCTATTAAGTCTAAAGGGTCATTTCCTATCATCAAGCGTGTGGAAAAGGTCGTCTATCAAGTCTAACTCCCTTCAAAGCTGAAGATCCACTACGTTTTTCATGTAAGTCTTTTGAAGCCTTTCTATGGAAACAAAAAGGATCCAAGCCGAAACAAGTCAAAGCGCGTACTAACGACTATGGTCACCGAATTCAACAACGAGGTGAAATGCATCTTTTCTAATTGAGTGATATGGAGAAAAGGAGTTCCTAACTATACGGAGTACTTAGTGAAATGGAAAGTTTGCCAGACCGCGAAACTAGTTGGGAACGAGAAGACCAACTTTAGCAATTTGTCGATCATATTCGGCAATTTAAGGTTAAAAATACAACGAGGACGTCGCAGAATTAAGTGAGGGAAGATGTCATAAGGATACATTGATCCGGTCCATTCATGTATCCTTAATGTTACAAGGATACATTGATCCGACCCATTCATGTATTCTTAAAGTGTAAATTCGAGTTAAGATCAAACCTTCAAGGGCTGCCCAACCCATTTACTATTCATGAAAGTTCCCAAAAGCCCACAATTATTTAGAGAATTCTGGAAGGACCTCATTTAAAATAATCCGTATATATACCTAAAATATTCCTTATCTAGAATAGCCCTTGTATATGCAAAGAATATTTTTTATTAGGTCCTTCTTTTAAGTTGTATAAATAGGCTACTCATTTCATTTATAAAGTACGAATTTTTTCTTAATACAAGTTCACTTGCAAAACTCTCTTGTGCTTTCATTCTCTCTAACTCTCTAAAGTTCTTCCAATTCATTTTCTTGCCTCTTACTCGTCTTCCACGCTCAAACTCTCTAAAACTTATTTACCATCTTCTCTCACAAAATTGTCTAAGTGTTACGTGAGTTAGCATGTTTAAAATACGTTCAAACCTAACTCTGTGATAACTTGTAACAAGTAGTATCAGAGTATATTAATATGTATCCGACGTTTGCTATCAAATACTTTAAGCAGGAGGGTAGGTAGGATTTTACACCGAATATGACATTGCATAACTTAATAAAACTCCTACGGGAAAAAGAAGGTAATGACCTTCACAATAAGGTAACATAGCGGTCGTCACAACACAAATTCTCTTGCTGGGTGCTAGGTTGCCCCGCTAATCGCTTATATGTCTTGCTTTCTTTCGTGTACAGTATTTGATACAAGGTGCCGCCAATTCCAACGGACTTACTGACAGCAATACACGCCATGGCGAGACGAAAGGCCTTCTAAGGATTGACTTTCTTGTTTGACAGTAAAACAGTGGTGGCCCCGGTGAGACAGACGAAGAGTGATTGTGTTCACAATTCCTACGCTGCACAACTGTAAAATAGTTTGGATTAGAAGTCAAAACACTAATGATCTTAAAATTATCTGTGCCCCTAATAATTTGTTGGGAAAATGTGATAATAGGATACTTTCCTGTTGGTACGGAGTATGATGCATGGAAACCACTGCAAAAGCTCTGAAAGTCACGAGCTACTTGGTTTAGTGATCAAGTAGTTAAGACTTTTAGTCCTAATAATCAGATTCAAATACTGTAATCGATGTTCGTCAACAATTCTGCCTATTTATAGGGGCAGATTTTGCAGACCATCAGGAACACAGTTTCAACTGGGTAGCATTTTTGACACAAAAAGACAAAATTATGTGATTGTGATCCAAAAATAGCTACCAAACAGAACCAAAAATCAATTCATCAAAGCATTCCGAGGAAAAAAAGAAATAGCAAAAAAAAAAAAAAATACCCTGGACCAAAAGGCTTCACACAGCCACGCCAAAGCACATTTTAGTTACCTTTTTCAATCAGTGTGTTTGTGCCATAAAACGATGATCACATTCAAACCAAACAGTGAAAGAAACTGCAAGCATGCCAAAGAGAGGGATTAGTTTTGACCTTTTTAAAGTACCAGTTAGGCATGCAGAACATGAAAAGGTGCTTACGGTAAACTCTCAGACAAAAACGCAGAAAATTTGCATTAAAATTACAATTACAAAGAACTCAGAATGGTACGGTACACAGAAATCAGACAGGTCCGTGCAGCCTAACGCTCGCAATCGGCTCGATTTAAGCAAGATTTAATCCCAAAGAAAACTAGCTCAAAACCTATTATTAGAACCGACTTAAATTTGTCTCAAGTTAGTAATCTTAAAGTTACTGATACATTACAAACATGATTCGGCCACCCGAAGAAATCCTGCGGCACAAAAATGGAATTCTGGATGGGTGTTTTTCTCAGGAAGTACTGAATTAGTATACATAGTGGAGTTTTGGTCTCATTTTCTCTTGTATGTGCATGTGTTTGCGGTTGCGCATGTGTCAAATTCAGCTTTCTTCCAGACAGAGGGTGCACAAATAAAACAACAAATGGCACTGCTTGACTGGATTCCCATGAGTTTGTCAACATAAGTTTACGATAATCACATTGAAAACAGGCAAACTCAGGCGCTTCATAGGGAGCATCTGCCGTGTGGTATGCTAGTGGACACATCTACAGTCTAATGAACCAATTTTGATGGTGCCATCAGGCAACTAATATCTGCACAGAAAACACATTTTTCTCATAGCTACAGACAAATACTCTACGATGTCGGTAAGTAACGCAAAATACAACAAAATCCTCAATTGTCTTCAAAAGAAACTAACACCCGAGGCATTTTTTCTCCGAAGGGAACGACAACAATTAAAATTTCTTCCTTCAAAGGAAGTATATCGACGTCTCAACGAAGCAAAATATGCCTTTCTTTTTTTTTTTTTTTTTCAGGAGAGGAGGGCGGGGCTAGGTGGGGTTCTACTGTCTATGATTAGAATGAAACAGAGGTCCTACATGCAACGAACTCCTTTGCATACAAATACAATAAGCTCAACCAATGAATGATTTTGCAGGCAGTCATATTTCAAGATTCTCAATAGTGTTAACGTTTTTTTTTTTTTTTGGTACATTGGAAAAATAATAGTGCTACTTTTATCTTGCTCGAACTACCCTTTATATATTCAGCTTTATAGTGACAGGAAATAACAAGTAGCTAAATAGTGAACCTGCAAAAGAGAATCATAAAATATCGAATGCCTACCATGAAAAATATAGCGCATGTAAAGCTTGTTAAAGTAATTAAGTGATAGAGAATTCATGCAATTTATCAAAAATGACACAGACCAAATTTAAGGAAATGCTCATAATAGATAGCCTATCAATTGCAATGAAAAATGTATCATTACATAACCCATTATCCAAGACAATCACCCTCTCACAACTTATTTCTGTTCTCCTTTTAAGGCAAAGCCAACAAATGTATCGATCATTAAGCCCATGTCACTATTTCTGTGTTTTTCAACCTATTCCTATGCAACATGACTCCAGTCTCTCAAATTCTTCGGTCAGTAAATATGGGGAATATGGAATAAATGTTTGATGACTTTAAAAGAAAGAAAAAAAAAAAAAAAACTCAAGACTGACTTCCAACAAAATGTTCCAACGGATCTTCAGTAAAATCTGTTCCAGATATCCCAACAAAATGGGAAAGGATGAAAAAAGAGATAATGGGTAAATTTACCCAACAGCACAACTCCCATGTTGAAGGATGAACCAGCCTTGTAATGTTTCCTCAGCAGGGGGCATCCTTACAATTCACTTGTTGCTGCCATAATCCAGTTCCTCAGCATCCCATCACAGCGCAATTATAGACAAAGTTGCCTGATCGTTTTCTTGCAAGCAAGTTCCACTGCGGAGGACCTTCTCTTGGAACCCAGGAATTCAGTTCTATAAAACCTTCGCCCGAAGAACTCGGTCCCCCAATAACAATGACACGGTCCCCGCATGCCCTAAATGCAAGACCCCATCCATTCATTGAGACTGCACGTTCAGGCAAACTTCCCACCGTAAACCAGGATTTCCTCTCCTTGTCATATTGCCGGACAATCATATCCGCATAATCGGCAGCATAAAGTTCATTATTAACCACAGCAACCAAAGGAGGAGCCTCAGCAGCTGCAGGCATCTCAATCTCTCTGGAAGTACCACTTCGTGCAGGAGACATATTAGGGATTTCAGTCCATTTTTTTGTTTCCAAGTCATACTCCTCTCCACAAGTGAGAAGCTTTGTATCAGCCCCCCCAATCCCGCCTATAACATAAAATTTTCTACCCATGAATACTGCAGAACACATCTTCCTTGGTTTATTCATGCTTGGCAATTGCTCCCAAGTTTGGGTCTCAGAATTATACATCTCTGCAGAGCTCAAAATATTCCCCAGAGAATCACAACCACCAGCCAAAATGGCAATCTCCCCGAGACTCGCAGACCCAAACAAGCACCTGGGAGAATGCATCCCAGTTCCAGAAGACCATGAATTGGTCAAATGCTATACCTATATATAACATGGGACATAACTGCCTTACCAAATACAAGAAGCTCAGTTCCCACAGCCAACGACTCCTTATCTGAACACATAAAACACTCATTGGAAGTCATACGGGGCAAATGCATCCACTTCCGGCGAGTGGGGTCAAAGGCCTCCCATTCAAGTAGTTGGCACGAAAAATACACCCAATGTTCGATCACACCACGCTGCCTTCTCCGCCTGTATATCTCACCACTCAAAATTAATGACCTGAAACTCCTATTCAGTGATGCTATGGAGCCATAATCAGACCTAGAGCACCAGATGATACAGTTGATAGACATGTCTCGGCCAATGGCATCGATCAGGGGATCTGAATCAGAGGACTGCCCTGCTTGCTGATCATCAGATTGCTCGCGTGTGGTTTCACGAGAATCCGATATCTTACGCGACTTGCACTCACGAAAATCATCATCGGGGCTCTCCAGTGGGTGCTTGCCGGTGAGGTGATAACTCATCAAATGCCACAGGGATTCCGGCTTGCAGGAACTACCAAACACCCTCGATACCAGACACAAGTCAGAGGACCGACTCTCCACCATGTTTCTGTAACTTCGCCAGGTAATTTAATCAATGACCATTCTTTTTTAAAAAAAGTTTCATCTTTAATTTAAAAAAATGAACTGAAAAAGGGGTAGCTAATTCATATTAATTCCGTGTAACAAACGAAACCCGGTAACGCCAAAGGAGAAAGTTAAACTCTTTTTTTGGTTCAACAAGAACAAATTAAACTCCACTTTTCCTGAGACTGATTTCGAATAGAGAAATTAAACCTGGTGCGTTTTCGCTATAACGTCATAGAGCGTTCAACAATCTGAATGTCAGATGAAACAAACGATCCGGCTGAAGACAAAACAAACACAGGAACATCAATCCTAAGTCAAATTTGCCTGTCTTTTGGACAACCCATAAAAATAAAACAATCTCCACACCAATTGGAGTAAGATGAACTTGGCACTTCTAAAGTACAAACTTTAGATCTGTTCGCAGTTCGTACAAAACAGAAAACAGAAAGAGCAGGTAAAGAGAGAGAGAGAGAAGAACAATGATGTCAGAAAATGTTCGCAAGAGAGAGAGATAGAGGGGAAGGGACTTACGGATTGGCTAAGAAGAGAAAGGACTTAATTGGAATTACCGATATTCTAATATCATTCACTCTCTCTCTCTCTCTCGCTGTCCTTCGGATTCTCTCTGCAAATCAGAGTGAAGCTTTGCTTTTGGCTATGCCAGGATCAAAATTTATGCAACTTTTTGGTTTACCTTTAAAAAAAAGGTTATTTGTATTCATACACTGTTTTTGAATTTTATTTAATTGTGCATTTAGATGCTTTTTGTCGTTTTTAAGCGAAGAGAGAAGGAAAGGATGTGGAGGGTGCGGCGGCGGCGGACCTGCTAGTCGAAGTGGGCCCACCGTGGCAAGAGCCGTTTCAAAGATCTGCAACCGGTAAACGGCAGCGACACTTAAAAATGGGAAGTGCAGCGAAGAGGGGATTTGACCCTCTTGCGACTGGGAGTATGATTGGTATCGCCTCATTTTAGTTTCACTGCATCTGTCTCTCGTAGTAGTTGTCTTTGAGACTACGGCACCCTCTTAAAAATGGGAAGAATTTATTATTTTTTTTTAAAAAAACCAAAATTTTGGAATTAGAGGTGATCATCTTGATGTTGCTGGTGTCTCCTTCGTCAGGTATTCAAGCATTCTTAAAAATTGATGTCTGTGATGCGACTCCCCCTCGAGAGGGTTAAGACGAGGGTTAGGGTGCTTTACAATTATTATATAAATTCTTATTATTTAATTATAATTTTTTCAATTTTTATATTAATTTTAAATATTTAAATTTTTATAAATAAATACTTTTTTTTTTACACTGAATAAATTTTGTTTAATTAACCCATGAATAAATTTTTAAATATTTTATCAAATAAATTTTATTGATAAAAATTATTTATTCTAAAAAAATAATCTTTTTATGATAAGTGATATTTAATATTATTCTTAACATACATATTTAATAACTCAATGACACTTTTTTTTAAAAAGCATTTATTTGAAAAAATAATTAAACACTCAATAAACTAAAAAATAATAATTTAAAATTAATTTTTGGTATATTTCTTTTTTTATTTGTGATTTTGGCATGTGCCTGTGGGCAAAACTTGTTCTCCCCGCGTTCCTTTCTTTCTTCTAACAACACGCGACGACAATAAAACCGTCAACGACAATCAATTCGCCGTGGTTATTTTTTGGTGACATTTTTTCTTTTTTTCCTTTTTTTTTTTTTTTTTTTTTTTTTTAGCAGCCGACATGCCGACCAGGTAAAAATTGAATTGAAGTGGCAGGAGAAACATGTGTAATTAATTGTAGATTTTTGTCGAGAGAGAAAAAAAAAAAAAGAGTGGGATTGTAATCCTAAACCTCTGTCCAAAGCGCTTTAAGAAACTTACAAAAATTACAATTGAAATTTCAATTGGAATCCACAAATAAGAATTATAATATTACAAAAACAACGGGCATACATTCTTGTGTAAAAATTGTAATTTCTATTTATAAAAATTTTGATTGAGTCACCTCACCACATTGCCAAATTACCGTATCAGCATCATCATCCATTTCATGGGGGAGAGAGCAAGGGGGGCCCGTGTTGGAGATGTTCATTTTGAGGGAAGAGGACAAAATTGGAAAATAAATCCGCCGGCCGGAGACAGGAAAATTAATGGAGATTTGGTCAAATGATACAGCTAAGACCACGAGTAGCCGTCATCGAATGACTGGAGGAGAAATGTCAACGCTCGTGGGACCCTTAGTTTTGATTAAAAATCATAATGATAATTAACGTTGACCCAATAATTCCGAAGCAAAAGCTTACTACGTGTACTACTACATTGCTGTTCAAAAGGGAGGACTTTGGAATTCCAGAACAACCCTTCATGGACCACACCGCGCGCGCGCGAGTGTTGCTTCCTTGGTGGGGCTGGGAATGCCATTTCGCAACAGCTCAGATGGGGGCCCCAACTACAGCAAAACGACCGACGTGGAACGTTAAACGAAAGGGCTTATCATCGTTTTTTTTAGCTCTATCTCATTATTGGCACGTTTTTTCTTTTATGATGTGGGATGGTCTTGAGAGTGACGAGCGACCCAACAGCAAAAATTCCAAAACAGCGATAGATTTTAGATTCCAAATATTCCAATTCTCCGAGCTCAGAAAACCCATTAAGATTTTACCAGCCTAATCATCGCCACCTTCGTGTGTTTACCAGCCTGAGGTTTGATTTATATATTAAAATTTCTATATAATATATATTCCACATTTTTTTAATAAAAATTATACCTATACACAGTAACAGTGAACTAACCCACGAACTAAATCATGTTAGAGTAAAATTTCTATGATCATTATTATGCTGTTGTAAGATTTGCCATTCGACCCATTTCCCTATTTTTATGCCGTAATCTATCCATTGTACCCTTGCAAATTCATTCTTTGGATTTAAAGAAGAAGAGCTTCATGCACACCACCCTCTGGTGTAGTTCATAACTCTGAATTACGACCATAATGGATTCCTTTGAGATATATATACTCATATACAATTTAAAAACTTAAAAAAAAAAAACCCTTTTTTCGATCCAATTCAGAATGAAAATTGCACTGACAAATAGGCAACACCAAAACGATAAGAACCCATCGCCAAGCAAAGAATTGGGTTTCGCAACTATGAACATCGTGTAATTTATTAGTGCATAATGACAACGCCACGTGCACGCATCATGTTTATTATTATTATTATTATTATTATTATTATTATTATTATTATTATAGAAATGAAAAATATAAATAAATGGATAATATTACTCAATAATAAACCAAACTTCAAAACCAAGAACTCCACTTTAACCCACAAAAAGACCACGGCGTGTTCTCTTTACCCAATGACAATCGCGCACTGGAGAGAACCGAGGCATTTCTCCCTCCCCACTTTTAATGCTGTCCCACCACGTTTTACGTGTGGTCACGGGAAAGCATCCTTGGTCGGTGACAAAAGTTGTTAGCAACTTCGCCGAATGTTTATTCAACTGAAATAGAATAAACAAAAAAAAAAAAAAAAAAAAAGAGATTTAAAGTTTAATTATTTTAATCAATTTAATTCATATTTGATCAAAATATAAATAAAATTTTGAGATTAAATTATAATTTTTTATATCTAAAATCAAAATCAATGCGATCATAAATTAAATTAGTTTTTTTTCTTTTTTATTTTTTTATCAATTTCAATTAATTTTCTTTAATTTACCCTTTTTTTTAATCCATTAGAGTATTGTTTAGTATTTTAAATTAAACCAAATGGGTAACTTGATCGATTCAAGATTGAGCTGATCTAGCCAATTGATCCTGTTTGATTTTAAAATCAATGCTCTCACCACATACAAACAGATGGTAGAAAGAAAAATAGAAATGAAATTATTTTAACGTCCCTCTTAAAAACGGTCTATTATCTCAAAATCCCATTGTCTTCAATGCATAATAAAGTTATGTGTACAGGGGAGCCGTGGTAGTAGCTAACACGCAACCTAAAGAACCAAGTCCGTCTTTGTGGTTTATCTGAGGGGAATGTATCTAAACTGTGACAAGTCAAAAAAGCAACATTTTGAACTTTTTTTTTTTTTTTTTTTTTTTTTACCGAAACATTGAAAAATATGAAGGGAGATATAGATTTTTTTTTTTTTTTCGTAGATTTTTTTTTTGGCAAAAATGCGTCCTTGTCATATAGATGAAGAAGTCTTTTTTTTTTTTTTTTTTTTTTTTTTTTTTTTTTTTTTTTTTTCTTTTTTTTTTTTTTTTTTTTTATTTTTGAGTTATTTTTTTTTTTTTTTTTTTTTTCTCAATCCTCATTTTTTTTTTTTTTTTTTTTTTTTTTGAGACTGAGATTTTTTTTTTTTTTTGATGCCCAAGTTTTTTAATTTTTTTTTTTTGTTGTCAAGGGACTTTTTTTTTTTTTTTTTTTTTTTTTTTTTGATCTTTTTTTCTTTTTTTTTGCTAGTTTTTTTTTTTTTTTTTTTTTTTTTTTTTTTGGAAGCGAAATTGGGGGCTACCCATGTGATGTGTTTTTGGTTTTTTTTTTTTTTTTATTTTTTTTTTTTTTTTTCTTTTTTTTTTTTTTTTTTTTTTCAATTATCACAAAAAGTGGGCTTTTTTTTTTTAGCATACAATTTTTTTTTTTTTTATATAATTGGCTTCAAAATGGGATTTTATTTTTTTATTTTTTTTTTTTTTTTTTTTTTTTTTTATCAGCTTTTTTTTTTTTTTTTTTCCAGGGTGGAGGGCTATTTTTTTTTTTCCTAAGGGTTTTTTTTTAGACATTTTTTTTTTTTTTTTTTTTTTTTTTTTTTTTTTTTTTTTTTTTTCGCGAAGAGTTTGTTTTTTTTTTTTTTTTTTTTTTTTTTTTGCATAAATTTTAAACCATTTTTTTATCAAAAGGACGATATGAATCCAACTTTTTTTTTTTTTTTTTCAAATTTTTTTTTTTTTTAGTTTTTTTTTTGTCTTTTTTAATTTTTTAGGGAAACCCCATTTGCCCTGCCGTTTTTTTTTTTTTTTTTTTTGCTTTTTTTTTTTTTCCATTTTTTTTTTTATTGACACCACCAAATCCTGAAAACCCCCTTTTTTTTTTTTTTTTTTTTTTTTTTTTTTTTTTTTTTTTTTTTTTTTTTTTTTTTTTTTTTTTTATTTTTTTTTTTTTTTTTTTTTTTTTTTTTGTTTTTTTTTTTTTCGTTTTTTTGATTTAGCATGTTTACCTCCTTGTCATAACAATAATAATTTTTAATTTTTTTTTTTTTTATTTTGGCTACGAAAAAAAGAAAATTTTTTTTTTTTTTGGACTTCATCGAGACCTACCAAAAAGGTTTTTGGTTTTTTTTTTTTTTTTCATACCTAAAATTTTTGTTTTTTTTTTTTTTTTTTTTTTTTTTTTTTTTTTTTTTTTTTTTTTTTTTTTTTTTTTTTTTTTTTTTTTTTTTTTTTTTTTTTTTTTTTTTTTTTTTTTTTTTTTTTTTTTTTTTTTTTTTTTTATATTTTAGTTTTTTTTGAGCTTTTTTTTTTGAACTTTTTTTTTTTTTTTAGAAGTATAGAGAATTTTTTAATTTTTTTTTTTTTTTTTTTTTTTTTTTTTTTTTTTTTTTTTTACATATATATATTTTTTTTTTTTTTTTATTTTTTTTTTTAAACTATTGCAGTTCAGATTTTTTTTTTTGTTTTTTTTTTTTTTTTTTTTTTTTTTTTAACAACAATAGATACAAGCCGCCCCGTATAAACCATACTATTTTTTTTTTTTTTTTTGTAGCAACTTTTTTTTTTTTTTGAACATTTTGACAGGGGAAAATTTTTTTTTTTTTTTTTTTGAATAATTTTTTTTTTTTTTTTTTTTTACACCAATTGATTTTTTTTTTAGGTATTTTTTTTTTTTTTTTTTTTTTTTTTTGAATTTTTTTTTTTTTGGATAGTTTTTTTGAACATTTTTTTTTTTTTTTTTTTTTTTTTTTTTTCAATTTTTTTTTTATTTTTTTTTTTTTTTTTCTATTTTCGCAAGCAAGGGGCTTTTTTTGGGCGACAAAGATTTTTTTTTTTTTTTATTTTTTCAAGTTTTTTTTGTGCATGCATTATTTTTTTTTTTTTCAGTTTTTTTTTTTTTTTTTTTTTTTTTTCAAACCGGACGTCTTATATGCAATTCAATTTTTTTTTTTTTCATATACGGCATTTTTTATTTTTAAGCATATTTTTTTTTTTTTTTTTTTTTTTTTTTTTTTTTTTTTTTTTTTTTTTTTTTATAAAGGAAAGTACAGTTGCATACGCATATATTGATGTAGACTTTTTTTTGGCTTGATTTTTTTTTTTTTTATAAATCAAAAAGAGACAACGAAATTTTTGAGCACATTAGTTTTTTTTTTTTAATTTTAAAGTCGATTTTTTTTTTTTTTTTTTTTTTTTTTTTTTGGCCCCAAAAGTCAGCAGAAGAGACGTAGCCCTTCTGCCTTTTTTTTTTTTTTTTTTTTTTTTTTCGGAAATAACGTTTTTTTTTTTTTTTTCTCAAAGCCCAAAATTTTTAGGCAAAGGTCGTTTTTTTTTTTTATTCTTTTTTTTTCTCTCACCCCCCCCCCCCCCAACCCTCTCCTTAGAAAATTTGTTTTAAGTTTTTTTTTTTTTTTTTTTTTTTTTTTTTTTTTTTTTTTTTTTTTATTTTATATTTTTTTATATATATTTTTTTTATATTAGACAAATTTATTTTTTTTTTTTTTTTTGAGTTAATTCAAATTTTTTAAAAGACAAGTTTTTTTTAAAATTTTTTTTTTTTTTTTTTTTTTTTTTTTTTTTTTTTTTTTTTTTTTTTTTTTTTTTTTTCATATTTTTATTCGCTGGAAGGCACATTTGATTTATAAGCTCATGTAAGCTTCGTTGCAAATTTTCATTTTTTTCATTTTTTTTAAAAATTTTTTTGTTAAGTGAAATTTACTTTTTTATTTTTTTTTTTTTAAAATTTTTTTAATTTTTTTTTTTTTAGTAGATTTTTTTTCATAATTCATTGATCATAAAAAATTTAATGTCATTTTTAAAAATTTTTTTTTTTTTTTTTTTTTTTTATTTTTTTTTTACAAAATACAAATTTTTTTTTTATACTTTTTTTTTTTTTTTTTTTGTTTTTTTTTTCTTTAAAATTTTAAAAGATGCTAAATTTGTGTCCAAAAAGGCTGCATAAAAGCAAATTGTTACCCATTTTTTTTTTTTTTTTTTTTTTTTTTTTTTTTTTTTTTTTTTTTTTTTTTTTTTTTTTTTTTGATTTTTTTTAGAAAGCCACTTGCCAAACATTGCATGAATTTAACAATTGTTAAAATATACTAGCCTATCTTACAAACACAAGTTCAAAAATATAAAGCCTCTCGAGAATATAAGAATTGTGATTTTCAGTCTATGAAATTTCCGACACCGGTCCGATGTTAAGGAAAGAATTAAAAAAAAAAAAAAGCCTTGAATTGCACTAGAATTTTTCAAGTGAAAGTTTATTACTTAGGTTTCGAGAAGTTCTTTGTTCTTTTCCCATTTTTGCTTCTAAATTCAAAAGACTGCTCTTGCTAAATTTGTTAAATTTGAGGTTCAGAGTGATTTTCTCCAATCATTTCTTTTGGAATGACCGCCAAATGCTTTTTTTTTTTTTTCCTGATCGATTGATTTTGATTTTGATTTTGATTGGAATTCAAACCACCGACAAAGATAGACCAGTCTGCGATTGTCAGTTCCAATTTGGGACAAACTTTAATATAGCAGACGCATCTCTTCCTACTAAGTGTTGAAGGCCCATCAATACCCAATTGAGCAAACGTGAAGAAAAGAGAGTTGCTCCAATCTCACGGTCTCGATCGCTTACTTCTTATTCATGGCAATTTTCCTATAAGCCGAATCATCTAGCCATTTAGGTGCGTATCAAAATTACCAAAAGGAGAGAAAAAGAAAAAGGAATCTTTTAGGTTGCATTTGGTTCCTTATTGGGAGTAATGCACGTTCATCTTTGATTTTTTTGTCAAACTAATTCTTTCCATTTTTCATACTTTATAGTATGTTAGTCATAATTTTTGTAATTGTATATTAAAATCGTCTGTTCATGTTTTTGATTCAATGTCATTTATAAGAAGAACTTACTATTTCAATAATGATATTATACTCGGCTGTAACATATCGAATTTAAAATATATTGATATATTAATTAATTAATTTTTATTTATTTGAGGAGAGAAATATTTTAAAAATTTAAATTAGAGTTAATAAAAAGAAAAATATTGTTAAATTATCACTAAATTCTCCTATTAACGGTTCCTATTAAGATAATTTGAATTGTAGAAATTCGTTTTTAAATAGGACATAGTGTTTTTAAATATAATTTAATAACCATCAAATATAAAAATTTAGATCAAAAATTTTGATTTGAACCGTCAACTTAATTTATAATAAAAATTTGTTAATTTTTTTAACATTAACAAAATTAAAGACTAAATTTTTATATATTTTTTAAATTTTGTGAATATAATTTCTTTACAAATATTATGATTAAATAAAGAATGACTCGTCACATAAATTTTATTGTGTAATTTTGAGAGTTCATGGTGTTCGATAGATGAAATTTTTGTGTTTTTTTTTTTTTTCGGAAGGGTGGCCTTCATTTTTATTTGAAGTTTAGGGTGGCTTTAGGGGTAAGCCAACTTTTCTTGGTACGCATATAGATATCTTTTTTTTTTTAATATAAAGTCGACACACAGTATTGTACAAAATTTATAAATTTCTTATTTGGTAGTCACTGACAGGAGTTCTTATAGTAGAGAAAAACAAAAAAAAAAAACTTCAATTAGATGCGAAAAAAGGGGAATAACTTGGTCAAAATTTGATAAGAGAAATTAGTGAAACTTTTAAAATTCAATTCCATAGCTAGGCTGGGCAAGAAAGTGACAATTGATTTATACGTGTAATAATGTGGGTGTGTGTGTGGGGGGGGGGGGGGGGTGACATTATAGGGAAGAGATTAAGAAATTATGCACATTTTGCTAGCACGAACGCAGACTGGGATTCGAGCTAAACATAGGCTTTAAATGCTAACAGAGAGTACTGCCTTTGCGTCTACTCAAATAGCAATCGTGAATGGATGTTAATCAATGCCTTCTTCTTCTTCCTCTCTCAGTATGTATTCCAACTGACATAGTAAACAAACTTTCGTGCCTTTGTGTCTCTTGGATTGATAAAGGTGATCATTATTTATTTATGCGTGTTTGAAGTTAAGGCATTAATAATCGAACTCCTTTTCATATGTCTAAATAACTATTTTAAATATCTAAGGTTTGATTCATTAATGATTATTATTTATTTATTTTTAATCGTAAAATGAATGGCTTGAGGCCAATAAATAGAATTATCGAAATTGGTATTTTATGGACCCTTGAACTCTTATACTATGATATTTATTTTCTTCTATCACATTTACAACAATTAAAGATTCCATAACTGCATCTTTTTTTAAGTCTGATCTTACTGCTAAAGATTATAAACATTCACTCTTTTTTTTTTTTTTTCTAATGTGGTAATCCTAAAACTTTTATTTTATCTATTATACCAAATTTTAATTTTTCTTGATATTTTGACTATACTTATTACAATAATATAAGTTTTATACCATCATTATTTAAAACTAAACAATCAATTTCACATGCACCCATTATACATTTTGTTAACCATTCCTCTATGTTTGTTAGTAATGTTGTTATTATGTTTATATCTAATTTTACATAGGACAGATCCTTAGGATAAGACATAAAGAAGACTGATTATTTAAGCTCATTTCCTTTTATCTCCCGTTAAGTTAATCTATTTATAATGTCATTATTACATTTTAAACATATTACTTTTATTTTGGTTATATTTCCTTTCAGTATTTAAATCATTTAATTACTAAAGGATTGCTTGGATTTATTAAATAAAAACAAATTGGTTATTTATCTTGTTAATTGGTTAAACATCATGCTTTACCATTTAATGATAATAATTTTGAATCATATGCTCTTTTTTATTTGATTTATTTTGATATTTAAGGTCTTTCTCCAATTCCCATTATAAGAAGTTCAAAATATTTTTTATTTTTGTTAATAAATTTTTTTGATATACTTGGATTTACTTGATGTCTAAAAAATTTAACTTGCAAGAAGTATATTTATAATTTGTTTTTTAATTTTCTAAAATAATCAAAATCCTTAATATAGACAATACCATGAAATATAAGGATACGTCATTTCTTTTTCTTTTATTTAAACATAACATAGTTTTTCATCATTTATATCCTGATACATTTCAACAAAATTAGAGGGTTGAGAGAAAAGACAAACATATCCTTCATACAATTAGACCTTTACCCATCTCTTTCTCTTATTCTAAGCATTTTTCACCTTTGTTTATACAATCAATTGTGTTTCCTTTGCCATTATAGGCCATTAAACTTCTGATGAACAACTTTTTAGTTATGCTTTTAAATAAAGTTTCCTTCAAGTTTTTGGTTTTACTTAGTTTACACTTCTTCAGCCATATGAATGTTCCAAATTAAATCCTTAAACTAGTTTATGTTTTTTTTTAGGATATGACATTAAATACAAGGGATATAAATGTTGGGATTTTGTTTTAAGCTTATCCAAATCTTTTGACATATCATATTTTGGGAATACAAAATATTCATATCCTTATCCTTCTTTTAAGTCTTGCCCTCCATTTCATTATTCATTAATCCTTCCATTGATTTGTTTTTTGATTCTATTGATTCACCAACTTTAGTTGAGTCTCTTACTATTATAAGTCTTAAATAATAACCATAACCTATCCTATATGGGGATTTGACTTTATTAGAAGATTTAAGTTCCTTTAATCATTATAATGCTCCTTTAGCTTAACCAACCTAGTTGTCATATCTTGTAAAAACTATTAAACTTCCTTCTTACTTAAAACCTTATGTTATTAATCTCTCTTATTTAAAACATAATTCTATTAACTCCATCATTTCTTCTTTTTATTAACTTCAAAGCTATAAAGGAATTAGTGGTAATCTTTTGTGGTAGCAAGTTATGAAAGAAGAATTGTAAGCCTCAAAGACAACCTAGCATGGTATTTAGTTTCACTGTTTCTAGGTAAGACCTTAGTAAGATATAAATGGGTTTATAAAATCAAGACAAAAGTAAATAACATAGTAGAACATTATAAAGCTGAATTTGTTGTTAAAGGATTTACTTAAAAGTATGGTATTGACTATGAGAAAACTTTGGTTTTTATAGCTTAACTCACTTTAATTTGCAATCTAATAGCTATTAATACTATTAAGAAATGACAATTATTTTAAATGAATATCAAGAATGCCTTTCTTAATAAAGACCTTTATGAAGAAGTATATATGGGTTCCTTATGGCCTTAAACAAGCCCTTCAAGTTTAGTTTGCCAAATTTAACTTTGTTATTCAATAGTTTGGCTTTGTTTCTAGTCCTTATGATAATGTCATATTTATTTGTTATACAGACATAGGTTATATGCTTTTATTACTTTATATGGATAATATGATTATTTTTTATGACGATTTTAATGGTATTATAGAATTGAAACAATACCTTAACTAACATTTTAAAATGAAGTCCTTTCTAATGATTTTGGTTATTATCTCTCTTAAACAAAATATGTTATTGATCTTTTATCTTATATAAATCTAAATGATAACAAAATTACTCTCACACTTATAAATAGTGATAACCTTACACCAACAGATGACAAATCCTAGATAATCTCACTTATCGACAACTTGTGGGGAATTTAATATATCTTATAATTACCCATTCAGATACAGTGTATGTCATTCATGTTATGAATCAATTCAATATAGCTCAACCTACCACTTATTATGTTATAGTACTTTGTATTTTATGATACATGAAAGACATTTTTTCTTATAACATCCATTTTTCCTTATCATCCTTTTTAGAACTTTGTGCATACTTTGATGCTAACTAGACCAGTGATCCTACTAATCAATGCTTTACCATTTAGTTTTGCGTCTTTCTTAGTAATTCAAAGAAAAAAAAAACAAATAGTTATAACTTATTCTAATACTAAAGTTGAATACCTAACACTTGCTAACATTACTTCTAAACTCCTATAATTACATTGACTATTATAAGATATAGGAATAAAATGATCATTTGTCATTATTATTTATTGTGATAATTGTATTACTATTTAAATTACATATAATGATCTATTTCATGAGCAAACTAAAATAATGAAAATGATTTTCATTTTATTCATTATTATCTTTTATAAGGGACTATCTTTTGTTTCAATTTCATATCATAATTAAACAACTAACATCTTCACCAAAATTTAGTTATCAACTCAATTTAATAAATTAGTTAACAATGTTAAAATAGGTACTATTTCACCATTTTAAGTTTAAATTTTAAAGAAGATGTTAGTTAAATATTACGTTGTCAAAATTAAAATTATATATTTTGTTAAATATTGTATTATTAAAATTAGTATTATATATTCTGTTAGATATTTATATTATTAAAATTAAAATTATATATTTTGTCAAATATTTATTAGGTGTTGAACTTAGAATCTACTAAAAAATTACTGGATTTGGGCTGGACTGAGACTGCCCACTATTGATTTTCAGTGGAGCTTTCAATTAATGGGAGCCCAACGATGAGCCCACCATCTATCTTTTCTAAGACTATTGGCGTTAGCGTTTTAGGTGTTGAAGGTGTGAAATTTGAGTTTTAATTAAATAAAATAAATAAATAAATAAATTTGGCATCGGCAACCTCGGCGGATGGTCGTTGACGATTGAAACTGGCTTGGATCAAGGGTGAAAAACGATCATGTGGATCGTGGGTCTGGTCTGCGTGACATTTGTTGCCGGGGCCGGCGCCTCATCGACTGAGAATCCCGAACTCGGTTCTGCTCGTGTCGTTTTTCAGGTTATCTTATCTCCTGTTCTGCTCACTGCTTCTCACTTCCTATACATTAACACCGAAGTAGTTTCAAATTCACTTATGTTTCAGACAAACCATGGAGACATTGAGTTTGGGTTCTTTCCCTCAGTGGCACCCAAAACCGCGGACCACATTTTCAAGCTGGTTCGGCTTGGTTGCTATAACACCAACCACTTCTTTCGGGTATGCTCACTGTTTGGACTCAATTTTATGAGTATATTTGTATTTATGTTAGTTTTTACTTGGTGGGGTTTGATAGATAGTGGTGCTTTGCTGTTGTTAAGAGAATAAAATTCAAGGACTTCACATAAGTTATGGGTTCACTATCTAGAAGTTTGAGGTTTTAGGTGAATATGAAATTTTAAAGTGCTATTTGAGATGGGATTAGAGTCTGGTTCACCATCTTGTCTGTTTTTTTCCATTCAGAGGATCAGTCATTTTCATATGTCTAGTTTAATCAATTCAGCCCACTAGGTGTGGGGATATTTGAAAGAAAAGGAGTATTGGTGTCTCTCAGGTTGATAAAGGGTTCGTTGCCCAAGTGGCAGATGTGGTGGGTGGGCGATCAGCTCCGATGAATGAAGAGCAAAGAAGGGAAGCTGAGAAGACTATTGTTGGTGAATTTAGTGATGTCAAGCATGTGAGAGGAATTCTCTCTATGGGGAGGTCAAGTCCTTTTTTATCTCAAACTCTTTATCAATCAACAATTTCATTGCATCGGTGTGTTCTAGTACTGGGAATGAATTACTAGTTCATTTGTTTCTTTTAAGCTTTCCATGGAGGAATTCTCATCATGAAATTGAATTGCTGTTAGAAATTTTTAGCGCTGGCAGAAGAATTTGATTCAAGTGGTTTTGATGGGCACTAGGAAATGTGGAAGCTCTGAAAAATCTGAATAGAGAGTAGTAGAAGCATGCACAACATACATTAAGAGAATATATAATAGGGAGGAAAATAAAGAGAATTATTTTGCCATATTCTTCACTGAGAGCTTTGTACTTGAGTGTTGAGTGATTAATAAACCTCCGACTTCTAGCTATGTCTATTGTACAAGTCATTCATAACTTTGTCCAGTTGCAGTTAATTTGACCTATTCGTGATGTATCTCATTTCACCCCATCAAACCAAGAGAATTTGCTTATTGTCTAGGCTTGATGTGTTAATCTTATGTCTATTTTGCTGCATTATAGATATGAGGATCCAAATAGTGCACAGTCCTCATTCTCAATACTTCTTGGTGATGCTCCCCATCTCAATGGCCAGGTTTGGTGATTTTACTTGTCTGAAGCTCATTTGCAGCTAATTTTTGGTTGAGAATTGGATGTCAAATGTGTTCTCTTCAGTATGCAATATTTGGTAGAGTTACTAAAGGGGACGAGACACTAACAAAGCTTGAGCAGCTCCCTACTCGTCGCGAGGGTATATTTGTAATGGTACATTTCTATCGGCTTGTCACTTCTACTATATTTAGCAAAATGAGGCAGAATGCTGGACATTCAACTTGATGTTAATATGAGCCATAATGCAAGATTTATTTGCAATTCTTGCAATACATGCAACGATGAAAGGTTTATGTGCTTAGATAATCAAATTATGGTATTGGTGATGAAATGTGAAGTGGTATATGAATTTTTTGGAAGATTGGATGGGTGGTTGGGTGCGGTTGCACTGTAGAGCAACATCTTTCCTTCTCTAGGCAATATATCTGGACGTCTAAACTGGATTTAATTGGGATCTCCATCCTTTCCCATAAAGCTTGTGTAAATAAGTGATCCACAAATCCAGTATGTGGATCTTATTCTGGGAGGTCTTTGATGGACACAGCAATGAGTTCTTTTACTCTCTCCCACCAATGCATTGACAAGGAGAGCATAACTCCATACAGGCACCTTTTAGTACAATATTGCATTATGACAAACCTGTAACTTGCATCTATCATCTCTGACATGGTTTCCTCCTCTACCAACTGAAATTTTTCATTTGTGAAACTTTAACTAATGCTTACATGCTTTGCATCATTAGTGATAACTCTTATTTAGTATTAACATTCATTGGGCCACTGCTTTAGCAAGATAAGCTAATTTTTCATACCCTCTCTCCCTGTTTTCACCCTTGGTTTCTCTTTCTTTTTTGCAGCCAACTGAGCGCATCACAATTCTGTCATCATATTATTATGGTTAGCATTTGCCCCACTATCATTCTGCTCTGTACATGATATTTCATCCTTTGCAATTTACTTTTTCATAATTATTGTTATGGGATGAAATTCATTTTACCGTCACAGCATGGCTTCATTTTGGAATATGGTTTAGAAAACAGCACTTTTAAGTTGCAAATTTTGTTTTCCTGATAATATTTTGACATAGTCAAGTTTTCTTTATAATCCCTTCGGAGCTGACTTGGCTACACAAGACTACAGCTGCTATCTACCTCTGGGCTTATCAGCTTTTCTTGCTGATATGTAATTAGACTACCAGTTAGGTTGCTAATCTTTCCTTGCAAATGTGTTAAGACTACCAATTAATTGAGTCAATGTATGAAATATGTCATACATAACTTCATGTGACACAAGATGTTAATTGTCAAAAGTGTTGCTCAAGCTTCACATGGATTGTTATGAATCTATATTTTCTTGATAAAAGTTCCCATTTTATTCATCTATTTCTCTTTAGTACGAACCTTTATGCAGTGCAAATATTAGACTCTCTCTCTCTCTCTCTCCATTTTCACTGAAGATTTTACTTGTTTATCTGTCAGAATCCAATATGCTTACAATGTTCATGTCTTTCTGTTTTTCAAATACACAACTACATAGACATGAGTGAGAGCAAGAGCCGGGGGTGGGGGAATGAAGGGAAGGGGAGAGGGAAGCCTGGGGTTACTAAGACTTCAACTGAGTTTTTAACCTAGTGATTGGGAATGTGACGTGGACAGTGTACCAATCATGTGTCTACATTCAAGCTTAGGGACTTGGACATCAATATGACATAATGATTCCAAAAGTGCTTCATCACTTAGTAAAAATCTAGTAAAAACTTTAGTATCCCTAGCATTATTTTATAGGGGTATGGAAACCAAGGCATATTCTTCCTTTGAACAAATACTTTTGTAGTTCACAAGTCACTTGAGCAGCTTTAAAAAAAAAACAAGTTCTTGGGTAATTGATCAAAGGGGTATTTTTATGAAATTTCTGTTTCGCAGAACCTCTCTCGGGCTTTCTTTTTTCCTTTTTACATGGTATAAGGCAGATATGCAATAAGCAGGAATATCCATCCTATTGTACCTAAAATTTGCTGCCAAATTGCTGTTATTACTAGTCATTTTCTGATTTATGCTCTATTTATCATCATTAGAGAAAGTAGCCTATGCATTTCTACTTGTGGGTGTGTCTGTAGCAACTAATAGGCCATCTTATAGTAGGTTGAATAGATATTTGCTTATAATTATTTTCTCAAATTAACACACTCGACTTCGATAAATTCAAAAGTTGTGACCAACTCATTGTAATTTTTGCTCTGGTGGCTGTTACTTTTAGATACTGAGATGGAGAAGTGTCTAGAGGAAAGGTCGATACTGAAAAGAAGACTCGTTGCATCTGCTGTGGAAATTGAAAGACAGGTAAATTCATACCCTAGTGAGTATAGACCAGCGTAAATCTGACTAGCTTGAGCTCAACAGTCTCATCCTGTTGCATTTTGCAGAGAATGAAATGCTTCCCCTAAGTTGATGGGAAAAGCTGGCGAAACAAGAAATTCCTATGATTTGTGTCAGTTGTCAAACTCTTTTGTATCCCATGTGTAATAGAAAAATTCTATACCAAACTCAAACCCATGTTTAGTGCGTGTATAAGAGAATGAATTGAGATAATCAAGAAGCTTGAATCCGTACGGAATCTTGTATCAGAAACTAATAAATGTCGCATTATTTACGGTGGTCTTGCCGACAGACCACTTTGTTCTATTGTCAATACTGAGTTGGCGCAACTTTTATGGTCTGAGAGTTTATCAATGCTGATGCTGAACTTATAACCTGTATCTTGACCGATTCAACACTGTCAAGATTTTGATTTCGGTACCATGTTATTTCATTAGAACTGTAATGATTTAATATAGTTTCACCCTTCCACGGCATCTCGTGAACAATTCCATGTAGACAGCCTTGATGAAAAATTGGCAAAAGAAAACTCGAGACATGATAGACAGGGAATGCATGTTACATAGGAAACCTCACTAGTTATAGTTCAGCTAAATCCAAAACACTTGGAAAAAGGAAGTCTTTACAAGTAATTAGTTGAAGTTAACGCGAATGATTCAACTTCGCCCGCCAGGGCCCTACAACGGTAAGGCATTAATAATCACATGGAAAATCAGGTGGTGTAAGCCGTTGGTTGGGGACAATGACTATGACCACCTTTCATTTTACTGATTCAGATGCCTGCGTTATCAATTTGCACCACATAATATCAACACAAGCTACACACAAGCCTTCAATTCTCAAATTCATACAGAAAACACAGCACGTGCTGACTGCATCTGGTAAAACCAAAATAAGTTTTCAAAATTTGAACAAACCTGATTTTCATGTCCCAATTGGAGTCTGCATTGGGCGAGATCACTCCCCTTTTGTCATTTCTTTTTGATGTTCAAATTCTTTGTTCTATCTGAAACCGTGTCTGGTTGTGACAAGTCCTTCAATGTGCCCCAAAGAAAAGAGGGGAAAAGAAACGGAAACAATATAATGGTCCACGTGAAACTGCTTTGAACTATCAGTGAATTGATGTCCATGTCGTTCTTAATTGTCATTCTTAATGTTGTCTATCATTCACATATGGAGGGAGATTGTATTTTACCCAAATTAAGGCATTGTGAAAGATTGAGGTTGGTGGGGTCATAGCCACTAGTAGAGTGGAGTAAATTTCCTTCAAAATTGTATTGAACCTTGTAAAATTTTTAAATGGTTGCTAATAATCAATCGATTAGATTTACTTAAGATTTTCCCTCGAGGCTGATTGCTTCAATTAAGATAAGGAAAGTTAATTTCATCTTTTAGTTAATTTAGCAGCAAATAACATCAAGTCATATTACTAGAAAATGAAATTGTATAACTACATTAAATCATGAAAAAAAAGGTTTTTATGTCAATAAAATTATTAAAAAAATACAAAATTTTTAACTTTTAACTTTTAACTTGTACTAATCTAAGAATTTTTATTTATTATTTTTAGATATGGGATGTAGTTACAAATTCCCGATTTGGCATGGCATGTACATAACGAAAAATTCATATGCTTTTCTTCTAACGGGGGTATTGTTTTTTCTAGAATGTATAGTAATTTTGTTACCCAGAAGAATGTATCCTAATTTTGGCTTAATTCTTCTTCTGATAATCACTCAACTCAATGTAAAAAGGACAAACCTCGGTTATATTTCATCTATTCAACAAGTTGAGGAATGTGTATAATTGTAAAATGATTGCTAATCATCAACCCATTAGATTTACTTCAGATTTCCCTGAAAATCCATCGTCACCAAGTTCATTGTTCTAAAAATAGGAGGACAAATAGGAAAGCTACATGCACATGGTCTATTAATATCTTACTGAATTTTACCTGGAATGCGTACGTGGGCTCCCACTCGATAAATCAGTGCTTCCATTGGGCTGCTTCCATTGCAGGACACATCCCTCCATATATGGCTTCACAAGTGTCTACGCCCCATTGAGGTCGAAGGGAACACACCCACATGGTAGAAAATAGCTCGAAAAGAATTTGCTTCTAGTCATTTTCAAATTATATAAATGGGCTCCCACCTTGTCGAGTAAAGTTCAGTTTTTATAGGGTTAGGTTGCAAAGAGTATTTTGTTTTTGTTTGTGAAACTCATTACTTTGACACGATGATTTGCGTTTGATTGAAATGAATAGATGAACTTCATATACGTTATGCGACTTGTGATATTATAACATGACCTTACAAGCAAAAGAAATTTAAATGGCTTGAAAAAATGGCTCATAAACCAAGTTAATATGTAGCACTGGTCCATCTTAATCTAGGTTTACAATTGGATTTTGAGGCACGTGAAGGAAAGCAAACAAACACAAATAAGAAGTCCAAAGGAAAGTTCAATTATAAAATTGAAATGTGCATGATGGAAAAGATTGAAACAAAATTATATTTCGTGAAGAAGGCACCCAAATAGTCAAAACCGTAGACATCTATTTTGTAAGTCTTAAATTCCAATCTTTAAGAACGAAGCATGAGGTTTGTAAAAACTGAGGAGAGCTACCATTTGTTATATATAACATATGACAGAATGAAACTCCCCGTAAATGGATAAGCTTTAGATCTGTTGTTAAGGTATGCATCGAAGAATTAATCCTATGTTTTAAACATGCCAATGTTTAGCCCCCAGTTTTAACAGATCAGTGTCAGTAACTTATCGTGTCAGTTACATCTAAAGCGAAAGAAGCAGATTTGTAAACGTGAAATAATTGGATGAGTGTTACTTTGATTTTTGTCCTTTGAAAGACTGACAAATCTTCTCAGAATTAATAGTCTAGATGCAACTCACATGCCAGCTAACATGGCTATGGAGGGAAGTTAAGCCACCAGAATGGAGCCATAAAAGAATTTTTCGGAATTTCATTATATGAATACGGTCGACTTAATATACTTTAGATGTAAGTTATATATTGCACTATTATGATCAAAAAAGACACATTTGTGGTTTAGAATTTTAGGATAAGATTAAAATAAATGAAGCTTATATCAATTCTTACGTTAAGGTTTTGCAGCCTATTAAAAATATTTAATTAATAATTATAATAGTGAATATGTCAATATGCGCGTAAAACTTGCCGACTTTTGAGAAATTTTATTAGCATGCATCTCCATCTCTGAAAAAAAAAAAAAAGAAATGTGACACATGGGGACATGTCACATGATTTCTAACATGAGAATTTAGTTGCAGTGCGTCTTGAATGCATGATACGGGCCTTTGTCGGGTCAATATGGGGAATTTGACTTTAAGTGACATACAATGCGAGGCAAACACGAGATAAGAAGTTCAAGTTGAGACACAGCCATGTGTTGCATTCCTCCATACAAACTCGTAGCCCTCGTGCCAGCCAAGGCCTTAATCGGAGGAGCACGTTTCTTTGTTTTATGTTTTTTTTTTTTTTTTTTATTTAAGATGTCTATCAAATTATGAATAATAAAATATGAGTAATTCTTTTATTCTCATAAATTTTATATTCTTGTTAGAACTCATGGCCTCTTAATTTTATGTTGCATTCTTTTATTCTCCATTTTAGGGTTCTCAGAGTTGGACAAAGGGGGGATATGACAATATGGAAGAAAAAATATATCCTTATTATATACTCACTGTACAATGAAACTCTTAATGGAAAAAAGAGAATAAAGGCATTTTACCTCCAATTCTTTTATTTGCACTGTTTATTTCTGTGTTTTCTTGTTTATTTGGTTAAGTTAATTGCTCCGTTTTATCAACTAATTTATATATTTAAAGCAACATGACACAAAACTCGTATGTTGGCTATCTTTATTAACTATGAAGCGGCGTTCCACAATTTCCTGCCGGCAGCAGGCTAGAATCCTTGTATGTTGGCCGTGTGGTATGGACAATTCACATAAAAGGGTATTTATCCCAAGAAAATATAGACTTATGGAGGCGGGATCTTTTATCGACAAAAAGAAAATGTTAAGATATGATAAACAGAGAAAAGTAAATTAACATAAAATGGAAAAAAAAAAGTGAGCAATTTTCAATAACACAGTGGAAATACACATATATACAAAGGTATCTAATTAAGCATATTATATCAACTTACCGGTCTAAGGAAAAGAAGTTAATATGGGATGGGAAAGTGAGAACTTTAGATGATATCAAATAAGATAAATTCAAATATAGATGAAAGTATGAAAAATAGATAAAAAAAATTTTTAATAAAAATTTATAAAATCTACTAGAATAACTAAATGATTAGTAAAATTTTGTTAATTATGAGATGAATTATATGTTATTTAGAACTAAAACTATTTATCTAATTAAGAAAATATGAAAAGATATTCTAAAATAAAAAAGAATCTCAAGTAATTCAATTATCTCTCTTAAATATCTAACTAAAAATTTTAATTATATTAAAACAAGTAAATAAATTATAAAATAATAATAACAATATAATTTATAATATATTAATATAATAATTTTTTTAACATGTCCTACATCATACCCTTCCACCTGAAAAAAATTCGCCCTCGAGTTGATAACGAAGAATTAACATCTTCTATACTATAAAAATAAATATTTCAAATAAAATAGTATTTTCAATATAAATCAATAATTTTTCTGATGAATCATAGTGTGAACAATTAATATCAAATTATCATTTTTTGAATACTATATTATAAGAAAATTAATATAATAAGATAAAAAAATAATAAAATCTTTAGACTTGTGCGTTATAAGATTGATTTTTGAGGTAATAGAATTCATAGATGATATTTGGTCTTCGCTCAATTTTTCATTAATATAGAAGGAATTGTCTATTTCAATCAATATGTAATTATCAACTAATATATATTCTTTTTAAACTACTAACTCTTAATATATGGATATGTTGTTGTAAGTAGACATATTATCCTACAATTTATCAGTTAGTAGAAAATAAGAATTAAATTTATTTTTACCTTTTTCTAAAATCTTGTCATCACCATAAAATTCTAACATTAATATATTTCTTATATCTATTCATGATTAAATTTAGGACTTATCACACTTTAATTAAAAATATTGAGTATAATTATAATATCTAATTGTACCATCTTAAATTTTATAATATGCAAAAGTCATTTTCTCCTCTTAATAAATATTATTGTATTAGAAATAGATTTCAATTTCTATTAATTAGTTGAAAAATTTTTTAACAAAAAAATTTTCATCAAAGAAAGAAATATTTTTAAAATCAAGAACTAAATACAAATATACTGATTATGAGAAATATCTCTAATATAATATTTGTTGCATTCATAATTATTTAAAATTATTTTAGATAAAGTCTTCCCTTTACTATTTTCATCGTCGAAGAAATTGCTTTGTATTTCATAAGATAACATCAATTGAGAACAAATTTGCTTTGATACCATTTAACATGGAACGAAAGGATACGAAAGGATGGGTACATCAAATGCCGTCCAACATGACAAATTCAAATTTTGATATCACTACTTAATATAAGATAAAAGTGAAAAAATAAATAAGTTAATATTTGATTAAACTTTTAACAAGAATTTCTAAAATCTATTCAAATAATTCCTAAAAAGAGAATAAAATAATTCATAAAATTTTATTAACTGTAATATGTCTTAACTCATACATTTATATAGTATTTATATTTAAAATTATTTATTTAATTAAAAATAAAAAAATTATAAAATAAATCAAAATCTCAAGTAATTCATTTATCTTTCCTAAATAATTTAATTAAAATTTTAATTATTTTAACATAAATAAATAAATAATAATG
Source organism: Ceriops zippeliana (assembly GCA_037897445.1). Taxonomy (NCBI): domain Eukaryota; kingdom Viridiplantae; phylum Streptophyta; class Magnoliopsida; order Malpighiales; family Rhizophoraceae; genus Ceriops; species Ceriops zippeliana. Next base: position 1,804,383 of record JBAPLH010000188.1, on the reverse strand, counting down.
TAATTTATAAAATTATAAAAAATAATTTTTATAACGTATCTTGTCTCACAAGTTGTGTCTTTAGTTTCAGGTGACATTTTTCACATGGTGATTTTATCTTGTAATTGGTAACTTTTTTCGTGAGGATGTGGATTTGATTCTACGAGAGCCATGGTGGATAGGTACTAGGAAAGGTTCAGGATCCACCGGTAGTGAAATCACAATCGATTCATAATTAGCAGCCAGCCATATTGAACAGGAAGAGATTTTGCATTGTCAACTTCCCCGAGCGGTTTAATCGAATTAAGTTAATGGCGACATGTGTGCCAGGTTTGCTAATCTAATTTCTCTCCTAGTTATTGTCGTTTGTTGGTGTCTGAGTGCGGCTGATCGATGTTAGTCCCATAGAACAGAAAAATCAAATAAAAACAAAAACTTTGAAGTGTGGAAAACTTGCTAGACCGGAAAAAAAGGAAGAAAAGAAAACTTGATGTGATAAATGGATATATACCTAAGGTTGACGTGCATGAAAGCACGTTTTGCATGAAAGACAACGGCGCACTATGAAGAATTTTCCCTGAAATGAGGTTAACTTGGCGATGTTATAAGTCTAAATTATTGGATGCGTGTCCTTTTCTCGTGTCCATGCTTAATCCATTTTTTGTTTTGGAACATCTTTTTGTCATATGGCTTCTGCCTAAGCATGCCCCAATTCCCTTGCCATGTGGCTCAATTTCCCACTGATCATTGCGTCTACCCACGATTCTCGCCGTGGACAGATCGGTTACATGTGCAGGTGGGATGACGATATCTTTTTGAACTGACATACCAGATTCAATTCCAAGTAGTTTGAACAGGGAGCAATATGCCCCTCGAGCGTGTTGCTTTTCGCGTTGGCGCACTGAGGCTCATTTTAGCAGAAAAAAAGGAAAAAAAAAAGTCAAAGGGATTTATGACTTACATTGAAACAGTCTAGACTTTTCAATATTGGAGTCGAATAAAAAAAAATCACTTAAACTTAATAATTATCAGGTGGTGAGTCTTCTCTATGAAAAGAAAAAAAGAAAAAAAAAAGGAACAGGTAATCTTCATCTCAATTTACAAGTGTAATGATTATTATACCTACAATGCTTAATTTTTCTTAAAAAAAAAAAGAATAAGAAGCAATATTCATTAATTTATTTCTTTTTTATTCTGTAACACAGTCTTGATCTCACCAAAAAAAAAAAAGACTTAAATCCAATATATATATATATATATATATATATATATATATATATATACATATACACACGTATGAAATTCTTTTATACCAGGAATCATGGAGAAAAAAAAAAAGTTATGGTTGGTCTTCACTGTAATCATGACCTGCAGTGCATTGATATTAGCTAGCATATGTACCAAATGATACGCACTACACTTAAACAGATCATTTTAATTTTATTTTTAAGTTTTTAATATGTTCAGGGAAAGACAGAAAATAATTTGTTTTATGCAAACTAACGTTGCTCTATAATGCACATCATAATCATCTGTTATTGTAATAATTATTTCTTAAATTTAATACAATAATTGCCAGTGCAGTCAATGGAAGCTCCAGTTAGTGAGGAATCGAGAATCAAAATCTGTGAAAGGCAGCTATTACGAGGCCACTGGTGCTAAGGAATGTCCTGACCCAAAAATTTACATGGAAGGCTTTTTTATCCGACTGGTCGGCAATGTCATGCACCCTCCACTGCAAGGCCTAGAGTAGCAGCAGCTAGTCCTAGTAATAGCTACCAAATTCCCATTTACTTCCAAGCAACGAGGATGCAAGACAAGGGCACTCCTGGTGGCTGTAATCGTTAATTTTGATTTTAGCATATTAAAGGAAGTGTTTTAGTATATAAGATATGAGATAATTACGGTCTCATTCATATATATATATTAATTTTTAGAGAAAATTTTATTTTTATAACTTAAATTTGTAAATTTTAAATTATGATTGGGTAATCTTATAAGTATAGTAAAATTTTAGCAGTCAATTTTACTATATGATAATTAAATTTGAAAATCAATTGCCCACTTCTAAAACTGGACTTTCCCACTTAAACTGGTTTCGTGATTTAGCTACGATATATAAATCCAATGATCTACAGTTTGCAATTTAAAATCATGATATAGAGAGAGAGAGCAATACTAAAATACAAGAGCTTCATAATTCAAATGGCAAGTAGTAAGAAGATAACATGGGCTTGCTTGCTGAGACCGACACAGAGAGGCCCCCCGTCGTTGGCTGAACATACGGCAGGTTTCTTTTTAACCCAGTTGAACTCAAACCCCAAATTGGAGGCGGTATGGCGTATATCCTTGTAACTTGATTCTCTCCCACACGGGATTTTTTCTTTTTTTTTTTATTCATTTAATCTTTCGTCATTCATATGAATTAAGATAACTCAATACTAAATATGAGAAGAAAATAAATAAAATCTAATTAAAAAAGAATTAATTGGGATCTGATCCTATAAAATAGAAAATTTAGTAGGAACATGAGCAAGACAAAAAGTCTCCTGTTGGCCTTGTCTTCTTGGTCCCATCACCATGCTCCCTCCCTCACTCTCTCCCTCCTTGTTTCTCATTATAAATAATTCTCTCACTCGCCAATCTCTGTGTCCCCGATCACTCGTCTTCCCAACACTTCCCCTCCTTTTTAACTGCGAGTAACCTCGTTAGCTCTCTTACTCGGCACCCATAACCATAACCCATAATTTTAACGTAACTCAGTTGTTGTTGTCGTTGTTTCTCTGACAAACCCCACTGCCCTTTTTGTCTTTAAAAAAAAGGCTACTGGCTTGCTTGCTTGTTTGATTCCCCTCTCCATAACTTTGGCAATTAATTTGTTGCCGACAATTCCCTAGATAGTTTCTTCTTAAAACAATGTCTAGCAGAAGATCTCGTTCGAGGCAGTCATCAGGTGTTTCAAGGATTACTGATGATCAGATCGACGACCTAGTGTCGAAGTTGCAGCAACTCATTCCTGAGCTTCGCAATAGAGGCTCCAACAAGGTCGCTCTCTCTCTCTCTCTCTCTCTCTCTCTCTCTGTGCATGGGGTTCTAAATTTGAGTGGTCTTCATTCACTTCTGCAGGGATAAGTGACATAAATTTCACAGCCCCATTTATTTGCCTCTGGTTGCATGTATCTAACAACTACCCAACTTGAAGTGTGGGACTCAGTTGTTCCCTAACTGAAACTTTCATGTTTTTTTTTTTTTTGTCTGATACGTAGCTAGAACTATCATGTTTTCCTCATAAATAGAGAATTAAAAGAGAGTTCACACTTCACACATAATGGAGTTTATATTGTATACTAATTAATTAGTTCTCATTGATTTATATTGTATGAACCAGATGTCGGCTTCCAATGTGTTACAAGAGACTTGCAACTATATCAGAAACTTGCACAGAGAAGCGAACGATCTTAGTAACCGATTATCCGAGCTTTTGGCAGATACTGATTCAAACAGCCCGCAAGCAGCCATCATTAGGAGTTTACTTATGTAGTATAAATGTTACCATTTCTCTCACCATCTATGATTTGGCATTATCCACTCTTGAATATGTCTAGGGTTTGGCCAATGGGCCAGGACAAAAGGTTGATTAATCAATTGGCATGGGCTTGCTCCATTATTGTTTAGTGATCCCTTTGAAGTTTTAGTCAATCCCCACCGTTATCACAATAAAAAAGTGACGTTCGATTTGCCTAAAATATCATATATGTTATACTATGCTAAATATTAGAGATGGAGCCTCTTTTGGTTGAAGGTTCTGATATTAATTGGCTTATTCTGCCATCAACGATTGTGAAGGTTCTGATTCCCTTAAGGTGCATTCGGTTAATCGTCCTATTCAGAGGCTACCCGCTACACTGCCCCCGTCGTTCCTTCTTTACCTCTTTAAATTTCTTGTGAAGTGAAAAAAAAAAAAATCACTCATGGTGGAACAAAATGTGGGCCCGAAATTGTCAATCTCGATGAAGACAGACGATATAAAACATGACATTGCCCCACAACTTAATTGGAATAATGTGCCTGCGCCTACCCGAATCAACCAAAGAACTATAATAAAGTTAATCATCGCGGATTTGTCGGGCCGTCGCGTTCGGCCTTTTGGAGCTCTACGGGGCCTTCAGGCAGCGTACTTGATGCAATGCATTCTCCGAAAAGAACGTGTGGCATGACGCATTAACATGCACGACAATGCATGCCCTACCGCTTGTATGGGACAAGAAAGTCAAATACATGTTTTGTAGATAAAAGTTATCTCAATTTTTAATCTTTTAATTCGTTATAATTAATAATAAAATTAAAAATGTATATCTGAATTTTACAATAAGGTAATGTAGATAGGTATTTGAAATTCGTTTCTATGTCAATGTAATTAACAAAACTCTCCCGCAGAAAGATTGCAATCTTGTCATTGCTGTAAAGTGGCCAAGAATATTGTGGAAATCTGATTTGGAGACCATGGGGGAATATATAATTAACAAATCGAAATTATCAGTAACATCCGTATCGCAAGAAAAGTACCAATGCCACTGTAAAAGCTGGCAGTGTCATGTGAGGGGCAGCTGTATATTTTGCGTTAGGACGAAGAAGAAGAACAAGAATCTTCTGAACTGGATATCAATATGTGCGGCCGCCGTCCAGCTGTAGAATACATTCATGAAATGAAGACGCGGACTGTAATTGGCCTAACTCCAGCAAGACTTTTCCATTACGAGAAGAAAAATTGGATGAATTCATGTCGTTTCTATACTCTGCTGTGCATTGTTTTTAATTTTTCAATTTCCTTGTCATTGATGCTAAACCGAATCAACCTGCTGACAGTTTGTTTCAAAATCTTCTTAGTTAAGACGTGCACGCATGCATTCATGCCATACACTTCGGTTCTTTTCTCCACATTTCAAATGGCTTATTGAGAAGATGTAACGTTGTCATCACTTATTCAATATTTAATAAGCGAGTTTAAAAATGAGCCTCCTTATCGTTACCATTTTGTTGAGGAGTAGAACCCAACTTAGTCACCTATGTTTTCGATTAATTTGCTCAAAGATTGCCAGATTCTTCCCACCAACAATCGATAGCCTGACTCAGCGAATCCTTTCTTTTGGCAAGGAAGATTTTCCGGAAGACCTAAATTGTAAACAAATATCTGAATAAGATCCAAATAAATAATCATAAATTGTAGACTTGAGCTTATATTTCGATTCCAAATATTAAAATATTAAATTAATAATTTTTTTATTTATATGCTACTTATTTGTTAAATTTATTAAAATCCAATTAATTGTTATACTCCTATAAAATTTAGAACTCAATTAATTTTGATATAATTATTAAAAATTTATATGAGCACTTAATCTTATTAAATTGAAAGAAGCTATATTATAATTAAAAAGAATACATAATAAAATAAACATCAAATTTTATTCATTAATTACACAATAAATAGGATCACCCAAGTCCTTATATACATACTTAAACATTAATAACATATATTCCTAATCTAACGCTAACAACAAATAACATTCAACTATTTAATTTTTATATATTTTAAGTAGTAAATAGGCATTAATGCTAATAAATGTTACTATTACAAAATCATACTTAAGCTATAAATAAAAAGTAAATAGCTAAAAGCATCCTTAAAACAAAACTAACTAATGTTGACTAGATATGAACTCCTGTAGAAAAGAATTGGTTCCCTTAGACACACCCTCTACTTTGTTTGTAATTCTATTATTAATATTTTTAAAAACAAACATAAGTTTTTAAAGTCTTCTAACCATACCATTGATCCAAGAGATTGTAATATTAGAGTCACTCTCCATAATCAAATAGGATATTTCCAACTTCAAACTCTATAACTCCAGTGTCCTCCAAATTACTAACAAGTCCATCTCATTAATGTTAGAAGTAATCATTGCCTTAGAAAATAGATATATTACTTTCCAATCATTGCCTCTCATCATCCTTTATACCTATTATCTCCAATAATCCTATTATGACTACATCTATATTAAATTTGATGATACTCTTAGGAGATGCCTCCCAAACAAGATTCAGCAGATGTAATACAACCATCTTCACCGATCTATAATTGTGCGAGGTGAACAAAAAATTATCTATAAAAAAAAAAATTACAATGAGGTTACTTGGTTTTTGCCCAATATCACATTTTAACGCAAATCAAATCGTATATCATGTTAATAAAAAAAGACTTATTTGTAAAAATCTTTTTATTTTATACCAACCATAACAACGAAACAATGGCATAAAATCTCATCATCCATATCTCCCTTAATCAACAATATTGATTTAATTTGCACTATATATCCTATAACTACTTTACTGGGGCAGGGCCACCTATAAAATACCTCACCATCTTAAGCATTTGCACTAAATTGGCCATATCAAATGATAATGAAGGAACAAATGACAAATAAATTGACAAATCATGCATTCCAAATTATTATGTATGTTGCTGACTATATGTTCAAGATTCTCCCTTATAGGAATTCATTTTATTAATAATTGTCATCTAAATAATTTGACCTTTGGGGGAGTCAATTGCTGCCACACTTGAGATGACATTAGATCAAAGTTCCCTTAAAATTGATCAAGCAATCACAAAATAATTGCATAATAAACACTTCATCGCTTTCATTCCTCTAAATCAACCTATCCTTGGCTAACCTTGAGAGTCTTTGGTTTACAGTAAGTGCATTAAAGCATCGTGTAGCTCTATCTCTTAATCAAATAGTCACCGATACTATGGGATATTTCATTACCACTTACCCTTTACCCATGTACCAAACACATTTACTAGGTTAGTTTTCTGTATAGAAAAGGTAAGAAGACAAGGAAATTGGTGCATAAGTTGGGCATCACCAATGTGAAGGGAGGTTTATTTTTCACTTTTTTACCATCTTCGATCACATATGTGAAGGGAGGTTTATTTTTCTCCACAAAAATTGTCTCCCATTATCATATTGAATATATCTTTTTCCATATCACTGACATCTTTAAACTTTTCACTGGCCACCCTTAAAGACCAAGTCTGCTGCTTGCCAACATCTATAAATTCCTCACTATTTAATTTCTATTTAAACCTTAATTTTTAATTTTTTTTAATAAATTTTGATTCACCTCACTATCTCTTTTTATTCCTAATTCAGTCATATAATTATTCACCACATATATTTAACTTAACAAAATCATCAACTTTTAATAAATTCTTAATTTTGAACTTTAACTTTATTGGCTTGAAAAAATCACATCATATTAATAACTTCATTACTTTATCTAGAATTTTGATTCTTCTTCTCCCTTGTCTACAATCTATAAATATAACAAATATTTCATTATCATCAACAAAATTATCGTAAGTTTCTTACCTCCTAGTTTTCCACCGCCGCGGAACAATGCATGGCAGCCGACAATAGAGCTTCGCCGACAGTAGAGGGTGAGTACCGGTTACGCGGTAGCTCCGGCAGGTTTTATATGCTTCTTTTATATCTGGATCAAACATGCGCTGTGATAATTGGCCAGGGGTAATTGGTGGCAATTGATGGCATCTCTGCCCTTTCTTGTTTATTGAATCGAAGAAGTTCTTATGTTATTTTCAAATTAAGCATTATTTCTTTTATGATTTTCAGATTGTGTAATGAACTTTAATAGTTGTTTTTGGTTCCAATTAGCTCTAATGCAAAGTTGGAGTTTATATAATTCTCATACTACTATTAAAATTAAATTTTGATGTCAATGTTAAAGTTTAATTGTTCGAATAGTATTATTTGATAATTATATAATCACTTATAATTTTGTTAGATGAAAAATATTATATCTGAAAAATACATATAATAACATAAATATTAAATCTTGTTTATCAGCTATATGATAAATGTGACACTTAAGTCTATATATATTAAACATTTATAATATTTATTCTTAAATTAAGATTAAAATTATAACAAATACAATTTAATTATTTAATTCTTATTTAAATATTAACTTTTAATCTGTGATGAATATAAATTAAATTTAATAATTATTTTCTTCTTCTTTTTAAAGCGAAATTTTAAATGCACACTCTCACCTAATATCCCTAAGAGTAAGCCATGGATGAGTAGTATAACGTCTCGGACCAAAATAAACCCGTCAACAACAGGAGGAACAGCTGCAAACAACGTTGCAAACAGAAGCTACTTGGATCCCCAGAGGAACACCATGTGTTTCAGATTCGCTAGATCGTGAGGCTAAGGTTGCCGTTGATTTGGGTAGTTCAGCAATGAGGAGTTTTTCCATGCTGAGTACGGCTTTCGATACTGTATTTTGTTATCGCTAGAAAGGGGTGCTAGGCTGCTGGTTTACAGTCTCCATTCAGAACGCTTTTGCATATGGGTATTATACATTGTCATCGTTGCTGGTTAGCCTCTTACATTGGTGTGGGTTTTATTGTGCAGCAAATTTGCTGCAAGAGCTTAAGAGGTGCTTCTATTCTTCTCTTGGGTGTGTGTTTGTCTCTAACAGTCAGTTTTAGTTTTAGTATCATTTACTGATAGTTCTTCTTCACCTTCGACGTTTCCTGCACGTCGCTCTGGTGGGTTGCTCTCTCATTATCGCAAAGAATGACCAATTCAATATTGCAAAACATATCTTAAAAATATAAAAATATGCATTTATTTTGCTAAAATTTTCTCTCTCTCTTTTTTTTCACATGAATTAAAAAAAATGAGATTTTTAACTTTTTATTCATAAAATAAAATAATATATATAGATACATATTTTAAAGACATTTTAGCTCATATTATATATTTAGTAATTTAATTAATTTTTATCAAAAAAATTAAAATTTAATTACAAACATTTTTACAAATTTAGAACTTCCCTAAAATTTATGCTTGGACTCAAACTTATCCTCGGAGTTTCAGATGTTTGTGTTTTTTGTTAGTCTGGTTTGAGTAAAGACCGGATGAGACACCCTTTGCCCCTCCGATTTCGCGTCGGCAATGGCCATCACATCACCATCCATCCCTTTGTGGAAGTAGAGGTCCCACGTTGGCGGTCCTGATTGATGAATTAATGATGTTTACCGCGTAGACACCCTTGCATTAGAGTAAAAAAAAAAAAACAAATAATTTATATTTTAAAGTATTAAACTTTCCACTTATTTCTATTTTTATGATTTAATTTTAATTTATTATAATTAAACCATTAAATCTTAATTTTATTATTATATTATTTTGTTAAATAAAAGTTTATGAATGAAAAAATAATTTTATTGTTGACAATTTTTAAATTTATTAATTATGTTGTTAAGTGTTTTGAATAAAAAAATTTAACTATATTTCTATTAATTTGTATAAAAATATATTTTTAGGAGATAAATTTTATAAATTAAAATAAAATTAAAGTTGATTTATTTAATTGTAATAAATTAAAATTAATTGATGAAAATTAAAGTAAGTATTAAATTATTATTATTATTATTATTGTATATAATTCAATAGTTAAACGCAAAATCCAAACACTGCATCACCTGTGCGTATAGGATCTGGAGCATCGTATCACCGAAGTTTGTTGTCAGACTCAAATGATCTGCGCCTGCCGCCACCCAAATTCGACCCGACCCGATTTCAACCTCTCTCTTTCTTGCCTAGATCTACAGTTGACTACAGTTACCGATATACCATCTCTACTTTTTCACAACTCAAATGAGAGAGCGGAAAGCTTGAGATCGTAGTCGCCGTCACATTATGGACTCGGCTTCTATTCGGGTTCCATACAGGAACCTGATGAAGGAGGTGGAGATGGAGATGGAGATGGTGGCCGCTGCGGGGGATCCGAATCGCGAAAGGATCGAGTCTCCGGATCCGAAGCGCGAGCGGATCGAGTCGTCGGATCCATCTTTGTCTCCTAATTCATCTTCGCCGACGCCAGGTACAGACTTCAGGACGCCTGCCAAGCACCACAGCCTCTTCATTCTTGTCCTCAGTTGTACGGTCGCCGCCGGCGTTCAATTTGGCTGGGCATTGCAGCTCTCGCTCCTTACTCCATACATACAGGCAAGTCGATATCGCTTTCCATATTATACTGATAGGCATGCGCAATCATTGTTCAGGTTTATTGAAGAAGCCTTTGGCATTGAATTTTGTGAATTGGATTCTAACACCTATTTCTGACGCGCACGAACCTAGCTGATTTTGCGTTGAATGGCGAGTTCTGGGCCGATCTAATGGACTTCTAACATTGATCATCTATTTTAATGTCGTTTCCTTCTTGATTTTGTGATTTATAGCTGAGTTATCGATATCATTTGAGCATCTAGAGTGTCCTTAGTTTCATGTATATCGGAATGGCAATAATAGATTCTTACCTTTCGTGTCTGAACCAGTGCTAAGACCCCGACTGAGGAATGAATGGAAAAGCAGTATGTCATATCAATGTCAAATTCTGAGAATATTTCATTTTTACTGGATCGGTAACTAAACTTGCTTGCATTCTCGCTGTGGAACATTAAAAAAATGGATATATAGCTGATTACAATTAAATTTGGGATTAAGTTTTTGTTGTTGTTGTTTGTAGTGTCTTGAGTTTAAGTTTTGCAGGAATTTTTAGAGTGCTAAACGTATTTCAACAAATTTCTATTATTGGAGTTGCAATTATTTTTCTTATTTTTAGTACTTTGTTATATATTGCTTAATAATGATATTCCTTTTGCTGCATTTTCTTCTAGTTAACTGTTCTCTTCACTTCATAATTTTACAGACTCTCGGCATTGGACATGCCTTTTCCTCGTTTATTTGGCTATGTGGACCCATTACAGGCCTTGTGGTAGGTGATGGAATAATCTTCCTTTCATTTTTGAAACTGTCAAGAATTCTAACACCTTGTTGGCATTTCTATTTTTTGGTTTAAGCATGATCTGGTTGACCTGACGAATTCTATTGCAAAGCTGGAATGAAATGCCTTAAATTGAATTTAATTTACTGGCCAGTTCAAGAGCAGTGCCATGCATTGATTCTTGTTTAGTTTCATTTGGTTATGACATGTTACCTAGCTAAGTCCTAACAAAGTTGGACCTTGGGAAGGATCTCCTTGGCCACCTTCTACCCTTTTCCATATTTGCATATCAGCTGCTCTAATGCGTTGAATCTACATTGTACTTGCAAGCATAAGCCTTGCATAATCATGATATGTCAATTTTGTCCTTAGTAATTATGTATCCAAAAACCAATTTGTTTGGGTAGTTGTACTTGACTTGTACAGTTGTACACCCAATATCTTGTGGGCATCCTACCTCTCTTGTGCTATTCATTGACAATACAAAAGTATATGGTAACTTTGATAGTTCTGTAACTTTGCCACAAGGGCACCTTTGATGCATGATAAGGGGATGGTAAATTTATATAACTTAGCTTGCTTAACTAGCCAGAGAAATAATACAAACATTGTGCTATTGTTGGAGTTTTCTTGCATTTTCTAGATGCTATTTAAAAAAACAATATTAGCCTGCCACTTTTTCAGCTGAGGTATTAATTCTTGTCATCCTAACAAATTGCTTGATGGTGGTAAATGAGGAGTTGTGAACAACAGTAACCTAATTCAGTTGAAATAGTGATTTATTTCACCTCTTTTATTTTCTTGTATTATTTTATGTTTGCCTTAGATATTAGCTTTTTGGCTGTTAGGTACAACCTTGTGTTGGTATTTGGAGTGATAAATGCACTTCTAAATATGGAAGAAGGCGACCTTTTATTCTTGCCGGATCTCTTATGATCTCAGCTGCCGTGAGTATTGTTGATCCTCACATTTATTTTGGTAGCTATTTCTGCATACTGGACTATGTATTGGCTGAACTAAGTTTTGTAAATTCAGGTGATGATAATAGGATTTTCTGCAGACATTGGATATTTATTTGGGGATACAAAGGAGCATTGCAGGTTTGTTGGGCTCTCCTGGTTCCTCTATTTCATTCATCAAATAAAGTTCAAGAATTACCCACTCATCTGTGGAAATGCAGGACATTTAAGGGCACTCGAACAAGAGCAGCCATTGTCTTTGTTATTGGTTTTTGGCTGCTTGATCTTGCTAACAATACAGTGCAGGTAATCTTTGTTATTATACCTTTTTTGGCATATCTTTCACTGCCATCTGAAAGCACTTCCATTAATTGCCATATTTATACCAAGCAAATAATAAGCCTCTTAATTTTTGTAGGGACCAGCCCGTGCCCTTCTAGCAGATTTGTCTGGTTAGTTTTTATTTATTCTTTTTCCTTCTTTCTACCAAGCTTCTAATACAACATGATTATCAGACTAAACATGATGAAATGCATTACCTTATGTTCTAGGTCCAGACCAACGGAATTCAGCAAATGCTGTATTTTGTTCATGGATGGCTGTAGGAAACATTTTTGGATTTTCTGCTGGTTCCAGTGGGAGGTGGAACAGGTGAAACATTTTGAGTATTCTTTGGTAATGAGAAAATTTTGATATGCATAGCGGGGGCAAGTGGTTACTTTTCCTCTTTATCACTTTTTGCATCATTACACTACCTAAAACTGAAGCATTAAGCTTTCCTTGACCTGAGCACCTCCTTGTCTCAATCAGTGCATATTTTCATTCGTTTCTTGTCCCATATTATGTTTCGTAGTTAGATATGATTTGATTAGTTTTACATAACATTTCTATTTGTGAACAGGTGGTTTCCTTTCTTGATGAGCAGAGCCTGCTGCGAAGCCTGTGTAAATCTTAAAGCTGCATTTTTGGTAGCTATGGTGAGCCACTTACTTGGCTTCAATGGTTTCACATGGTGTTATTGCAGTGAATTCCATCTGCAATAATGATCTTACTTTGCTTTTGGTTCTCTCCCCAGGGGGAGGGGGCTTGGAGTTGTTTTAAGGGACCTGTAAAGTAGGTGAATTATGTTGCAAACCCAGTATTATTTAGTGGGCAGGAAGTGGGCATAGGAAAACATACAAATCCAAAAATGAGTTGTGCCAGAGTTCTAGTGCACTGTGTATTGGATGCAATATCTAGTTGGGAGGTTGTAGAAAAGATTAGAAGAGCCAGTGGCATTGAGATGGCTTAGCAAGTTCTTGATGTACAAAGATCCTTGTCTGATGTTTTATTAAAGTGAGGTTCAGCACATAGCTGGTCTCTTGAAAGTTTTGTTACAATAGACTTGCCTACAACTGCAAAGGTGAAATAAATGCAGGTAAGAGTGAAAACATTGAAGTTGATGAAATTGTATGAAGTTGAAAACAAGATTCTGATGTCCTGGTGAACATGATGAGGGCCTAGAGGTCTTTTGAATTTATAATTTTCAGGAACAAGATATATGCTAATACTAGTGAGCCTACTACAGGAAGGAAGATATGTAAACAATGATAAGAAAAAACAGAGATATGTGTACCAGACACCATTGACATGAAAGGTGGATAAGATACCAAGGCATGTGTTGGCTCATTTCATGAATTTGAGCATCATTAGCATTATTATTAGAGTTTGCCAAAAGTATGGTTGTCCCATTAGCCAGATGTCTTCAGGTGATGAATAATCGTAATGTTCACTGTTTTATGTTCTTGCATATATAAATGGTGGCTGACAACTGGCTCCAGCAGTTTCACTTCTCACTTGCCTTCATCCTCATTTCAATAGTACTTGTGAAATCTGGGGCATGTTCATTCTGCAGACGTCACATCACTCTTCCTTGTGTGTGAACCCATGGATGTGTGTTTGCATATGTGCAGGGTTTCCTGACTTTGTGTACTCTAGTGACACTATATTTTGCGGATGAGGTTCCACTAAATATAAATCAGCCCCACTGTTTATCAGATTCTGCTCCACTGTTAAATGATTCACAACAAAATGGCATTGATCATTCAAAACCTAAGTTTGAAACACCAGCTTTTGGTAATTCCAATGGCAACAATTCTGATACCAGCTATGAACTGAATGTGAGTCATGCACATTCTAACTCTGTGGATGATAAGATGAAAAGTTTCAATGACGGCCCTGGGGCAGTGCTAGTCAATTTGTTGACCAGTTTGAGGCATTTGCCGCCCGGAATGCATTCAGTGCTCATCGTAATGGCTCTAACTTGGGTAAGCACTCTAGTTATTGTGTTTGATAGAACATAATGGTCCCTTGTGATTAGGCAAAACACCTGATCTGCCATAATTAATCTATATATATATATATATATATATATATATATATATATATATATATATGATATGCTAATGTTCTCTGATGTTTTCCAAACTTGCAGTTGTCCTGGTTCCCATTCTTTCTTTTTGATACAGATTGGATGGGGAGAGAAGTTTATCATGGAGATCCAAACGGGAGTTCCAATGAAGTAAGGTTGTATGACCAAGGTGTCAGAGAAGGTGCATTTGGTTTGCTATTGAATTCAGTAAGAACTCAAAGTTGAGCATTAGTAGTTGGACTTGTTCTCGATACTTGGCATTGTAGTCTATTTTATAGCATGGGCCAAAACCCAAATTGAGTGAAGGATAGGCCAAATTGGTTTGCAACTCAAAAGCATACAGTTACAATAGTGAAGAGCTTGTCCTTTGGAATAGAGATAGAAAAGACAGTGTGAGGTGATTTAAGGAGTTTAATTTTAAGATTTTGACTTGAAGAACTATGCCTCTTTTGAAGAGAAAACATAGGTAGAGTTGGATACTGAGAGCAGGACAAAGATGACTCATGCACAGTAGAGGAAATAGGGTCGTTATCCTGGTTTGATGATGGGAAAATGTTATAAAGACTGGGATGTGAAAATTAAAGTTAACTAGTATGTTTCAGGTACATAATAGGAGTGGTCGAGTTGGCTTGAGCCTCACCAAGAGTATTAGCTTGCTAGCAATTTTTGTTTCTGTCAACTAAGTTTCTGTTTCATTCAATTGTGGCTAGGTTGTGCTTGGCATTAGTTCATTCGTCATTGAACCTATGTGTCAGAGGATGGGGGCAAGACTTGTATGGGCAATGAGCAATCTGATTGTTTTTGCATGCATGGCAGCCACTGCTATCATTAGTTTGATATCAGTTGGTGAATATTCTGATGGAATTCAGCATGCAGTGGGAGGGAGTTCATCGATCAGAATAGCTTCCTTGATTGTTTTTGCTCTTCTTGGCTTTCCTCTTGCTGTACGTATCAGTTTAGCTGAAGTATGACTCTTATATTTTGAGATTTATTTCCTAAAAGCACACATTAACCAGTTGTTTATTGCAGATCACATACAGCGTTCCATTTTCTGTGACAGCAGAGCTGACTGCCGAATCAGGTGGCGGCCAAGGTTTGTATTGCATATAAGTTTGTCCGTGATTTTGTGGATTAAGGAATTAAGCATATTGATTTGGATTATTTGTGATTGCTGCACAGGATTGGCTATTGGAGTTCTGAATCTTGCAGTAGTTATTCCTCAGGTGGATGAGTTCTTCATAGACAGTTTTGTTTTCCATGTATCTGAATTTGACTCATATTTGAAGTGTCCACTTTTCCCTGTGCAACAATGATGATGGTGTGGGGATTTTGGAATAGTCGAGCAGCTTTGACTCAATATGCCTCATCTGAATGTTCTCATCAAGTTAATCTTGAACTAACAAAGTGAATTGCTTTACACATTCTCTTCACTTTCTGGAGACAGTTGCTTCTACATTTTCCTTCTCATTTCAGTCCAAGCTGATTTCATTACTTCCATCGTTGTGCAGATGATTGTATCCATTGGTTCAGGTCCTTGGGATGCTTTGTTTGGTGGAGGCAATATACCTGCGTTTGTCCTTGCTTCCATATCTGCCCTTGCCGGTGGTATTATTGCTACTCTCAAGCTGCCAAATCTTTCAAGCAGTTCCTTCAAGTCCTCTGGTTTCCATTTTGGGTAACCCCCGAAACATTCATTTTGGAATGACGTTGAATGGATGATTCTCAACAGCATGAACCTGCCCACTGATGGAATCAGTGCGTGTTACTCAAACGACTCAGATCTGCTCGTTAATCTACTTCCGGAGGGGGTTCTTCATGATGCGGACATTTAAATGTTACATTGGTAGAGTTATGCATACAAGTTCCAATTCATTCATTTTTTACCCCCTTTCTGGGCCTCTGTACTCCATGTAAATGCATGAATCATAAGTTGAATTGAAAAGCGTATACATGCATACACGCAACATGACTTGAGATTGGGATGAATTTAATTTTAACAGGTAAAAAAAAAAAACACTCGAGGGAATCAGTAGGCGAGGAGAAACAGAACGGATGCCACGTACTCACGATTGTTCAATAGGTGTTTGTTGTGTGGTGCGAGTCAAGATTACTTATTGCCAAATGGGTTTCAAGATTGTAAGCTTACTAACAGTAACAGCAAAACTAATGGCAATGCCAGAAAGACCCGTAGACTACAAACTCAGTCTTGAATAACAACTTCGTCGAAGGGGAGCTTTTTAACAAGGAACTTGAGAAGTCGCAAGAACAAATGAGAAAGAACGTATGGAAGACGGTAGCTAACATCTGAATGAAACGAATAACTGAGCTAACCGAAATGTTGGAGGTTTGATCTTCCTTTCGGAGTCTACTGCATTCGATTTGTCTTAAACTTTGTCTAAAATTGCATCTTTTGTGGATTCGAAAGTCGTTAGGTTTTGATTACGAGTGTACAGCAGCTTTGTCCTTTACTTATCTGTGGCCTATCCAGGAAGTTTCACGAAGAACGGGCGGTTCTGATTAATGGGTGTGACCTCTCCTTGAGTGTTGTCGAGGATCACCAACAGAAATCAAATGTTTTAAACATAACGGGTCCATTGGTCGACAGATCACAGAAATCAACCCACATTTGGTTGGCCCGGGAATTTGATGGGAAACAAAGAAAATTCCCCCCAGAAAAAAGTTTCTGACGTCAAGCAAAGAGAGCACATGGGATGAATATAAGTTGAAAACCCCCAGAACCATTGAGGCATGTGGATGAGAAGATCCAGCTCTTTTTTGTATCTAATTTTAGGATGGTTTCTTTTATTTCATCTTAAAGATTCTAGATTATATAATATATATATATATACACAGAATGACAAAAGAAGCAAGGCTACTGGCTAAGAGCATGGATCCACCCCCATTCCAATGTCGTCACCCCTTCAGCTTCCCACTAATAATGTCATGTGATGCTTTGAGAACAGCTTGTACATTTGTTAATTTGAAAACAGATTCCCCGCTATTGAGTAAGGCTTTACCCATTGATTTTCCTAGTTAAAAGATAAAAACTTTGCACCCTGAAAATTTGAGAAAAAAGGAGAGAAAAAAAAAATTAAACGTACACTTCCGCTTACAATTATAAGATACAAGAGATTTCCCAAGCAGGCACTACTTTTATTAAGTGACCACACCCTTGCCTTGAGTTCGTAGTCTGCATATCTTACAATACAGTATTTAACACTGCTTAAATCAGAAATCAATCTATAGTAATAATTAAAAAACAAAGAAAACTGACATAGGTAGCTGGGGTGCAGGGATGTTCTCTATCGGCACATCCATTGGCAGGTGAAATGCTCAGCAGCAGAAGAAAAGACCATATACATGAAGGACGCTTTTGCTTTCCCAATGTCGAATCACAACGTTCAATTTCTTACATCCCATCACTTGGAACACTCATCGGAAAATCTCCAAAACCCAATTACATCATCTACGAATTTTGTGGGTACTGTGTCCCTGTGGCTAATTTAGCCAGTTTATGGGCCCATGTGTTGGGTACTTAAAATTCTTCTCGCATGGGGTCCAATGTGTTTCTTTATTTTTATGTTATGTCACATGATAGTGGACAAGAAAAAAAAAAGAAGCAGTAGAAAACATGTTAGAAAAAGGAACAGTTCACCACTGTTTCCCAGGTCACCAATTGTACATTGTACAATTGTAATGTTTTACCATTGCTTTCACTTATTGATTTGGATTTTTCTTTTCAAGAGACTTCCAAGTAGGGAAGCTGAAGAGTGTAGAGTTATTACTCGACCCCCATCTGGTCCCTCGGGTAGTCAAAATTGTGGTTTTGCATGTTGCGGACACCATTTATATCTATCTAGACGATGAAACAACTCACTTTGAGCTACCCTGATGCCTCTATTTATTTCTTGTGAGTGTCGCTTGCTTGCAAAAAGTAGCTATGTTTCCTGTATAAGAATTAAAACTATTCAAGTCAATATCACCTGTTAATTCATAGAGCTATAACTATAAACGTGGTCGATGCTCTCCTTTTACAGGGTAACACGCAATAACAGTTAGTCCATTTTCACTCGTGGGCGAAGAAACAGTGTCAATTATTGACTTGAGTAGTTTCAATTCTTACTCACGACACATAGCCAAATGCCTGACACTACTTGGGAGCAGGTATCTTTTGTTTTTTTTTTGTTTTTTTTTTATTCCTTCCTTGATCTTTGATGCTGACTCATGGTTTATGCTTTTTGAATTACAAGTTAAAGGACCAGCCATGACGTGCTCGTTTGTGCTTAGAAGATTTCAGGGAAACAGTTCATTGATAAAATGCACAAGACTCTCTCAACTCTTTCAAAACAGTAGTCTGGTATGAGAACCCCCTTTTCGAATTTACGAGTTCAACCCTGCTTCTCATCCTCCTTGGCATGTGCATAAACGTAAAGACTGTCTCGTGGCTTAAGAAAGGCATAATGTGACAACTGACAAGCACAAGTGCAGGAAAAATGAGATAGAAATTTAGGGACCCTCTCTAAAAAGTTAAAAAGAGAGCAAACTTAGCAATTAGCGAAAGTGGTTCAATTGGGATAAGAAAAATTATCAATTAACATTTTCCCGCCAATATGTTAATGCTAAATTCATGTGATGAATATGATCAATTCAGAGATGGAATAGGGAAAACCTCTCCTTACTTGGTACTAAATATATATATATAAAAAGTAAGATTCTTAAAATATAATTTTCATGTTTGGAAAAATCTTAGACTGAGGTTTTGACCTATACGAGATATTGAGCAAACTTTAGGTGCATTCAGAAGTCGATTTAGGTAACTAGAAGTCGTGTTTTAGTTAACAGGAATATGAATTTTCTGATGGGTTGGCACATAGGCTTAACAAATGGACACGACCCCCTTTGACCCCACTATCTTTTCTTCTTCTTCGCCCTTTTTCTGCTTCCTTGGTTCTTTCGTAGTCAACATTCAAATCATGAGATACTTTTATTTATGCATAAAAGTTTAGATTATTGAAGATCTAAACATTTTTAAATGTATGCTCAAAAAATATTTTTTTCTCTCTCTCTCTTTTGAAAATGGTGGGCAATAGTTGGAGAATTTTCGAAATAAATATAGTTAAACGAAAGTTATGAATGAAATGCTGTGTACTTTTCTTGATGTTATCCTTCACAGAGAAACCTTTAAACATTTAACAATGGTGTCAATTGGCAAAAGAAATGACTCTTGGCAAAAGAGATAATAACTATTGAATCGAAAGATTATGTTGAAGAGGCATAATCTAGTGAAGGGGTGTGACTTAAGTATATGACTAGTCCCAAAAAAGAAAATAAATAAATATATCACCGATATATATGATTGTTCAAAGATGTATCTCGAATAGATTTATCCCCTTTTTTTTTTTCATTGGTACTCTTTTTACATGACACAAAGGAACTAAAAGATATAATTACTTCTACAAGTGATATAATGAAGTACTTAATATTTTTTATTGGTGTCTCCACAAATTTCCGTTCCTGCATTTTAAAATCGTTTTAAGATCTTTCTTAAACATAAATGCATTTAAAAATTTTGTATAGTCTTAATTTTGTCATCTTAAGAGTACCTAGGGGTTTAACCTTGTGGAGACACAGTCGAATAACACTTCGTGGCATCTTGGAGACCGTCCATTGATTCTTGCACACCAATTATAGTATTTGATGGTGACAGAGTAAAAACCACAAGAAAAGTGGCACCTGCAGCAGGCCTTAAAATTATACGTAGTTTCAATTACTCTTAGTTTCTCTGTATCTTCTAACAAATGCATGAATGTATATATTATATACATTCAATTCATACGTGGGTCTGGGTCTGCACAAGTGGTCAGTGTATGGAAGTGCGGAAAGAACAGGACGCGGGGGCCACTTGGGGGTGTTTTGTTTTTTGTGGGATGGGGGGTTGTCGTGGCCGGACATGACGAGAAAAGGACAGTGGACCATAACTCAACAGTAGTAGTAAAGTTGTTTTCAGTATCCGAGTCTCCTGTTAAGTTCTAAAAACTGGAGCTAATTAAGAGAAGGAGAAAGATTCGTAGACATAGAAAGGAGTTCGAGACTAATGTGATGTTGTGCACCTCATGCATGAAAAAGGCCTTTTCTTTGAATTTTAAAACTTTCTGCTCAAAATACGTATTATACAGTAAACACAATAATATCTGTAATTTGCAATTAAAAAGGCAAACTAGGAGTTGACGTGAATCTCGCGTATAAAAAAAGTTTTTTAAAAAAATTTATTTATTTTTAAAATTTTCTATTAAAAAACACCCATTGTGCAGTGACTTGCATATTATGTTATATTCATCATGCATTTTATTATTTTTATTACACGTTTTTTTTAAAAAAAAAATTTCAAAAGATAAATAATATTTTAAGACCCTGATCCTCACCTCCAACCCTCAACCGTCCATTTGTTTCTCAATGGACCGGGAAACATAGACAGAAGGACCAAAAAAAAAAAGCAAAGAAAGAAAAGGACCAGCGCATGCAGGGTTATAACCGCAAGGTAAGTTTTTGCTTGCATACACACAAGGAGCCATTACATAGAGAGAGAGGGAGAGAGATAGAGAGAGTAGCTCCCAAAAATGATAGATTGGGATAATAGATGGGAAAAAACTTCGATCTTAATGCATGATACTTGTTGGTGGTTTAGGTAGCAAGTTCTGCCCGCCCTCCTTGGACCCATTCCCTAGATTCCTGCACCCCTCTCTCTCTCTCTCTCTCTCTCTCTCTCTCTCTCTCTCTCTCTCTCTCTCTCTCTCTGTGAAATGCAAGCCCCTTTGGGCCTCCATAAGAAGCAGCTAGTTCATTTCTCTTTTCTCTCAAGTTACCTGTTTCTTCACACAACTAGAAACATAACAAAAAATGTCACACCCATAAACACTGTTAGTTTCTCCATGTGGAAGATCCCAACTTTTTCACCTTCCTGGAAGTAGAAAAACGCAAAAGAGTTAGACAGCCTCCTCAACCTGAAGAGGTTAGTCTATAGTTTTACAATTACCCTTGGCTTGGACCAATTTTAAGAACGAACTCATTTGCGTGGACCAAGATTTTTAACAGATGACTGACTTGGCTGACATCACCTTGACATCAAATGTTACCCCAATGAATGAATAGGGTGCAACACAACAAAATTTGGTCTAGTTTACTTCAATGGATGAAAGGGCGAGGGAGGGTTATTTTTCTTATGATTTGAGGTCAGTTAGTTACTCTATTAGTCTATTATGATTTGAAGTCAAGGTTCGAGTTGTGGAGCATTGTTTTTCACTTCAAGGAGATACAAAAGAAGCATTTGATTCTCGAATTTCGAAGTAACCCACTTCATTTTTGAATTGGGGTACGTAAGTTCATTTCTTTTAGCGCTAAAGACTCAGACAAAGGGAAAAGAAAAGAAACAGAGAGGATGCCCTTAAACAACTTTGAGGAAAAAGAGAATTACCAACTGAAGCTCATTTCCTTAAGTTAGCAGTAAAAAAGAAACAGGAAAGAAAGAAAAAATGCCTCTTTATATAAAAGGAGCTGAAGTATAGAATCATCGCTCATCTCTCACTCTCTATCTTTCTCTCCATCCATTTCTCTTCTTTTTCTCTGAAACTATATACTATAAAAATAGAATTAAACTCTTCCTAGGAACTATAAGGTATATAAGCTATCCTTAGAACCAAATTTTGCACATCTTACAATTGAAGGATTCCTCATATTCTTTGAGTTTTGGCAGAAGGTCCTTTTTTCTGCTCTGAAATCTGATTTATTGATAGTAGTCTACAGATAGTCGGCATCTTTATCGTTCTCTCTACCAATCTACCTTGGAACATGATAGCCAGCTTATCATCACAGCTTGTCAAATCAGTGGCATAAAACCTTATGTCATGATAAGCAATGGGATGGCCTTCTTCCCAGCAAATTTCGTGGTTCAAACCCCTCATGAAGATGATCATCAACCCTCCACTTCTCTCAATCAAATCCTACCTCACCAAGACTTTCATGGTATTCATATAACCTCCTACTGAGATTAATGCTACAAGATTGTGTTCTGCCTGTAAATTTCAATTCTTTTTGCTGTTGTTTTTGGGTGCAGGAGTAGCATCATTTCTTGAGAAGAGAACAACTTCGTTTTCCGGGATCGACGTGTGCCATGAAGAACCCAATGGAGAGGATGAGCTGTCTGATGATGGCTCACAGGCAGGAGAAAAGAAGAGGAGGCTTAACATGGAACAAGTGAAGACACTTGAGAAGAACTTTGAGTTGGGAAACAAGCTTGAACCAGAGAGAAAAATGCAGCTGGCTAGGGCTCTTGGTCTGCAGCCAAGACAGATTGCTATATGGTTCCAAAACAGGAGGGCTAGATGGAAGACCAAGCAGTTGGAGAAAGACTATGATCTTCTCAAGAGACAGTATGAAGCTATCAAAGCTGACAATGATGCCCTCCAAGCTCAGAACCATAAGCTACATGCAGAGGTTAGTTTCAAATTCTTTTCAAGTTCAATCAATAAGAATTTGGAACTCTTCCAGCAGTTAGTGATGTCTCTCACATTTTTCTGTATTCTTTAGCATTTTCTTGAGTTTTTCTAAATGGATGTTCCGTATAGCCTGTTGGTTTCTGGAAGAAGACTTAAATAATGCATTGAATCATCATAATTGCGCATAACTAGTCTGGAGATATCATGATCAGTTCTTTATAGTCTATGATTTTTAACCTTTATTCTGCAATGCTTTTATGAATTTCCTTTTTCCTATCATTAGTGCAGCTTTTTGATAGTTTGATCGATCCTACCCAATAAATTTAACAAAAAATGAACAGATGTACTTTTTGAATGATTGATTGATCATGGATTTGAAGCATGAAAGGTAATCATGAACCTGAAAGATAGATTCCCCTTTAGTTTTCTAGGCTACCTTATATTTGTTGGAGATGATACTTTTCATTTTCTCTCTATCACAGCTTGCTTTTATTTTCATTTGTATCTTCCTAAATTTTGCAGATGGAGATCTTGTAGTTTTCTGTATACAAATGTCTTTATCTTGATTGGGTGATTCATGGATGCAGATATTGGCACTGAAAAGCAGAGAACCAACCGAATCAATCAACCTAAATAAAGAAACTGAAGGTTCCTGCAGCAATAGAAGTGAAAACAGTTCTGATGTCAAGCTGGATATCTCAAGGACACCAGCTATTGACAGCCCCCGGTCTAATCCTCCAACAAGTAGACCTCTTTTTCCAACCTCATCTATGAGGCAACCTAATGGAGTAGCAGTGGCACAACATTTTCAGCATAGCTACTCTAGGCCTGATATCCAATGCCAGCCGAAGAATGTTGACCAAATGATCAAACAAGAAAGCCTTAGCAACATGTTTTGTGGCATTGATGATCAATCTGGATTTTGGCCCTGGCTTGAGCAGCAACATTTCAACTGAAAAGAAAGAAAGAAAGAAAGAATGAACCCAAGCAGTCTTATCAGGTGGTTTATGTACCCATTATGCGGCAATCTCCCTTAAAATTGTGATCAAGAGGCCAATTTCCTTGTTTTGTGAGTCCAGAGTTCTCCATATGTTGTGGCACTTGCTTAGGCTTTTGTATAAATTAGGATGTATCAAGTTGAATTTTCTAGCGAGGGGGAATGGTGGTTGGGGTTCTTTTTCGAGGAATAAAGATTTTTGTGTCTTAATTTGAGTTGGATACCCTGCACATGTTTCCCTTGACTAAAGAGAGATGCTTGCTAGGCTGGATGATTGAACCATATATATATATATATATATATATGTATATGTATATGTATATGGGCCCTGAAATACAAAGCCTTGGAATCATGTCTTTGGTGTCCTACTAAAAAGAAGAAAGCTTAATATCAAAATGTCTTCTAACTAAAGGGAAAAAAAATTATCCTTCTCAATTTCTTTTTTAGTCCTGGTCATGGCTTGTTTGCCAATTTCATCGTCTCGGTACCCTATAGCAACCCAATGCTGAACAAGATCTACTTTAAATTAATAAACCAAAGAATGTTCTAATGCACAAAAATTTTTACGTTTGTAAAATTTTAAAAAAATAATTAAATGTACACAACTCTACTCTTATTATCACAAAGAAATTGCTTGCACGTGAAGTTAATAAATTATGTATACTATACACTTTGGAAAGAGAGTGTAGAAAGAGAGGAGAAGGGGAGAAGAGTATCAAAAGCCCACGTCCCGAGAGAGAAGAGGCCAAACAGAAGGAAATTAGTGGAAAACAAGAAGAGTTGGAAATGGTCGTTCTCATGAAGGGGACATTAGCAAACTTGTGCTGACAGAGAAAGGACTGGCATCAAAGCGCCCCCAAGTAACGTAAAATGAGAATGTGACCGCTCTTTTGGCCTTCAGCATAGTCTACATATAGAGAGAGTCACATATTTCAAACCCCTTTTTTGGGAGGTCTTTGATTAATGAAGCATCCATGTGACCCACTGACCACTGCTACCCACTCCCTAGGATCCACAACAGACCTCTCTTTTCTTCCCTTGTAGCTAACTACTTTCATCCATCTCTCACAAAACCTCTTTCTTTGTCTTTCACTGTCACCCCCATTTCCAAGCAACACTGCTTCTTCAATTTTTGGTTGTGACTTGCAAGACACAGAAATAACTTTTTTTTTCTTTTTTAAAGTCAATTGCATCATGTCGGGAAGATATGAGAGATCCACAGAAATCCCGTCGTTTGCTTCATAAACTTGCATTTTTTAAGGGATGCAAACAATATGAACATGTATTCTTCTTTCTTGGGTCCAAAACATATCTTAAGGTATATTTGTTGTGAATGATTAAAATTACACAACTTTTACGTTTTTATCAATATTCTTTTCCTAAAAGGTATATATATTAGCATTACTACATTTTGTGGTTACATTATCATCAACACAGCTCGCACACACAGTTGAATAGCAAAACTAAACTATGACATGCATAGTTTCTATTTTAATCAACAAGTTTTAGGACCTATTACCATATGGGTTATCTAGTCTGCTATTCCAAGTATCTAATGAAAGCCTTCCAATATCATAGGTTACAGAAAAAAAAAAAAAAGGCAGTTCTATGCAAGGACTTGTGACACTTTTCTAGCTAAATTAGCTCATTCCAACAACAGTTCCACTATAGAAATACAAATAGCCATTGATTATTATGCACTACAAGACTTAACAACTATAACTAACTATTATAATTATGCATTGGCAGCCCTAGTCCAACTGGATTTATTTATCAAGTCTTCTAACATTTTTCTTTCAACAATCCAGTTACTCTATGATGACCCAAGCCTTCCAATATCATAGGTTACAGAAAAAAGGCAGTTCTATGCGAGGACTTGTGACACTTTTCTGGCTAAATTAGCTCATTCCAACAACAGTTCCACTATAGAAATACAAATAGCCATTGATTATTATGCACTACAAGACTTAACAACTATAACTAACTATTATATTATGCATTGGCAGCCCTACTCCAACTGGATTTATTTATCAAGTCTTCTAACATTTTTCTTTCAACAATCCAGTTACTAATCACCCAAGCCTTCCAATATCATAGGTTACAGAAAAAAGGCAGTTCTATGCGAGGACTTGTGACACTTTTCTAGCTAAATTAGCTCATTCCAACAACAGTTCCACTATAGAAATACAAATAGTCATTGATTATTATGCACTAAAGACTTAACAACTATAACTAACTATTATATTATGCATTTGCAGCCCTAGTCCAACTGGATTTATTTATCAAGTCTTCTAACATTTTTCTTTCAACAATCCAGTTACTCTATGATGACCCAAGCCTTCCAATATCATAGGTTACAGAAAAAAGGCAGTTCTATGCGAGGTCTTGTGACACTTTTCTGGCTAAATTAGCTCATTCCAACAACAGTTCCACTATAGAAATACAAATAGCCATTGATTATTATGCACTATAAGACTTAACTACTATAACTAACTATTATAATTATGCATTTGCAGCCCTAGTCCAACTGGATTTATTTATCAAGTCTTCTAACATTTTTCTTTCAACAATCCAGTTACTCTATGATGACCCACTATGAAGTGGGCATCCATATGGGGGTTACTATGGTTCGTCAGGTAGTAGATCACCCCGCACCCAAGTTGTCTCATTGTGTTCCTTATCTTCCGTGCAATATTTGTCTTTGTGCCCGCCAGACGAGTAGCCAATAACACTGTTCGTGTTATCCTTTCCAAATCCAGCTTCAAGTTCTCTCACCTAGACTCTTCCCTAATTCATATTGCACATAATTAATTAATATGCAAGACTGGGGTTTGAACTTTAGATGTGAAATTAAGAGGCAAAGAAGCTCTGTCACCAGCCTACATTCCTAGTGGTTGGTCAAGTGTAACTTTGATTCTGTCAAAAAAACGTAGTTATCTATATTGAAATAATTAGAAGATTCACAAAAAAATTAGTTACTTAATAGTCTAATTTTCAAAAGTGAATCTTGTTGGACTTTTCTAGAATTTCTCTTTCGATTGTCGGACTTTTCTAGAATTTCTCTTTATGAAATTCTTATTTCATATATTGCAGGATCTTTCTTTATGCGAATACTAGCAATAAAACTGTAATTGAAATCAACATACCGTTGTCCATTATGCTGATGTCCCGCAGTGGAGATGGGAAGCCTCTTCTGTTTTGTTCCTGAACGCTTCTCTCTTTTCTCCTACTCTTTCCCCTTTCTTTTCTTTACGTTTTCTCTCTCTGATGGTTGAGCTCTCGGAAAGGTCTGTAATAGCATATATATATATATATATACACATCTTCCTTTCCTGTAACCGTTACCTTAAATAGGAAGATCCTCTCTTTTTGTAATAATTATCTTAAATGAGAAGATACTCCTTTTCCTGTAACGGTTATTTTTAATAGGGGAAGATATATATACACATATTCCTTTCCTGTAACGTTTATTCTTAATAGGGAGAGTGGAGGGATTTTAAACCCGATGACCCAAATTACCGTTATGCCTAACCGACCATCATATTAGGCCTTTTATTTTGAGTCATACTTTAAATGACATGGACCACTCATGTTAATTAATTTAACAATCTCCCACTTGGTCCATGTCATGACTTGATGAAACAACAATAACAATTAAGTGCACACAATTCTTAAAGATCATCAAATCACAACACTTAATTGAATTAAGATGATTGGATCATGGCGCTCACACATCTTATAGCAATATGATTCCTTCCATGTATCACATAATCATCATAATTCATAATACTTTACTGAGGAACATTGAAACTTTAAACTGTCATTCTCATATATGCTATTAATTATCTCACAAACCATAATTGTATACATCTAAACAAAGATAACAGAGCACAAGCAAAACCATAACTTTAATTGACTTCACGAGTGTCACAATGATATGAGCATCTAAATATTGGCTTTTAAGTGTACGAAGACCTGTCCATAATGCCCATCCGATCAACATGTCCAGTAAATGTTTTCGGTGGCAAACCTTTAGTTAACGGGTCCGCTATCATCAACTCAGTGCCAATATGCTCAATGGACACTCTTTGACTTTGCACTTCTTCTTTAACAGATAGGTATTTCAAATTCATATGTTTCGTACCTTTAGAATACCTATCATTCTTAGAGAAGAAGACTGCTGCGGAATTGTCACAAAAAATTCTTAACGGCTTTTCTATACTGTCGACCAAACCAAGCCTTAAGATAAAATTCTGCAACCATAATGCATGAACAGTAGCCTCAAAGCATGCTACAAATTCAGCCTCCATAGTGGAAGTAGCAATGACAGACTGCTTCCCGCTTTTCCAGGAAACTGCTCCTCTAGCCAGGAGAAACATGTAACCAAATGTAGATTTCCTCGAGTCTACACATCCAGCATAATCTGAATCCGAGAAGCCTACTACTTCAAGATGACTTGATCTTTTATAAGTAAGCATGTAATCTTTGGTGCCTTGTACGTACCTAAGTACTTTCTTTCCGGCTTTCCAATGATCTATTCCAGGATTACTTTGATATCGGCCTAACATTCCAACTGCGAAACTGATGTCTGGCCGAGTACATGTTTGCGCATACATCAGACTTCCAACCAGTGATGCATAGGGAACTGATTCCATCACTTTCTGTTCCAAATCATTCTTTGGACATTGTAATTCACTGAACTTGTCCCCTTTCTGAATTGGAACTATTCCTGTTGAGCAATTTTCCATTCTAAATCTCTCTAATACTTTATTGATATAGCCTTTCTAAGACAATCCTAACAATCCTTGTGATCTATCACGGAATATTTCTATTCCTATCACATAGGATGCCTCATTCATATCTTTCATTTCAAAAGTTTCAGAGAGAAATTTCTTCACATTATGTAACAAACCTATGTCATTAGCGGCCAAAAGAATGTCATCGACATATAGGACTAATATAATGAACTTGCTCCCATTGACCTTCATATAGATACACCGATCAACGGTATTTTTTACAAAACCGTATGACGTAATGGTATTATTGAACTTAATATACCATTGTCGGGAGGCTTGTTTCAGTCCATATATCGATTTCTTTAATTTACACACCAAATTTTCTTGCCCCGTAGTGATGAAACCTTCAGGTTGGTCCATATACACTTCCTCTTCTAAGTCACCATTCAGAAAGGCGGTCTTTACATCCATTTGGTAGAGCTCTAGATCATTATGAGCCACCAATGCCATAATAATTCTTAAAGAGTCTTTCTTAGAAACTGGAGAGAAAGTCTCCTTATAGTCAACACCATCCCTTTGAGTGAAACCTTTGGCTACAAGTCTGGCCTTATACCTTTCGATGTTACCGTTCGAGTTTCGCTTGGTCTTGAAGACCCACTTACAGCCAACTCGTTTTGATCCTTCAGGTAACTCTATTAGCTCTCAGACTTGGTTTACATCCATCGATTTCATCTCTTCTTTCATGGCATTGAACCACCTTTCAGAATCATTACATTCCATGGCTTGTTTAAATGAGACTGGATCTTTATCAATGCTCAATTCCGATTCATGCTCAAGTGAGTAAACCACATAATCATTTGAAACTGCTGGCCTTTTCTGTCTTGTAGACCTCCGTAATGTCATTTCTTGTGGTATCACTTGTTCATTTGTAAATTGAATATTGTCACTTGGTTCATCTCTTATGTGTTCACTTTGCGTGTTTCGAGTATCAATTTGTTGTCCTTGCATGTCATGTGACTGTGATGCAACATAAGGAATAACAATTTGAGTAGAAACACTGGGTGTGGGAATACCGACATGAGTAGGAGTACTCACTGTGGACCATTCATTTTGTGATTCTTTAATATCCACCTTTCGTGATTCCCCACTCCCACTGAATTGACCATTTTCAATGAACCGAGCATTACCAGACTCAACTATTCTAGTACTATGGTTAGGGCAGTAAAACCTATACCCTTTGGACTTTTCAGGATAGCCAATGAAGTAACCACTAATGGTTCTTGCATCAAGCTTTCCTTCATGTGGATTGTATATCCTTACTTCTGCTGGACAACCCCAAACGTGAAGATGTCTCAAACTAGGTTTCCTTCCTGTCCATAACTCGTAAGGAGTTTTAGGGACAGCCTTACTAGGAACTCTATTCAGCAGATATGCAGCAGTTCTTAATGCATGCATCCACAAGGATAAGGGTACAGTACTGTAATTCAACATGCTCCTAACCATATCCATAAGTGTGCGATTCCGCCTTTCCGCTACACCATTCTGTTGTGGTGTATCAGGCATTGTATACTGTGCACATATGCCTCGACTCTCAAGAAGTTTTGCAAATGGACCAGGACATTGTCCACTTTCATTGAATTTTCCATAATATTCACCACCCCTATCTGACTTAATCATTTTACTTTTCTATCTAACTGCCTTTCAACTTCATTAATAAACACCTCTAGGATGTTTACTGACTGAGACTTTTCATGCAGTAGATACAAGTAACAATATCGTGAGTAGTCATCTATAAAGGTGATGAAATATTTCTCACCACCCCATGTTGGGATATCAAACGGGCCACAAACATCAGTGTGTATCAATTCTAAAGGCTCATTGCTTCTTATGGCTGGGTTCTTTGATGTATGTTTTGTTTGTTTCCCTTCTATACAATCAAAACATACATCCCAATCAGTAAAATCCAATTGAGGCAGGACATCACCTTTCATCAACCTCAATATCCTTTCTTTGGATATATGACCCAATCTTTGATGCCATAAGAAAGCAGAACTTTCATCATGCATATTACGTTTGTTACCTATACCATGCTCAACAAGAAATATGGAATCAGCATACATAGCATCAAGATTCAAACGGTACAAATCATCAATCAAAGTACCAGATCCATAATAGTACGAATGTCTATACAATGAAAATGCACCATTTCCAATCTTGAGGTTAAATCCTTCTTTATCCAACTTTGCAACAGAAACTAAATTTCTAGCACATTCAGGAACATAGAGACACTTTTCTAGATCCAGATGACACTTGGTGTCCAAGATCAATCTGTACGTCCCAATCCCTTCTATTCGTGCCTTCATTCTGTTTCCCATATAGAGGAACTTCTCAGTTCCTGTTATGGGCTGGATTGAAAGGAATCCCTGCATAATATGTGATACATGAATAGTAACTCCAGAATCTAACCACCAAGTATTATTGGGCACTTCAATTATGTTTGATTCAAAACATACTGATATACAGTACGTACCTTTCTTTTCGAACCAAGCCTTTCTTTTTGGGCAATCATTTTTGAAGTGACCCATCTTTTTTGCAGAAGAAGCATTTCTGATCCTTCTGGATCTGACCTCCAGTGACTTTCATAGAGGCTTTGTCCTTCTTCTTACCTTTCTTATGTGGTTTAGACCTGCTACCACTAGCATCCTTATGAACGATGAGATGAATGGAGTGATCCTTCATCTTCTTTAATCTCCCTTCCTCCTGAACTAACATGGCCTTAATTTCTTGAAAGTTCCATTTCTCTTTAATAGTGTTATAATTCACTTGGAACTGGCCAAATTCAGGAGGCAGTGAGTTTATGATGAATTGAACCAGAAATGATTCACTCACATCCATGTCCATTGTTTTCAACCTTGCTGCTAGATTAGCCATACTGGTCACATGATCATGAATGGGCTGTGACCAATCAAATTTCTTGGTCGTCAGCTCACTCATTAGGGTTCCTACGATGGATTTATCAGTTATATCTGACTGAGAGTATTCCTTAATTCTCATCAGAAATTCCCTCGCATTTTCCGTCTTAGGCATCAATGGCTTGACGTTTTCAGCTATCGTCATTCGCATCAAATTCAAACTCAGCCTATTGGACCGTACCCAAGCCTCATAAAAAGACTTATCAGATTCTGTACTAGTCCCTGTAATGACTACAGGCTTTTCATCCGAAATGACTGCTAAGTCCAGGCCCAATACACCCAAATGAAACTGAATATGCTCAGACCATTCAACATAGTTCAGCCCATTGAATTTGACCATCGAATTGCCTAAGGCGAATACATTGGTGGAAGCTGCAAATATAATCCAAATTTATACGTTAATGCTTTGAGTAAACTCTAATGGATTCAGATACATTACAAACTTTAATTATGTATTTAAGTTCACCTTTGGGTGATCCTCAAATACATAACTCTAATCAATAATGATACTGATTTAAATAAACTTTAATAGATCAATTAATCATACTAAAATTAACATGAATGTCATCTTTGGATATACAATCACGTTTACTTAGTATATTAATTAATCCCTTTTAGTGTCATTAATTATAAGCAATGATCCATCTTTGGATGATCTCCTAACTTTACAATTAATAACCATAATTGTTCATTTCAAAACATTTTATTAGCATCCAAAATGAACAATTAAAATTCACAGTCAGCTGTTCAAATCCATTCAAAGCCAGGCCACTTTGGTGACTAACAAGCTTTTAATATTTGACTCATTAACGTGAATTTAATAATCTTCAATTACGAAGATTAAATTATCTTTTATGTGAGAGATTTTTTTTTTTTATGGTATTCATTCGGACCCGAGCACCACCATACTGCAGGTGGGACCCGCGTACCAGGCAACCAAAATATTTGTTTTGTCCCGCGTTGTAATTATTGATTACACGCAAAGGAAAAACAAAATACAGCCTAATAAAATAAAATACTACCCGAGCACCACCATACTGCAGGTGGGACCCGCGTACCAGGCAACCAAAATATTTGTTTTGTCCCACGTTGTAATTATTGATTACACGCAAAGGAAAAACAAAATACAACCTAATAAAATAAAATACTACCCGAGCACCACCATACTGCAGGTGGGACCTGCGTACCAGGCAACCAAAATATTTGTTTTGTCCCGCGTTGTAATTATTGATTACACGCAAAGGAAAAACAAAATACAGCCTAATAAAATAAAATACTATACGGCACAAAGAGATAAAGAAAACCAAATTGCAATATTCGCAGACCCGCTCTGATACCAATTGTTGGACTTTTCTAGAATTTTTCTTTCGATTGTCGGACTTTTCTAGAATTTCTCTTTATGAAATTCTTATTTCATATATTGTAGGATCTTTCTTTATGCGAATACTAGCAATAAAACTGTAATTGAAATCAACATACCGTTGTCCATTATGCTGATGTCCCGCAGTGGAGATGGGAAGCCTCTTCTGTTTCGTTCCTGAATGCTTCTCTCTTTTCTCCTACTCTTTCCCCTTTCTTTTCTTTACGTTTTCTCTCTCTAATGGTTGAGCTCTCGGAAAGGTCTGTAATAGCATATATATATATATATATATACACATCTTCCTTTCCTGTAACCGTTACCTTAAATAGGAAGATCCTCTCTTTCTGTAATAATTATCTTAAATGAGAAGATACTCCTTTTCCTGTAACGGTTATTCTTAATAGGGGAAGATATATATACACATATTCCTTTGCTGTAACGTTTATTCTTAATAGGAAGAGTGGAGGGATTTTAAGCCCGATGACCCAAATTACCGTTATATCTAACCGACCATCATATTAGGCCTTTTATTTTGAGTCATGCTTTAAATGACATGGACCACTCATGTTAATTAATTTAACAAATCTAGTTAGATCAACAAAAGCAAAAACACGCTCAATGAAATATATTGCCATTGTTTTCTCTTGACTAGCTCCAAACCTTGGAAAAAAATATCACTAAGATATTGATTTATGCGAATTATTTCAACTAGGCCATGGTTTAGCGATGGCAAATGCAAAGATGGTCACAGAACCTTTTGGTACCTTTTGTTCATGTTGACGACAACTATAATGACACAAATAACTCGATCCCTTGGCCAAATTAACCAGTTCTCGCTCTGTAGCAAGCATGTGAAACATTTGAATATATATATTTCATACCGTGACACCCCAGTTAATCAAATACCAAGTGTGCAAATTGGCTGTTATGTAAATGTTTTCTTTATGGCATCATGTGATAAAAGTCAAGATCAAATCTTTGGCAAAAAGGCTCGAAACTTTTGCATATAATGACAGATTATATGCCAACATACAGTTATTGTTTAAGTTTAAATTATTTGCAGCGGCTAAATTAAAGCAATAATTGAAGAGAGCTGGTTAAAGGGCCACTTTGCACAGTGAATCTGACTCATTAGGCAAGCACTTATCGGAGTAGAAATTGGATTTTATCAAATCATTAGGGAACTCCCTGCAAGTGTGCCATCATTGTTGCCCAGACATTAAGGCAACATGTGACAAACAATAATGCAATGTACTATAAACGGGATGTCGAATTACCCATCCATATATTGATGCATTAATTGTTGCAAACTTGATATTGTAATGAACCATGTTGCAGCTTAATAAAGTGACACAATATTGTAGTGGGCAACATGTATACAAATGAATAAAGACTTTGAGTTTCACTTGAAGCAGCTTTGTGACATGGTTACATAGGTCTAGTGGTTACACATTTGTAGTTATATTGAATGCACGATCTCAATAATTGAATGTACATCACCACGAGTTAATCTGAGTTACTTCACATTTCCGTGTAACAATTTCCCATTTGAAATACTAGTAGATTGAGACGTTGTCCTGTTGCTTTTTTAAGACGGAGAAAAGAGGAACACTTTCCAATCAACACTCGAGCTTTATTCGGACCATTAGGAAATTACGTCAATGATCTGAATTGCCCACAATCTGAAATTACGTCAATATTCGGATCATTCAAATGGCATCGCAAAAAGCAGCTACATTATCTCTCTCACATGTTTGTGTTGAGTCAGATTGTTTGGTAGTAGTGTTCGGGCCATCCGTTCTCATCAAAACGTGTGGTCACCTTCAATAATTTCTTGTCTTTTTAATTTGAAAATAAAATAAAATGTATTGCATTTACAATAAAATGCATTGCACATTTCAAAATTTAGGACACCTTTTTAGCTACGTTATCCCCATAGTCGCGTCTTTTGAAGTTAATTTAATGTAAAGTGGCTGAAACTTACGCGAAACACTGATGCTTTTGAATGGATTATCATGTATCCAACAAAAAGACTCTGATTTTCTTTTCTTTTTTCATAGGTAAAATTGTGAAATATTAACTAGCAGAATAATGTTATATGTCATTGATAGTGACAACGAGAAAGTGTCACCACATATGTTGTACATTACATCAAATAATCAGATTGCATGATTTAGTGATAGAGTTGATGAGTTTGTAGTTAATCATAGTTCAAATCTTAATGTCAAACAAAAAAAAAAAAAAAAAAAACAAA
The DNA here is from genome assembly GCA_037897445.1 of Ceriops zippeliana. Taxonomy (NCBI): domain Eukaryota; kingdom Viridiplantae; phylum Streptophyta; class Magnoliopsida; order Malpighiales; family Rhizophoraceae; genus Ceriops; species Ceriops zippeliana. The sequence goes on along the minus strand of JBAPLH010000188.1, from coordinate 1,769,340 downwards.
GGAATAATTGGATTAGCGGAGAGCAACCAAAGCACACTTAGAATTTGGAAGAAAAATCCCATTTGAGGTTGGGCCAAAAAGAGATTTGGGTTTGATTGTATGTTCCACGGCCATCTCGATTGGTCCACTTCCCAAATCTACAGCCCTAGTCCATTCCTCACTCAACGAAAACAAAACAATCCAAAAATTACCTTAGCAAATTTTATAAATATAAATAGATATAAAATAATTTTATATTATATAAATAATATTTTATACTATATATATATAATACTTAAAAGACGTAAAACAGTCGTTATATTATAAATTTAGTGTATATCATACAAAATATTATTAATATGATCTTCAATAATTTATATGTAATATTAAATTACTTTTTACTTATGTGTATTATGCAGTCACTTCAAAAAACTCTTTAAAAAAATCCTTAAATATGACACGTGGATGTCAGCTAACCATCTATTGCAATATCCATAAAAATAAAATAAAATAAAATTCTTTTCCACTTAACACCACACATTTCCCCTCTCTCTCTCTCTCTCCCCCCCGCCCTTTTACACGGATAATCCTCCCCATGGCCTCCACTCCTATTATTTCTTCCGCCGCCGCCGCCACCTCTTCCCTCTGCCAGCAATCTCCCTGCCTCTTTCTGAGTTTCCCGTCACTCACCTTCAACCACAAAAGTTACAGACCAGTTACTAAGCTCCGGGTCTCCTCCCCAACCAACGAGCCCGTCACCACAGCCAAGACCCCCTCATCAAAGAAACCCACCGAAGAAGTCATCTTTTTCGACGGCGGATCCCACTACGGCGACCTGGTGACCAACCTGCTTCTGGGTTTCACACTTCTCTGGCTACCTCTGACGCTCGCCGCCGTTTCAAGAGCCTTTTATCTCCGGTACAGGTTCACGAACCTGCGGGTGACGGTAATATCGGGACTGACGGGTCAAGACAGGAGTGATTTCTCTTACAAGGTGATCAAAGACGTTCAGGTTGTGCCACGTTTCATAGGTGAGTGGGGTGACGTTATCATTACTCTTAAGGATGGTACTAAGGTGGATCTTAGGAGTGTGCCCAAGTTTAGAGAGATTGCTGAATATTGTCTCTCTATGACTCAGAAGCCTGTGGATCTGAAGAAAAGTGGACCTAAAGGATTTTAATTGTTTGTGGCAAAATCATAATTTTTTTCATTTGTTTTTTTTTTTTTTTTGAATGTTGCAATGACATGCACATAAATTAAAGGTAGCTTGTTAAATAATTTTGAATTCCATTACTCAACCATTAAAAAAGTGACATCTAAGTTTGCATATACTCTGGGATTTAAATTACTGTAGTTCCACTAAATTATAGGCATTGTTGCTATTCACCATAATACTACTGTGTATGCAAATTGCCATTAAAGTCTAATTCGTCATTTATTCTTGCTCTAACTCAATAATTTAAGCAACTAAATTGGTATATACCCTGAATGATGTACTATAATGTAATGCATGATTCATTTTAAAGGTTTACTTAACGTGATAATTTTCAAATTGGATGGTTTATCAATTACCTGTGACATTACAGCTCGAGCTAGGGGGGCATTCGCTGTGTATCATTACTCTTAAGGGATATAATGACGAGCAAGTGAAACTTTGAAGACTCTTTCTTGGAGAAATGAACTACAGGGGCCCAAAAAAAAAAGGGGGGGGGGGGGAACGGCTTTATTGATTATTTTTATTCATTTATTTATTTATGTAATTAGAGTTGATTAGAATTCCAATTCAAGACTTTTAATTCTACAAACAATAAGTGCCGTTAAACTAACAACATGATCCAAATAAAAGTTAGTAGATAAAAGAAGTACATGACAAGTATTTCATCGGAAAGTGAGGACTTATTCTGTTGTGATCGGCATGGTGCCGGAAAATTCAAAAGCAAAATATAGCAATAGAGCAGTGAAAATGCAAAGATCTTTAATGAACCCAGATAATGCATGCATGTATACATGCCATTGTCAAGCAAAACTGTGTCCCCCGTTAAAATAGGAAGCGTCTCCCTCCTATGCTTTCAGTAAGACTCTATCTTGTCTACATCACATCCAATACATACATATCAATTAGAGTTTGCTCCTGAATCCGCTGCTCTGGCATCAATTTGCTCCTATACTGGACTCAGCGCAGCGTCTGCCATGTCTGCAGTTTTGACTTTATTTCCAAGATATTTTCTCTTGAGCCGCTTGACCTTGCCAATGAAGTTGTAAAACCCACCCAAACTAATTGTATTTATTTGAATAATATTATTGTGTATGCAATATTAGTATTAGAATGTAATATGTCATATACTCTTAACCCTAACCCAGTACTTTAAGCAACAAAATAAATCTGTACCGTAAATGATGTGTTATAATTTAACAAGATTCATTTTAAAGTTTCACCAAACTCGATAATTTGTAAAATTTTCTTGATTATTGCAATGATTGTTTAGCATGTGTTTTGCCTCTTTGACGCAACGTTAAGTGAAGGCAAGATGGAACACTGGATAGGCCCAACAGTGTGGTTAGAATGCCTTACAATTGGTACACGACATCATAAATGATGCAGAGTTAATATACGTTTCTTTTTTCTTTTTTTATGGAGCTATAATACTTAAATGGTGCAAAGTTATTATATCATTTGTTTTTTTTTTTTTTCAAAAAAGGCTCAGGATATTATGAAGTTAACGGAATACCATTGAAAGGGAACGCCAATTCCAGTAATTTACTCGCATTTAGCGTTAAACATATTGGAGTTTAATACTAATTCAAAGGTATAATCTTCTATAGTTATACCAAAATGTCATACAACCAACGTTCACAATTAAATTAAAATCCAGTGCTCACAAATGCAGTTGACCACCAAAACGTACTTAAGGTAGTAATTCTTCTTCTTCTTCTCTTCTGCTGTAGTTATTGGGCCAAAAGCAGGAAAAGGCCGATGTTCATGAGTTTCCTTAGGCCCAGAGAAGAAATTTCTGTTTCTTCTCCGGTGTCACCTTGTTATCGGTCCCTCGCTAAAGCATAGAAGCTCTTTCCCTGCTGATCTCACTGTCAGGTCGTTATCACTATGATAAGTGAACTTCACATAACTTTCATTCCACATACTCTCCTGTATTCTTCTCAATTCAAATAAAGCTTAGTTTCTCTCCTTCTCCGTGTTTTAATTTTTGTCTTACAAAGGGTGTCCACCCCACTTGTCTCTACATGTCTTTGAATAAGTTTTCATATGTTGTAGGGTCAATTATTGCCAAATCTTAAAAGAATGTTGTCAAAATTTTATTATATCCCTTTGGACACTAACCAACAACATATCAGCCGACGACGAAAATGCTCGGAAACTTACAAGATTTTGAAAATTTATTGTTTTCGACTTGTTCCACTGTTTTTTTTTTTTTTTTTTGCGTGGCTCCTTGATCCTAATCTTTATGTACAATACTCGGGCTATTTTTCTACTATCGTTTCGTATCCCTTACACTGTAAAATGCCTTAATGTACCACACCTGGAGAAGTGTCTCTCGGTGAGCTTTGTAGCAGGGCACACGAATCAATTAATTGCCTGCAAGGAAATATTGTTGTGAGTTAAGGTCTTTTAGAAAGCTAACTTCCACGCTGAGGAGGAGATTTGTTATCAAAGTTTTTTTTTTTTTTTATAAGTGAATTGTTTTTTTTTTTTTTTTAAGTTAATTAAGAGGTCATTGGGTTGTGAGATGCTCAATAAATACAACAATTCTTTTCATTCTAATAATTTTTTTTTGGTTTAAAAAATAGAACTAGGTAAATTGGTTTTTTAAATCATTGCGCAAGACAGAAAACTGGAGAAGGCTTTGCAGAGATGGGAACCACCCAAGTGGGGGACTAGGTTGTCCATCGAGACTATTAACACTTTTCACTTTGGCTCCATAAAAACCATATTCAGGTTGATTATTACCCAGACTAGCCGTTTTAATACTGATTCTGTCACTTCACCCGTGAGCATGCACTAATAAAAAAGCTTGTTGCATCCCAGAAGGTTATCGTTCCTGTTTTCTTTTAGTCTTTTAATTTATGTTGCATTCATATATATATATACACTTTTTTTTTGGTTCATTATTTTTCTAAAAACATAAACTAAGAATTGCAATGTTGCCTCGACCATATAATTCGGACTCATTTTAAGGCCAGATGTAAGCTAGTCGGCCATACAGTATCAGAAGGAACATAATAGCCTTGCGCTTTATATCAAAATTTTTCGGAAGACATGGTTCAGAGACCAGATAAAAATACAATTCCATTGCAGCATATCTTAGGAACATTATGATGGAATGCGAGCGTCAGGCTTAAACCCTTGGCTCCATTGTATTTATGGCCAAAAAAGAAAACGAAGAGAGAATGTATTCCAAGTTATTTATTTCACATTTGATAAAAAAAAATATAATATTTTTTAAAAAAAATTATTAAAATATACCGTAATTATATTTATATAATTTAAAATCTCTCTCTTCTTCAATAATATAGAAATTAGATAGTATGTAATCGTTATATTTTTTTACGTTAAATTTATCAACGTTAATATTTTTAAATACGTATTAAACTAATAAAATTAGGGTCTCAACATTTTGCGCTTACGGTGGATAAGGATAAAGTAGTCACTACGTTGTATATCCTCAAGTCTACTTTTCCTTAAAAAATATGAAAATTGAGTAAGTACACCTGTTACAATAAGCTTCCAACACGATCCTGTTACAATAAGCTCCCAACTTGATCCTGTCATGGACTGCAGCATAGGGTCCCATGGGACTTTGGAAGGGAATCATTTAATTTGACAGCCATAGACTTCAGTTAAAAGACCAATCACAACCATCTAGTTGCCTGAATCATAATCATGCACAAGCTTATGGAGCTATGGGAAATTACTTGATAGAAACTGAACAACATGTGGACAAAAAGTAAACCGTAAAAGTAAGCAATCATGTGAACCAGCTAATTTTCTGGTCCTAGTGCCCGTCCTACTGCAGCTTCACTTGTACCATCATGTAGGAAATTGTACTCACAAACCCTCTGTATCTTAATCAACATTCAACCCAAGGCTGACATATGTATTCTCCTTGGTAGGGACAAAGATTTGCTTGTACTGGGCCAGGATCTAACTGGAGACTACTTCACGAAGTTTCTCAATACCCTCCTTTTATTTTTTTATTTTATTTTTGTTAAATCTTATATTCATCTTTGGAACCAGATAAGAGCATACCCCAAGATTTAGCAATTCAGGATAATACTAAACAAAGATTTAAAATCAGATTGTCAACTTTCTAAGGTAGCTATGAGTACCAATATATTCTGTCTAATGAAAGAGCGAGTCCCATGCTCTGCTGAATGCTGATTAATTTTTATGATCCTTACGGACTTGGGCGGTGAAAAGAAAAAGGAAAGCAAAAATGGACCAACCTCAAGTCATAAAAAGAAACTGAAACTGGGGTTACCAATTTGCAAGGGCTTTTGACCATCTTCATCATGTCTTGCAATTTTTTTTTTAACCCTCAAAATAGTTTATATGATATTCTGCCTCAGAGCAAAGCACAATAAGAGGTGGCAGAGTGACTTTAGGAAGGCAAGGGTGGGTCTCAAAGACGAAGGAATGCTGTCAAGTCATGGTTTTGACGAGTAAGGGCTGGCCGATGAGTTGGGTGAGTGAGCTGTTCTCTGGAGAACACGCATCTTTATTGAAAGATGCTAAAGAGACATGACATATTACAATGACAGAGAGTAAATTCATCTCCAACTACCCTTTTGGCAGTTGCTACTTTGCAGTTTCTGCTTTGCCACAAAGCCCCCCAAGTCCTCCCCTCTGTAAAATTTCTTACTTTTTGGCAGAATGCAATATCACCATTTGCCAACAATCCTATGTAACAGTAGGACCCTTTGGTACCAATACTCAGTGGTACCATTAAGTATATACATTGTACAGCTAGCTTATAGTCTCCATAAGCCTAAGTTTTGGAGAGAGGCGTAAGAATGAATTGCATATTAAACTTTAACAACGTAATTTGAATATAAGAACTCTTGGTCATTAACAGAAAAACCTGATAGACTAGTTGTGTACAGGGGATCAAGGTCTTGCAAGTTTAGTCTTGATTTAACTGCTTTCTTGAATGATCGCATTCGTGTGAATCTGTTATTTCACAGGCCTAAAGAAGAATTCCATCCATTCACAAAGAGTAAATCGATACAATCTTATTAAAGCCATACGAGCATGGATTCAAAGCATGTAAATTGAACTTCTTTAACAAGGGCTTACAGAGAATCAAGCCACAGCAAAACATTGTCTTTTATTATTTTTTTTTTTTTTTGACTTTTACAACATGGCAAATGTGATCGTTACCAAGTTACAAATTGAATTCGTAAATGGACAATGAGCCTGCAACTCATAGCCGACATTAGAACCCTTCATGAATATTCTGCACGCGATTTCTCTCTGGGTAGGCCTACTAGTACTGTTTTTTCCTTTTTATTTTTTGCTAGAAAACATAGACAGAGCTAGACTGGCGGGAAGAGAATAAATGTGAAGAAAAGATGAAATAATGGAAGGACACTTAAGACATTTCAGTCATAAACTGACTAATAACACGTCAAAAAAATCAATCAACTCAAAAATTTGAATTGTCAGATAAAACTTATTGCATGTTAAACTTTAAATCGTTCTTCGATTACATTAATGCGAATCTTTGGCAATAGCGATAAATTGACAATATCTTCATGGCAGCTTCAATTGATCATAAGAAAGAACTTATGCGGGGTTGCATGTTATGTAATGCTTAGTAGTTGAAAATCGTAAGAAAGCACTCGCAGGCCGATCACCATTTAATCACAGGAATACGTACCGAGTTTGTTGAACATTTTAAACAAATTTCAAATGTAAAAAACTTTTACTTTTGGTACAATGTAAAGCCATTACAGAGCTTCAGCCAAGATTGGAACTTAAAACCAACGAGTTCTTATATGGATATTCCTACCATTGCACTACAAGCACAGAACACAGACCATTTTTTATATTGTATTGTAGTCAGATAGTATATGTCTCAGGACCTGCAATTTGAAATGCAAAACATCATAGATTCCCACAGAAACCATAGTTTATGTGCACAATCAAGTCAAATGGTATGTTTGACCAACTTAATCTATCGACACTCTCCCGTTTCCCACTGGCTTGCCACATGCATGGAAGCTTCCATATATTTTGAATAATACGCCTAAGAGAAGAATCCCTCGGGTTAAGTTCTTGAAATGGATGAACCCACGCGCCTGTGTATATATATATATATATAATATGAAATTGATGACAACATTCAAATATCAAAGAAGTTACATAGATGTGGTAAACTAAATGCATTACAGATACACATTCACATGTTATGTTACCATGACGGTTGGTTAATATTTTAAATTTTTTAATGTACAACTACAATTAATTATAAGTATACGACCATAATAATAAAAAAATAAAACATTATACTTAACCGCAGTCATGTAATGAAACTTCAAATATAAATCCAGTCATCACATGAAGTGATATAAGTGATGGGAATGTACATGTACGAAAGGGGCATAGGATTCCCAAAAAACTCTCGCTCTTTAGCAAGAGCGTGCTTCGTATAAAAGATGGAGAGAAAGTGAAGCAAGTGAAGATCTAACCCCAACCTTGAAAAGGTGGCTCTAATATCAAAAGGTGGCACCCACATTGATGTAGGAATCCCAAGCAAAGTGAATCCCAACATTCACATAAAGCTAAATTTGGATAAAAGAATGCGATATTTGGTCCAATTTTTGGTTCCGCACGTGGGGCCTTTATTTCCCTAAATTCTTTTATTCTTTTTACACGGGATCAAAGAATATTTTTGCTGACACTTGAAATTATGCTCGTACGAAGAAAGATTTAAGGTCCTTTCTGAAGAATACCTTCAAAAAAATTTCCAAAAACTTTCTTGGATGCTATGAATAAAAAGAGTTGATGTTCAAAAAAAAAAAAAAACAAGATTGTAGTTTTAATATGAAAGACAAGCCTTGGTGTAACATTATTATTACTCAATCGGACTATTTCCTAAATCTCAAACCCTAATACATATTGGCAGCATCAATCTCTCTCTCTCTCTCTCTCTGTGTTTAACTTTATTTGCTAATTGTACAATGTGGCCACATTTTGGCCAGCATCAACCTAAAACCCTAATATTCATTGCCATTGTACAATGTGCCCACATTTGAATCTGCATTCTTAGCTATTTTTACTCTCCAATGAACGTTTTATCTTTTCTTGATTGAGAAATACATAACCATCAAAAAAAATATCAGAAAAAAGGAAAACCATATCCATGCCATGGAAAAGAAAACTCTAGTGAGGAAAGATTTATACATGTTAGATATATGATGTGTCGACTACCATTATCAATTTCAAGAGAAAGTGTATGAACTAGATATTTAATTCTGATTCTGTGGAAATATTTATGTAAAGTAGTTTGTACTCATGGTTTTTGGGTTTTATTGTTCAAGCTTTATTTGTAGGGTAAAACGCACTCACTTTTTCAGCCTTCTTTTTCGACTTTCTTGTCCTCTTTTTTGATCAAGTCCAACTTGTTTTAGTTAAAATAAACGATGATTAGGAAGCGCCTAAACAAATCTCTAATCGGGACCCTCGTAAAGAAAAGTAGTGATAATCTTTTGTAATTAGCAACTTATGGATTGGAATATTGTGGGACATTGCACAAACAACAAGACAAATTAGTGTGTGCTTAGGCCAAAAAACGAAACAGCATTTGCTTTGTATTCTATTGAAAAAGTTAGCTCACCGCGTGAAGTTGCCCCAGACAAATTGCTTTCCTTTCGGGAAAATGTTGAGAAGCTTTGAATATAAATGCAATGCAATGGAAACAGTATTGTGCATATGACTAAAGTTATGATAATCTACAAAAACACTTTTTTTAAAAAACCAATTGGGTTTACTTTCTTTTGCATTTCTTGTTAGGGAATTCAAAAATAAAATAAAAAAAAGTAAGGTTATTACTTCACAGTCTCTCTAAAGAAAATTGTCTTTACACTGCATAATAGACTGATCCAGATCATTAAACCCACGGAAAAGTAATTGCCGATGCCTAAGCATATATTTCTTTTGTTTTTTTTTTTTAAAATCTTTTGTTTTTCATTTCTTTATATTTTGAAAGTAATATTAGAGACTGAAAGGATTATGGCGGATCCTCACAATCATTCCAATTCATTGATTTAACTAAAGACTTAAAAAATCATTATATTGAACCACATATTTAAGAAAGAAAAGGCAATATACTCAAGGATGATCAGACGGAGCCAAATTAAGGGAAAAGAGAATACCAATATAGCTCTAAGGTGGAGAAGAGTGGTGGCCTAGAGCGCCCTGCTCATGGAGTTCAACACAGGAACAATATTGTTTGAGGTAAGAGCTATGATAAGCCCGCTTGAAAATTTCCGACTTAATCATTGTTGTTCCTCCTTTTTGCTGAGAATGGGAGCCTAAAAAAGGCCCACGTGCCAATTCTTTTCTTATGAATTTTGGACAGCCAAGAAAGCCAAAGAATGTGGAGACACTTGGCACAGTTTGATTTATCGTTCGGCCGCTCTTGCTCGGCATCATGAGTTTACAAAAAGATGATGCGTAGTCCCACACTCACCTGATCAAAATAGCAATCTCTCTGGGAACTTGGGCCTCTCTCTGCCCCAGCTCCACTAACAAAATGATACCTTTTATTTGCTTAGTTTTTTCAATCACACGAAGATTAGTAATATTGTATCGTCTAAAACACAATGGCTACTTCACTAGCTAGCTAATTAAACGTCATCGACCACTAAGCCAATATTTAGTTTCAATGTTATTAAGTATGCACCAATAGCTTTGGTTCTATTTCCTTCTTCGTGGTTTTTTTATTTTTTTCATCAGGATGTTCACAATATTAAAAGTTACACGATAAAAATAATTCTATTTTATTTACAAGATTTCCTCCGTCCAATCTGGTAAGGTTAGAATTAATATGTTTTATTTAACACTGCAAGTTCTTAATTAGTGAGATGTGCTAAATTCATCAAGACATCCTCATTGATCAGATGGAGATTGGTTCTAATTCTTGCTCCTTTGCCTCCCTGTATAAGCAGTTACTACTTGGTAGAATTGAAAGTTAAAACGAGGATCAATATGCAAAATGGGTCTATCAAGTCGAAATCGTATTGTGTGAAATAAGGCGACAATACCGCACACTCACTCTTCTTTTTCTTTGTGTTCTTATTAAAATCAATTTGGCAGTGGCTATGGTGCCCATATGCGTTAGCTTAGTAACATTATTCCTCCTGGCCATGGTTTTGAAACGAAAGAGAAAAAAATGATCTGTAGCAATCAGGTCCCCTTTGCTTTGGACCCATATGCGCAATATCTTGAGAGTTCTCATTATATATATATATATCCTGTGGCTAAGTTTCTTTCCGTAGTTTTTGTCAAATCAATCAGCAGCTTTAATGTATCGTTGTTGATGGGGAGTGTATTATTATATATTGTCCATAAACTTGATCATGATCGTTCTAATCTTCTTTTTTCTTTATTTTTTTCTTCTTCCCAGTTTTCATTTTTATTCAAATCAGGGGTATACCAAAACTATAAAAAAATTAATAGATCATTAGGCTGCTAATAACTCAACCATTTTCTCATCTTGCTATTGATGATCAAAATAGTGAACTCTACCGTCCAATGGGGCCAGGCCGACTACCTGAGATTGTCTAATTAACTCCTAAGTCCTCTTCCAGAGTGGTATCTCATTTGATGGTTTGGTTATTAAAATTTAAAATAATTGATTAACTTTAAAACTTATTTTGTAACTTTCTTAAGAAGTAATATTCCTGCCCTCAAATCGATTAAGAAGACGATATCGTGGCTAGTGAATTGAATAATATATCAAACTATTTAACTGCATTTGTGTTGCATTCTTTTAGTTTTAGATTTGAGTCCTCGTAACGACGTATTGAAAATATTAATGGATTCTTAAATACCCACAAAACCACAAAACCAATAGTGACTCTTCAACACGTCGTGGGGGACCTTAAATTAATCTGCACGCAACATTGATCGTTTAGGCTGCGAGATTCTTGAAGATTAACCTAATCTTCTGTATATATACCGGCGTGGTCAAAAAGTTTAGTGTTTGTTCACCATAAAAAAAAAAAAAAAAAGAAGACAAAATTAAAGCATAATGGAAAGAGAGAGAGAAAAGATGGCCATATCATTTACTCTTTTTGAAAATTCTGGCTACTAGCTATAGCTGGGCTACTGCTAGAGTTCTCTGTGGGGCTGTGTTTAGTTTGTGTGTGTTTTTTTTTTTTACAAGGTTGAAACTTTTGAACGCTGGTTGAAAGATCGGAGCAATTGAGCTTTGGCATCGGGTACCACAGGGTCGGTCCTTTTCTGGGTCGTCTTGCTCTTTGAATGACTTGCTTGTGGGGCAAATATCCACCGCCCCCCTCCTCTCTAGTGACTTGTGACAACATGCCCATTCTCCCACTTTTTACATTACCATTTTTTTTTTTTTTTAGATTCCCCTTCTCTCTACCACAAAGCATACATTTACCTGTCATATTCAGATATTCTTTTTTTTTTCTTTTTCTTTTTAAGGTGAGCCTTATGTATAGTAAATTTATTCTATTGTAATCTAAAAATTCCTTAATCTAAATAATTTCTTCATCAAAATAGAAATAATATAGGAGTTTTGTACAGCAAAAATGTTCTTTTCACATGTTCATTTTTCTTTTCTTTTTGTTTTAACACACACACACACACACACGCACGTATATATATATATATATATATATATAACTTCAATTTTCTTTTCTTTCGAACGTTGGGTTACTGGGAGTTCTGTTTCCCTCAATCAACCAATCATGCTCCTCTTTTTTGGCGGGAGATTTCCTTGTCAAGACAGGGACGTTGTTGTTTATCTTAGTCTCGTTGTGGGATTCCGCCATTTCCGGATTTTAAAGGGCTGGACGCACCGGGCAAGGCAAGATTACCGAAACCCCAGTTGGATATCCACGTGGCAAATAAATGTCTTTTCCACGTGGATTTACATATTGTTAGGTAAAAATATATAATAAAAAAAAACCCCTTTTGATTAGGGATGGAATGCGCAAGTGAAAGTGAAGACAACAGCGTAACAAGGACAGATATTGCATATGAAAAATGGTAAGAATATACTCCTTGAGAAACCCCAAGTATTTGATGTATGAATTTTTTTTATTGTGTGGGACGAGGTAGCCTTTGAACCCTATGAATTATTAAGAAGTTCAGGTGGGAATGCTAATTTTCTATTAAGAGACTTTAATTTTTATAGTCGGGGGGAAAGAATTGTGCTAATTAAAAAATTTCGTTTCCTAATTGCTTGCATTTGATATTGACATGCATGTCGGCTGCCTAACATGGAGGCCCACATCGACTTCTAATTAAATAGTTGTATTTTCTGAAGTTCAAATATCTGATTCAATTTGGTTTGGGTCATCTCATGGAAAGATTTTTAGCAATTTTTGGTACCCTCCTTTTTAAGTTGTGCAATTATTATATTTGATTTGACTTGATAATTTCATAGTGATATATGTATTATATATGACAATTAAATTGTCTTCTAGAACTTGAGAGATTCTCTTAAATTGTCATATATATATATATATATATATCACTCTGAAATTTTGAGAACAAAGAGAATTATTGTATAAAATTTTTGCAGTTCTAACATTAAGAATGAGTTTGACACTTTGAGAACAAAGAGAATTATTGTCTAAGAAAAAAAAAAGTCCCTAATAGAATGAAACAAACCCTTTTTTTTTTTTTTTTTTTAGTTCATAGGGAATCAACCTTTGAAGGCCGTAATTTTCCGTCTCATAAATATTCTAGCCGGAAAATTTGATTTTCAGATAACGTTGTATTTTGAATTTTTTCTACATGTCGCTGAACTTTCATCAAATTCAACACGGCTTTGGCAGGAAAAGTTCATTTCCACCGCTTTTTAAATGTTCCACTTGATGCGCCTCCTCGTTGTAATGTCTCACAGTTGATTTTATTTTATTTTATTTATTTATTTATATATATAATAATAGAGAGCATGAAGCTTAATTATGAGTGCAATTGAAGTAAATGATGATAACCAAGATCAAATATGAGACCAATTTGTTGATTGGTTTACTTCTCAAAAAAAATAAAAAAATAAAAAATAATAGAGTTCTTTCCAATCTCAGTCCAGTAATTCTCAGCGATGTTTAATCAGGGGCATTTTTTAAACATTAAGTTGTATAAAATAATCTAAAAATATGGACAACTACTACACTAAGTTTTGAAAAAAAAAAAAGCAATAAAAAGGAAAAAAATGCATAAATTTACTATAAAATATGTACAATTTTTTTTAATTAATTTATGGTTTAAACCAACTAAAATTTTTATATCTAAATCACTAAATTTGTGCAACTGAGTTATATTCAAATTAATTGTATGACTCATACTCAAAGACAAGAGGCATACTTTTCACATCATATTCTTTCATATTTTTTATACCACCAATCATATTTTTGATTTATGGCAAACCGAACCAGTAATATTGGTAAGTTTGATCTTTTTCTTATTATTATTATTATTTTCTTTGAAACTCAAAATATAAAAAGTGCATTGTAAGAAGTTGGTTGTTGTTGTTACAATACAAATAAGTGATTATTGTATATATATAATATACTTGTGTGTTAGACTTGATAATTTAAACTTTTAAATAAATAATTTTTTATGGACATAAAAAATTTAAATCACACTGATTTTATACTTTTAATTAATTATAAATTTTAAATTTATCATACTTTAAGTATAAGATAAACTAATTTGTTTAATTTAAAAGAATTAAATTTTCATGTGAATGAGCGTTTATTGGTCTCACTAAATAATTTTCATCCTTGGATTAAATAATTTATTGACAATCATTGCAATAAGCTTTCAAAAACATCTTTACATTGCTGCTATAAATATATATATATATATCTTTTAGTGAGGATCTATTTCGATAAGCCAAACGGTTTAGGTGGTAAAGTATGAAGGATTATTGGTTATTTTACTACAAAATAAGTGGACCTATACATGACGAATAAATTTAATCTGAAGAGATGGGAAAACATCAATCCCATTAATTGATTTTCTCCAAACACAAACCAACTTGACCCATAAGCAATGAGATTATGATACTGTTGCCAATTAAATCCACGAGATGCAAACCAATCCATAATCCTTAACAGTAAAAAGTGAACTTGCGATTGTGTCAATTAGATGCACACTGTCAATTTTAAATCTCCTCAATTACGTTTCTTGAAGCAAATGATCACAAGATCTGCAGCACACTAACAATCATCAAAACAACAACAACATCAATAATAATAAAAAGGGCAACATGGCAATTGTCGCACAGACTTAATTTCACTCAAATTTTTAAATATTTAATTGCATTTATTTTCAACATCTAAGGTACTGATATCAGTCTTAATAAATAGACACAAAAAAAAAAGCACAAAACCAAATACGTAACACCAAGCCTTGCACAAAAACAAAGAATTCAAATCTTCAACTAGAAAGAACGAAAACAGAAACAAATATGAGCAATGAAGAATGTGACTCTGTCATCATCGCCTGTGTCATCCAATGGGATCATGAAAAGGGAAGCGGGGGGGGGGGGGGGGGGGGGGGGGGGGGGGGGGGGGGGGGGGGGGGGGGGGGGGGGGGGGGGGCTGTTTCCACCAAAAGGGTTATCGCGGAAGTTGCATATGCAATCCTTAGGCTCGCGAAATAACTATTTAGTTCAAAATCAAATTCATGATTGAGAGGAGAAACGGAAATTAAAATCCAAAAGCCAAAGCCAAAGCCAAGGGAAGAAACGAAGGCATTGATTGAAATGTGAAATATGTATGTCTGTAAATATGGGAGCTATGAAGGGTGCATGGGTAAGGTCACGAAGAACGTCGTGTCCCCTTTAAACAAAACAGTAAAATTCAAATAAAAAGGACACAGCAACATGCACACGCACCCCTTCATGTATATATGGGCAAATATTATTATGGGAAATAAAATCCAAAATATCAAGTAATCCAAAATGTATCCACCATGGCCGGTGCTTTACGCTCGTCCAAATTTCTTTAAGTTGAAAATAATATTTCCTTTTCTATTGCTTCATTTGTTTTCCAAAAATAAAGAGGAATAAAAGGAACCTACAGTATTTTGGTAGCATGAAAATGAACATTAAATAATAACAAGGAAAAATGAACATGCAATGTACTGTCTTTGTCAATCAGACATTAAAAATTACTATAGTAATAATCAATAATTTGTGTCAGAAACTATAACTTTTGTGTATACAGATCAATGTTCAGAATTCCTTGTTTTATTTTTTTTCTAAAAATTAAAAAAACGTATTACTCTCATGTTAATCCGACTGAATTTTTAATTTTTAAATTATTTTTGAATTCAAATTCAAAATATCATACACTAACTTCAATTCATTAAAATGAATATGAATCTTATTCATGAATAGAATTGTAAATAAAAGGAGAAGTAACTTGAGTGATGCAATTCATTATAATCTAAATTATATATATATATATCAAAAACACTTTAATTGTTAATAACCTTTATTTTGGAGGTATTAATTTTAATTTAACAAATATAAAATTTATTTATTTTATAATTTATGTTCTAACGAATCTTTTAATTGGAAAAAAGAGTCCAAAATCATGGTTATCAGCATTCACATGCTTTTAAAGAAAAAAAAAAATATTCCTCTTTCAGACCCGCGCACTAACGCAAGAATCCGTTGAACCAAATTAATATACACGTTCCTCCCTTTCAAACATAAAATAATAATAAAGAATAATATTATAAAAAGTAAGAAACTAAACAATGATTTATTTAACTAATTTTATGTTATTAAATTAAATTTATTGACATAAATTAAAGAGATACTGGGACAACTTAATTAATCACGACATTAAGTCGAGAAAAAATATCATTACTTAATAAGTAAATAAAAGCCCAAACACAGGCAGACGCTGTCCTCCTTGCAACTGGCCACACAGATGTTGTTGTAAGAAAAAGGGTGTTGTGTTGGGGGCTACTGTTGTAATGAGAGGGTCTAAGACTGCGTCTCCTCCGTCCACATCCATTACATTTGAAAACAAAGCTATAGACTTTAGAAAGAGAAATAATTGAATACAATAACTCGATAAGGAAATCATACAAATCATCATTCCCTCACATTTTCTCTCTCTATCTCTCTCTAAATTCCTAAATCTATCTCCACAAGTTCCAATTTTCACACCCCTCTCTCTCTCTCTCTCTCTCTCTCCCATGATAAGTCCTCCAATTTCGAGGAAAAATTAAGGCTTAAGGGGGTTGAAAGGAAAGGCATTGTCATCTCAATCCAATCTCTGAGCCAAAAAAAAAAAATTGATAGACCTTCATGGGTTAGCTTCCAATTTATATACAGTTCCGTGCTACTGCTAACTTTGGTTGCTGAATAATGCATACTTTCAAGAGTAGCCAGAAAGTTGGTATCCGAGGCAAATTGTATTGTGGAGGGTTATGTAGGCAAAAATAAATTGAAAGGTATCCTTTTTTTTTTTTTGAAACAAACAGTGTTTTCTTTGTGGAGAGATCAAAAAAGAGGAGGGAGGGAAAGAGAGTTGGGTTGGGTCCTTTTTTGGGTTTTTCTTTACTGGGGTTCCTTTTTTTGTGTTTTTTTAACCGGGGGGGTTTAGGAAAAAAGAGTTGGCTTTATAGCATGCGAGTTGGTTTTGATAAAAGGGAGAAGGGAGCGTCCTAAGCAGAGCGATAAGCGCCAATAGTAGTGAGTGAGTCAGTAACTGGGAGATTTGATTAAAGAATGCAAGAAGCCAAGAAGAAGCCGAATGGAGAAAATGAAGATTCCAAGAAGAAGGAAAGACACATAGTTACTTGGACTCCACAGGTTCTTCCTCTCTCCCTCTCTCTCTCTCTGTCTTGCTTCTCTGCCCTTCTTGTTCTCTTATTCGAGGTTTCTGGGATCATATTTTTGATTGGATTGGACTTTGTGTGAGTGATGCAGGAAGATGATATACTCCGGGAGCAAATTAGCGTACATGGAACTGAAAAGTGAGAATGTTTGTTCTTTTTATTTTTTCCTTCGCGCGCGCGTGTGTTTTGCTCTCTCTTTGTGGTATCAGGATTGCAAACTGCTTTGGAATGTAAAATTATACTGTTGGGCAGTAGAATTGATGGGGTTTTGTTGGCTTCATTGATTTTTATACGTAGTTGGTCGATCATCGCCTCTAAGTTCAAGGATAAAACAACAAGACAGTGCAGGAGAAGGTCGGTGGGATACTATTACTCCATCACAGTTATTAGACTAATGTCCCTTGTAGCATTCGAAAATAGTTGTTATTCATATCTTTATTATTAGCTTCAGCTGATTTGCATGTTAGCGTCTCTATTGCAGATGGTTTACATATTTGAACTCTGATTTCAAGAAAGGGGGATGGTCCCCTGAGGAAGACATCCTTTTATGTGAGGTAAATTGATGCTCCATTTAGCCCCTGAAGCCTTAGCTGCCGCCACAATGCCGCCCCACTTAAGGTTCTGTTATGATAATATTAATAGGTCACTGTCTATTCAATCAAAAGTTCAAAATGGTATAAAAAATTTTACATGTTTTCTTTGCCCTCAACTTTCGCTCTTTCCATTGAGTTTTGTCTTTATGTTTTTTTTTAGGTGTCTGGTTTTGCTAGAATTCTTTCTGTTGTTGTTCAATGTCTGAGTTACAAGATGGCATAATAACTCCTAGTTTCCAGTAAAGGCAAACACAGTCATAACTATCATACAGTTTAGTTAGGCTAAACTTGGAAATTAATGTAGTTTTTATCTGAAAACTTGAGGGCATCTGCAGGCTCAGAGAATATTTGGTAACAGATGGACAGAAATTGCAAAGGTTGTTTCAGGCAGGTATATAATGTTCTGCCCCCATTTTGAGTAATCCTAAAGGTAATGTGCTTTTATCTCATCTTTGTTTTGAATCTGCGGCTTATGCAGAACGGATAATGCTGTGAAGAATCGCTTCTCCACTCTGTGCAAGAAGAGAGCAAAATATGAGGCTTTAGTGAAAGAGAATAGAAATACATTTGTTAATCAAAGCAACAAAAGATTCATACCTAACAATGGGTTCAATAATTTTGATGATGATGTGACGCAAGAAAATGCAGCGCCTGCTAAGAAACTAAGGTATAAAGAGGTTTGAATATCTGTGCAAAATAGTCCATTTTCGTAGCCTTTTACATCTTATAACTCATTTGTGCTGGAATTCAGGAGATCCCACATTCCTGATAACACAGAAAGCTACAACCTCAGAGACAGATCACACTTGCAACACAGAAATCATTGGCCTAGATCTCCATTTGCAGTACTTGCCCAAAACGTTCACAGTGTTAATGTGGCTGCCCAGCATCATGTAAACATTGCTAAGGAAGTCTCCATTGACTGTAAGTTACCTCAAGCAATGTTTTTTAACTTTAGATGAAGTTAAATTGCTTAGAGGAACTTGAGGAATACATGAGGACATTCAAAAAATTCAGTCAATCTTTGCCATCCATTAATGTCTTTCAGGCCTAAAATTTTCTATCTCAATGTCATTTAACAGCTCAAAACAGTAAAATCCAAGGAAGTTTTCTTAAAAAGGATGATCCGAGGATAACTGCTCTGATGCAACAGGCAGAACTTCTCAGTGCACTTGCTGTGAAAGTTAGCGTAGAGAATACAGACCAAAGTCTGGAAAATGCTTGGAAGGTAAGCCATTGTTTTTCAGCCATCAACAACATCCGATGCACCTGTCCAGGTTCAATCTATAGCTTCCAATAGACTGTAGCTTTCATACTTTGGGATTCAAAGCCATTTGATGGTCAATACTGGTCACCAAAAGTATACCTTCATTTGTGGCCTGAGATCCATTAATCCTGGTGCATGGCCAGTTGTATTTTGATGTGAGAATAACCAAATTGATTCCTTTGTTCCCCTCAGAAACAATTTAAAAGTATTTGAAATGCTGCTTTTGACTAGACAGCTGTAATGGAAATGAATTTTGTATGTCCTTATACATGCCTTTTGTGATATTCAGGTTCTCCAGGATTACCTTAATAGGAGCAAAGAGACTGATAGTCCCAGACATAGCATCTCCAACGTTGATTTTCAACTTGAAGACTTTAAAGACTTGATAGAAGATTTAAGGAACAGTAATGATGGAAGTCAACCGTTGTGGAGGTAACAAAAGCAGCCTTTTTTAATATTCAGGTTTTGTGGATTTCATTCAATGTCCTCATCCTACAGAATCTAATTTATGATTAAAATATAATAGGCAACCTGATCTACAAGAGGAGTCTCCAGCCAGCTCTGAATATAGTACAGGGTCTACTCTAATGTCATATACAGCACCTGACAAAACAGAAAAAACTCAAACTGAGGTTGGTGCACTTGATAAGGACATTGGAGACGAACTGCAGTCAATTCCTATTGATGAGCAAAATGTCGGGGTTGAATGTGAGAAATCAACTATATTCAGTGCAAATGGGAGTCAAGGTAATGAAATTTCAACTCAGTCAATAAAACGGCCTCAGGTTTACTTTTCTTGCCATGAAGAGGATAGAATTTTACGGAAGTACATCTGCTCATGGATGCAACCTTACTGCAGTGGAGATACTCCCATCTTGTGGTGAGGAAACAAATGACATCGTTGTTGCTGCATCTTCAAGAACAGAGTTCAACTCCCCTATTCATGTCACCCCATTATTCAGATCCTTAGCTGCAACAATCCCCAGTCCAAAATTTTCAGAAAGTGTAAGTAATTTGGCACAATGAATTTTTCTACCATAAATTCAGTACTAGATAGGTGGTAGATTGTAAACTTTTCCTTCTTGCTTTCTGTGACCACCTATTTGTTGCCCATTCACGAGCGCCATTACTTTTCTCACTTTCAGGCCATTTCTAAACTGAATTCTGAACTGTCAGAAGGTGTTTCAGGATGTCAATGACCTACTCTAGGACTTTTGAGTTTGCTGTGGTATAAGTGGCATAGTTGGCTGCAGTAAAAATGATGTTGATAGTATTTTTTCCTGCTATTTGTCAATCCATTAGTTGTATTTTTTGTCTACTGGTGAGGAAGCCATAATCATGACTTTAAACTTAGTTGGAGTCAAGCCGTTACAACTTGCAGCAGTAGAAAAGCCATATTTGTCCAACACGGATGGATTAGTAAGATTATGGTATCCACTTACATCTATTCGTTTAGAACAATGATAAAGTTTGCTGCCAAATTGCAAATCCTCTATGGTTTGGAAGTCCTAAGCACCCATCATTTTCTGAAGCCATTGGTTGAATATGACTTTTTTGTGCATGGGTTGGAAACTCTTTCATGCAGTTTAACGAATCTCACTGGCCTTATGACGGAAAATGAAAAGAAAAAGAAAATCTAAGAAAAGTCCACTAAGAAATCTAAAACAAATCTAAAACTACCTGTCTACCTTTGGATAAACATAGTTAGCACACTAAGAAAAAGTGTGCTGGAACTGGCATGACGCTAGATATTCCTTATGCCAGGCTTTTATAAGGCAACATGCTGACTGCAGAAACACCAAGTCAACTTGTCTGTATCTCTTCTCAAAAGAAGTCCATTTCCTGTGTCTAGACAATCTAGGTTAATCATTGGCCTGTTTCTGCTCAATGCTTAGGTATCTTGCCATTCCTTACTTCCTAGTATGGCCTATGTCTTCTCTCATTGTTGATGCTAATCACATGAAGCTAAATGCTGACGGTAATTTCAGTCATCCTCATAAATATCCTGTTTAAGTACTGATATTGTGAATGCGTGATGTTTTTTCTCTGAAGTGCTGTGCAAGACTAACAATTTTTCATCTCACATTTCAGGAGAGAAACTTCTTGCTAAAAACACTTGGAATGGAGTCTCCTTGTGCCAATCCAAGAATAAATCCTTCTCAACCACCACCCTGCAAAAGAGGCCTTCTCCAAAGTCTATCATGAACCTCTCTGATTTATCTCACCCATAAAACTTTGCCTATCCCTTCATATCTCAAGTTTGATCTCTCGGGACATCAACAGTTTGTTGAATTTTTGCTTGACTTGCATTTCTAGGATTGCAGCCATCATGGCCTGAAATTTTTATTAGAGGCATATCATGATCTGCATTCCAAATCCTCGGTATCGGGTGCAATGGTGCATTCTACCATCTCGGACACATTTAAAACCAGGGTCCGAGTTCAACCTTCTTTTACCCTACAAAATGAGTAGTCCCCCAATACTCACATGAAAACTAGTGTGCTTGTCTAAGTGTGTCATTCTTTTGTCTTTCTTCAAATGGTTCAGAGGTGTAGTCCTCTGATTCAGTTTTTGGCCTCGAATTTGTCATTTGTAAAGAACCTATTATATAGAGTGTAATTACACATCGCCCATATATGATTAAAGAAACACAGAAAGGTAGTTGAAGAAGGATTAACCAGCTGATTGGATTCCTATTTGATGTTTTGGGTGTGCAAAGGGTACAGAATAAGTTTTCTCCCTTTTGCTTTCCATGATTCCTATTGTAATATAACTTTATGATTTGGAATGCAAATGTGATTTGGTTTTGGAGTGCTTATTTGCTTCCTCTATTTTGCCTTCAGTTACTTTAATATATTTGACTTTAATCGGATTACTACTAGATGACGAGTGAACAGTGACTATTATCCACAAAAAAAGCCCCAGATGAAAGGCGATCTTTTGGTACAATGGGTCGGTTATTCTCCTGTGATTTCATAGTAATGGATTTGAGTTGCAGAAATAATATTTCAATAAAAACAACAATATTGATCTGAGTTTATTTTTATATTTTACAGTGTAGAATTTTGTGCACTGGGAATACCTTTTTATCAGCCAAAAATAGGTGCCCCAAATAGCGATGCAAAACTCAAGCTTGAAAAATGAAAGTTATCATTCTCAGTCATGGGGAACTGTAAACTCTCTTGTAAAGACGTTACCTCATTTTATGTTTTTCCTATTAATGTCAAGCAGAATATATCAACCTGTGATTCCTTCTTCCTGTCAAAGTACATGAAAATTAGAACTGAGCCAAAAAAGAAAGGAGATGGGGATGCGCCTTACCCTTACCTACAGATAATGGTGAAAAATGGAAAACTTCCTTTGCGTAAATGTGGCTTCAAAGAAGCTATCCAATTCTCCTCGCTTCTCTCTTCCTCTGGAGCTCTTGTTTACTTGTCATGGACAATGCTGGTGGGGGGGAAGAAAGGGTCCTGGGAATCCTGTTAAATTGAGCTGGTGAACATATGGTGGTGGTGGTGGAGGACAAGCGTCATTATGAGCAGAGCAAAAGCAATGGTAAAGGAGGGAGAGGGAACCTCATACAAAATAAAGTGCACTCATTGGCTACAACTTTCTGGGAGAAAGAAAGAAGGTGTGGTTGACTATTTTGACCTTTTTTTTCTTTAACCATCCAAATCTAAGTTTTTGGTAGTGATTAAGGTTGTATTTGAAATTGTAGTTATAATTTATAAAATTGTTTTTCAAGTTAAACGCAATTTGATTAATTTTTAATAAATTCTAAAATTTTTAATTTTAAAAAAATATACTACAACTTAAACTTGAATATAAAAATTATCATATTTTGGCACAATGTGTCACAGACCAAAAAAAAAAAAAAAAGAACACTACGTTTATAATATTTTAAGACTGAAAATACTTATTTTTCAGTCTAAAGTAATTACAATTCTAATAATATGAAAGTCTGTACTTTTGTTATTTTTTATTTTATTAAATTTTATAATAATTACTAAATAGTTAATTACATTTGATGAGACGTTTTTGAACCATAAATTCGAACTCAACTATAAAGTCAAACGGACCCGAAGAGCCAACCTGAAAAAGGCCATTTTAAATTGCAGATCTGCCGACACCCATAATCCCATTTGCTATTAGGGCTTCGAGACATAAGCAGTGGTTTGGGAATCTGCAATTGGATATTGCAGCCCAAAAAGGCATTCCGGCCGCCTAGGCAAACTGCTGTTTAAATTTGTATCAGTACACGAGAAATAAATATATAAGAATTGGGCGAGAAAGAGGGAGAAGTGAGTATTTCTTTTTCATTTAATTTCATGTTATTTTAAAAAATGATACAAGATATATAGTTACACACTTTTAATTTTTTTAACATATTTTCACAATTAACGATAAAAATTATAAATATTATTCTTAAGTTGGATTACTGGCTCAATTGTAAACATACAATCGTCCAAGATACGATTCTGAAACTGTAGTCGAAACACTTCCACCCATCTGAAAATTTGCACTCTCTTATTTGAGGTTGAGGAGGTTGACCATTTGATGCACTTCCCTCGACATTCATAAATTTCCTAGTTAATCAAGCAACAACAATATGATCTTATAGTGCATGCACTTTCAGAAATGCACTGCACTGATACTATCGAAAAATGGTTGCCAGCGCAGACCAAAGCCAAAGGCCTCTGGAATATTTTGAAGGGCAAGCACTCCATCAATGGGACACATAAAGGACACATGAATTGGTATGATTTTAGGACTTCACTAGCTCAAGATTTTAGGACCTATGAGTTTACATTTACTTGTTCCTAGGTCTGGACTACCTCAATATCACAAGAAGTTGAAAATTGAAATAAAAGAGGAAAACGAATGTAAAGTTCAAAACTTTTGGTGAATCTCTTCTCCGTTTGCCTTCTCTTCTTCTGCACTCCCTCTTCTTCACATGGGCTTTCTTTTCTTCGGTGGTTTCTGCAACTTTTTCCACTTTAGATAGATCTGGTAGGACAACCCAGAGAAGACCATGACCACACATCCCCATTGTTTTGGTGAGAGGGGATTGCCACTAAGCAATGATGAAACCACGATGCTGACAAACTTACGGGTAGTTGTAATCGTAGTGTTAGTAAGTGTGCCAAAACGGCTAATGGTTAAAAAAATGAAATTCTGACCCATTGCACCGCAAAGGCAGTAGAGGAAAATGTCCCACGCTGCCTCTGGATGCTGCTTACAGAACTTGGCTGCTTCATACCCAATGCCATGAGGCCAGCCAAACATGTATATCATATTGTATATTGTACCCCACAAATTCATGCCCAACATTATATCCCAAGCACTAGTCTTTGGATACCTAGACAAGTGAAATAACATCCATGCTCAATCCAATGATAAAGCAAAACTCGTGGAAAAACACAATTCTCAAGTTGTGCTCAACGTTATTGGAAGACAAGGAAAATAATGCTGAGAAGTATCAAAGATAGTCATGGGATATCAAAGAATTGAATGCAGATGATAAAAGGTTTAAATTGGTCATACCTTGCAGTAAGCGAATCCTGGGTGGCATTGGTAAATCCGTCAAATGCAAGGTTTAAAAAGCAAAGCCCATATCCAAGGGGTGCATTTGGATGTGCCAGCTTGCTAATTGTTTTTGAGCTGGTCTGAAATCAACCAAACATACATGGGAGATGGTATGAATCACAACCCATTCACAGAATGAAGAACCATAAAATGAAGAAAGCCAAGTCAAATGATTCTACATGTGAAACATTCCTCACCTTCATGAGGGCAAATGCAGATACCCCTCCGGCAACAAGGAAAGTACAAATATACTCTGGAAATGTGTATCTTATGCCATAGACCAGTGTACCCATCAACATGACTGCACAAGATAAAAATAATGTATTAGTTTATCAACTCTCAATCAGGGTATAGAAATAAGAATACCTGGATGATTTAACAAGTAAACACAGTTTCCTCACTCCATTCACATGTGCATGAACAAGAAAAAGTTCTAGCATCATTCTGAAGGTTGATGTCTGATGTTTTACGCAACCTTAAGCTACCTCTACTACATATCTTTCAAAGATTGAGAAGAAAGGAAATTAAGGCCAAAAAGAAGGAAAAAGGTGCTAAGATACATTGGAATGTTCCAACTTCAGAATAATGTGGAACCTGCAAGAGATGCACTTGCTTGTTTACTCATTTATCATTACTATTATTATTCCTTTTCTTTTAATACTTTTTAACTACCAACATGAAGCACAAGAGGCATTCTACCCATAACATCACTGTATCAAATTAATAGCACTGAACTGACACCAAATGCTGGTGTGAACCCACAACACTGGTCCATGGTCAAGGCCTAGTTGCAAATATGCATGCATTTGGTATAAGAAGAAAACTAAATAATCTCACCTGGAATCATTTTTGACGACTTTGCCAGGACCTGCAGGCATCAAAGATATCCACAGAACCAATCAATATAAGAGTTGTGAAGAAACAACAACAAACAAAACAAATGCAAGGTATATTTGGAAGCTAAAATGCATTAACTGCAGGTAAGTATCATACCTCTGAATAGAAACAGAATGCATTTGACGAGATAATTTGGGTTTGTAACACAATCAAGCCCATGTATTTCAAAAAGATGCAGTCATGTGATCACTGAAAGAATCTCACCCATATATATAACACTACATTATCTAGACAGCGAATTCAAGAATTAGATCATCCTACTGTTCCTAGTGCACGAGACTCTCGCATACCTCCAAGCCAGTCACAATAGAATAACCTTACCGTGACACAAAAGCTCACATTTCATCCAAAATGATAAATAGAAGACAATTCCAATTGTTGACGTTTAAAGTTTAACGATTCAACGTGCCTGAGCCGGGTAGCTAATATATTTCAAGGCTTCAATTCCCATGGCCGGACCAATCGTATTCGTAATGCCGGCACTCCAGTACGTCCACCAGGGAGCACCGCCGCGACCTCCGCGCTTCTTGACCAAATCTTAATCACTACAACAATTAAACAAACCGTTGCATTAAAATTCAATCCCATACAAAAATTACGCATAAATTTCCCAAAAGCTATAACGGAGAAAACTCACTTGTATAAGACCAGACTAAACAGACCACATTTTGAGCCAGATTCAGGAACGCCAGGTGCTCGAACCTCTTCCCGTCTGGACCGAATCGCTTTGTGGATCTAATAATTAATTACAGATTCACATTAAATCACAAAAATTATTTTAGAATCAGCTGATAATATTATAATTTTTTGAGCAAATCGAATTTTTATAGAGATTGTGAAGAGAGAGAGAGAGAGAGAGAGAGAGAGAGAGAGAGAGAGAGAGCTTACAGAGTTTCTTGCAGAACGCCTTGGTAGATATAAGCCGACCAGATCCCGGCGATGCAGAAGGCCAACACTAACACTCTCCGGAGTCCGGCGCCATGTGATTCCATGCCCCCGCCGGCCGCCGCAGACCCGGCAAATCCCAATTCAAGTTCCTTCAACAGCTGTTTTTCTTTTCCTTTCTTTATTTTTTTTCCCTCAACTGAAAGCGGCGAGCAACCGCAAAGAACCAGAAACCACCCCTGCGCTCTAATGGCCTACCTGGCCATGCTTCTCTGATGTATAGCAAATTGGAGGACGCGCGAAGCTACGTGGATTTTCCACGTGGATGTTTCTTATTGGATGTATGACAGCGACTCGGGTTTTTATTGGCTGCAGGGACGCGGCCGGGCTTTCGAGTAAGCAAGGCGCGAAATGGTCCCTCCCGGGGCCCCCGTCCTCCTGATGGTGTGTCACTTTTCCATAATCTTAATCCATGTTTAAATATAAATTATGGTAATATAATTTTTGTTGAATTTCATACTATGTTAGCAGGGCGGTAATCTTGGATTAGTCTAAAACAAAATGTAAATCTAAAATTTTAGGGATAATTTTGTTTTAAATAATTTTATATTTGAAAAAAAAAAGATGCAAATCAATTAATGATTGCATTAATTAATACTATTATATATGTGAGTTAATAAGAAACGAAACGTCGATCAATTTATTGCTAGTTATATAATAGAAAACATGCATTGGTTCTTAGAATTAATGATAATTAAATAGCAATAATAGTAAAGTTTTACCAATTTTGTTTTTATATTTCATATTCAAACATCCAAATTCATTTTATTAATCGATAGTATGTAATTGGGTTGACTCATCCATGATGATATGATTCAACTCAATAAAAAATATATATATAATTGAAATAATTATAGTTATTTTGTCGGTATTCTTAACGTGAAATCTTTTTCATCAGAGTGGACCCTCAAGAAACAATTTCTTAATAAAATATATATTTGGACTTTCTTATTTTAAAACTTTGACTTTCATATGGCGTTCGTGTAACCAACCATGCCAAAGTCACATTGATTGAAGTCCTAATGCTATGTGAAATGAGAACTTTGTGGTTTCAAAAATAGAAAAATAAAAATAATACTCCACCATTTTATTAAAAAAATATTATATTTATTACGTGTATAAATTTAATTTTATTAAATATTTTAACAAATATTAAATCTTTTAGACTTATAACCTGAACTGACATCGCACAATCATAGCAGTTGACCAGGACGGCGTAGCGTTGGCGACCGTCATTTGGACTTGTGTAAAGAAATCGTCCTATGAACCAAAGTCAACATAATCCTCATTCGATGGAAGACTAGGCATTGCCGTGCCCCATCCCCACCCCCAAAGAGCGGACTCTGGAGTTGGATGGGCGGGCTTGGCATTAAGTCTTGTCCCCCCTGGAAGGAGAAAATTTAGCTGAGGAACCGAACTAATATTTTGCATCACCGTTGCAGAGATCAAATTAATTTAAAAAGACACAGATGCAAAGCGACAATAGGTACGAGGACTAATTGTGATCTCATACCTTACCTAACCAACTCTTTTGTCACGGAGGGATTACACTCCCCTGTATCATATTTTTTATCTGATATGAAATTTCATAGTCTTTGTCATAAATCAAACTCATCAATTTATTTTTCTACTCTAATAAATATTAAATTTAAATTAAATTAACTTTAATACTACTCATTATAAAATTATTGTTCTCTAAAAAAATAGCATATTTGAGTGTATACACCCAAAATCCTCCACTCTCTACCTACGTAAAAAAAAATCCGTTACAGTATGCCCTTTAAGTATTTCGTAGCACGAAGCCTGTACGTCTTAATGCTGATTAGGCCAGAGCTTAGAGATAAGTGGGCCTCGCAGGCAGGCTTGGATATAAGCCTGCTGGAGAGGGACGGAGCCCCTCCCTCCACCCCAAACCCCCCCCCCCCCCGCCCAATTGATGGACCCCTGCAACGGACCCAATGATTACACCCTTTCCTCGCTAAAAACAAAACAAAATGACATAAGAATTTTCGCGTGTGGATCCTCGCATTCCTTGATGATACTAAAGAGGAGAGAGATAACGGTTTTTTTTTTTTTTTTGCTGATCTTTAGGGAATATTCACACGCCACTTTGGTGACACGTACATGTGACTATAACATTCTGTTTTATTTAATGGATATCATTAATATTCTGTGCTATTTCCTGCATTCTAAAAAAGTCAAAAAAATTATTTTTTAAAAAAACTGATGTTTTGCCAATCAATGAAATGTGGGGACGAGAAAAAAAAAAAGATAAAAAGACTTATAAAGTTGACACAAATATAAATATATATATATATATATATTTTAACTAAACCCAAATAGCTGACGTGCTATGCTTATGTAATCCGAGGGATGCAAAAGCTGTGTCATATGAGTCCCAAATTGATTCGGTCAAGGGTCATGCATACTTCTTCTTTTTTTTTTTTTTTTCTTTATTTTGGTTTTGTTTTAAACTAGTCACAAATTGAGGGAATTTGATGGAGTCGAATTTGAATCAACCTCATTCCAAGGACTTTCTTCTCGTGGACAATGGGCATGCAGAGTTCAACGTCTTCTAGTAACTAGCAAAGCCAAGGAAAAAATATGATTTATGGACTGCTCGTTCAACAATTCTAATGAATAATGGCGTTGGGATTGGACTTCCATTTTGCTTAAAGTGGGAATCAAAAACAAAAAAAATAAAATAATAATATATATATATATATATATATATATATATATATATATATATATATATATATATATAATGTCCAGCCAAGAAAAAGACAGAAAAATTCATTGGTTTTGTGGTTATGTATGCAATAAAAATGCAATTATCCTCTTCAAGATCCAATTGCTTCCTCCGTGTGTTGGAGTTCGTGCGTGCCTCCCCCCCCCCCCAAAACGCACCCTTCGGTTCTTCTTCTAGGAGGGGGGGACCACCCGAAAGCTGGTGTCATTATTTATTTATTTATTTTCCAGATCTAACAGAAGGAACGAAGCAGCAGTGCCTCAGTTAAAATGTCGTTTTCAAACTGTCCCCCACCCCGGTGGAGACCTTAAAAACTTGTGGGAACTAATTCGAGGGTGTGGCTTGGGTTGGGGTCTCGTGGGAAAGCGGATTGCGTGTGGGGGGGGGGGAGAATTTTGGTGGAGGTGCGCGTCGAGGCGTGTTGACTTGTTTTTTTATTTTATTTTAAATAAATAAATAAAATAATACGTAGTGACTTATTCCTAAGTATTTTTTTTATAATGTTTATTTCTAGATTTTAGATGCCCCCCTCCTCTGTCGACTAGTCAACTCCCTCTCCCTTGCTCTGCGTCATTGCTTAGCTGGCGTGAGGCCTACTTTTTGTTGCCCAAAATATCCTCATGTCATTTAAATTTTCAAAACTAAAAAAAAAGAGAGTATAATTACCATTTTATGCAAGAATATTCAAATTTTATAAGAAGAAAATGTATATATTAATTTCTTGAAAGTTATTTAATCTCAATGAAATGGCATCATTTTATCTCTGTTATGAAATTGGGGTAAACTTGATAATATAATTGATAAAGTAATCTCACTTATAATAATAATAATAATTAGTTACAAATTTTATATTTTAAAAAAATATATTTATTATTAAAATATTTTGTAAGAATATATAGGTGTTATGAGATTTTTATTTTTAAAAATTTAATTAAGAAGAATTCCATAATTACATAAAGATACAATGCAATTTAAAAAAAATTGTAAAAATAGTTGGATCATAAGATTTTAGTTTGAATGAATGAATGTCTCTGTAACTAACAAATTTAGTTTTCTAATTTAACATTTTAAATTTAAAATTAAAAAAAATTATAAGTTAAATAATAATTATAACTCACAATTCAATAATTATTTAATAGATAAAAAAATTAAAACAAGATATAATTTTTAAAAAAGGATTCCTTCCATCCAAGTACACAATTTATATTAAAATTTAGAAGATTGTCCAACAACATAAATTTAATTTTGAAACACAACGTCAACCAAGAAATTAGAAAATGAAAATAATATTATTTAATTATAATTAAATCTTGATATTGTGTATATATATATATATATATATTAATATTTAAAGACGACGTGTGCACGCATGCAACAATAAAACATAAACGAGGTGGCCATTAATGTCAATTCACATAAAAAGTCCAAAAACGGAACCCCGTCTTGGACACGCCCACACAAGTCTTCGAGCGTTAGCTATCCAGTAGTGGTGGGAAAATGATGTCCATTTTCCTCTTTCGTTTCTCGGTTGATTCCCTTCCATTGCGAAGAACGCCATTCTCTTTCTTATAATATTGCATTTCGTTCCTTTTTTTCAACTTGTTTATGCTTCGGACCAAACCCAACTCCAAAAACGAACTGAAACCTTGTACTTCGGTTTCATTTTCCTTGAATTTGGAAGGTCTAAGCAGCACGATACCTCTGTTTCTTGATTTTTGGAATCCCAAGGAGGGGGCGAGAATATTTATATCCTGTCTGTGAGTTAAGAAAGAGGTCCATCTCTTTGGTACTTTTGGAATGGGAAACTGTCTAGATTCTTCGTCCGCCAAAGTAGACGCCACGCAGAGCTCGCAAACTGGTAGATTGTTTTTATTTTTGCCCTTTACGCCTCTTTTGGGTCCTTTTGGTGTGGCTTTCTTGTTCGTTTTTGTGCTTATTTCAAATGGGGTTTGCTTGATTTTTGATGGGTGCGTGATGGTTTTTCTGAATATTTGAAGCTTTGGATGTTTTTACTGTTGGTTGCATTGTTATGTATCGCTTGTTTTCAGTTTGATTTAAAAAAAAAAAAAATTGCTTGAGCTTGGCTTAGAAAGTCTTTGTTCATTTTGACTTCATCTGTGGACTAAAACTCTCTAGAATTTATGCAAGGATTAGTCTGTGTTAGATTTATGGGTCTTAGCTTCTAATGAAATGGCTAGTTTTTATCTGTTATTCCATGATATTCTTCTAGAATTTCTTTAATGTAGAGTGTGGAATATGGTGAATCTTTCCATCATTGTGAGATTCGTTAAATCAAATTTTAGTTCCCTTAAATGAAGGAGCTTGATGCCCACTGCTTTTAGCAATTTTGCTTGTAATTTTGAATCTAAATTGACCAATTAGGAGTCATTTATATTAGGGAGTTTATAAATTATGTAAATGATTCTGCAGAATCGGACGTCGTCTAATATGATTTGGGTGTACGTGTATATATGGTTAGTTTTGGAAAACAATTATTTCATCTAATTTCCATAAGAGCTTTTTTGATGAGTCTATAAAATATATAGTTTTGAAGCTGGGAATTGAGATGAATTATTTTAAAAATAAAGGGGTCTCCTAGTGTGGAAGCACGAGGCTCTTGCAGTGTAGGTTTTGAAAAAGAGTCATATGCATGTAGCTTTATTCCTATTTTAACAGAGAGACTGTTTTCTCAATTTGAACTTGTAACTCCCTGTTTTATCATGTATGGATTTTGAAATTTGATTTATATATGTATGCTTTTGAATGTTCGGCCAGCCAGATGGGTGTAAAGTTCTTAGTGCTGTCTCTGAAATACAAGACTGAAATGTCAAACCCATATTTCTATTTGCTAACAACAGGGACCTCAAGATTATCGAGCAAAACTAGCTGTTCTACCATTCCTTCCAGTTTGACCATTCCACCTTATGGTGGTAGGAGCAATTCTGAAAGCCCTTATTCACTAAGGACTGAAGGTGATATGGTGTCATCTCCAAATATGAAAGCCTTCAGCTTCAATGAACTGAAGAATGCCACAAGGAACTTTCGTCCTGACAGTCTTCTTGGTGAAGGTGGATTTGGTTGTGTTTTCAAAGGATGGATTGATCAGCACACATTAACTGCTGCAAGGGCTGGATCAGGAATGGTTGTTGCAGTGAAGAAGCTAAAGCCTGAAGGTTTTCAGGGCCACAAGGAGTGGTTGGTGGGTTTCTTCTTCTTGACATTGTTTTCTCATCACCAATATGTAGTTCCTTTTTAACTGATAGGCTGCTGGTTTCAGACAGAAGTACACTACCTAGGGCAACTTCATCATCCGAATCTGGTTAAACTGATTGGTTATTGCTTAGAGGGTGAAAATAGGCTTTTGGTCTACAAGTTCATGCCTAAAGGGAGCTTAGAGAATCATCTCTTCAGGCGTAAGTCATTTCAAATCCTTGTGGAAGCATTTTTGTGCATTTTATCCTGTTTTCTGTCTCTGATTTGTTCTTTTGATTATGGTCATCCAAACTTTATGTTGGCCATGGCCTCTATCATATTTATGAATGTTGCTTGTTTTTTAGTTTGCTTACTCTTTCCTTTTTGGTGCTTACCATCTTGCAATTCTTTTTTTCTGTTATCGATTGGTTACATAGAATGCATAGTCAATCTGCTTCTAGGTTCAAGTTACCATTAGGCAAAACAAGGACCATAATAATCATAGTTTCTAGAGATTGCTTGAGTGGGCTCCATCAACCCTTCCTTTTTCCATATCATCTATACATGTGTGCATTTCTGGGAATGCTTAAAAGCTATATGCCTGTCATAGTTTTTTAACTAGGTTCATCACTGAAGCACCATAATGGACAAATAATTGGCTTTACCACCTCTGTAAATATATGACAATAAACCCCAAAGTGCAGTTTGTAATATTTTAAGCTACTCACTTTAAGACTTATGTCTGAAAATGTTTCATTCTCAAATATCTTCTCTACCTATTTTTCATCAAAATTTACTGTTTCCTGAGCAACCTTACAACCGTGTAACTATATTTTTAGGATGTACAATTTCCAAGTATATGCATTTGAGAACACTAAATGACATACTATCTTGTGCTCTGTAGGTGGCCCACAGCCACTATCATGGGGAGTAAGAATGAAAGTAGCCATAGGTGCTGCCCGAGGGCTCTCTTTCCTTCATGATGCGGAATCCCAAGTCATCTACCGTGATTTCAAAGCTTCAAATATCCTACTTGATGCGGTATGCTGTGAGAAACTGAGATGAATGTGTGTTTTTCTTTGTTGTGTTTTTCATGGAATAAATACTAAATTTGCGCTTTTTCAAGCTCCTTTGCCCTGTATTATTATTATTATTATCTATTTTTTTCTTCTTGTTATTTCATTAATAATGAATTGGTATGTAGGAATTCAATGCAAAACTCTCCGATTTTGGTTTGGCAAAGGCAGGCCCTACTGGTGACAGAACTCATGTGTCCACTCAAGTCATGGGCACTCGGGGGTATGCTGCACCAGAATACGTTGCTACAGGTCTATTGGATTCTCTGCTTTAATTACAAATGTCTTTTTCCTTGTTAATTTGAAGCTTTAAACTCTTTCACTAAAACATTGAGGGTTATTTATAAGTAAATTTTTTTATGAGCTTAACTCAAAAATTAAGTTTTACTCTGTTCACTCACAAGCCTTCTGTTGGATTCATGGTCTGATTTGATTACTTTACATATCTTCATTGACCAAGTGAAACTGATATGGTGCAGGAGTCTACATATTACAATCCTAACTTACGTATCTCACAAAACTTCCATTGATCAACAGGTCGTTTGTCAGCCAAAAGTGATGTATACAGCTTTGGAGTTGTCTTGTTGGAGCTGCTATCTGGCCAATGTGCTGTTGAGAAAGGCAAGGTCTGTTTGGGGCAGAATTTGGTAGACTGGGCAACACCTTACCTGGGTGACAAAAGAAAAGTGTTCCGGGTTATGGACACCAATTTGGGTGGTCAGTATCCTCAGAAAGGAGCCCATATGGCTGCTAACCTTGCTTTACGGTGCCTAAACACTGAAGCCAAAGTTAGGCCTCGAATGTCAGAGGTATTAGCAACATTGGAGCTAATTGAATCCCCAAAAGGTGCATCCAAACCCCTCCAATCAGATTATAAAGCAGTTCACACATCTGTACGAAAGTCTCCAATGCGACACCACCATTCCCCACTGAATTCAACACCAAATGCATCTCCATTACAATCTCGTTAGCAGTCTCTACGAGTTCATTGAGCAACAAAACAATCTTCTGTAAATTCCTCAGCTTTTTCTCTATCTTTATTCCTAGGCATTTTCTTCATGTTGCTCTGATGTAAAATGTCATAGGCCATTATATCTTGATGCAATTTTGAATTACATTCAACCAGATTATCACCCCTTTGTTCCTGGGGATTGTTTGCTTTCTTTTAGTGATAGGAGGAATGCTAGAGATCATTGTCGCATGTATTCTAAAAGCTAATGGTAACCTAAAGCCCATTGGAATCAGTAATGTGGCTCACCCCCATTGATGCGTTTTTGAAAGTTGGATTGAGGAAGGGAGATTTAACAATAAATGGGGTCTGGGTTCAAATCTTTTATGTTAGCCACTATGCTATAACTAGTAGTTAGGTGGGGGCATTTTGAAGAATGATTGGTCACTGTATTCCCTTTCCCGTGGACATGCTTGACTTTTTCGGCTTTGCAAAAGATTGAAGTGCGGATGCTCGGACTCTATTCCTGGACTGATGATCAGCCTCCTTGTCAGACAGAGGCTGTTGTTAGTGGCCATCCACTGCTTGTTGATGATGGTCGCAGATGGTTGACCACCTTGCCTGCGGTGGCTTTCGAGCTGGACAACCTTGCTGGCACCTGGCTGCCTCATCGGCAATAATTGCCATCAATGAGGTGGACGGTGGTAATCTAGTTGAAGATTATTGGCCAAGTGAATTTGATGAGTGTAGTATTATTTGGATTTATAATTCTCGACATTTTGTTGAGGAATTGCAGAATTGAGTAAAACAGTTGTAAATCCAAATCCTTGAAATTGACTTTTGAAATTGGAATTCCAATTTTAGCTTTATTGTCAGGTTGTCAGATTATAATTTTGCTTGAAGAATCCGTGAAGGCATATGCTTGCCTACTGGTCGTAATGGCAGGTAAAATCTACTCCTGGACGAGCTTGTTATGGATTAGATGCGATCTTCTTCTTCTTCTTCTTCTCTCTCTCTCTCTCTCTCTCTCTCTCTTTAAAAAAAAAAAACTCCGCACGGGGAGTTGACTTAAGGCCACCTGTAGACTACCATGGTCCGAGGGCAATAAACTTCATGGTCCGAAGTCAGAAAGCTTGGCATTGAAGCCCCGAAACACTGCCCCGTGTGTGTGTGTGTGTTGTGGCTTATGGTTGAATACAAACAGAAGGCAAATGCGAACTAGCAACGAGACAAAGAATCTATGGAAGCAACTCACGGCGTTAATTAGGATGTTTGAGGCTTTTGGATCGCCATGCATGATTATCTTTCCACGAGTAAGAGGGTGATCTAAAAGCCTTTGCAGCTCCAGGAGCTATCTCGACTCTTTCCTGCCAATCAAGCCCTGTATCCTTCGCTGTTTGATCCAAGCCTCAAATGGAGTCGGTGACTTGCGGGAACATTGTGCTAAAGAGTCAAGGTCACAGCCATGCAATCAACTGACAGTCAAAAACACTTTTGTTTTTTTTTTTTTTCCTTTAACCAAGTATATACCATATGTTAAGTACACATGTTACATGTAACAAGTGTGTTCACCGCTGTGTCTAAGACACTGTATAGAAGAATTATTTTTTTTTTCTAGAGTAACTTGCATTTTTCTGATTTTTTTGGTTGACAGAACATTATTATAGAAATACAATTACAAACAGAGTGACATTGTATAATTTGTTTATTTTCTTCACAATTAAATACTAATGATGATCTATATGCTCCCACCTTATCTCAGCATATATTTACATTTTACAACCTGTCCAACGGACTGGGTCTTTTTCCCACCTCAGCCGTCGTTAACCTGTTTTGTTTGATGACTTGTGCTCGTATGGGCTTCATTTAAATGGGAATTTCCATTTATGGTCAAATAAATAATAAAAAAAAAAGACAGACAGGGGGAGAGAACAAGAAGACCACGACGTCAAGGACAACGCCGCAGGATGACCAAACCCCCCCTGTATCTGGGCTCAGCTAAAGGAACATTCAAAATCAATATGACCCTTTTAGACTGGCCCTATAACTTGAAAAGTTGTCTTTAGTATCAGAAAGACAAAGAAAGGAAATTCAAAATGTCAATAATTAGATGTGGCTTGCATTTTAAACAAACTGATTAAAAATTTTGACTGCAGTTCAGTCAAAAAAGGAAAAGAAAAGAAAAGAAAACTACCGTGCGCCGAGAGAGACCGAGAGTGAAATGCCTACCACCTTGACAACGAACCCAAAATCTATTTTGTCAAAATTCGTAACTGTTTTAAACTGTCAAACTAACCAATCTAAAATATTTCAAAAATTTTAAAATTATAGTTAATAATTTAATTTAAATAAAATAATTAAACCGAATTAATTAGATTCAATTACACTTAGTTACTAATGAGTTTAAGCTTATCACTTAATGTAATCATTTAATTAGTGATTCAACATATATTTTTATAGACTTATTTTCAAATTTCTACACTACAATTTGTTCCAATAAAAAATAAATTTAAATATTAAATATATAATCATAAAAATTTATATTTATTAATATTAAAATTAAAAAGTTGTGGTGTAGAAATTTGGTGGGGAGCGAAAGTCAATAATGTAAAGATTATTTTACTGATTATTGCCTCGGCGCGCCTTCCGCACATGAGTCCGCTTAGTCACGTCCACACTGGAAAATAACATAAACGACAGTAGAAATAGAATCCGAATCGAGTACAGCGACGACGTCGGATTACAGCTTCGACTTGGCTGCTACATACCCTGGCTTCTTCTTCATTTGGGTTCATCGCTGATGATCGGGTTAATTAATCATCCGTACAGGTAAGTCTAAACCCCAAGCTCTAATTTTCATATTTCGAGCTCTTTTTTTTTTTTATATAACTTTTTTGGTACGAATTTGTCTAGGGGATCCCTTGTAGTTGTCAATATGAATTGGGAAATTTTGGATTGTCATTAATTATTGAGATTTGATTTGGGTTTCCTTTGGTTTTGGAATGTATGCAGATAATGATGGTGATTATGGGGTTTTTTGATTGATTTTTACAGAGATAGAGAGAGAGAGAGAAAGAGAGAGAGTTTTGTGTGGTGATCGGTTGCAAGAGAATGGTGTTGGTATTAGCAATAGGAGATCTTCATATACCTCACAGGGCAGCTGATCTGCCTCCAAAGTTCAAGTCCATGCTTGTTCCTGGCAAGATTCAACACATTATCTGCACTGGCAATCTCTGTATTAAAGTAGTCATTTTTCTTTCCTCTTTGTATTTATTTGCAGTTTTTTTAATCATTTGCTTGAAATGTGTTATTTGAAATACATCAAGCTGCTTGCTTTTGCTGTAAATTGGCTATTTAATTCTTTTCTCTTATTTCTTTGTCACAATTTTAGTTGCCGGTGGCAATTGAGTTCTGTTGAGTGTTTAAGGTTGATGATGGTAATTGAAGTCAGTCTTTAATAGCAATTGAATTCTGTATATGAGGTTCCTTGAATTCCCACAATTCTTTCGGTTGATTTACTCTGCTCTACCTTTCAAGGATCAAAATCAGATTTTGGTTTAAATTCTGAAGTTTTCCAATGTGAGTCTATCTGTTCATAATATTGACACCAGGTAATCTTTTGATCAGACTGCTGATTTGCTTTAGTTGCTTATGGCAACAATATAGACATCATTTTACAAACATATATGCAGAAATTTTTTCGATGGAGTTGTTTCTTTGCCCCAAATGTTTCTTTGAGAACTAAGTACTCAGCAAGTGTCATGAGAACTGTTTAATCATCTGAAGGCTGGACTTTTGGTTTCATCATGATGGACAAGATTTTTTGCATCCTTTCATGCGTCCCATTGCTTCTTTGTAGACCCCCAGGAGATTGTTTCTTACTGATGATATAACTTTTTCTATATTCTTCTTCTACTTTATGACATTTATTCATGCATTAAATGCTTTATTTTACATATAACAGATGTGCCTCTTGTGTTGTTTGCTTCGACAATCGTGACTGTCTTAAGTGAAATTTCTGAGCAGGAAGTAAATGATTACTTGAAGAGTCTTTGTCCTGATTTACACATCACTCGAGGTGAATATGATGAAGATTCACATTATCTAGAGACTAAAACACTTAACATTGGCCAATTTAAGCTTGGAATATGCCATGGTCATCAGGTTGGTGTTGCTTTGCCATTGTCTTAGTGTTTACTTAATCTTGTCTTGTAGCATTGATAATATGTTGCAGTTCTATGCTTATGGAATGCTGTCCATTATTATTCTATGCAGAGAAATTCAGCAATTGTTTAGTGGCATCACAATTCTGGGTAGAAGTTTGGGCTGATATTGCCTAATAATGTTGACTTTATGTGATCATTATTATATGGGATTGGGGGATTTTCCAATGAAAAGTTGAGATACAGCTTCCAATGCTTTCTTAACTCTAGGAACATTTTTGAGATTTTCCAAATAGTGGAGACTATCTCTTTGTGTGCATGTGTGCTACTGGGTGGGTGTATGTAATATGCAATAATAATGGTACGATAATCAATAAAATGTCCAGTGGAGTGTTGTTCTGGTGTGAGTTACATGCTAATAAGGAAGTAAGGATCTCAGAATTGATGGGATGCCAGGTGGAGTGTTGTGATTTTGACATTTACTGTATGCTTAATCTTTGTTCAAGTCATGTTTGATTTAGGTTTGGATGTTTGGGCAAAGACTCTACTGTCTCCTGGTCGTGATATGATGTGCCATGGAAGCCATTCATATGTTTTTTGTTGTAACTAATGTGTACTTATGTTGTGAGCTTCATGTTTGCTCAATATGAACATCCTCCACCTGACAGTCATTGATGCAATTGATGAGTATTGCTACGTTTTTGAAGAAATCCCATTGCATCCTTCTTAAATCTTAACTCTTTTTCGTGTTAGTTGTTTCTGGGCTTGAGATCACATTCCCCATGATTCACCCGTAAAGCTAGTTGAAGGTTAAATCACACAATGGGTCCTCTTTTTTAGATTATTGCACATAAACTCTCATTGATATAATGCCATCCTTTGGCAGTTTGATCCACTGGTTTTTTTCATGATTACTGTATTGGGGCTAAAATAATGTCTTGAATTTTAATTGTTTTCACGCTAGCCTCTCCTGCATCATTTCCTAATCTTCTTCTTGATTCACCTTCTCAAGGTTATTCCATGGGGCGACTTAGATTCTCTGGCTATGCTACAAAGACAACTAGATGTGGACATCCTTGTAACCGGTCACACCCATCAGTTCAAAGCCTATAAACACGAGGGTGGTGTTGTCATTAACCCCGGCTCTGCCACTGGTGCCTACAGTAGTTTCACCTACGAGGTAAACCCAAGCTTTGTGCTGATGGACATTGATGGCTTGCGTGTTGTGGTTTATGTGTATGAACTAATTGATGGTGAAGTTAAGGTTGACAAAATTGATTTTAAAAAGACAGCCACAACACGCGCAGCACATTGACCACTGTTACAGGGCCCTCACTCCATTACGGCAATAGAATCCTTGTTTTTATTTTGCTGGATCATGAAATCATACCATTGGGATGTGCAAATGATGTTTATTTTGTTCACATTCTTCTAGCATCCCCCCCCCCCACTTTTTTATTTCATGTGATCGTGAAATTAGCACCGCTTGTGTTGTGAGCAGTTGCACCACTGGTTATTCTGAAGGGTACTAACTTGTAATACGTCCTATTGGCTTTTATATGGATTTCTTCTTTCAGTCTACAGAGAATAACAAATCAATTTTTTAGATATGCATAAATCACTTGGAATTCTTGGGATGTGATCAAGTTGGATTCTAGTAATCAATTGATATCAATCTAGAATCCTAGTTTGATTTCATCCTGATATCAAAATCTTTGATTGCTAGCTTGATTGCATCCAAATTTCCATGATTGTAGAATTCTCTGAAGAGCTGAAACCCAAATTCCTTTTTTTCCTTATTTCATATAAAATTGCAATTGATAAGCAGAAAATTACAGAAATAATCCGGAAAACACGCAGTATTGTTCATGGGAAGTCTTGCATTATTGAGAGAAATCACGAGGTTGCCTTCGAGCAAGTGGATTTAATTGAGGGTGCGGACGACATAATTGAGAGAAATGTAATGGAATCAAGCATGGGATTTGAAGCAAGAAACTTGGGTGTGGGGCATTCCCAAACTTAGTGCTCTGAATCCAATGTGGGTCAAAGTCGAGAGTGAAAGTAAAATTATACGATATGCTTGGAGAATCTCACTGTTATTTTCACGATCACGCCTTGTAAACCCCTGTTTCATGGTAAGTGCATTCCCAAGTGGTCGGTGCAGAGCCGCTCCTGCTCTCTGTTATGAATTGCTTACGGCGGAAGCATAGAATAGTGCAAGTTTTAATTTATTATCATTATTTTTTCATAAAGTTTTGTCTTTATTTCATGGATGTATAGTTTTTATCCATTTAATTAAAAGAGAGATAATTAAGTATAAATATAAAATTTATTTAATAGGCAAATTAAATTAAAATCAAAATAGATTCAACTTAATTTATTTAAATTTTGAAGAGTCTATTCAAATTTCATTCAAAAATTATTATTCAAGCTCGTTTATAGCTCGATAAACGTGTTATGAAAGGCTTGTTTAAATAAATAAACTTTGAGCAATTTAAAAAAAAAAAAAAAAGAGATACAAAGCTCTTTAAAAGCATTTCTCCAAATTCGACAAGGATTCGGCATTAGAACACAAGTAAATAAATAGAGTCTTATATATGTAGTAGGGAATTATGCCGCACATGCCCCTCATTCGAATCTACAAGCCAAGGCAAGTCCCTTGCCCTTATTGCTACCATTGAAGAACAATCTGAACTTTCCCATCAAAATTTTCTTTCGACATGATTGAGAGTAATCAATTTTCTTGTACCGTCAATACCATCCAAAAAGTGAGGCTACGCGACCCTGTTCCAAGAAAATATCCCCTGCAACTATTTATATCCATCGCCTACAAG
Source organism: Ceriops zippeliana (assembly GCA_037897445.1). Classification (NCBI taxonomy): domain Eukaryota; kingdom Viridiplantae; phylum Streptophyta; class Magnoliopsida; order Malpighiales; family Rhizophoraceae; genus Ceriops; species Ceriops zippeliana. The sequence goes on along the minus strand of JBAPLH010000188.1, from coordinate 1,728,027 downwards.
GTCAAACATCGATTCTACTGGCTAGACAGTGACGGAACAACAAGGACTTTCTGTACAGAAGTCGATGGCCCCCTGATTGTTCTACCCTTATTACCCTGCCGGTTTGAAAGCCTGCTTGACAGAAGCGCTGCAGCTTACCATGATCTTATATCCAAGCTGGCCTTATGTGAAGCGGGACCACAAGGTTGTGAGGAGCTGGCTACAGAGATAATCCAAAAGATTGGTGGGATCGTTTATGGGGTTTCGGAGAAGAGAAGACACTTGGGGATTCGCTGTGTGATTGAGAGAATGCATGAGGTCACCATTGATGCCATGGATGATGAGTCAACCCTAGAATTGGAAGAAGATGATGATGAAGGGGGAGAAGGAGGAGAAGAAGAAGAAGAAAGGAATCTGGGTATGTTGCCTGCCAATCCCAAGGAAATTAGACTTGAGTGCGTGAAAATAGAAGGTGAATCAGAAAGTTGCACAATATGCATGGAGGGGTTCCCAGGCACTGCAGCTAGCATGCCTTGCAATCACTTATTTCATGGCGAGTGTATCGAAAAGTGGTTGGCTGTCAGCCATTACTGTCCCATTTGCCGCTACGAGATGCCCACCACCGAGACATAAAATTCTCTCGTTTGTTTGTTTGTTTTCTTTTTTTTTTTTTCTTTCTTTTTTAAGTGTAAGGGAATTCTTGTTTTTACTAGTATTTCGATGTTTAATTTCATAGCCTTTTTTTTTTAGCCATAAGAGAGAGTTATAATTCATTAAAAACATGAAAGATGAAAGAGACGAAGTTCAAATTTCCATTTTTTTCGATAAACAATTGTTTAGTTATTATCCCAAGGCAACTGATCGTGTAAACTATGATTTAATGATCCTTCACGTCAACAAATGATAAGTTTTAGCAAATTTCATGTTTTTTTTTTTTTATTTGGGGGGGGGGGGGGGGGTTGGAATGTTCTTGACTAATATCCCATTATATCATAAACTATATTGCGTTTCTTATACAATCACGTCTGCTTCGCCTAATTTGCTCAAAAGTCAACAAGTGATTGGCTAGGACTAGGAGTCTATGAGTTCTAAAAGAGAAAGGACTCTGGTTTAATTAAAGATAGGCACGCGATTAACTCTTTGATTTTAATAATAAATAAACAAAGTTTTACCTTTTTGAAGAAATTACTTTTATTTCTATTTCTCCATAAAGAATTTACAAAGTTTGTTTATTTTATCCTAATGTGAATATATTCTTTTTTTTATTATTATTTTTTACCAATACAATGTGACCCATCATAAAACCAAATATAGGTCAAGTGATGGAGCAGCAGGCAGCGAGACAGAAAACAATAGGACTGCATTACATTTTTGTGTAAAATCATATTTCCCCTACGCCTTAGCAGTACTCTTAGAAGATGCCCCAAGAAATTTACTTAAAATTTATAACTCAGCCAAGTAATACAGAAAATTTTAATAGGACTTGAAGTGGTTTGAATTGAATCCAATCCAATCGGACTGGTATGGCACCTCTAGGGAATCTCAATCTTACTGTGACCTCATATAAACACACTATTTTAGCAGAAGTAGTCTCTCAAAAAAGAAAAAATTATTACAAAGAAATTTCATGTGGCCCCGGCGTTGCTATTTATCAAATGACACCAGGATTTCCCCCCCAAAACTTCGGCACGAACTACAATTCTCCTCACAAAGAAATTGGTTGTGGCCTTGAAGAGTCCACGATGAAGTGTTCCGGGGAACTCCAGGGGACACTTGAAGTGCTATTGATTATGGACTACTGCTGAAATTTGTGCAACATTTGGCGCTTGCCTGTGTTTTAATGGAAGTAACTTGACCAGGATAGGCCATGAATGGCATGAACCTGGACGCACCAGTAGGCTAGATGGGAGATGAGGGAATAATTGATATTGTTTGCGAGAAATTCTTTCCTCTTTTTTTTTTTTTTTTGGCGTGTGTGTGTTTATGTTCCCTCCACATGACCTTTCTTTTTCACATCATACAAAAGAAAATCTTTTGCCTCGATTCTGGTATGAGATAATACACGCACACCCAGATAAAGTCGCATTCATAAAGTTTAGAAGAAGATGCACAAGTGTCAATTGCTATCTCAGGCTGTTGTGGACTTGAGCTCACATCAACGTGCCCCAGAAGAAAATATTGGTTGAACATTGCCATCCCTCCAAATTATTGCAGTAACCATGCTTACTTATTATTTAACCAAGTAGCTATTCTAGTTCCTGCCCAATTTTTGACACCAATGCATTGTTGCAATGTAAAACCTGAAAAACGCAGAAATCTGGAAAGGTATTTGAAAATTTTCTGCCACCTATCAACTAAGTTTAACTGCTGAACCAAATGCCACAGAGACTTTAGGCAAGACGTTAAAACTTACGCATTCGAAATCGTTCAACAATTATGCTGGTAAAAGTGAATGAGCCTTATTTACCGATAGCCATATGCAAACACCATTTTTCAGTGTTCCGTGGCTTAATTTAATTGCAATCAGGCAAGAACAAGCAATTAGATACTTTCAGTCTTCTGCAGTTACATATAAGTTAAAAAGATGGTTTTGAAAGAACGCAGGAAAAGGGTGAAAAATGTATTAGCCTGACATTTATTCAATCCACCATTCAGACCAGGCTCAGTTATTTGGTAAATAAATCCCAACCCTCACTGTCAAACAACCTCCTGGAACTTCGCTTACATCGTAAATGGGGAAGCCGATAGACATTATAAGCTATGTGACGTCTTTATAGCTATGCGTTTTTGGACAAGAACTGTATGAAGTCAGCTGTCCCCTTGAGTTATCCCGAGCACTTTATTGGGGCTATTTTATGACTCCACTGAAGTGTTTTTTTTTTTTTTTTGGGGGGGGGGGAACTTTGGGTTCCATCTGACATGGGTCATGCTTGTAAGGAAGAGAAATTTGGTAAATAATCCCAATCATATCTCATCCTCTATCAAAAAAGTGGCAAGCAAAATTATATCTTCACTTTGTTCTTGGTCGACTGCTTTCAACTTGATGATGACAATAACGAACATATTGTGAGAAATTGTCCTCATATTTCTTGTCTTTTAGTTCAACTTGCTGCATTTTTTTGTTCTCTACCTCTCTCTCTCTCTCTCGCTTTTAACACTACTCAGTGTCCTTTTATGAGACTCTTGTATCTCAAATTTTATTGAATAAAATTTCTACTCGTTTATCAAAAAAAAAAAAAAAAATTGTTAGTGTTGAATAAAAAAGAAAAGAAGAGAAAAGGGTGTTTAGGGAGACAGAACAATGTTCTAGTTACGGAGAAGAGCACATGAAAGAAAGTATAGCGTAACAAAGTTCATCACATTTCTTTTGCATTGCATGTATGGTGAAAACCGCTACATTTTATGCCCCAATACTTTTCTACCTAACAGGGACATGTTCACTTACTCCATTATACATTAAACTCCTTGAAAACTACTTGATCATACAACATAACAAAATAGCAGGTCTTATAGTAATGTTATTGGAGGAACAAAGTAATTTTTTTTTTCTCTCTCATTGAATTAAACAGTCAAATATATTAATTTTTACAATTTCGGAATCTCCTATCATGTCGCATCCTTGAATTTAACAAAATCACTGTAAAGCATCGAATTAGTAGACAATTATGTCAAAATTTTAGTTTTATCAAAATAAGAATTTGGTGATAATTTAAATTAATTGGTTTAGATATTAATGGCATGTTCTTTCAAGACGTTTTGGTGAGTAAGTATTGAGTGTGTATATGTGTTTTTCTGCCTTGTTCATGGAATAGTTTCAGTTTTATCAAAAGGAACTGATTAAGGTATGATAGTCTGGGCTATTATAGGAGGCAGGACATTCCAAATAATAAGAAGGTGATCTATAAATATTGTTGAAAAGAAGACTTTTTGGCTTAAATTTCTAGTTATGTGATACTTTCTATAGCCCACTTTATTGCTTGCTTGCTGCAGTAAACTTAAAGGATGCCATATGATACGAAACTAAAAATAAAATAAAATTAGGCAATTAATATATTTGATGAGTCAATTCAATGGCGAGAAAAAAACAGTATAACTTTTTCTTTGTCCTTCAACAAGATTACTTTAGCAGTCGTTCTGCTTTGTTATTCATTTATCTTGTATGTTACATAATCAAGCTTTTTGTTTGTTGTTTTTTTTTTCTTGTTTTTCCAAAGGAGTTATAATGCGTAAGAGAGTAAGAATCATATCCCTGTCAGGTAGAAAAGCATCATGGCAGCCCCATGCTGAAAAACGCTAGCTGCTGTCAACATATGCGCAAATGCAAAATATATATGATGAACTTTGTAAACTTACTGTGATTGAATTGATGAAGCAGTTATACTTTCTGTCAAGTGCTGTTCCCCCTTCCTAAAACTTTTTTTTTTTGGCTGTGCTAATTTGTTTAAGTCCAGACAAAAGAAAGGATTGCTCCAGCAGGTTCATTGCTTATGAACAGCTTAATGCTCTCATATTTGAGAACAAAAGCGCACCGCCATCAGCAGTTGCTGTTTGATCAGCAACAGATGTGTAGTTAATAACCATTGCTCGTTGTTGCTTAGTGGTTAAAAAATTTATTTGTACGGTAGGGATAGAGATATAGTTCTAAAGAGGCTGATAACTCTTACTCGAAATGAATCCGACGTAATCTTCCCTAAAAAATGTGAACAAAAAAAAGATGTAGTTATTAAATATCAGCATTGAAACACATTAGAACAAGAACCCCATCAGTCCAAAAAAAACCAATGAGATGGCTTCCTAAACTGCCACCAGCAATTGCCAGAAAATCTTCAATTTTTTTAATTTCGTACAGAGTGAGTCCACCTAATTAAGCAACAAACATAGCTGTACATGAGTACGCTTTTGTAATTTAGAAGAAAAAATAAGAAAAAAGAAAAAACGCAGGATTGCTGGTAAGGGGTCAGGAACGAACATAATAAGAATGGATCTGATAATTTTACCAAATTTCTCTTCCTTATAAGCATAAACCATGTCAGATGGCACCCAGAGTTCCCCCAAACACTTCAGTGGAGTCATATAATAGCCCCAGTGAAGTGCCCAGGGGAACTCAAGGGGACAGCTGACTTCTTTTCGTTCTCTCCTCTTGGTTCTTGGCCAGAAACGCTAAACAATGTTCTGTATATATAATGAAGGTTTTGTTTGCCGTACAGGGGGACCACTAGGGATGAGAAGAAATCACTAAGTTACCATAGAACTGAACCTGGTCTGAATTTTGGATCGAATAAATGTCAGAACCCGAAAAAGAACATTCAGGGAAGTTGCTTAAAAACTTTTTCATCCTTTCCCAGTACTCTTGCAAAACCATTTTTTTTTTCCAACTTTTATCAAGTCAGGAAGCACTGAAAATTGACGTTTGCATGTGGGTATAAATGGATTGGGCTCTCATTCACTGTTAATAGCATAACTGTTGAATGATCAAATCTTCATGACCTTCATGCCTGTATTTAAGGGCAAAAAGAAAGGCAAACGAGTCTGTCATATTTGTAGGGTCCGGGAAGGGTCGCAACTTTTCCTTTATTTTAACAAAAAAAAAGTTATTTTTAGAATATGAACATGTATCATTATATCACAATGAAGTAAACTCTTTGTATTTAAGGGCTAATAAACTAAATTTACCTAGGTTTTTCCGTGGCATTGGAATCAAATAAGAAGCCTCTCAATTTATTTGGATCACAAGTTCCCCGATAATGATCAGAAGGTAGAGAGGGCGACATGTAGCATTTGGCCAGGTCACGTTGATGTTCTCATCCTTTCCATCTAGCCCACAGTTCCGTCTAGTTTCACTTCTAAATGCATGATAGGCATAGCCTTTTGGTCTTAGGTATGGAATAGTACAAAGGTCAACATAAGTGCAACATGAGGCGGAGAGAAACTCTGCATGCACTAGACAACGACCATTGTAAATCAGTTGCTTTCTCAGAGTTCTTAATTTATCACTTAAATAGATCACTTACTACTTAGACCTGTTGAAGAGCTAAGTTTTAAGTTAAAAAGAAGAAACTGAAATTCTAACCTTAAAAAATAAAAAAGAGAAAACAGTAAATAAGATATAAGTGGTTTAAGAATCATAATTCAGTATCTTAAAATTTTAGGTTAAATATGATGTCAATAGCCCATGAAGTGTTGCCTTATTTCTGACTTCTAGTAATCCATTTGGGGGCTCATTGCTGAATGTAAAAACATGATTTTATGCAATTATTAATGCTTTTCGTCTCCTATATAAAGGAGTCAAAGATAAATGTAAAGTTGGGTTGAGTTGTTCACCATAACGTCACCTCTCTTTGTGTTCAAAATAATATCTATGGACACATTCTAATATCACAAATAGTCTTCCTTATTTTCTCTTTCTTATTTTTTCCTCTAGACGAGAAATCAAATCAAGCTCTAAGCTTTTTTGTGTGGCGAGTCCCAAAACAAGAAAGATAATTTGATGGACACAGAATCTGGTAGATGATTATGCAATAGACCAATTATTCTAACGAGCTTACCATAAAGAGGAGGCAATTTTTTGTCAGTTGTTTGATTTCATAAATATTTAAATGAATCTTTTTATTTTTCTCACAGTCAAATTGAGCTCCCCTACTGATTAGAGATGATAACATATCCACAAAGTTGCGAAGTTGAACCTGGCATGGATTGTGGATTGAATAGAATTCGCACAATAATACGTGGGGACTAGTAACAAGCTCTTTCGAACTTTCTGCTCTTTTATCTAACTGAAGTCTGTGACATTTAGTTCCTTAAGTTCAACTAATTAGTTGGGAGGTGGCAGACCATTTTCAAATTTCTTTGGTTTTCAGGTTTTGCGTTTCAACAATTCATTAATGTCAGAAATTAGCCAGTAATACACATGGTTACTACCATTCCGACTATAATTTGAAGAATGGCAATGTTAAACCAATAATTTTTTATGGGGTCCACTAATTGGAGCTGCAGTCCACTGAAGGTTGAGTTGGGAATGGACAATTTGGCCTCTACTACTGAACTGCTGAAGGCAACTTTATCTGGGTGTACATGCGTTATCTCATGCCGGAATCTAAGGAGAGATTTTCTTTTGTATGTATGAGAAGATGTCAAAAAGAAAGTCCATGTGGAGGGGAATAAAAAAATAACCAAAAAAAGAAGAAGAAGAAGAAGAAGACGTTCTCGTAGACTAGATCAATTATTGCCTTATCTCCCATCTGGCTCAATGGGGCGTCCAGGTTCATGCCACTCATGGACCTTTCCCCCGTCAAGACTTTTAACAGAAGACACGACCAAGGCCATATGGTGCTCAATCCTGCAGCTAATCTCACCAAGAGCAATGATATTCTTCTCAAATAAGTGTCATGATATTTACTGACGTGAACAAGTTTAAAAAGATATTTGATACCAGAAATAATTTTAATAGTTCACATATCTATTTAGTGGTTTCATTTAATTCAGTCGGGTAAAGTGGTCCTAAAAGATAGCATTACTATTGATGTCTTCCATCAATAGTCAAAGTCTGTCCTAGAGTTCACTGAACATTTCTGGACTCTTCAAGCTCGTAAAGAGAATTATGGTTCATACTGAGGTGTTTGTAGGAACTCCCGGTGCCATTTGATAAATGGAGGATGGCAAGGTCACTTTCTTCTACCCCGCTTTTTTTTTTATGATGAAAAATTATTTTCAGACTAATCTTAGTACGAGTTCTCTTCTACAATTTCTTTTCTATAATATGCCTTTTTGGGTGAACTTCTTTTGCTAAAATAATGCGCTTAAGTGAAGTCATCTAAGATTTTGAGCCCCTAGAGGTCCTAATGGAGTCGAATTGGATAGGTTAGAGTTGACAAGGCCCTAGTGCTTTCATGTTCGATTTTGATGACAACAAAATATGACTTGAGTATGATTGATTGACAGGCAAATTCTAAAAAGCATGATGATAAAAGAAACAGAACTGCAAATCAGAGGGAAAAACTAGCAAAGGAGTAGATAAAGTACACGTGAAGAACATCTCATGGTTAACTCAAAGAAAAGAAAGAAAGCTCTCAAGGTCAACAACATTCAAAATCAAATTATGAAGCTAGGAGATCGAATAATCAAAGATAGAAAATTGGGATAAAAAAAAATGAAGAAACAAGCCTCTCGAGCATGTAGATGAACATTTCAAGGAAATGTCTCAAACATGCAAGAATGTCAATGAAGATCGGAGTTATTGGCTTGAAGGATAGAGGGCAAATGGACGTGTACAACTCGTGTCAATATGCAGAACTCAAAATTTTTTATTTGAAAAAATAAAAATTTAAAATATAATCCAATTAAAATAAAAAATAAATTAAATATGTGTACTATATTAAAAAAAAGAAAGAAATGCAACAACCTTCAATAACTTTTATTAAAAAAATTTGAAAAAACATGTGACATAGATATCAATTCATTTATTTTAAATCATAATCATATATATATATATATATCAATTATAAGTAATAATTTGAAAATTTTTATATTTATTTTTCATATTTTTTATAATAATCGAATTCTAAATTTTAACCCTATGACTTTCACAAGCATCGCCATTGAGGCCTGTAGCTAAGTCGTGGAAGGCGTCCGCCGGCTATAGGATGTATAGGTCAACGTTCAACACCAGTTCATTAATATACGGGTTGGACAAGTGTCTATTTTACTTACCAAAATAAATTGAGAATTACAGAAGCAAACGCATTCATACCTCAATTGCTACGCACCCAATAATAAATGGTTTGCCATACATTCCTTAGCAAATAATAAATCCTCAGACGAAATCATAAATCGCCATGCTCGCGTGCGGTGAATCCTGTTCACCATGTGGTCATGGACAAATGAAACTATGACATTTTTTAGGGATCTTATGAAATTTTCACAATTGTAGCATTCAAGTAGACATGAAACAATTTCATTCTGTAAGTCTACAGCTCTATTAATTTTCATTATGTGGGTGTTTCGTTTTGAATCTTCCAGTTAGGCTCAGAGAGTACTCTCTCTCAAAGTCGGGTAAACACAGTTACTTGAGCGAGCTGCAGACAAACCAGCATGAAGGAGCACCATTATTTGAACAGAGCTGCCATAAGTCATTGTGGAAACAAATATTAATTCCTTTCTGTGCTTGATTGTAGCAGAAATATTACTTTATTGTAATTTAATGGTGGTGGATTCAAATTTTAAAATCAATCTTTTTCAAAAACAAAGGGAAGTTTGTGTTTATTGATTCTTCTCTTGATTTTGGCTTGTACACTAAGAAAAGGGTAAATCTTTGCTTAAGGTTGGCCTGCCGGTGCTACCATATAATGTAATGCGCCTTCCAATGATTAAAAAAGAATAAAAAGGTATGTTGTCATAAAGATATTTTCTAAACGGTGATGGTGTTGGTGTTGGTGTTGGTGTTGCTTCTAAACATGGCACTTGATAAACTGCTACATCAGATATGAGTTTTAGTGGCCGGAAGTATTCCCAGGCAACAGAGGAACACCTTCAGAATTCAGCAATCAGTTTCTAACAGAGAGTGAAAGTTCAATTTCAGCCCCTGAACCAATGCCATAAATCATTACCATTGCTACAACCCAAATCAATAAGAAAATAAAATAAAAACACAATGGAGAGCATGCAAGACTGGGTTAACTTACCCCCCTCTCCCTGATTAAATATAAAGTTAAAAATATAGAAAACAAGGGTGCTCCTTGATTTAAGAAAAAAAAAATGTAAAAGAGAGAGATATGCAGCATTGTCAACAAGTTTTTATTTGTTCCATAAGCTGAACGATAATAATGACCATAAATTAGTTCATGATTCTGCGTTTATTCGCAAATGATGAACAGTACGGTAGTTATCAAAGGTGTTAGTCATCTACATGGAGAAGTTCAGGAAAAACTACTACTTCATAATGCCATCAATTTTTTTAAGTGATTTTTTTTTTCATTAGAAACCCAGTGGACCATGAGCCATGAGCTACGCATACAGATTAATTATAGCAATCTTGATGCATAAATAGTCAACAATCTTAACACAAATAATAATCACTAAAATCAACAATGTCAAGAGGCCTATAAACGACTAGAAAGGGTTGGGGGAAGGCGGCGAAGCATTCCCTTGAAAGACAATTTCGAGTTTCGTTGGGCCATCAAGGAATGAAGGTGTTAGTTGTCAATCATTAGCCCAAGCATTAAGATAATAATAACTTACACGTAGCCACCTACAGCGCTTCTGCTGGAGCAATGCATAAACGTGGCAAAATACTAGGACCCAATGACGCATGCATACATATGAACACGTACCACAATTCAATGAAGGAAAATTGTGTCAGAAGTCTGCCAAAACAAAATCCCCATCCAAATCTCTGAATCAGCCTTTTCTGAACTGTTTTTTTTTTTTTTTTCCTTTTTACATTGAATTGAATCTCTGGATTGGGCTGAACAAACAATTTTTATAGGTATGTTGATTTCTTATTTGTGAATTTTATGCTAAAATATTGTATGAATCCACCTAATCACAATGTTCCACTGTTTCTACGCCTTTGATTAATCTGCTTCCCTTTGTAATTATTTTGTATTTTCGACAACCTTTTTTTTTGGGGGGGGGTGTGTGTTTAAGCCTGCATGCATTGTCCAGATGAGAGAGATCTGGCTGCTAAAGTTTAGTGATGAATTAATGTAGTATCAATTGACAGGAGAAACTTAAACATAGTGAGTGCTTTGGTTCCTGATTAGCCTGTGTATTCAGTCCTTTCACGCACCTTTTTGTGATGTTGCTGTGTTAGGATCCACGCTAATTTCGGCTTGCTAATGTGTTAATTCATTGAGTACAGATATGGCACAAGCAGAAGAGGCGAGGGACGGTTCAAAATTTTCAAGCTGTGATGCTTATTTTGAGAAGATACAGTCCAGGAAGAAATTGCCAAAGTCATTGCAGGAGACGCTAACAGCAGCATTTGCCAGGATTCCGGCTTCATCTTTCCCACAAGTGCCTGGTGGCAAAGGTTGTTGCAGTAACATTATTGTTTCTACATTTGCTGCCCTGAGTCATTTTGTGCTCTTTTAAATTGTGACTAATGGAATAAATTGGCTCTGAATGACTAATATTTCGTCAATATCATGTTTACAGTCATAGAGATTCTGGCAGACACTTCTGTTGCGGATGCTGTCAGGGTTTTATCTGAATGCAACATAATAGCTGCACCTGTGAAGAACCCAGATGCAGGTGTAAGTTTGGAATGTAGAGATAGATACCTAGGGATCGTAGATTATTCAGCTATTGTTCTTTGGGTCTTGGAGAGTGCAGAACTCGCAGCTGTTGCCTTATCAGCTAGCTCTGCAACAGTTGCCGGTGTTGGTGCTGGGGCTGTTGGTGCTATTGGAGCAGTAGCATTGGGTGTTACGGGTCCTGCTGCTATTGCTGGTCTAACTGGCGCTGCAGTTGGTGCAGCTGTTGCCGGTGGTTTAGCTGCCGATAAAGGTGTGGGAAAAGATGCTCCCACAGCTGCTGATAACTTGGGGAAAGATTTCTACAAAGTTATCCTGCAAGAAGAACCCTTCAAATCAACCACCGTAAGTTCTGTTTCAATTCTCTGTCTTTTTTTTTTTAACAGGAGAGAGTTGAGACTTGATCATGAAATATTTGTTTCAAGGACTTGAATTGACCATTGGCCAAGGTTAGTCTCAGTTCAATTTTGGAATACTAACTCAAAACGCATTTGATCGCACGCATATACAGTTTCTTTGTCGCCTTGATTACTAGATAACTTATTTTCTAAATGTTGGCCTTTTTTCCTTGTGAATGAACATGCCTTCACATGTCATGTTGGAGTTATCTGATTGGAGCACCCAGTAGAGAATACAAAGTGCCAGTAGCCTCCTTGCAGCCATTGAAAGACTGTCACTAATGCATTCTGTTTCCTTTCTCTCTTTTTGTTATAGGTTAAGTCAATACTTAAATCATACCGTTGGGCTCCATTTCTTCCGGTTGCAACAGGGAGTTCAATGTTGAGTGTCTTGCTTCTCCTCTCAAAGTATAGGATGAGAAATGTACCTGTGGTTGAACCAGGGAATCCAGATATTAAGAACTTCATTACCCAATCAGCAGTTGTTCAAGGCCTGGAGGGATGCAGGGGCAGAGATTGGTTTGATTGCATTGCAGCACGACCTATCTCAGATTTAGGACTTCCTTTCATGTCTTCAGACGAGGTGAGCTCTTTTTCTTTCAGAAATTTTCTAGACGGAAAATCATCTTCAAGTCCTTCATGCTGCCTTCCTGGCCAGGTTGTTACCGTCCAGAGTGATGAACTGATTCTAGAAGCTTTCAAGCGAATGAGAGATAACCATATTGGTGGTCTTCCAGTTGTAGAGGGGTCAAAGAGGAAGATAATTGGGAATGTTAGCATAAGGGACATCAGACACTTGCTCCTCAAACCTGAAGTTTTCTCCAGTTTCAGGTAGTGTTAAAGAATTAAGGCTTCCAACCTAAAACATGAGACTGCAAGCCATGATGGACCTAATGTGATTGCAACCACATCGTTTTTGACTGTAAGCTGCTATGTACAAAAAGGGGATAGTTTCGGAGGAAAAAGAAAAGTGAAAGAACGTGATGAATCATGCAGAGAACTTATCCATTCTAGTTACCAAAACAACAATTGCATGATGCATCATTACCTGATCCATTTTCTTCATTCCTTAATTCAAAGCAGATCTTCCAAGACAAGTGTTGATGCTTTGACTTATTTTCCTTGTCGCCTAATTCTTTCAGGCAGCTCACGGTGCTGGATTTCATGAAAACTGCCGTCTTAACAACCCAAGAAGCTGGCAAAGTTATGCCCCCAATTTCATGCGAGCCAGACGCGACTATTGGCAACGTGATCCAGAGTCTCGCATCCCAGCACGTTCACAGGATATATGTGGTTGCTGGTAAAGAAGATGAAGTTATTGGGGTGATAACACTTCGAGATGTAATCTCGTGTTTCATATATGAGCCCCCTGATCATTTTGATGACTTCTTTCGGTCCTTACCAAACGAAGTGATGAATTAGCCAGCGTGCTGATCTAGTTAGAGGCCAGAAAGAGTGGAACTAGAGCTGTTTCATGCGTTGTTATTCTGTGAATCCTCTTGGCTTAACATGTTAACTGCAGTTGAGCTGTCAACGCGAAAATTTCTCAATTCTCTATCATTTTATCATTTCTCTGTGATTCTTTCGACTCAATAGCCAGCTCTTCCCCCAGCTCATAATGTAAATGATGGCCTACAAGCACCTTACTTTACTTTTCGAGATAGATCAATAAATAGGGACCCTTACAAATTTTCCTATATTAGGAAAGAGGAAGATAATAATAATAATAATAATAATAATAATAATAATAATAATAATAATAATAATAATTATTATTATTATTATTATTATAATCATCATCATCATCATTATCATCATCATAACGTGATAGAATTGACGCTTCTAAAGTGATGTTAATTCCAATTATTGAGTTTATTTTAGGGGTGATCCCTTGTTATCCCCCCAAAAAAACAACATGAAGGAAGAGAGTATAATTTTATTAGACGAAAATTTATTTAAATATCACTCTTAATTTTTTTTTTAACTTGAAAAAAAAAAAGAAAATTGACAAATCAACAACAAAAACCAAAAAAAAAAAAAAAAAAACAGGGAGAGAGAGAGAGAGAACTCATATACAAGATGTAAGACTACACTTAAGAAACAATAATGCTTAGGATTTCCCATAATTTTATTTTTATTAATTAAGAAAATTTTACATAAAAGGCTGAGTGGAAGAGAGTCCACATATTTTACTAATATCTGTCGGTGATTTATTTTTCAATTTTTTTTTACGTATTATCACAATTAAAAAGAAGAATAAGAAAAAAAAAAACAGTATATATACAGCCTAGAGTGACCCGAGAGAGAGAGAGAGAGAGAGAGAGAGAGAGAGGAAGTGGCGGACGACGCGTAGGGGCCACCCACCGACCCTCCCCGAGACTGAGCTATCCAATCGGAGGCGTCCTCATTTTCAAAGCTTTGTCTCTTTTGCCTGGCCGAGATCGATCGATGCTTACGGAAGGTTTTTTCTCTGATATATGGTTTCACTGTTCCGTTTGTTTTCCGAGAAAATTATATTCCGCGAGCGAATTAGCTTTTTCCTCTTCGTGAGAATCAACGCGCTCTGTCTGTTCCAAGCCCTTTTTTTTTTTTTTTTTAGTTTACCCGCAAGTGACTCTCGCTTTTTTATTCCCCTTTCATTTATTTAATTCGTCTAATCAAAAGTAATCGTGTTGGAGAAATAAACCCTAGTTTTGAATTTGATTGCTGAATTCACCGGACCTTCTAAGTGTATCCGATTGTGGATTGAGAAGAATCTGATCGTTGCTTTATTATTATTATTATTGTAATTATTATTTGTTTATTTTTTATGACTGCTTTTAGATTGAAAGGATGTTTTGGGAATTATTTGTTCAGTTGAAGATCTGTGGCTTGAGTCCGATATATTAGTAGTTTAAACACAGTTTTGATTGCTACCATTAATTTTTAGAACAACTGTGAATGCATTCACTGGATGTGAATTTTCAGTATCATATGTTTGATTAACTACTAGTTCTTTGTTAACGAATTATGAATTGCAACGTCTTTGATCATGATTGTGAACTGAACAGGATTGAAGAGAAGGATTGTTTGGTGCCGTTTGTCTCTTATATAAATAACAGGCAGGCGTTGTTGGTGGCAATGTCAACTCCAGCAAAAAAGAGATTGATGAGGGATTTTAGGAGGTTGCAACAAGACCCCCCTGCAGGCATTAGTGGTGCTCCGCAAGACAATAATATTATGCTTTGGAATGCTGTAATATTTGGGTATGTGGTGCTCCTCAAGACATCTTTCTTTGATTTAACCTTTTTATGTGGTTGGAGATGTGTTATGGTCTAGTACTTATGTGCTTTAATTGTTGATCTGCAGGCCTGATGATACCTCATGGGATGGAGGTAAGTCCTTTCTTGTTCTTCTATAGGCCTGATTTTAGGCAACATTGGTTGGGTACATTTTCATGCTAGCACTTAACACCTCAGCGCTAATTTCTTTAGACTCTTTAGTAACCTACAGCACATACTGCCTTTTTTTGTTTTTTTTAGTAAATATGGATTCCTAATCATTATATGTGTCTATAGATGTTTGCTTATATTCTTGTTGCTTGAACACTTGACCTGTGGTGCGCTAAGCATTTTTTGGGAACTGACCATTTTTTATGAGTTCTGTATTTGTTTCAGAGTTGGTTTTCCTGGGTTTGTTTTGTCCCACTATTCTACCATTTCTAGCTTCTTTTCTTTTAGATATGTTCTCTGCCAGATCATAAACCGCCATGGGCATGGAGAAACCTTGATGTATATATGTTAAACATGTGCATGTCCTACTTTTGATATATATATGATTTTGTATAACATTCCTTTGTAGATGAAATTGATTAATTGGCATTGTTATTTCCATATGAGATTGCACTAACAATTCATGTTTGTCATCTTTGAGCCCTTCAGGTACGTTCAAGTTGACACTTCAGTTTACAGAAGATTATCCTAATAAGCCCCCAACAGTGCGGTTTGTTTCTCGTATGTTCCACCCCAATAGTAAGTTAGATACAAGAACCTTTCTGATTCTTCTCTTGACATTATCTTTTGGTTTAGCTGTTTTTCTGAATTCTGTATAACGAAGTGTCCTAAATTGTCTTTTGGCTTCAACTTATGTCACTTTTTCAGAGATAGTGTATGTGTGTGTACACCTAGGGGACTTTGGGTTCACTTTTGTCTAGTTTTTCTCTCTTAATTTGAAAGTTGTTGCATTTGTGTGGAACATTTGCCTATTCTTTTGAACTCCTGACATGCCTTCTAATGAAAAGGATCCATTAAATTTCTGTATTTATTGTTTTATGGATTGTTTGATCATGTTGCCTTGTTTGCTTTTTGGTGCTATTGATGCTATTGTTGCCATCATGACTTGAGTTTTTATTTTGGCTCGCATTTTCTTTAGTTTATGCAGATGGAAGCATCTGCTTGGACATTTTACAAAATCAATGGAGTCCTATTTATGATGTCGCTGCCATACTGACATCAATCCAGGTAACATTTAGTGCTTCACTTGCTGCTTTTTAATGATCTGTGACAGTAAACATTGAATCCTAGATGCATTTTTGAAAGAATTTCTTCCTACACAGGTATGTTTTTGTTGGAACTTGCTATGAGTTGGCCACTAATGACACGTATCTTCAGTCAAACTGGCTATTTTAAAATCTTGGTTCGTGAAAGTTTGACTGCCATTACTGTTTTACTTCATTTCAAGAATAAATCCTTTTGTTGCTTCCAGTTGATTTTGACCAAGAATTCTGACTAGAAGTTGGCCCATCTTCCTGGTGGTTGCATTGTCTAATGTTTTGTTCCTTGTCAATCATTTTGCCGATGCATTAAGTTGTCACATGTGCATCCCTGCTAAGCAGTGTTAGTGTCCTTGTACATGCATGTCTTGGGTCAGTCGATGGTCCACTAGTTGGCTCGTTTATGGAGTGTATTCTTTATGCATGTTAATTGTTATGAGTCTATATTTTATAGAATATGCCCAATGGCTGACTCATTCTTATGAGTATTTTACTGTAATTCTTGTCACAATGGGAGATTGAGACAGGCATGTGTAGGCTTCGTTTGCATGCTTTGGATGTGATATTCCCAAATTATAATCTCTTACTGTTTTCTTATTGTAGTCATTGTTGTGTGATCCAAATCCAAACTCGCCTGCAAATTCAGAAGCTGCAAGAATGTTTAGTGAGAACAAGCGCGAATACAATAGGAGAGTGCGAGAGATTGTTGAGCAGAGTTGGACTGCTGATTAGCTTCTCTGCGATGGCTAGGAACTCCTAATGCGGTTCACCGCCTCTGTTTAAATTGAAATTGTTGTGCTTGGCTGTATCCATGTACTTGCTATTAGTTTGATTGGCTTCTGGGGTTAGGACATGTGGCCTCGCGGTTGTAACATTTGGTTGTATTTGCACCGCTGTCTTGGGTTTGCAGTTAAACTGACCTGTATGGACAATTTTGTTGGGTTAAATTGCAGGTGACATCTCTCAAAACGAAAACCCATAGCAGTATGATATAATGAACAGATTTCATGCAATTACTGCAGGGATATGCCCAATTTCTAAGTAGTCAAGGAAAGGATCAAGCCGAGGAAACGAGTTGACGGTGATGGCCGCATTGAGTTTTGAGAAAGATGATAAGTCGACAACGCGGAGGCCTAATTAATTTGAAAACTAACAATCTGATCAATCTTTTTGTGCATGCTTACCATGGTCGCTAGGCTTGCTAACCTTGATATGCTGCAATGAACGTGAGACGATTACTTAGAAAGGATGGCATGATTGGATTGAACCCAATCTTTAAGGAGCTTCTTCAATGTAGAAATTGTTTGGTATGTAATTAATTATTGCGATGAAACATTAGCTCTAATGTGTTTTTTCTTTAATTATTAATTTTAGTATCGATGGGGTTCTCATAGTGAATAATCCAAAAAAGTGGAAAATGAATTTCATTCTGAAATAACCAAGCGTAAAAGAAATCTTACACTTTCGTTTCTGTTTCTAGATACGAACAAATCGGCCCTTTGTATTAATTAGAAGCCAATTAATTTCATAATTTTAAAAACTTAACTGAATAATGACAAAATAAAAAAAAGGTCAAATTAATTAGCTTGTTGGTCTGACTATTGACCCAGTAGCCGGATAATCGACTTAATTAAAAAAAAATTGATATTTTTACATTATATAGTATCAAATAAAATGAAATTTAAGTATATATAATTTTAATAAAATAATAGGATGATATATAATTGTTTTGCTAAAAACAAAAAAAAACAATTAGCTAAAACTAAACCCGGTTGCCAATATCTTATCCAAAATTTTTAACTAAGGGTCCATCGATTTTTCAATCGGTTTTTAAGACGGTAATTAATTTACGTCACTACTTTCCATTTGCTGATGTGTCAAAAATCTCGGACACTACGCGTCCGTAGGAAATCGAACAATTGAGCGAAAAATCAAATCTTTTTGCCAGCCTCGCGGCTTGTTTTTCGTTATTTTGGTTTCAGATTACTATTTTGGTTTTAGTTGCTGTGTGAGTGGGTTCGTTTTCATTTCATGTAACCTGAAGCAAATGACCTCGATTTGGAGTTGTCTTGGAGTAATGGGTCCTCTGTGGAGGCAGGGAAAAGTGCGGTCCTTGAGTTTTTATGGTCCCAAGAGAAAGAGCAGCTTCGTTGCTCCTGTAGTTTATTGCTCCCATGATGGGTCGTTGCCTAAACAAAGCCAGGCATGGATGTTTTTGCTTTATAACTCTCTCTCTCTCTCTCTCTCACTGTTTTTTTTTTTTTTTTAGTTTTCTCTTTTTTGTTATCTGCTTTTGTGGTGATTAAGATTTCCTTATTGGTATTTGAATTTTGGGTTTTGTATCAGCAGATGGGTTATGATCTTTCAGAGGAGATACTTGGACTCCTGGTCGATTTGAAGTCAAGGTTGCTGCTTTTTTTAAAATTATTTTTATAAATAATTAACCCCATATAAGTGTTTTTTTTTTTTTTAACTTTATTAATTGCTTATGTTAAATTTCAGGAATGTTATGTCTGGTTCACCTAAGCTAAGGTCTTGGTTTGGTCCGAACGGTCAGTATATCAGGGAGCTTCCTTGCCCGAGTTGCAGAGGTAGAGGTTATTCTCCTTGTACAGAATGTGGAATAGAAAGATCCAGATTAGATTGTGCTCAATGTAGTGGAAAGGTACATACCTTGTTGCTGCTTTAGTTAATAATTGAGTGTCTTTGTGAATACTAGAAGAGAAGCAAGTGCAGCTACTGTACATCGTCATTGCATTACTTGTGTGGGGTTGTATCGTTACAGCTTCTGCGATAGGTGAATCACTGACCCTATGAACTACTCAACGTTTTGTTGCTGTTGGATGTATGAGGGTCCAACTTGCAATCATTACAAGTTTAGTTATCAATGTCATTTCCGCTTATGTTAGAAAAGGCTATTCGAAGGTACAAGGAAAAAGAATGGAAAGCTAAAGGAAACCAGGTTCCAAAATTTAATTTTGGCAGTCTCAAATTAACTTCAAGAGATTTTTTTCTAGCCAATGGACGCTAGATGAGGAAAGTGTTTTGTAAAAAGTTGGCAATTTACAAAGAAGTCCACTATAGCATACCCATGCTCTCTTCAAGCATTCTTCTTTTCAGATTGAATGGTTATTTTCCTTCCAAGAGAAATTGAAAATGTGGTTGCACGAATTAGTTTCAACTTTTCTTTTATGGTGTTTATGTGCTCATGTGCTTTTGCATGAGTTTGAGTGTTAGATTTCTGCATTGTATTGATTGTATTATGAAGAGATAATGTGCCCACGGCAAGGAATGGTTACTCTTTATGTTTGATTCATTCGCATTCTTTTTCATGACAGGGCATTATGACTTGTCGTCAGTGCTTGGGAGATTGTGTTACATGGGAAGAGTCTATTGATGAGAGACCATGGGAGAAGGCCCGCTCAATGTAATGTATTGACTTTGTGCTTGTAGCTTATTCATTTTTTGGTTCATCAAATTTTCCTTTTGACTTCACTTGGGTCTTACCCAGTGCCATCACCTAACAACAACATTTTAATTTTCCTTTTCATCTGTGAATAGACAAACAAATAAATGCTCACAAAATGTTGTGTAACATTCATGTAAACTTAACAATTGTGCACATTTTAAGAGGTGCTATGAGCTCTTTCCTCCTTTCATAGGTCCATAATATGGCTAATGTTGTTAAGCCTTCATATTTATCTATATGCTCATATCATAGTGTTGTATACTGTTTGGATAAGAGTAACTTAGTGGTACTATTGTTGATCCTCAATATACTTATCCACAAACAATGGGTTACTTATGTGCATCATACATTCTGATTTTGATATGCTGATCTGAATTAACTCTGTTTGGAGATGAATGAGCTTCGCCATGAATTCTGATCTTTTCCTCTTATTTCTTTGTTGTCTTTCCAGTTCCCCAGTCAAAGTGCAGGAGGATGATGAAGTAGATAATTTAGACATAAATCTGGACAAGAAGGAAAAATCAAAGCGTGTATACCAATCACTACCTCCTGAAGTTGGAGTGAAGATTAGCCGTTCTCTCAAAGTCTGTTGGTTGCTTCATCTTGCTTGTTTTTATCCACCTAATATGAGATTAACTAGTTTCTCTTGCTTATGAAAGAAAACATTTCATGGGGCTACAGAATGACAGTTTCAGACTCATAAATGGCTTGTTCTCATTAGAATAAGAGCAAGGGAGACATCACCTGTTCAGCATTTTGGTAATTAGGCTTTGGGTGTTATGACTTTCCAGTCCCTATCACTTCTATTATTGTGTTTGGGTATTTTGCTTAGTTTGAAAATGAGGAAAATGGAATGGCATTAGACTAGACTTTGAGGGAATATATGTAAAAGTACTTGAGGGACTCTTTGCATTTTGGGCCACTTTAAAAGGTTGCAGAAATTCAATTATTGTGCTAGTGACATCTCATTGTTTCCACTACCTTTCTTTTGATGAGAGTTTGTGGCCTTGTAACAAGTTTATTGTCTCTCTTATAGATTTGGCCTCTAGTTGATGCAGTTTAATTTAATGTGTCCTTAACCATCTGCCATGATGGTATGAAAACTCAGAAGCTTCTTACTGTTATGATTTGAGTTATTGCACATGCTTATTTTGATCATCTAGTTATAGTTGGTAAATTTTGTCAGATCATGAGGGTAATCTTCTTTGTTTAGTTGGATGATTGCAGAGTCTCAATGCCAAAACTGGACTATTTAGTAAGAGAATGAAGATTATCCATCGTGATCCTATCCTTCGTGCACAAAGAGTGGCTGCAATTAAGGTCTGTATTTTTTAAGATTCATAACATTTTGAACCTTTTGTTTTCATCAATTGGTCTTTGGCATTATGAAAGTACTTCATGTATATTAAGGACTTATTTCATCAGCTATTATGGACATTATTTTGTTAATGCCTTTTCTGTGACATTTTTGTTGATCATGTCATAGGTGAACACTGTTCAATCTTTATCTTGGATGACATTTTGCTAATACCGAATGACATAGGAACATCTAACTTGCATTAACAGTCCGGGGAATTAAATATAGTGAAAATACCCTTCCCGGACCCTTCTTTACAGGGGATGAGCTTTTGGCAGTGACCTTTGTTCCCTTTTACAACAGAAAAAACCAAACTGAAGTTTGATGATATTGTAAGGAAGATAGGTGGAGTGGGTATTCAATCAATTAAATAATTTGTTCATTGAAATGGTTGCATCATCTGTAAAAAAAGAGTCCAAGAAACATTTAATTTTTACCTCAAGTTAAAACAAAAAAGTTATCTAGCATACCCTTTCTCTGTGCAATGCAGAAAGCCAGAGGAACAGCAGCAGCAAGGAAATGTACTTCTGAAGCTTTGAGAGCCTTTTTTAGTGATCCAGAAAACCGTCACAAACGGAGCATTGCCATGAAAGGTCAGATCATATTATTATCTGCTAAATGTTGTTCACTGACAGATTTTAGTCTAACTGAGCTTGACGGTACATCATGTGCTGTTCATGGTGGTTTAAGCATCAGTAGTTCGTTCTTTTTCTTTTTGTCAATTACCTTTGTCTGCACGCTTCAGGAGTAAAATTTTACTGCAAAAATTGTGGGCGTGAAGGACATAGAAAGTACTACTGCCCAGAACTTGAGGATGGTTTGACAGATAGGCGGTTTACATGTCGTTTGTGCGGGGAAAAGGGCCACAACAGAAGAACTTGCCTCAAGTCAAGGACAAGCCATCATAAAGGCAGAAGCATGCAACAACATCGCTGCAGCTTATGCCATCAAAGTGGTCATAATCGTAGAACATGTCCCAGAGTCACCGCGTCGAAAATAAGTCGTGGTGATACAAAAAAGGGCCAGGTATACGGATGTCAGTTTTGCGGAGAAAGAGGGCATAATAGGAGGACATGTCCTGCCGCAAATTCTCAGCCTGCAACGATTACTATTCAACATGAAGAGAAGGGCAGCAAACACGTTATAGGGCAACATTAAAGATTATTATTATTATTATTATATCCCATCCCATGAATTGAAAAAAAAAAAGAAAAGAAAAGAAAAGAGGGATGTGACAACGACAATTAGATGCGTGTCTGCGCATGCACAATTATGATTCTTGGTTGCTTCCATTTAATAAATGAGCATAAATGTGTAATCAATATCATGATTTAGTAATGTAGGCCTACGTCCAATCCTGCATCCAAACCCTACGTCCATGCATTCAAACTTAAAATAAAATTCCAGAACATCCTAGTCCATGCAAATTAATGTTCTGAATTGATATATGGAAGGGATCATGGAAAGTGCTTCGTGTATTACCTCTTTAGCAGAAGGATTGTGAGGAGCGATAAACCGGTTGCCCTGACTAATGATGGTAGGGTTTTGGCTGCCGCCGATTGCGTACATAAGCCAGTGAGTGTAGTCATTATTCACCACATGGACGACACCCCATCTGCATCTAGGCATCATTTGCACCGATCCCCTTCCAAAGTGGGTGAATGCAACGGTGACTTGCATTATCTTATCGCCAGAAAAGTTGTCGCTTGCGCCTAACAACAACACCTGCATTTATATATCAATCTAAACTTAAGTACTAAACAAAAGATGTACAAACTTGGGCATGATTGACTGTGAATATATATATTACTTGCCCCCACGACATTCTATTCTCGTTGCTTGTTTTGAGATGTCCCTAGGGTGTTATATGTACACTTAGAAATCCCGTAAGCAGATGGATGTAGAAGGACCTTTCAGGGGAACAAATTTTATTATAGATTATTCAAAAGTATATAGCAAACTTAAGTATCAAACCAAACTTTAGGAATGGCAAACAACGCCTACCACTTAGCCAAATGATGAGTTATGTAAGAACTTTAGCGGAATTGGATAAGTTAGGGGGAACTTGGTCAGACTAAATAGCATTATTCAATGGATTATAAGCAAGAGAGGGGGGGGGGGAAAGAAAAAAGAAAGGAAAAATGGAGTTAACATTACATCGTTGTGACGGGTGAAATGGCAGTTGGAGATGGTGATGGCAGTTGATGCTTGGATAACATCAATGAGCCCGTCTTTGCAATTGGACATAGAAATGTGGTCAATCCAAATGTTTGTGGAACCAAAGATGGAAATGCCGTCACCGTCGCTATTAGTCCTGTACCCGAAGTGATCGACGGAATCCCTGATCAATCCGCCGGAGCCCTCAATAATGTCATGAATGTGCAAGCCATGGATGACGACGTTCTTGACGAACTGCATAGCAAGGCCAGCGCCATAAGCAATGTGCACATTGGCTCCCCTAGCGTCAATGGTCTTGTGACTGTTGACTATGAGTTCTTGATTGAGCCTGATCACCATGCCACGCGCGAAGATGATCCAGAGAGGTTCCTTTTGGATCACAGCATGGCGTAGGGTTCCCACTTTAGGGTTAATCATATCGTTGTCAGAGGGATCGGCCACGACGTATATCTTTCCACCCTTTCCTCCGTTGGTCCCGCGGCCGAAGCCGAGGGCGCAATCGGCGAGCTTCTGTCGATTGTCGGCCTAGTTGGGATCGCACCTCCAGCACCGGTCAATGGGGTTGGTGGCCATGCATTTGCCACCCTTCTTGTTCCCCATCAAGTCCCTCCTAGTGCAGTTTGGTCCCAGTCAAGGCTCTGCATGCAAAATTTGATGGTAAAGTCAATATTTGCAAATTAGATTTTGCTTATAAACTAGCAAAAATAAAATAAAATAAAATAAAATAGAGGCTTTAAAATAAATTTTTTCATGGCAATCAAAACTCGTATTTTGTTAAAAAAAAATACAAAAAAAGTTAGGAGGCGGCAAGTCCAAGATCTTAAATCTAATATTACACTTTGCCTTGGTCTGCGATGACTGCAATTGAATACAAAATGATGATTACAATTAACCACCCACAATTGAAAATTATAGCATAAATATTCTGGATTTGGATTTTCATAATTTCTTATGTTTAATTGCGATAATCTTCATGCACTGGCTAGACATACTTGCTAACTTGTTGGTTAAAATCATTGGTGACATTAAAGGGCTCCGGTGTGTGAGCCTCGAGGGCAGCCTTCTGTAAGCCCCACCAAAACAAAAAAAAAAAAAAAAAAAAAAAAAAAAAATCAATCAAAAACAAAAGGAAAATTTTGAATTCAATTCTTTTTTTTTTTTGGGGGGGGGGGGGGGGGGGGGCATGGCAGGAGGAGGAGGAGGAGGAGCGAAAGATTGAAGAGAAGGGTTTGTTCTAATTTAGAACAAACTGAGACCCTAAACTAGTAAAGGAATGGTGAATGTAAAGGCATGCTAGGCGGCAATTTTGGAGAACCACTCTAAAGCTGGCCCATTCAGGAATTTCTTTTTATTCTATTGTTGACCTTAGAGGTAAATTTAGCTTATCACTTTGTAATTATAATAAGAAAAAACTTTGAAATCACTTAAATAATATTAAATTGATATTTTATTTAAAAATAATAATATTTATTACGTTATAATCTCTTTTTTGATTGAATGAAATTGTTTTTTTACGTGGAAAAATTAGGGAATTTGAGCCATTGCATTACTTATGATCTAATATATCAACCTCACAGATCAATTTTATTTTAATTAGTTGATATATTTTATTAATCTTGTTATATATTTAATTAGTTTTTTTGTATATATAATATTGAAAAAAAAAATCTTAAATAGTAAATAGATAAATAAATGTTGTGCGTCTACACTCTGTCCGTGTATCCGCAGCTCTGCGAGGACAACCGGGCAGACGAATATGCTCAAGTACAAAATTAACGGCTACCAAATCTATTTTCTTGCCTGAAGGAAGATCCAACGGTCACAATTGTCAATAAAAACAACACGCAGTGTCTCTATCAGGGTTCTCATATCGGGAAAAGGCAAACAAAATTATTGAAAACACAAAAGAAACCATCTAAGGGAGTTCTAGAAATATCCCGCGCTGAAAAGGCCTCGTTTTCTCGCGTATTTTCCTTTCCTTCATTTTTCTCGGGAAAATCATGGTGAAAGGCCCGGGTCTTTACTTCGAGATTGGCAAGAAAGCTAGAGGTTTGTTGAAATGCTTCGCCTGTTTTCTTTTGATTTTTGTTTTGTTCGGTGTTTTTTTAATTTATTTTTGAGTGATTTTTTTGACCGTTGATGACTCGCAGATCTTCTGTATAAGGATTACCAGGGCGATCACAAGTTTACCATCACTACCTACACTGCGAATGGAGTAGTGAGTGTGTTTTTTTTTTTTTTGTTCTTTCTTAATTGGTTTATTTGCTTTGAATTTTCCGATTATGTGCATTGAAAACACAAATGATCCATTAATCGGCAGGTCGAGAGGTATTTTTTTCATTAATTTTTGCTTTCTTTTTGATTTTTTTTTTTTATTTTTTGTTTTGAATGGGAAGCAGAAAGCGAGAAACAGCAGTTTATAGAGTGTTTTAGGCAGCTATTAGGAATTTTGTTTTTCTTATCTCATTTTGGTACTTAAATATAGGGAATATTTGCAGTAAATCAACACTGTTTTATTTTTGCGCTTCTGCCAGGCAGCCAAATTGAGGGTAGTTTGCTGGTTTATATGAAGTGCTGGATAACATATCTGGACAACATTTTAATTTCTTGGGCTAACATTGTACTTTGAGGGAAATGTTGCGTGGATGCAGGCTTTTAATTTGGGAGTGACTCGGGACCACAAAAAGTGCAGTCATGGTCGTTGGGTTGCATATTTGTGGTCTCATTTTTGTGCAACCAACGATTTTGACTGCACTTTTTGTGACGCCCGCATCACTTACGGGTCAGAAACCCGCATCTCCTGTAGCAGAGCCTGTACTGTAATTTTTTGTGTTCGTATTTCTTGTTGCTTCTCCTGTTGTCAACATAGTTATAGCACTGCCCAGTGTTGTTTTTTGTGTCAGCAGGTTCTTCGCTCACTGAATAATGGCTTTTAACTATTTGAGTGTTGAATTTGCTTTAATCTGTCTTTGACTGAAAAAAAAAATTAATGTTTCTATTGATGTATTATATGCTGAGCATTTTTCTTTTAAATGACTTGTTTTTGGTCTGACTGCAGGCAATCACCTCAACAGGGATAAAGAAAGATGAGCTGTTTTTGGCTGATGTGTGCACCCAATTGAAGAACAAGAACATCACAACTGATGTCAAAGTGGACACAAATTCCAATGTAGGCCATAAAAGCTTACTGTCTACTTGTTTTTTTCTTGGGGGCTTCTTTGCTCATCTGATATATATTCTGGGATTGAGTATTGCTCTACTCCAAAGTCCAAGCCACATACATTGGCACCTGTTTTGACCTAACTGGTTTGGGATGAGTCCGATGTGATTCTAAGATGTCCTAGAAATTTTCAGCATACACTCTTATGCTGCATGGGAATCTTTTCTTGTATAATTCTTTTATAAAATTTACAGATTTATTAATACTAGCCTGCTCAATTGTTGGTTCCGGGCCACTTCATTGCATTTGAGCTACAATAAATAGGTTCTTTGCCATTTACAGAGCATGGTTTGGTTCTTTTCCATTTTGATACCGACACAAGAATTTGTACTGGTAAACTGTGAGTAATGTGTTTTATGTTTGCCATTTCACCTATGAGACAGCATTGTCGTTGGTACCAGCAATATCTGATTAAAGTGTGGCATTATCTTGACTTATGTTTTATTGTGTAGTAAATATGTCTATATTAATTATTAATGTAAATAATAGGAACCTTTTCCTGCTGAACTAACACTATTATGTGGATGTGTAGGTTCTCACAACCATTACTTTTGATGAACCTGCCCCGGGAGTGAAGACAATCCTTAGCTTCAAAGTTCCTGATCAAAGATCTGGCAAGGTAAGAAACCAGTTTTTCTGCATTTGGTTCATTGAAGAGAATGTGCATGAATTAGTTCAGTTGAATGAGATTGTTTCACATTATGATGGTTATTATATGACAGTTATTGTTGGCTCCTATACTTTGAGCTTGCTCCCTAGGTGGATAAGCACATTAATATGGTCATTTATTGCTCTAGTTGGTCTGGCTAATTGCGGGTGTGATAACAGGTGGATCTCCAGTACCAGCATGAGTATGCTGGAATAAGTACCGGCATTGGGTTGACTGCCAATCCCATTGTTAACTTCTCAGGCGTGGTTGGGAACAATGTTCTTTCTCTTGGGACCGATATCTCATTTGACACTGCCTCTGGGAACTTCACCAAATACAATGCTGGTTTGAGTTTAACCAATGCTGATCTCGTGGCTTCCTTGCTACTGTGAGTGCTTCCTTCCTCAAAAAAAGGCCATTTGTGTTTATTATTATTTTTCTTTCTTTCTTTTGTCCAATGACAATTATGTGTTTGCACTTGATGACTGAACACTGCTTGAGTAGGACATCACACAAGAGTTTCTTAAATAATTTTAGGAGACATTTTTGGTTGGTGGGGGTTTAATGACCTATTGGCTTGCATTGGGAAGTTCATGGTAATGACCTATTGGCTTGCATTGGGAAGTTCATGGTGATGGCTGGCTTAAAATTTCTAAATAATTTAGGAGCTGTGCTTTTCTTTTCTTTTCTTTAGAACAAAAATAGCTGGGATGCAAAGAGTATGAGATTAACGTTGTCTTTTAAGCATCAACATTGAAAAGTGTGCTTTTAGCTGGACAGGAAGTTTGCTCTTTAAAAAACGAGGTTGATTTTGACAGGAACAACAAGGGAGACAGCCTTACTGCATCCTATTACCACCTTGTTAGCCCATTGACTACTACAGCTGTTGGTACAGAGCTGACCCATAGCTTTTCAACCAATGAGAACACTCTGACTATCGGCACACAGCATGCCCTAGACCCTTTGACCAGAGTGAAGGCTCGGGTGAACAACTCTGGAAGAGCAAGTGCTCTCATCCAGCATGAGTGGCGCCCCAAATCTCTGTTCACCATATCAGGAGAGGTAGACACAAGGGCAATTGAAAAGAGTGCTAAGATTGGATTGGCTTTGGCTCTCAAACCATAGGTTGGCTTTGCGTTTTACATGCCAGGAGCAATAATGGAAGGTAACGATCATGGGGTGTTCCCTTTTTGAAATGAGCCCGTCTAATTGTGTCTCGGTACCGGGTTTTAGTGTTCCTTGATTATTGCGTTATAGAAAATATCTTTTGTTAGTGGCCAGAACCATCATTGTCAAATTGTTCCGTTTTAATTTTGCACCCGCCCTTAAACAGAGGGCATACATGTTGCCGAGCAAATATACACATGGAATTTTTGTCCAACAGGATTTTTTTTTTTTTTTTTTTTTACTCTTTTACTTTCTATTGATCTTCCATTCGTGTTTCACGTCTCACCTTGTTACATCCTCGATCTTCAAATTTTGAGGAAGCCGCCAGTTTGACGCAGTTTTATGTGGTTGAATTTCTGCGTTTTGTTCATCCCATTCAAGTAAGTAAGCCTTTAATTCCTTCCATATTTAAACATTGCTTAGAGTTGACAACTTATAATAATACGAATGTTTTCAGGTTAATTGCCTATTTAAGGTGTATTTTATGTACAAATTTTAAGGTATTTCAAAATATTTTTTTAGTACGTAAATAAGGAATCGAGTAGATAAATTACTCCACGGTGTAAGAACATTGCGTGTTGTCATTACACATGATAGGATCCAATGCATTTGCCAATGTAGGTCCTGACACCGGTTGCCAACTTCAGGTTACAATAATGAATTTTGAATTGTCGATCTCTTCTAGGAAGTACCTTGGAAATCTCCGACCGTTTCAGCCTGTCGTTGTTGGCATATAACTAAATACCATTTCTCACAAACATTTAGATTTTATTTTATGGTCTGATTGTACATTATGAAAAATAAAAATAATGGATTACATATTATTCATCCACTAAATATCTGTGGAATGCCTGCAATGTGTATTCGAAAGCGTACAACTATAACTAAAATAACCCTCTGGTATAACGACTGGGTTAATCTTAATTCAGTTGATTAAGGGCACTCTCTCAGCTTCAACGGCCATGGTGCAACATCTCCATCTCTGAGACGTGAGGTGGATTAGGAATCATGTTGACGAGCAGCTCAAAGCAGATTAAACAGTGCTATCGTTCATTCACTGTCATACTGTCGCAATCAACAAGAATACCGAACCATCGTACAATGCTCCTACTTATATATATATATATATATATATATATATAGATATAGATATTGTCACACTATACACAATTAAAAACATTTTATAACTACTAATGATATTGACAAGCAACAGAAGAAACCTCCACCGTCATTTACTTCACACTCCAACAACTTCTCAGTGGTAATTTGAGAATGGAAAGAAAAAAAAAAAAACAAAAAGGAAAAGCAGTATTTTCAATCTCACCAATTTCTACATATACCATAACGAACTAACGGCGCTAATCAGTAGAATTGGCCTGTAAAAGACCATCCCTGATCTGTGTGGCAATGTCTTTGACAGCACCGGGTCCATGAGGAATGAAAACCGAGTTGGACTTGGAAGACGCACCAATCTCCTTCATCGTGTCAAAGTATTGGGTCACCAAAACCATATCCATCACATCCTTGGAGGTAGTTCCTGGTACATTCTCAGAGAAAGCCAGCACACTGTCTCTCAGCCCATCTACGATGGCTTGACGCTGCCTAGCTATGCCAAGACCAGACAGATACTTCGATTCTGCTTCTCCCTCTGCTTTTTTGATCTGCAGAATCTTTTCTGCTTCAGCTTTCTCATTTGCAGCAACCCTCAGTCTAGCAGCTGTTATCATGAATGAGGAAAAGTGTATATTAAACTCCGCACGGATTGGATTTGGACAAGACATACACAATTATTCTAGTGGCCTGTGTCCCGGGGCATATATGTTTAATTTACCAAAGTGATAGCAACACCCACAAATAGTGAAACAAATTTTCCCCAGTACTAAAGATCAATGTTGTAATCCAAAGGCCAAGGATAGAAACTGTTTTGATTGTCATTCTAGCTAAACATAAACTAGATGTGTGTAGATTTTGAGCTTCATGCTTGAAGGGAAAATGTACAGAAAATGTAAGCAACATAAAGAACAAAGTCATGCCTGCATTAATCTCATTCATTGCCCTCTTGACGTGCACGTCTGGCTCAATGTCCACAATCAGAGTCTGAACTATCTCATAGCCATAAAGTGACATGGCCTACATCACCAAAATCAGAAGGAAAGTGATAAATATTCCCAGTGATTTGATCAATTGCAAACCATATATAGCAGAATTGAAAGTACCTTTTCGAGTTCATCTTCTACAGATTTTGCTATCTCATTCTTTTGCTCAAAAGCTGTATCTAGTTCCATCTTTGGAACACTTGCCCTTATAACTAAACCAGCAAGGTGAATGTGTGTCACCATATGAATGTTTAAACAATAAAAAAGGTTGAACTTCAAAGCAAGAACTCAATTTTCATAATATTGTAGCCTCATACATAACATCAAGGAAACTATCTATACATGGCTATTTCTGTTTTGTCTTGAGGGAAATCAGAAATCACAAAAGGAAAAAAGAAATCAGATAAGGCACTTGCCCCCCACTCCTCCTCTCACACCCACACCTCCCCTCTGCCCAAATTAAAAAAAAAAAAAAAACATAGAGGGGAGGGGATTAAATGAAACCCAATTTTCCATGGCATTTGAAGTACTGAATCTTTCAATTCGTGTAAGGGCTAACACTAGATCAAAAATCTCATGAGAAGTCCATCACCTTACCGATGGATGATAATTAATTTGCTCACAACTAATCTAGTTTTCTGGGTTCCAATAAAGCCTAATTCTTCCAAGAGAATTGGGTTATATTTCAAAGCATTTCAATTATATGACCTGAATTCTAAATGATGATAAATGAACTTTCTTTTTATAAAATAAAGTCAAAATATCTTGGCAGAGATCATATGTAGACAGGAATCTGACTCTTCTAATATGTCACCAATTATATTGCTTTGACAATGAATTTTATCACAAGATAAATGCCCATACCATCAAAGACATAAGCTTGAATCTGTGCTCTGGTATTGCTGAGCTTATAGAAAGCATCTGCAGCCTTATCTGCCAGGGCTCGATATTGAATTGATGCCACAACAGTAACAAAAACATTATCCTGAAAAGAAACCACAGATCAGAGCCGGCTGATAGGAAACTTTGATTTACTACAATAGGTACCATTTTCCTATGTTCCCAAAAGGTTAATCTGTGTTGAGCTCTGCACCCATTCACAAATTTAAATAGCCATGACTAATTTACTAGTAATAAGTAAGAAGCAACGAACCTTAGTTTTCGTTTCACATCGGACATCTAGCTGCTGGACACGCAGAGAGAGTTGACCAGCTATCTGGCTTCCCCAACACCAGGGCACAAAGTGACAACCTGGCTCAAGCACATCATCAAACTTGCCAAAACTCTCCCTGACAGCTACAGTTGACTGATCCACTTGAATACAACCCAGAGCTTGCCCCATTTTCCTGATAATACCAAGTAATACAAGATCAGTAACACTCGGCAGAACCAATTCCTAAGAAGTTTTATAAACTTCATATTTCCTAGAAACTTAGATGCATAAGCCTCATAGAAGGTGATCCTCCGTTTCAGTTAGTGCATAGCGTAAGCAACATGACACAACAACCTCCAGACCAACACAAAGTGAAATGCACAAACCCAACAAAGCCTTCAATCATATATAGGGTGCAATCATACAAGGGCTTTAAGAAATTCCTACATACTTCAAAGCACTCAAAAAGCTTTCACAAGGAAAAAAGAGAAGGAAAGCATGACAAAATAACCCAGAATTAGAAGTCACCCACCCATTGACCCACCATAAATGTAAACAAAATTCAGCTAGTTCTATAATCCGATTTCACGTGTGGTTCTGGTCATTCGAAGATGCAACATATCTTACAAACATATCAAACAAGAACATATTTACCCACCGAGCAATCACTTTCTGAAGATAAGAAAACCAAACAATGAATCTAAAAGGATGAACCGAGAGTGAGCCTGTTAAATTCTGAAAACAACCAAGGACTAATTGCTAGAAAATGACAAGTTAAAACTAAACCAACTTTTCTTGTGCGTGAACGCTGTATAAAAAAAAAAAAAAAAAAACATTTGAAAGGTCAACCAAGAATTTAAGATGACATCTTAAAATTGCAATTACAATGACATCTATCAACTCCAGATATAAAAATGCAAAATTGAGACGACAAGGCATCACTAAAATCAATAAATCATCCACCTTTAGGCTTATTAAACACTACCATAAATCTGTACTGCTACAAAAACTTTCAAAAAAAAAACCCAAGATTGCCGCCACAGAAAACAACTAGAAACACAATCACCTTCTATCTGCAAACCCCAAAACAAGCAAGATTGTCAAGCACAAAGCAGAGAAGAGAGACCCAGCTGTAACTATCGAAGAAGGACGAGGAGGAGGAGAAGGAGGAAGGAGAGGAAGATTGTGAATTGGGCTGGAGCGAGCGGGCAACGCGATATATAGAGAGCGTGCGTACGCGCTCGACGATTGTTTCGGTTGTTACAGCCAAACTCAAAAAATAGGATTGTGGATAAATAAATAAATAAATAAATAATAGGTAGAAAAGTAAATGATGAATCATAATCATAGTCATTATCATTAATTAAAAACGCTTTTTTCCTTTTTTTATTTTTTATTTCTTGTTTTTGATTTTCCTTTGGGTTTAGTTTTCCTGTTAATTATTTATAAATTCATAATTATCAATCCTTTTTGGTTTATAATTATAAACCAAATTCATAGGGTGAAAATGTGGACCAAAGCCTGGTTTTCGGTGGCCAACCAAACAAACAAACTTCATAAACGTATGTATTTGGGGCAAGTTGGTTTGTCGTTGGGCCGCAGAAAGAACAGTGATTAACTGTCAGGCTTTATGCTTAATCATTCACCTGTTTGGGTTTTTATAATATTTCACCTTCCAATTTTTCAACAAGACAAAAGATAAAAAAAATAACAAAAAAATATAATAATAATAATAATAATAATAATAAAGAAAGAAGAAGTTTGTGTCCCAACGGCACTCTCAAGAACATGGCTTGTCAGTGTCCCTTTTGCATCCTATCTTTAATTCCAAACCCCAAAAAAAAAAAAAAAAAAAAAAGTCTCCGTCGATGTGTTTGATACATATAAGTAATAATTTATTATTATTATTATTATTATTATTATTTAATGATTATATGGGCAGAATATTTAGGAAAAAGCAATACATTTGCCATCTTCCTTTTGTTCTATCTCTCCACACAGTCAGCTAATTGTCCTTATCAATAGTAATCCTTTTCCACTCATCCCATTTAAGACTTTGAGGTTTTTGTCCATTATTAATTCCCATTATCCGATTACTAATATTTAATTTACTTAATAGGCTTTTTTTTATAAAAAAAAAAAAAGGCATTAAAGTTTTAAGTGTAGAATTTTCTGTTGGCTGGACAAGATAAGGTGGGGACCATCCACCCTTAAAGTCCAACTACAAAAAATGTTTTTTTATTATTATTATTTTTTTTAATGTGGTAATGCTAAATATGTTCGTAATTGTCAAACAAAATGACGGAAGCTGACGTCGACTTTCAATTTCGATTTACCCAAGCGGCAAAACCACTGTCTTTTCCGTTCAAATCTATCAAATCCAAAACCAAGCATCCCGTGACGTTAAATTGCAAGAGCATGGAGTTAGGGAAATTGGCCTTTGATTGGATGGCACATACCAGCAGTCTCCCTTCCGTGGAGGACACATAAGGATTGTACGAAGCTTCGCAGCCTCTTACCCCCCCGCGACTTACGAGGTAATCTTTGAGTTGGGGAGACTCTTTGTCGATGATACTCAAAATGGCTCCATCAATCAATCGTAGGGTCCATTAAGTTGGATTTTTTTTTTCTTTCTAAATTCAACGACATAAATTCTTATTTCCTCTTATATTCCCTTATTATTATTTTTATTTTTTTAACCGACTCTTTATTTACCTAAAATTAAAGTATTAAGGTTAAAACTTAACCCACACTCAAACTAGTTTGACGTCACTACTTAAATACTTAATTTAGTAATCCACCACTTGAGGTTGGCAAGGGAAATCATGAGAAATCATGATCAATAACGACGTACCTCAGGGCTTGAAAAGTTCTTTGATATTTACAGGTTAGAAGGACTTTGTCAATGAATTTTAAATTTTATTGTGTGTGGAAATTTAATATTGAATAAAAAAAAAGAATTTTAACTTTATAAATATGTATATTGTACATTTTAATAAATTATTTTTAAAAAAATAATAATTTTATAATAAATAACATTAAAATCGGTGTAATTTAAATTTAATATCTATTGTATCAATTACTGTAAGTATATGAATATAGAGGTGGACTTAGTTTATTTCACATCAAACAAAAAGAGAGATGTTTAAGTTTTATAAATATAAACGATGCATATTCTAATAAGTTAGTGTTTTAATGACCGTGGCAAGTGTGATGGATCTCCAAACTCGATATATCTCTTAACCAGTGCAGGTCTAAGGTAGGCACTTGGGTGAAATGATAATCAAGTGATCGAGTTGGTCTGGGCTCATTGCAGGCTGGGGAAGCCACACTGTGCAATCTGGAACTAAAGAATAGGGAGTGACAAACTAGGCCGTGGAGGCCCCTGGCCTATATAGGCCATGATAAAAACTTCCAAAGACTTTCTGTTGAACGTATCTGTGGATTGTTGACTAAGCTTCTTGGAGCTAAACCTTAAGAGGGTAATTCTTTATGAGCAGATCTGTATTGTATTAGTTAGTAGGTTTGCGCAAGTAAATGTTACTACTGAAAAACAATTAAAAAAGGAAGAAAATTTTGTCAGCAATTACGAGGTTATCTCACATGTCAGTAATTTTAAAATAGTTGACAATAAATCATCTCTTCTGGTTAGCAAATTATCAATTATGCTCTCACTCTCTCCCTCTTTCTCAGTCACGATTGTCAATAACACTAGTTCATGAGATTTTATTAACTGTTAAGCATGATCTTGTCTGATTCGTGAGAGAGATGTGGATGGGATGATCATCCTCTTTTTTCCAGGGTGACTTGTGATGCGAGAGGCTAAGGAATTAATTAAAAATAAATTGGATAATTTCTCTCATCTTTTTGATATATTGCCATATAAGATTTTTTTTTTTTTTTTGGCCCCTAAAATTAAAGAGGAAGCTTAATCGTAAGAAATGAGAAGCTTTAAGGGAGAGAGAGCGAGTGGGCAAAACAAGTTTAATAGAGTGATTAGATTTGAAGACAAATTATTGAAATTATTATTATTTCTTTTTGTTAAAGTCAAATAATAGTGATAAGCTTTTTTTTTTTTCATTTTTATAATCTTTAAATCTCCCTTTCTAAAATTAAAATTTGTGACTTTGAAAATAAATACATAAATATTTAGTTATTGGGTATTCTTTGAGAGATGTTATTATTTTTAATAAATGAGTTATTAATGAATTTTACCACTCAAAGGATAAAATTCATACAAATAGAGAATTTAGGATCTTTTTGCCAAGTGGCACCAAAAATCAATCATAGTGTCACCATGAAAATATATACCATTATATTCAGGAGATTAGTAATAAAGAAAACAGGCTTGTAAATCTTTCAAATAAATAATTTAAATATTTTTTTTTTCATTACTCATTAACTTCATGGTTATATTTATTAATTATATATATTTGTATAGTAACAAATTCACAAATATAATAATAATAGGTGTTTATTACACTTACTCAATTATTTTCTATCAATATAACAAATTCATCATTTTGAATTAGATTCATTTTTATTTAAGTTTCACTTAAATTTTGTATTTCTCTCATATATAATATTAAATTAATTTAACTCATTTTTTAAGTGAATCAGATTAAAAATTCGCTTTAATAATATTAATAATAATAAGAGTTAGCTAGAGTAATTATATCAAGTAAATTCTTAAGAGATAATTAGGGGGAAAATAGTTCACATAACAAGTTAGAAACTTTTTACCATCAATTTTTAAGTTAAAATTTCAAAATTTTCTCTCCGAATATAGTGTTATTATAGGATTAGATATAATAATCAGGAAGTTCCTTAGCATCAGTCAAGATATCATCTTTGATGAGCTAAACGTACAAGTATTGCTCTTCTAATGAATTCAATCTACTGTTTGCAACATCTTGCTTTCTCTCTGTTTTTTTTTTTTTTTTTGCATGTGTGTGTGTATCTGAGATAAAAGCTTGTAAACTTCGGTAAGTAACATTTCTTTTTCCTTTGAAGATCATGAACAGAACCCATCTGCCTGAGAAAGCCGCCAAAGGAAATAATACCCACCAATGGCGATCAAGACTCAATCTTTACTCATCACCGTCTTCCTATTCTCTCTCACCGTCCTTTGCTCGCTACATCTTACCTTGGCGGGGCCCTACAGGTCGGCAGTGACTGGAGGAAACTGGGTCCTACTCCAAGAAAGCATAGGCATCTCGCCCATGCACATGCAGGTTCTCAACAACAACAAGGTCGTCATGTTTGACCGAACAGACTTCGGCCTCTCCAACCTCTCTCTCCCCGACGGCAAGTGCAGGTTCAACGACGACGCCGTCAAACCCAAAGACTGCACTGCTCACTCCGTCCTCTACGACATCGCTTCCAACGCATTCCGCCCTCTCATGATCCAGACCAACACATTTTGCTCCTCTGGTTCCCTCGATTCCACCGGCGCCCTAGTCCAGACCGGCGGCGACAGAAGAGGGGATCGCGTGATTCGAATTTTCAGGCCCTGCGACGATGATTCCTGCGATTGGTTTGAGCTCATTAGTCCTCTCTGGAATCGGAGATGGTATGCAAGTAATCAAATACTTCCCGACGGTAGCATCATTGTCGTCGGCGGAAGAAGGGTTTTCACGTACGAGTTCTACCCCAAGAAATCTTCAAAAATGGATAGTATACCACTGCCTTTCTTGATGCAGACCAAAGACCCACGAGAGGAGAACAATCTTTACCCTTTCTTGCATCTCTTGCCCGACGGAAATCTCTTTATTTTCGCCAACAACCGATCCATACTGCTTGATTATACGAGAAACAAAGTGGTTAAGGAGTATCCGATCATGCCCGGCGGGGATCGAAGGAACTACCCTTCGACTGGCTCTTCCGTTCTGCTTCCTCTCCGGTTAACCGGATTCCGGAACAATGGCTCAGCCCAGTCGATGACTGAAGCGGAGGTGATGATTTGTGGGGGGTCACAGCCCGGTGCGTATACCAAGGCCAATGATAAGGGCATTTACGTGGAAGCTTCAAGGACTTGCGGGAGATTAAAGGTTACGGATCCGAAAGCCGAATGGGCCATGGAGCGGATGCCAACGCCTCGGGTCATGGGCGACATGATACTTTTACCCAGCGGCGACGTTATTATCATCAACGGTGCAGCAAATGGGACGGCGGGTTGGGACGATGCCCGGAACCCGGTTTACACTCCGGTTCTGTATATCCCGGATGAGGATCCGACCCAGAGATTCGCGGTTCTGAACCCGTCGAAGATCGCCAGGATGTACCATTCCACGGCAGCGCTCTTGCCAGATGGCAGCATCCTAGTGGGTGGCAGTAATCCGTACGCAACGTACAACTTCAAGGCGTACCCGCACAGGACGGAGCTGAGCCTGGAGGGGTTTCGCCCGCATTACCTGGACCCGAGGCACACGAACCTGAGACCTTCGATCTTGACAGTGGAGTTGGCCGACAAAACGGTGGAGTACAACGAGATGTTCTCCGTTACGTTCGTGGTGTCCGTTTACCGGCCCGAGTGGGGGGTGTGTGTGGCACTAATGGCGCCGTCATTCACGACGCACTCGTTCGGCATGAACCAGAGGATGGTGGTTCTAAACACAGTGAGTGTCGTCCACTTGTCCGCGTTTGCTTATAAAATCAATGTCGTTGGGCCCACAAATGCCAGCGTGGCGCCGCCGGGATATTATATGACGTTTGTTGTCCACGGTGGCATTCCTAGTCAGGCTGTATGGGTTAGGGTACTACTCTAAAAATGTCACTTTCTGCGCTTTTTGCTTTTTTTTTTTTCATTTTTTGTTCCATGTTTTTTCATGTAACTTGCTGCCATCACACTTTGAAACAACATTATCACGTGAGTTTGCCGTCAAAAGTTTTCATTGTAAAGAAGAGCTGAATTGAGTTGGGCAGGGGAAATTTTGAGGCAAGAGATTTAGGCAATCGTTCTTCTGCTTTTAGAAAAGCAATGCACACAAAAAATTGAGGCCATGAGAGGCGAGTTGGCAATTGGCAATCCACGTTGAGTTTATACTGAACTCCTCCATGGGACCTTTTGAGGGTCTAAAGACACTAGAAATTCAAATAGATTTGGCAGATTGGGTTGAAAACGCTTCAAAGTGGGGTTTTTGTTTATTAATGCTTGATGACTTTTAGGTGTTTTTAAACTTTGGATGCAGAGCCACAAAATCTGCCTAATAAATAGTCCCTTAAATGGGCGCAGAAAGAAGAGCCCATTGGACCATCAGTGGAAAGTTTCCCAATCGATTTTATTTGGAATTACTGAAACTCAAAAAGCAAATTCAGTTGTTGCTATTGGCCTTAATAAACAAATATGGAGATGCGGGGTATCGATCCCCGTACCTCTCGCATGCTAAGCGAGCGCTCTACCATCTGAGCTACATCCCCTATGATGTGTCGCATTTACTTTTAAATATATAACAAAATTTACACTTTCACAATTGCTAATAATGAAAAGACCCTGAGAACCTGGTTTGTGCTGAAGGTGAAATGCATGTTATAAATCGATTGATCACTTTCACTTCAGGCTCGATCTGCCTGCCCTAGTTAAATGCGACTTGCCCGAGGCCATTAACATTTTGGTAGCCCAGCAAATTCCAAACCTGCGAGCAAACTCTTTAGTTCTAAGCATTTTGTTTCACAAAAATAGGGACTGATGCCTTTGGCTGCTTGTGGGAAGCTGAATAAAAGAAATGCCTTTCGTACATGTACAATGATCTATGTTACCGATGGCCGTTGCAAGGGCACTCACCATCCTTAAAAATGGTGAAACCTTATTGCCATCCATTGCAATAATCTCTGTGTGATAATTGCAGATATCATTTTTATAACATCATTCCTGTCCCAACAATTCTCAATCGACATGCCTTCGTTCACGGTGATAAAAACAAAATGCAACTACAAACCTCACCGTGGTTACAAAGAACTTATACATTCTTCTCTTCATCACTACCAAACGGGTCAGTGTCACCCACATAAGTTGATAAGTTCAATTCCCTCGAAATGTCTCTCAACATGGCATCAATCTTCCCGTACATAGGGTGGGAAGAGTTATCCCCCACGAAGAACTCATAAACCTCACCATCCATCTCTATCGCGCTACAGCCAGGTTGTTTCTTTACAGCTTTATCTTGCATTGTCTGCCTCACGTCTTCAACCTTCCCCCAATTCCAGGAATCAGCAAATATGTTCGATAACAACACATAGGCGCCATGATTCTTACCCTCTAATTCAATTAACTTCCTTGCACATAGTTCCCCCAATTCCATATTTTTGTGCAATTTGCAAGCATTCAGCAAAGCACCCCAAGCACCCGCATGAGGCCTCATTGGCATGCTATTAATAATATTCAAGGCTTCATCGAAGTGGCCTGATCGAGCATATAAATCTACCATGCACCCATAGTGCTCAATGCGAGGCTCAATCCCAAAATATTTTCTCATTGATTCAAAATGTTCACGACCTTTCCCAACTAATCTAATAACACTACAAGCTCTTAGAACTGCAAGAAAAGTGATCTCGTTGGGCATAACTTCATATTTTCTCATCACAGAAAACAATTCAAGGCACTTGTTGGCAACCCCATTCATCGCTAGCCCATTCATGGCACAACTCCATGTGTAAACATTCTTTGCCTTCATTGCCCCGAAAACTTCCATTGCTATGTCAATGTTCCCACATTTTGCATACATATCAATTAATGCAGTCCCCAGTGCCACTGTCATTGGAATGCTATATCTCTCAATATAGGCATGAGCCCATCGCCCATGCTCTAAAGCACCCAATTGACTGCAAGCAGACAGTACCAGAATCAAACTCACCTCATCAACCTTGACACCCTCTAATTGCATTAAACGAAATAACTTCAATGCCTCCCTCGGCTGCCCACATTGCGTGTACCCAGTGATCATTGCGTTAAATGCGCAAGAATCTCTTTGAGGCATTGAATCAAACAATTCTCTCGCAAAACCAACGTCCCCGCATTTGGCACAGGCAGTCACCATAGCTGTTTGGCACACCAAATCCGGGTAACGAATCGACCTAAACACCCGGATACTATAATTTAACCAACCCATTTGAGCATACACGAGAATCAACCCACTTTGAACATGTGGGTCGGATTCAAACCCATGTTTCACAATGGCAGCATGGACGGCCGGTCCGGCCCCAACCGCCAAAACCTGTGCACAAGCACGAACCAAGAAGTTAAAAGTGTAATTATCAGGGGACAAATCACTACTAGACGAGAGGATTCTGTTAAAAAAGTGAAAGCTTCTCTCAGGAGCTGAGCCTTTGCAGTGGGCTCTGATCATGGAGTTCAATGCAAACAAATTTGGGGCTTCACATTGGTCAAGAACTCGATTTGAATAGTCAATATGTTGGGGGCTTTTCAAGGCTACGGAGGCGACAAATAGTCCTAAAATGTTGGGGTCTCCGAGATGGCCGTCGATGAGGAGTTGGGCGTGGATTTGCTTGAGCTCTTTGAGACTGGTGCAAGAGCCTACGTCGGAGATTAACCGGCGATGTGTTCTAATAGATCTATACGAGGTCATCTGTTTCGCCAGGCAATTGGAGAAAGGCAACGCACGTACGTTTTCTTCTGTTCTTCATTTCAAAACCAATGCCGCAGGTTTCCCGCGTTAAAGATTAAGGACGGCAAACGCAGACCAGACCTTAATTTTACCTTCAAAATACTTGGGACCTATTTTGCATTAGCCGAAAAAATTAATAACCCCTCAAACGCACCGAAAAGCAGAATAATCAGAATTTAAAATTTAATATATTTTAAATTTGATAAACCTATAATTGAATGAATATAAAAATTAATGCACCTAAAATTTAAATTCTAAGCATATCATTTGTATTTAGTTAGACGATTTAATATTTCGTTTGTTTGTAAAAAAAAAAAGGTACTATTTAATTGTGACGTTAAATTCATTGTAAATTACTTTTTTATATTTAATATGCATATTAAAAAAATATTTACTTTCTCTTCTTCTCACTCTTTTTTTTTATCAATATTTTAAAAATCAGATGAGATTGTTTGGTCAAATCGATAAAATTGAAAATCAAACTTTAATATGTTTTAATTTTTTCTTAAAAGTTGTTAATTTTAAAAATTAGTAATAAATTGGCGAACTAGTCATGGTTGGTAGCTTTTGCCATTCAGTCAAGATTGATGATACGAATTCTTTTTCTATATTTTAGTTTTCTTAAATAACAAGAATCTTACTATTTCATGATTTTTTTCATTATTTTAAATTATGAATCATTAAATTTTGGAAAAAAATATTAATATAATATATTTATTTATAATTAATAAAAATACATGAAACTGTATATTATATATATTAATATTTATTTTAAAAAGTTTAAATTATTTTAAAATAAAAATATATAAATGATATATTATTTATATTAAATTTATATATTTTAAATTTATTAATATATTATATTGATTACTTTTTTAGTCTTATTATATAAAAATTATGATATATATATATATATATATTATTTATTTATTACTTGTTCTCTGTTCTATTTCTTTCTTCTCTTTCTTTTTATTCTTGTCTCTCACTTCTTTGGTGTCTCTTGTTTTCTCTTACTCATTGTGCTCTATTTTTTGAAAAATAAATTGGAAATCATCTTTAGAAAAAAAAAAAAAAAAGGAAGGAAAAGATTTTCCTATTGACCAAGTAATTCTTTTTCTTTAATAGCATATCTTTGTTTACTTTCTATCCCACTAAGTTTCCCAACTTATGAAGCTAACTAATGCCCATCATACCTAACAGCAGAGACCAAAACATAACTTAGAGATTTTCTTTCTAAGCCTAATTCAGAGATATAGACACTTTGGGGTGACAATGCGATCTGTTGCTGCCAGCTTGATGAAAATGAAGTGTCAGAAACCAATGGGAACACACACCATACGAACTTCGATATTTGTTTTTGCTTGAAGCATTTTCTAGGTCAAAGGGTTGCACTGTAATGTCTCTTCTCCTGACGTCATGTCTTGTATTAGGATTTTTGGACAACGGACGTGGATTGAAAAAGTTGCTGAGAAAAAGGGTGTTGTCTCTTTTTGCTTGAATTAATTTTTCTAGATTTTTCCCCCCGTTTTTTTTTTTTTTCCTTTGACTGCACAGCAAAGGTAAGTTAGTTTTTTTAATGTTTAATTAATCTAATTTTAAGCGTTAGTCTAATTAATCTAGCCAGTAATAATTGTGAACTAGAATTTGAGATTTAACTATTAAACATAACCAAGGGAGCACTAAATTTAAAATTTGAACTAAGATTTAAAATTATTTAACTCTAACTGATAATAAATTTGCCTCTCTCCTGACCTAAACAAATAAATTGGCCCCCCTCACTCCAATAAAAAAAAAAAAAACTTTAGCCATGTTATGCAATCATAATGTACTAAAAATAGATTCTTATAAGACATTTTAAAATAACTTCATTACATCTACGCTCAATTATTTTAACTAAATATAAATATAAGTGACAAGATTTGTAAAATTTATATTTTAATTTTTAAATGAACAAAATATTTACATTTCATATGTTTAATATTTTAAAATTATATTAAAATTAACAAATATCAGTCAATTATATATACAAAAAATCAACATACTCTTGTATATAAAAAAAAAGTTAGAAATATTTATTTTAAAATTTTAACTTTAGTGTCGCTCTCTTCTTTTTTTTTTTTTTCTTCTCCATGAACTCTTAAATTTTCCTTTTTGATTTTGGTTTCTCATCTAATCTTCATAAATTACAAGTAAATTTGAGTTTGAGATTTATTATTACTTAGTTTCTTAATTTTATATTTGTATTTTATTATTTTAAAGTTATGTAATTTTATTTTAATAGTATTTTTATTTATTGCCATTGAGACCGTCTCCTAAATTCATTAATTATTCAATTGTTTGTCTATGTTTTTTAAAATATTTGTGAAATTTTAAACCACTTTTAAAAGCCTTCATTAATTTTTCAATGGCTTGTGTGTGTGTGTGTGTGTGTGTGTGTATCTATATATATATATATATTGTGTTGTTTTCATTTTTCATAGTTATCTCGGCTAATGAGAGAGTTTAATTAGTCTATATATAAATAAAAGAAATAAATAAATATAGAGTAATGTCCGTGGGGATATGATCTTAATTCAACTGGGGCCGTGCGGCTCCCGGAGAGAAGCAAATCCTCCAAATGCCATGGCCA
Source organism: Ceriops zippeliana (assembly GCA_037897445.1). NCBI lineage: Eukaryota > Viridiplantae > Streptophyta > Magnoliopsida > Malpighiales > Rhizophoraceae > Ceriops > Ceriops zippeliana. The sequence goes on along the minus strand of JBAPLH010000188.1, from coordinate 1,684,329 downwards.
ACCAATCACTTCTATAAATCCCCATCAAGCTGAGCTTGCCTAAGAGGACTCACTGACTCTCTCTCGCACATAGAAAATACACACAGAAGTTCTCAACGTTCGACTTCCCTGTTGCACTCATACCTATCTTTTTTTTTTTTCCTTTTCTTGTCATTGTCCGCTGATGTCCGATGGGCGATGGCTTTCTCCAGCAGTTCCAAGCTTTCCGCATTGCATCAATTCTGATCGCTACCTTTTTTTTGTCACAGGCAGAAGCCGTTGATCAAACCGGTTACGAGGCATGAACCCCTTTTCTTTTCTTATATTGTCTCTGAAAATTATGACCGTTTAAAAGGGCTATGGGAACTCAGCAGACAACTACAGTAACTACAAAACGGTAAAGACAGAAGGGGAGTAAAAAAGCTATGGCAGGTGACACAGCCTGTGGAGGTTCTAACGTGACTTTTTTGCTTCAAAATGATCAGTTCCCCTGTGACGCTCTCTGGATTCCCACCTCTTCCGCGGCTCTTCGTGGTAAATTTTGCTTTTTGTAATCATAGCTCTCTACGTCTTTCTGATTTCTTTGCTGAGATAATTTGATTTATTTATTTTCAGCTAATTTCAAATAAAGGGTCTTAATCAGTCTTGTTTATGACAGAATGAGATGAAAACAAAATTTACATTTAGTCGCAGTTGATTCTAATTAAATATTAGTTATTATTATTCTTTTCTTTTCTTGTTTGGTAATTCAGAGACGCTGAGTGTTTTAAAGATTGTATTTTGTATTTGGATACTTATTTCTGACTGTATTTGAAATCTTATTTTCTAAAAACTATCATGATTTTTATTGTCTTTTGGATAGAGTTTCCACTTTCCTGGAATTCCCATTTAAAAGTCCAGTTGTTGTCTTTCCTGCGCATTTGTAGGATGTTCTGCACATTCTTCTTTTTTTTTTTTTTTTTGTTTTTTATGATAGGCTCAAAATCAATGGGTGATCATAAGAATGCTACTGGTGGAGCAAACAACATGGATACGCCAAGCTTCCAAACGCTTGTAAAAGAAGAAAATGTTGATGCGTGCCTTAATCAGCCTGGAAGGAAAAAGCAGATGACAGCTAGTCAAGTTCAGTTACTTGAGAGAAACTTTGCGGCAGTGAACAAGCTTGGACCAGAGAGGAAGTGCAACTAGCGAAGGAACTTGACTTGCAGCCTCGCCAAATTGCAATATGGTTTCAAAACCGGAGGGCTCGGCTCAAGAACAAACAGCTGGAAAAGGACCATGATTTCTTAAAATCTAGCTATGGCAAGCTCAAGGCTGACTATGATAAATTAGTCAAGGAGAAGGAGAGCTTGAAAAATGAGGTAATTCAATGCGAAAGTACTTGCTAATGTGTCTTCCAAAAGCTAATTGGTTCTTGTCAAGTAGTCATTCATCCAAAAACTTTAATCTATTGACTGAAAATTAAAAGTAAATTATACATTAAATTATAATAAAAATGTATTAGGTTGAAAGTATATATATGTATATACGAGACATCTGTCTTATTCGTAAAATTTCACAATAATATGTGAGGATAACGTATTGCAAAGTTATGCTATTATATTAAATAACCATTCAATTCAAAAATTTGAATTATTGGATATGAACCATACAAATAGACCATATATTAATGTTGAACACTTCTCAATTGTGTAATCATTTAGGTTTTTTGTTTTAACAGGTTCATGCCTTGAAAGAGAAGTTGCTTCTGAGAGAGAAGAGTACAGAAGACCTGGAACCACAAAACGTCACCCATTCACCCTGTCTACAACTTCAAGGCCCATTTGCAAGTGCCGTTACTCAAAAGGTTCCCAATTTAGTAAGAGTGACAGCTAAACAAGAAGATGCAAGTTCAGCTAAAAGTGATGCCTTTGACACGGACAGCCGACGTTCGTTTCTTGATCCCGCTGATTGTTCTCGTGTTTTTCAACCACACCAATTAGATTTCTCCCAAGACGAGGAAGATATTCTCGGCAGGAGCTTTTTACTCCCACCATTCTTCACTGTATCTTCACCCGCCTGCAACTTCATGTAATTTTGAATTCTCAGGGGAAGATCAGCCATTTTGGACTTGGGCATACTGAGTTTTCATATGGTATTATGAGCTTCCACATGCCCTATAATGCCATGATACTTAACAGTTGCAATTATGATTGTGTAATGATATATATATGCAACATTTTTGCCTTTGATAGCCCCTTATGTGCTGTAACATTTGATCAAATTTACACATTTTCATGGATATAGATTCACTGAGATGGACATTGAGTCACTTGTAAATTTAAGTGAATGGAATTTGTACATTAAAAAAAAAAATCAAAACTATTAATCTTTGTTGAGAGACTCCGGGAAAAAGACCTGCACACCAATTAAGTAAAATGATGATGATAATAATAATAACAATAAATAATGAGGCATTAATGCCATGAGATTGCGGAAGTCTTGATATATTTTTAATTCGTTGGTTAAACTTCAAGATCATGTCATTCTTTTCAAGCAGCGTGACGAAAGAAATTTTGAAACTTTCAGCGATCAGAAAGTTTTAAATGCTCTTACTAGTCAAAAGTTCTGGCATGGTTCCATCTTCTTACCAATTCTTCGATTGGGGATGACTTCTGGCTCACTGTGGACCTATTGAAGATGTTAACAGGTACGGTCCAAATTGAAAATGGATAAAATTTAGGTAAATTACATAAATATATATGCGTGTGTGTGTGTGTAATATATAAAGTAATTATGTAATATCCTGCTGATGCAATTAGGTTTGCTAGCACTGCCACGAATATGTAATATAATGTCGATATCAACGTGGAAAATACTATAGAGTTTCATGTACGAGGAAAGTTTGACATGGAACATATACAGGTTGACATTAGGCTGTGGTTCATATCATTAATTAATGCGATTATTCATAAAAAAAATTAAAAATGACTAATTAATTGTCATAATAATATAATTTATTAAACGGTATTTATGTCACGTCCATCCAGCGTAACAGTGCGGACTAGTTTAATCTGCTAGTGGGATGTACATTCATTGTCTCCTATTGTTTTCATCTTTAATAGGTAACGTCCACCGGATTCCTGCTAACCAAAGTCAAGGCATTGAAATTAATGCAAATTGCTTTTATGGTTTTAAAGTAGACTATAGGCATTGTCTTTTCAGGAAGACTTATTCAACCATGCACGTTTTCTGGGGTTCTTTTTCTTTATTCAATGTTTGGAAATAAGATATATATATATATTATTTTTATTTTTTTTCTACCTTTTACAAACATCTTTGGGTTCTTTTCTTTAAAAACGATGTTTGGAAACGAGTTTTTTTTTTTTTTTTGTCATTTTTTAAGAACAAAAGAACAATGCTCAGAATAACTTCTCTGATCACAAATCTTTACGAACAACAAAGGATAGAATCAAAATAGTACTAAAGAAGGAGAAACTAAAACGGAAGGCAACGACCAGCCATATTCCATTTATCTCTTTGCAAAAGACAACAAGATCACTCTATTTAATTATACTGAAAGTATCGATTTATTAATAATTTCTTGCCTCAAAGGTGAACCAATCAATGTCAATAATGGAAATGTGTACTGTTTTCTTGGTTGGGCCTGGAACAACTCATCCGAACAGAGAAATCCAGAGTCGCATGGGAAAGTCATAGAAAATGACTCCCTTTGGACATCTTGTATCTTCTCCAGTCTAAATAGTCCCCTCTCTCTTGCGTAGGATTGGCAACGAAATGGGCACTCCTCATCGAATCCAATAATTTTTTACTATTTTTTTATAACTAACTTTTGTTATTTTATTTAGTTGTTGCAAATTCAGACAAGGTCTGATAAACTGTCCACCTTGTAGGGCCAATTACCGGAGGGCATCCGCTGGAACATGTATAATTGTCATTTCTATTCATGCCGAAAAGAAAACTTTTTATTACTCGACAAGAAATATATATTAATCTCATCTCACTCAATTTTTTAAGTAAATAAATTTATAAATTTACTTTTGTTTAATACATATATAGATTTCAATAAGTATTGGTGTGGAACGGTGCTCTATCAATTATTATCTGAAGGTAAAAAAGAAAGAGTATGACCTCTCTCTCTCTCTCTCTCTCTCTCTCTCTCTCTCTCTAATTATTAAATTAGATAATTATACAGTATGATTTAATGATGTCAGATTCAATCAGTTTCGTATTTGCAGATGCTTAAAATCCACACGATTGTAATTCATTTTCAGTTTCGTAATTTCTTTTTTCTTGGCATATAAGAATTGAGATGGGGCAGAGGAAGTCGTTCATCTTTGAGCAACGGGTAGCCGTGGACCTTTCTAAGCATCCAAGTTTGCCTGCCGACGATCCCAGCCCCATTTTTTGTAGTGCCACGCCAGCCCAAGAAATGGCACGCCACAGAGCCAGTGATGCGCGTTGGGCCCCACAAAGAGAGGACATATCTACTGATAAAGGATCAGTAGTGCGAAGTGGGTCCGACAGACAAGTCTCGCTTTCGGTCCCAAGTCCCAAGAGGTGCAGATAAGGCCGAGAAAGGGAACGACGAACCAAGCAGGGCCCGAGCCTTGAAGACGGGGCTTCGGGGCTAGTGACAGCACGACAATGCATGAAAAGATAGGCAGCCCCACACAGTGACACGTGCACATTTCCCGTGATCTAAAAGATCGAGCCAACAAGATGGGAGTGCATGTTAAAAGAACAGATGAATTATTAATCGGCCTCAACAGGATATGGCATGGCAAATTGTTATGACACTTGGGGTTTTATTAATTTAGTAAAAATAGTACATAATAATTTAAGAGAATATATATATATAATTTTTTTAATTATATCATAATTTGAGACACTTTAATTTTTTTTACATAAGAAAAAATATATTTTCTTATATAAATATTAAAACTTTATTAAATTATACTCAATTAATTTATTTTATACTCAAATATTAATATATTTTTAATTTAAAAAATATATAAACACAATATTTAACTTCATCTTAAATAAAATTCTTTAAAATAGAACAATAAATAATATAAATACTTGAAAAATTAAAATTTCAGTTATTCACCGCCATATATCCTAATTTTTATTCGTCGGACCCATGAAACAATTTCAAATTGATGTAGACAGATGAACTTGATATTTATTGTATACAGTTGTTAAGACCATGCATTAATATAAGGTAAAAGGATCGATGGGATTTGGCATGTGTTGACTAAAGATTTCTAAACCGGGATTCAGAAGAACATCGTTAATGGACAATCAGAGTAAGAATAGGAGGAAGATGCGAGAGACTAAAAGACAATCAAAGATGGAGGAGACGATGCTGTTATTTATTCTCGTACCCATTTTGATCTTTGTACAAGAGTAGAGTTCCTTTATATATTAAGTGAACAATGATCCTTATGATCTGCATCTTCCTTCCTCCCTTCCCCTCATTTGCCTGCCCCTCATCAGTTCTCCAATGTAGTCTCGTGCGATAGCATTGTACTCTCTCATTAAAATAATAATGTAAAATTTGATATCAATATTTTATTAAAATTTTAAGTGTAAATATATATATTATATGATTAAAATTTTATATTAAAAAATAAATAACTTATAAATAAGAAAATTTATAAATTTAATATTTTAAAATTTTAAATTAAAATATAATATAAAATTTATAAATATATTATTTACTTAATACTCTATTTAAAAATTATGTTCACAAACCACCGGGTTAGTAGAACAGTAATTGACTCTTGGCTGCTTTAATTGAATCCTAGCCGAAAATCTTTCCATTTTGGAATCTTTGTGTCTCCCAACACACCTGAGTGTTCACCAGCCAAAGACCAAGTTCGCCAAGGAAATTTTGCACTCAAAGCATGTGTTCGATAAGCAAACTCCAATATTCAAAGCAAATAAAACAGTTGAAACATTTGGATAAATAATTCTTGAACGAATTGAGAGAAAGATAGAATGGTTCTATCCGAGGAAAAGGGGGTCCTGAATGGAAACAGGGTTGGACAAACCAGACCCTGGCCTCCATTTCTGTGGTTGTCCCCAATGACAGACCATAAATCTCAATTGCACCGCGCAGCAATCAATTTCCAGCTAGTACTTTTCTTGTCGCTTGTCCTCTTGGTGCTGTTCATGGTTGCTTACTCCACTAATTGGATGTTCAACTTCAGGCTTCGGCGCTCCATTCAACCTGCTAGGGGTTCTTCTTCACCTTGGGGTATGGCCTCTTTGTGGGGTTGCTTCTGTTGCTGCTTTCTTATCGACCTTCATTTCATTCCATGTGGTTTGGACCTCTTTGGATATCAGTTTAAACAACATGGGAAAAAGGGATTTCAAATTTACAATCCAATGATGCACTTTCACTTGCTCGCAAAATATGAGATGGCAAAGCCATTTCTCTCCAAAACTCCTCTGAAGTTCGTTCGCCTCAGGTTTCTATCCCTGCAGCATTCGCTCACAACTTAATAGTACAAGCATGATAATAATCAATTTGAAAATTCTATTTTAAATTTTTTTAAAAAGAAATTCAATTTTGATTTGGCCTTTTGGGGACGTGAGGAAACGGGGTGAGGCATGGGCAGCATGTGGATGGCGCCAGGCGTCGGGTGAACCTTTGAGTCTCGAACAGCTGTGGCCTGGCCATGAAATTGAAAGCTTTAAAATTATTCCAGTCATGGTGAACTCTATTTTCAGGCAAGCCCGGAATCTAGGAATCAATTAGGCTGGCATCGAAAACGATACTGATTTACTTTACTCAATGTATCAAACGGCAAACGGTACAACCTTTTGTTTTTTGTTTTTGTTTTCGGTTTTTTTTTTTTTAAATTCAGTGTGCGCGTGGCTCAAGCATGCGCGGCCCACTTGGGAGTCGGCCCACTTAAAGTATATAATTAATATAATTAAATTTTTTAAAATTGTATATAATTATATTATTTTATTAATAATACTTATAAACATATACTTAAAATTTATGTTAATAAAATTTTATTTATTCTTATATAATATAAAAACACTAATTCCTTTTTTGAAAAACAATAATTGACCACAGGTCTAACTATCATGTCATAATGGTGCTTCGCCAAATTGAAACCTAAACAAAGTATGGTTGAACTCTGATGCTAGGCTTAAATTTAGTGACCAGAGTACAAATCTTAATGCTAACAAATTAAAAACAAATATAGGGAAATATGAAAGTTTAAAATCAGAAAAAAAAAAACAATTAAAATTTAAGTAAAAAAACAAATTTGTAAATTTGACACTTCATTTTAACTTAAAATTTTTAAATATTATATTTATGCACCGTATTTAATTATAACTTAATTACTTTTTATTTTTCATGTCCATGTAACATTATATAAAATATTGATATTAAATTTAATTTTTAGACTCATTTATTAAATAAGTCTAATTTAAACATAAGTAATGTTAAATATTACAAAAAAAATTTGTTGATTTACCAAGAAAATAATATTTTTAATAAATTAAATATTTTATCATATAATTTTATTAATAAAAATTGTTTTATTTAATAAAATTATTATTATTATTATTTCGTGTATTTAACATCCTGCAAATTGCACCCTGGTGGGAAATGGGATTACTAGCCAAGCTGAACTTTTTATGTATGACGTGCATCAGCATGTCGGTCCCAAAGTTGCAGCTGCATCCAAGACAAAACTGAACACCACTTGCACGGCTCAACCAGAACGCTCGCTGGCCAACAACCTGTTGCCCCTCTCCCGGGAATTGCGGAGGACATAGATTTTTGGCCGACAATGGACGACAAAAAAGAAGGAGAGGAAGAAGCAAGAGGACGACGTCGACAACAACAACAACAAAAATTACGACAAGAAGTGTGGAGTTGGGGAGCAGGAACAGATGGGCAGCTGGGAACAGGCAAGCTGGAGGACGAGGACTTACCTCAGCTCCTTCACCTTCCTTTTCTCTCCTCCGACGGACCCATCTCCATGCTCGCCTGTGGCGGCGCTCACGTTATTGCCTTGACATCTAGTACAATTATTTTCGAACTTCTTCTCTCTGTTTTTTTTTTTAAATTTTCAATTTCTTTTGTTTTGATCAAATTTTTTGGCAGTTGGGAAAGTGTTCACGTGGGGCAGGGGCACATCTGGGCAACTTGGCCATGGAGATATGGCCAATAGCTTAAACCCGAAATCTGTGAAATTCTTGGAAGAATATATGATAATTCACGTCTCTGCTGGATGGAGCCACTCTGGGTTTGTTTCAGGTTCATTCTGGTATATGATTTGTATTAGGTCTTTGTTACATACTGAAATTTGTTTATTTGTAACTCGGGTTTGCCTGAAAGGATTACTTGCTATATAAAAAAAAAAAGAGCATCCTCTCCGGGCGAATTTGAGGTGTGCTTTGTGTAGAGCATCAATTGATTTACCTACTGAAGCTCTTTTCTTGTTTAATTTGCTATTAAATTTATTAATATTTGCTTGTTGCCTCTTTTCAGATACAGGGTGTCTTTTTACTTGTGGAGATGGTTCATTTGGTCAGCTTGGGCATGGCGATTATGTGTCACATAGGACTCCTGTTAAAGTTTCATATTTTGATGGTAGGCATGTTCAGCAGATTGCATGTGGCATGCGACATTCACTAGTCCTGTTGAAAGGTAAATGCACGAGAAATCCTGCTCTTCTACCTGTAGATACGATATGATATTGTGGAGATGCTGTTCTTAGTATCATATTTGTGATGTTGGAACAAGAAGTGGATGAAGAAGAGATCCAATTTCTTAAAAGTTATTTTTTTGTGGTATTTTTGATTGGATATGAATACGATGATTTGAGATAAAAAATGATTGTGATGAAATGTGAAATTGGTTTTACAGGTGTAAAGTCTTCTGTAAGAGTTTCTATGTTCAATGAAACAAGTAAGACTGAAACTTAGTAAGAATTTTGAATCATAACTTGTGAAGCAATGAGTTTATGCATGCCAAAATTGAACTGGACACTCCTGGCAGCTTAGGTTAATTATGATGATTTTAATGCACGTTGTTCAGATAACCATGTTTACGCTTTTGGGTCTGGAAAGCGTGGCCAGCTGGGTATCTCCACAGACAAAATCAAATCAGTCAGTCTTCCCGAAGTTACTCGTGGACTTGAAGGCACCAAAATTGTTAGAATTAGTGCAAATGGAGATCATAGTGCAGCATTATCTGGTGAGTGTGGCAGTGTGATCTCCTTTTTCCCACAGATACAAGTAATGAACATAGTATCTCACATACAGTATATGGAATTAAAGCGTGGTTTGAATTCATCATCATGTTAATTTATAAAATAGCCCAAAGAAAGTTCTTTTGTAGTGTAAGGTTGTGTCTATTATATGTTACTTAGTCAACTAACTTCTTCTTTGTACTGTTGCATCTCTCTGGTCATATCAGCGGACAGGCATCTGTACTATTGGGGAAGAGGATATTCTGGCCATTTGGATGCTAGCACTCCTCAGTATCTATCTTTGTCCTTGCAGCTTATTGAAGTTGTACTTGGGTGGAATCATGCTTTATTACTGACTGGTACAGGGTGAAATTTCTTTTCCTATTTAGTTGCCTTTGCTCTTATTTTTCAAAAACACTAATCCCTCCTTCCCCTGCCTCTATGGGAGAAAAAAAAAAACTGTCCCATCTCTTTTCCTCAAAGATTAAAGAGATTGTGTAAGATTTGCTCATATGAGTCTTGGATATCTTTAACAGGTGATGGGGAAGTTTTCATGCTTGGTGGCAGCCATCATGGGGCACTTGGTGATCTTGAGAAAATGAATCCCATAAAGCATTCTTCTGGTAATCCTTCAGATAGCTCTATGCGAAGAAGAGATTTTATGCGCATCTGCACTTGTGCACACACACAGACACAAGCTCCTCTGAACATGTGTATGGATATATTTGTAATTTAACTGAGTATAGGTTTATATCTTCTGAGAAGCTGATCATTATCACTTTGTGATTGTGTCTCCTAAAATTAGTAAAATAGAATTGCTGAACCTCCCTGGGTCTTGGTGGAAGTTTCATATTGTTAACAATAATATTTCATTTTCAGAACTCAAACATTGGATCATGAAGCCAATTAAGCTATTGGCAATGGGCCCAATAGCTGAATGGTGTTCTTGCATGTATAGACACACACACACACACACAACTCCCATCTACCCTTTGTACCCTTTGCCTCTGGAAAGCAAAGCAAATCCCATTTGCCTGTTGAAAGTAAATCCTCCACTTTGTGTTTCAACAGATACATCAGAAGCTGTTTTGGTTAGAGTCGTTGCTCTTGACAGCATGAAAGTTATGCAGATTGCAGCTGGATCTGAGCACTCTGCTCTAGTGACAGGTGAATAATTATTTTCTGTGAATGTATTCCCGGCCACATGTCCTGTATATGACACTTAGTCATCCTTTTCTATCCCGATGTTATTGTATTGTAAGCGCAGCAGATGGAGCAGTACAAACGTGGGGTTGGGGCGAACATGGTCAACTTGGCTTGGGGAACACAAGCAACCAAATGAACCCACAAACACTCTGTCTAGGCCACAAGGTTCAGGATGATGAAGCAATTTTAGAATCTACTGTGGTAGTGGGTTTACGTTTGCTGTTAGGTCACTCGCAGCTGCCAAAACCGATAATAGAAGATTTTGAAAATTGTCCATGTACCATCAGGCACAGATAGCAGAAAATTATCGGCGAGTTTCAAGTGCCCCACTGTAATTTGCATTTCTGAACATATTTAACCAGACGTGAGTCAGTGTTATGTAAGGTTCTTTCAAGGCTAATGGGTAATAACATTTAGCCACATTGAAGCATTGCTCTTTCAACATGAACAAGTTGCAGCCATCACCCGTTGGACTCGTTGGATCACGAGCATAAGCCAATTTTTTAACGCTACACACTTTATGGCTGTGTGCAATATTCGATTGCTGGAGCTGGGAAGGTCCTGAGTGGCAAACTCTTATGGCAACACTGGTATCCCGAGCTGTGGCCTCCCCCGGTTTATGCTTCTTCTGTGGATTATGGTCAGGCTAGCTTATCATAAACTATCCCGTCAGTTCAATGGTTAGGGTCACTTTTGAAGAAAAAAAAAAAACAAAAACTAAATGTTTTTAAATTGAAAATATTGAATCAAATTAATTAATTTTTGATAAATTGTAACGATTTATGCACTAAATATGGTCTTCCAAATAGTCATTATTAATTTTTTTTTATTTTTAAATATTATGTAATAAAATTTTTGATTATTCATTTTATTTATTTCGAATTTTGAATTTAAATTTATCAATTCAAATAAATATATAATTAGTAATTATACGTAATGGAGGAAGGAAAATCAATTGTACTCCATTGATTGGTCAACTAATCGATTATGTTTTTATTGGTTATGTTGACTTTCAATTAAAAACCCTGTATTTAATTAAAGTTTTCGTTTATTTTTAATGAAAATTTTTAATTTATTATTTTCATTTTCAGAAAGAAAAACTGGCCCGAAGGGGCTAGTTCATCGAACCCTGTGTGCGTATGCCCCAGAGATGATAAGAAGCGCGGTTGTGGTGACAGGCAACAAAGGCGTGACTGGAACTCTCGCCGCCAATGCCGGTGACGTCAGTGTCAGAGCCGCCGTCGGCAACGCCATTTTTGGCAGTGGGACCGCCGTGCAAGTCGCCGGCCTCTCCCTTTCTCTCGAGAAGCCCGGCTTCTTCCTCGTTGACTATGATGTCCCCGCACAGGTACTTGCTTGCTGTTTTGTCGTGCCCTGTTTGGTTGCCTGAAAATTTGCTCAAGGAAAGTGAGTACCTTTTTTCTTTTTGGTCCAGCGGTTTTGTGTTACTGTGTTGTGAGATATCTTTGTTTGGTTACTCTGAAAGTCCAACAGATTAAAAAATTATGTGAAAGCCCTTAAAAGTAGAAGCCTTTTCTGTGCATATTAACACTTTGTTGATGTTTTTATGATTTCCTTTTTTTTTTTTTTCTCTTGCTGGTAGCAACTTTTCTTGGCAACCAAACAGAACATATGTCTATAACCATAGAGAATTTTTTATGTTTAGACGAAATTTTTGTTGAACTGGGACAAAAAGAAGAACAACCAAACATGCTGGTTCCAATTTTCAAGGATTTTATAGATTGGATTGGTTTTGGTTCTGTGCAGGATGTCCGGTTCCAATTCATGAACACGGTGAATGTATTAAAGAAACAGCTGAATTGGACTTACACTCACTTGAGGAATGAAAGCCGGGTTGTTCTTGATGGAACTCTTGTTCTTGATCCTGCCAACAAGGTTTGTGCTAGCTATGAATTGGCTTCAAGGAATTGCAAGTTAAAGTACAGCTATGCACACAGAGGGGCAACTTTGTTAGAGCCATGCTATGATTTTGGGAAGAATTCTTGGGACTTGGCTGTGTCACATAGGTTTGATGGTGATGTAGTTAGAGCTTCATACGAGACAGTGAGCAGGAATTTGAGAGTTGAGTGGTCATGGAAATCGTCATTGAGCCAAGAAGGAAGGTTTAAGGTATAGAAAGTAGCCCCTTGAATCATTGAATTTTCAGCGATCGAAACACATTTTTGTGTTGAACAAACTAATATGGGAAAATGAATTGCATGCTCATCTCTGTTGTCTATAAAAAATACTTCCCTCTAGTAGGGTACCAACAACCAAAGTCTACATGGTCATAGGTTCTATTTCCTGGATGGAGGCAAGAATTTTAAAGGCTGCTAGTGTAAAACTAGTTGCATTCCTGGAAACATGGCTGCGTATATGGATGATTTGGATAAGACTTTTTAATGTAGTTGAATCAAAGTGAAGACTGTGGTATCTACTACCTTATGCACAATCATTCATATATGCATGTCTACCAGAATTTTATTCTATTTTTTTCACTGATAAGGTGAAGGATGTAGTATCTAGTATATTATGCACAAGCAGCCCTAAAATCCATAACATTTATGTGAAAGTGCAAAGTCTCTTTTATAGTTCATTATGAATGGCTTTAAGATGGATACTTCATAATCTCAGTTTTTACTTTTTTCATGATCTTGGAAATTACACATAAATATTCTCTCTCAGCTAGATCAATGATCTTTTCTGGAAAGCAGTTGCAGATGAGTTTGTTGAAATATTAGAATTGAATAAAAGCATCTTTTGTTCTTTCATTAATCATTTTACAAGTTTTTGCCCAATATATTCTTTCAGATTTTGGCATCGTTCAATCTGTCTGAAGGGCTTCACATGCCAAAGTTATCTGCTGAGAGCTCATGGAACTTTGAGGTGTAATTTGTACGATGTATTTGTACAGCTAGTTGAAGTTCTTTTTTTCATTCAAAACCTTCACAAATGTATAGTTCTTTGTGCCTAATTGATTGGAGGATTTATTTTGCTTCTCGGAGATTTGCAAGTGCACCACCAGGTCTTCGGTTCAGCTCCCCTTTGTCAGGCATGAACTGAAAATGTTAACACATACATTTGCACCATTTGGTAATATTTAGCTTAGTCTGCACTTAACCGTTTCTTTTCCCTCTTAAGTTCTATACATTTGACTGAAAAGTGATCAAAAGCACTGTGGAACAAATTGTTGTAACATCTCGTGTAAGGTAGGTATTCTGGTAAAGTTACTTGCATAGAAGCTTGCAATTTTGTACGAACACGTTCATGAGCAATTCCATTTTATACCGAGCCTTGGTAATACAATGTGTGGTTTGGCGTCTGGCATCTGTCCCTCACCTGGTATAACAGCTCTCCTTATGAATTAGGGAAACAGCTCTTCCAAGTGATGGTTAACTTCTTCGGCCTTTTTATTGGGTTTCAACCAAAAATATTTGTACAGCTTATTAGCGTCCATTCTGTTCAACCTTGCATACATGGCGGGGGCAGACATTGATCCAAAAAGGCCTCGGGAAGATTTGCTTTCCTCGAATTTTAGACATTTTCAACAATGAAATAACCAAACTACATGACTAGATACTGTCAAAAGAATCGATCGAATGATAATAAACTATTATTGACGGAAATGTTTACACTGCACATCAACGACGCTCTCACATATCCTAATTGTCTTCAGAAATCGCCTCGCGAGAAAACTAGCATTTGACTACACCCTTTATATTAATTCATCTTCCGTTAAGAATGACGAAACATTTCAAATTTTCACCTCTAACTCTACGTGATGTTGTGTCTTCATGCGATAATAAGTAGATTATTCTTGAATCCGTTGTTGTTGACAGCAGGGCGTAAAGGATCAATCCTCCACTTCCCATCAACAATGAATTTGATCTGTGCCATAAGATAAAACCTGCTGAGATGCTCTCATTGAAGAAAACCTGACAGATTATGTTACAATCAAGTTGGCTGAGAGAGATACCTCATATCTGCCAGGATACAACTTGAGATACAACATAAAGACACCTGTATTCGACTTTTCCATCTTTCTCTGCAGTCAGAAAAGAGAAGTATCAGTAAAATTAAAACCAAAATAGAAAGATATTGTGCTCCTTTAAGAATAAAGAAAAAGCTTCAAACTGGCTTTCCCACTGTTATCTGAAATTCAGTAAACACAAGTACTGGCAGAACTAAAACCAAACCACAAAAGACAGATATTTGTGTGCTTTTTAAAATAAAGAAACAGCTTCAGAGTCAAGTCTTCAGGATGTCCCTTATTATCAATTATATGTGGTCACTAAGATGGAACCTAACCTTGGTGGCCCAACCGTCAAACGATCCTGTTAAAAGCACCTCTGAGGCTGAATTAGGCCAAACTATGCAGGCAGTACGAAGAAGTTGTAAAGCTCTGTAAGCATCATCAATCTTTTCCTGCTTCTCTTCCATTATCTTTTGTGCATTGCTTTTTAAAATAAGAACGAGACTGAGTAAGTGAGGGTAAACCAGAGTCAAATGTCATTAGATGAACAGAAGAGTGTCTACATGATTGCGAGAGTCATTTTCCCTTCCAAAACTGCTAGCTTCGCACGTATTGAACGTAATTTATCCTGGGCAATCATGATCTCATTTTCCTGGAACTCCCAAGCATCAGAAAGATTCAGCAAATTGTCAATGGAGTTTTCACGAACCTGGTGCAGAATAAAAAGCCAGATTAGAACACACCAGAAAGCCAGATTAGAATGCACCACAATTGATTCCATCAAAATTGTGAAAATGAAAAATAAGCTTGAGAATGTGTCTCTGTGTTCTCCTAAGGAATAAAGTTACATGCTAAATGAACATAATCCAATAGAATCACAAAATGACAAAGTCAGAAAGACATGACTCTACAAGATGGCCAAATATGTCTAAAAATTCTTTGATAATTCAATATTTAAAGAAACATTTTAATTATTTGTGTGTGTAGAGAGAGACAGAGAGATATCATATTAAACTCAAATTTCTCTACTTGTGTGTTCAGAGGGCAAAAATGAGCCAAGATGATGACTATTCACACTGCAATGCTTCTTCAATCACTGGTCTTCCTGGGTGTAGCAGGTGGATAAATTGTTTGAATCATTTATGAAAGTAAGATGAAGAACATCCACTGTCAGCTTATATAAATTCAATTGCACTAATAATGCAACCAATGTCCATGAGTTGAGGCACAAGATGTTGCCACCAAGGTTTTTTTTTTTTTGGCTCAACATTTTCTAGTAAACAAGAACTTAACCAACCAACCATACACCAAGGCATTGTTTCTTCAATACTAAAATGAAAAAGAATCACAATGAGCATTCCAGATAATTGGACATATCAAAGGCGGATCAGATATCAGGTACCCACACTCAGAGTTGTACTGTCATCACTGTTTGACTTCAACGTTTTAAGCACTGATGAAAGCTCCACCTCAAGATGCTGAAGGCGACTTCTTATATTGTTGCAATTAGTACCCTCATGGGAAGAATTCTCTTTACTTCTGTTTAAAGATGAACTACTGGCCACTTGTACTTCAAGTATTTCATCTCCTGAATCATCCATATTGTATCCTATTCTAGTTGCATAAGAAGCAATTTCATCAGTTGTTCATTGCATATGCAAAAAGATGTTAGTGCAAGCCAAAATGTTATGAAATGAAATGAAATGACCAATATTAGCGAACAGAATACCTTCAAATTCCATGTCTGAATTTCCTGCTCTGTCATCACTCCCAGTCCTCCACATGTCTGGTTTAAGTGAGTTTTTGAGAGCATCAATACTTGATAAAGCACTTACATGACCAAGCCTGTCCTGTACATTATTCACAACCATGTTGTTGGGGTTTAATGACCCAGAGCTCCTGTTCATTTTCAGGCCAGTAGCTGTCTTTTGCATTCCAAGGACAAGGACATGTTAGGCAAAGAACAAGCATGCATCTACCATCAATAGATTCCAATTAAGCATGTCTCCGTTAATGATAATAGCATGAAGGGCATATGGCATGAACGGCAAATTCACCCTCAGAGTGCAGTCAAAAAAATAAGAAAATATGACAAAGAAAATAGACTTCGTTAATGGTAACTTTTAAAACCAACCTGAAAGCCGCTCAAAGTACATCTCAGTAAGCAAAGTTGGAGATGGGAACAAAACAAATAACAAAGGGTAAGCCAAATCCATTAGTGAGCAAAGATGGGCTGGAGAGCAAAACATATAACCGACAAGAACCCTAACCTATCTGCATATACCATGTCTAGAACTAATTAACTTGATGCTTTAACATTTTCCAAAACATCACTCCCGAATATTATTCAGCGCCCCAAAATATCTTCAACATCTTGATTGACCATATATTTCTAAGTCTTTTTATTCCTTTTTTTCTTTTCTCAGTTATTCACATAGTTAACATTTCTTTGCTTTAAGCAGTTTAATGTCTTAGCTATCAAGTTGTCGTTAAAGAACCATATATGTCATCAAGTTGGAGCAAAGAAGGAATAAGAGCATTATGTGCGCAACTAACCACATTCTTTGAGGTGTCAGAAAGCCAACCACATTTAAGTTCATTACTTTGGACAAAAGTACCATTAGCTCTCTCTCTCAAACCAAATCCAAAATTCATATTCCTTTCTTTATCCAGTCGACTCAGTATGCCTTCAATTCCAGAATCATTCTCAGTCCTTGTTTCCCTGAGTGCACAGAACATACATGTCAGGAATTTTGCAATACATTTCCCAATTTAGGAGAAAATAAAGACAAAACATCAAGAAGGCCTGATACCAGTTTTTGACGGAACATTTAGTTTTGAAAGTAGCACGTCAGCTTACACACCAAAATGTGGTAGAAGAAAAGGATAAGGTTCGAAAGGAAAGTTGTTGAAACATCACTATGTAGCAAGTGCTTATCCAAAGAAGAGAAAAATGACAAGATTGTGACCTTTCAGCCTCACATTGGAGTCATGTCACACCACAGTTGGGCACAACCACCATTAACTAATACACTGAGACAATTCTCTCAAAATGTAGTTATCCCATTTCCCAATCTTCAAACCCAAATATTCAAGTAACTTACTCTAAGGATTTAACACATAAAAATATCATTATGCACAAGATCATGGGATAGCAAACATGAAAAATTGTTAACAAGAAAACAAAACGAAGATCCTAGAGTGGTCTTCCGGCCATTGGACCGTCAAGATTACTAAGCGCCCAGATTGAACAATCCTGTATCTTTCCCGTTATCCAGAAAGAGCGTAAAATAAAGGAAATTAACGAGTGAGCCAAAAAATCAGAAGCCTCACATTGATTGACCAGACGAGGAAGCTGAAGAGTATGAATAGACACGATACAAAGAATCTTGAGAAACCAACTCATCATTGCCTTCCGCATTATCATGAAAAACAGCCACGTTGTCATGGTCATCATCATCATCATCATCATCATCATCATCATCATCATCATCATCATCATCATTATCACCATCATTCGATTCCCAACCAAATGCGAGCCAGCCTCCTTGCCTCAAGATACGAACCACAAGATCCAATCTTCCAGCATCAATAAGCTGTTTCTTGCTCGGAAACGCTTCTGGGGTATCCGAATTCTCCATGAACTCCAAAATTTCAGCTTCCAGTGCAAGTTCTCGTCCACTTTCCCGACCTTTGTTGCAACTCATAACAAACCCCGCGCGGCCCCAACTCGCCGCAGCTAACTGTAACGAAACAAGCGGTTTTTCCCACTTTCTTGTAACTCTTCTTGAACTAGACTGAAAAGGAGAGAGATAAGGGTAATGGGGACTCAAATTTGTGAAGGAAAGCATTTTTTTTCAGGCATTTCGTCGAACGGTTTCAACTTAGAACCCGAAGCCCAGTGGAATGGAGTTCCGCTTCTAGTCAAACAAAAAAAAAAGTAAAACGAAAAGGCAAGGAACACAAGAAGAAAAACGTGAGAAAGATAAACGAACAGTCGCGCTGGAAAGCGAATAGAGCAATTAATCTCAGCCGAAAGTTCGGTTTATTTTCTTTTTTTTTTTTAATCTTTTATATATATATATAAAAAAGAAGATAAGATGAAAATCGAACGGTTGGACCGATGGACATATTTTTATTTTAATTTTTATTTGCTTTTAAAAAAATGTTATATAATTTTATTATTTTATTAAAAATATTTATATTTGTATACTTAAATTTTATTTTGTTAACATTTTATTTAATTTTATACAATATATAATATCAATTATTTTTTTAAAAAATATTTATTAATTCGATCATTGAACCAAGGATTAGACTAATTGATTCCACTCCAATTTGATTTAATTTTAAAAACTGTGAGTCAAATACGCGTTGTTGTCCTCTTTCATTGGGAAGGTAATTTAATTTAATAAATGTAAGACGGAGATGAAAATCTGTGCATGTCCATTCTATATGTACGTGTCATATAACTAATAATAATAATTATTATTTAAGATATAATTATAGTAAAGTAATTAATCATAAATTTTAATATTATTACAGTTACAAATTCTGAATATATATATATATATATATATATATATATAATAACATCTCATTTTAGTTTGATTAATTATAATTTTTTTAATAAATTAAGAATGATAATTAAATATAAAAGGGTATTTTATATTGATTCAATTAATCCATTATGAATATAAAATTTACTTAGTCAACAATTTAGTTTATAATTCGATTCATTATTCAATCGACATTAACCAAAGTTTTGGATTTTTAAACACCATGCGCCAGTGGTATTAACCATGCAGATGCTCATATCATTCATTATGAATTATTTTTTTGCATTAATTCCATGCAGAGCAATCAAATCCTCAAAGATTTAGTTTCAGGAATCGTGACATATGTGTAGGATAAATTAAGTGAAAATAAATCAAAATACAACAAGGACGTGGTATTTAAATATTTAGAATATATATTAAAAATATGATATTAAATATTAATTCTAAGATATAAATTTTAAAATATTAATGAATAATAAATAGTTTTTATTAAAAAATATTTAAAATTTGATTTAATTATAAATAAAATAATTAATATATTTAGTTTTTTTATATAAAAAATAATTATTATAATTGTATTCATTAATTACAATTTTCGATAATGAAACTGACAGTCAAAGTGAGAAGAGAGCAAGACGCCGTACAAATCCACATAAAAAATAATTATTATAATTGTATTCATTAATTACAATTTTCGATAATGAAACTGACAGTCAAAGTGAGAAGAGAGCAAGACGCCGTACAAATCCACATCCAAATTTTGGCTGCTCCCCCTCCAAACAATCTCAGTCGATGGCCGCCCATTTGCTTCACCGGGCGCCGCCCCCGCCGCCTTCTTCTTCTCCTCTGTAACGGCCTTAGTCGGCAGAGCTCTACTCTAATTGGTAACCCAGAAATTGCGGGAAGAGAGTAAAAATGAAGATCATGATTTCGTTGGCGTGTCTGTTGGTGTCCACTTTGCTGCCTTTCTGTTTCGCGATAGAAAACGACATGTCGTGCCTTGAAGGGATTAAGAGGTCGTTAACCGACCCGCAGAACCGGCTGGCTTCGTGGACCTTCACTAACAACACTGTCGGCGCCATCTGCAAGCTGGACGGCGTCTCTTGCTGGAACGAGAGGGAGAATCGCATCATTGGCCTCCAGCTCTCGGCGCTCCAGCTGTCCGGCCAGATTCCGGAGTCTCTCAAGTACTGTAGCAACCTCCAGACGCTCGATCTCTCCAATAACGCTCTCTCCGGTCCCATTCCTACGCAAATCTGCAGCTGGTTGCCTTACGTTGTAACACTAGATCTCTCCGATAACAGCTTCACTGGTTCGATTCCGCCGGAGATTGTTAACTGTAGGTTCTTGAACCATCTCATATTAAGTGGAAACAAGTTGTCAGGTACGATTCCGTACGGACTCGGCCGTCTCGATCGTTTGAAGCAGTTCTCAGTGGCGGATAATGATCTGTCCGGTTCCATACCGGCGGATCTAGCGGCGTTTCCGGAGGATGATTTTGGCGGGAATGGTGGGCTTTGTGGTAAGCCTCTTGGTAAGTGTGGAGGATTGAGTGGTAAGAGCCTTGGGATTATCATTGTTGCTGGTGTTATTGGTGCTGCTGTGTCTTTGATTCTAGGGTTTGGGATATGGTGGTCGTTTATTAGGGGACGCAAGAGAAAGGGAGGATATGATGGTAGTGGTGGCGGAAAGGATGGTGATTCTAGTTGGATTGAGTTGTTAAGGTCATATAAGCTCGTTCAGGTTTCATTGTTTCAAAAACCCATTGTTAAGGTTAAACTGTCTGATCTACTGGCTGCCACTAACAATTTTGACATGGAAAATATTGTGATTTCCACAAGAACAGGGGTTTCGTATGAGGCAGTTTTGCATGATGGGTCTGCGCTTGCAGTTAAGAGGCTTAATGCTTGTAAGCTTAGTGAGAAGCAGTTCAGGTCTGAAATGAACAGATTAGGGCAGCTTAGGCATCCCAATTTGGTGCCTTTGTTGGGGTTCTGTGTTGTTGAAGAAGAGAAACTGTTGGTCTATAAGCACATGCCGAATGGAACTCTTTATTCTCAGCTGCATGGGGTTGGGTTTGGTTTTGCTCAGAGTGGTGCTTTGGATTGGGTGACAAGGGTTAGGATTGGTGTTGGTGCTGCCAGAGGTCTTGCCTGGCTTCACCACGGGTGCCAGCCACCATACACACACCAATATATTAGCTCCAATGTGATACTTCTGGATGATGATTTTGATGCCAGGATTACAGATTTTGGGTTGGCGAGGTTGGTGAGGTTGGTCAGTTCTTGTGATTCCAATGACAGTTCCTTTGTTAACCAAGATTTGGGGGAGTTTGGTTATGTTGCTCCCGAGTATTCAAGCACTATGGTTGCCTCACTGCAAGGTGATGTGTATAGCTTTGGGGTTGTTCTTTTGGAGTTGGTGACAGGACAGAAGCCGCTACAAGTTAGTAATGCAGAAGAAGGATTCAAAGGAACCTTGGTGGATTGGGTTAGTCAGTTAGTGACGACTGGTCGAAGCAAGGATGCAGTTGATAAAACTTTATGTGGGAATGGTCATGACGAAGAAATTTTGCAGTTTCTGAGAGTTGCTTGGACTTGTGTGGTGGCTAGGCCCAAGGATAGGCCTTCTATGTACCAAGTCTATGAGTCTTTGAAGAGCATGGCTGAGAAACATGGTTTCTCTGACCAGTATGATGAATTTCCACTGATCTTTGGCAAGCAGGTTCTTGATCACAAGGAGTAGACTTTGTGGGATGAGAGAAGAAGAACAAAGAATTATTTATGGAGGATTGCAGAGGTAGGTCCTCTGTGCTTTCCTTGCAATTACTGGAAGATTTTAAGCAAATGGTATGATTTCCAATAGCAATAGGATTCCCTGTTCTATGCTTGCTTATTGTGTAATTCTGTATGTTACATGAAGCACTGTACTATTGATGTAGCTTTAATGCAGTTCAGGAAGTTCCTTTCTTGTTTATCACAAAATTGTTCCTAGATCTTCTTCATTTCTGTAGTCCATTGTTTTTCTCCTGGAAAGCTTTTCCAATTGTTGAAAATTATGTGACGATTCAAGCCACTTGAGGAATGATCATTTATGTAGTCCTCTTGTTGTCACATATCATTTTATACATTTACTACAGATTAAATTATAAATTAAGCTATTTTTGCTAACTACAAACGTTAGAATTTATAGGCATTGTGGAATCTATTTATGAGTTACATTTCAGTTCACCATTCTCATTCTTACTTTTCATGACCAATAAAAAATATTGCTACTCACTTAAATTTTCATTGCATTGAGATGCATTTCACTAGCATAGAGAGCAAAATTACTCTAGAGTGTACAGGATTTAGAGGTGTATCAGTGAGGGGTTCCTCCCATTGTTAGTGACCAGAGCCACGATGCATTGCATTTTCATACCTAGAAAATATCTCTTGCACTTTGTTAGAATTTCATGTAGCTAGTGAGTAATTATCCAGAGACATTTTAGTTGTCTTCAGAATTGAAGGTCTTAATTCAAATCGTGACTGGAATATGACTTCTGAAATTAGCAATGTGCCACTAATTTTACAGTTTTGGGCTCGTCAACCATCATCCCCTGTGATTGAATTAGGATGCTCCAATGCATTGTGTAATGAAGCCACTCTATATGCTTAGAACGTTGGCTGCAACTTGATTTGTGTCAGCAAATTACCATCTCTGGGCAGATTCTGGCGTTATCTAGAGAAAGTATTACAATTTATGTTCTTTACTGTTCAGAAAATTTTAGATAGAATGAATCAACAGATTCTGGTCATTATATTGTCTGTTTCCCACAACTGATCCATATTGATCTTGACCTGGCCTTTTATAGAGTCTACCCATACAGTCCAAACCTGCCATGTGGGGTTGCTCAAATTTATCCACATCTCTATGGCAAGAAATGCTTCTGTGTGTCTAGATTAGGGGCACAGCTCGTTTCTTTTGAATGCGTCAACATATGTTCCTGACCCCACTGTCATATGAGGCAGATCTGTTCTTTTTCCTTTGAATTCAACTAATGATAAGTCCCTTGTTTTCTCCTACAAGAAATCTTGTGAGTGAGAGAATCAGTGAAATTTATATACTGCCAGCGCAAAAGTTGGTGAGAAAGTTTTCTAGCTCCATGCAAGTTCTGTTAAATATTCAATATTGATATCATGATCATAGACATGGTTACGAGGGAACTGGTTAACCAAGTTTCAGGCTCGACGATCTTTCTCCTCCAACACTGCAGACAGGGGATCATTTTGTGTTTGTTGTCCTTAAGCAGTTCCTTGTGTACTTTGGAGAGAAGTTATCATGTCTAGAGTTGGACTCGGGAGGAGGCAAGTGAATTTTATGGTATGGGAGTTTCTGGCATTAAGACACTTCATTTTGATTCTCTTTTTTTTTCCCTCCGAAGAGAAAAGCTACTCGGAATTATTTAGGAACACATGATTGGCACGAGAAACTTGAATTAATTTTATCTTCTGTAGCTATCATGTGCTGCGATAAATGGCACTGGTGCTTTTTATCATAATGGCTATTAAACTTTGCTGCAGAAGCAAGCCCCCAACTTCAAGTATTAGAGTGTGTTTACTGTTAATTGTTTTTGTGTTTTAGTCTTGTAGGCAGATGATTATTTGCACATTCTAATATTTTCTTAAATTTGTGATATGGTTGAGAACCTTCTAAACAAAACTTACTCAAAACCTTTTTGATTGGCAAGCTAAGTAAGAGGTTCCACCATATTGTGAGTGTTTATTCTGTTGGCCAGCGCTTTGATCTACCTTTCGCATCCAGTCTTGACAGGGACACCCGATATACACACCGGGGACACAACATTGCTCGCAAACCATTAAAATGCCAGGTTAATTCGAGTGGATTTTGCCCAAGATGGGAATAATGTCATTGGCCCTCCCAGATGTTATTGCCGTAAGATTCGGTTTTAACATATTCCGATGCCATGCATACAACCTCTCTACTGTAAAATTGTAAAGGTTACAGAACAAGATATACCACGTTATGGCGGCTCTCCTCTTCCGAAAATATACATACATATGGCCTTGGTGCCTTCAGTCGACTTTCGTGTGAGTTAGTCCAAACGATGATGTCAACAATCGACCTCGCCTCATCACAACAAAAACTCCTCTTTTTCAAGACACATCTACAGTGATACAGCAGAAAACAAAGATCACAAGCAGCTGGAAGAAATATGGAAATTACAAAAAATAATCGGGGGTCTTCCGTGTGGTATCAGGCTCAATCTGCCGTGGCGCCGGATCGAATTGGAGGAAATTCTGTTCCATATTCTCCCCAATCTCTAGGATTGCAGCCATATTCCCACACCGGTAGCAATAGTTCGGAGCACTAAATACAGTAACGACATTTTTTTCCTGAAGGACAATTGAAAATATAATTAATAACCCATCAAGAAAAGTACAAGTAGAAAAAATGAGATGCAAGAGCAATTGTATTCTGACTATTCATTTACCTGACACCAATTGTAGCCTTCCATAACAAGCTGGTGAGCTCGTGAAATCAGGGTTAGCCCATTGGTATGGTTGAAATGACCAGCTATATCCTGTCCAAACGTGTAGCCAGCACCTCGGGGTGATATTCCCCACCCACATCGGTCATCTGGGTCAGACCACAGCAGATCACACATTGGTCCTTCGTGGGGAACCTACTTGTGCAAAGGAAGAACGGAGAAATTATTATCCTCCCAATAACCAGTATGATCAAGAAAAACTAGCAGCCAACAAAATTCCAAATGCCATCAAATCAGGCATATGTGCATAAATAATATTGCTGTGCAGTGGGGAATAAATAGATGTCAAGTAGGAAGATTTCTTTTAACCTTCTAGTAGCAATTATAGCAAGGGGAACAAAAGTAAGTTTAATATTTATAACAAAATCAATCACATTCCTGTGATCCATAAGAAATCCTGTTTCATGCGTACAAGAGAAGCAAAGGCAATATGCCAATTGATTTTAACTTTAAACTATTCACTTAATCAAGCACTGTTATTGACCAAAACCTTGATTTATATTTCTCACAAGGAAGAACATGGGATATCATCATCATTTAATTGTACCTCTTGTATTCGGTCCAAAGCTCGGATGTTATCCAATGTATCCAATGATGGGGAAAGCCCTCCATGCAAACAGAATACCTACATTACAAAAATTTCAAGGCAATTAAAACAGTGTCACCCCATTAAATAAGCCAATTATTCTGCAACACCTATAACTCAAACC
This sequence comes from Ceriops zippeliana, assembly GCA_037897445.1. Classification (NCBI taxonomy): domain Eukaryota; kingdom Viridiplantae; phylum Streptophyta; class Magnoliopsida; order Malpighiales; family Rhizophoraceae; genus Ceriops; species Ceriops zippeliana. The sequence continues at coordinate 1,659,124 of JBAPLH010000188.1, read as the reverse complement.
TGACTCTCGATGAGTGCTGTAAGAGGTAGATAATCAAATAGGTCGGTAAAATATTTCCAGACATTGGCGTTTCCATATTTCCTCAAGCACTCATCATAAAAACCATATCTGAAAGTAGAAACAAAATGAGAACATAAAAAATGAGGAAAAAAACAAGAGCATGCACATGCATGCACATGTAGAGGGCGTATGGAGAAAGGTTCATGGTAACAACACAAATTTTTCTGCACTCAAACAAGCAAATAAAGATTCATTGTGAGAGAGCAGTAAGGTGACAGTTCAACAACAGGTTTTGTTCTAGAAGACTACATCCCTTAGTAAATATTGGACCACATTTCTACCTCCCTCTCCTATCTTGCCAACAATTAAAAAGTGTGAATGCAACTCAATATTAATTGCTTTACCAAGATATATGGCTCAATGTTTTCCTACTCCTTGTTATTCACCAAATCTTTCTTCATCTTCAGATTACTGATAAATATAACCACACTCAAATTTAAAACAGCACACCTCAATGCATGAGGGGGACAAGCACCTCCCCTACTTATTCATTGGTTCACTCAAAATTTCCACAAGAATATAATCTCGTACCACCATTCAACCATCTTATGCAAAGCCATCCAACAACAATAATAACTACTGAAAAGAGAATTAATCTTGCCCAAAGCCCTGACTACACTGTTGTAATCAAATGTGAGTCCATACTACAAATATGTGATACCTTAACCTGAAATCCAAGCAAACACTTTTGGAATAAAAAACAAGTGAATCTAAAGGAAGAGGGAATAAAATATGTACTATCAGAAGGTTCAAAATGCTTCAGTCAATTGGGAAACAAGTCAGACATTATTAAAGGCATTAGAACCATAGTTCCCTAACTTACAGGAAAGTTGGTGATTCACTGCCATCCAGTATTCTCCCCTTGATATAATCCTTGTTTTGATTTGGGAATAGAAGGTTGCTTTGCATAAAGTTTCCCAATCATGTTTGCCCTCATAGATCAATTTGTTAAGAACAATAAGTTCATTCTTAATTGAAAAGATTTCAGGTACGCTAATCTGATTAATGCTTAATTAGACACCAGCTCCATCAAAATTGTTATTTGTAGGTGGATTAAAAGTTGACAAACAAGGCCATAATCTTACACTTGCGTGATCTGCCGGCTCTCATGGTTTCCTCTTAGAATTGTAATTCTATCCCTATAACGTACTTTCAGTGCCACTAAGAGCGTGACTGTCTCCACCGAATAGTACCCACGATCTGCATTGACATAACTGAGGGGATAAGTAAATAATCATAAGCAGCAATAAATATTCTTCAGAAAATTCTCACAAAAAATCATCACTAGTTGATCCAATGTGGACAGTTCTTAACACCCCAGCAGATAAAAACAACAATATAATCAGTCATTATCATAAACAATGAACTACAAATGCGCGCCAGAAAATTAATTTCTGCCTCTTTACCAACTTTCATTTACCGAAACGACGTAGTATTTTAATTTCCAATCATATAAGCCACAGCTCCATTATACGTATAAAAAGAAAGCAGATTCAACAAGAACAATGCCAAGGAACAAAGCAATAAGCCGAAAAAAGAAAAATACAAAAATGTAATCGAAGGGCCAAAATTCAAGTCAAGGCAAAAAATAAAAAGGGGGGCAAAAAAGAGAGAATCGGTAAGGAACTGACCTACGTAGTCCCCCATGAAGAGATAATTAGTGTCAGGCGCATTCCCTCCTATCCGAAACAGCTCGATGAGATCGTAAAACTGGCCGTGAATATCGCCGCAAACGGTGACCGGGCACTTGACCGGCTGGACGTTCCACTCCTCAACGAGAATCGCTCTGGCCTGATCGCACAGCGCCTTCACCTCCGCCTCCGGCAGCGGCTTGCACTCCATCAGCTGCTCGATCTGACGGTCAAGATCCCCGTGCGACGGCATCCTCTCCCGGTCCAAAGATCGTGCGGTGTATTATTCAGCAAGGAAATCCGAATGAATGAGAAAAAAAGGCGGATCTAAAAAGATCCGGTCAACCCGATACGTAAACGGCACGGCGGAGCTAGGGTTGGGAAATCGGAGAGGAGCGAAACGGCTCGTTTTGGTGGTCTTTCGATCATTCCTCGCTCCGCGTTTGTTCTCTCTTCTTCCGCAGAAGAGCCCCTCCTTTTTTTGACTTTTTTTTTTTTCTTTTTTTCTTTAATCGGAAAAATTTATGTGTTGCGCATAAATGATAAATGAAAAGAGAGGCAGAGAGAGAGAGGAAAAATAAATAAAAAATAAAAATATTTCTCAGAGAAAGAGGGAGAGATGAAACTCAAATGCAAATGAAATGACAAATTTGGTCTTGCATTTTTAATTTCTTCCTCAGATAAAACAAAGTTAATTTTTTTTGAATTTGTTATTTATTTTTTTCTGTATTAGAAGAAAATTAAAATTTATGGGAAGGAAGAAATTCTCGCAATATTATTTTTAAATGTTTGTTTTAAAGTTCCTTCAATATTTTACGATTTCACCCCCCCCCTCTCTCTCTCTCTATATCTCCCCGGTTGCTCCGCTGAGTCAAAATCAAAAAAGAAGGCGACACGTGTCGACCCAGCTTGCCCTTTTTTGAAACTTTCGGCCTTTTTGGTCCTCTCAACCTGTTCTCCCGGCGTATGTTAGAACAGAACAATCTCTCTCTCTCTCTCTCTCTGTGTCTTTGTGGGCTTCATGTTATCTTTTTAGGTGGACTGGTTGTTGGGTGGTCTGTATGTTTCTTATTTTTAGGCATTTGGTTGATCAGGGTCTTTTGTGGTGAGTGGTCCTGAACATAAGCAGTAGCCGAAGTTGAGTGAGTGGACCTGAATAATTCGATTTGACTTTCATAAAAAAGGTCCCTAAAAACATGTTATTTCTATCCTCATATTTTGGAATTACGCAACGCTGTGGGGGAAGAGCAACAAGCTGTTAGAAAACACTCAGTTTATTCAAAGTTTTAGCTTAGTGTGCTTCGAGTTAGGGAGTTCATTAAATCTATATAAAAATTTATGGGATAGAGATGATCATCGTTAATATTATATAGTAATGGCAATTGTTTTCGTTTCTGTAAAAAAAATGTGCCTGATTCTCGAATTTTTCAACGAAGATGTGGATATGGACAAAAATGATATTTAAGGTTCTTACTTAAACCTCGATTATAATTCTGTCCTAATTAATAATTTACTATTTTATCTTGTTTTATATAACAATTATATGATACCTTTTTTAGAGCTACAATTTAGAAAATCACCCCACTTTATCAATTACCACCCTATTTCCCAACAGTTCATCATCATCATCATCATCATCATCTCTCTGTCTCTGTCTCTCTCTCTCTTTCTCTACCTTTTTAGGCTTTTGTGGGCAGAATCCTAGACAAAATTTTTGGAGCTGTTCCTTTATAAGGTGCGTGCCAAAGATAGAAAATCTATTTTTGAATCAATTCCAAGGTCAGGAGGGCGGAAGGCTATTGACGAAAGCATGGTATCAAGCTGGTTTTGCTGAGAACGCACAGTGAGAAGACCTGTACAACTCCTTGAATCTCTGTTTTGTATTGCGGCAGCAGGCATATTCAGATGTCTTGCATTCCATTTACGTTACATGCAAAATAATCATTAACATGGAGTTAGAACTGACTTATTGTTTCTACTGCAACATTGCACATCCAGTTTATGATCTCTTTCATTTATCATAACATTTTGCCAGTTACCAGCATCGACTGCCCCTTTACATGATTTTCACTGAAAAGAAAGAAAGAAAAAAAAAAGGGTAGTTTGGGGGCTTTGATTGAGGACGAGGTGGGGCTAGTGTCCTAATCCTTGGCGAGGAGGAAGGAGATGGTTTTACAAATCCCATCTCTGTCAGGTTTTGGGGGCAGGGAGGAGTTTTTTTTTTTTTTCTCATTTTAAGGATGAGAATTGAAATGACAATCAAGTTTTCGCCTTATTACCATTCTTAATGTTATGTATCTTGTTACCTAACAATAAGTACTTTACGTAGACAAGGAGGAAAAGGGAAATATTACTTGAATTTCACATATTCGATAATAGAAATGAGAAATAGCATATACTACTCGTAATTCTATATGAAGATTTTTAAGACTTCTTGGGTTAAAGATGAAAGCTGGTAATTAGTATTCTACGATTGATCATACCCATCACCACCAATGCCTTTCGACTGCACACATAGTAAACTGGTAAACCCCAGATTTGACATGTGATTTCCCCAATCAATGACGAGGGATTTACCACTGGGCCAAAATGGGCCCGAGCAGCCATGATATCATCTGCACTAGACCTCTTCTTGGACCGAGCCCTCTAGCACACGGAGATACAACAAGCCCACCCATACAAATCTGACACCTTAGGTAGCCTGTCACATTCGGAAGTTGCCCCCAATTTTGAATCCCACCAACTTTAGACCCTGTCTCTTCGCCTCGATACGATGCCCAAAGCAAACAAGGAAAAGATAAAAAAAGGTAATGGGGACGTGAAAAGCTTGAGTAAGAAGCCTCTTTTGGTTGTCATTTTGGAGTTTGCAGAGAATAGAGACCACTTGCCATGCTGTTGTTCCTTTTTTCCCTTCCTTACTTTGCTCTTATGTGTTTTTCTTGATTGCCATGAGACCAGAAGAATCTAATTTTTAACAGCTTTGAATTGGACCAAAGACCAAAACGATCACCCATCAAACCCCACTAAAGAATCTAGAGAAGAAGACACGCCCAAGATGCATACACCTTTATTTATTTCCAATTTTCCATGAACACACACACCTTTAATAGGTGGATTCACTAAAAATATAAAAAGCAAAGAGTATCATACCACAATAATAAAATGAAAAAAAGAAGAAGAAGATGGAGATCAATGAAAGGAGTGGAGGAGAGTGATTGGAGCCGTTCGTTGCACAAATAAAAATTTTACGATTACGATAATTAATTATAATTAACGTCAATTAAAAAGTTCAAACCAAATCCAAGCCAGAGATGATTGATTCGATGGACGTAAATCGGAACGTGTCCTCAAACTGTCTTATTTCCTCTTCCCCATGCATGCATGGCTGCTGCTGAATTTATTTATTTATTTATTTTTTTGATTTGCGTTCCATCTTCCATGATGCCTTCTATGCCACGTAGAATGCATGGCTCTACGGTTGCAAGGGAGGACAAAAAAATTGGAAAATAAAATATCTCTCTCTCTCTCTGTTTTTTTTAAGACGAATACTAAAATATCGGGTTAAGAACATTAAAGTATATATGGTTTTTGGCAAAGGCTGCCTACGATCTTTTCCTGGAATCCTCGCAAGCGTCCTTTTCCTTTAGTTCCCCTGGGCCCCAAACTCCACCATCCGTAGCATCTTTCGTAAAATAAAAAGGAAACTTGCAGGGTTGGTATTCTCCCGGATGACTTCAGGTCCATATTATAGTCTCGCACGAAAGGACAGGCTTGACGCCGGCACAGATGTCCGGTGCTGTCTCTGCCGAAACTTCAGCCTCCGACTCCCATGCTCGTCCAGGAGGTCGTTTACAGTTTCCAATTCTCCTGAAGGGGTCAGAAAATAAATTCAATTAATTTGGAATAATCCGTCCCTATCCTAATATTACTTTCAGAATTTTCCAACTACGAAGTTGGTATAGCGTCAAATGTGAGTCAAAACATAAAACTTAAATAGGGCTTAATTAAAATAAAAATGGTGAAAAACATATACCTCTTTTTAAAAATAGAAAATGTAATCTGGGTATTCTCGATTTTTGTTGCAGGGATGGGTTTTGTCTTGGAGGATATATACGGTTGATGTAACGGGCATTATATGTGGTTCCTCGGCAAACTGGCAATCTGACTAATTAATATATGGAGTAATAGCCTTAGATTACAACAATACTAGAATGATATAATAAGTCTGCAGCTTAATGGACAGCTGGTAACGAAGCTAAAACAACAAAAAAGAAAACGAAAGGCACCATGGAAAAAGGCTAAAGGCCTCGTAGATGCACAGAACGTAATAAAATGCTACTTAAAACTTTGAATTAGCATACTTAAGGGTGAGGGATGGAATGAAGTGGAAAGATAAACCTTTTTTTTTTTTTTTGTTAACGCCTATGTGGGGTTTAATAAGACATCTTCATGTTACGATGAGACATGGCAAGTGATTGCATCGAAAAATAAAATTCAATGTACCAGTTAAAGCAAGGAAACTATGGAACGGGATGCTTTGCCTCTTTTTTTTTTTTTTTTTTTTCAAAAATATTTCCTTTGAAGAAACACCTCGAATTTGGGTTTTAATGCTACAAAAGAGCAAATGATTTGAACAACTAGATCAATAAGTATTTGATTTTGTGATGAAAAACTGAAACTAAGAAATAAAAAAAGATATTACTTCAAATTATAATGTGTACGTAAATTAGTATGTTATTTAACAACTGTTAAATTTAGGGGTTGTGGGTACTTAAAAAACACAAGGGATACTTTACAGGGTCATATCGTCATTTGGATGGCTTTCAGCATATGTCATTTGATTCTCACTGTTGTGCTAACTGGTTGTCGGCTCAAGATGGTTTCAGACGATATTCTAATGGGACCCACATCGAAGACTTCGGCAGGTATTCATTTGGTATTTTCGAATGCTCGGGGCTTCAATTTTCAAAAAAGTAATCGATGACTTTTATTAAATATCATAAAATTTATTCCTTCCTCAGGTACGATATTACTTCAAATTTATCTCCTTTTTTTTTAAGCCATAAAAAAAGGGTCCTGTCGCTGTAGTGAACCATAAATTAGTATAGCTCAGAAGTAAGACCATAAACTGAAATTAAGACAGCAAAACAGAGCTACAAGAGTTAAAGAGAGGAGATTCGCGAGAATGTCGGGCAGCAACAACGTCCCTGTTCCGTCGTCTCCGGCGGGTCTGGCTGCGCCTGCGGCTGCTCTGAGGGTCAAGTGGGACGTGTTCATAAGTTTCCGCGGGCATGACACGCGCCACGGCTTCACCCAGCACCTCTACGATTCGTTGCATGAACACGGCGTCCGAGCATTCCTTGACGATGTCGGAATGAATCAGGGTGACGAGATAGCTCCGAGCCTACTTGAAGCCATTGATGACTCCGCCATCTCCATCGTCGTAATCTCCCGGAGGTACGCTGATTCGCATTGGTGTCTGGACGAGCTGACCAGAATAACCGAGCTGAGGAGGCTGATACTTCCTGTGTTCTACGAAGTCGAACTGTCTGACATTAGGGGACAGAAAGGGCCTTTTGAGCAAGATTTTAGGAACCATTTGATGAGGTTCGGAGAGGATAGGGTAAACAAGTGGAGACAAGCCATGAAGATAGTCGGTGGCTGTAAGGGCTTACTTTATGACATCAGGTGATCTGAGTTTTTTTAACTGTCTGAAATCAACGTTCTTGGGATCAAATTGTGTGAAAGCCTCTTTAACTTGGGTGGGTTTTCAAGAGAATGGGGGGTATTTTGGCTTTGTTTGACTTTGGTAACGATTCAGTTTGGGGAAGAGTGGCTAGTTAATTAAGTTAATTGCAAGCTTATTTTAGGATCTTGATTGTCGTGGTGTTTGATTTTCCTTATAAAAAGGCAATATGAAAATGAGATTAAGGAATGGATCTTTTAGATCTTTATACTTTAATAAGCTGGAGCGGCATCTTGAAGTTTGTTTTTATATGCTCTTTTAATCGGTTTGGATTTCTTTTATAATTCTTTATTTTGGCAATTGGAAAACTGGGATTTATTTTGAAACAAGTTTGGATTTAGCTTTGGCTGCCTTCACGTTCGTTATCATGCCATGCACTTCGATATGAAATATGATATTTGTTTGTCTCTGGCTTGTTTAGCCATGATTAATGTCATGGCCACCAACAATCTCACTCTGATGCTTTTTTTTTTTTTTTTTTGAAACACAAACTGGAATGGCATAACAGTTTATATTCGTTATGCAGACTTTGCCTATGAAAGTTCGAGTGTAAGAACAAGTGATTGAGGTATATGTTGTAAAGGGCATTCCCAGTGCACTTGAGACTTCCCCACTTTTGGTTCTGGAAAGATTGGAGCAACTTTATCTTTACTTCAAGGCTCATGCCTCTTGTTGTGTCACCTAATTAAATATTAGTAAAAGTGTCTGTATCCTCCTGTTATTTTTTAAGCATGGTTGATTAACCTTTTTAGTTGCTGTTATCACATTCATCCACAAGTTCTTTTGGTACTTGAATGCATGCTATTGCCTATTCATCTGCAAGCAACTAGAATATTGTTGGTTGCATCTTCTTGTTCTTATTTTGCATTTTTATTGGCTTGATGTTCTCTAATGGGTCGATCATATGCCTTTGGCAGCAAAGAAGGGCAGTTGATTCAGGAATTAGTCACCAAGGTTTTGACAGAATTGAGAAAAATTCCAGTTGGTCTTGCTAACTACACTGTTGGGCTTGATTCTCGTGCACAAGAACTCATCGGCTTGTTGAATGTTAAATCAAAATGCATTATAGTTTTGGGACTTCATGGAATGGGTGGCATTGGGAAAACAACCCTTGCTACAGCTCTGTACAATAAAGTTCTCTCTCATTTTCAGCACCAATGTTTCATTTCAAACATTAGAGAAACTTGTCAAAAAGTTGATGGTTTGGTTTCTCTCCAAAACAAAATTCTTGATGATCTTTCCTCCAATGGGGCAAGTCATGTGAGTGATGTTGATGCTGGTATAACTGCAATCAAACGGATGATGCAAGAGAAGCGAGTACTAGTAGTTTTGGATGATGTAGATGATGTCAAGCAACTTGATGCACTAGCAGGAAAAAGAGACTGGTTCGGGGAAGGAAGTCGAATAATTATCACAACAAGAGATCAATCTGTTTTGGTTGACCATGTGGTTAATAAATCATGGGAGGTAAGGGAGTTGTCTCACGCTGAAGCTTTACAACTTTTCAGTTATCATGCCCTCAGAAGAGAGAAACCTACCAATGATTTCCTGAATCTGTCCAAGCAAATTGTGTTTCTTACAGGTGGACTGCCTTTGGCTCTGGAAGTGTTTGGTAGTTTCTTGTTTGATAAAAGGAGGATAGAGGAATGGGAAGATGCCCTGAAAAGATTGCAGCAAATTCAACCGCCTACTCTTCAGAATGTTCTAAAACTAAGTTTTGATGGACTGGATGAAGATTTTAGGGCTTTATTCCTTGACATAGCATGTTTGTTGGTTCCATAGGAATGGGGAGAGAGGAAGCGATTGACATATTGAAGGGTTGTGGTTTTAGGGCTGAGATAGCAATCACAGACCTCACAGCAAAATGTCTTGTTAAGATAAGGGAAGACTATACTCTATGGATGCATGATCAAGTCAGAGACATGGGCAGACAAATTGTCCAGCATGAAAACCTTGTATGTCCTGGAATGCGGAGTAGACTGTGGGATCACAATGAGATCATTAACGTGCTGAAGCACAATGAGGTGAAAATTAAACAATGGCAAACAGCTCATATAATTAGTTTATTACTAGTTGCATCTTCTCCCACTTTCCTAATCAACTTGCAGAATTAGCTGTATGAGAAGATCAAAATTGATTGAGAGAGTAAAGGAAACAGAAGCTTAACGATTTCTAGCAATTTCTTTTGGCTTTGCATGTCAGGATTCCTTAAACAATTATGTGCATGCATGTCTCTAAGTTGCAGCTCTCAGGCAAGAAAATATGCTCACCACCATTTGGATTGTCTTTGTTGCCCGGTGGGTGTTTTGATTCCATATTTTTCCCATTGTCTAGTGGGGGACATGAGATAAAATGGCTGAGATGAGAACAGCTTGAAGCTCGTGTGCTTCCACCAGGAAAACGTGATTAAAGTTAAAAGTTGTGACTTGGGACCACTACAACTTTTGAATAACAAAAGAATGTGCTTACATTTGAGGCTTCATAGTTAATGCAGATAGCCATTAATTGAACCTCACATTTATGTCTCTTCAACAGCTTGAAGTTTGTGTGCATAATTGTCTATATTGTTTGAGAGACCAACATGCTATTTCTGCTCAATGTTGTTCATAAATTGTTTACTCTTTCTCTCCTTGGTAGTTGGTTTCTGCTCCTAATTTTATGCTCTTTTTTTTTTTTCTGTGTATCTTTGATGACAGGGAAGTGACTGTGTAGAGGGAATTATCCTTGACTTTAGAGAGAAGAATCCAAGGGCTGATGTAAATGCCTGGAATAGTCTCCTAGAAAAACTAAACTGCACCAATGCAATATTATACCTGAAAGGAAAATTTCAGGAATGGCTTCAGAATAGAGCAAAGGTAGAGGAGGAGGAGGCAATAATTCATACTAAATCCTTTGAAACAATGGTAAAGCTACGATTGCTTCGTATCAATAATGCCAAATTGGAAGGGAAGTTTAATGTTTTGCCTACGCATTTGAAGTGGCTACAGTGGCAAGGATGCTCCTTGAAAAGCCTCCCTCACAATTATTCTCCCTCTCAACTTGCTGTCCTTGATCTCTCTCGGAGCACAATTGAGCGAGTGTGGGGTCGGGGCAGGAACAAGGTATGCCCCTACGAATGACTTGAGCATAAGCTTGCTAGCAGGTTGTTTATGTTAATAACTAAGTAGAATACTTCTCATCCTTTTTGTATTTTTCCAAGTCATTTAAAGTCATTGAGGTGCTTTAGGTTTTGCCATTCTTGTAAATCTTAGTGCTTTCTAATGTATAGCGAGTATGGAGAATTTTAGTTGGCAAGGAAACTAAGAAAAGAGGAGATTATTTTGCTTTATTTCTCAAGTACAAGTGTAATTAATCTCTAGCTTTTCAGGTGGCTGAGAAATTGGCGGTTCTGAATCTCCACCATTGTCATAATCTAGTGGCTATTCCTGATCTAACCTTGTTTACATCCCTGGAGAAGTTAAATCTTGGGTATTGTGTCCGCTTGACTAAGATTCATGAATCAGTGGGTAATGTAAGATCATTACTTTACTTGAACTTGACAGGATGCTCAAACCTTGTAGAACTTCCCAGTGATTTATCTGGGCTGAACAATCTACAGAAACTTTTTCTCTCTGGGTGCACAAAATTAAAGGAATTGCCGGAGGGCTTGGGCTGCATGAATTCATTAAAAGAGCTTCTCGCAGATAGAACTGCTATATCAAAGCTTCCTGAATCTATTTTTCGGCTTACAAAACTTGAGAACCTTAGCCTGAATGGTTGCCAATCCTTGAGGCAGCTGCCTCAACGCTTAGGCAACCTGCTTTCTCTAAAAGAACTCTCTCTTAATCAATCCTCTTTGGAAGAACTTCCTCATTCTGTCGGATCATTGTCAAGCCTCATGAAACTAAGTTTGATGTGTTGTGATTCGCTTACTGCAGTTCCTGAATCGGTTGGTGATCTCCAATCATTGACACAATTGTTTGTGGACGGTAGTTTGATCAAGGAATTCCCTGCTTCAATCGGTTCATTGCCTCATTTGAAAGAATTATCAGCTGGAGGATGCAAGTCTCTGAGCAAGTTGCCTGATTCACTTGAGGGACTAGCTTCTCTTAACAAACTTCTGTTAGATGGCACACCAATCACAAGTCTTCCAGATCAAATTGGTGCCCTGAAAATGATTGAGATACTAGAGATGAGGAATTGCACATCTTTTACATCTTTACCAGAGGCAATTGGGAGCATGCTGAACCTTACTAGTTTAGATCTGTCTGGTGCTAATTTAACTGAGTTGCCCGAATCTTTTGTGATGCTGGAAAATCTTGTGATCTTGAGATTGAACAATTGCAAGAGTCTGCTAAAACTTCCGGCTTCAATAGGAAAATTAAAGTCCTTGCACCATTTACTGATGGATGAAACTAGTGTAACAGAATTGCCAGAAAGTTTTGGGATGCTTGTTAGATTAGTGGTATTGAAAATGAGGAAGGAGCCAATTGGATCTTTGGGCAAAGATGAGAAGCTAGTTGCACTCCCAACTTCATTCTTTAATCTCTCATTGCTAGAAGAACTGGATGCCCGTGCTTGGCGAATATCTGGAAAAATTCCTGATGACTTTGAGAAGTTGTCCCGGTTAGAGATCCTGGATCTTGGGTACAACAACTTTTGCAGCCTTCCATCTAGTTTAATGGGCCTTTCTCTTCTCAAGAAGCTTTTCTTGCCCAACTGTGAGGAACTCAAGTCTCTTCCTCCCCTTCCCTGGAGCTTAGAAGAATTGGATGCTGCAAACTGCATTCAATTGGAAAGTATATCTGATATTTCGAAGCTGGAGAACTTAGTGTTGCTGAATCTTGTCAATTGCGAGAAAGTGGTAAACATTCCGGGCCTGGAATGCTTGAAGACCTTGAGAAGGCTGTACCTGATTGGATGCAAAGCATGCTCATTGGCTGTATAAAGAAGACTATCAAAGGTTCTCCCCATCCCTCTCTCCCCTTCTTGTTTGTGTTCTGTGCGATAATGCATGCACTTCCATTCGCAAGTAAAATTTTAAGGGTTGTGGTTCCTTGAAAGTGTTTGGCATACTTGCCCCAGGAATATGCTCAACCTCAGTATGCCTGGAAGCGAAATTCCAGATTGGTTCTCTCAAGAAGCAGCCTTCTCAGAATGTAAAAATCACGAACTCGGCTGTAATTATAGGTGTTGTTGTCTCTGTAGACTGTCAGACGCTGCAGAACTCAGTAGTTCAGATCCCAGTCATGCCAGACATTCTAGTAAGGATACATGAATCGAATAAACTTATATTTTGCAGAGCATTGTACTTGCTGGGGTTACCAAGGTCTCATGAAGACCAAGTCTGCATGTTTTGATACCCGCAGTCTTATCCTTTGGTCTCAATGCTGAAAGAAGGCTGTAAGATAGATGTAATAAAGAGGAATCCATCGTTCATTGAAGGAGTTCATTTGAAGAAACAAGGCATTTATCTGGTGTACGAGGATGATGATGAATATGGTGGAAATGAAGAAATATTGGATGAAAACCAGCAATCTGTAGCACAAAGACTAGCGACGTTCTTCAATTCAACTAAATGAGATGGGTCAGGTTTCTTGAAGTCGGAACTTTTAAGAGTAAGTCTATTGTGAACATAAATGACCTGCGATCTTTTGAAAGAGATTTGACTGTCTAATTATTCAGTAATTTAATCGACCATTAGCTTCATCGCCATTATTGTGTTATATAATTAATTTTTATCATTAAAAAAAAAAAAGATTCTCGAAGGTTGACAGAAAAATCTTAGGCTCGTTAGATTATGAATTATAGGGGACAATCGAATAAACATCTACAAGCACCTAGAATTTACAGTCCCCAGAAATTTATTCATGATTACTATCCAGTAGCGCATGCTTATTTGGGTATAAAAACGCGAATTGCATATCCAACAAGTTAAAGTTTCTTGTAATGCTTTTTGAGTACAAAATAAGCTACTCACGCCGAGAGTCGGTATTTTTCAGTTTTGACAATTTGCTTTAGAGAAAATGATAACGATGAAAGGTTACTCCATTGTCATCCGGGGGTCACAGGCTTAAGTCGCCGAAACAACCTTCTTGCGAAAACAAATGTAAAACTCCATATATTTGATCCTTAGAATCCACAAATGTGTGTCTTGTGGAATGGGACACCCTTTATATAATCAAAATACAAACTATTTAGATTGATGACTTCACTGACAATGGATGGGTATATCAGGAAAAAGTGAGTCAGAAAAAATGTCTGAAAATGCTTCCTCCGACACTGATATAGTGCCATCTCGTAATTGAATTGCAGATCATAAGAAGGCGCAAATTGACGGTGAAACCACACGAGCGAAAGCCATTGTGCCGACATCTCAATGTCCAAAAGTCCTGCCCGATGGATTTTTACCACCACGACTGGAAACAGTCATAAAGTAATACAAGACTAGAGATTGATACAGTGAAAAGCAAGCCCACGTAATCACCACTCTCCATTTAAAAAAGACATTCCGTATTCCCTGCTTGTACAGTTTGGGATACTTCTTTGACAGCGATGCACCGACATCCTAAGAAAATAAACAAATTTAGATTAAAGAGAAAAATTCAACAACTAAGTTTATTATATATACATAAATAGCTGTTCTAAACCAATAGAAGCTGGAAACATTATTCACCTTATCAAAAAGTCCAACGATGATAACTGTAATAGCAGTAAATATAACATTATACAGTGACTGGAACCAATCGTCGTAGAATCTTTGACCAGAATACCCAGTTTGAAAGGTGAACCAAAATTGAGTCAATGTGAATGGGAGATTCTTGTAAAAGAAGTATGTGATGACCTGCAAGAAAAACTACCATTAGCGTAACAAACCAGGTGATTTGAAAACTTAGAAATATTATAGAGAGCTCAACCTTGCATATTCTTAGATATGACCATCGTCCGTGCACAAGAAGTAAATCTGTTAGATAGCGAAACTGTGCAATTGCAAAATCACTAGCCGTCACAGCTTGCATCCCTTCCGGCCCGCTTACGCCGACACCAATATGGGCTGCTTGAATCATGCTCACATCATTAGCACCATCTCCAAAACTAAGTGTTATTTTCCGTGCACCTTTCTTGACCAGACTTGTCACCTAAAATGCAATTCAAAACTGTCATAATCAGACGCCTGGAATCCTCAAATTCACCAGAACTCTAAAAGTTGCTTCAAAATAGAATTTGCTGGCCTAAAATTCATTTGTAAAGCGGCATTTTAGGCTATGTCACCAAACAAAACCTAAAGGTAAATCGTTTTTTGTGTGGTAACCAAAATGCGAATCTTCACTTTTATGTGAGGATATCAATCTCACATATTTTCATTCATCAACAGATCATGTGAAATCCGAATTCCTACCCAGCTTGTCTTAAAAGACAAAAATTTCATGCAGCATTTTCATTTCTCCATACAAATTAAAGCAACAAGTTGTACACCGAATTCGATAGAGCAGGTACTCTTTAACAATAGAACCCTTTACACTGCATCATAAAGCTTGGTCAAGCTTAGAATTTATGATTGTATAAGTTTTAAAAACTTGATAAAGTCTATTTCCATGTTTTTATGGTCGGTTCAATAGGCAAGCACGAAATCTTACAAGAGGGAAATCACCTGTGCTTTCTGTAAAGGAGAAACTCAGCAGCAAACAACTGAACTTTACAATTCAGGCTGAGATTCAGCGGCATTACTCGTAAACTTGGGCCTAATGCATACATCAAACACTTTCCATCTATGACAAGTGCTAATTTTGGTCCAGATAAAATATGCAAATGATGCTTTGCTTCCTCGAGGCACTTCTTCAGCTCCCTTTTGACTTCTTCCTTCATAAACCGAGCAATTTCCACTTGGTCACCTGAGAATGAAAATTTTGTATTTGTTGGAACTAAGGGTGTGCTAAAAAATTTTAATTTTATATTGAAAAAGAAAGTGTTACATTACAACTTTATAATATACTACTTATTTTGTACCTTATAAAAGTAAAGACTAATAAAAATTTTGTGCATATATAAAGGTCTCAAATATACACCTGATTAGGGTTGGCCTAACTAGTTCAAAATCTTTTGAAACCTTTGAGATATGAGCCTGATGTGGGCTGGTTCACCTAATGCAAAATCTTTTTATGACCTTTTAAATTGTGTTGATCCAATTTCTACTTATTATTATCCTTATTTTTAAATGTTATATTTGTAAAATTAGGTCAAATTTTTTTTGAATTGTATTGGTCAAATTCCTACCAACCGTTATTTTTATTTTTAAATTTTATATTTATGAGACAAATATCTATCTTATTTTGAGAGAATGGTCATCATAATTTATTATATACTATAACAATTTATCTAAAAAGATGAATTCATTTTTTAAAATAATATTTTTACATATTTTATATTAACATTTTTTTATCCAAATTTTAATATATTTCTGTTTTTTGTTTCACTAAAAGAATCAACATAAGTTATAAATACCTTGTGATTAGATAAGATATATCCTAATTATTTTTATCTCACACTAGATTGGCATGAGATGCTGCTTACCCTATTTTCAACCTCTCGAATGGCGTCTGTTTCTGAACTTACAATAAACTGCTTCATCTCATTGTTTATTAAGTTGCATGCTGCAGCAAATCACCAGATAAAACGGTTTTAAAAACTTCAGATGCGCACAAATTTAAGACAAAAACAAAGAAAGTATTGAGGAAATATTGAATAATTTATTTTTACGAAACTGCAAATGTGCATATATCAAGGAAGGAACGTGGAAATATTGAGTAATGACCCCCCATAAGCGATATTTATCGCCGTTTCCATCTTGTCCCCAGTTAGGACCCAGATCTTAATGCCAGCGCAAGAAAGAGTCTTGATACAAGTTGGTACTCCTTGATGCTTATCTTCTACAGCAGTGCACCCAATCAAAGTAAGGTTCTTTTCTATAAGTTCTGCCACCTGCACAAATTTTTATTGGCACAAGATGTGAATTTATTGCATGATAATAAAAGAAACCCAAATTAACTTCCTAACAATCATCAAACAATGAAAAAACAAAAAGAACTAGCTTGCTGTGGAAAAATGAGCTGTTCGTTATTCTATCTTAAACAATCTTTTAACAGAAGTTTCTAAAAGCAGTCTAAGCTTGTTTGACTTCCAATGTTGTTACAGGATAGCTACTTCCAAACGTTTCAAGAGAACACTGATCCATGAAAATAAAAATGCAGTAGCTATTGCATCCTTCAGTACCACTAGGGTCACTGGATTTCAGTAAAAATGAGCACAAATAAAAAATTTATAAATATTAGAAGGGACAGAAGAAACAGTAAACAAACAACAATTTATAAATAAAATGTCTGAGGGGTACCGAGATCGTTCTGTCACGCATCGGTGTGAAAAAAGACACATTTCATGCAGACTTTAGAGAGGAAAGAAATAGTAATGAGATAATTCAGGACATTTTCTAACGAATAACATCCCATAGTTGGAACAACCGGTAATCCTGTCAAAACCCTAAATAAAAAGTTCAAACTAAATCAAAGCCAAAGATGATTGATTTGATAGACGTAAATTGGTAGGTGTCCTCAAATTGTTTTACTTCCTCTTCCCTGTACATGCATGCATGCATGTCTGCTGAAATTTTTTTTTGGTTTGTGTTCCATGTTCCAATATGCCTTCTGTGACTCCTAGAATGTATAGTTCTTTGGTTACAAGGGAGGACAAAAATTGGAAAATAAAAATGGAGTCACTAACATTGGGAAGAGAGAACTAAACGTCTATATATATAGCTGTTTGTTCTACAGGAGTACAGCTATTAATTTATATCCCACTAGCTAGTTAAAGATATCTACACACACTTTAATAATAAAAATAATAAAATAATAAAATATCTTTTTTTTTTCTGATACGAATACTAAAATATCAATGTTAGAAAAACACCAAAGTATATATGGTTTTTGGCAAAAGGCTGCCTAAGATCTGTTCCTGGAATCCTCGCAAGCGTCCTTTTGCTGTAGTTCCCCTGGGCCCCAAACTGCAGCTTCCGTAGCATCTTGCGTAAAAGAATAAAAAAAAAAAAAAGGAAACTTGCAGGGTTGGTATTCTCCCCGATGACTTCAGGACACGCACAAAAGGACAGGCATGACGGCGGCACACATGTCCGGTGCTGTCTCTGCCGAAACTTCAGCCTTCGGATTAGCATACTTAAGGGCTAAAGGCCTCGTAGATGTGGAGAACATAGTCAATTATAATTATGTACGTAAATTAGTATGTTATTTAACAACTGTTAAATTTAGGGGTTGTGGGTACTTCAAAAACACAAGGGATACTTTACAGGGTCATATCGTCATTTGGATCGCTTTCAGCATTAAGTCATTTGATTCTCGCTGTTGTGCGAACTGGTTGTCGGCTCAAGATGGTTTCAGACGATATTCTAATGGGACCCACATCGAAGACTTCGGCAGGTATTCATTTGGTATTTTCGAAAGCTCGGGGCTTCAATTTTCGAAAAAGTAATCGATGACTTTTATTAAATATCATAAAATTTATTACTTCAAATTTCTCTCTCTTTTTTTTTAAGCCATAAAAAAAGGGTCCTGTCGCTGTAGTGAACCATAAATTAGTAGCTCAGAAGTGAAACCGTAAGCTGAAATTAAGACAGCAAAACAGAGCTACAAGAGCTAAAGAG
The DNA here is from genome assembly GCA_037897445.1 of Ceriops zippeliana. NCBI lineage: Eukaryota > Viridiplantae > Streptophyta > Magnoliopsida > Malpighiales > Rhizophoraceae > Ceriops > Ceriops zippeliana. Next base: position 1,641,000 of record JBAPLH010000188.1, on the reverse strand, counting down.
AGGAGATTCGCGAGAATGTCGGGCAGCAACAACGTCCCTGTTCCGTCGTCTCCGGCGGGTGTGGCTGCGCCTGCAGCTGCTCTGAGGGTCAAGTGGGACGTGTTCATAAGTTTCCGCGGGCATGACACGAGCGACGGCTTCACCCAGCACCTCTACGATTCGTTGCATGAACACGGCGTCCGAGCATTCCTTGACGATGTCGGAATGAATCAGGGTGACGAGATAGCCCCGAGCCTATTTGAAGTCATTGATGACTCCGCCATCTCGATCGTCGTAATCTCCCGGAGGTACGCCGATTCGCATTGGCGTCTGGAGGAGCTGACCAGAATAACCGAGCTGAGGAGGCGGATGCTTCCCGTGTTCTACGAAGTCGAACCGTCTGACGTTAGGGGACAGAAAGGGCCTTTTGAGCAAGATTTTAGGAACCATTTGATGAGGTTCGGAGAGGATAAGGTAAACGAGTGGAGACAAGCCATGAAGAAAGTCGGTGGCTGTAAGGGCTTACCTTTTAACATCAGGTGATCTGAGCTTTTTTAACTGTCTGAAATCAACGTTCTTGGGATCAAATTGTGTGAAAGCCTCTTTAACTTGGGTGGGGTTTCAAGAGAATGGAGGGTATTTTGGCTTTGTTTGACTTTGGTAACGATTCAGTTTGGGGAAGAGTGGCTAGTTAATTAAGTTAATTGCGAGCCTATTTTAGGATCTTGATTGTCGTGGTGTTTGATTTTCCTTATGAAAAAGGCAATAGGAAAATGAGATTACGTAATGGATCTTTTATATCTTTATAATTTAATAAGTTGGAGCAGCATCTTGAAGTTTGTTATTATATGCTCTTTTAATCGGTTTGGATTTCTTTTGTAATTCTTTATTTTGGCAATTGGAAAACTGGGATTTATTTTGAAACAAGTTTGGATTTAGCATTGGCTGCCTTCACGTTCGTTATCATGCCATGCACTTTGATATGAAATATGATATTTGTTTGTCTCTAGCTGGTTTTGGCATGATTAATGTCATGGCTACCAGCAGTCCCACTCTGATGCTTTTTTTTTTTTTTTTTGAAACACAAACTGGAATGGCATAACAGTTTATATTGGTTATGCCGACTTTGCCTATGAAAATCCAAGTGTAAGAACATGTCATTGAGGTATATGTTGTAAAGGGCATTCCCAGTGCACTTGAGACTTCCCCACTTTTGGGTTTGGAAAGACTGGAGTAACTTTATCTTTACTTCAAGGCTCATGGTTCTTGTTGTGTCACCTAATTAAATATTAGTAAAAGTGTCTGTATCCTCCTGTTATTTCTTAAGTGTGGTTGATTAACCTTTTTAGTTGCTGTTATCTCATTCATCCACAAGTTTTTTTGATACTTGAATGCATGCTATTGCCTATTCATCTGCAAGCAACTAGAATATTGTTGGTTGCATCTTCTTGTTCTTATTTTGCATTTTTATTGGCTTGATGTTCTCTAATGGGTCGATCATATGCCTTTGGCAGCCGAGAAGGGCAGTTGATTCAGGCATTAGTCACTGCGGTTTTGACAGAATTGAGAAAAATTCCAGTTGGTCTTGCTAACTACACTGTTGGGCTTGATTCTCGTGTACAAGAACTCATCAGCTTGTTGAATGTTAAATCAAAATGCGTTATATTTTTGGGACTTCATGGAATGGGTGGCATTGGGAAAACAACCCTTGCTACAGCTCTTTACAATAAAGTTATCGCTCATTTTCAGTACCGATGTTTCATTTCAAACATTAGAGAAACTTGTCAAAAAGTTGATGGTTTGTTTTCTCTCCAAAGCAAAATTCTTGATAATCTTTCCTCTGATGGGGGAAGTCATGTGAGTGATGTTAATGCTGGTATAACTGCAATCAAACGGATGGTGCAAGAGAAGCAAGTACTGGTAGTTTTAGATGATGTGGATGATGTCAACCAACTTGATGCACTAGCAGGAAAAAGAGATTGGTTTGGCGAAGGAAGTCGAATAATTATCACAACAAGAGATCAATCTGTTTTGGTTGACCATGTGGTTAATAAATCATATGAGGTCAGGGAGTTGTATCCCCCTGAAGCTTTACAACTTTTCAGTTATCATGCCCTCAGAAGAGAGAAACCTACCGATGATTTCCTGAATCTGTCCAAGCAAATTGTGTCTCTTACAGGTCGACTGCCTTTGGCTCTGGAAGTGTTTGGTAGTTTCTTGTTTGATAAAAGGAGGATAGAGGAATGGGAAGATGCCGTGAAAAGATTTCCTCAAATTCGACCGCCTACTCTTCAGGATGTTCTAAAAATAAGTTTTGATGGACTGGATGAAGATTGTAGGGCTTTATTCCTTGACATAGCATGTTTGTTGGTTCCAATAGGAATGGGGAGAGAGGAAGCGATTGATATATTGAAGGGTTGTGGTTTTAGGGCTGAGACAGCAATCACAGACCTCACAGCAAAATGTCTTATTAAGATAAGAGAAGACAATACTCTATGGATGCATGATCAAGTCAGAGACATGGGAAGACAAATTGTCCAGCATGAAGACCTTGTAAATCCTGGAATGCGGAGTAGACTGTGGGATCACAACGAGATCATTAACGTGCTGAAGCACAATGAGGTGAAAATTAGACAATGGCAAACAACTATATAACTAGTTGCATCTTCTCCCACTTTCCTATTCAACTTGCAGAATTAGCTGTACAAGATAAGATGAAAATTGGTTGAGAGAGTAAAGGCAACAGAAGCTTAACAATTTCTAGCTATTTCTTTTGGCTTTGCATGTCAGGATTCCTTAAACAATTATGTGCATGCATGTCTCTAAGATGCAGCTCTCAGGCAAGAAAATATGCTCACCACCATTTGGATTGTCTTTGTAGCTGGGTGGGTGTTTTGATTCCATATTTTTCCTATTGTCTTTGAGTGGGGGATTTGATATAAAATGGCTGAGATGAGAACATATACCATCCACCAAGAAAACGTGGATATCAAAAGAATGTGCTTACATTTGAAGCTGCATAATTATTGCAGATAGCCATTAAAAAGAAGTCTGTGTGCATAATTGTCTTTATTGTTTGAGAGAACAAATGCTAATTTCTGCTCAATGCTGTTCATAGATTGTTTACTCTTTCTTTTCCTTGGTAGTTGGTTTCTGCTCCTAATTTTATGCTCTCTTTTTTTTTTTTCTCTTTTTTGTATACCTTTGACAACAGGGAAGTGACTGTGTAGAGGGAATTATCCTTGACTTTAAAAAGAAGAATCGAAGGGCTGATGTAAATGCCTGGAATAGTCTCCTTGAAATACTAAACTGCACCAATGCAATATTATACCTGAAAGGAAAATTTCAGGAATGGCTTCAGAATAGAGCAAACAGAGAGGAGGAGGCAGTAATTCATACTAAATCCTTTGAAACAATGGTAAAGCTGCGATTGCTTCGGATAAATAATGCCGAATTGGAAGGGAAGCTTAGTGTTTTGCCTACACATTTAAAGTGGCTACAGTGGCAAGGATGTTCCTTGAAAAGCCTCCCTCACAATTATTCTCCCTCTCAACTTGCTGTCCTTGATCTCTCTCGGAGCACAATTGAGCGTGTATGGGGTTGGGGTGGTAACAAGGTATACCCCTACAAATGACTTGAGCATAATGTCACGGATGTACAAATTTCCCTTACGATGAGCACTATAGAAAAAACAAGAGAGAATAATGAGAGGAGAAATACTATATTATACTTAAGAGAGAATACAAGTGTATTGGATGCCTCCATCCTTGGGGCTAATCCCCTTTATATATAACTCTACCTCCTAAATGGATGGCTAAAATTCATCTAATCTAATGGTTACAATCAAAGATCTAGAGAATTCTACAAAAATCTCTAAAAGTCCACCTAGTCAAAAGAATTCTAGAATAGTATGGAATAAGGTGGAATGTTCTAGGGTCCTAATAAGCCTCTAGGCTCCCCTAGAATATTCCAGGGCATTTCAATAAGCTTGCTATCAGGTTGTTTATGTTAATAACTAAGTAGAAGACTTCTCATCCTTTTTGTATTTTTTCATGTCATTTAAAGTCATTGAGGTGCTTTAGGTTTTGCCATTCTTGTAAATCTTAGTGCTTTCTAATGTATAGCAAGTATGGAGAATTTTAGGTGGCAAGGAAACTAAGAAAAGAGGAGATTATTTTGCTTTATTTCTCATGTACAAGTGTAATTAATCTCTAGCTTTGCAGGTGGCTGAGAAATTGGAGGTTCTGAATCTCCACCAGTGTCATAATCTAGTGGCTATTCCTGATTTAACAGGGCTTGCATCCCTGGAGAAGCTAAATCTTGAGTATTGCGTCTGCTTAACAAAGATTCATGAATCAGTGGGTAGTGCGAGATCATTACTTTACTTGAACTTGACAGGATGCTCAAGCCTTGTTGAACTTCCTAGTGATTTATCTGGGCTGACAAGTCTGCAGAAACTTCTTCTCTCTGAGTGCACAAAATTAAAGGAGCTGCCGGAGGACTTGGGCTGCATAAATTCATTAAAAGAGCTTCTCGCAGATAAAACTGCCATATCAAAGCTTCCTGAATCTATTTTTCGGCTTACAAAACTTGAGAACCTTAGCCTGAATGGTTGCCAATCCTTGAGGCAGCTGCCTCAATGCTTAGGCAACCTGCTTTCTCTAAAAGAACTCTCTCTTAATCAATCCTCGTTGGAAGAACTCCCTGATTCTGTTGGATCATTGTCATGCCTCATGAAACTAAGTTTGATGTGGTGTGATTCACTCACTGCAGTTCCTGAATCGGTTGGCAATCTCCAATCATTGTCACAATTATTGGTTAACGGTAGTTCAATCAAGGAATTACCTGCTTCAATCGGTTCATTGCCTCATTTGGAAGAATTATCAGCTGGAGGATGCAAGTTTCTGAGCAAGTTGCCTGATTCACTTGAGGGATTAGCTTTTCTTAACAAACTTCAGTTAGATGGGACACCAATCACAAGTCTTCCGGACCAGATTGGTGCTCTGAAAATGATTGAGAGACTAGAGATGAGGAATTGCACATCTGTTACATCTTTACCAGAGGCTATTGGGAGCATGCTGAACCTCACTAGTTTATATCTGTCTGGTGCTAATTTAACTGAATTGCCTGAATCTTTTGGGATGCTGGAAAATCTTGTGTTGTTGAGATTGAACAATTGCAAGAGGCTGCTCAAACTTCCGGCTTCAATAGGAAACTTGAAGTCCTTGCACCATTTACTGATGAATAAAACTAGTGTAACAGAACTGCCAGAAAGTTTTGGGATGCTTGCTAGATTAATGGTATTGAAAATGAGGAAGGAGCCAATTGGATCTTTGGGCAAAGATGAGAAGCTAGTTGCACTCCCAACTTCATTCTTTAATCTCTCATTGCTAGAAGAACTGGATGCCCGTGCTTGGCGAATATCTGGAAAAATTCCTGATGACTTTGAGAAGTTGTCCCGGTTAGAGATCCTGGATCTTGGGTACAACAACTTTTGCAGCCTTCCATCTAGTTTAATGGGCCTTTCTCTTCTCAAGAAGCTTTTCTTGCCCAACTGTGAGGAACTCAAGTCTCTTCCTCCCCTTCCCTGGAGCTTAGAAGAATTGGATGCTGCAAACTGCATTCAATTGGAAAGTATATCTGATATTTCAAGCCTGGAGAACTTAGAGTTGCTGAACCTTGTTAATTGCGAGAAAGTGGTAAACATTCCGGGCCTGGAATGCTTGAAGACCTTGAGAAGGCTGTACCTGACTGGATGCAAAGCATGCTCATTGGCTGTAAAAAGAAGACTATCAAAGGTTCTCCCCATCCATCCCTCTCTACCCTACTTGTTTGTGTTCTGAGCGATAATTTATGCACTTGCATTCACAAGTAAAATTAAGCGTTGTGCTTCCTTGAAATTGTTTTGCAGACTTGCCTCAGGAATATGCGCAACCTCAGTATGCCTGGAAGCGAAATTCCAGATTGGTTCTCTCAAGAAGCAACCTTCTCAGAACGTAAAAATCGTGAACTCAAGGCTGTAATTATAGGTGTTGTTGTCTCTGTAGACTGTCAGACGCTGCAGAACTCAGTAGTTCAGATCCCAGTCATGCCAGACATTCTAGTAAGGATACATGAATCGAATAATTATATTTAGAACAGCATTGTACTTGCTGGGGCTACCAAGGTCTCATGAAGACCAAGTCCACATGTGTTGGTACCCGCAGTCTTATCCTTTGGTCTCAATGCTGAAAGAAGGCTGTAAGATAGACGTAGTAAAGAGGAATCCATCGTTCATTGAAGGAGTTCATTTGAAGAAACAAGGCATTTATCTGGTGTACGAGGATGATGATGAATATGGTGGAAATGAAGAAATATTGGATGAAAGCCAGCGATCTGTATCACAAAGGCTAGCAACGTTTTTCAATTCAATTAAGTGAAACGGGTCAGGTTTCTTGAAGTTAATCGAACATTAGCTTCATCGCCATTATTATGTTATATAATTTAATTTTTATGCTAATTATTTATTTGTAATGGATATGTGAGTGCTTATTTTGTTATTCTAATTGAATAACTTTCGGAATACAATGATTTATTTTTTTTTTTTACCGAATATTATTTATTATTTATAATTGATTTTGGTCAAGCTTCAACGGAAGACTACCCACTTACCGGTTGCAAGCGTAGCCCCTAACAATATCAAAATTTGTTAATCCAATGGGCTCGGTAGTAACCAAAAACAAAAGCTGTGCAATATATCATTTGTCTATAATGCAATTTAGTTTTATTCCAACATCGTGATTCCAAAAACTTATTTTAGTTATTGGCCTGGTCTATCCAAAGGTCAACATATCTTCCCAATTTATTTAAAAACAATTTATATTTTTTTTTATCTACAAATCCTCATTGTGACAAGATTACTGTTTATGGATCCAACACAAGAAGTACACGAGTGAATTTGTAATAAGCTCACCTTTAAAAAGAAAGAAAAAAAAAAAAGATTCTCGAAAATTGACAGAAAAACCTCAGTCTCATTAGATTATGAATTATACGTATACATCCCGACCAATTTGTAGGCCCAACAGAAAAAGTTGTACGCGATTTCAAGCATGACCACCAATTTGAAGCTGCTCTTGCCCGATACACACAACTCTTAGTGCCATGAAGGTGGATTTTTGTGAAACTTTTTATTTTAACCATTAAAAGATATAGTATATCGTAAATTATTTAATAAAAATAAATTTTTTATTCTTTTAATAAAGTTCAAAATATTGAAAATAAATTATTAAAGAACCTTTTAAGAGTTTGAATTTTTGCAACATGTTAGATTCAATCTTTTGGCTTATTTGTTTTGTCGCTGTCACTTGTTTAATTGGACTGGCCTTTCCCTTGCAGTCACTAGCTCGCCAGTTACTGAGCTTTCGCAGTGGCATTAAGAGCTCCTGAGTGTAGTTTGTACCTTGTTTTGTCCGCAATGTGTATTTTAAACCCCTTAATGGATGAGAAAAGCTCTCTTGCTGTTCAAAGGAAACCAGACAAAAAACAAAAAAAAAATCCTAACAAAATTTTAGCACAACCGATTTAGTGATTCACAGATTTAAGAACCAACCTGTTTTTGCAAGCTAAGTTTTTTTTTTTTTTTCAGCTTTTACAATATGAAGTAAACATGCACAAATTTGAAGTCGGTTAGCGTTTACAAAAACTTTGCATACTATAAGGAGAAATTAAAGGAATTCACTTAATTTTGGAAATGCTGAAAATAAAATTAACTTGCACTACCAAAATGTCATTCCAATATACTAGCTGTACATGTGTGACAATTCCAATGGCCCCGTACAAATTTCTCACGGAAGGGGCAAAGAGAAACTAGCTGGTGTAAAAACTGCACAACATAAATATACATATCTTCTAACATAGGCTAACCTACTAAACAAACAAGAAGAAAGTAAAAAGGCAATGGGATGGGAAGAAAAAAAAAAAAAAAAAAAAGAAAAACCCCTTGCCGCGTGGATATATTCTGTCAGTTCAATTCCTTTTTGGTACTTTCTGCTTCGACCTCATGCTGGCTCTACGAGCAACATCCCAAGCCTTCTGTGGGGGCATATATACCTAGCTGTGAAGCAAAAAATGATTCGTACCCAGGAGAATCAAAAGCAAAGCCGGTGTGCCTGGATAACTCTCGCGGGAGTTGAGCTATGGCATAGCTCCTCTCCTCTTGCGGCGTAAGCTGGCTACCAGCCTCAAGCAGCCTTACCCTTGGGTTGTCATCAGGCTCGTGCCAGTGAATTTCTTGGACAATCTGGTAATCATAAGGGAAGAACCATCTTTGCACCCTGTATCCCAATAAACAGATAGACAAAAGTGTTATTTTCCTATCTCGCACGGGACAATCAAATAAAGATTGCAACAGAACAATGAAAAACATCTAAAAGCATCTAGAATTTACTGTCCCCAGAAATCCGGTCATGATTTTGATTCAGTAACACATGCTTATTTGGGAATAAAAATGCGAATTGCATATCCAACAAGTTCAGTTCCTTGTAATGCCTTCTGAGTGCAGGTTGCCAAGGCATAATGGTAAAAGGTTACTCCGTTGTCATCTAGTGGTCACAGGCTCAAGTCACTGAAACAACCTTTTTGCAAAAACAAATGTAAAACTACATATATTTGATCCTTGGAATCCACAAATGTGTGAGCCTTGTGGAATAGGGCACCCTTAATATAATCAAAATACAAACTATTTAGATTCATGACTTTGCTGACAATGGATGGGTATATCAGGAAAAGTGAGTCAAGAAAAAATGTCTGAACATGCCTAACAAAATACAATTCAGTGTTCTAGGATACTTTCTAAACCTTACCCCTGATAAATGAAGTCCCCCATGAGTGCAATAACAGGAACAAGAAGAAGCGAGACATAGAAGTAGAAGGTGCTCATCAACACATAAATGACAAAATAAACATTCTCCTGCATGGAACGAGAAGCACAAGTTAGCATGTAAACAGTCGAATTAGGGAACCAGACCAGATCATGTTCCTCCCGAACATTCAATTTTTGCCTTTCATCTATGGTGACAAATAGCTTACCCGTAGGAATGAATATACAAAAATGAACAGAAACCATGCCAAAATGCTTCCTCCAACACTGATATAGTGCCATCTTGTAACTGAATTGCAGATCATAAGAAGGCGCAAATTGACGGTGATAACCACACAAGTGAAAGCCATTGTGCTGACATCCCAATGTCCAAAAATCCTGCCCGATGGATTTTTACCACCACGACTGGAAACAGTTATAAAGTAATAGAAGACTAGAGATTGATACAGTGAAAAGCAAGCCCACGTGATCACCACTCTCCATTTAAAAAAGACATTCCGTATTCCCTCCTTGTACAGTTCAGGATACTTCTTTGACAGCGATGCACTTACATCCTAAGAAAATAAACAAATTTAGATTAAAGAGAGAAATTCAACAACTAAGTTTATTATATATACATAAATGGCAGTTCTAAACCAAAGGAAGCTGGAAACATTATTCACCTTATCAAAAAGTCCAACGATGATAACTGGAAGAGCAGTAAATATAACATTATAAAGTGACTGGAACCAATCGTCGTAGAATCTTTGACCAGAAAACCCAGTTTGAAAGGTGAACCAAAATTGAGTCAATGTGAATGTGAGATTCTTGTAAAAGAAGTATGTGATGACCTGCAAGAAAAACTACCATTAGCGTAACAAACCAGGTGATTTGAAAACTTAGAAATATTATAGAGAACTCAAACCTTGCATATTCTTAGATATGACCATCGTCCGTGCACAAGAAGTAAATCTGTTAGATAGCGAAACTGGGCAATTGCAAAATCACTAGCCATCACAGCTTGCATCCCTTCCAGCCCACTTATGCCGACACCAATATGGGCTGCTTGAATCATGCTCACATCATTAGCACCATCTCCAATACTAAGTGTTATTTTTCGTGCACCTTTCTTGACCAGACTTGTCACCTAAAAAACAATTCAGAACTGTCATAATCAGATGCCTGGAATCCTCAAACTACATGCCGATACCAGAGGTACCTGCTAAGTAAAGATGGATGAGCTATGCAAACCAGAATTCTAAAAGTTGCTTCAAAATAGAATTTGCTGGTCTAATATTCATTTGTAAAGTGGCATCTTAGGTTATGTCACCAAACAAAACCAAAATGTAAATCATTTTTTATGGTAACCAAAATGTGAATCTCCAGTTTTATGTGAGGATATCAGTCTCACATATTTTCATCATCAAAAGATCATGTGAAATTGGAATTCCTACCCAGCTCGTCTTAAAAGACAAAATTTTCATGTTGCATTTTCATTTCTCCATATATATTAAAACAACAAGATCTACACTTAGAACTGGCACTCTTTAACAATAGAACCCTTTACACTGCATCATAAAGCTTGGTCAAGCTTAAAATTTAGGATCATATAAGTTTTATAAACTTGATAATTGTATAAGTTTTATAAACTTGATAAAGTCTATTTCCATGTTTTTATAGTCAGTTCAATAGGCAAGCACAAAATCTTACAAAAGGGAAATTACCTGTGCTTTCTGTAAAGGAGAAACTCGGCAGCAAACAACTGAACTACAATTCAGGCTGAGATTCAGCAGCATTACTCGTAAATTTGGGTCTAATGCATACATCAAACACTTTCCATCTATAACAAGTGCTAATTTTGGTCCAGACAACATATGCAAATGATGCTGTGCTTCCTCAAAGCACTTCTTCAGCTCCCTTTTGACTTCTTCCTTCATAAACCGAGCAATTTCCACTTGGTCACCCTGGAATGAAAATTTTGAATCAACATAAGTGATGAATAGCCTCAGATTAGGTCAGAAATATCCTAATTATTTTCATCTGACACTAAAGTGGCATAAGATGCTGCTTACTCTATTTTCAACCTCTCGAATGGCATCTGTTTCTGAACTTATAATAAACTGCTTCATCTCATTGTTTATTAAGTTGCATGCTGCAGCAAATCACCAGATAAAAGGGTTTAAAAGACTGCAGATGCACACAAATTTAAGACAAGAACAAAGAAAGTATTGAGGAAATATTGAATAATTTATTTTTAAGAAACTGCAAATGTGCATATATCCAAGACAAACAAAGGAAGGAATGTGGAAACATTGAGTAATGACCCACCATAAGCGATATTTATTGCCGTTTCCATCTTGTCCCCAGTTAGGACCCAGATCTTAATTCCAGCTCTAGAAAGAGTCTCAATACAAGTTGGTACTCCTTCCTGAAGCTTGTCTTCTATAGCAGTGCACCCAATAAAAGTAAGGTTCTTTTCTATAAGTTCTGCCACCTGCACAAATTTTTGATTGGCACAAGATGTGAATTTATTGCATGATAATAAAAGAAATCCAAGTTAACTTCCTAACAATCATCAGAAAATGAAAATAAACTAGCTTACTGTGGAAAAATGAGCTGTTCAGGATTCTACCTCAGACAATCTTTTAACAGAAGTTTCTAAAAGCAGTCTAAGCTTTTTTGATTTCCAATTTTGTTACGGTATAGCTAGATCCAAATGTTTTAAGACAACACTGATCCATGAAAATAAAAATGCAGTAGCTATTGCTCCTTCAGTACCACTAGGGTCACTAGATTTTAGTAAAAATGAGCACAACTAAAAAATTTATAAATATTAGAAGGGATAAAAGAAGCAGTAAACAAACTAATAATTTATAAATAAAATGCCTGAGGGGTACTGAGATGGTTCAGTCACACATCAGTGTGAAAAATGACACATTTCATACAGATTTTAGAGGAAAAAAATATTAATGAGATAATTCAGGACATTTTTTAACGAATAATATCTCATAGCTGGAAAAACCCGCAACTGTGGTAAAGAGAAAAATAAGAAGAGCTGACAAAGTAAACCTCATCCAACTTCTTTTCACGGTCCCTCAAAGAAGATTTAGCTTGGATAAATTTCTCATTCCAGCTTTCATAAATTTCAGGACTCAAATCTCTATAGGCTAGGCAAAGGGTACGAAGTCCTGCAGATCCAAATTGCTCCAAATGTTCCCTGCTTATTTTCTTCAGATCATCATTTGCGTCGGACAATCTTTCATAAATTACAGTATCAGCACCCTGTAAAAAGAATGTTTTAGCTGATAGTCATTTCTATGCCAACTGGTAGCACTCTTCATTCTAGTAATGAACAACCTTCAGAATCTAAACTAATACCTTGCAGTATAATACAAGTCTACCATCTGGATATCGACAAACAACAGATTGGCGCTTTCTTGTGCTACATGACCAATGAATATTGAAAATGATGTCAGCACTAGGGTAAATGAGATCATAAATATACAGAACATTCAGAATCTGTACCCAACCAACCTGTTGAACTCCAGAACATTCAGAATTTCATAACACACATCTTGAACTTTGCCCATCTTTTCCACATGAGATTCACGAACATATATTGTGGTGGGTGTACGCCTAAGAAGAAAAAATCTTAGCCTCACTCGTTATGCAAAGGATTTTTTTTTTTGAACATCGTTATGCAAATGTATTGAAAAACAGTTGGGGTCAAATCAATCATTTTTTTTTTAACTTTCCAATGTCCAAATGCAAAGCTTCAGCTAAGAACAAAAGTGGAATGGCATACAGCATTTCAACTGTAACAAAAACCTGTAGAAAAAAAAGCCAAAGTTCTTTGCAGCAGTAACCAAAGCAGCCTCATCAGGGGATGCAGCCTGATAGGTTATTTTCTCTGGAGTCTCATCACCCTCAGTAAGCACTGTATGACATATAGCAAGGCATCTGAAAAATTCCTACAACAAAGAAGATTAGAAGAAAATTGACTTGAAATACCTTAATCAATGAATCATGATACATAACAAAAACATTTTTTCCATGACATTTCAAAAATGTAACAATGAAAAATCCAAGTTTCTATAACAATCCACCTCCATAATTCCCATGAGGAAAGTTTAGTTTGTTTTAAAAAGATACCACTAGGTAACCCCATGCAGCAATTACCATAAGCACTTGCAGAATACACAACCAAACAATAGGCAAAGAACATGTAAAGGCAATAATAAACAAAACTAGACAAGAGAAGAGCATCCTAGTCTGTGAGGCTCCCATACTATGAGGCCTAGAGAAGGGTCAGATGAAAGCAGCCTTACCCCCATTTCTTTTTTACAAAGAGGCAGTTATGCTGATTGAAATATTAATATTTTTATCAGCAACAATCTATTCCAAACATAGAGAACAGTCCAAGCATCTGCTTCTAACAGTGGATTCTGATCCCAGATAGAGTATACTACCTTGCATGCATCAGGATTGGGTTCATTTCTCCAAGCTCCTCGCATAAGCCTAGCATCGTCAAAGTTAAAACCCTTCTCATGCACTGCATTAACAGATTTTTGAACCTGTAAAAAAAAAAACCAAATGATTACTCTTCTCATTTCCAAACCTGCATAAGGAAAAAAGAGTGCATTTTTTTCCTCAAAAGCAGGGAAGACATACTTCTTGAATTTTCATGCCACTCCGCTGAGCTCCTCCCCTCTCTATTTCAGTAACACCAGTCCCATAAACCTCACCTCCAATTGAACACTTGAAGAACTCCATTAGATTTCGTGTCAAAGTTCCTGTTTTATCAGAAAAGATATACTCCACCTGGAAAAAGCAGTGATCCAATGTGTTGGGCAGATGTATGGAAAAAAAAAAAGTAAAAGGGTTTTCAAAAGTGACATTCCTCAATTATGACTAAAGGAGAATTTTATAAAATAATTATTTGATTGAAAGTAAAAACAGACAAAATCCATTTGAAATAGCCTACCTGTCCAAGTTCCTCATTCAAATTGGAAGTCCTAGCCAATGCAGGTGTATTCGTTTCAACATGGTACATATGTAGGTCCTTGTTAATAAATTGAGTGGACTGAATGAATTTGATCATCTGAGAATGAATTTGCCATTTGATTAGAAGACATGGGATTTTCAGCAAGAACTATCCAAATGCCATAGTCAATAACATGGGGCTGGACGATATGCCAACCTCAATAGAAACATATAAAGAGATAGGGATTATAGTTGAGTATAGAGTGATCAGGGTAAATAAGGTCAGTGCAGCAACCTGCAAAATGAACATAGAAAATAAAAACAAAGAAAAATGGAGGGAAAACAAGGAAAAAAGATATATATATATATATATATAACCACAGCACATTACCCCAAATCGGTTGCTAGGGTTAAAGGCCATTTCCACACCTTCATCAAGACCAAGATAATAATACTTACGGCTTATGAAAATGCCACTGCAGAATTTCAGGAATCATAAAACACAATCAGGTGAAAATTTTAAGACCAAAATCCAAGATTGTTGCAGTACAGAAAAATGGACCAAACAGCTGAAAACCCACACCTGCCTATTGCTCCAATCACGCACATAATGAAGAGTGTTCCAAAAAGAATGAGTATAAGTTTGTCAAGTTTCCTCTCCAGCGTACTCCTCTTGGAAGGTACATTCATAGAATTCATCATAACCTGCAAAAATCCAAAAGGCCATAAAGCACCATGAACCCAAACAAGTAAAAGGCCAAGCAAAGACGATAAGCACCAAAAAAAAACAAAAGCCAAACCTTTGTTTCATGACCAGTAAAAATAACGGCCCCAACTATGTATTCCGTGTTCCTGAGACTACATCCCTGGAAGGATACGACACGCAGGGTTTTGAACAAAGCAAGATCAGCTTCATCACCAAAGAATAACAAACTAAGAACAAAAGCCATAAACTTTGGTTCCATCCACAGCTTCCCCCAACTAGGGGACTTATAGACCATTAACTTGACCAAGGGGGCTATAGACCAAGGGTTACATCCTTAAGCCAATATTGTAGGAGGTAAATGAAGGAAAAAATACACAAAGCCAAGTGCAAAAGATGAGGAAGGAAATTTAGGGCTTACCCTTAACAGAATCTGGTTTGGAGTGAGAGGTATTGTCTGCTTTTGGATTATAAGATTGCCAGTGAAAGTGTACAGAGAATTATTAGGTTGCTCACACTGCACTTCTCCTGCATTAACAACAAAAATGCTTTTGAGGTGAAAAGGAAAAAAGCAAAGTGCACAATGTTGCATCCATGGAAATTGGCACCCATAAGACAATGTGTAAAATGAATGTGCTGCCTTAACTACAACTGGAGGGCCAATAATGATTCAACATTGTGCTAAATGACAGAAAGGGCCAATTTGGACAAGATAGCAAAAAGAAAAGGGGGGAAAAAAACCAAAGTATGGGATGTTGCATTACAAAAATTATCATCCATAAGACACATAAAATGCATGACCTACACCAACTATGACAAAATAGCTGATAGTGATACAACATTGAATTAAAGTCAGAAAACACCAGTTTGGATAAGGGCAGCAGAAAACACATTGAAGACAATGATTCTATACACTCAATTGTCATAAAAATAAATATGTGATGGCAGGTTAAAGAGGTGTGGGACTGATTGGCATCCATAAAGAACATTTTTACAACAATAGGAATCAAAATAAAAAAGCAAATCAGTATTATCTATTGGTACTTTCAGCTCTCCCTCTCACTCCCTCTATCACACACACACACAATGAAAATAACAAGGCAGGTGAGCATATCTACATTTCCATATATGCATGTCCACTTTCATGTGAATATAATGTAACCTTTGAATTCAGATGCTTTCTCAGGAGTCAAGTAGTCCCAAGTCCTTTCCAAAGCCTTTCTGATCTTCAAATTTGTTTCCCCATCTAAATTTGCTGTCTGCAAAAGATAAGCAACATTACACTTGAAAGGAGAAATAATTATTAAAATATAATATCACAAATGAATCTTCTTTCAAGACAATACTAACAAAAATTGCAAATTATTTACAAGAAGTACAGTAAAGGGAAAAAGCAAAGGGGAAAACCACCTCAATATAGCAGACACCATCTGGGTTTGTAGAAGCAAGAAAAAGCAGATCTGCAGGAAAAAATCCATCCTGCTTAACCTGAAACCATAGAAAAATTCAGATTCACATAAATGTGTTAGAGAAAGAGAGTGCATCCCTTATACAAATAAACATGGACAAAGTTTGAGAAGCACTACCCAAAAAAACACTAGTAGTGGTTCAACAAACTCACCTTAACAATATCTCCAACCTGCAATTTCTTCCAGGGAAGAGCTTCCCACTTTTGATCTTGCAACACTTCTATCAGAGTGCTGTTTATCACCAAATCATTCTGAAAGCGTTTCTGTTGCGCATAATAAAGGAAAGCAAAACAAAAACCAAAAATAAGAAATCGGCACTTCCCCCCAGCTGACAATAAAAATGAATCCCAGGACCTCCTGTCTCAACCCCTTCCCCACATGTCCTCCCAACAGCGAAGATTTTTAAATAAAGGAATAATGTTATGTGTTTTGTTCTCAAAATAATTATTTCGTAAGAAAAAGAGATGAAAAAATACACATACTACAGCTGAAATGAACTACAGAACTCACCCAGTCCTCAAATGCCTCCTTGATAAGAGAGACTAAAAGCACCAAACTCAGAGGGACAACATTTGTTATTGGATTGACAGGGCTGCATATCAGAACAATTCTTAGGTACAGACTAAAAAGTGATGTGTATATTGATGATGACAACAATATATAGCCACACCCTAAGTATAAGTCCTTAGAAATAGCAAGTAAATTAATAAACTCACATCCAAGACTTTGACAAGAAAAGATGTGCCCTAAAGATAATAGGAGCAATATAATTTTATCCATCTTTGTGCAAACACACATGCACATGCACACAACTGATTCTTAACCATAATTGCAAACAAGTGAAAAGTGGGTAAAAATTGCCAAGCACTAAAACAATTGTCCCAAACATTTCAGGAGAGAATTGTGAAAGATATTATTAACCACAACCTTGGCAACTAAACAAGCATAATATTCATGACCTCGAATCAATTAGTTGCCAACAAGTTCGAATCATTATACCTGATTGGCGTCATTGACAAAATTGAGATCAGGAGAAAATAGCAGTTGGCAACACGTCTGAACTGTCAGGATAAGCACAGAATTTTCTCAGGTACTATGAGTGTATCAAATAACCTTATGACATAGGTACTTAAGCTTAGCCTATTGAAACAATTATGTACGGTCTATTCAAGATTTTGCTTTACACTCAAACACCCAAACTTATGGCCTGAAGAAGTTGACTCTACTACTTTGGTTACTTAAGGTACTGATCAACTGATTTTCACAATCAATGTCAACTTAATGATGTAAGAGAAAAAAAAAAGACAAACGAACACAAATACATTGACACTGTTCAAACTTTTTTCCATCAAAATTTCTCAATCCTCCTGGTAATACAAATCAAGTTACATATCCTTTTGATTCAGGTTCACATTTCCTAGAGATAAGCCAGTACATAGAATGTGCAAACAGTCTCAGGTTGGGTGCAAGTTTGCCATTATGGTTGAGGAAGATTTCTTTGCAATGTTTATCTAAACATCTAAGAAAGGAAAGAATAAAATAACTATAATTGTATTGCTACAACAGGTTTTACCTGTTCAAACAACCCTTTTGGCAAAAGTAAAGAAGTTGTACTTGGTAGTTGAGATGGAATTTCCCTGAAACAATTTATCCAATGTTAATTAAATCCAAATCAGATTCAAAAAGCCAGAAACAAAACCAATAAAAAGGGTGTCCCAATGCACAAGGCTCCCACACTGTGAAGTCTAAGGATGGGTTAGATAAAAGAAACTGCACGATGAAACCGTAATGTCTTCTCATACATCAAAAGTACACACAAAATAATCAACAGACAAATCGCAAAATCAAACAGCAATGTCAGAGCTTTTATTAAGGAGGTTCAAGATGCGTTGCAATATCTAAAATCGAATTCAATTCGCTCAACCATTGCTTAATTGTTGCTGTTTCAGGCAGCTGAACAACAGAATACCTAAGTTAAACTGTACATAAATTTCTTGAGATTAAATCAAGTCAAATTACCTCCCTCAGAATGACCACTGGTAGAGCATCTGATCTCACCGCTTTCTTTTTGAATTATTTTGATTTTAGTTGCCATTAAATCACAGTGCAAATCACTTTTATGAAACTTTACTTCGGCTTAGAATGGCATAAAATGTACTAGACAAAGCACAGCCTCAACTAGCAAGCAAAACCATAGATATAGGATTGTGCTGGCAGGACACACCAAGTGTCCAATCTAACAAAAGATCCTGATAATTCTGATTAAGAAAGTCCACAGCCAAGTGGTCCACGCCCAGTGAGCCCCCTCATAGACCCAAAATAGACAGATTACTTCATTAATAAGGCCATGAAGGTTTTCAGTTGACGCACCTAATATCTACTTCATTGCACAACTCTGTATCTTCTAAAAAGAAATAAATTCAGTTAAACTGCACTCACGTAGCCATACTTTCTGATCAAACTTGGACACACTTATCCTCAACATTTCATTAGAAACCTGCATAAAATTCTATTTTCTCTTCTCTCTCTCTCGGGTTTTTTTTTTTTTTTAATAAGTGCACCTTATGGCAATAAAGACGATGGAGACGCACAAGAAATATAAATTCTAACCATTCGACTTACTGCATGGCGCTGAAACCTAGGCTTACTAACACATTAAAACCTAGTTTTCTAGCACACAAGTAATGAAAATTCCTTTTCTCTCCAATTTTTTTTTCTCAGCAACCAAAAATAACAAAAGAAAATAATAAACAAGTAAATCCACACTACATATCTATAAATACGCGAGAATCCAATCAGAACCTTGTATCTGACGGGAAGATTGGCCTCGCGATCATTGCAGTAGATGGTGCGGTGACCGGGTGCCTGAGGCTGTACTCGCCCGAGCCGAACCGTAGGGGACGACGTCGGACGGCCGGGCAAGCTTATGTTGCGACCGACTCTCGATCCAGACGATCTAATCCTCTGCCATCCTCTGCCGTTGCCATTCATCTTCTCCGCCCTCCTCCAACAGGCCGGGAACTGCCGATCCACGATCAAAAAGGGTCGGATTTCGCCCAGGCAAAACGGATATTGAGGTCAAGTCGAAGAACGTTTAACCGTAACCGTTGGATTCCCTTTTTGCTCTGCGTTGTTGCGTCCGTTGACGTCTCTTCGACTCGGTTATCTATTCGGGGACGATGAAACAAAGATGGAAATAAGAATCTGCTTCGCCACTCTCTTTTCTTTTTTCTTATTTTATTTTTTTGTTTTGTTGTGTTTTTTTAATTCTTTTCCATTTTTCACCTTTTTTCTTGTCAGTTGCTGCCTTGCAGTTTTTATGATTTATTTAATTCAAATTTTCCCTTTCTCGTTCGTGTTTTTCACCTGACAGACCCGATGAAATTTCTAAACGCGTTGTTTTTTTTCCCTCTAATTAAATAAAAAAAACTAAATTGAATTTGTGAAAGTTAAACTACGCGCACACAGGGAAGCGCGTGGTTTGATAAGAGAAGTAAATGTCAGCACATGGAAGTTTCCAAAAAAGCGCCAAGGCGGACTTCAACCGGAGAATGGCAAGTCGATGGACGGCGTCATTTATTTATTCATGATGATGACCTCCGTTTGAATGTTAATGTTACAACGCTTCTGGGCCACGTCGCAGGCAGTTAGACTCGTTAAAGTGGAGGGTACCGGTCGACCCGGTGGTTGAATCGTACAAGTGTTTGCGACTTGGTTGGCTGGATTCAATTTATCCCGGGCCCATTGAGCCAATGCTAACTGCACTCGCTTTTAAATTTCATCAAAAAGAAAACCAAATTAAATTTAATTGAAAAAATTGTCTTCTTTTTTTACTTCATCAACAATAAAATTTTTATAAAAATTAATAATTCTTCCCAACTTAAAAATTTACATTTTATCAATTTTTACTGAATTACTCTTATTCTTTCACAATTTTAACTATAATATTTTTATTTTTTAAATTCTTTTTTTTTCAAATTTTTATTCTTGATCTTTTTTTCTTTCTTACTTTATCTTTAATCGTTAATTCAATATAAAATCTTTAGTATATATTTACATCTTTTTATTTTTTTTGACACATTACAAAAAAATACAATAAATTAGTTAAACATTGATTTCTTTCTAACAAAAAGCAATTTGTAAAATAAAAATTTTTTATTTAAGATATTAGTTAGTAACACTTATACTAATAGACCCATTCAAAATTTTTATAACCTTTTTAGATTTTCATTTTTAACTTATTTAGTCACATTAGTCAATTACAATTTCTAGTAAAATTAACTAACCTAGTTTCTTTATAACTTTTGTAATGCTTAAATTTCTAACCCTTTAACTACTTTTGATTAGTTATAGTCACTAATCACATCAATTATTTTAAAATCTTTATAACTTTTTTCGTCACACATTTCTCTAGTATTTAGTTAACTATACATACTAGTTTGATTAACTAACCTAAATTCTTTTTTTTTTCTTTTCTTTTTACAACTTTTCTTATGTTAAGTTAACTAACTTAAATTCTTTATAACTCTTGTACTTTTTTTCTTTTGTATGTTGTTTGATCAATTAATGTTATAGGTCGGCTTGAGCTGAATTTTTACAACTTTTTTCATCGTTCGCAAACATTACTTATAATCTTACTTAATACCTTTTTATAAATAAAAATTTAACATAAGATAAGATCTTTATACTATTTTTTGTTTAAATCAAATTCAAATTTCAAATATTTTTTATAGTGAGTTTGTTTCAAAATAATATAAATAATCATATCAATTAAGTATAAACGATATATCAAGATATAAAGTTATAAAGTATAATATATGATCGTACTATAATTTCTCTACAAGTTACAACAACAATCTCTTTCTTATGCTAACACTAGAAAACCTAGTTCATCAAGATTTATCTCGAATCATTATTTGAGTTTTCCTTAACAATCACCAAACATTAATAAGCTCCTTTTATTGTAAAAATACCTTCAGTTTACTTTATCATGAAAACTTACAAAAGGGTTTTAATATATTTATTAATAAAAAAATACTAAAAGTGTAATTTTATTTAAAAAAATCACATTCTCAATTTTCACATTAAGTGAGATAATTCATTATTATAAGCATTAGGTTTTGAAGGCTAGGATTATAATGTTTAACCTTAGTTAATAGGGTATTAACTACTTAAAGATTAGTTAGGAACTTGGTATTTAATAAGAAGATTTCTTAACATACAATATTAAATAAGATATTAAATATTTAATTATATGAAAAAAAAAATCATTCTTAAAATATTTAACTTAAAAAATTTGTACCTAACATTTTTTATCATAACTTAAGATTCCTCATCTAAACTTTAAAAATAAGATAAAATTTATCTTATAAGTAATATGGATCTCTAACCTTGCCTTTTAAGACCTATTTTGGTTTGCAAATTTTCTCTCACTCAACTAATCTTCCAATGTTCCTTTTAGTCATCTCAAAAGAATGATTTGTTACACTTGTTAATAGCTTCACAAATGGAATATAACAAATAACGTTTGTAAAACATGATGAATAATAGCTTAAGTTACCCATTAAATTAAAGTAATCCTTGCAAACTATCAACAAAGAAAAAACCTTTTAGCCACTTGGCTTATCCTTTATTAGATGACTTTAGGTAATTATTAAAATATTTAATAACTATTAAATAGGAAAGTTTCAAGATATTTATTGAGTTCTTTAACCACTTAAAAATTTAAAATTAAATAAGTGATTAAAATTAAGGGAGATCACTAGCTTGAATTTATCATAATTAATTTTTTAACTATAAATAACACAAAATATTATCAAGAATAAAATGCATAGCTCCCATTGATGATGTTATAGTTATACCAAACAATAATAGATCATTAGCTATAAGCAAGATAGGAACTAGGAAGACTTTTGTCATAAGATGACAATTGGCTTTTAATATAAAATTTTCATTCAAAAAGTGCCAATCAAATATCTTATAGGCCATTTTATACTCGTGGCACCCAACTTTTCATGTTTATCTTGCAAATACGACTTATAATTTCCTATATTCCAATAATATTATCACAAGTAAACCTATTAAGAATAAAATTAGTCCTCAAAAGATTAATAATGAAGCTTATAAGAAGTTGCAAATGGTCCATAATAACTTTTACAATAATTTATTAATTATATTAAAAATATATAAATTTTTTGAATATTATCATTATCTGTATGTTATTATTATTACTTTTTTTCTCCTTAATATACTCTTATTAAAACTCAAAATTGAGATTTTCAATACTAAATATAATTCAAATACTAGTAAATGATAATTTATGGCTAGATTTCATTATCTTCAGAGAGGCTCGGTTGATTGGTGATACTCGTGTTCCAAGTACTTGGTAGTAATATTGGACCGAGTTGCCTTCTCTTCCCACTGGATTTAACGGCCGAAGTTTACTCCAATTGGCCCAAAAGAACTGGCCAGAGAAGCCCACATTAGCATTTCCATTTATTTTAAATTCAATTCAAATGTGATCGATCGTCAATCGTCAACATTTTCTGGAGGGAAAAATGGAGTTGCTTAAATTGTCCAAGTTCAAGCTCGAGCTTCAAGCTCTAGCCACCGAAGTTCGGGATCTCAGAGTACCCTCTCTCTCTCTCTCTCTCTCTCGCGCTCGCTCTCTGATCGTTTTTATCATACGTTTATCAACGCAGGAAAGAGAACAATCCGCCGCCGAACAATGTCTTGTTGTCGTTCAGGTTTTTTTCTAACTTCGCGATAGTTTCTTTTACCGGAACATTTTAATTTGAATTGGAAATTTAAAGTTTGGATGTTTGGAGACAGAAACAGAAGCAAACGGAAGATGAATATGGTAGGAGGTTGCAGGAATTGAAAACTGAGTTAGCTTCGTCCAATGAATTGAGGCAAAAGCTGGAAAGGAAGGTTCCTTGGATTTTGGCAACCAACTGTTTGTTAAAATGCTTGTTAGAGATTCAATTCAAGAATTTTACGTATGGTTCTTGGTAGTGGTGTGAGTTTGTGGTTGGTGTTGTAGGTGATTTACCTTCAAAACGACAATGCATTGCTGGAGGACAAGCTGAAGGAGTTGAAGGGAAGAATACAGAGCCTTCTTCAGAAGAGGGAAAATTTCATTAATGCTTACAAGGTTTTGAGTTTGTTACTGTCCTCTACATTGTGGGTGTAATGCTTTTCAATTTAATGTATAATATGTGAGTTAAGTGATTGAATAATATGTTATGGGCAGGAGTCGACATGTGAGATGAAACGAGCAATAGAAATGAGAGATAGAAAAATAAATATCCTATCTGAGAAGATAAACTCTCATCTACTGCTATTTGATTCTATTGAAAAAGAGGCTTTCTCCATCAAGCAAGTTGTGGATAACCTGCAATGTGTTGTCAGTGGAAAAGAGGAAGTAGGCATGTAGTTTCTAACTGTTTCTTATTCCATGCATATGCAATGTCTAAATTTTCTGAATGTAATTGAAAAAAGAGAGAGAGAGAGAGAGAGAGAGAGAGAGAGAGAGAGAGTTTTAGTATTGGATTCTTATTAACTTTCTGCTGTACCCAGTGGCCAGCTTAAGGAGGAAGATGGATAATGTTTCTGCTGTTGCAAGAGGGTTTGTTGGTAGTATAATTTCTGACTTGCTTGTCTAAAGTAATAGGTTTTTTAGACTGAGTATGTACGTGTAATGCTTTGCTTCTATCCATGAAAGCATATATCTGCTGATCATCTTTTAAAGGAGTGGTTATTACTCAATTTTTCGTCTTTTCTTCTGTTGCCAAACCAGAATCTTTGATTCTCTTTTTCCAGTTATACTCTATAACTGCTGAATATGTTTTTTCTGGGAAAATTTTAATTCCAAAAGAACAAGGCTTTCCCAATCCAGTGATAACTCATTGGGTTGCACTCACTTCTTTCCAGACAAGATCCGTGACCTGGAAAACAAATTGAAAGCCAACGAGGATGAGATATGGAGAAAGCAAAGCATCATTTCTGAACTAGAAGCGCAACTGGATGCTACAAAAATTAATATTGAACATCAAATTCAAATAGAAGAGATATCCATACAATTACCAAAAATTTATCTGTTATATTGTTTCCAACAATTAAATTTGCACTTTTGGCTGAAGTTATTTCCCATAAGTGATCTTAACCAACCTCACCTTCAGAAAACTTTGTTTGCAAAGGATGCAGTAATTCAGAATCTAACCTCCGAGAAAGAGGTTAGAATATGAAATGTTGTATGTTTAATTCCCTACAGCTCCTCCCTGCTTCTTGGTTTCCGAGCATCTTCTCTAATACCTTTCTTGTTAGGCACTGCATTGTGAACTGGGGTCTTTAGCAATGGTATTACAGAAGATTAAGGAGACAATTACAAATATGAATGAAGAGGTCTGCAGGATATCATTTTCTGCTTTCAGCATTTTGTTATTTGATGTTGAACTTTCATGTACTTTGTTTCCTAGGCTATCATGAGTTTCCTTGTGGTACTTTGTGAAAGCCATTGTCCTTCTGTGGACACAAGGACATCTACTTACAATGTAGTAAATTCTGACATATGCCAAGCACTATACTGACAATCTGATTGTTCTATGCATTAGGACAGCATATATTGGTTTGAACCTTCCATTTTTATTATATCTTAACAAATTGTTCTGCTATGGTCCTAGTCTCCCGCTCCATCAACTTCATGCTGCTGTTTTTGACTTGTCAACCAGCCCACACAAGCTTTTTAATTTTTTTATAGTATGGCCTGTTATATAATCAATATCATGTGTTTTGTGGTGTCTCTTGGAAACTTTTGCACTCAAATTTATTTTTACACTAACTGTATTTTATATGATCCTTGACTTTTATGACAGGAAAAAAGGGTTTTCTCTGCTGTGCTGGAACACAAGGAAGATTGTAATATGGTCATGGCAGTTGAGGATAATAGGTAATAGGTAATTGAACAAAATCCTTGTTAAAATCGAAGTCTAAGCTATGAATAAAGTGCAATTCGTAAACTTGTTATTAGAGTGGTTTTTCTAGAAGCTACAAACATTTGTGGTAAGTTGTTAATGGCCGACCAAACCATCTTTCTTGGAGTTGAATAACCTGTAATCTTCCATCAATCAAAATTAAGCCATTTTTGGGAGTTTCCAAAATGAATAGGAGTTGCTACATTTTTGGCATGCTAAATGATTTTTTCTTTGAAGATGGATTTTGAATAGTACTGGAAAGGCTCTGCACTTGACTCAGATGCCAAATGACACACTGAAGTATAAGATTTTCTTTATAGGCCAATTTATGCTCATAAATTTATTAACAGTGCATAATGGCCCACCATAATGCCCCCACCAAACAATCTTTCTTGGAGTTAAATAACCTGTAATCTTTTATAAATCAAAATTAAGCCATTTTTGTGAGTGGCTCTGGACTTGTCTCAGATACCAAACGACGCACCAAAGTACAAAATTTTCCTTATAAGCCAATTTTTGCTCATAAATATATTAACAGTGCATAATGGGCTGATTAGGATCAAAGTTGTGGACCAAAATGGTGGAGAATTACCTCCAAAGAATGCTTCCAACATGGACACTGCAGAAAATCAAGGTTTGTTTTTCCTCATCCAAGTCTTTTTTGCTGCTTCAAGGCCTCATTATGAGCAAATTGATCTTATCAATCAAATCCATGTGGCTACTTTATTTACAGAACTCTAAATAAATTATGTCAATGTGTTCAGCATTCTCTTTTTTTGTCCTTTGGCATGTTAAATAGAACTATGAAAAACATTGAGATTTGGTATGTTAGATTGTGCATATTAGGTGGAAACTCCATTGCATAGTAATTAGAGAAACACTAAATACCACTCTCTTGTTAACCATTTGAAGATAAATATACTGACTGGTCAAGGTCCTCTCGTGTTGGCAATTGTGTTTCCTGCAGTAGCTCTGCGGAAAAACTCATTCTGCATACCAGTGTCAGCTCCCTTACATGGTAAAAGTAGATCAAAGGAAACACCCCCAGAAATCCTAGAAAAGGTCCTACACTAGCTATGGAAATAGTTGAAAAGTTGTATGCCTGTATTAATTCGGATGCATCCTTAATCACTGAAAGCAACAAGTTGTCCCTTGGCATGGTATACAGAGATAATAAAGGGAAGTTATTGGATGGTATTGTGTGTAGCAGATGATGTACCTCAGCTTTAACAGGAGAAGCCTTTGCAGCAAAGGAGGCATGGCTTTGGTTTAGTGGAAATTTGGGACAGTTATTCTGGCGACAGATTCTTTTGTCATGGTACATGCCCTCAGTGTAGATTTGGATGATTGTCCATGGGTTATAAGACTGCTGTGAGAGACTTAAAAAGAATGCTAGAAGGGAACCAATTGTGTACTTGTTATTCATCAAATCAGCTTGTCCAGTAGATTGGGTAGTGAACACCCCAGGAGGTTGTGTGAACTTTTGTATGCTGATGCCAAGGCTGGAAAGTTGAATGAAATTTGACTTTACTTAAAACCAATATTAGTTCTATCAAGTGAATTTGTAATTCAAGTAGAAATTATAAGTCCATGAGCATTCTTCTTGTACATTTATATCTAGAATGTCCAGTCTGGATGAGTTACTGAAAGTTTCATGTAGCTTCATCTACAGGTCAAGAGCAGGACCCAGTTGTCAGCCCCCGAAAAGAAAACAATCAAATGAATTGCTCCGTGTCAGAGGTAAGTGGATTGGCAAAAAAATAAGTGAAAATAATTGATTGCTAATCTGATATTTGCCAGGAGTGCAACACGCCTGCAGTTTAGTTGTGATTCACTGTTACCTCTTATCTTCTTCAGTCACCCTGCTCTGAATTACAGTCTGCCAATGGTGCAAGCATTTCAATAAACACCGGGGGGGTATGAGATCCTTCCACCTCTATGCCATCTTGGACTGATGCTCTGAAGAAATATGGATGATTACTCCAAGAAATGAAAGCTCCTAATGTTGCCAATGTCTGTCTTCTATATACAGGTAAACTGCACGATGATGATTCAGTTAGATTCTGACTGCTCAACAACCAAAGTGGAAACCCAGAAAATCCAGGTTAACTCCTATCTTAGTATCACGCTTTCATTCAAGATTGGTGGCTCGTGAATGACATTACAATTATACTTTGCCTTTTGGATACCAGGAAGAGGAGGATAATGGTGTGTAAATAACAGTTGAGGCGAGACTCAAGATGCATTTCTCATCTACCGAATTCACTGGAAAGCATTGTGCCTGCAATTCTGTTGCATTTCGAGTTTTCATATTCAGATGGTTCAGTTACCGCCTATTTTTAGCGCAGACTTTGCGCCGTGATGGGTATTGGAATTCACCGGTGGGCTATGGTGAATACAGACCACTAAATATTTGGGTTTCCCTGAAGAAGTCCAATGTTGTGAGAAACTATGGGCGGCTGAAGCTAGCGGATAATGACTCCCTGAGCTCAGGCTGATCTCAGCTAGGCACAGCAAAAACTCAATTTTTGCCCTTTTTCCTTTGCCTAATTAAGTTTGTTTCGGTTCAATGTCATTCTAGAACGTGGGACCCAAGAAAAGAAAAAAAAGGTCATTCTAGGACTTCCACTCCAGATTTTAAAACGTTGAAGAAGTCAGCCAGTTGGATACAAAACTTAGGTAGGCAAGCTGCCTAGCCAAATTCCCAAAGCTGCCTAAATCAAAATGGGCAATTTCTACGCAAAGATGCAGCTTATCGTTCAATCTTCATGCTCTATCTACCAAGGGATGGGTTAGGGATGGGTTTTCCAGCATATTCGGGGCTTACTTAACGGTCCTTTTCGTAATAACCACAGTTACTGATTGGAATTACAAATGTGCATCAAATGATTATTGTGTAATAAAATTATGAAGACTGTTAATGTAGCATATTTTAAATATACACTCAATAACTATTGATTAAGCATTCTAGCTTTTTGATATATGACTACAATTAAGGATGAGAATTATAAATATGCATTTAATTTGATTTGACGCGGCATTGTGAAATTGTATTATGTAAGAATCAAAACTTTTTGACTTTTTTCTTCAACTTTATGACAGTTTATATGTGTCCATAAAATTTTGAGTCACTCATTCTGTGTCATAATGATTGGAGTAGGAAGGTGATACGTTAAATCTACCGTGCGATGTTTCGATTGTTACCCCTTTTTCAACGCGACTTCACGTGCTGTATCAGATGAATGTATTTGGACCCACGAACTTGTGAGGAACTGATGGTTGGTTTGGTGACCTAGCTGGCCACGGCTCGAGCTCAGGCAGAGAAAAGGCCCAACTTTGCCAAAAGTTTTTCGTTAAGTAAACTCTAGAAATCCACTGCAGATCTCAAAACATTGGAGAATTCAACCTGATGTGGCTTACAAAACCGATTCACGTAAGTTGTCGGCGGCGAAACTTTGTCGCGACTCAACCACAGAGCCATTTGGAGCCCAGCGTTTGAATTTTTGCTGTGTCTGCGAATGGAATCACAATTGTTTGGTTCCAAACAATCACTAAGCGCCAGTAGCTGCAGCCGAAGACCGAGTAGCAGACATATAGGCCAAACGTTGATATAATTATACAAATTTAGCGTTATTTTTATTAAATTTTGTCACGTCTTATGTTCAAGTAATTTGAATTTTCAAACCAGATTCTCGTAGGGCAACTTTTGTTTTTGTTTGCTTATTTTAAATTTAAGGGACGATATTTATTAAGAAGGGTAATAATAATAATAATAATAATAATAAGGGTAAGTAAGAGACCATGCTCTATGGTAACAAGAAACAAGAAGAACAAGCCATCGGACGTCTCATTTCTTTTAGGTAAAGATTAACATTCTATTTAGAATGAAAAATGGTGACATCAGTCCGATTCCATCAACTTATTTAGAGTCTCAAACCATTTAAATTTTAAGCAATTTGGATTATAAATATATCAAATTTTAGAATTCGAGTCATTGTATTATAATCAGATTTGAAGTCATCTTAAATTCAACTGTTAGAAAGTATCGGGCACGTTTAGTTATGAGTTCCAATTTTGCTAAACAGATCAACTTTTGCTGTCAACATTTCCATATTGGATGCACCTAAAAAGGAATATATTAATAAAGAATGTCAAGGCGAGCATAACATGACAAGATAAATAAAAGGAACCCTGCACGTTGGTTCTAACTTCTAAGTGACGTTTGCTCAAACCCCAAAAAAAAAAAAAAAAAAAAAAAAAAAAAAAAAACTTCAGAGTGACGCAAACACTAGATTTTAATTTTTGTGGGTTAAGGGTAACCACGCCCCAAATTTGGACACATCACTGCACTTCGGATGAATGACACGCCCAGTCACTCCCCCCGAAGTACGTGCCGCACCGCAGAAAAGGTCATTTGTCGATCAAAAAAGCTTGGAGTTCACGAGCCCAAGTCAAAAAGGAAAGCGAAAAGTTGGGGAAACTTCAATCACGATATACTTACTGTTGCTGATGAAAATTACAAATGTAGGTAAAGATGGCGTGTGCCCTTCCTTTCCTTCCCACATTATGTCAGAGACGGGGAATTTAGGTATAAATTCGTTCAAGTAAATCACATGTCGTGTCTTGTTTAAGATTTAAACTTTCTTTCAAATAAAATAATAATCATAATTGAAATATTGTTAAAAATTTAGGTTTAGTATATATATTTCTTAGTATTATGGAGGAAATTTTGTTAGAGTTAACATTATTTAGATAATAATTTTTTTATAAAAAATTAAATTAAAATATGAATAAATGATCTCACTTTAAATATATAAAAATAGTAATTAATATCTTTACGGTTGCTTTTTTTTTTTTCAAGTTAAAAAATAAACTACCTCTCTTTTTATGTTTTATTTAAATATATCAATTGCTATTATACTAAATTTTTATTTTTTTATTTTTTGAATTTTAACCTCTATCAAAATATTTAATGAAATTAAATATATATTTATAAGATTTACTGATTGAATGGCGCATAATTTTTGTTTGATAGGATATTATTACCTTATTATTATTATTATTAAAATAAAGACGAAGGTGATTAAGAAGTACCAATTTAATGTAGTGTTTCCCGCTGAGTTATTTAAGGAGGGAAAAACGAGAAGGCCCCTGGCCATGCCTCGGACCCCCACCCACCCCCCACAAGGCATTTAATTAGTCACATCTAATGGGGGGTTTAGCGATTATTAACCACATGAAGTAATCGAATGCCGCATCAATGTAGCAATTAATGGGGTCCTTTATAATAACACTGAGTTTTCTGAAATTTATTCTGAAATTAATGTGAACCTGAGAATACTTTTTTTTAATATATATATATATATATGTTAGCTGGGTGTAAATTTTTTACCAAAAAAATTAACAGAAATTAATAAAAATATAATTAAAATTATATTTATAATCTCATTTTATATAATCAATTATTTTTATAATATGTGCATGCAACTGTGTTTGTTATTATGATGTTAAAATTTTTTTGTTTGCGTAATTAAATTCTTTCAAAAATAAGGTAGGCGGCGACTCATCTCGCACTTAAAAAGGGTGGAGGGTGGAAAAGTTTTTCAATTAATTTTTATTTTTAATCCTAAAAACGTAAAGTTAGTTTTAGGTACAACCACAACAATATTTTATTAAAAAAAAAAAAAAGAAAGAAAAAAGAAAGAAACCGAAAAACGTCACATGCATTTGATAAGCATAAGCAAACTGTAACCCAATTCCCAAATGGAAGTCAATTCTGCATCAACTACTCATTTTTAGTTGAAATTCTTATTGTCAACGAAAGAGTCCATTGCTGCCGTTTGCCGAACTTGAACGCTAACTCTACATTTCCCACATCTCTTTTCATACTTTCCCTTTCACTCTTTTTTCTTTTTCTTTTTTTATTATATATATATACTCTAATTCCCGTTCGTTTTTACGTTGATCTATTCCTATGTTCTTATTCCTTTCAAACCTCCAATAACCATAATTGGTAATTTATTTATTTCCTCGTTATCTTCGGAAAAGTTCAGCGATGCCACACTAATTACACCGATAAAGATTAATAGCTAATAAAAGACACCTTAGAACATAAGATTTATAAAAATTTAAAAAGAAATTTACGTGAATAAAGAGAGTTATCTTAAATTATGATATCATGTTGAATAATATTTTGAAACCTTACATTCACTCAATATTTTAAATTTTTAATTGAAAAAGTTATATATATATATATATATTATAAGTTGTATTGAATATTTATATTTTAATAACATAAATTTTAATGTTCTTAGAATCGAGGGCAGTAGGGAATTTTTTACTACGACAAAATTATTTTTATAATTTTACTTTATTAGAGACGTGACAATTAAAATGCATTGCGATCTTTTTAAGTATTATGCTGAAATTCTCTCGGAAATTGAAGTAATTAGAACTCGTGTAAAGCGTTAAAAAAATAATTTAAGCTTAAATCACAAAGTCACGTTACTTAATAAAAAATTTGCTTGAAAATCTTGTCAAGTCCCACGTTATCTTCGAAAAGTTCTTCTTACGAAAGATCCGACAGAAACAGGAAAAAAAAAAAAAAAGTAAGAAAAAGGCAAATGGGTTGGGCACAAGGAAAAAGTGATCCCACTTTTTGTAAGCCCTAGATGATGACGACGACGACGACGACGACGACGATCTCAGTTTTTTCTTCTTCTGACAGTATAATTACTAATTAATAACTTGCAAGCAGAATGAGAGAAGGTTGGTGGTTTCCCGTTGAACTACATTTTTACACAGTTACAGTTTACTTAGTGCATTTTAAATAAAATAAAATATCACTTTATAACTATATATATATAGAAAATATTTTGTAAACTAAAATTGAGAATTATTAAATTCATTTCCGTTTTCATTTAACTTTTTTAATAGGATAATTTTAGGATTGATTATTATTAAATTCAAATAATGTTCATTTATACTTAATTTTAGTATTAATAAACTTGTAATTCAATATTAACTTTTTTATTCAAAAAAATATGCGAAATTTGAATTTAGATCAATATGAACAAAAATACATTGAATCATTATTGGGCTATCACATCGGATAGTCACTTTTTAATTATAAATCTTAATTTTTGCGTCTTATTTTACTAATTGTGTATCTTATATCCCATAGGTGCAGGAGGTCGAGTTCGTGTCACACCCCGAACCTTAGGTTTCATGGTCACTGGGTCAACAACCTCCATGATCATGGGTGCCCCACCCCACTACCTTAGTCTTGTAATGGACAAATGCATTATACAATATTGCAGTATGGTACGCAAGGGAGACGCGTGCGGGGGGGGAGCCCCCCCCCCCCCCCCCCCCCAGCAGCTAATAAAAGTAACATAAAAGGTGATTCGAATAATTTGACGATTAATGTAGTGTAGCTATAGACTACCACCTTAGCATGGCTCTTGGATCATGGAAAATTCGGCTGTTTTTGCTTCAATTTATTTTATTCCTTTTTATTTTAATTTAATTATCTCTCTCTCTCTTAATTCATTCCATTACAGAAAATATTTTCTGCCCCCATCCAATAAATTCAACTGTATACTTCTAAATTACGATCTCAATCTGATTTCTATAATGGACCTTTTTTTTTTTTTCCTTCTCCCTTCACATAAAAAGTTTATTAAATTTTAAATTATATCATAAAATAATTTTTTATTAGTATATTATACACTATATTACTTCTTTAATGATTAAAAATTAAAAATTAAAAATAAAATTACTGAAACGTTTTCTTAAAAATACTTCATTTTATTCACAAATCACAAGAGAATAAACAAAGAATTTCAGTGGCCCATTCGTTTATGTATTCTAAAATTTGATCTCCACATATATCTGCTTCTTCTCTGTTTAACACAACAGCTAATGCAAGTTAAAAAAAATGCATATATGGGAGCTGTTTACCCAACTTTTTAAGTTTCCTAAAGTAATTTTTTTCGTTCAAAATATGAAGATCAGTGAGATTTTTCAACGTAAAGGTTTCTGTGATGATTCGTTAATCTAAGTACACCTGGCGGTAACTGTGCACACTGACACCCAATTATGAAATTTTTTTTAAAAGAAAAAATAAAAAATTTACTTAAGTAATTTTAACATAAAAGATGTGATATGACTGATGTGTCGCCAATGGATAATCAATGATTATTGAAATAATTTTTTAATAATAAATATAGAATACTTATTGCATTGTACAAATAATTAATAAAAATATATACAAATATCCAAATTTTTTAACAAAAAAGTATTGAATATAAAAGAATACAAATATTAAATTTATAAATGCAAGTAAATGAGAAAATTACAGTAGATTAGCAATATATAGAAAGTAATAGGAAGATAATTATTTATTGATGAGATTAGTAAAGATATAATTGTTGTACATTTTTTGAAACTATTATGTTATTTTCTAAATATTATTACTTAATTTGTTTTTCATTATTGTAGCAAATGTAATATAACAAGGTAATAAAATAATTTTTAATTTATATTTCTGATACCTGGCAAGAAAATTTGTCCACTGATAGAGTTCATAGTATAGTTATCCAACAATTTTCTTGATTATTTGCACCCAAAAAAAAAATTCTTGATTAAACTAGTTTCCAAATAACCTTTTTTGTTTTTCAAGAATGCAAATAACCTTTTATTCAATATAGTAGTTTAATGTATTTGAAATTTCGAATCATATAATTATGCAAAAAGTTGATAATTATGGAAATTGATTTGGTGGTAGACATTTATTATTGAGGACTTTATCAAAAGCCCGTCGAATCCAAGATGTGCCTCTCTCTCTCTCTCTCTCTCTCTCTGCTCTTCAAGGCTTCAACGCACTCTTTAGGCTAACAAAAAGCACCCCACCTGGCAATCTCCCTCCTTACTTTAGATGCCTTGGGCAGGCAGGCAAACACAAACAAGGCCGCAACTACTACAGCCATTTACTGTCTTGTACCCCTTTTTATTAAAGCCAGCGTTGACTGGATTCATCGTTAATTTTCCCTTTTTTTTAAACAGTAATTTCTATATCCTCTTGACGCAAAAAATTGCGGTTGGTATTGTTACAGTTTACAAGTCTTATTAGTTCATAATTCTCTCCCTCTCTCTCTATGTGGGGGGACTTAAAAAGAGATTTCCTCCATTCTTTCTGGCCTTCTTTGCTCTCTTCTTGGAGGTGCTAGAATGGTTTGTGCTCTGTTTAAGAGAGTCTATTTTTGATATTTCTGAAAGAGAGAAGTACACATGGGGGGCTGTGTGTCAACCCCACAAAGGTGTTTAGGTGGAAGATTGGGGTCTTCCAGGAGGAAAAGGTTGAAGAATAATAATCATAACAATAGTAATGGACGCTTCAGAAGGAAAAGGATTAAAAAAAGAGTCTCTTTTAGATTATCAGATGGATCATTGGATAATACACCTGTCGCTGCTGCTCCACCTCCACCTGATCATCATCGCTCTTCCTTCACTAACCCCACTTTCCAAGGTCCAACCTTTCCTCCTCCTCCCTCTGTTTCTCTTGTTTACTTATTGTTTTGTGATTAAAGACTCGATTTTTTTTTGTTTTTCGGCATACTTTTTTTTACTTGGGCTCTTTTCTAAATTTTTGGGATTTTAATCGGCATTTTACTTGGTGATGTTTTGGTTGCCAACTGGGGTTTTTGTTTGCGTGAAATACAGGCAAGTGGCTTTCACTGTTATTGTAATGAATGTGTATTGGTAAATGTGATGAGAAAGGGGTGACCTTTGTTTGAAGGAAGGTACTTTTAACCTTGTCAGTTATTGATTGCCGTCTTCTGTCTCAATTCTATGCTTCAGCCGAACACCAGCATATTTACTATGGACGATGGAAAGGAAAACAAATTTGACATTACTTTTCCTGTTATTTTGAATGAATTTTGGAAACTGTATCTCATGGATCAGGAGCCACCTTTCATCAAGGGTGTTATATATGAACATAGGGTACAATTTTGTGGTTGATTTGATTATTGTGCAGTTTGACGTTGAATCTGATGATTCAATGAATGAGCATCAATAGTGATTAATTAATGAAACCAATGTCGGTAGATATGCTTGGCCCAGTGTCGACGGATATCATTCTTGATAAGGTTCGCCTTGCATTTTGCATCCCCACCTTAATTCAATGCGTCTTTCTAAGCTTGTGTAATCACTTGGAGTTTTTGGATACTTCTGGATTCAAAGCACAAGTTCCCTTTTTGTTGGTTTTTGTGAAACCTGTAAAGTGTTTTCAAGGTCGACATGGGACCGTAATTTTCTGATAACTTGTCTGACCTCTTTTGCAGCATGCTGTAATCTTTGATGTTATCTGTAGTAATGGATCCTCTGTCTTCCCATGAATTATCCACCATTCGTACCTGATTTTGTTTGCTGCAATGGCAGGGAGTACTGAGGAATCATGGTATGACTCATTTGCATTATGGGAATCCGACTGCGAGGAAGATTTCCATAGTGTTCAAGATGGTATGTATATAGAGAATCATAACTTCTCTCTTGATTGCCATCTTACCGGATAATCAGAAAATTAGATGGAACAACGAGTGCAACTTCTTTTCTGCAGATATAATATCTCTAAATGGATTTGAAGGTGCTTCACAATCAAGTATTGCATCTAGCCGAGATGCTAATCACGGAGATTGTAATGTCAATGTGCCACAGTCATCTACAAGTGATCAGTTGCACAATGGAGGGGATTCAATGGTCGGAAATTCTGTGAGAGAGATTGTTAAACATTCGAATAATGAGGCTCTTTGCAATTTGGGTTCCGTTGATTTGACATCAAAATCTGATGGATCTTTGAACGAAGCAAGGCATCCTGTGTTCCTTGATGAAATCTCCACTTGTGTTGATGACAATACTGGTAAAGAGGAAGGAATGTTGGATAACTGTGGAATTCTTCCAGGCAACTGTTTGCCTTGCCTAGCTTCCACTGTACCTTCATTTGAAAAGAGAAGATCTCTAACCTCTAGTCCGCCAAGTGCAAGGAAAAAGCCTGCCTTGAAGCTCTCATTCAAATGGAGAGAAGCACATGCTAATAACCCTTTATGTAAGTACTCTTACTCTCTACTTTTGCAGTTGCGTTATTAGTTTGATACTAACGAAGAAAGTACAAAACAGCTAATTGTTGTTAGTCCTTTTTACTGTTGTAGTTCAGACCTCCTCTTGTACAAAGACCACATGAAATACTGCAAATTCGATTTTTCAGATTTCAAATCGAATTTTTTTAAATATTTGTCTTCAAGAGCCTAGTTATGCAACTCATGTATTTGTAGAGTCCCAGTAACACTTACCAGATGAACCTGGCAACTAGCATCTGCAGTGTTTAAATTGTTTTCCATACACATATTCTATGCTACTAAATTTTTGTTGTCTAATATTTAAAAAAAAAAAGGTTAATAGTTGGACAAGAAATATTCCTCAAAGCTCATAACTGATCAATGCTAAATTTGTTTGCAGGGAAAAAGCAGCTCTGATAAACTGTTAGCTTCGTTTTATTCTATAAGTATAAACATCCAAATTCATCTGATATTGAGATATGGAATGTTGCCATACTTAAGCTTGATTGTTCCTTAAGCACATCATTTGTACGCCTCCAATCTATTTCTGCTGTGTTGTGGCACCTGGCTGATCTAATACTTTGTGTAGACGTGATGTTTGTCATACCTTTGCATGTCTTTGTCATTTCTATCTGAATATTTAAAACCAGCTTATCTGGTTACTGTAGTTTGAACTTTAAAATATTATGTTACATTGTTTCATAATACAAGTGCAGGCAGCAGCATGGAAGTGTTAACTCAAAACTATTTTTCTTCCATGTGGTTTCAGTTTCTTCAAAGATGATTCTGCAAAGACCAGTAGCAGGCTCCCAAGTACCCTTGTGCCCGCTAGATAAGAAGATCCTTGATTGTTGGTCGCAAATTGAGCCATGTAGTTTTAGAGTTCGAGGACCAAATTATCTCAGGTAAGTCGGTAACATGATGGACATCAATTGCTTTTTCACTCATGATCACAACAAATAGATGACAAGCATTGACAGACTTCATATCCATTAACAGCTGCACATTAGAGCAGGAAGATTGTTGAAAACATATACCAAAGAGTTTTTTTCTTATAGAACTTGTATTTGTATGGCAGGGACAAGAAGAAGGATTTTGCCCCTAACTGTGCTGCTTACTATCCCTTTGGCGTTGATGTGTTCTTGAGTCCACGAAAAATTGATCATATAGCTCAGTATGTGGAACTCCCAGTCATGAAGACATCTGGAAATCTCCCGCCTATTCTCGTTGTAAATGTTCAGGTATTTCAGCATTCTCATTTCTTTAATATCTGTCTCTGAGTTTGTGCTGTATTCATGTTCATGTACCCTAAGAGCTTATTTGGTTGCTTCTTTGTCAGTTTGTTCACATTGTTATGCTAGTTCTTTTGTTGCATCTACAGATTCCTTTATATTCTGCTGCAATCTTTCAGAGTGAAGCTGATGGAGAAGGAATGAGTTTTGTTTTGTATTTTAAGCTTTCTGACACTTACTCGAAGGAACTTCCAACCCATTTTCAAGAAAGTATCAGAGTATGATTCCACCTTTTTCTATATTCCTATTACATTATCATCATTTCAGAATCCTAATTGGACTATTAGATAATTTAGGGGATTCCATAATTTTTGAAAGCTTCTCTCTTTTGTTTTGTATTTCCTTCCTTCATTCTCGGTTGATTCCTTTATCTTATGCATTCTGTTCAACCGATTTCCAAAACAGCGTTTAATTGATGACGAAGTTGAAAAGGTCCGGGGGTTTCCTGTAGATATGATTTTGCCCTTTCGAGAAAGGCTTAAGATATTGGGCCGTGTTGTAAATGTAGAAGAGCTTCATTTAAGTGCTGCAGAGAGGAAGCTTATGCAGGCTTATAATGAAAAACCTGTCCTCTCACGCCCTCAGCATGAATTTTACTCAGTAAGTCTGTATTCAAACCCTTTTAACTGTTTAGTGCAAAAGGTCACTATTCCTGTCTCCTTGGAAGAATTGGAACTTGGTGAGAAAGAAGTCAATTTGTCATTGAAGAAAAGGCATAAGCTTCTTGACTATGTGATTTTACTTGGCCAAACTCAAAGCTGCTGATTGCAGTCGTTATACATCATGGTCATAACCAATTTCCATTGGCTCTGACTGGCTATTTGCTATTACTATGCTTAGAAAAGATTTGCTTTGGCTTTGATACTTGAAGGGAATAAATTGCACCTTTCAAAAGGTTTAACTGCACTTTTTAGCTTGTATAATAACAAAGATTATCTTGAACAGGGAAAACATTACTTTGAGATTGACATAGATATGCATAGATTCAGTTACATCTCTAGGAAAGGTTTTGAAGCATTCCTAGACAGACTTAAGATATGTGTTTTGGACGTTGGCCTCACAATTCAGGTGAGTCCCTCCCTCCTTCCTGCTCCTCCGGTCTTTTTCTTCCCTTTTCGTGTGTCTGTTTTTTTTTTTTAAATTATTTGTCTCTTCCATTGTAATTGGATTCTATAACAGGGGAGCAAAGCAGAAGAGTTGCCAGAACAGGTTCTATGTTGCATAAGGTTAAATGGAATCGATTATTTGAACTA
Source organism: Ceriops zippeliana (assembly GCA_037897445.1). Classification (NCBI taxonomy): domain Eukaryota; kingdom Viridiplantae; phylum Streptophyta; class Magnoliopsida; order Malpighiales; family Rhizophoraceae; genus Ceriops; species Ceriops zippeliana. The sequence continues at coordinate 1,602,396 of JBAPLH010000188.1, read as the reverse complement.
CAATCAACTTGGGTTGAATCAGGAATCCGTTGAATCTATTAATTCTTGATGATTCAACGCAATGATCTTTGTTTCAATAAAGGGCTAATTTCACAGAATTTGTTGCATCCTCATTTGCTTAACACACTTCGCAAGTGGTGCAGCATCGCTGAAAATCTTGTTTTAAACTTCCTTTTTATTTCTCCATTTAACTTGTAACTCGAGTGTGAATTATACATCCTTGTATGGTCAGATAAACGCGATTTAGGTGAGAATTGTTTAGTTTTGCTCGACCCCACGAAGTATTTTGCTTGCTGCAAGATCAACATTTGTTTGTTAAATGTTTTCCTCAAGGCATTATTGGGCAAAAGGGTATAATTTTTTTGAAGAGAGAGAGAGAGAGAGAGAGAGAGAGAGAGAGAGAGAGAGAGAGAGAGAGAGAGAGAGAATGTTGTCAGGATCCTATCATCTTGTGTTTTCAAGTGTGGTTGTAAGGCAAAGACTTAAATTTAAACTTGAATGTGATCTTTAAATCATTGATGACTTGGGAATCTATGTCAAGCTATTTGCATAGTCTTTTTTGAAGTTATCAAAGGGTAGCTTCAGCTTTTGGAGCAAGCTAATATTTGCCAAAGCCCATGGCAACTTCAAACGAAGCGCGTTATTCCTCAGACCTTAAACCTGTAAAGATCCTGACTTTCCTACTGTTGTTGGTGCGTTTCATTAAAGTATGCGACAAATTTAGATACTGGATCCCTGTCCTTGTTCCTTCACCAATTTGTACGATACTAGTTGAGAATAAGTTACCAGAGAGGTCAACATTTGAGAGTGAACCATGAGGAAATGTGCTTAAGGTCTGCAAAAAGTTATATTTATTTATTTTTTTCATTTGAGTCGGTGAGCTTGCTTGCGCGGAGACCTCTGTAGAGCAAACTTTATTTCTGGGCAGGTTGGTTCTATTGCAGGGCAAAAGGTTTGTGTCTTTCACTGCTTTTGGATATCGCAGAGACGTCAATTCTAGGAAGAAGAGTCCTGAGATAGGCCTGACTCCATTTCCAGTTCGGCCCAAAAGCGGACTAGAACTGGTTCGGCCGAAATTCAAACCGAAACTATTCGGCCGAAAACAAGATGGTGGTCCAGCCCCATGTCTCACGGTTCCAGTTCAAATCGGAACAATGGAGGCCCGATTCGGTCACGGGGGATACTTTGTAAAAGTAGATCCAAAATTGTAACTGTAATGAACATTCGAACCGAACCATAATTGAACCGTGAACCACTAGTTTACAAGCAGCATTCTTGCATGCGTTTCAGTTCTCTCCGTCAATGGACACTTACCTCCTAGTTTTAATTTACCAAGCTTAAAAAACTATATATCGGCCCTTCATTTCGAAGTGAGAGCATATCATTTACCGCGACAAACCTAAGTTCAGTGATGTCCAACAGTTTTGATGGGTGACGGTATGTTCAGTGATGCAGGAAAGTGGGCAGACCACTGCAGTGGTAGGGCGCCCGGGGGCAGTGGCTCGAGCAATGTCCTATGTGAGCTAACATAGAGGACACCAGATTGACCTGTTGATTTTCGGGTTGGCGGAGGTGATGGCAAGCCTTTTATAAAAGATACGGACACCGAGTGCCCAAAATGTGCGGCAGTATAGTGGCATTAGCGGTAATGAGCCCCGGCTGCTGTTCTCAAGCCGAATGGAATCCAAAGAATGACGTTAATGGTGTCGGCTTCTAGACTAGCCGCCCGTTGTGGAAGATGACGGATTTGGCGAGCTTGTCGTACGGTACAGCCCTTGCCTTAGGCAAGAATGTCAGCAAAATGGCCTCCTGCAATTCTTGAGATGTTATTGTCAAGCACTTGGGTACGTATGTAGCCACGCTTGAAGCATTAAGCTCGAAAAAAAGTACAGAATATGGCAGGGGGAGGACCAAGAAGGGGCGTCAGTCTTACATATTGGAAAAGGTACATTTCACGTCCAATTGTATATTATATGATGATTGATATTTTATTATTTTTCTTGCAGATTGTATATTTTTTAGGTCATAAAATTCAGGTTTCAAATAAAATAAAATAAAATAAATATATGAAGCTTACAAGCCACCTCAGTCGTTATCTCTACGCCTTTTACCCTTAAGTCCATATGCGTCGTGTAGCTTGACCCAACTACCATGTATTTGTCATAGACATGCCATGTCTTTTCCTGTAAGTGAATTAGAGATGCCCACAAAACTCATTGTGCTGACTTAAAATGTGAATATATAACTGTAAAAATGCAATATAGAAATAATATAAATTTGCATATATTTAATTTCTTTTTTAAGCTCAAGGTGTAAAAAAGACTTTTGTAAACAGATTTTTTTTTTTTTACCCCAACTTAAATGTGCAGATTATTAGATAATAATATTATAAAGTCGGGTTAGAACTTTTGAGCTATTAAGTTTTGGAAGATGGCGCAAAAATGTACGTAGTCCATGAATTCGTGTTTATGCTAACCTTGCTCAAAGACATGAAGGAAGTTACGTGTGCGTCCCAATTTTCAGGCGGAGGGCTTCTTGGATGGCCATGATTAAAAAATTTTAAAATAAAATAAAATATTTTAAATTCTTAATAAGTCTTTTATTAAGTTCTTTTATAATATTTCAGAGCGTTTTATTCTCCTCCACTTAATTTTTTAATACCCTAATCAAATTTTTATATTATTAAATTATCACATATCTTCTTTATTTTTTAAAATTATTTTATTATTAGAGAATTTCTTCTATCTAATCAAGTATTAAGCGTGAGTGGTAGGACGGTGAATTACATTTTCGAATAATCCGATTTGTTAGGCGCTAGATTCCCGGGGGTTGCAGCCGTCCTTCCCAAATGCTGACAAAGGTTTCCGGTGGGGCCTCTTGAGGGCCGCTGTGACGGACTGACCTTCGGTTTAAAAACCTATCTTGATAAAGTGTGAAAATTATCCCAACTGTTCATAAATTTAATAGCCTCTTAGGATATATTTAATGTGGAATAACACATGTTAATAAGACCGTCACCGGCTCTTCGAATCTAATCCCCGATACTCTCGTCAGAGTGCATGGCGGGTGCCCCCTAATGCAGTGTCTCCTGACTATATATAAAATTTATATTTATAAACGTGCAACACTTAAATTTATTTTTTATACATTTCGTCATAAGTTAAGTCAATCTTTTCCTATCTTATATGATAAGAAGAGAGTAAGACACGATAAAAAAATACAAGAGAGACGTTGAAAAATAAAAATATTATATTATACTTTACTTATAAGATTGTAAATACTTTTAATGACTTTTAATACTCGACCTATTTTTTTATATATAATTCTACCCCTTTAATAAATAGTGTTACAGTTAAATCTTGAAAAAAATTATATATAAAAAGTAGATAATATAAAATAATTTAAAATTCTTAAAATTTTTTATCTTTTCAAATTCTGCTAGGATCTTCTTTAACGTTTAAGTATACTCCGCAGTTCACAGGCCATAGACACTGTTAATCCCACTTGCTGCAATGGGGCTGGGCATATTTTTTGGGATATCACTGTGGAAAGCCGAAAGAGAAAAATAATCATTCTCATTCTCGGGGGATGTCCCGAGATACGAAGCAAAAACCCAGGAAAAAAAAAAAGCAACATGACAACAAATATGATGAAAAAACAACATAAAAAAGGTGTATTAATTATATTTTATTTAGTTTTATTATAAAAAATTACATCAATATTATCATATGTCTATTATATTATTTAATAAATATTATTATGTGATGGTCTTCAAAAAAGAAAATAGCAGTAGTCCTTTTTCTAATATGTGCGACCTTTGACATCTACGTTATTTGGACGACTTATTGGGTTTGCTTCTTTCGCACAAGGCATTGGATTTTGCTGAAAATAAACAACGCCCTCCAAGAGCTCTACGGATTTTGTCGGATGACGGGCAGTTTTAGTTTATTCTTATCGGGCTAAAACCCTCCCACTAACCAAAAGAGAAATCAAAAGATATAGATAAATAGATATCAAATAAATATGGATTTATAATTATACAATATAATAAATATATTTTTATATCAAATAATTTATAATTATAATTAAATGATGTAACTCTCACGTAACACTTCATTTGCTTAACCTTATAATAAATAAATTCAAAAAAAGAAAAAATATCTGCCTCTTGCCTTTTGTCACAAACTTAACCTGGGTTAATCAATAACTCATATGACACTAGTAATTTACTTGACTCGAATATTATTTTAACTTTCTTCGAGAACTAGAATATTAGTAGAAGATAAAAAAGATGTACACAAAGTAGACAAAAGATATAAAGAACTTAAAGAATATTATATTGCTTCAAGAATGCAAATACATTATTATTTAAGTGTCTTATAAGTGAAGTCCCTAAGGTTATATATAGTCATCTACCTCTTCAGTAGATGACTAAAATATATTCGATCTAACAATTACTATTCTCTTTTTAGAGTATTATACATAACTCTACATTTTACAAAAAGATAAGAGAATTATCTATAAGATTCTAGATGCTTTCACTAGTTCTAAAATTATTGATTAATATCTGGAATAAGTTTCTTCAATAACTCAATTTGGGTAGAATCACGTAATGCGTGACATTCTCCCTCACTCAATCTGGCAACGCTCTCGTCACGTTCCTTTTATATATTTCAATCACATCCATATTGTTCCACAAAGTTAACTCGTATTTCCAACTTGCCTTATTACCAAACAACTCTTTCCATTTAACAAAGTACTCAGATATAACTTGGATAGGTGTCTCTTCTTAAAATGATGTGATGGACTAATATCTTTTCCACGTCACAAACTAACATAGTTGGTATGGTTGTAGAGGCTCTTTTTGATTCGCCCCAACTCGGCTCCTCCTTATCAGGATGGTAAGGTTTTAGCAAGTTTATGTGGAATATTGGATGCATCTCGATGTGTGATGGTAAATTTAGTCAATATGCTAACTTGTCAATTCTTTTCTCTACTAGAAAGGGTCTGTCGTAACGCTTTATGAGGCCCTTATACATCTTAGTAAATTTTCGACTTTGATGGGAAAAGAGTTTTACCATCATTAAATCTCTTTTCTCATACTCCAAGTGTCTCCTCTTGGTATTGACCCATTTTTTCATTAGCTTAGTAGCCTTAGCCAATTGTGCGTGTGCTATATCAAACTTTTCATGCCAACTTTTAGCAAACTTGAATGCAACAGAATGCAACCCTTTATAGCCAACCATTAATATGTATAAAGTTTGTGGTTGGAGTTCCGTAACAATTTCAAACGAACTAGCCCCAGTTGACTCACTTTTCTACATATTATATGAAAATTGGGCTATATCAAGCAACTTAGTCCAATCACTTTAGTTGACACTTATGTAATACCTTAAGAATAATTCCAACAAGACATTCATCCTTTTTGTTTGATCATTAGTTTGGGGATACAAGCTTGTAGAAAAGTTGAGGTCAGATCCCATCAACTTGAATAGTTTCATCCAAAATCTCTCAGTGAAGTAAATGTTATTATTACTAACAATCATCTTTGGGATGTCCTAGTATTTCATCACATACTTGAAAAATAGGCATGTTCCATCTTTAGCTGTAAACTTTGAGGGTACGGGGATAAACACACCATACTTGTTAAATCCACTACTACCATGATGTTGGTACATCTATCCAACTTCGGTAGACACATGATGAAATTCATCGAAACACTCTCTCATGGCCTATCCAAAATAGGTAGGGGCTTCATCAATCCCAATAATTGGTATTGCTCCACCTTGTCTTGTTATCATACAAGACAAATTTTCACGTATAACTTAATGTCATTCGACATTTATGACCAATAATATGTTCGATCTACAAGTGCCAACATACGATGTATACTCACATATCCTGCCCATTTTGAGTCATGATGTTCCTTAATAATTACTTTTCTTAATTCTTGCCATTTTGACATATAAACTTTATTGCCTTTGATAGTGAGTAATCCATCTTCAAGCCAAAACCGACATGTCTTTCCACTACTTGTCAATTCCCTTGAACTCTTGGCTTGTGGGTCATACTCTGATCCTTCCTTTACTTGTGTAGACCAAAGGGAAGTTTGGATTTGTGATGACAACTAGTTCAGTCTTACTACTCAATGCATCAACCATTAAATTAGCCTTGCTTAGCTTGTACTCCATCATAAAGTCGAATTCTGCCAAGAAAGCTTGCTACCTCACTTCCTTTTGTGTTAATTTCTTTTGATTGAGGAAGTAACTTGTGACAATGTTGTCTGTCTTTATAACAAACTCAAACATAAACAAATAATACCTCCAAGTTCGTAGGCAATGCACCACTGCAGTTATCTTATTCTCTTGGACTGTATAACAATGTTTAGTTTCATTTAACTTGTGGCTCTCATATGCAATGAGATGCCTTTCTTGCATTAAAACACCATCGATTGCAAAATCAGAAGCATCAATATGTACCTTATATGGTTTGGTGTGGTTAGGAAGAGCTAACACTGGCTCATTAACTACCACTTGCTGGAGTACCTTAAATGCTCTTTGGCATCTAGCATCCCAACTCCATATTCTATTTTTTTTAACAAATCAATGAGCGAAATTGAAATAGAGGAATAGTCCTTCATAAATTTTTTGTAATAATTGACAAGACCTAAAAAAAGATCGTAATTCAATTACCTTTTTTGGTGGCTTTCAATTATGGATAACTTGCACCTTGGACTTGTCCAACTGTAATTTGTTCCCACCGGCAATACGCCTTAAAAATGTGATCTTTTGTTGAGCAAAGGCACATTTTTCCCTCTTCACATACAACTCATGTTCTTTTAGTACTTGGAAAACTTGTTGTAGATGTTCAATATGCTTGTTCAATGTCTTACTATAGACAACTATATTATCTAAATACATAATGATAAATTTATCCAAAAATGACTCGAAAACTTGATTTATAAGAGTGCAGAATGTGACAGGGGCATTAGTAAATCCCAAGGGCATTATTAAGAACTTAAAAGAATCATACTTCGTAATACAAGTGGTTTTTAACTCATTTCCTTTTGCAATTTTCACTTGGTAATATTCCGATCTCAAATTCAGCTTTGTGAATCATCGTGCTTCACCCAGCTGATCGAACAAATCAACTATTGATGGAAAAGGATACTTATTCTTCACGGTTATTTTGTTGAGCACTCGATAATTGATGCATAACCAAAGTGACTCATCGTGCTTCTTTTGGAAAAGCATAAGTGCCCCATATAGAGCCTTTAACGGTTGAATGTAACTCACATCCAATAACTCTTTAAATTACCTCCTGAGTTCCTCTAACTTGAGAGGTGTCATTCAGTAGGGCACTGTAGCAAGTGATCTTGCACTAAGGACCAATTCTATCTTATGGTCTAGCTCACGTTTAAGTGGGAACTTTTTAGATAATTCAAGAGGCATGACGTCTTTAACTCTTTTAAGACGTGAGAGACTTTGATGAGGAAGTATCTTTTCCATCCTTTAAGGATACAAGAAAGGTGGGTTGTGCCTTCTTTACACCTTTAGAAAGTTATATGGTCGACATTTGTCTAAATTAAAGGCCAATCTTCTTAGCCAAAGGCACCATGCATGTATTGCCTTCTCCAAAATAGGCATAGTCTTAACACAATTCATAAACTCCATACCAAGCATAACTGGATAATTATCCATCGGTACAATTAAAAAGTCTACAAGGTCACACCATTCACCCATACATGCCTCTTTACCATGAGTAATGCCAAAAATTGACTTTGGTTCTGAATTCACTACCTTGAGCTATCCTCGCTCTTTGTTGTATTTAATACTTAACTGCTTTGCTTCCTCTTCTTGAAAGAAGTTATTAGAAGCTCTGGTATCCACTAAGGCTCTAACCATTTGGTTACTCACCTTTGCTACCACATATAATTGTCATCTCTTTTTGATTTTAGGCACTTTGACCTTGGTTTTAATGACATTGAGGATTTATAAGGATGTCATCCTTATCTCTTCACATTGCTATTGTTCCTCCCTTTCCTCAATTATATTAGAAAGCTTGGCTTTCTTCTAGCAATCCCTTACCTTGTATGGGCTATCGCAAAAGTAGTATTTGAGATAGAGCCTATCACTGCTTTGATCCTCTTTGGTGTTCTTCCCTTCCTTAAGCTTATTAAACTTGTGAAAACATCCTTTGCTTAAGGGATTATCTCCTCCACTTTTTCCCTTACCATCCTTGTCCTTACGAGACTTAGGTTTTTTGGACTTCTTGAACTCTATTAGTGATTCAACAATAGAAATAGCAATGGTAAGATCTTGAATACCATGTCTTTGGATATTCATCTTCGCTCAATTTTGTAAGTCATCTTTAAATGTAAAGAATACTTCCTTGTCGAAATAATCAGAAATTTCTAGCAACACTTCTGAGAATTCCTTTACATACTTTCATGTGCTCCCCTTTTGTTGAAGACGTCTTAACTTCGCTCTCGCCTCTTCCTCAACATTCTCTGGATAGAATTGCCACTTAAGTTCTTTCTTGAACTTATCTCATGTGTTGATGATGCAAGTACCCCTTTTAATATCATTATACCTTATTCTCCACTATACCATTGCAGTATCCATGAAGTATAAAGTGACATTATCAATCTTCTTGGCATCCTCTACACCACCAAGTGTCTTAAAGTATTGTTCTAAGTTCCATAGAAAATTATTAACCTCCTTAGCATTCCTCGACCCATTATATGCCTTGGGTCTTGGAACATCCACCTTTGAAGAAGTAGTAACTACCGTTGGCAAGACAATGTTTTCACCTTGAACAACTGCCTTTTTGCAAAAGATTAGCTCATCCTTGGTCTCCTTCAACTCGTTAGAAACTCTTTCAAACTCTTCCTTCAACGTCACAACCTCACACTAAAGGGTTTCTTCCAAGGTCTTTATTTGGTTTAAACACCTTGATAAAGCTTGGTTTAAGGTATCTTACATTTCCTCACGAAACTTTTTACTCTCCTTTTTTAGCTTATCGATGCATTAGTCTACCTCCTCAAACTTTTTCTATCCATTAACTACAACAAGCTCAACGTTTGTGAGCCTTGCATTGGTGTCTTCCAAGATATCCCTTGACCTTGATCCCCCTTTTTTTGGTTGCTTCTTGTCTTCCTCAACCATACAGGTAATCTCACTGTGTGGACCAGACATCCTTATCAGATAAAGTATACTTGCTACTTGTAAAAATCATGCTGTAATATCACTTGTCACAAATTTGGCATTGATCAACTAATGACCTGTGCAGCACTAGAAATTTACTTGAGTCAATGTTAGTTCAGCCTTCTTTAAGAGTTAAAATGTTACTATCAAAAGAAAGGAAAGATGCATACAAAGTAGATAAAATATATGGAAAACTTGAAGAATACTATATTATTTTAAGAATGTAAATACACTATTATTTGGATGTCTTACAAATGAAGTTTATAGGACTATATAGTCATCCATCCCCTTAATAAATGGTTAATATTTATTCGATCTAACAATTATTATTTTCTTTTTAGAGACATCCTTATCAGATAAAGTGTACTTGCTACTTGTAAAAATCATGTTGTAATATCACTTGTCACAAATTTGACATTGATCAACTAATGACCTGTGCAGCACTAGAAATTTACTTGAGTCAATGTTAGTTTAGTCTTCTTTAAGAGTTAAAATGTTACTATCAGAAGAAAGGAAAGATGCATACAAAGTAGATAAAATATATGGAAAACTTGAAGAATACTATATTATTTTAAGAATGTAAATACACTATTATTTGGATGTCTTACAAATGAAGTTTATAAGACTATATAGTCATCCATCTCCTTAATAAATGGTTAATATTTATTCGATCTAATAATTATTATTTTCTTTTTAAAGTATTTTACATAATTCTACGTCTTATAAAAAGATAAAAAAAATTATCTACAAGATTTTAGATATTTCACTTAATGGTAAAATTATAAAATGATATTTTAAATAAGCATATTCAGCAATTCAATTTGGACATAATCACGCCTTTCGTTTTGCGTCTTGCGTGACACTTTGCATTGTAAAGCTTGTGAATTGGGGCACGCGCACCATGGACACGAGAAAAGCAGGGAATGCTCTTGAGCGTCATCAAAGCCCCAATTATTTGATTTGAAAATTTGGAAAAAAAAAAAAAAAGTACTTTGTCCAGCGATTAAAGAAAAACTCCAACCAAGCAGGCCCCTCTTCCTCCCGTGACGTCCCCCACCGTGCTGAATGATGTCTTTCCGTGAGTAAAAGACCCCAACGTCTCCTGCGCCCTCAATCCAACCACCCTAATTGATGAACCAATCATGTTTAATAATTTAAATTTTTAAATAAAATAATTTTTGACATAATTTTAAACTTTTCTACCCCCCAAATATAATGATAAATTTTTTACAATTAGACAGAAAATTTATCGAATTATAATTTTCAGTGCCTTCACTTGTACAAATTAGTAGAAGAAATGTGAGAGTTTAGCGAAAATGGCAAATTTTCTTTTCTTTTTTTTTGGGGGGGGGGGGGGTTGTGTGTGATGAAATCGAAGAACGGTCTCTCTCGCAAGTGGTTGAGCTTACTTATCTCGGCACACCTCAAACAAGACACACATTTTTGCAGTCGCAACATTACACAACAAAACATCTCCTGCCATGCAACGTATGGGATGATGCTTAAATTAATTTAAAATTCGATTTTACCCTAATTACAGTGTCCCACTACACATGGGTTTAAGGTAAATAAAACAATTGGACCCACATTCACATTCGATCCAATTAAAATGTTTGAATTTTGTGTTATCATAACCTTTTGTCGCGTATAATTACAATTTTTTCTCCTCGAATGTACCGGCGCTTTGCATGCAACTGTCTTTACACCCTTTTTTTAAAAACAATTTTTTTCTCCCCCAAAAAAATTGAGTAAAAAAGTTCGTGAACTGGTTGGAGGAGGGACGTAAACAGGAAACATGGGTCTCCTTTCTTTTTTGTTTTTTTTTTAAATATCATTTTTAAAAATATGTGATGCATTAGAATTTATAAGTAGATAGAACATAATGTACATATAATTATTAAAAAAATTATATACATACATATATTAAATATATATTACATTATATGTATATTTATTTTATCTGTACGTATATCATATATTAAAAATAAAAACTGCGTGAAAACTCACGTCTCCTTGTCTCTCTCAACATGACATTGTGCCTGTGACGGAGCCCATTAATTAATTGTCCCCTTGGATGTACATTTAATTGCCTTTATATATATATATATATTCCGATAAAAGGCCGCCGAATCATGCAGTATTCTTAAATTCAGTCGGCTTTCGTACTAAGCAGTAGGCGTAGGTACTTTATCGATTCCTATTGTTGGCTAAAATTAAATGGCGATCAATTTATTCTTAAATTTAATAATATTAAGCTATTTTAGTCCCAAATTACTTAAATTTGATCACGACTTATGTGAGAGCATTAGTATAGGACGTTTAGCTAACAAAATTGCCGTAAAAGAAATTAGAAAAGTAATTTCTTTTTCCAAAAGTCATTTGTTGCAAAAATACGAGAGTAAATATGTATATATAGATATATACATATTGCAGTGGGACGAAATTGGTTTTAACTTGTCAAATTCGGAGACTAAATTGGACAGGAATCAAGTGCAAGCGTGAAATTAAAAATGTTTGAACCCCGTCAACTATCTTAGAAGGACGTCTGTTGTGGGGAAATGAACGATAGGTTGACCACAAACATGGCATGGAGTGCGTCCAATGACCAACGGCCTCCTTCAAACTATCTTTGTTTTAAATATTTTAAAAAATCATTTTATAGATTATATATTTTTTATCTTATTTATTTTGATATTATGTTAAATTTTAATTTATTAATTAAGAGACAATATTATACTTAGTAAAACTAATTTTTTTAAAAAAAAAATTAGTGAGTTTTGAAACATTTTAAAAAGTGTCCTTTTTAAAAGAAAAAAAAAAAAAAACAAAGGGCAAAGAGACTTGCTCTGTGCCTTGCAACTACGTGTCTGTAACTCCGCACGTTAGGATTTAAAACAAGGGTCTCCAGAGCTGTCTTGGTGGGTCTCATTGCTGTACTTTTTCCATGGTCTTTGTTTTCTTTCCTTTCTTACTCTCTCTCTCTCCCTCTCTCTTTGGGATGTAAATTCTCTGAATGATTGCCTTTTAGCTGCTAAAGTATTAAACTTGCTCAAATTTCCTGGAAATCCAGTTCAATGCAGCTGTAGTTAAAAAGCTTTAGTGAAAGCTGACGATGAAGCGGGTCAAGTTTGAGACTTTATTGCCACAGAGTAGGGTCGCATTGATCCAGACCACTTTATTGGGTGTCATCTTGCTTTACCTTCTCTTCATGAGCCTTGAAATCCCTCTCGTTTTCAGGACTGGCTCCGGGTCGGTTTCCACTGATGGGTCTATTGGACGGCCACGGCAATTGGCTGAGGCGGACGCCCTGTCCCGGCAATTTTCGAAACCTCCGGAGGTATCTTTCCGGATCCCCGACGGGCCAATGCGAGAGAACACAATTCTCTCGAGCTTGCTCGTCAATGAAACTGCTTTCGATGCGTTTGGTACAGCCGTCGAGTTCACCTTCCTTCACAAGGCCGCAAAAGAGGCGTGGCTGGCGGGCAAGAAACTCTGGGACGAACTGGAGTCGGGTAAAATCCGACCCCACCCGAAGTACAACGCCACGGAACGGTGCCCGAATTCGATTGCTTTATCCGGGTCGGAGTTCTTGGCCCGGAAGAGGATCATGGAGCTGCCATGCGGGCTGACGCTGGGGTCCCACATAACAGTGGTGGGGAAGCCAAGGTGGGCCCATGCGGAGCATGACCCGAAGATATCACCCTTGAAGGAGGGGGAGGGGGCAGTGATGGTGTCACAGTTCAGGATGGAGCTGCAGGGGCTGAAGACCGTTGATGGGGAGGACCCACCAAAGATTCTGCATTTCAACCCCAGATTGAAGGGTGATTGGAGCGGGAAGCCAGTGATTGAGCAGAACACCTGTTATAGAATGCAATGGGGAAATGCGTTGAGGTGCGAGGGGTGGACTTCCAGGGCCGATGAGGAAACTGGTAAGAGAGGCTTTTCTTTACCCAATTCCGTTTTTTCATGCTCTGAAGGGCGAGCCTCTGACGGATGGGTTACTTCATTGTGACCTGGAGGTCACTGATGAGGCTATGTATATCTGAGTATTCTTTAGACTCCACAAATGTGGCAGCGCATCATGCACTGGGAACACTCTTTCTGTGGTTTTATGCTATGTCATGGTGTTGGGGTCTTAATTTTTTGACGTGGCAAATTGAGTGCATTGTACTTAACCTATGAGGTGTTGACTGATACGGTTTATTGCTTTAAGTTATGCGACTGTGTTTGTGGCGGATGAATTTTATGCATTTGTGTTATGCTTTTCAGTTTTAAGATAACTTTAAGTTATTTTGCACCGTACAATTGAAAACTTTGTTTCTCAAGCTATATTTGGCATCTTCGTGACTTTTTTGTCCAGTTTTTGTGTCTAAGTTCCTACCATTCCACTTTTTACTCTGGGTTGCTGTCTGTTTTACTGTCCTACAATGTTCTCTCACATGTATACACACTTGAATGCACGCTAAAGGTATATGCCTTCTTCTGACCCTTTTTTCCCCTTCTTTTTTGGAAGTTGATGGAATGGTAAAATGTGAAAAATGGCTTCGTGATGATGATGGTAACTTGGAAGATTCAAAGGTTACGTGGTGGTTGAACAGGCTGTTAGGGTGGACAAAGAAGATATCCTATCGGTGGCCCTTTCCTTTTGCAGAGAACAAGTTATTTGTTCTTACGCTGAGTGCTGGCTTGGAAGGCTATCATATCAATGTTGGCGGGAGACATATCAGTTCATTTCCATATCGGACCGTGAGCAGCTTTCTGAAACTTAGATTCCTTAACTTTATTGATGAATGTTGAATTGTGGAGCATCTCAGAAATGTTTGCTACTTTTGTAGGGATTTGTTCTGGAGGATGCCACTGGATTATTTTTAAATGGGGACATTGATTTACATGCTGTTTTTGCTACTTCCTTGCCCAACTCACATCCAAGCTTTTCCCCGCAGCAGCATCTTGAGATGTTTCAAAAGTGGCAAGCACCATCACTTCCTATTGGGCAAGTAGAGCTCCTCATTGGCATCCTTTCTGCTGGCAATCATTTTGCGGAGCGAATGGCTGTAAGGAAAACCTGGATGCAGCATAACTTGATAAGATCTTCAAAAGTAGTTGCTCGGTTTTTTGTTGCACTTGTACGTACACGAAACAGGACAGCTTGGTTCATTTTTATGAATACTCTATGCTGTAGCTTCAAGCTGACAAATGCTAAATTGTGTTTTATTTCTTTGTTTTGCAGAATGGAAGAAAGGAAATAAATGCAGAGCTAAAGAAAGAATCAGAGTATTTTGGTGATATGGTTATAGTTCCTTACATGGATAATTATGAACTTCTTGTACTGAAAACCCTTGCAATCTGCGAATATGGGGTTAGTGGTTCAGCAAGAAACTTTGACGTTTCTCTATCAACATGCTGTGGTTTATAGGTTCATCAAAATTAGCTAGATTATATCATTATAATATATTGCTCACTATAGGAAATTGATTTATTGCAATTGCTTGTGGTTCATAGGTTCGCATGATGGCAGCTAAATATATCATGAAGTGTGATGATGACACTTTTGTAAGGGTGGATGCTGTGATTAAGGAAGCAAAGAAAGTTTGTGGAGATAGAAGCCTATATGTTGGCAACATAAACTACTACCACAAACCCTTGCGCAATGGTAAATGGGCAGTGACCTATGAGGTATGTACTGAGAAATTCCTTAGAGAATCCAGATTCTGGTCTTTGTGTGCTTGTCTAGTACGCTACTTTTGTGCTCTGAAGTCGGTGGTGTTGCATATTACATTAACGTTTATACCAATAGTTTCTTATTTCACCAAAAGAATAAAAAAAAAAAACAGAGAGAGAGAGAGAGAGAGAGAGATATTTTATGCAGTTTGTTAACTTTAGTTGTGCCAGACTAAAGGCAAACTAACATTTTGTCTTCATTCATCATTTTCTTTCTTGCATCTCCATGTAAATTGTGTTGTTTCTTATCCTTTTCTCTGCTATATGGCCTTGCAACTATTCTCTGAATTGACATGATATGTATCTGACTTAATCTGTTCTCTGAGATAGACTGATTTTATACTGTATATCTCTCAAGTCTCATCTGAAATGAAGCTTTCTCTAAATGTTCTCCCGATTGCCAACAATTTGGAAAGTTAAGAATTAAACACAAGTAAAATTTCTTAAGAGGATGACCTGATATATTAAAATCAACATTTGGTTTTTAAACCAAAAGTTTATCATTTTTCTTTGTTTTAGCTGATTCAGGTGCTTAAAGTATCTCATAGCAGCATGGTTTTTCATCCCCATTTCCATAGTTCTTTGATTTATAGCTGAACTGCATTTGTTTGTTCCAGATTTAGTTACTAATTATAACTTCCTTCTTATTTTTTTGTGTTTTTTTCATCTATACAGGAATGGCCTGAGGAAGAATATCCACCTTATGCAAATGGTCCAGGTTACATTGTTTCATCTGACATTGCCTCATTTATTTTAGCGGAATTTGAAAATCATAAGTTGAGAGTATGTTTCATTGATCTGCATCTCTCTTTCTAAATATCTGTGTGTTTTTGTGCACCTCTACATTTTTTATTCTGCATTATCTGTGAGTTTCGCGTATGGGATGTGGTCTGGTCGGAGGAAATTTATCAGAACCAATGTCCACTTGATGCAGTTGTTTAAGATGGAAGATGTCAGCATGGGAATATGGGTGGAAAAGTTCAACAGTTCAAAACCTGTGGAGTACCGGCACAGCTTGAAATTTTGCCAGTTCGGGTGTATCGACAAGTATGTTACTGCTCATTACCAATCGCCTAGGCAGATGATGTGCCTCTGGGATAAATTACATCAAGGGACTGCCAAATGCTGCAATATGAGATGATCTTCATATTATGTCAATGATATTCGGAAGCTAATGTCTTCAAGTTGAGAGGATAAAGGAACGAGATTTGCAGCTGGTTGTCCATCCATGTACATATTCTCAAGGCCTTTATTTAAGGGATGATGGGGTCTCCAATCCTCGAGTCCATTCGTTACATTCAATTCCTGTTTCTCTTTGAGCCCCCAGCATTAGTCCTTATCTCTCTGCAATTTTGAAGGAGAGTTCTTTCCAGGGTACACAATATGCAGAGCATCTCCTAATTTTGTAAACTTAATTTAAGAAGCAGAGGAGCAGAAATAAATGAAATATTATGCTTTTAAGCAGGGTGATCCCTCTCTCTCTCTCTCTCTCTCTCTCTCTCTCTCTCTCTTCCCGCACCCTTCCATCCCAATTCGTAGAATCAAAACTGATAATGATGGTCCAGCATCTCAGCTTACCATGGCAATTGAAGATAAGAAAGCAGGCCAAAACATGGATCAACCAACCACGTAACAATGTCAAGCTCACATGAGTTTTGGATATCAACTATAAAGAGCCGCATCAAATCAGTTTACCATTTTTTTTTCAAAAAAAAAAATTCAGTATTATTCGTTCTATCTTAAGATAATAATAATAATAATAATAATTCCAATAAGCTTTGCCTTGCACGCATTCTTTGGAACCAAAATAGAACCACGCTCGAAGTCATTAAAGAGGTTGAATAACATTAATTGCTTCTCTTTCCGCTCGCCCTCAGAACACTTCAAACCAGTCTCCATGAACAAGAGGGTGTGTGCATAAGGTTAATTAAAGCATATTATTAATCTTTTTGCTAATTTATATACAGTCGGTGTAGAGGCATCTTATACGGGGGAGCTAACGACAAAAAAGGAAGCTTTCACGTGGTAGACATAACCTTTTCCCATGAAGAATATTGATCAAAATTTAGGCACGTAGGACATCAGCATGGAAGCCGATTTAAGTGCCGGCGAGAGACAAACAAGTTTATAAAAACATTGCAAACTGAAAGCGAAGGAGGCATCAAAGAAAAAGGGCAAACAAGAATAAGCCAAAAAAGTGTACTCTCTTATCGGATTATGGACTCTTTGTTTTGCCGGGATAAGCCCCAAGCTTTTCAAAAGGAAAAAATGTTGGTCGACAACCCAAAAAAAAAAAAAAAAAAAAAAGATTCAAATAAAAATGTATTACTTAATAGAAAAAACAATTGATTGAACTATATTAAAAAATTCATAAATATTTAGAATTGATTTTAAGCCCATCACTCTTTTTGTTTTTTATTTCCATTTTCTAGTTATGCTGAGAAAATTCTTGACGCAAAGCGTAAATTGCTGTAATGTCTGGCCCACTAGGCTTTGGAGCCTTTCTATTACAGCCGCACCAGTCAACCACCGGTTCGGTTCATCAGGAGACAGAAGAGTGAACCCATCGTTTCCTTCGCCGGGAAGAAATTCACGGTTTATAGTTATTAAGAGTCATCAATTTTGCATCTTCAGCTTTAAATGCAATTTTTTTTTTAAATAAAAAAGAAATGATAGGCAGACACACTTCGGGGTAAATATAATTAAAACACAGCATAATTTTGCCACTAAATAATATTTAATGTATATAGTATCTCATGATAAAATTATATAAAAACATAATACAATTTAAATAATATTAAATATTACCAAAAAAATTGTTAATTTATCTCAAAATATCATATTTATTAATTTTGATAACTTTGTTAATATTTTATCAGATAATTTTATTAATAAAAAAATATTTAGCTCAAGAAGGACAATATTTTTAGAATAAATAAAAAAAAAATCCTCTTCCTAATCTATACATTGATATTGTATTAATTGACTCTCAATTTGGAGAGACATAATTTATTGCTAAATAAGGGCATTCATTCAGGTTTTGAGCAGAATGTAGTTCGATTCCCCCCCTTTTTTTTTTAGTTGATTCGATTTCTTAGTTTGTTCTAATTTAATTTTGGCTTGATTCTAATTTTGAACTGTTTTTTTTTTAGTGTTTGTGTTTGTGCGACAGATTGGTGGTCTTAGTGTTTGTGCGACAGATTGGGGAAATCTTTGCATAATTGGGAAACCTTTGGAAGGAAAATCGCACTCAGTTCTATAATTTTTGACCTTTTCTTTCTTGCATTGTGTTCTCCTTTTTTTTTTTTTTTTTTTTTTTCAATTTGACTGATTTTTGGAAAAAAATCAAGTTAATTAAATTTCAAATTTGAAAGCAAAAAAATAAATAAAATAAAATAAAATAAATGACACTCGTGAGTGTTGAGCTTCACAAAATTAAACACCTTATATTGTTGATCAAAAGCTGTTCCATTGAACCTAATAAAACAACAAAAGTAAGCACCCTCATTTTCTTTATCTCACATTCTCCCGTGTGAATGTCTAAACCTCTTCACCGTGGAAATTTTGGATGCCCTTTCTGAGAATAGTCAGGGACTATTTTGAGTTGGGGTCTATCTATCTACAATCACAATTTCAGCGCAATTATTCTGATTCGACCGAGGGAAATCATTGAAGAGAGGTGTTACCTACCACTGGAGGTGCACCATTATTGTCAGGCTGTCGTCTGTCAGGAGTAAAATACTAGAAAATTTATATAATTAAATTTTAAGTTATAATTCAAATTTGTGGAACGACTGGAAGGGAAAGTCCATTATTCCTCGAGTTACAAAATTTCTAATTAAATACCAGCTGGCATAATTTAATCTTATCTTTTCAGTGAGCCCCATAATTCCCATAAAATTCTGTCAGAGTAGGTAATATGGTTACTGATAGGAAGCTGCAAAACATCAAATCATGTTCTTGCTTTACAGTGGCATGCCAATTGTATTTGTATCTATGCAATAGTTCCATTTCTTTATCAAGCAGCAAATGTATGACACTCATAAGGATGGCAATTGGCATATCACTGTAATGTTAGGTCTCAAAGAACAAGTTGGAGGAGCCTGACTTTTATAAGCTAATTTAATCTAAATCAGTCTAATTAAATGAGGGACCATTAGAAATTTTCTGTCTCTATCCTTTTTTTTTTTTTTTTTGTATATATATTTAACATGTCGTGATTAAGATATGTGAAATAGACTTTCCATGTAAGTGATAATTGTAAAATATTTAGAGTGGCAAAAAGAAATATAATAAATTTAATTGTATAAAATATATATTTTAGAGATTAAATTTGATAACTTTTTATTCAATATAGTGATAAAGTAATTAAATTAAACTAAGTTTAAAGTTAAGTAATTTAATTATAATAAATTAAATTTAAATAATAATAAGTTCAGTAATAATTTGTGTAATTTGTTTTTAATAAATTATAATTTAGTTAAATTAAATTAATTTTAAATATTAGAAATCTTGCAATTAAATTTCAGTAAGAATTAATTTTAAAAAAGATCATGACACTTACAATTGAAAAAGAAAAAAGAAAAATTGGTTTAGATTATTGGCTCAAATTTTGATGCTTGAAATTCTAATTGAGCGTAGGATACAAAATGTGGGGAATGATCGAAAGGCAGACACACCAAGTTGCTGATTCTGTAGGCTTCTTATTGGTCACAAAAGCAGAAGGGCGATAACTTTCAACATATGGTCTTGACACTACCAAAATCCAGGGCGATTTCGAAGCTAGCAAAAGCAAACACATAAAAGATTTTGACTTTTGACTTGAAGCAAGTACAAGATACAGAGTGAGATGGAGGGAGGAGTGAAACAGGACAGGTGGGGGTACGAGGTCAAAACTTCTTCAGATGCCTGCATAGCTGCCATCAACTCTTACTACCTTCAGGTCTGCGTTTCTTTTTCTTCCTTAATTGATTGATTTCAATGGAATATTGAGTTGGGTTGTTTTTTTTTTCTTTTTTTTTTTTTTTGGAGTAAAACAAAGTTGCTGAGTTACGGTAGAGAGAGACGCGTGATACTGGAAGCGACCCACAATGACAAAAATTGCGTGCTAGCCAATGTTCTGGCTGCTCATTTTCTATGCTCTAGCGATCCTTCTCGATCTCCTTTTCATTTACAGGCTGCAAGGTCCAAACTTGTAAGTTTTTTCTCTGTGTTTACTGGGATATATCCGAGAATATTATGTTTTTCTCTTTGTGGTAGATTTTTTTTGAAATTTTTGAGTTTAAAATTTTTACTATTAACAGGAAGAAGCGACCTCATATGAGAAAGCAGTTTTTGATTCGGTTAGTTCTCTGGTTTGTGAGAATAGGGACGATGATGTTGCTTTTGAATTCCACTCCAAGGTTAGCAAGTCCTTCTAAATTGAGATTTTCCCTTTTCTTGTCGATTGCCTTTCTGTTCACCAATCCATTGCCTACTTGGTTTTGTTTGTGTTCTGCAACGGATTGCGTAACCCGGTAATGGGACTTTCTTATTGCTTCATGTTGCCTCTATCATACGTTTTTTCTGTGCCTATCTATTTTTTCTAATGTTTTGCAATTAATTTCATAACCTGTTAATTGGAGCTTTTTATTGCTTTCTTCGTAGCTGTGTAAGGATGTTTTTTTTCCCTCGTTATTTTGCTTGCGATATTGAAACTTCATTATCTTGTTGGGAACAGAAGATATGGTGGAAATTTTGATGCATAAGAAAGCTTGTACCTTTTAATGGCAAAACAAAAACTATTAGTTTTTTTCTTACTAACTATTGCTTTACCAATTTTATTCCCACATTTTACCTTCTGTAAGATAGATATTAGGGGGAGGGGGGGAACCAAAGTTAATTTTGTTATCAAATTTAAGTTACAATGCTGATTTGGAATTCAGATTTTTATGTTGTTTTTCCTTTTTAAAATTGTGATCTGCAATTTGCTAGTTACTTGAGAGTTTGGCATCTAGTGTTAGCAATACAAGTTTGCTAAGGCAACCATGTCTGCATATCTTACAGCTCCTGAAAGACTACCCAAAAGATCTAGCTTCTCTGAAAAGGGCTCAAATACTATGCTTTTACATGGGTAGGCCTGACTTGTCTCTGGGTCTTGTTCAACAGGTTTCTCTCAGTCCCAGAAGACATATGGTTGTTCTTTACTTTTTAATCATTTGAATTGAATGAAAATTTCGATTTTGACAGGTCCTACCCTATAACCAAAAGGAAGACTATGTCTATGGCATGCTTGCTTTTCAATGGCTAGAGCTGGGCAATATTTCTGATGCTGAGGCAGCCGCAAGAAAGGGTTTGGAAATCAATGAGCAAGACTACTGGGCTCAACATGCTGTGAGTTCTGGTCCACTTTTCATACTTTGATGACATAAGTATACCTTCCCTTAATTTTCCCCCCCTCCATCTTGGCCAATTTATTTTTCATTTGTCTGTGGCATGTAATTCTTCTTATTAATGCAACAGACTAGAGTACCATCCTGCCTTTAGTTGCCTTAAGAGGGTATGAAATCTGATTGCCACTTGTTGTATCAAGTAACTTCCTTTAATCAGTCAGAATTACAAAATGTTGGATCCTTACTGAGTTGGTGTTAGCTCTTATGCAGTTGTGCCATGTTCTTCAGTACAAGTGTCATTTCAGAGAAGCAGTGGAGTTCATGGAAGGATGCTCATCTTCATGGAATTCATGTTCATCGTTTATGTATGCAATGAAGTTATTTAATTTATGTGTCACCATGTAATTTGTATATACTTTCTTGATGCTTGTTGTCTTTATGATTTCAATCTACAGGCTGACACATAATTGGTGGCATGTGGCTCTCTGTTACTTGGAAGGTCATTCTTCAATTAAAAAAGTTTTAGAAGTATATGACAATTGTATCTGGAAGGAGTTGGAGAAAGATGATGCTACTTCTGCAGAGGTATATCTTTTTGTTCTCTTTAAGATGACCCTGATTTTTGCATCATAAGTCTTAATTTCTATCTCTGGTCAGGTGTACCTGAACGCTCTGGATTTGTTGCTGCGAGTATGTGTGCGTGGTGAGCTTGACATCTTTGAGGACCGCCTGAAGGTGTTAGCATGTTCTGTAATGGATCAGGTAAGTTATGACATCAATTTTAATGGGAAAACTTTCTCTAGCTAATTAACAAATTTGCAATGATATGGTTTTTTATGTCTGCTTTTTGTGTGTTTGAAATGTTAATCACCTTATAAGTCAATGATATTTTGCAAACTTCATGTATTTTAACCCAAGTAGGTGCAGAAGCTGTAAATGTCCATTATTTTAGTAGAAAAACTCAGACATGTGCTAAAAGTTGTATGTCTTAGATCTGGTCACAATGATAAGGTAAAAACTACATATAGCCTCTGCAACATGAGAGACCTACTTAAGTTTGACAAAGGCAACTTTCATATTTGTCCTGTTGTCAGCATATCTAACATGCAAATCTTTCTTGATTCTCAAGCAACTACATGTACCTTCTCTCAGTGCATTATGTTCTGTATTACTTTCTTTTTCATGACCATAATGTGGCAGATTTGAGTATATGCATCTAGATTGAAAATTTGATGCAGTAAAACATCAAATTTAGTGTTAGCATAAGTATAATGTGGGCAACTATTGCTTGGACCTGGGACAAAAGATTCAATGTAATTCATGTTCCACGTTCACTTTTACATATCTTGATGGCTTGCTGTTACAGAGACACAGAGAGAGAGAGGGAGTGTTTGTGTGCCCATGCACTGCACATTTCTTCTTTGGTATGGTGAGAATTTTTTAAGATGTTCTGTTATATTTGCATATGCATTACTATGTTCTAGGCCTGCTGGTACATACATTTGCACCTTGATGTGTTGATATTGTGGGCCTTAGCTAAAACTGGTAAAGCTTCTGTAGCAGAGGATCTGCTTAAGGGCTTGAAGTCCAGGTACACACCATATTCTCTTTCTTTGTCCATTTTGATATATGCTGCAGTATTTCTTTTATTGCAGCTCGACTCTCTTTGTGTAGAATATCAAAGATGAGCGAGAACAAGCAACGATTGCTGCGGAGAGGAATTCTGGTTTGTTCCGGTTGCTATTTCCTTTCCATTCTACTCTTGCTGCTTCTGTTGTGCCAATAATTGTTAAGCTATCTTTAAATGTAATATCAACACATTACACACAGAACCCTTGCTCTGGAGGGTTATGAGTGCAGCGTGGCTTCTTAGAAACATCAGAAAATTGAGACCCATGACAGACTCAGATTTTCATATTCACATTTTGTCAATCAGTCACTTCATATGGGTCCTATCTAATGTCAATCTTTGTTTTCCGCTTCTTTTTTCTCTGGTACTCTCAATGGCGTTGTCTATGAAATTGAAGTATTTTTCTTTTCCTATATATTTCCATTTGCTAGCTAGCTGAGGCTCTATATGAGTATGGGAGAGGTAACAATAAACAAGCATTGGAACTACTTGGTTCAGAATTTGATGCCGATGATTGTAAGGTGTTATTATCAATTTGTATTTCATTTTGAAACACTTTTTTTAATGATATTCATCTTCCTTTGCATACCTTGGTATTAAGAAACCTATGATTTCTACTCTTCTATGCTAGACAATTGGGGCATCTAATGAACAACTTGATGTATTCAATGAAGTCTGGTATATTATGTTGCTGAACACTGGACAAGCTAACCAGGGTATGCATCTTTTATTTTTCCAAGATAACACCATGGTAGCTCCATCTTATCTTTTTTGCTTGCTCTGTAGCAATTGAAGCCATCGAAAAGGCGATCAGGAGAAGGGATGGAGTACCTTTTATGTGGCGCCTATTGGTATCTATCCATTTTATATTTGGACCAATTGCCTTGCCATTAGCTAAAAATGAAATTATATATTAACCAGAAGTGCATGGCTAATACAATTCTTGCTTCTTTTGTTCAGGAGAGAGGTTATGGCATGATGGGCATGCAAGATTCCAGGTTTGCTGCTGATAGAGCCCGGGAACTAGAAAGTGCATACCATGTTTAGGTGGTGTGATTGCAGCCCACTTGGAACATTTTTGCCTTGGAGGACCTGTGCTTAAAGTGGGAATCGGAGATCAATTCAATCAATGAATTGAATGACTAGTTTGAATAAGAGTTGATTCCCTGATGTTCACGTTACAGAATACCACGTTCAAGTGCCATGCTCATGTTCTACTTAGGAGCGATTTCAAGTGTGACGCTGTCTCCTTTCGACTGGATTACCTATTCCTAGTGATGCACGTTTATTTGTAGGGAAAAGTAAGGAAACAAATACAATCCTTTCTGTAATAAATGGAATACTGGTGTTAATAAGTGTCCAATGAATGAACTTTTTTCACAGCGCCGGAGACTAAACACAGGCTATAAACGATGCCTAGTTAAGGGGATTCTCATGGGGGGTAGTTCGATGAGTACTTTTAATTGCTTTGATTTGATTATAGTTATCCAATGACATATAATACCCTCTTGGTAGGTCCGTGCAGCAATGTGCAATAATCATTGTCCTGGCTGAGATTAGTTGCAATGCTGCATAGAAAAAGAGATGGTCATGCGATTGTCGCCTAAATGCTGCAAGACATACAAAAGGGATGTGTTTAGCTTATTATTATTAATGTTATTATTATAAATTATTTTAAAAGGTTGTTTTTTAACTCGACTTTTGGGTCATAATATTGAAAATTTATTGTTACATCGAGACTTCAGGACTTCAGTAAGCAACGACAGGAAGAATGAAAATTGGATATTTTCACCTTTTCCTGCTTCAAACAATTTGACCAAGGTTTAGCCTTGGGCAACAATTGCAACAATTTGATTGCGATGAGACTTCTCATTGTTTGTCCATGGTTTTGTGCGATTGTAAGAAGAGCAAAGTCGATGAGGTTGAGGGCTAGAAGCCAAATTCTCCTAGACAGATGGAACAGAATGTCAATGCCGTGACGTCTTCCTAATGCCCATGTGCTGTTAAATTAACATGAGTGGTCCATGTTATTTAAAGTATGACTCAAAATAAAAGGCCTAATATGATGGTCGTTTAGGCATAATGGTAATTTGGGTCATCGGGTTTAAAATCCTTCTACTCTCCCTATTAAGAATAAACGTTACATGAAGAGGAATATCTTCCTATTAAGAATAATCGTTATAGGAAAAGGAGTATCTTCCCATTTAAGATAATTATTACAGAAAGTGAGGATCTTCCTATTCAAGGTAACGGTTACAGGAAGAGGAATATCTTCCTATTAAGAATAATCGTTACAGGAAAAGGAGCATCTTCCCATTTAAGATAATTATTAAAGAAAGGGAGGATCTTCCTATTTAAGGTAACGGTTACAGGAAGAGGAATATCTTCCTATTAAGAATAATCATTACAGAGCATCTTCCCATTTAAGATAATTATTAAAGAAAGGGAAGATCTTCCTATTTAAGGTAACGGTTACAGGAAAGGAATATGTGTATATATATATGCTATTACGGACCTTTCTGAATCTCAACCATCAGAGAGAGAGAAAACGTAAAGAAAAGAAAGGGAAGAGTAGGAGAAAAGACAGAAGCGTTCAGGAACGAAAAGAAAGAGGATTCTCATCTCCACTGCGGGACATCAGCATAATGGACAACGGTATGTTGATTTCAATTACAGTTTTATTGCTAGTATTCGCATAAAGAAAGATCCTGTATTATAGAAATAAGAATTTCATAAAGAGAAATTCTAGAAAAGTCTATCAATTGGTATCAGAGCGGGTCTGCGAATACTGCAATTTGTTTTCCTTTATCTGTTTGTATCGTATTTTGATTTATTTATTTTTGCGTATAATGTAAAACGAAATGATGACGTATGCAAAAATAATTTTTTGGTCTCTTTTTACTGCACGAAACGGCCGGCGTTGAAAGGGGAAACACTGGCCATGGAGAGTAAACACCGGCGAAACGGCCGGCGTCGAAAGGAAAAGGGAAAGCCGGCACGAGGACAGTACGCCGCCAGACCCGAACGGATTTGGGTATGGCGGATCGGCCTCGTGTTTCCGGGTTCACTGCTGACCCGAACGGATTGGGCACGACAGAAAGGGGAAGAGCGTTTTTCCGGGTGGCGACGGGATCCAGGTCGGTCGGGTAGGTGCGACGGAATGGTCTCCCTGGAATCGCGATTCCGGGTGTTGCTGCGGACCCAGATCTCTTCGAAGATCCGACCCGAACAGGTTGGTTCGCCCCACGTTCGTTTGTCAGAGGCAACGTTTGGGAGAACCAATGCATGGGGTCGGTTGTCGACGGAGACCCCTTCGAATGACCGGAGGCAGCAGGACGGTGGTGCTGCCACTGTACGACCGGAGTGCGTCGGGTTGACTGGTACGCGGGTCCCACCTGCAGTATGGTGGTACTCGGGTCCGAATGAATATCACGTGAAAAAGGGACCGGTTATTGGAAACTCCCACATAAAAGATAATTTAATCTTCGTAATTGAAGATTATTAAATTCACGTCAATATGAGTCAAATATTAAAAACTTGTTAGTCACCAAAGTGGCCTAGCTTTGAATGGATTTGAACAGTTGACTGTGAATTTTAATTGTTCATTTTGGATGCTAATAAAATGTTTTGAAATGA
Organism: Ceriops zippeliana; assembly: GCA_037897445.1. Lineage (NCBI taxonomy): Eukaryota > Viridiplantae > Streptophyta > Magnoliopsida > Malpighiales > Rhizophoraceae > Ceriops > Ceriops zippeliana. The sequence continues at coordinate 1,575,832 of JBAPLH010000188.1, read as the reverse complement.
ACAATTGTGGTTATTAATTAAAAGCTAGGAGATCATCCAAAGATGGATCATTGCTTTAATGACACTAAAAGGGATTAATTGATATACTGGGTAAACGTAATTGTATATTCAAAGATGACATTCATGTTAATTCTAGTATGATTAATTGATCTATTAAAGTATATTCAAATTAGCATTATTATTGATTAGAGTTATGTATTTGAGGATTACCCAAAGGTGAACTTAAATACATGATTAAAGTTTGTAATGTATCTGAATCCATTAGAGTTTACTCAAAGCATTAACGTATATTTGAATTATGTTTGCAGCTTCCACCAATGTATTCGCCTTAGGCAATTCGATGGTCAAATTCAATGGGCTGAACTATGCTGAATGGTCTGAGCATATTCAGTTTCATTTGGGTGTATTGGGCTTGGACTTAGCAGTCATTTCGGATGAAAAGCCTGCAGCCATTATAGGGACTAGTACAGAATCTGATAAGTCTTTTTATGAGGCTTGGGTACGGTCCAATAGGCTGAGTTTGAATTTGATGCGGATGACGATAGCTGAAAACGTCAAGCCATCGATGCCTAAGACGGAAAATGCAAGGGAATTTCTGATGAGAATTAAGGAATACTCTCAGTCAGATATAACTGATAAATCCATCGTAGGAACCCTAATGAGTGAGTTGACGACCAAGAAATTTGATTGGTCACAGCCTATTCATGATCATGTGACCAGTATGGCTAATCTAGCAGCAAGGTTGAAAACAATGGGCATGGATGTGAGTGAATCATTTATGGTTCAATTCATCATAAACTCACTGCCTTCTGAATTTGGCCAGTTTCAAGTGAATTATAACACTATTAAAGAGAAATGAAACTTTCAAGAAATTAAGGCCATGTTAGTTCAGGAGGAAGGGAGATTAAAGAAGATGAAGGATCACTCCATTCATCTCATCGTTCGTAAGGATGCTAGTGGTAGCAGGTCTAAACAACATAAGAAAGGTAAGAAGAAGGACAAAGCCTCTATGAAAGTCATTGGAGGTCAGATCCAGAAGGATCAGAAATGCTTCTTCTGCAAAAAGATGGGTCATTTCAAAAATGATTGCCCAAAAAGAAAGGCTTGGTTCGAAAAGAAAGGTAAGTACTGTATATCAGTATGTTTTGAATCAAACATAATTGAAGTGCCCAATAATACTTGGTGTTTAGATTCTGGAACTACTATTCATGTGTCACATATTATGCAGGGATTCCTTTCAATCCAGCCCATAACAGGAACTGAGAAGTTCCTCTACATGGGAAACAGAATGAAGGCACGAATAGAAGGGATTGGGACGTACAGATTGATCTTGGACACCAAGTGTCATCTGGATCTAGAAAAGTGTCTCTATGTTCCTGAATGTGCTAGAAATTTAGTTTCTATTGCAAAGTTGGATAAAGAAGGATTTAACCTCAAGATTGGAAATGGTGCATTTTCATTGTATAGACATTCGTACTATTATGGATTTGGTACTTTGATTGATGATTTGTACCGTTTTAATCTTGATGCTATGTATGCTGATTCCATATTTCTTGTTGAGCATGGTATAGGTAACAAACGTAATATGCATGATGAAAGTTCTGCTTTCTTATGGCATCAAAGATTGAGTCATATATCCAAAGAAAGGATATTGAGGTTGATGAAAGGTGATGTCATGCCTCAATTGGATTTTACTGATTGGGATGTATGTGTTGATTATATAAAAGGAAAACAAACAAAACATACATCAAAGAACCCAGCCATGAGAAGCAATGAGCCTTTAGAATTGATACACACTGATGTTTGTGGCCCGTTTGATATCCCAACATGGGATGGTGAGAAATATTTCATCACCTTTATAGATGACTACTCACGGTATTGTTACTTGTATCTACTGCATGAAAAGTCTCAGTCAGTAAACATCCTAGAGGTGTTTATTAATGAAGTTGAAAGGCAGTTAGATAGAAAAGTAAAAGTGATTAAGTCAGATATGGGTGGTGAATATTATGGAAAATTCAATGAAAGTGGACAATGTCCTGGTCCATTTGCAAAATTTCTTCAGAGTCGAGGCATATGTGCACAATATACAATGCCTGGTACACCACAACAGAATGGTGTAGCGGAAAGGCGGAATCGTACACTTATGGATATGGTTAGGAGCATGTTGAATTACAGTACTGTACCCTTATCCTTGTGGATGCATGCATTAAGAACTGCTGAATAGAGTTCCTAGTAAGGCTGTCCCTAAAACTCCTTACGAGTTATGGACAGGAAGGAAACCCAGTTTGAGACACCTTCATGTTTGGGGTTGTCCAGCAGAAGTAAGGATATACAATCCACATGAAGGAAAGCTTGATGCGAGAACCGTTAGTGGTTACTTCATTGGCTATCCTGAAAAGTCCAAAGGATATAGGTTTTACTGCCCTAACCATAGTACTAGAATAATTGAGTCTGGTAATGCTCGGTTCATTGAAAATGGTCAGTTCAGTGGGAGTGGGGAATCATGAAAGGTGGATATTAAAGAATCACAAAATGAAAGGTCCACAGTGAGTACTCCTACTCATGTCGGTATTCCCACACCCAGTGTTTCTACTCAAATTGTTATTCCTTATGTTGCATCACAGTCACGTGACATGCAAGGACAACAAATTGATACTCGAAACACGCAAAGTGAACACATAAGAGATAAACCAAGTGACAATGTTCAATTTACAAATGAACAAGTGATACCACAAGAAATGACATTATGGAGGTCTACAAGACAGAAGAGGCCAGCAGTTTCAAATGATTATGTGGTTTACTCACTTGAGCATGAATCGGAATTGAGCATTGATAAAGATCCAGTCTCATTTAAACAAGCCATGGAATGTAATAATTCTGAAAGGTGGTTCAATGCCATGAAAGAAGAGATGAAATCGATGGATGTAAACCAAGTCTGGGAGCTAGTAGAGTTACCTGAAGGATCAAAACGAGTTGGCTGTAAGTGGGTCTTCAAGACCAAGTGAAACTTGAACGGTAACATCGAAAGGTATAAGGCCAGACTTGTAGCCAAAGGTTTCACTCAAAGGGATGGTGTTGACTATAAGGAAACTTTCTCTCCAGTTTCTAAGAAAGACTCCTTAAGAACTATTATGGCTTTGGTGGCTCATAATGATCTGGAGCTCCACCAAATGGATGTAAAGACTGTCTTTCTGAATGGTGACTTGGAAGAGAAAGTGTATATGGACCAACCTGAATGTTTCATCACCACGGGGCAAGAAAATTTGGTGTGTAAATTAAAGATCGATATATGGACTGAAACAAGCCTCCCGACAATGGTATATTAAGTTCAATAATACCATTACGTCATACGGTTTTGTAGAAAACACCGTTGATCGGTGTATCTATATGAAGGTCAGTGGGAGCAAGTTCATTATATTAGTCCTATATGTCGATGATATTCTTTTGGCTGCTAATGACATAGGTTTGTTACATAATGTGAAGAAATTTCTCTCTGAGACTTTTGAAATGAAAGATATGAATGAGGCATCCTATGATAGGAATAGAAATATTTCGTGATAGATCACAAGGATTGTTAGGATTATCTCAGAAAGGCTATATCAATAAAGTATTAGAGAGATTTAGAATGGAAAATTGCTCAACAGGAATAGTTCCAATTCAGAAAGGGGACAAGTTCAGTGAACTACAATGTCTAAAGAATGATTTGGAACGGAAAGAGATGGAATCAATTCCCTATGTATCATTGGTTGGAAGCCTGATATATGCGCAAACATGTACTCGGCTAGACATCAGTTTCGCAGTTGGAATGTTAGGCCGATATCAAAGTAATCCTGGAATAGATCATTGGAAAGCCGGAAAGAAAGTACTTAGGTACTTACAAGACACCAAAGATTACATGCTTACTTATAAAAGATCAAGTCATCTTGAAATAATAGGATACTCGGATTTAGATTATGCTGGATGTGTAGACTCGAGGAAATCTACATTTGGTTACATGTTTCTCTTGGCTGGAGGAGCAGTTTCCTGGAAAAGCGGGAAGCAGTCTGTCATTGCTACTTCCACTATAGAGGCTGAATTTGTAGCATGCTTTGAGGCTACTGTTCATGCATTATGGTTGCGGAATTTTATCTTAAGGCTTGATTTGGTCGACAGTATAGAAAAGCCGTTAAGAATTTTTTGTGACAATTCCGCAGCAGTCTTCTTCTCTAAGAATGATAGGTATTCTAAAGGTGCGAAACATATGGATTTGAAATACCTATCTGTTAAAGAAGAAGTGCAAAACCAAAGAGTGTCCATTGAGCATATTGACACTGAATTGATGATAGCGGACCCATTAACTAAAGGTTTGCCACCGAAAACATTTACTGGACATGTTGATCTGATGGGCATTATGGACAGGTCCTCATACACTTGAAAGCCAATATTTAGATGCTCATATCATTGTGACACTCGTGAATTCAATTAAAGTTATGGTTTTACTTGTGCTCTGTTATCTCTATTTAGATGTATACAATTATGGTTTGTGAGATAATTAATAGCATATATGAGAATGACAGTTTAAAGTTTCAATGTTCCTCAGTAAAGTTATTATGAATTATGATGATTATGTGATACATGGAAGGAATCATATTGCTATAAGATGTGTGACCGCCATGATCCAATCATCTTAATTCAATTAAGTGTTGTGATTTGATGATCTTTAAGAATTGTGTGCACTTAATTGTTATTGTTTCATCAAGTCATGACATGGACCAAGTGGGAGATTGTTAAATTAACATGAGTGGCCCATGTTATTTAAAGTATGACTCAAAATAAAAGGCCTAATATGATGGTCGTTTAGGCATAATGGTAATTTGGGTCATCGGGTTTAAAATCCTTCCACTCTCCCTATTAAGAATAAACGTTACAGGAAGAGGAATATCTTCCTATTAAGAATAATCGTTATAGGAAAAGGAGTATCTTCCCATTTAAGATAATTATTACAGAAAGGGAGGATCTTCCTATTCAAGGTAACGGTTACAGGAAGAGGAATATCTTCCTATTAAGAATAATCGTTACAGGAAAAGGAGCATCTTCCCATTTAAGATAATTATTAAAGAAAGGGAGGATCTTCCTATTTAAGGTAAGGAAGAGGAATATCTTCCTATTAAGAATAATCGTTACAGGAACAGGAGCATCTTCCCATTTAAGATAATTATTAAAGAAAGGGAAGATCTTCCTATTTAAGGTAACGGTTACAGGAAAGGAATATGTGTATATATATATGCTATTACGGACCTTTCTGAATCTCAACCATCAGAGTGAGAGAAAACGTAAAGAAAAGAAAGGGAAGAGTAGGAGAAAAGAGAGAAGCGTTCAGGAACGAAAAGAAAGAAGATTCTCATCTCCACTGCGGGACATCAGTATAATGGACAACGGTATGTTGATTTCAATTACAGTTTTATTGCTAGTATTCGCATAAAGAAAGATCTTGTATTATAGAAATAAGAATTTCATAAAGAGAAATTCTAGAAAAGTCTATCACGTGCTCTATCAATGATGATGTTAAAATATTAATCCTTCTTGGAAGTTTAGTCTTGGATGATTTCTTCATAGATTGATTGATTGATTTTATTTTGAATCTTCTCTCATACACTTTCGTATAAAAATGTATGGTTTGATGGTCTACTGTGGCTCTGTCGGAAAACACTCAAATAAAATATCCTTAATATGTGTATATGTACATATTTTCTTTTTCTTTAAATGTGGGTTGTGAAGTCTGTTTCATGTTCTTGGAAATATGTCATGTTACTTTGCAGCGTACCAAATGAATTGTACGGTGTCAGGAACTGCTGAGGATCACCAGGCATTGTTTGTCTGAAATTTTGCGTCACATTTAATGAGAATTGGTCGTGAGCTTCAAATGTCAATGAATTGGTAAAACACCATATCAAACAACAAACCACCGAGGAAGCCAAGTAAAATTTATTGCTTCATCGACAGGGTTAAGTTCCTTCCGCGGCCTGGTGACGACAGTATTGTAAAAAACAATGAAAATGGTCTGTGTTCAGAAGGCGAGAAGTTGGCTGATTGCAATTTTGGTTTGAAAGCATGAAGAGGGGCAAGTGCCCAGGAACCAGTTTTTAAGTTAGTTGAAGCTTCATTTATCAGACAATTTTGCGTTGAATAGGTTATGGCTTTTAACCACATGGACAGGCTAGAGAAGCAGCAGATCAACACAGCCGAATGCCGAGATATTAACAATTTAACTTTAATCCAGGTTGTGTTAAAGGCCCCCCCCCCCTTTTTTTTTTTTTAAGAATATTACTATATAATGATTTTTATTGAGCAAAATATAATAGGAAAATAAAATTATTTTATTTTATATTTAATTTTACTTAATAAAATATAATTAATTTCTATCTATCTTTTTTTTTTTTTTCTAAATATATATGTTGATCGGCCTCGGCTCCATGTACTAGCTCGGGGAATGGTGCCTGTGATAGCCTTTCATTAGAAAGCAAGTAGTTCATTTTGCTATTGCTATATGCTATAATAAAACTGTGGATTGAACTGCTTGTTTCATGTTATATATTACAAAATCTATCATGTGATGATTCATGTCAAAATTTAAAGTTGAGTTTTTTCTTTTTGTCATTTTTATTAAGATAATCGGATCTCAACTTTTAGATTTAAAATGAATGTTCCATACGGCACTAACGTAATGGGTCGTGTTACCCTAATATGAGAAGGTCCAAATCCAAGAAAATTTGAAGAACAAAAAATTATTAGTACAGGCTACGTGCCATGTCGCTTAATCACTGACTCTCAGAATCTTTAGGATTAACCAACGTCTAAGTTGGATTTATGGTGTAAAATCAGGCAACCGTTTTGGCTTACAAAGTAGGATCCTGAAATTTTTGTTTCCAAGTTCCTTCATGAGACGACAAGACCATTTATGGTGTAGATATATGAGTAAAATGTGCTCACATGCTCGTAATTTTACGAATATATTTCTGAATTCAGTTTTAGTAGATAAGGTTATTCTATTGTAATTTCTAGATTAGTTTTTTTAAAACCCTTTTCTCAGTTCTTAAAGTTTGGGAACTTCGCGTATTCGGAACACATTTTTCAATTGTATTAGGTAAACTTTCCATATCGCTGAAGATGCCAAGATTGTGTTATCAGAACATGGGATCTTGTCGTCAGGACACAAGGCGGAAAGCAAGCAATGGCATTGAGATCAAAGCTACAACTGAACCATGATGTACAAATACATCATACAACTGAAAATAGGCCTGACTTTAGTTTACATGAACTAATGCAAAATACAACAGACATCCCCAATGATCCATGCATGAACAGAAGCCATCCTAGAAGTGATGGAATCAAACAAGGTCTCTCACCATGATCTCCACACTAAACATCTTTGAGATCAATTTGGTGACCCCGTCACAGCCGTTCCAAAAGCAGAGATTCTTGAAAATATGCATTGTTGTTCGTGGTTTCAAGCTGCAAGTCTCTCACTACATGCAGCCTAAGAGATTGTTGTTTACCGTCGTTCATTTCGTCAAACCAAGGTGCTTGTCAATGATCAGGATTCAGGTGTATAACCAGCAGACATCCTTAATGATTTAGTTGACATTCAATCTTGTACTCATTAAACATCAAACCAAAATGCTTGCGGCCTTAATTAACCCTACGCCTATGCTTACATGCACTAAAAACCAGTGAAGATGATGGAATTTGGCACAAACCTTCATAGTCAAACCATAAGGTCAAAGTATTCCATTGCTAAATCACCCTTTCCATGCATTGTAAATCCTAGAACCCTACAATTCCCCGAAGTTGTTGTATCGTCCTTGGGCTTCCTTTCAAATTCAAGAACATATGCAATACATACCTAATAAGCAATACATATCTAATTCCATGATCATGATCACACTTTCCTAAAAAAGTAAGCGTGAGCCGACATCCCCCAAGGACCAAGAAACCTTCCAATTCGATCAGCCACTAGAAGCATAGTTAGTACTAAAGAGAGCAAAGAAACTCGTACTTGCATTATAGCCATAGCCATTTTTGTTGAAATTAGTATTCAAATAAGAGTTAAATAGTTAAATTTTATTTGTCATAAATTTAATATTATATTAAAAATAGATGTTATTAGTGTCTAGTATATAAAAATTTTAATATCTCAATTTATTGTTTAACTAATGAGTGTAATCTTTTGTTATATAATTAATAAGTATACTGATCCAAAGATATTATTAAAATTATTAGTGTAATTCAAAGTTTATATTATTAATGTATTTCTTAATTATTATGGTCTGATATTTTTAAAATTGATAAAATTAAAAATATTTATATAATTGTCTAATAATAATATCAAAAAAATTGAACTCTAAATTTTAACAATTTTCAACTGATACTTGGGGGGAGATTATGGTGCTTTTTTTATTTTTTTTTTAAAAAAAGAATTGTGATTCTTTTTGTTCAGGAATGCTCACTGGGCTTTGTTTAAACCGCTTGCATCCATAAACGACAAGGTCCAAAGTTTGTATTGAAACGTATGCATGCATCATCTAATGTGGGGATTTTTATAATAACGTATATTATATATATTAAAAAAAATCCTATACAATACAGAGTACACACTGTGTTATCTTGAACCAAATGTAATTTCATTAATGTTTAATAAATTATAAAATTTATATTTGATAAAAGTGCTCCACAATTTAAATTTATATTTTAAAAGTATGGTATTTGAGTATATATTTTTTTAAAAATAATTTTTCTTATTACATAAAATAATTATACTTTAATAATATAAAGGAATTATTTTTGTTGTTTTTTTTATCTTAAAATGCTACAAATAATTACAATACAATCAATTATGTTTGCTAATAATAAATTTTATCACTGTAATTTACTAATTGTAATGATAAAATTTAATTGTCATTTCAAATAGGCTCCAATAAAACTGTTCAAAAAATTATATATATATATATTTGTACATGGGCATGTAATTATAATTTATAATTATAATTTATGTTAACAAGGTCTATAAAAAAAAAAGATAATAATAATAAATAAATAAGGTACAACGAGGACATTTTCATTTTCATTTTTGTTTCCGATTGAAGAAATAAGGACATTTTCAAGAGATTAATGCATTACCATTTGTCACCATATTTTCCATTTTACGATCTTTTCCTCCGTCACTATTAACCATTTATTTAATTACATATCCCATTTATACTTAATTTGAGTCTCTGTGAAGAGATAGAAACCAGGACACTAGCCATCATCTTGTTTTTTTTTCTTTCTTACCGAATAAAAAAATATTTTACAAATATATTAATTATTATGTTTATAAATTAAAATTGAAATTAATTATGTACTTTTTATAATTAAAAAAAACAAACTTATCATTTATTGTTAAATTTAAATAAATTTTTAATTTTAATATTACCAAATATAGAATTTAACACTAAAATATTAATGTAAATCTGTTGAAGGCCAACGTCAGCAGGAGAGAAATAATCAATCCATTGGGGATTTCTTCCCTTTTATTTTTACTCCGTTTGCACATCTGTGACACGAACGTGAACCTTACCCAACCAAGTCCCCTCCCCCAAATCGGACGCGTCGCCAATTCGCTTGTCCAGCTTGACCGCGGCCGACCCTCCGGCAACGACAATAGGAAGGAAAAAAAAAAAAAACTCATCCCACACATCAATCCACAATGGCGGCCGCCGCCACCGCCACCACCACAACAACAACAACAACAACGACAACCACAGCTGCTACAGCAACAAGAGCATCGTTTCTTAGACACCATTTTCAGAGAGCCAGTGCGGTCCCTTTGGGTTCAATTCTCACAAAATTTTCAAAGAAAAAGGGGATTTTTGTTTTTTCGGTAGATAAAGAAATGGGTGTTGATTACTATAAGCTGCTGAAAGTGAACAAGAACGCGAAGGAGGAGGACTTAAAGAAGGCGTACAAGAGGCTGGCTATGAAATGGCATCCAGACAAGAACCCAGTTAACAAGAAGGAAGCGGAAGCCAAATTCAAGCAAATATCTCAAGCTTACGACGTTCTCAGCGACCCCCAGAAGCGTCAGATCTATGATATCTACGGCGAGGAAGGCCCTAATGTCTACGAATTCTCCTCCTCCTCTCCCAATGCTAATTCTCGGCCTAATAAAAGTAATAGTGATGTGAAGTTTCGGTTCAATCCCCGGGACGCTGAGGATATCTTTGCCGAGTTCTTTGGGGGATCCGCCGAGGCCGCCGCCGGCGGCGAGGGTGGCGGGAGTGGGAAGAGTGGAGGGTTTGGGGATGGATTTAAAAGGAGTGGAAGTGGGGACGTGAAAGATCCGGCGAACAGGAAGCCACCGGCGATCGAGAGCAAGTTGGCATGCAGCTTGGAGGAGCTCTATAAAGGGACTAAACGGAAGATGAAAATCTCACGTTTTGTTCCTGATGAATTCGGGTCAGTTCCACCCCCACCCCCCAACCCTTCTTTTTTTTTTTTTGCTCCCAATGGTTTTTTCTTTTTTCTTTCTCCCACTGTTAAACGGAATATGAGATTTCATTATTTATCCAAGATTGTTCTTTTTTAAAAAATTATTTATTATTAGAAAAGGTGATGAGTAATTCAAGGAAGATTGTGGATTCAGTGAATAATTTAATAATAATGGCTCTAATTTGCATGAATCAGGTTTAGTTATTTCAGCCATTTTTGTAGTTTTCACTCATACAAATATTATTACATAGGTTTTTATCACACCTTAATTACGATATAGAGAATAGGAAGTCCATCAGTACTTATGGTTACTTGAAACAAGAATTGGATGTATATGGGTTACTGTTCTTAGTTGAATTTTGGGGGCGAAGGAGAATTGTGTTTGAATGGTTGGTTGCCATCCAGATCTATTTATTGCCAAATTTGCTTAATTTCTATATGGAGGATATATATATATTTATAGATGCTGAGTAATTAAATCGTTAGACTTGGCTGGCTGTGCCCCATGTTATATATATATATATATATATATATGAAGGGTTGATAAGGAGCTGGATGATGCCATGGGAAACTGCTAAATTTTGGTACTGCACAGCAAAACATAAGGGTCGAGCGGACATAGTCTCTTGTTCTTTGAGCCTTTGTGGACTCGTTAGACATGGCTCAATGTGTTTGACTGAACTCAAATCATGTTGCAGCCATAGACAAACATGAAAACCATTAGATAAAATTTCCCCCAGTCCACGAGTTCAATATCTTCTTCCTAAGATTCTATTCACGCAGAGAAAAGAGGACGTTCTGATCCTTCCATGCTGTGGGGTGTGAAAAGGTTGTTTCTGTGACTTGAAACTGTTATCTTTGGGTCATAATGAAGTAAACATTGACTGGTTATGCCCACCCTTCTAAATGATCAAAAGCTTATGAAGATACCAAACGAACTCCAGGGTCATAGCCATGCAATTCTTAGCTCAAACATTTTATAAAGCTATAAATTAAGCTTAGAAATGCCTTGCCTATGATCACAGTGGATTACCTTATTGCTTTGATTGTAAATGAATTATATCTGGTCAGGCTTCTTTTATTTTTCTCAAGTTTTCTATACAAGTGATAATTATGTTGCAGTAAGCCAAAGGTTGTTGAGGAGATCCTGAAAATCGAGATCAAACCTGGCTGGAAGAAGGGCACAAAAATCACTTTCCCTGAGAAAGGCAACCAAGAACCTGGCCTTACTGCACCTGATCTGATTTTTGTGGTGGATGAGAAGCCTCATGCTATTTTCAAGAGGGATGGGAATGACCTTGTTCTCCATCGGAAGATCTCTCTACTGGAGGCTCTTACAGGGAAGAATATCGAATTAATGACTTTAGATGGAAGAAATCTCAAAATCCCGGTAACAGATATTGTTAAACCAGGACATGAAATAGTGGTCCCAAATGAAGGAATGCCCGTCTCCAAGGAACCGAGCCAGCGAGGGAACCTTAGAATCAAGTTTGATGTCAAATTTCCATCGAGGCTGTCATCAGAACAGAAATCTGATCTGAAGAGGGTGCTGGGCGGAATCGAATAATTCCATCTATTTTTAATCTTGGGATTGCACTCGTTGATAAACACTGATTATCATTGTAAGTTAATGTAAATACGTCACAATTTCTATTTTTTTACAGGAAGATAGTGCATAGTAGACGGTAAAGTTGGTTCTCTGCTGATATTATAACCCGTCAAATGCGGCCGGAAACCATGTCTGGCTGTTGTCCTCATCACCGCATGTTGATTTTTGCCTTCTTAATCTGAACTTTCACCCACTCCACTGATATAATTTTTAGTCTACTTGGTTGAGAGAGACAAAATTTTTCATTTTAGGTATTTGGGACATAAAAACATTCAATGCATGCTTTTGTAGGTTTTCAATTTGGGTTTCAGCAGTTGGTTTTCTTGACTCAACGGCAGGAGAAACAGAATTTCTTGGACAATGCTATATCCACAAATTAGTTTTATAAACAAATTTGCAAACACATACGTGGTACCAATGAGATTTGTCGTTGTAATGATGGATCTCACTGTTACGTTTGAAATGATTCTTTGATTGTTAAAATAAATTTATTTGTATGATTTGTTGGTAAGAATAAGGTCCGTTTGTTTGAGAAAAAAAAAAACAAAGAAGAAGAAGAAGAAGGTGTATACGAAAAATATTTTCCAAGGAAAATGCCTAGTTAAAAAGACATTCCATGTTGTTTGCTGCTTCCGAGTTTGCTCGGAATGAGGTTTAAACCTTGAAAATTCCAGATCTTTACTTGATTCCAGTTTTTTGTCAATAAGTTAAAAAATTCTTGACTTTTGTAAAATTAGCTTGTAGCTTACTTTTGTCATGTCTGAGGCTTCGAATCCGCATGCAATTTTCCGTGTCAACAAGCCAAGGGCCTTTTTCACAACCTGTCCTTCACTCTGCTCTAACTCTTCTTTTTCCCTCCTTCCAAACAAGAACCTGTGTCTAGAGGTCAACAGACCGTCATGTTCTTTTGTCCTCACTTACAGGTAAGCACACTCACATGGCGAAGTATTGCCAAGTTTCTTTTTTTTTTTAAAAAATGAAAAAATTACCTGCTTTAATATTAAATAATGACAGAGACAGAAACATATAATAAATGGACAAATGGGGAAATAAAAATAGAGTATATATTAGATATTAAAAAAATAGAAAAAGATAACCTAACGAGGAAAGTGATGGGGTGATGGTAACTACCGCTCAATTTTTCCATCGGATAAGCTTGTCTAATTTTCGGAAGCAAGTTTGATACGTAGGAATGGATATTTAATCAGTTAATAATTACCAGCTAGTTGCTTTCTTAGGTGGCATCTGTGCTGGTTTGCTTTTTCCACAATGAGCCCAGATGGGTTTCGGCTTGAAAATCCACTGCGAACAAACCAGCTGGCTCCCATTGTTTCCCTCGTTGCCAAACTGGCCCAGCTGAAGTCCATGGCCAGCTGATAGGTATTCCAGCTGAAACAAATGGTTAAGAGAATAAGATTCTGTGACGTGCGCTGCTAATTATGTGGAACATTGCAGCTATATAATATATATTATTTTGAGGTTATGAGGCGTAAAATTAAAATAGGCCCCCATCAACTTGCTGGTCAATATCAAACTCTTAATCCATGAATTAGCAAGTGGCAAGGCATCACAGCACGCCTTGTTTAATTAAGCTTATTGTAACAATACCATTACCTTACATTCAAAAAAAACTATCCTATTGGAGCATACAACGTCCAAAGTCTAAGATTACCTTCTTCCTTTTCGACATAGAAGTTAAGTCATATTTAAAAACTTAATTCATTATTTTGATATACCCGTTATATTATGGTATCAATTTTACGTAAATAATTTCAGATTATAATGAATTATATAAGTTTGATACAACTAAAGATACATAAAAATTATTTATATCGTAGTAATGAATTTATTATTATTTCAAAGAGATTGAATTAAGATATTAACAAAAAAAAATTTACTTTATATTCAAATGATAATTTTAAAAATAATAAATTATTAAGATGTTAACAGGGACAATAAATATATCCCCAATGAAGGTCGGTCTCCCCCTGTCACACATATGCAAAGTCTAGTAGTAGCTATTGGAGCACCAAAAGGAATGAACCATAAAAAACCACAAAGCAGCACACCGAAAGGTATATGCTCGCGTAAGTAAGAGAATTAATTTTGTGGTTCTCATCGTCTCTTTCCGGGCTTGTAATCACTTTCCACTTAATAAAAAGTAACCAGTGCGTGCCCCAGACATTGCATCATCCCACTACATGGGTCCTTGTGGTTTTTGCACTCGGTTGCAGCAGCAGCGCTACATGAGCCTTGAAGTTACCCCCTTAGACGAGCCATGGCACACACAGACACGCACGCCTACGCACGCTTGAGGATTGAACTCATCGAGAAGATGAGGCATTTGCACTGGCAGGCAAACCATTCACCCAAAAACCAAATCTCCACCTATCCATCCACCCAGTATTTTTGTAAGTGACTGTATGTATACCCTGTTCAAAAACACTTGGACGCACGCAGGTGGTCATCAATATATAATATTTTTAACAATTCTTACCTTTCAGTTCACACAAATAAGTGATATTTATAATTATTTATATCCGATTACTTGGAGCATGCATTTAATTGTTCCGAATATGTATTAAATCGCTTACTTTAAATTAAAAAAAAAAGGACAAATAAACATTTCTTTTGGGGGTGACCACTAATTTGCATTTAATACTCATTCACACCATCTGACCACTACTAGTATGAAACAAAATTAATTTGGAGCGGACATGCGCCAAGACGTTTTACTAATCTTTTCTTTCTCAAGTTCTCAACAAAAACCACCTTCATTCACAGCTGGTGGACATCACAAACTGCAACCCCGACTCATAAAGAGTCCATTGGAATGCAGAGATACTTTCTTACCATCCACCACAAGAAAGCCCCGTTGGGGTGCAGTCTATAATCATTTCACGAGGCCACACCAACATCACGTGGGGAATGATTATTGGTATAGGTGTGCCCGCCACCCCTGCTGCTCTTTCCCCGATTGCTATGGAAGTTCCTTGGATAGTAGTTTCCAGGCTGATCGTAATATGGATAGCGCCCATTTTGGTAGCCACCACCACCACCTCCCCTAGAACCACCTCGACCCCCACGGCCATTTAAATAGCCCCTACGGCCAGCAATGCTACCACGACCACCCCTTTGGTTCTGGTAGTTCCTCCGAGATGCATACTGTTGCTCCTTGGGTTCTCCCTCTCTCTGAAAATGCTCCACTTCTGTAGGTGTTTTGGTAGGCTCTTCGCCAGAGAGAACTTCTGCAGGACTTTCCTTCTCCAGCTCATCCTGCAAGACAGAAAGATGGCACTTTAAATCAAATAAATTGAGACACATCACACAATATTATTTCTAGTACAAGCACCTTGTGTAGTTCTTCAGCGGGCCTAGATTGGTTATTGTCAATTTCTTGTCCTTCAAAAGTGGCAGTGTCTTCATCCTACAGACAAAAGTAAATTTGAAAATACCAAATAAATATATACAAAAGCCACAAGAAAGCCGCAGCTAAGCAAATATTTATGTGGATCAACAGGAAACTACACAACTTAAGCACTGATGAGACCATCAATTGCACATAAATGGAAATCAGTGAAATTAAACTTCTGAGTTCATCAAGAAAAAATTTGGATTGTGTGTGGAACAGACCATAGCAATTTTATGTATGTAGTTCTAAACTTTGTCAGCATACTGTCCTAGTTTGAAACACAGCTAAATGCCACGAGTCAATTTGGTATGGTACAATATTACAGTTATAAACATGTCCACAAATCCAACAGATACTTTCAAACTGGATAATAATCTCAAACATATGCAGCAATGAAGTCCAATAATATGGCTCCAATTTCACCAAAATGCACAATTAAGAGTATCTGATCAACCAGGATTTCTCCCTTAGGATGCAAGAAATTGCCATCATTCTCGTGACAATGTTTTGCAGCAACTACAATTAAAGTGCCATTGGCACTTTAAATCTCAATTATCAAGCTGTGCTAAGGCTTCTGAGAAAATGCGGTTCAGCCGCATCTTATGGAAGAAGAACAGTTTTGTCTCAAGTACCCTTGCAATGACATGAACCAACCATATATACAACAACCAAAGATTTGAGTGCTTTTTACAATCCAATTATCCGGATAGAAGAAGTAAGCATGGCAATGATAGGAGTTGGTTAATGAAAGCCTTGTTCCTAGGACAACTATGTTCATGGATAAATGAAGGAGCTAATTTCTAAACACATAATGACAACGAACATTTGATCCCATGAATTTTTGGCTAGAGAATGGCAGATGTCATGTTAATATCTATTTGAGCCAATTCAAAGCATCTCATGTCACGATAACAAGTTCTTTTAATATAGTGCCTTTATACATTAAGTCTATGGTGGAAGCACCAAAAAAGCATATCACTATTCTATACTTTTCCAATTTGCTACAAATGAAAATATCTAAGTTATAGATCCTAAGGTTTCCTCTAACACCACAGCCTTCCAAACAGTACATTTCCAACTAGCATACGCCGGACTCTTTCTTGGGACCGAAGAAAATTAGGCAGGAGATCCACTGTTTCACTGTGCCGAGTAGTGAGGTAATCTGATAATCATATCAAGCACATAAGACACCATCAATTTTGACAATATCTAAAGCACAGATTTCAAATATGTACCCAAAGGAAAAAAGGGAAAAAGGCAATGCAATAGAGTCCAAACCACACAACTGATTCATGACCTATAATACCAATCAAAATGAAGACCATATACAATTCCATTCTCCTGAAACAAATGCCAAGCAATTTAAAGTCCTTTCCTTCTTTCACCCCCCTCTCTCTCTGTTTTTTTTTTTTGGCAGTAGCAAACCATATTAAACTAAAGCCAGCAGCATAAAATAAATGACCTTTAAGGGTACAAAATTTTGTGCAACTATTAGTTTGGCAGTAACAAATTAAAAACCTACAAAAAAAGAAGAACAAGAAACATTAAAAACGCTGATGAATATGTATTGTTTGCTGCATTTGTATATCCGAGTTGATAGGCAAAATGCCAATTGACTGCAAAATCAGCCCATGTCTATAGCAGCATTGATGTAACAAGCAAAAAAGAAGTAGTCTTTGACTTCAAATATAAGAATAAACCATGCCATACCTCATGCTGGCGTTCACCAATGGAACCTTCTACCTGGACCGGCACAGGCAATCCATTAACTGGCACCTGGAAAGGCACATAATTTGCAGTAGCAGCAGCCACGGCCATTTCAGCCGGAGCTTTCATCTCTGGTGTGGCGGTGAAGTAATCGGAAGCCATAATTTTGTTTAGCTTCTCCCTCAATCCAGCGTCTGCAAATTTCCACATCAGAACAACGCACTAAAACCAATTAACAAGCTATTTATTTATTTATTTATTTATTTTGGGCCTGTGGGTGCGTGCCAAAACTCGAACCTAGTTACCAGAACTAAGAATCCAACTCCTCTACCATCAGACCACATTGCTAGTGGCTAAATTCAACAATTGCAATCTTCGCAAAAACAATACTGAGACAATTACATGAGACGCTAGCAGCAGGCTCAACTGGCTGGTCAGAATTAGAAAGCCACAATTTGGCGTGCTCGATGCAGCGCTGCAAAGAAATTTTATGAGACAAGCTCGAATCGGCCGGCCTCGAAATGAACAACCCTGCAAGCATCGAAATCAAGTCCAAATCTTTCTCGCCCAGTAGATCCGTAGCATCATCGGTGACATAATCGTAAGTCAAGCAGCACCCTCTCTCGTGGGTCCGGGTCAACATCGTCGCCGTGTATTCACTCTGCGGC
Source organism: Ceriops zippeliana (assembly GCA_037897445.1). Taxonomy (NCBI): domain Eukaryota; kingdom Viridiplantae; phylum Streptophyta; class Magnoliopsida; order Malpighiales; family Rhizophoraceae; genus Ceriops; species Ceriops zippeliana. The sequence goes on along the minus strand of JBAPLH010000188.1, from coordinate 1,557,930 downwards.
TTCACATCGAACAGCGATCCAAAGTACAACAAATTCAACAGATCCTCGACCACCGCATCGCCACCGCCTCGGAGACTACCTCCGTCGTCGCTCACAGAGTTGTTTTTCTCCTCGCCGGAGATGGAAGAATGTTGTTGGTGGCGTTGAGCTGCAAGGGCGATTTCGTCGGACACGGCGGCTGAAAGAGGCTGCCGGAGCTTCTCGAGCTCTTCTATAGAGGCGACGACCGAGGGCTTCGAGCGGAGGACTTCCTCTTGCTCCTTGTTGATAGGCTTTCCCTGGGAAATAGACTCTTCCATCTGGATAATCCTGTTGTATTTCTTACGGAGAGCACGGAGGCGTTTGTTGATGAGGCTGAGGACAGGTCCGTCTGTCGACTCTGAGGCAGCGGTGGCCGCCATTGTTTGGTTACAGATGGTTGCCTTAAGATGATCGAAGGAGCACCACCGCAGGACAGCGGTGGAGTCGGCCGCGTAGGCGTAGCTTTGGCCGGGGCGGTTTTAGATTGTTGAGAGAGATCGAGCGAGCCAGCGAGATGTATGGAAGGGGCAGGGCTTTAGAGGATTACTCGATTAGTGCAGTGACTCTGAAGCTTGGGATATATTTTTATTTTTTTATTTCTTTTTTTTATAAGCAAAGTCTGAAAGTCCATATATATATATATATATATATATATATATATATATATATATAACCACAAATATTCAAATACAAAATTTAAAAAATTTTAACTAATAATACCAGAAAGATGTTGATTTTTCAAAAAAAAAATTCTTAATAAAATGCAATTAATTTTTTTAAAATTTTAAAAGTATACATTACTTAAACAAAAATAAATAATTAATTAAATATTACAAAAAATTATCCAAAAATCATTCAAAAGCCTTTCTGTTTTTCTTTTTTTTGGCTGAAAAGTCTTGGTGGGATCTCTTTGCAAGGGTAAATTGCTTTAACTTTTTTTTTTTGTAAATAAAAAGACGACATGCTTTTAGTGATAAATTTTAAAATTTCGACATTATATTGTGTCGTCGACACGTGGAATTATAATTTAAATCCAATTATTCAATATTAATAGTAACATATCATATCCTAAAAGTATACACACACACATATATATTATTTATTTATTTAACTCTAATTAAATTTTAAATTTAATACATGGGATTATAGAGACGACTTTTGTACTAATAATATAATTGGAGAAATTTTAATTATTTTGAAATTGGCTTATAATTTTTTAATGACCAAAAAAAAATTGCAGAAAACACATAAAATGATGGAATACTTTTCTTTGTAGCTATACAGCAATAATGAATTAGTGTCAATGCCTTGAATTGAATAGTAAACTTCAGTGCATGCGCATCAGACCAGAGCAGGGGAACCTCAGCAAATCGATCCAAGTAAGATTATAATATGATTAACCCAGAAGAAACGCAGCAGCCATATGATTAATTTTTTATCACATGGCCTCCACAGGAGCATCAATGTTATTTGAAGCCTGGCGATTTAAGGAGAAATGGCATGGAATAGACATCACCACCTTTGGCTGCAGACATAGATTATCAGAGCTAAACCAATGTTAAATTGCCAGTGTCTCTTTGACTAGCATTTTTCAATTTTTGCCAATCACCATAGACCTTATTGTAAAGCAAAAAACAATCAATATATATATATAGAGAGAGAATAGAGATACTGTACAGAGAATAGGGAGAGAAAGTGCACTGAAAATAGAGATATTGCACATAGATAGAATTTGATCTGCTTGAGAAATAAAAAGTAATTTAGAAATTAGATTGTTTTATTCATTTGTCTTTTTTAAGAAAGAATTTCATATTTTAAATGTAAAATTATATTAAAAAAATGCTTGTGAAACTTTTTTTTTTTTGCTATATTCATAAAAGAATGAAAAATAGGTAATTTCAAACCTAACCAAATAAGAACTAATTAAAAGAATAAAAAAGTATTCCATGATTAAGTTTAAGATGTATTTGAATTTTAAATCTCATAAATTTAAATATCTCTTCTCTTTAAAAATTTTGATCGATATCCTTATAATTATGAATTACGAGATTTAATTATAATTCTTTATTTGAACTTAAATTACATAGGACAGAATTATAATTTATTAAAAATAACCTCAATTTGATAAATTGATTGGTGATTTTTTCTTTGTAGATCAGTTGATTTTTATTCTTAAAGAACAAAAAAAGAAACATTTTAACATTTTTCATACCTAATTCAAAAGAAAAATAAAAAATTTCATTTAAATGTAAGAATTAATAATTTCAAAGATTTCAATCAAAATTATTAAAAATAAAATGCATAAATCTAAATAATTTAAAATTTTAAATATTATTTGTATATTTAATCCTAACATTAATGTATAACTCAATTTTATTTATAAACTTAGAATGATACGTTAAAAAAAATAAATTTCAATGATATCTTAGCTCATGGCTAAAATTATAAGTCAATTTCATTTCTTGTTGCCAAAACGGTGTTGGGTGCTTTCAAAATTCAGAGCAGAGGCTGTCCTTCTCACGATGATTTGCTAAATTTATCGATATGCTGTTGGAGGGCAAATTTATTTTGCCCTACCGACACTCGACAACGATCTTTTGGAATGTTCTTCTCTTGTCATTAAAACCAATATAAAAATTAACAATAATACGTGTATTATGTTACGTCTGCTGTCCAAAATCAACCGATCGACTCACTTCTCTTTTTTTTTTTTTTTTTTAAATCTCTCTTCCTGTCCGTCTCTCTAATTGAAGTTTGAATTCAATTGGGATTTTCTATCTGAGATGGTCCCAAAAGTCTCGACAAGCAATCAATAGTGATAACAGAGATCCGAGGCAAACTTGCCCCACAAAAGACAACGAGTAGTGCAGTAACTTGTTCAGAGTTAATAACGTATAACATTACATTTTTTAATACCGAATTTATCGGTATTTTATATCAAGTCGAGATCTCACGAAGGATATATAAGAGAATGTTCTGATAATTTTATTATAAAATTATTATTTTTTTTAAAAAATAATTTATTAAAATATTTAATACTTACATTTTAGATGAATTTTTATTTTTCTTTAACAATATAAAAGTTAAGTAATGTATATCTATTATATTTTTTCATATTAAATTTATTGACATCATTGTTAGTATTCTTGTACACACATCAAGCCAATAAAATTAAGATTTTTGGTATTTTATGATAAGTTAAAAGTCTCACCATAAATAAAGATATACTTTGATATTACTTGTTATAAAATTATTATTTTATTTTTAAAAATAATATGTTAAAATATGTAATTATCAACTTTGTAGTACTTAATATCTCTTCTTTCTTAACGATATAAAAATTAAGTAATGTAGACGTGATACAACTAGCCTCTTCTGCAGTTTCCCGCTTTTTCTTAACCTCCCATTAAATCGGCTTGACAATGAGACTGATGAATCGTTGAGTTAAAAATTTAGATTGTTTTGATTCTCTTCTCTTATTGTGTAAATGAGTGATTTTAAAAGAATTATTTTTAACATAATTGATTGAGACGGTTAAATTATTTGATCTAATTAATACATAAATTGAATTTTTTGTTTTTGTCAAAAAAAAAAAAGTTTACATAATTATGTTATTTTATTAAAATATTTACAAAAATATATTTAAATTTTATTTCAATAATATTATATAAAAATAAAATTTAATTGTTTAAAAAACAATAATTGAATTAATTATTTTAATGTTAAAGTAAATTAAAATTTTATTCAAATTTAAAAATTATGAAAATTAATGGTAAAAGAATTTAAGCTCCATGGCACACCTACCTTCCGGCTTAGGGTCAATTATTTGAAGTGTAGATTTAACATCGAAAATTTCGACAAATGTGATTTGCACTTACGAATCCATGGAGTTGGGCATTTTCAAAAATTCAATGCAATCGCTGTCGTTCTTACAATCTTTTTTATAAGATACAATTTATCAAGATAACGATTGGTGAGCAAATTTATTGTTAAGAATATGAAATTTTGTGTCGCTCTAAAATATGAAAATTAAACATAATTTATGATATGTATAGACTTCTTCATCAAAAAATTTGAGTTCTTAGGTAAATTTGAAATTTTAGTATATTATTTGATATAATATTGTAATTTAATTTATTTTCTTATCAATATCCATCATTTAATGCTTTAATAATTTTAATATATTTAGTTTAATAAAATTATTTTTGTATTATTAAAAATTAATACTTCAGTATAATCGTTCAATTTAATTTTATTGCGATACATATTGATTAAATTTAATATATATTCAAAACTTGACCTGTTATTTCTTTTTTTTTTAACAAAGAACCTTAAAAATTAAATATAATTTTCAAGTATTTAGTATATGATGTAAAACATTATATTATATTTTAATGGTAAGTTTCTAGTATAAGAGATATATAAACATAATTCTTCCCGCATTATAATTGTACATTGTATCATTAAATTCTTTATTTTGACTTAAATTGCAAAAGGCAATTTCAAAACTTTGTTAATAACGAACCCTATTTGATGAAATTTACCTTTTTTATTTTCTTTTCGGTAGATTAGTTGTCCAGTTCGATAGATCTTTACCTTTTCATGTTCAATTCATAAAAACAAAGAAAAATATATATAAAAAAAAAAGGAAACTAAATCCAAGAATTGATAGCCCCAAAGGTGTCATTCAAAATTGTTGCAAACATCACATTTAAGCCTGTTACTGATTTATATCTTAGTTTTTATCTATATGCTTCAAGACAAGCATTACGTTGGAAGGTCCGATACGACATCTTTTTAGTTCAAACTAGGACGACCTGCTGAAAGAGAAAGGCTCAAATTAGAACATCCTTATGCATAGATCAGGTGTCTGATATAGATAATTGCAAGATATAAGAAGAACAAGTAATTTATTTAATTATCACAAGTACAATGCCTTGAGATAGGAAGAAAAAAAAAAGACAAACCCTCCGTTGCACTTCATTGTCAGGGACGTTCCATAGCCATGCCTTGCTCGATGATTTCCTAGATTGGCTGGATCTCAATTTAGAACTTTTAAGGGATCTTCACATTTAATTTGACCAAACAAAAGCCAAGTCAGAAACCTTCGAATAAGAATTAAAGCAATGAATTGAAAAAAAAAAAAAATGTAGGAACTCACCTTCATGAAAGTAGCATTAACAGACCTCTATGTTTCTCTGGGTCTGCAAGGCAAGAAAATGCATACCCCGACAAGACAAAGTCTTCGCATTCATGATGTTTTGTGTCAATGCATTTGCCCGTGATAATCACTTCCACTGACATACTACCCTCACATTTCCAGCAAGTTATTCTGTAATTTTTACCGCAGACTTTACCATGATCATAATAGTCTTCCGGTACGTAAGCAGTTAAGTGTCCTTTATCTGGAATTCCACAACAACAAAGAGAAGCTACAAAGAAAAAAACAAATTTCTGGATTGGCATGGCGTGCCAACAAATTGTATAAATTGACGACAACTTATCGTTGGATGTTACGATCAAACATAAAATTAGAAATAATAATAATAATACTTGCGAACGAGACGACCCTTGCGGTGAGACGTTGTCCCTGACCCAACAAGCTGTAGATGTGAGAACGAAAAGCTCGATTCAAGCAACAACAACAACAACACTAACACTACAAAAAGTTGTGACGAGGTTTTGACGCGACATTGGGGCCGTAGCCTTTGATAATATCTAAGCTGATTCTCTCTGCTTTGACAGGGATAATTTATGTTCTATGGCACATCTAGCTTACGGCTCAGGGTCGATTATTTATAGTAGAGATTTAACATCGAACATTTCAACGAATGCATTTGCACTGGCGAGTAAATGGAGTTGGTGGTTTTCAAATTTCAACGTTAAGGATGCCCCTTCTCACCATGTTTTGCTTTGCTGTGATATGGCTCATCAAGATAACAATTTGGAGAACAAATCTCCAAATTTTTAATTCGTATTTCCTTTTTTTTCAAATTTGCTGGATTTTTTAGGTACTTTTTATCTCCCTCTATTTTCCCAACATTAAAAAAATGATTTGAAAGATAATCTACCAATTATAAACAAATAAATAATTTATAATCCTAATGAATATTCGTACAATTGTGTGGACATTTCTTTGACCTAAGTTTGCTTGTGTGACTTGAGCACACAGTGTCATCGCTTAAGATGGTTTAAGTGACTTGAACAGCAACAATTCGATTTCTAGAACTAAACATCATGCCTGTTGCCTAAAGAAGTTTAAATGGGAAATTTGATTCCAATTGCACTGAATGTTGATCGTGGACTTAACTGTTAAATTAATTAATATGAGTAGTCCATGTCATTTAAAGTATGACTCAAAATAAAAGGCTTAATACGATGGTCGGTTAGGCATAACGGTAATTTGGGTCATCGGGTTTAAAATCCCTCCACTCTCCCTATTAAGAATAAACGTTACAGGAAAGGAATATGTGTATATATATCTTCCCCTATTAAGAATAACCGTTACAGGAAAAGGAGTATCTTCTCATTTAAGATAATTATTACAGAAAGAGAGGATCTTCCTATTTAAAGTAACGGTTACAGGAAAGGAAGATGTGTATATATATATATATATATGCTATTACAGACCTTTCCGAGAGGTCAACCATCAGAGAGAGAAAACGTAAAGAAAAGAAAGGGGAAAGAGTAGGAGAAAAGAGAGAAGCGTTCAGGAACGAAACAGAAGAGGCTTCCCATCTCCACTGCGGGACATCAGCATAATGCACAACGGTATGTTGATTTCAATTACAGTTTTATTGCTAGTATTCGCATAAAGAAAGATCCTGCAATATATGAAATAAGAATTTCAGAAAGAGAAATTCTAAAAAAGTCCAACAATTGGTATCAGAGCGGGTCTGCGAATATTGCAATTTGGTTTTCTTTATCTCTTTGTGCCATATAGTATTTATTTTATTAGGCTGTATTTTGTTTTTCCTTTGCGTGTAATCAATAATTACAACGCGGGACAAAACAAATATTTTGGTTGCCTGGTACGTGGGTCCCACCTGCAGTATGGTGGTGCTCGGGTCCGAATGAATACCATAAAAAAAAAAAAACTCCCACGTAAAAGATAATTTAATCTTCGTAATTGAAAATTATTAAATTCACGTTAATGAGTCAAATATTAAAAGCTTGTTAGTCACCAAAGTGGCCTGGCTTTGAATGGATTTGACAGCTGACTGTGAATTTTAATTGTTCATTTTGGATGCTAATAAAATGTTTTGAAATGAACAATTGTGGTTATTAATTGTAAAGTTAGGAGATCATTCAAAGATGGATCATTGCTTATAATTAATGACACTAAAAGGGATTAATTAATATACTAAGTAAACGTGATTGTATATCCAAAGATGACATTCATGTTAATTTTAGTATGATTAATTGATCTATTAAAGTTTATTTAAATTAGCATCATTATTGATTAGAGTTATGTATTTGAGGATCACCCAAAGGTGAACTTAAATACATAATTAAAGTTTGTAATGTATCTGAATCCATTAGAATTTACTCAAAGCATTAACGTATAAATTTGGATTATATTTGCAGCTTCCACCAATGTATTCGCCTTAGGCAATTCGATGGTCAAATTCAATGGGCTGAACTATACTGAATGGTCTGAGCATATTCAATTTTATTTGGGTGTATTGGGCCTGGACTTAGCAGTCATTTCGGATGAAAAGCCTGCAGTCATTACAGAGACTAGTACAGAATCTGATAAGTCTTTTTATGAGTCTTGGGTACGGTCCAATAGGCTGAGTTTGAATTTGATGCGAATGACGATAGCTGAAAACGTCAAGCCATCGATGCCTAAGACGGAAAATGCGAGGAAATTCTGATGAGAATTAAGGAATACTCTCAGTCAGATATAACTGATAAATCCATCGTAGGAACCCTAATGAGTGAGCTGACGACCAAGAAATTTGATTGGTCACAGCCCATTCATGATCATGTGACCAGTATGGCTAATCTAGCAGCAAGGTTGAAAACAATGGGCATGGATGTGAGTGAATCATTTCTGGTTCAATTCATCATAAACTCACTGCCTCCTGAATTTGGCCAGTTCCAAGTGAATTATAATACTATTAAAGAGAAATGGAACTTTCAAGAAATTAAGGCCATGTTAGTTCAGGAGGAAGGGAGATTAAAGAAGATGAAGGATCACTCCATTCATCTCATCGTTCATAAGGATGCTAGTGGTAGCAGGTCTAAACCACATAAGAAAGGTAAGAAGAAGGACAAAGCCTCTATGAAAGTCACTGGAGGTCAAATCCAGAAGGATCAGAAATGCTTCTTCTGCAAAAAGATGGGTCACTTCAAAAATGATTGCCCAAAAAGAAAGGCTTGGTTCGAAAAGAAAGGTACGTACTGTATATCAGTATGTTTTGAATCAAACATAATTGAAGTGCCCAATAATACTTGGTGGTTAGATTCTGGAGCTACTATTCATGTGTCACATATTATGCAAGGATTCCTTTCAATCCAGCCCATAACAGGAACTGAGAAGTTCCTCTATATGGGAAACAGAATGAAGGCACGAATAGAAGGGATTGAGACGTACAGATTGATCTTGGACACCAAGTGTCATCTGGATCTAGAAAAGTGTCTCTATATTCCTGAATGTGCTAGAAATTTAGTTTCTGTTGCAAAGTTGGATAAAGAAGGATTTAACCTCAAGATTGGAAATGGTGCATTTTCATTGTATAGACATTCGTACTATTATGGATCTAGTACTTTGATTGATGATTTGTACCGTTTGAATCTTGATGCTATGTATGTTGATTCCATATTTCTTGTTGAGCATGGTATAGGTAACAAACGTAATATGCATGATGAAAGTTCTGCTTTCTTATGGCATCAAAGATTGGGTTATATATCCAAAGAAAGGATATTGAGGTTGATGAAAGGTGATGTCCTGCCTCAATTGGATTTTACTGATTGGGATGTATGTGTTGATTGTATAAAAGGGAAACAAACAAAACATACATCAAAGAACCCAGCCATAAGAAGCAATGAGCCTTTAGAATTGATACACACTGATGTTTGTGGCCCGTTTGATATCCCAACATGGGGTGGTGAGAAATATTTCATCACCTTTATAGATGACTACTCACGATATTGTTACTTGTATCTACTGCATGAAAAGTCTCAGTCAGTAAACATCCTAGAGGTATTTATTAATGAAGTTGAAAGGCAGTTAGATAGAAAAGTAAAAGTGATTAAGTCAGATAGGGGTGGTGAATATTATGGAAAATTCAATGAAAGTGGACAATGTCCTGGTCCATTTGCAAAATTTCTTGAGAGTCGAGACATATGTGCACAGTATACAATGCCTGGTACACCACAACAGAATGGTGTAGCAGAAAGGCGGAATCGCACACTTATGGATATGGTTAGGAGCATGTTGAATTACAGTACTGTACCCTTATCCTTGTGGATGCATGCATTAAGAACTGCTGCATATCTGCTGAATAGAGTTCCTAGTAAGGCTGTCCCTAAAACTCCTTACGAGTTATGGACAGGGAGGAAACCCAGTTTGAGACATCTTCATGTTTGGGGTTATCCAGCAGAAGTAAGGATATACAATCCACATGAAGGAAAGCTTGATGCAAGAACCATTAGTGGTTACTTCATTGGCTATCCTGAAAAGTCCAAAGGGTATAGGTTTTACTGCCCTAACCATAGTACTAGAATAGTTGAGTCTGGTAATGCTCGGTTCATTGAAAATGATCAGTTCAGTGGGAGTGGGGAATCACGAAAGGTGGATATTAAAGAATCACAAAATGAATGGTCCACAGTGAGTACTCCTACTCATGTCGGTATTCCCACACTCAGTGTTTCTACTCAAATTGTTATTCCTTATGTTGCATCACAGTCACGTGACATGCAAGGACAACAAATTGATACTCGAAACACGCAAAGTGAACACATAAGAGATAAACCAAGTGACAATGTTCAATTTACAAATGAACAAGTGATACCACAAGAAATGGCATTATGGAGGTCTACAAGACAGAAGAGGCCAGCAGTTTCAAATGATTATGTGGTTTACTCACTTGAGCATGAATCGAAATTGAGCATTGATGAAGATCCAGTCTCATTTAAACAAGCCATGGAATGTAATGATTCTGAAAGGTGGTTCAATGCCATGAAAGAAGAGATGAAATCGATGGATGTAAACCAAGTCTGGGAGCTAGTAGAGTTACCTGAAGGATCAAAACGAGTTGGCTGTAAGTGGGTCTTCAAGACCAAGCGAAACTCGAACGGTAACATCGAAAGGTATAAGGCCAGACTTGTAGCCAAAGGTTTCACTCAAAGGGATGGTGTTGACTATAAGGAAACTTTCTCTCCAGTTTCTAAGAAAGACTCCTTAAGAACTATTATGGCTTTGGTGGCTCATAATGATCTAGAACTCCACCAAATGGATGTAAAGACCGCCTTTCTGAATGATGACTTGGAAGAGGAAGTGTATATGGACCAACCTGAAGGTTTCATCACTACGGGGCAAGAAAATTTGGTGTGTAAATTAAAGAAATCGATATATGGACTGAAACAAGCCTCCCGACAATGGTATATTAAGTTCAATAATACCATTACGTCATACGGTTTTGTAGAAAACACCGTTGATCGGTGTATCTATATGAAGGTTAGTGGGAGCAAGTTCATTATATTAGTCCTATATGTCGATGACATTCTTTTGGCCGCTAATGACATAGGTTTGTTACATAATGTGAAGAAATTTCTCTCTGAAACTTTTGAAATGAAAGATATGAATGAGGCATCCTATGTGATAGGAATAGAAATATTCCGTGTGATAGATCACAAGGATTGTTAGGATTGTCTCAGAAAGGCTATATCAATAAAGTATTAGAGAGATTTAGAATGGAAAATTGCTCAACAGGAATAGTTCCAATTCAGAAAGGGGACAAGTTCAGTGAATTACAATGTCCAAAGAATGATTTGGAACGGAAAGTGATGGAATCAGTTTCCTATGCATCACTGGTTGGAAGCCTGATGTATGCGCAAACATGTACTCGGCCAGACATCAGTTTCGCAGTTGGAATGTTAGGCCGATATCAAAGTAATCCTGGAATAGATCATTGGAAAGCCGGAAAGAAAGTACTTAGGTACTTACAAGGCACCAAAGATTACATGCTTACTTATAAAAGATCAAGTCATCTTGAAGTAGTAGGCTACTCGGATTCAGATTATGCTGGATGTGTAGACTCGAGGAAATCTACATTTGGTTACATGTTTCTCCTGGCTGGAGGAGCAGTTTCTTGGAAAAGCGGGAAGCAGTCTGTCATTGCTACTTCCACTATGGAAGCTGAATTTGTAGCATGCTTTAAGGCTACTGTTCATGCATTATGGTTGCGGAATTTTATCTTAAGGCTTGGTTTGGTCGACAGTATAGAAAAGCCGTTAAGAATTTTTTGTAACAATTCCGCAGCAGTCTTCTTCTCTAAGAATGATAGGTATTCTAAAGGTGCGAAACATATGGATTTGAAATACCTATCTGTTAAAGAAGAAGTGCAAAACCAAAGAGTGTCCATTGAGCATATTGGCACTGAGTTGATGATAGTGGACCCGTTAACTAAAGGTTTGCCACCGAAAACATTTACTGGACATGTTGATCGGATGATGGGCATTATGGACAGGTCTTCGTACACTTAAAAGCCAATATTTAGATGCTCATATCATTGTGACACTCGTGAATTCAATTAAAGTTATGGTTTTGCTTGTGCTGCTGTGTTATCTTTGTTTAGATGTATACAATTATGGTTTGTGAGATAATTAATAGCCTATATGAGAATGACAGTTTAAAGTTTCAATGTTCCTCAGTAAAGTATTATGAATTATGATGATTATGTGATACATGGAAGGAATCATATTGCTATAAGATGTGTGACCGCCATGATCCAATCATCTTAATTCAATTAAGTGTTGTGATTTGATGATCTTTAAGAATTGTGTGCACTTAATTGTTATTGTTTCATCAAGTCATGATATGGACCAAGTGGGAGATTGTTAAATTAATTAACATGAGTGGTCCATGTCATTTAAAGTATGACTCAAAATAAAAGGCCTAATATGATGGTCGGTTAGGCATAACGGTAATTTGGGTCATCGGGTTTAAAATCCCTCCACTTTCCCTATTAAGAATAAACGTTACAGGAAAGGAATATGTGTATATATATCTTCCCCTATTAAGAATAACCGTTACAGGAAAAGGAGTATCTTCTCATTTAAGATAATTATTACAGAAAGAGAGGATCTTCCTATTTAAGGTAACGGTTACAGGAAAGGAAGATGTGTATATATATATATATGCTATTACAGACCTTTCCAAGAGGTCAACCATCAGAGAGAGAAAACGTAAAGAAAAGAAAGGGGAAAGAGTAGGAGAAAAGAGAGAAGCAGGAACGAAATAGAAGAGGCTTCCCATCTCCACTGCGGGATATCAGCATAATGGACAACAGTATGTTGATTTCAATTACAGTTTTATTGCTAGTATTCGCATAAAGAAAGATTCTGCAATATATGAAATAAGAATTTCAGAAAGAGAAATTCTAGAAAAGTCCAACATTAACTACAGATTGATGGATGCGGCCGCTCAATTGGTGAATGCTGCGCACTTCTTGCACAATGCATTAAAGAGAAAATGGTTGTCTCGGCATTTCAGACGTAAAATGTTAAATTTCTTTCATTAGATAGTTTGCATATGAGGACAAAATGGAAATTTTGAAATATTACTTTTATTTATCTTTACTTTCCTACAATATCCACAAAAAAAAAATTCTCATTATTTTCCTCCCGAACAACCTTTGAGAACTCCTTTCACTTTACTTTGCTCTCTCATTGTTATTTTTTTCTGACGGGGACGGATTTAAGGCCCCTTTCTTCGATAAACACACACACGTATGTATATATATATATATATTATTTTTTCTGAACTTTTTAAATTCACAATTTTAATAACAATTTATCACGAATGTACGAATTTTTCTCACGATGGTACGATACTTAATTTTTATTATGTCCTTTGTAAAAATTAAGTCAAACTTCTCTTGAATAGTAAAAAAAAGAAAAATATTATAAAAAAATACAAAAAAAAAAAACGAGAGAAAAACATTACAAGGCATTTCAAACTATTCAAATTTAAAATCTACAAGTTGTTGGACAAGCCTCATGAATGTTCCAATGCACCTTAGTTGTCAACCTTGGATCGCATTTAAAATGTTTATTGTTTTTCATATTTAGAAAGCCACAGTGAGTGAGGCGTGGAATTCTTAATGCAAATTGTTTACACTATTTAAAGAGCAACATGTCGAGACAAAGCATGCTGAGGACGATCCGTGGCTAAGAAGATGAATGAAAAATTATTAGAAAAATGTTGGACGTTTGACACCGTGCTGCTACATAATTAAATAAATTTAATTGGTGTTGAGATTTTAAGTATAAACATATAAATTGTGTGATTAAGAAATTTTATATCAAAAATAAAAGAGAGAAATAAATATGAGATAAGTGAAAATAATTCTTAAATTTAATGTTTTGAGGTTTTAGATTAAGATATAATATTAAATTCGTGATATTATTTACTTGAATTCTGATTTTATTAAAAAAAATTGTTAGGATCCTATGTTACAATAAATTATAAATTTGATTTGTTGAAGTGTCAAAATTAGATATGACGTCAAGTTAAAAAAAAAAAAAGTTAGCCTAGGAAAGAAAAGTGACGTCAAGCCAATGAAAGATACGTGTTCTCATCAGATATTTGTTCCTTAAAATCTTGTCCGGAGTCGACTCTTGGTTGGCCACAGGGGGCAAGCTCAAGAGGCTCGTGACTAATCAGAATCAGAATCAGAATCATTTTTGGCCTGGATATTTAATCCCAGACTTCAAAAAGCTGGAAATTGAAGCTTCAGCTTCTCAACAACATGGCATCATTTGACTAGGGGTTACCTGAAAATTTTCCACATTCTAGTGCTAAACAAACTACAGTGCCAATCCATTTTTGTAAAAGGCCCCAGCACGTCCGATCCGCTTTCACAGAATCAACGCAGCATTGTTGGGGGCATGCTTGATATTCACAAACAACCACACATTTATCCAACAGAATAATTTGACTTTGTCATACTCCTTTTTTGAGCTTTGTTTGCCGCATCCAGACACAGTCCTGTATTGCACGTGTGGTCTCCTTTTTCAATTAATATCATACATCGCCGCGCCAATATAACTTCACTGTTCTTTTTGTTGAAGGCCGTGGTGGGAACCAATTTGAGTTACCTGCGCCTCGTTGCCTTTTTCTATTGTCAGTTCGCGAGGAGTTGATCAGAATAATTGCTCGAGTGTAAAGAGTTGCAATCGGTATGACCAAAAAAGTTACAGAAAAGAAGAAATCTCTTTGTGAGATATCCATGGAACTGGCAATGAATATTGTCAGGCGGTCATCTCTCTCCCTTGCCAGCTTGAGCCCAACTGCCAAGCCACCGGCAGCAGCAGGACAACGTGTGCTTCAATTACCAGGAAACCAAATATCTAAAAAGCCGGAAGAAGGTGGCCTAGAGTCACGCGTTCAATTCCCCTTGATCGACTCCGAAATGAGCAGTCCCCAGCATCTTATCAGCAATACCACTGATGTTGATGCAAGTGCCTCAAAATTTATAAGGCGGGTTCGAGGGCAGCTTAATGGCGACGTAAGTGATGAATGAAGAAAATTTTATCGTAGATTGTTACCTTTCTCACCTCCTCTGTCAGGGAAGAACTTGTAATCAATGCAGTCTGTTCTGATGTTCATCCTGTTCTTCTAGGAAATAATGGCATACAAAAAGAGTGGAAAATTTCGGATTCCTGAATGATTGAGGATTGCAAATGATTGAAAATTTTATGCATTCGTTGGAAATCAAATTCAGATAATGTTTGCTTATAGTTCAGGCGTTGAAATACATGCAATACAATACAATTAATTGCTACAGTTGTGCGGTGCAAAGTAAGATCTCCAATTCTTTCTCGACTTATATGTGCAGTAACCACAAGCATCCTGTACACAAAACATAACTAGAGATCAAATCGTAGACTTAAAATTCCTCAATTTGTAATAAACATATTAAATAAGTTGAAAAATATACTCAATACCATCCACAATTAATCACCCTTTTTTAAAAAAAAAAAAAAAGAAATGTAATAAAGTCATCATCTTTGATTTTATATCAAATTTTGTTCAAAATTTTTTATTTCTTAACATAAAATTAAAAATATTCATAATAAATATTACTTAAAATATTGCTTAGAAGAGCTCTCTGATTGACAACTTAATCTAACAAACTCATCTTGAAGGATCTCAAATTAAAAACTAAAAAGTCCATCTTACTTCTTGAAGATCCTACTCGAAGATAAGACGGGAGAGATTTCTAAGAAAGAACATATTTATCATGCACCTTGCCCGATTTGAGGCACAAAATATTCCCACTTAATATTTTATTAAAAGCGCAATTAATTTCATTATCTTATTATAAATCACGGTCATATCTTACAAAATTAACATTAATATCTAACTTTACTGTTTGTTTGTTTGTTTTTTTTTTTTTTTTTTTGTCAAACTGAAAGTGGCGGCTTAAATTATTCCAACGGCGGAAATCGGCAATTCACTGGCCCCTAGCCATCCTATAAGGAGACAATAGCGCGTTTGCTATTGTTCGCTCGAAGAGCAACCATTGAAATCAATGGAAGCGGGAACTTTCTTACTCCCCTCCGCCATTTCTTGTAGACCCACATCTCCTGTCTCGCCGCCGCCTTCACGTCACTTCCCAAGTTTCCGTCGGCCAGTCGAGGCTTTCTCAAATTCACCGGTAAACAGCAGACCAATTTTCAGCAGGTTCTGGTCTCATGTTGTGTGGGACTTGACTTTTGTTTTTTTTTTTCTTTTTAATGAACAACGAAAAGTTTAAGGGACCGAAGCCGAGGAAAGACTGGATAGCTGATTGGGTGTCCAAAAATGATGACGCCGTCCGGAGCTTGCCGATATACGCAGGAGGGGCTTCCCTATTGGCCGTGCTTTTTAATCGCATCGTTTCCGGCATAGCTCCTGTTGCTGATGCCAGCAGGTAACAAATTTTGTTGCTTTTCTTCCTCATTGTTTTGGTTTATGGGAATTCAAACATTGGCTTAGAGACTTTGTTGCTTTTGATTTGGCAATTTGCAATGTATAATTGGACATTGAGAGTAGATTGATTAGAACTTAAATAATTTGGGTTATTCAAGCAAACTCTGTCTCCGTCGAACCTTGTGTTCCGCATTGGCTGGTCTCAAGCCTGGATAAACGAGGTTGTGCAAGGTTTGCACCCAGCCTACATAAAACTAGCCAAACTTATGATGCGTTCAAGCCCTTGACTCCATCTTTTAAACTTGGCAGTTCACAGTCCAGAGCCGATTTGTTGACGCTGGGATTGGCTGTGACCGATATACTTGCTGGTTTGGTATGGCTTACCATCCGGCCCAAACCTTTATCTGTGGTGAGGGCTCTCTCTCTCTCACACACACACAGAGCGTGTGCGTCATTGTCTTTTGCTTCCTTGTCGTGCTGATTAGTGAAATGTGAACCTTTTTGAGTTTGTTGTAGGTAACTCCTCAAGGCGTGGAATGCCAGAATATTTGTTCCCACCTTCCTGACACTGTAGTTTCTGAACTATTATGGTATGACTTGGTCATCAGCTACTTAGCTTCTTAGACTATCAGAGCTTTTGAATTCCATGAGGTGGATTTGTGATTTTTTTGTTTTTTTGGACTAAAGGTGATGTAACACTATTCTCGGCTAGGCTGCTCATTACCCATCTTCCTATCAGGGTTTTCCTTGATTGAAAAAAAAATGAAAAAAGAAACTTGGCAAAGGTTTACTTAAGACATTGATTGCTAACTGTCTCTTGCATTTCTTCAAAGTGAAAATTTTAACTAAATTTGTTGTTTCTGGCAGAAAGTTTGAGATATCTAATTATGCAAAAAAAAAAAAAAAGACTAGAACAAATTCTTTTAGATCCTTATTTTCAGCAAGATTGTTTGTCTATGTGTAATGGAAATGATCAGTGATAATCGGCTAATTTTTGGATTTGAGTTCAAGTAAGTTACCATTACTCTTCATTTCATTTAATTATAGCCTAAATTTTCAGGTTCAATCTTGTTGAACATCATATTGGAAAAATGAAGCTAGCACATTCCTTGCTTTACTAGCTGATTAGTCACCAATACATGCCAGATGCTCCAATGATCTTTTATGTTTTTTTAGGGGGAGGGGAAATGGTGAGTACAGCTCACTAATCATTGCCTTTGTTGTCAGCTCAGGGTGTGGGAATCACTTTCAGCTGCTACATGCTGCAGATCTGTAGTTGTTGTTTATGATTGTTCCTGTGTCATGCAAATTGGTGTTGCAGCCATATCACCTGATAATGTGGAAGCTATGCCTGTGGATGCTGCCAAATTTATTCAAGGAACACTTTATCAAGGTGTTATGAAATCAAGAGCTCGTAAGCAATTTCCAGGATTTGTATCATTTGTGGGACATTACTCTTTCTGTGTCATTTAATTGAGAAATGCTTCTGAAGAAATAGTTGAGAATCATTAATTTGGATGCTTTTGCAGAAAGCTATTTGGCCAATTTATCCCTTTATCCTGCAAGGTCTGAGCTGCCATTTTTACCTTCAAACACACAGGTGATCATTAGATTTTCTCATACACATATCAGTTGACTCTCTTATGAAGCCATCATAAATGATTTTTTCCAATGTGTGAAAGTAAGGTGCCTAATGTCAGTCGGCTCATATCAAGTGTTACAATGTGTGTCTAGAGCTGCTTCAATCTCTGTCGTGCTCATTAATGAAAGTATGATCTCAGTTATTCTGTGGAAAATGAACTTGTTGATACAGTTCAGAAATATCTGGAGACGAGCCATTTAGTTTACATAAATGTATGCATAGCCAGTCTTGTGTCATTGAAGATGAGGTTGGAACATTGTAGATGGGAAAGTTGACATAGAACTATTGCCACTATCTTTGGTGCTTCCAACTTGCCAGATGAAATTAATATTATGGTTTTTATGGGCATATACGAAACAAAAACACAATTTGCATTGAGTTTAAATTGTGGGGGCCACTTGTTGGTAGAGTGTT
Source organism: Ceriops zippeliana (assembly GCA_037897445.1). Lineage (NCBI taxonomy): Eukaryota > Viridiplantae > Streptophyta > Magnoliopsida > Malpighiales > Rhizophoraceae > Ceriops > Ceriops zippeliana. The sequence continues at coordinate 1,539,709 of JBAPLH010000188.1, read as the reverse complement.
AAAAATTTTTGAGCATGTGGTAAGATTTTCGGTTAATAGTCGTGATTAGGCATCTTTTGAGAAAATTTTCTGAATAATTTGCATGCACAATATCAAAAGAGTTGTTGAAACAATGCACAATTTGTTAGGCAGTGATCTTGCAGCCACTTGGAGAAAAGGGGATGCTAATAATTGGTGGTGACACAATCAGAGGTTTCACAAATTCTGATCAGGTGCTTCCTCTCTTCTGGTCTTTTCTTATCTCATGATCTTCGGGCTGCATTCATTTCATATCTCTATTTTCTAAGCTGATGCCCTATTTCTCATATGTTGAACCATGTAAGATCAACATAATTTGATGGTCCCACATGTTATGTCTTCCACTCCAAGGTCAGTTAAATTACAATTCCATTGTTTGATTTTCCAATTTTTATTTAATTCTCAGGCTTGGATTACACTCATTGGAGAGAAATCAGATGCCACATTAGCCAAATTCAGTGTGTCCATCCCATCGACAGTGCAAGATCGAGTATGAACTAGCATTTCCAAACATTTTGAAGTCTCTCCTTTGTTCTATCCAGTACTTGAGGTAATCATCATCAATTGATGTTCAAGATTTTGTCGATCTAAGAACACATGAAAGTTCTAGCAGAACTGGATATATAGCATAAATATACAGCAGAGTTCCTCGGATATTGGGACCCACCAAAGCATGAAGGCTAAGATCTTTATGAAAAATTGACTCATAGTCAAACAGTTCATAGCTCCATGGATAAGATTACGTGAACCATCAATTTGTGATCTAATTAAGGGTTTTTATTCCTTGGCAGGTGTCAGGAAGGAATCGGGAAGGAATGCTGAACACAGTAAACACAAGAACCAAAGACCAAGTAAAGAATCATTCCATGTTTTTATTGGAACTTCACACCTGTGTAAGGCTTGTAATTTGCACATCATTGACAATTAAAAAAATTCAATGTGAAATCCAAAAGGGGAAAATATAGATCATATATATTGAAAAGAATGAATGGCTGTTTGTATGGTTACTCTGTTTCACGTGTGCACCTAGCTGGAACTACATCAAAAAAGTGCATCTGTTATAGACGAGACCTCTCCCAAGGAAGGAACCCTGTGGCAGAATCCGCAAAATTAGCCAACACAAAGTTTTTGAGGCCAGTATCCCAAACCTCACAGAATCGTAGCCGCCAATCTGGAGGTTCGATGGCCACAGTTCCCAGACCAGGTGCTCTGTCCCTTGATCCCTTGTTTTGATCATCTTGCCAATTAGCAACATAGGTGGAAACCCTCCTAAAGAACTTGGCCCTAAAAGTGTCCCAGACTTGGTATTTGTAGTGGTTCACAACAGCAGTGCTTGCAGGCACATTCAGACTCTTGTATCCCTTCCTCAGCCTAAAGTGATGGACCGCATTAAGAAGAGTTGTGTCAAGTAGCTGTGGTCGCACAAAAGATTTATGCCGTTCAGGGGCCTGAAGCCGGCAAGTATACCCAACGGTTACGCCCTTAAGTGGAACTGAGGTCAACCCAGATGGCCCAAAATTGTGGCAAAGTGTTCTAATCTCTGCATATATTGGCGAGTCTGTGTAATTTGTGATTAGGGCTCGGAGGGAATTTTGACTAGGCGGTTTCCGTCTGTTATGGTGAATGAAGTAGAACTCATCAACATCAAAAAATCCCAGCCACTCGCACTCATGTCTAGCTCTCAAAGCACAATGTGAAAAGCCTGCCTCTTGTGCTTTAATCCATGGCCATACATGCCTACTGATGTTGTAATTGCTTAAATTAAGCTCATCAATGACCTCTTGCAGCCCATCATCGCTATTGTTGTCATAAATGAACCAGCGCTCTACCCCAAGCCAGCCATGGTAGGTAACCCACTCCCTCAGGAACGAGGCTTGGTTCCACAACATGGTACAAGCGCAAAGGTCATACTTGTTCTTTTTACTCCTCTGCTTGTGTGACTTGGTACTGTAAACTTTAGCAACCGAAGGGAGAGGAACGGCGGCAGGAGCATCCTCACTGGCATCAACGCGGCTAATAGTGACCCGAATCCCCTCAGCCTTCTCGGTATTGTTACGAACACTACGCGGTAACAAACACCTAATAACCTCTTGTGCAGCGGTTGTCGCTTCTGTAGTAAACACAAATCCATCATCTCTGTCAAATTTACTCAAACTAAAATGGCACCTGAATTGGGTTGCATGAGAATCTCTGTGCGGTCGGAGATTCAATCCTTTGACAAACAAAACGGCGGTGTTCCAATCCAGAATCGCATCATAAACCACCCTATCCCAAGAAGGAACCACCGCAGTGTGATTCAACCGTAACAACACACCACCATTCACATCATCCCCTACCTGCCGCAAATCCACGGCGGCAGAATAATTCAGCGGCGGAGGCGAGCACCTAACAATGGACTTACTCTCATGATACTCGTCGAAAGACAAAGCCGGTCGAACAACCACTTGCTCAAGCCCACCGACAGCAGCCGCATCCAACGACTCGTAATAAACGCATTCCAAATTCTCACCGTGCTGAACATTACTGGACACGATCAGCATCAAGTGGTCAGGAAACAAGACCCTGCCTTCAACAACCAAAGGCGGCGACGATCGTGTAGCATGGAAAGACTCGAGAGTAAGCCGGCTGGGCAAGATCGTGAGATTGGAAACTCTGAGCACCGGCCGAAACGAAGCTGGACAGATGGGCGATCGATCGGAGGGAACGAGCAGTAAAAAGACAAAGAAAGACATGCACACAGCTAAAGACTTTACTGAGAACAGCCTGCCGCTCGGCCTGTCAAATCGCTTCCGCTTCCGTCGCTGCTCTGAATCCATTTTTGCTCCGTGCAGAAGAAGCCGGCGAGACAGTGACTAAATATTGAAGTTCGGTGGATGTGCAGATCTGGATGCCGAGCCGACAGCGGTTTTGTAGGTTTCGTGTGTTATGGGGTTTGTATTATTGTCGGAAAGTGAGGAAAAGACATGTGATTGGCGTCAATGCCGTGTGAGGCTGCTATGACTCGACTCGGAAAGGCAACTGTAAGAAAGCTTTTAGTGCAAGAAGCCAATACATGGATGCTAAGTCCTCTTGATGTGAAATAATATTAGGAAAAGGAATACTTACATTTATCATGTTTTTAACGTGTTAGAAAATATTTATAATTATATTTATTTTATTTTTTACAAAAATTATTAACTATGTTAATTTATTAATTAAATTTAATTTAAATTAAATATATTTTATTAAGTGCAGTTACATGTTCATATAATATTTTAATTTTTTTTAAAAATATATATATATTTGTTATAGTTTTACTTTTAAAAAAAGTAAAACTTAAGCTATATTAATAAATTTAATACCGTGACAATGAGAGAGATGCATTTAACACATGACATGTGAGTTATTTTCACGTAGTTACACTTACCAAAAATGTATAATATAAATTAAATTTAATTAATGAGTCAAAGTATTAAATGAATTAAAAAAATAAAGTGAATATAATTATAAAAAATTTTAATGCAGTAAATTAAATTTAATTAATGAGCTAAAAAATAAATATAATTAAAACATGGGGATGAAATTAATCTTTTAGTCGTAATATTATCATGATTATTTAACCTAAATTTATGATTATAAATAAATAATTATTTATCATAATAATGATAATTTCATTCAAAATTGGTTTTGATGTCAGAAAAATTGCAGGTGGGATAAAACAATATTATTACTATTGTTTAATATAAATATGTAATTTTATTATTAATTAGAATTATACATCAAATTATTTTGCTGTAATAAAAAAGGTAAAAAGAAAGAGAAAATTGATTTTATTCTCATTTATGGGGCGTGAAGCCGACAGCATTCGGGCCTTTTAAAAAAGATTGATTGGTAAAGTACGCAAAGCATATTTTCCGGTTGCATTGGTTGGTAACGCGGAGGCCTAGTGATGAGCGACTGTGATTTTTAGTTTTTTATTCCGAATTAATTTGAAAATTTGATTGATTTTGCTGACAGCAAGGTATCTAATTTATGCCGTGTCTGTTTGATGAGCTTTCTTTTCCTTTCTTCTTTCCTTTTTAATATATATATATATATAAAGAAAAAGAAAAAGAAAAAGAAAAAGCTAAAAGATCAAGTTAAAAGAACCAATTCAATATAATGTGAACAAAGGACCAAATGGTCTTAACCAAATATTTTAAATACTTGTGCTAGAAACACGAGGTTGATTGTGTTGTTTTTTTCGTCTTCTTTCTTTTTTCTTATATTTAAATAACTGAGCTTCTGTTTAAAATGTTAATTTCAAGTTGGTGTCTGCATTTTCTATGATTTGATAGGATGATTACCACAGCAATTAGTTGTTGCTCTCGGCTGGTGATCCGTCGTTTCCATTTTCTTCTCCCCCACCCCCCACCCCAAGCTAACATTAGTTAAACTTCTTCTTTTGTTTCGACATATTAACGAACTTTGATGTTGATGCTAATTCCTTTAACTGAGTTGTGACTGACATTAACCAACTAATTCCTTTTTATTTTTATTTTTATTTTTAATTTATTGCGGAGCTTTTGACTGCAAACTATAAACCTGCACGGGTTCTTGAGAGCTAGAGCATATGCCTGTGGAATTTTCTTCGCCGTGGTCGTCGTCGGAGACGTTGACCAAGAACTTAATTTACCTTAAAAAAATCGTTATCGGTTACCGCTAATTGCATGGATTTTTCGTGCAAAAGGCATCTCTGAGTCTGGCCCTTCGCGGAGAAATCCAGTCATATATATCTTATTTTGCAACTGTTGAACGACCATCATTAGTTGTAACCCGGAAACTGGCTTTGGCTACGTTTGTTGCTCCTCCGAGGAATACATTAAAAAACCCTGCAGCAAGCCCAGGTCATTCGAGATAATGGAGACGAGGGGAATTAAAAATATATGTCAATTGTTACATTTCGTTATTTTTTATTTTTTATTTAAAATTTTTATGAAAAATTTTAGCACTACAGCATTACTATATCTGAACGAACCCCTTTTATGTTTAATTTTAATGTTAATAAAGTTAAAATTCAGCATCACATTTTTTTATTAAAAAAAAAAAAAAGAATCCTAAATTTGATGGGTGAAAAAAATTTAGGTTCAGTTAAAAATCGAGACTAACGAAGATACGCATGACCCGGGGGAACGCGTCGATGATCTTGACGTCCCTACTTTTATTTGTAAACGCAAGCAGTAGTGGATGTCTACCTCGTGAATCCCACCCCCGCGGAGGAAACCATCTGACTCACGGTAAGAGGAGAGTTCAACACAACAGTGGTAAGAGAGAAAATAACACACATTATGCAAGGGAAGATAAGAAAAATTATAAAAGATGAGACCATCGAAAGAGCAAAACAAGCTGCCTAGAGGTATAAAACGGATAAGGGCAAACTAAAAATGTGCATGAGTCATGTGACATCAGAAACTTACATGAGTCGTGAAACCAGCAAAGAATGCAAACCAGAAACGTGAGGCAGGACGTGAAACGTGGAACATCAAACCAAAAACATGAGGCGAGCCGTGAGACAGTGAGATAGTGAAATAAGAGACAGGTGAGACGATGAAAGTAGAAACTGTGTAAGACAACCTAAAGAAGGAATTCGGTGAAGCATTAAAAAAACTCAACGTATTTTCAAATTTCTTCAAGAAAAGTTAAAAAGCATTGTGGTGAACTTTTAAGCGGTAATAAAATAACTATTCAATTTAACAGAGGCAAAACAAGTTAGAAGAAAGGTAAACATAGTAAGTGATACTATTTATATTATATTTACTTGGTATTTGCAATAGTAAAAAGAGTAGAGTATTAAGACATTCATTGTAATTGGTATTTACAAGTATAGTGGATTGTCTCGGTAGAAAGAGAGTCCTTACTACCATGGATGTATGTCAAGTTGACGGAACCACGTAAATTCGTGTGTCCTTACTTTGTTTTATATTCTGTATTTTAAATTGAGTTGTGTAAATGCAACAAAAGTATCAGCCCACCCATAACCTAATGAAGACCTAATAGGCAAAGTGTCTAAAAGGTGACTTTGGGAATGATTGTGATTAGTAGGTAGCAATAGTCTACCTTAGTCGAATTTGAAAAGGAATTTACTTTTAAGAAGAGGTTGAAGTTATTCACATATCTGCGAATTGTGGTGATACTGATTCAACACCCCTCTCAGTATCACAACTAGTAGATCTTAAGGTGAAGTTGGAAACTTCATTACTTCTCTTAATCAAAACAAGTTGATCCCACCAAATAATAACATAATTAGTAGATTCAATTATAGCAAGTTTTACCTTTTTCTCATCAGAATAGTTGTGGTAGTCAAAGACCAATTCAACCTTCTTCTCATTCTAAATATGCATTTAGATCATTATTACCTCAGAATAGAGGAATAATCATTTCAATACTGCCTAAATTATATTCATAGGTACCTTACCTCCCAAATTCTTTTTGGTCTCTTCTATTTTTAACAGTTCTAACCACAAAAGTTTGATCGTCAAATTCATCATCTTCTATATTTATAAGTTCTAAAATTTCTTTCTACATGCAATTCTTTTATATTCTCCTTTTATCGAATCGGTGACATGTTCAATGCACACCGGATCCACCTGCTTAATCTGTAGTAATCATCTAATTTGATTGTATTAATTCTAATATTACTTATTATAAAATTATTATCCTTTTACGAAGAAATAGTCTATTTGAACGTATAATGCCAATATGTATATAAGATTAAAGATCCCTTTTCTTATTCAATAAAAAATTTCGTATGAAATTTTTCACGTCATATTTTCTCAATACTATGTAGAAATAATATTTTGTCAATACATATAAACTCAATATAATTAGACTACATAAATAATATTTAGAATAGCATTTTGTTTTTTATGTAAGATTTATGTTACACTTATACTAAATATTATTTTATATAATAATCTAAATAGTATGGTCCTTTTTCAATATCAGATGTTTGTATGAAATTTTATCTATTTCCTGCAATTTTTTAATGCTGCAAGTATGCCAAAATTGACGAAGGGCTCTCTCGTGATCTTGGAATCTCAATGCTTTCCCTTTTCTTCTGGACAAGTTTGGAGTGCTTGCATAGCTCGTAATGCTCTACCTCCATAGTTCACTTTCTTAGGCCCCACCCGTCCCCACCAGAACCTCATAAAATATCGTAACTGAAGTTCTTCCATGGTGGAAAAACGTCTCCAGCACTGAAGAGCAGAGCACAGGGCTTCCAGTGGATATAAGCCCTTGCTTTAGTTAATTGGGCTTCATTAGTGGTCCGTCAGCACCTTTCTTACTCGCAGGGATGAGTCGCTTTCCCCTAAAACTTGTCCACCCAAATTCACGTGTCAATCTCTCATGTTCCTTCCGCATGCATCCTCTATACAGGGCCCACTCCATAAAATTATATCCAAAATTTTGTTTTTGGTACATCCTTTAAAAAAATGTCTTTTTGATAAAAGTAACATAAACATCTGAAAAGGGGGCAATTTTCCCATGAAAGTTATTCAATTCATCTTATACCATAACATCATGTACCATAGCTAGTGTTCATGGGACGATTTAGATTGTTATACCTAGCTCCGAGCCCAACTCACTCTCTAGTTTGTTTGTACCAACAAATTCAAGCTAAGTAGTAACATGTACAAAACAAGCAACAACAAAAGAAAGATAGAGACGTAGATTAATCATATTTCGCTTGGTTTTACAAATAAAAAATAATAACTATCGAAAAATTACTTTACTGCCACCTTGTGTTTATTATGTTGCTCAATAAACGTTGTGATTGTCGAGTATATCCCAATGGAAACTGGGAAGGCAGCTCCGATGCCGAAGTTTCAAATACGTGCTCTTCTGTTCGAAGACTCGTCTGATGATCGGCTTTGTCTCCGTGTCATCTTCAGTTTTTTGATGATCAGTGGCACTTTTCCCTCAGCTAAGATTGCTGCTTAGCTACGGTTCTAAATGAGTACAAAAGTAATCTGGAAAAGTAGAAAGCCACATTTGTTAAGGATACAAGGCAAATGAAAACACTAGATTACTGGGTAAAAGATGATGAGTTAAACTAGACCAGAGAAAATATGAATGAAATGAAAATGAGCAAAATCCAATGCATCAACTGTTGTGACCACTTTAGGTTCCACACCACCGCATTTTTAGTCAGCTGAGTTCAAGTTCAATCTTTACACTACACCATATTTGCCATGCACTGCATGATGAGAATTATGGATAAACAGGTAAAAACATCAAATTAATTAACAAAGAAGTAACAGAACATCCAAAGAAGTGTCAAAGCAAGAAAACAACCAGATAGGAGAAAACTTAATCCTGATGGTTGGATAAAACATTCCTTTTCTTTTTTTCTATTTTGGTATTTGCAGTGGATAAACATTTCAATGGAACCAATTTAACATAAAGACGAAAGCATAAAATGTGATCACAAGCTATTCAGTAATCATTGGCAGGATTTGAGATAGCGCCCATCGCTGGGTTACAAGAGCGCAAAGTTTAAGTTTGCAATTATAAGAGTACAGATTTGAGTCTAAGAATAGCCACATCACTATAAAACATTAAATGACAGAAATGCTTGCAAATTCTGTTTCAAATCCACTTTAGCATGATAAACTTTCATAAGTAGTAGCTCCATAATTTATTGCATCTGAAATATTCACACCTACTACTTTGTAATGATATTACTGATCCCATTATGTTATGGCAACAGATGTAAAGCGAATTGAATTGACTGATCATAGAAATAAAAACAGAGCCATCAACAAAGTAACATGGTAAGATACAAGTAATAACCAGCTGCTTATATTCTAAGTGTTGTGCCAGCAGCTGATGTAGCTTTAGCAAACTCAATGGCATTGTGCACTTCTACGTGATCTTGGATTACATTGCCTGACATTTTACTTGAACATGATGCCAAATTTCCCCTTGCTATATGACAAAAATCTTCCGAAGGGTTCATGGTAGGTCCACCCCAAATTTGATGCTGAAACCCTTGGCTATCTGGTCTGTTTGTATCTGTTCTGAATTCTTCACCACGAATGTTATGTACGGCATGCAGGGATTGCATATTCCTAGAAGAAGAGAACCTTGAATTACAATCTCGTCCTTCTGTTCTCCTCCAGAGTTTTGAACTCAAAAATTCTGCACCAGGCAGTTTGCAGCATGTGTTTTCATCACGGTCAGTGTTAGGAATTCTACCACTTGAAACTGCCAAGCCGTACGAAATTTCATCCAATGCCATTTCCAGGCCATGAACACGTTTCTCAAGAGAATTAATCCCGTTCTGGGAGTTCCCAATGAATCTCTATATATAGATGAAAAAAGGACGAAGTAAGCAACTGAATGTTGGGCATTGAAGTACCAGCACCTCAGCTTTTGTGTAACATTTCCAATAGAGCATAGTTAGACTAATAGGAAATCCAATCTAATCAGATATTTAAATCAGACTGCATGAAAAGTAAGATAAGGTGGTAGAATAATCTCCCAATGGCAAGGGATTATTGCAGCCTAAAGAGAGGAGATGAGAATGAATTTATTGTTCTAAATGTTACTACAAAAGCAGAGAAATTAAAAGGAACCATCACATAGTGCTTGCTTTAGCCCATCGAGTCAATTTGTCAAAAAAGAACCATCAAAACACAAGGAAACAGCAACTGCGGGATGGTTAGCCCATAAGTAAACAGAGTAAAATGAAAAACATTCTTCATGTTCCACATAATGACATTTTAATTGGCCTAAAAATAAAGCCACCAAGCTTCAGTCTCATACCTGGAGGACGCTTAGCAGACAGGATTGCTGATCTTCAATCTGGACAAGCTGTTTACCGATCAAAGAAAGATCCTCAATCTCTTTGTTCTCATAAAATTCTTCGGCAGGGTTGCTGACTTCAATATCTTTGCCGTAGCAGTTATCATCATCATAAAACGGAACCACCTTTGATCAGATCTCAAACCACCAAATTTATGCAGTTTATCATCACGTGCAAAGCTTAAGATTACGTGTTTCGTTTCTGGTCTATGATTCTCACCGATCCCATTTTCTCGAGATTCCTGAAGTCCAGAGTCTCGCCAACTAGCATCATCCCCACTAGCCATTTCTTGTGGTACAGCAACTTCAATTTTCCAAGAGGAGGGTTTTCTGTGGTCCAGCTTATGAAAATTTGCCACCTTGGAATTCTTGTCATTACTATTTGCAGAGCTCTGTTTTCTCGTAATATTCACCAAGGAAGCATCAGATGGAGGGAACTTGTTTGCAGGCACAGGTTTCCTCAGTGCAGAAGTTTTGAATTTGACATCGTGAGAACTTTTGGAGATGGATGGAGAGGATGCACCAATAGCATTATCTGGCCCTGCAGCCAAAAACAACACCAAAGACAATTAGGCAAAAATAGAACTGGTCGGCTACTGATATTTCGCCACCAAGTTGAACTGAACCCAATCCATAAAGTCTCAAGCTCTGGAATCCAACTAGAAAATCAGATATTACGGTTATCAGATTGCAATGTAAACTTCATCAACAAATTTGCAAATTTAGGTAGGTGAAAAACAGAATTTGTTGTGCTTCAATGAGATAAATTGTTAGTAAATTCGGATTAAAACATGAGAAAATTGAACGAAGCAGGAATAAAAAAAGGAAGAAACTTTCTTACCAATTGAAGAAGATCTAGATTGGGAAGGAACCAAAACGTCCTCAGAAACGCCAGGAACCTCCTTCCACAACTGCAAGGCACGATTCATAGTCTCCCTAACGACCTTAACCTGTTACACCAAAAATCACGGTGATTGATAGTAATTCAAGCTACCAACCAAACAAAAGTTCTAGCAAAATGGAAAAAGTAAAGGGAAAATCATAACCTTATCAAACCGCCTGCTCTCCAGAGAATTTAAGCAGGCTGCTTTGTGCTCCTTCACAATTCTTTTTCAACAACCCCCACTTTTCCCAAGGCTTCCGCCGCGGCCTTTCTCGTCGTCCAATCGTCGCTACTCAAAAGCTCCGCCAAACACGGTACCAGCCACTCCAACACGCTCTTCCCGGACGCACCACCTACTCCGACGATACTCCTAATCACGTTCAGCACCGCTGCGCTCGCTTTGAATCCCTCGCCTTTTGCAAGCTTCCCCAGCCTCGGCAGCAACTTCCGTAACTGTTCCGCATCCGGTTCCGGAGCCGCCTCAATCGCCGCCGCCAAACACATGGCCGCGCCGATCTGCGCATTGGAGTCCTGCTCAAGCATCAGCATTTCGAAGAGCGGTCTCCACATGGTGGAAAACGGCGGGTCCGTGATTTTCAAAGACATGGCGGTCGCTGCCTCGACGCAGGCAGACCGCACGGTGGAGTCGTTGTCGCGGAGACGGCGGGAGACGGTGGAGACCATCTTGGATAGATGAGAAGCAAGGGAGTTGCCGTGAAAATGCGAAAGGAGAGTCAACAAATTCACGCATTGTTTGCGGACGGGAGACTTGGACGACGAGTCGGTGCTGTGAATGCAGTTTAGAAACGACGAGAAGGATTCGCGGCTCAGATTCTTGGCGATGGACTCGAGCTCAGCGGCGGCGAGGGAGAGCGTGTCGCGGTCGGAGAGCTTGTTGAGGCAGCATATGACTCGGTGCTTCAGGTCCTTGGCGGCGGCGGTTGGCGGCGGAGTCGTAGAAGATCGTTTCTGGAGAGACATTTGGCATTGATGATCAGTTAGCGGCGTTCGTCGATCCCGGAGTTGAGGCGCATTTGGGTTTTGGCGGTAAGAATTGGGGACTTGGCGGGACCGGTGGCTGTGGGGGATGTTAGTCTACTTGGTGCCAGTTATTAGCGCAAGGCAGTGGATATTTAAGCGTTTAGACAGGGGTTTTTTTTTTTTTTTCCTTGACACAGTCAGCCAAGCATAATTTTTTATTCTAATTTATAATTATAATAAATAATATTTTTAAATATTTTTTAAAATAAAAAAATTATGGGAGAAAATAAAAATAACTAATAGTTAATTTGTTTTGGTAATTGTAGATTGATTAATGTAAAAATTAAAATTATAAAAATTATTTCATGTCTTTTAAGCATCTTTTCTTTTTTTTTTTTTTTGCTAATTTTTAATGTTAGCAAATTAGCAAAACAAAGTACATTATAAATATGATAAACATAAGTTGAAGTAAAAAATTACTTATTTATGTTCTCATTTAATTAATTTTCTTAAATAAAATGTACTACCTAAATAATATCGGGCTTAAGTAAATTAAATTTCCTTACGTGCAAAGCTAGCATTGACAAGTCTAAAATCTTAATACATTTATCAAGTTACTGCTTTAGGTGGTAATCAGATTTCTTTTCACTTTCACTAGAATTACGAGTCAATTTAAGTAATGGTTAACGACACCTTTAATGTTGTTGCAAGCAGGGCAACCGCTTAAGTAATGTCTCCTGAGGCAATTATTTAGTTAAAACTCGGCTTAAGTCTTAATTTTTCGGTGGCCCACAAGTTGCTATCCAATATTAAACGTAACATTCCTTACAAAAGTTGATTATATGCCACGCCAAATTGCTTTTCTTTTGTGATGAAATTTTCCCGGGAAAATAAAAAAGAGTTGCGCGACAATTTCTAATAATGATGATACGAAGTGAGCAAATGCGCATCATTGTTAAGAACATTTCTTGGTAATGGGGCGGGCCTTTTGTAAGAAAAAATAATCAATAATGTACGGGAGAAGCTAGTTTAGATGGATCAAACAGTTAGACAGGATTAGATACTAAATATGCTACTTATCATTACAAAGAATATCATAACTAAATAATAAAAATAATTATTTTTATTTTATAAATTTCGCATCTTTTTTTCTTAAATTTGTAACAAGGATGTTAATGAAGAGAGAGAGGGAGAGAGTGAAGACATGGGAGGAAAGCTGCTTTAAATGATCTAAGCACATTCAATCACGTGACAATGAGGATGACTATTCAACGCCATTCCAAGGGAGAGAGCTATGTCATAAGAGTTTTATATGGCAAATTTGACAGAATTTTAAATTTTAATTTATATTTTATATATATAAAATTTCCCTTGTCAATCTTTTTTACGAACGAAAAGGTTAAAAATTTGGATATGTCCAAATTACCGCACGCATATCTAACTTCACAGCTCCAGTAAAAAGCAGAACATCATTGGACTGGAAGGTAGGCATCGATGATGCGGCAGCCTTCCAAAATTTATTTGCTTCTTCTGCAACTGTTTGATTTTTCTTCCCTCTCTCTCTCTCTCTCTATGTTGTTTTTCTTTCCCAGGGCCATGTTCTCTCGTTCCGGAATCAGGAGGAGCCTGCACGAGTTGCGGCCGCCCAATTGTCACGGTAATCATTCATCAGAACGTAGCTGCTGGCTAGGTTACATAGGACTACCGAGTCTCAGCGTCTCCCCTAGGATCCTGTTACTGCTGGCGTTGTAACATTCCGCAAACGGATGCATGCGATGATGATCACGATCATAGTTTGCCCGTTCGCGAGGGACCTCCCCCGGGGCAGGGGGAAAAAGCAGCCAACACCATCCATGCACCCATAAACGCAGGCCATTATTATGCTACAATATTTTTCTTCTACACTTAGAATTGAAAATTCAAGAAGTTTAAACTTTGATTTTTTTTAACAATTTTATTCTTATAATCGAACGAGTTAAGTTTGGTTAATTGGTATGTTACAACTTCGCAACAGATCTCTAAGTAAATTTACTCTACTTATGCACTCTGAGCCCCCTCGTTAAGGAATGAACACAGTAAAAAAGTATATGAAAAGAAATTCATTAAAATATAAATAAATTATGGGGTCTAGACCAGCCGAAGGAATGCAAATTTTATTACGTTCGATAATTTTTATTCTCTAAATATTTCTATTTCTATCTGTCTAACACTTTGCTGAAATTACTACATTATCGATTTTAATAAATATAGCATCGTTTTCTTTTATTTTTAAGATTACTAATTATGTAATTAGATCACATTCAGAAGGAAAAAGGGAAAACAAAAACAAGTACAGGAATATGTAAACGTAGGTTGTTCACAAAAATAGGGCTGGAGGTAACCATTTCAATCAAAATTTAAATTATTGAATAAGAATAAAAATAATTATTATTGACCTTTAACACACTGTTTTACATAAAAATTCATATTCATGTGGATTATTTAACTCAAATTTGTAAGTGTTTGATGAGGTAAAAAAAAAGTAATGATACGTTAAATTTAAGTTTTGATCAAAGCTTTAAGTGAATTTGTTGAGTCTAACATAGTTTCAACATGGGATTTTGTTGAGTCGGCACTAAAAAGTTGATGTCCTTTGGATTAATTAAATAAAAATGTGATGATGTCACGCAAACATTAAGAGGGTGAACTGACTAAGATGGAAGCCTATGCGAGTGCCCAATATGCTGTGAGAAGATGGTGCCAGAAAAGAAGTTGCCCCCATGTGACCCTCTCTTTTGATTTCAATGACCACCGGTTTGGCACCATCTGGGGATGTGCGGTTGCTATCAAGATTCCGGCTACCCTGGCTATTTAGACCTAAAATTTTCTGTTTTTTTGGTCATCAGATTCCGACAATTTAGGCAAGAGGGGGAACAGTGATTTCTTTGAATTTTTGCCATCTTTTCCTTGGAAATCCAGCAAGCTGCATCAAGTTGTCTGAAATAAAGGACAATAGCTAGGTCCGATGAGCAGCAAACCTGTGAAGAGTTGTTGCCTTATCTTCCAGTTGGTTGCTGTTGGGGGGGGGGGGGTCATTCATCATCCTGAATATGGGATGAAGTTAAAATTAAAATGCGGCGATATAAATTTTTTGATCAATTAGCAAATTTAGTACTCCGTTAATTTAATCAGAAAATTCCAATCCAGAGATTTTTCATCGTTAACTGCAAGTTCATTTTTTTAAACGATATTTTAATTTTCTTTTAAAGGATGAAGATTGTCTTTAATTATATGTTGCCATGAATCGAAGAAAAAGAGACGGACATAGTAATTATCCTGTAACCAAAAAAATCAATAATTATGTCGTAGGAAAAAAAAAAGCAGCAATTATTAGATAGACCAAACCATGGCAATCACCATCAAGACAAAAGCAATATATAATTAAGCTGCTAACCAACCAATCAAGGCAGGATCATCAACTATGGAGTCATTGGAGCATTCGACGTGGATGGTGGAAAAGTATTGGCTGTTGTCTACATAAAATTGTCCAGGAGAAATCTTCCAATATATCTATTTTCTTTTTGTTTTTTGTTTTCTAGCCCATTTTTTAGGAGCACTACTTGGCTCTGGGTCATATATCAATTTCAAGAGCAAAGCAAATCTATAATAGATTAAATTGAAGAGAATTTAACGAATCCTTGGCAGTAATCCGGCACTAATAATTAGTGTCGATGTGTTATTCCTCATTAAAAGAAAAACACAGATTAGATTGATTACGCTAGAAGCCACTTGAAATTGAGTAGGGACAAATCAACACAGGACGATGGATATAAGTTTAGAGCTTATTGTCACGAAACGTCTAAAAATATTATCAAACTAGGTTTGTTGAACGCTTAGCGCATGATCCGAACTTAACTCCATAACATTATAGTGTGGAATACAAAGAAACGTGAAAGAATCATAATTAATACACCCTTTTCAAATAATCTTACTTTAGTTCCATAAACATACGTAATTATATAAAAATATACTAATTTATATATATATATATATATATATATATATATATATATATATATATATATATATATATATATATAAAATAAAATATAAATACAAATAAACATGTTTATGAAATATGTATTACACCTATTATAAATAGATATATAGCAAGTATTTTAAAAAAATTGATACCTATTAAACGTATAATTTTGAAAACTTATCATATCATTTTATATTATAATTGATATATTGTAAGAATTTTAATAAAACACATAAGATCGATATAAAAATATGAGTTGAATATTAAATATAATTATTAGAATAAAAGATATTTATTGATTATATTATTTTTTATTGAAAAAAATTATTAATAAACTTAATATTAGTGTATATGTGACTCAACTCCAAATACAATTTCTCACACGGGTTTTCGATTATTTATTTATTTAGTTATTTTTGCGACACACACGTTTGGGATTCCCTCGACTCGGGAAAAACATCAGTCAACAAGTAACTTGTCCTTTGGAGCATAAGGGTCGGTGCCTCGGTGGATGAGAACCGCCATAAATCATCGTTCACAATGTATGGGTCCTACATGCAAAATGTGCCGTTACCTTCTCTTGCATATCGCCCAGAACTTTGGGGACTCATTTCAACTTGGATCTCCGATTGATTTTTTTACTTTTTAACGTCAAATTGCATTAATGTATGAAAATAATTATATACTAACACTAAATTAACTAATAAAATGAATTTTAGTGTAAATAAAAAATATACATTTTTTTAAAATAAAATACTGTTGATTGATAGTCAATTAAACCAGTTCAATTTTTAGTTGTAAAAGGAAAAAAAAAAGGCTTTTGAATTTCATTTTTAACGTACAAAAATAGAAGTAACGAGGCAAGAAGTGATCATGAGTGACAGATGATAATTTATGATAAGGACATGGGCAACAAAAGGGTGTATATATATATGTGTGTGTGTGTCTGTGGATAAGGAGAAGGCAGCTTGGGGACTGCTGGGTCTTCTCACATGAGGGAGGACGAAGACAGTGACCAAAACCATCGACTTGTCTGGTTTTTTCTAGCTTGACTCGAAGGACACCACCCCATGTGAGATTCACCATTGGGAGCTACAAGACACCAATGACACGTTATGGGCAAAGTATTAATTTTAGGACATGGACGAAGAAATTAGACCGTGTTATGTTTGGCTTAATGGCATCCCCCACACGACATTATTCCCTTCTTCTCCTCGCCACGTGATCATCTGCCTTTATGTTTGGTCCAATTCAAAGGCTCGTGCCTCCTCCGTCCGGATTCCATCGGTCATACATACACAAAGCATCTTTAATGGACGCACGCAGATTGTCTCAAGATGCGATTGAAATGACATTACTCATTGAATATTTATAGTCCTATAAAAGAATGTATTATATAAATAATATCTAAGTATTTCATAATATAATTATATAAATATAAAATAAATTTTTATTGTGTGAAATTTATGTGATACTAAATGTTATTTATATGATATAAATTATATTATATTCAGCTCTATTCATCGTATTATACATATAATAAGATATTTAATTTTATTAATTTATGACAATAATTATAAATATATAATTAATAATTATAATAATATAATATAACAATTTAATAGATGCACATTTGATCTGGGTAAGAAGACTTACTTCAATAAAGCATTCTATGTGTGTAGACATATATATGGGACATTCTTGTTAACGAATTTCCAATTTATATATGAAAATAGATAACAATGAAAACTTGTAAATTTAAATTAATAAGAAAAAATTTAAATTATTAATCAAGCTATTATTTTAGATGATTTATTAGTTACATGATACATCTTTTTATTGCGAATTCCATATATTGCTTAGATTTATTTACCCGTGAATCTCGTTCAAAAGTTATAAGGTGGGATTTGACAATTGACATATACAATTCTGTGAGGGCTCTCCATCAATGGAATGGAACTGATCGTAGGCTATGGTGGGTGAAAAACGTTGCGTTTGGTGGTATATTAAGAGACAGCCAACGGCGGCCGTCGTTATTGACGAAATGAAATGGTGCCTTCAATGATTTCTTTGAAAAAAAAAAAAAAATCTACACCCCACAACACAAGTTGAATTTCAGTTCAATTTACTACAAAATAAATAAATAAATAAATATATTCTATTGATTAAAAGGAAAGTGACCACAAACACATTACTTTTAAAAAAAAAAAATCATATCTCAATGTTGGGTTTTTTTTTTTTTTTTTATAACCATATCACGACGTTGATTGGCATTGATGCTAGTCTCCAGCACATCACTATTGCACCAAAGGCCTTGTTCGTTTAGCATAAATTCCCGTGGTTTATGTTTCTTTTGTTAAAGTAACAAATATAACCTATGATTTGTTGGTTGCCACCCACCCAATGGTCTCAAAATCTCGATGGGGTTAATGATCAGGTTGAATAAGATATCTATATATGTAGATGAAATACGAATAAAAACAAATTTATAATATCAAAGTTTTACACCAAGCACATAAAGCAGTTAGTGACTAATGTAGATATCCGAGGAGTAGATGGACAAACGAGAAAAAGGATAAGAAATTACGATGAATTTTTTCGTAATTTTAATTAAATTTTATAAAATAATATTTTTGTAATTTTAATATAATTGTATTAACTATATATATATTAGGATTTCTTAGTCAGAATTAGAACTTATTATACTTTATTCTAATTGAAAGAACCTTTTTCTAAGGCGGCTTGTGACTTTTGTTCTTTGAAATTCAATTATTGTTATTGATTTCCTGTTGTTGATTACGCTTTCTCGTTGCGTTAGATTGGTATCAGAGCCTAGCAATTTCCTGCGAAGATGTCAATCAATTAAGGTGTGGATGGTGGTCGTGTTCTTGACGGTGTTCAGGATGCGGGAGTCCAAGGAGCCAATCAATAGGTTCCTAGGGCAGAGTTCAATGCTTTAGATCAAAGAGTCCAACGCTTAGAACAACATTTTGAAGATTTGATTGAGCGTTTTGAGTCGATGAATATTAGTGGTAATATGCTTGGGGTAAGAGATAGGTATGTTAATCCAATCAAAGGAACTACTATGGGTATGATCAATGAGATATGGGTGATTAACATTTAAAGGTTGATATTCCATATTTTAATGATAGTCTTAATATTAATAAGTTCTTAGATTAGTTAGTAGACATTGATAGGTTCTTCGACTACACGGAGATACCAGAAGATCGACGGGTTATATTGGTAACTTGCAGATTAAAGGGTGGAGCTTCTGCCTGGTGGGAGAGGCTGCAGACCAGGAGACAAAGAGAAGGGAGACATCTGATGAGAACGTGATTATGTATGAAACAACTACTACAACGCGATTTCTTACCTCCAGACTATGAGCAAATACTGCTCCAGCAATATCAACGATGTCGCCAAGGGCCAAGATCTGTTCATGAGTACACTACAGAGTTTATGAGGTTAGCGGAACGGAATGACTTAAGAGAGAGTGAGGGTCAACAGGTTACATAATATGTGGGGGGTTAAAGTTGCAAATTAAGGACAAAATAGGAGTTGTAGTTTTGAGGAATTTGAATGAGGCGAAAAATATGGCTCTCCGAGCCGAGTTAATGTTGTAGGAGCAAAGTACTAGATATACAAGTGGAAGAAAAGGGTTCGTGAGTGATGCTGCCAGTAAAGTGGGTGTTGAGAAGAATAAGAATTTGTCGAGTAAATTTGATGAAGATAATGGCAAGAGGGATGAAAGGGCTGAAGGGAAGAAGCCTATGGAGTCTAAGGGAGTCCAGAAGCAAGATAACCTATATGCTAGACCAATCTTGGGTAAGTGTTATTGTTGTAATCAGCTTGGTCATAAATCTAATGAGTGTCTTAGTAGGAAAAGTGTTCATATTGTAAATAGGGATGATGAAGAAGATATGTGTTGTGAGCCTAATGAAGAGAATGAATATGATAAGGAGGAGAATGGTGAAGTGAAGTCAGCTTATGTGATTAGGCGAATGATGTTAGCACCAAAACAAGAGACAAATACCCAATGACACTAATTGTTCCGTACTATGTGCACAATTGGGGGAAAGGTGTTTGACTTGATTGTAGACAGTGGGAGTTGTGAAAATATCATTGGGAGAGAAGTTGTTAAACAGTTACAGTTGCCTATAGAAAAACATCCATACCCATACACTATTAGGTGGATTAAGACAGCCGAAAAGATTGAAGTAAAGGAGAGGTGCGAGGTGCCCTTTTTTATAGGGAGGTATTGAGATGAAATTTTCTGTGATATTGTTGACATGGATGCATGTCATCTGTTATTCATAAGACCTTGGCAGTTCGATGTAAACACTCAACATGCAAGTAAAGAGAATGTTTATAAGTTAGAAAAGGAAGGTGTGAAGTATACTTTGTTACCTTTGAAGTTAGAGGGTCGCTCTAGAATTCGCAAGATAGAGGGACGCTCTTTCTTGACTATTGCCCAATCAAAGAATGAGATGGTTGAGAATTGGAAAGAGTTGAAGGTGACTCATGTGCTTATTGTTAAGAATATAACAGTTGGGGATGAAGATGCACGTGAAGAGGTCCCTGAAGCAGTTAAGGGAGTATTGGAAGAGTATAAAGATGTGGTTCCTATTGACTTACCTAAGGGACTACCACCCCTGAGAGATATTCAGCATAAAATAGACTTAGTACTTGGAGCAAATCTTCCAAATTTACCACATTATAGGATGAGTCCTAAGGAAACTGAGCTACTGCAGGAGAAGGTCCAAGAGTTATTGGACAAAGAGTTTATTCGAGACAGCATGAGTCCTTGTACTGTACTTGCTTTATTGACACCTAAGAACATGACAGAGCAGTGCTAAGCTATCACTGAAAAGGTAAAAAAGAAAATTGAGAGGACGAATGCGAAATACAAGACAATTGCTAATAGACACAAAAAGGAGAAACTGTTTGAACTTGATGATCAGGTTATGGTATACTTGAGAGAGGAACGCTTTCCTATAGATAATTATAGCAAATTACAGCCAAATAAGTATGGTCCTTATGAAGTTGTGCGCAAAATCAACAACAATACTTATATTGTCAAGCTTCCTAATGATATGAACATCTTCAAGACATTCAATGTAACTGATTTATCTTTTTTCCATCTAGATGATACGCCTTTATATTATAAAGAGAATTCGGGATCGAGTTCTTCTTTGGTGTGGGAGAGAATAATGTAGACCAGATAGCTGAATAGTATATGGACAAGCGGAAAAAAAGATAAGAAGCTGCGATAAATTTTTTCGTAATTTTAATTAAATTTTATAAAATAATATTTTCGTAATTTTAGTACAATTATATTTACTATATATATTTTAAAAGTTTTTAGTAAAAAATATAATATATTATATTTTATCCTAATTAAAAAAATTTTTTAAAGATAATTTATATCTTTTATTCTTTAAAATTTAATCGTTATTATTAATTTTTTATTATTAATTATGCTTATTCGTTGTGTCAGTGACAATGCGTTGAAGCACCATCCTCTACACAGCGACTTCATTTTGGAAAACTTTGCTGTTCCTTTATTCCGATCATAAGCCGAAAATGCTTAGGAAACCATGCTGATGGTTGATAATCCCAGCTTTGCAAAGTCCAGAACAAGTAATGGAGAAAATAAAATAAAATAAAAGCCATCCAATGTTTATAAAAAAAAAAAAAGTACAACTTTGCGTACTGATCTTATTTGCCTTTTCAATACTTATTCATGAAATTTGCTTTAATTATGTATTTATCATATATTTTTTAAAATAAAATGGATCCGAATCTTGGAACATGTGCAGGAGTCCCACCTGTGGGGCTGTTTACACACAATTAGTGCGGCTTTGGAGCGACTGTTCCTTCCCGGTTAACATGTCACACGTTAATAATACTGGTTAACAATATGCTTCTCGTCAGCGCCAAATGATTTAACATCACATGGAAACCGAAGGACAATCATTGACAGCTTTTTGGCTTTCATGTCTAAACACAAAAAAAATAAATAATTTAATTAATTAATTAATTAATTAATGACCAACCTTTTGCTCTACCAAGTTTTTCAATATTCCCATCTTAGCATAATTATCAGATCCAATCTCCGGGCCTCGATCCTTGCAAGGTGGCACGATATTGGCAGCAATGTTATCGTTGCTTGGTGCTTGGTGGGTTTAGCATCAGAATTTCAAAATGATAAGCTTGTTGTCCGCCGTGTTAATTAAAGTTGGCAATTCATCTCTGATTGTCAGAATCGTCGTAGACAAAGGAATGGTGAAACTTTTCTTTTATTATTACAAAAAAAAAAAAAAAACTGAAAATTAGGTGCAGGGGGCAAAGTTCATTTATGGCATGAATTGCAAACCAATGGCCCGCCGTCGAGGGGTTTTCATAGCGCCATGTTGTGGACAACTATCAAAATAATCTGACGCTTTAACTTATAGTTTGAGAGATGAGTTTTGATATAAGGGTAAGATTATTTCATTGTAATTCCCGAGAAAGTGACATTTTGTAAAAACGTTTACTGAATTTATTCGGACAAATTGAAACAACGGAGGCCCAAATGCTGGGTCTAGAACTTTGTGAATGATTTTCCCACAAAAAGTAGGCCCAGGAGATTCTGTTCTCATGCAGAACAAGCAGCAGCATGAGGACAGTGTAAGCCCATTTAGCACATTTTTATGGAAGTGGGCTAAGTTGTTAAAATGGAGTTGGGCTACTTTTGGACAGCATTACATATATCCAAAAACCGCTTAATAAAAAAAAAAAACAATTTAAGAGGTGGCAATAGACTGTATAGGCCAGCCGGACAGAGGAAAATAACTTGTCGGCATGCTTTTCATTGTCTTATATTCAAAGGGCTAAGACCCAAAATTCTTTAATACACCTAAAAACCAAAAGGGAGAGTTTGGATTGTTTTTTTTTTTTTATATATATATTTTTTAATTATTTATTTATATTTTTTAATTTTGGGGTGAAAATAGAGGAAGGACTAATAATAATAATAAAAGAGAAAGTCAACAAATCAGGAAAAAAAATAAAAAAATGTAGAATTTAGTTGCACATTCATGCACCAATTCTATATTAACTAGATTTTCAGTGTCTCTTTGTCTACTATCTAGCGAATCATAGAGACAAAAAGGAATAAATTTGGAAAAATCAGCTGAAAAAAAAAAGAGCTTTTTCAAAATAATCTGCGTGCGTCCATGTTATATAAAGAAAGCACCGGTTGGATAGATTGTTGGTAATTCTATCAATGCAATGCAATCCAATTTGCAGATACAGAGGGAGAGGGAGATGGAATTGGTACAAATTAACCCCCCCCCCCCGACTAAAATTTCTTTTGCTTGCTTTGCTCTCCAAACGTTGACCGACCAACGACTCACACATCCAATCCAATCCAATCCAATCCAAACTGCTGAAGCAACTAAAAGACCAAAAACCTAAACAAAAATGGGAATCACGGCACAACTTCCCTTCCCAGCGCGGCCGTCAATTTTCGCCAAATTGCCCCCAATTCTGCCTCAATTTTTGCAAGAATTCAAGAACGCCACCGCCTGTAGAGCCCCCCCGTCACCCGTGTTCGCAAAACTGGCTAAAACCAACCAATCTAAATGACTATTTCCACACTCCCTCCCCTACCCCCAGCCCTTTGTAATTTTAGAGTGGTTATTTATCTGCTTCTGTTTATGTATACATACTCATATATATATATATATATATATATGTATATTATTTAATTTAAATAAATCTCTTTACATTCGTTAACTTCAATATTAAATTTTTATATTATTATTATTATTATTATTATTATTATTATTATTATCAGGGGTTTTTTATTTTTATTTTTTTAATTAAAGTGAACATCAACAGGAGCTAAACCGGTGTTGCCGCGCGTCCCTCTCTTCTTTCTTTTCTCCTCGAAGGCCATTAGCATGCATAGTTTGTTAAAATAATAATAATAATAATAAACATAACAACAAAGAAAAAGGCAAAGCGCTGCTTGCTTGGCTTGCTGCTCTCTTCGGTTATCGAATTCCCTCGATTCAAAAAAAGGAAGAAAAAACAGAGAAAGCTTGCTTGTTAAAGTCTGCTCTTCTTTGTAGATTTCTCTTTCTCTCTCGCTTCCTTTTCGAGCAAATGCGAATTATATTTTATTGTTTCCTTCATGATGATGACGATGACGATGATGATGATGATGGGATAGTAACAAAGTTGTGGCTTTTTTGTTTTATTTTTTTGTTCTTATTTTCTTTTCCGGGTGATCTGTGCATTGTTCAATTGTTGAATTTTGTTTTTTTTTTTTTTTGTTTGTTTGGACTGATTTTTTCTTCAAGTTGTGTCTTTGATAGATCTGCTTGGTGTTTTTTTTTTTTTTGTTTTTTTTGGGTTGCCTTTGTTTAATGAGCGATTATTTATTTATTTTCCTGTTTATATTATTACAGCTTTGGAATGATGATTTGTGTTCGAAGGTAACGAGAGAGAGAGAGAAAGAGAGAGAGAGAGAGAGAGAGAGAGAGAGAGAGAGAGAGAGAGAGGGATGGTCTCTCAACTTAAAAGGCCTTTAGTTTCTTCTTCTTCTACAGCGGAAAAGTGAGTCCTAATTGAGTGTTGGTTTTCTTTTTCTTTTTTAAGTTCTGTTTAGTGAATTGGGTCAATTTCGAGAATTTAACTTTTTTTGTTGGGGGGGGGGGGAATTGAGAATTTTCTGCTTTGTTTGACCTGTGGATAAAGATCGTTTTTTTGGCTACCATTATCTTGCTTAGATTCCATATTAGTGGGATAATCTGATTCCCTTTATGGACACCAGTGGAACCATTACTACCAATTATGTTACTGATCGTTCTTTGTGGACCACATGTGCTTAGTGTAGATGTAACCTTTTAGGTTGAATCTGAGTGATGGTCATTTGGCTAGTATGAATCTATCTTTGTTTGTTTTTTTTTTTTAAATGAAAATATTTATTTCTATATTCACTTATGAACTATGCATGTGTTTTTGTGCTATGAAGTTCGAGGCAAGCCCAGATGACGGGAGTCGTGGTAGAGGGTGGAGCAGAAGCAGAAGGAGCTACGCAGAAGCTCACAACAAATGATGCCTTGGCATATCTCAAGGCTGTGAAGGACATATTTCAGGATAAAAGAGAAAAATACGATGAATTTCTTGAGGTCATGAAGG
Organism: Ceriops zippeliana; assembly: GCA_037897445.1. Lineage (NCBI taxonomy): Eukaryota > Viridiplantae > Streptophyta > Magnoliopsida > Malpighiales > Rhizophoraceae > Ceriops > Ceriops zippeliana. Next base: position 1,514,792 of record JBAPLH010000188.1, on the reverse strand, counting down.
ATTTCAAGGCTCAAAGGTTGGATAAGGATATTCAGTGTGATTCTCTCCTCATTATCTATGAATTCTGAAAATAAAAAGGAAAATTGCACTGATGAATTTTGATTGGGCATCTTGCTGTGTGATGATGTCTGTAGAGTCGACACTGCAGGTGTTATCTTGAGGGTCAAGGAGTTGTTTAGAGGGCACCGTGACCTGATTTTAGGTTTCAATGCCTTCTTGCCAAAGGGATATGAGATTACTCTCCCTCTTGAGGGCGAACACCCTCCCCAGAAAAAGCCTGTCGAATTTGAAGAAGCAATCAATTTTGTGAATAAGATTAAGGTAGAAAATTAGTTTTATTTTTAAACTAGAGATTAAAGTTTTGATTTCAAGGATTTTAACCTTGCGCAATGTTTCTGCAGACTAGGTTTCGGGGTGATGATTCTGTTTACAAATCGTTTCTAGACATTTTGAACATGTACAGAAAGGATAATAAGTCCATATCTGAGGTCTATGAGGAGGTACGCCAATTTTCTGTTCCTGTCTCAGATACCTTTCCACCAATTATATGCTCTGGATCTCTGTTTCTTGGAATTGTAATGTCTCTTGGACAGTCATTTTTGGCAAAATTTTGTGATTAGTTTGATTACTGGCTGTTGCAGGTTGCTGCACTCTTTCAGGCCCATGATGATCTTCTCAGGGAGTTCACTCATTTTCTCCCTGATACTTCAGCTGCTGCCTCAATCCATTATGCTCCATCTGGTAGAAACTCTATTTTCCATGATAGGAGCTCCATCATTCCCCCAACGCGCCAAGTTCACATTGAAAAGGTGTTTCTTTTTTTGTCAATTCCCTTTTTGTTTCATACAGTTCACCATGTTAACATTGTTTTTCATTCTCATCTCGTGCCAGAGAGAAAGGACTACAGCATCCCATGCTGATGGTGACTTTGGCATTGATCACCTAGGTCTGGATCATGATAGAGCTTTGATGATAGGAGACAAAGAGCAAAGGAGACGTGGTGAAAAGGAAAGTGAGAGGAGAGATGACCACAGGGAACAAGATGATAGAAATTATGAGCATGATGGCAATTGGAACAACATGCAACGACATGCAAACAAACGGAAATTTGCACCTAGAATTGAGGATTCGGCTGTAGAATATCAAAGTGGGGGTCGCAATGAAAACTTTGGAACACATCCTGCCTCATCCAATTGTGAAGATAGAAATTCAATGAAGAGTAAGTCTTTGTTTTTTGCTCAGTTTGGCTTAACACAGGATAATGATAGCTGATTTTGTAATTATGCTTTGGCATGCCTACAAAATGTGTGGGTTAAACACTGGATCACATGATATCTCTGGCTGCAACTCCAGATTTATGTATTGGAATTGTCAGCTTCATGTTTTTAGTCTTCCATTAGCTGAAGTCACACTTATCCATTTTAATCATTGCTGCATTGGTTTATTCGCTTATCTTCTCAGTCTGGTTGATTTGTGCTCTTTCTAATACCTTTCAACATTACATGTCTGTCTGAATAAGTGTGAGCCTTTGTATAATGGTAATGTTGCTCCATTGTGACCTAATACGTGCAAGTCACAGAAAAGGTGTCTATAAAAACTGGGGTAAGACTGCACACATTTGACCCTACAAGCAAGGGTAAGACTGATGTACATCTTAACTCTTATTCAGACTTCATAGCGTGGAGTCTCATGCACTAGGATGCTGTTCATTACATGTCTCTTTGAAGTTTTATGCAGGAAGTTTTGTTATTCTTTTTGACCATCTTAAAAAAAAAAAAAATCTTATGTCAACTGTGTGACACAGTTGGGGGTTTGATCCTTTTGTAATTCAAAATGGGATACTTCTTATCGCTGATGTGGGAATGGACAGAGATGCTGCTTTACCGGGCATATATAGTTAAAAACATCCACATTACTTTTATGTTGCTTACTTGTTTCTTAGCTTTAAAAGTCCTAGTATCTCCTTCACTAAGCAATTTTCCTAAGTAAATGCCCATGGGTCTGGGGACCTTGAATTTAGTTTGTAAAATCTCTCACATTAGTTTGATTACCTTTTACTATTCCCGCATCATGTCAAGGAGAGTTTCTTTGCACATTTGTATATTTCGCCTTTTATTTTCTTTTTCATTTTTTAGATCTTTTGACCATGTCTATGCCATGTCTGGTGCAGTAAGCCGAGAGCTTTCTTTGTTTGAGAAAGTTAAGGAAAAATTGCACAATCCTGAAGACTACCAGGAATTTTTGAAGTGCCTTCTTCTATATACCAAGGAAATTATCAAACAATCAGAGTTGCTATCTCTGGTATGGTATTATATTGTTATTTTATATCAGCCACTTCAAATTAAGATGTCTTCTTTCACAGGGAAAGAAGTTCATGTTTTTTCCTTCCTGGAAATATGTTTGTTTTACATAAATTTAACTCAACATTTTGAGGTTGCTTTCTTGATGGCAGCTTGATTTTGACTTGTTTCTTAGATGCGTAATTGGGCACATCTCCTCTTTTGAATGTCCTCTTAAACAAATTCACTGCAATAAGTTGTTTACACACTTAAAAAATGTTTAGGCTTTTGTGTGTTCATTCCTCTAAATGACTTGTAGATATCCATTCTGGAATAAAATTAATAGGGCATGCCATGGTCGTTCTTTTTTGAAGGTTGGTGATTTACTTGGACAGTATCCCGATCTTATGGATGGCTTCAATGATTTTTTCTCACGGTGTGAGAAGAATGGTAATTTTTCAAAATAATTGCTTTGACATAGTTGCTTTGGAAATTTCATTTTTTCTGTTACCTAATCAAGATTTATTGTGCAGAGGGTTTACTTGTTGGAGTTGTGAGTAAAAGTAAGTTGTTATTTTGTTGCTCTCTCACTATATTTAGGCAAAGCATGTCTCTTGATTCATCACTAGAATACCTTTCAGCTGTTATTGTCACTTTAGAAATTAATCTGACAAGTCCACTACCCACTTCTACTAAGGCTGAGCTTAACAGGAGCCCCCAGCTGAGCTTACACATATGCTTGACTTGGAAACTGTAAAACCAGTTGGCTTGGTGGTCTTTGATGCCAATCCAATTTCCATTTTTGAGCTTTTCAGGATCACACTGTGTTTAGTTTTTCGTTAGGCTTTGGCCTAATTGAATTACTTCCAAAGGGCAGTATAGGTTATAGAAGGCATTGCTCTATCTATATTTATAATTTTGTATGAATATACATGTACATTTAAATGAATTGCCTCATCTAAGTTCTGAATGCACCCAAATGTACTGAATTGTGTTTTGTTTGTGTTGGTTTTGGCTTCAAGCTTAGAATTTTATGGCACAAATGACAGTGGATCAGTTCCAAGTTAATCTGACCTCAATTGAACCCAGATACTTCTTTTAAAATTCTTATTTTAGTTTCCTTCTGAATGAAGGTAATTTACTGAGACCTGTGAAGGTAGAGGACAGAGACAAGGATCAAGATTGTTACTATGAAAGGGATGAAAGGGTTAAGGACAGAGATTGCGAAACCCAGGAAAGAGACAGACTTGAGAAAAATCTAGGCTTTGGCAATAAAGATACAGGAAATCACAAGATGACTTTGTTTTCCAGCAAGGACAAGTATATGGCTAAACCCATTAATGAACTTGACTTATCCAACTGTGAACGCTGCACTCCCAGCTATCGGCTTCTGCCAGAGGATGTTTGTAACTCTTATTTCCTTTGTTGTTGACTTAACTGTGAATGGACTATTGGTACATGTGTTAATCTTTATGCATGTGGTGTTATTTTTATGTCATGGCAGTATCGCATCCCTCCTGCAAGCCAAAGGACAGAGCTTGGTGCTGAAGTACTGAATGACCACTGGGTATCTGTTACATCAGGCAGTGAAGATTACTCTTTTAAACACATGCGCAAAAACCAGTATGAAGAAAGCTTGTTCCGATGTGAAGATGACAGGTGGGCTTTTGCAAGAGATTAAGTTTTTTAATTCTTTATTAGTCTTATCTTTGGTCCAAAGTGTTCAGGACTTGCTTTGCTTTAGATCTGTGTTTACCCTGGTAAGGATTTTTACATTTTTTATTCTTGTTCTCTGCTTACTGAATGATGCCTGTGTTGGCTGATTTTAAAATCTATGTTTAATCATAAGGTTACTCTTTTGGAGGAGTTGAGAGGGCAATATTATACTGTTGTTTTTTCCTCTTCACAAGAATTGCCACTTTAGATTGTTTGCTTTCTTTTGGTTGTGCTGCCTAGACAAGTGCTAACATTCTCTGTTGTTGTTAGGTTTGAGCTGGATATGATGTTAGAATCTGTGAATGCAACAGCCAAGCGCATTGAAGAATTACTGGAGAAGATCAACAAGAATACAATCAACACAGACGGTCCATTTCATAGTGAAGAACACTTAACAGGTTTTAAGCTAATTGATATCTTTTAACTCAGAAAGCATCCAGTATTGTTATATGCTTGTTTGCTCTTCTTTTTTCCTTAATTATCTCTCTCTATCTCTCTCCCATCCCTCTTGAGTAAATACTTCTCTTCTGCTGCAGCTCTGAATCTGAGGTGCATAGAACGTTTATATGGTGATCATGGGCTCGAAGCGATGGATGTGTTACGGAAGAATACTTCTCTTGCTTTACCGGTTATCTTGACTCGTTTGAAGCAGAAACAAGAAGAGTGGGCAAGGTGTCGAACTGATTTTAATAAAGTTTGGGCTGAAATTTATGCCAAGAACTACCACAAATCACTAGATCATCGCAGCTTCTATTTCAAGCAGCAGGACACAAAGAGCTTGAGCACAAAAGGTAATAAGTTTCTTGGTATTTTGGCCTATTGGGACTTAAGCAGAATGCCAAAACCGTACATCAATCTATACATGGGATAAAGATGCCTCATATATTTATATATGCATGAATCATACATGGGTACTTAACCAAACCATTTATGAACCATCCCCAGTGTTCTCTCATTAAGCAAAAGATGGACTTGCTTTTTTAATGGTTGTTTGTATTTTCTTTTCTCACTTTGAAATTAAAACAACAACTTAAAACAAAGGTGTTTATGTTGTTGACCATGGATTGGTTTATGCTGGTAATCAAACAAATTGACTCATTCAACATGAATGCAGATTGTAACATGGTTTATCCATTCACATGCTTATACATCCTGTTCTTTCCAGCCTTATTGGTAGAGATAAAGGAAATAAGTGAAAAGAAGCACAAGGAAGATGATGTGCTTCTTGCTTTTACTGCTGGAAACAGACGACCTATTATACCAAATTTGGAATTTGATTACCCAGATCCTGACATTCATGAGGATCTGTATCAGCTCATTAAATATTCTTGTGGAGAGGTTTGCACAACTGAACAGTTAGATAAAATGATGAAGATTTGGACAACATTCTTGGAACCTATGCTTGGTGTTCCTTCTCGGCCTCTGGGTGCAGAGGACACAGAAGAGGTAGTAATGGCTAAGAATCATCCTTCCAAGAGTGGAGAGAGTGAAGGCAGCCCTAGTGGTGGTTGTACTGTCCTGAACTTCAAACATTATGATCCTGCCAGAAATGGACATGAAAGAATCCCTCCTGAGCAATCAAGCTCTTCCTGGGGCTTGCTAATAGGGGATAATGGGTTCAAAGAAAACGGGTCTCTTGATGTGCATTGTATGGCTCATGGGAGTGACACTTACTGCCGGACTCTTCAACATGATAAGGTGCAGACTACTGCCGCTGTGGCTGATGAAACATCAGGTGTCAGTAAACAGGCTAATTCCAATGAATGGCTAGTCCATTCGAATGCATCACTTGCCACAGGAGAAGACCCAAGTAATGGAAGAACTAACTTAGAATCAGGTCCAATTAAGTGATATCTGCCTTCACTGCTTGTTGTTTTCATCTTCTTCTCAAGTATGTTCTGAGATTCAACTTTTTGTTGCTAGGACTCATTTCTACTCCTTCAAGACCAAATAATGGCACCATTGGTGGTGGGCTTGGTTTAGGATCAAGCTATGAAATTTTACCTCCAACAGAGGTATGGTTCATTAATGCATGAGATTCTTACTTCACCAAAGCATCCTATTGATACTTGATAATTGAAGTCTGCAGACCTTGGTATCATGTTGCTAGGTTATAAGATGAATTAGTTTCCATTAGAATACATGATTATACTCCTATTGTTATTTCCTGATGAAACATTTCTTAATTGATCTGGCAGGGTTATTTTTCAAGGCCAGTTATGCTTACAAATGGAGTGGTGCCATGTGGTCTCAAGAAACATAGATGTGGTGATGAATTTGTGGCACAATTTAAAACTGAAAGAGAAGAGGGTGAATTATCTCCAAATGGAGATTTTGAGGTGGATAAGTTTGCAGTGAATGGAGAAGCTGGTTTGGAGGCCGCACAAAAAGCAAAGGATAGTATTGTAACCAGGAAATTTCGAACAATGCAGGGAGAAGGAACATGTGGAGAGGCAGGAGGGAATGATGCCGATGATGAAGGTGAAGAAAGTGCTCAAAGGTCATCAGAAGAGTGTGAGCATGCCTCTGAGAATGGTTGTGATGTTTCTGAAAGTGAGTCAGCTGATGGTGAAGACTGCTCTCAGGAAGAACATGAAGAAGATGTGGACCATGATGGGCATGATAACAAAGCTGAGAGTGAGGGTGAGGCTGAGGGGATGGCTGATGCCCATGATGTTGATGGAGATGGAACAATGTTACCCTATTCAGAACGTTTTCTATTAAATGTTAAACCATTAGCAAAATATTTCCCCTCATCATTACACAAGGAAAAGGGCTCTCAAATTTTCTATGGAAATGATTCTTTCTATGTGCTCTTTAGGCTTCACCAAGTAAGGCTTTTTCTGTCTTCTCCATTGGCTTTTGAGGTGGAATTTCGTTATGTTACATTTCTGTGGTTGCATGCATAATCAGGATACTGCTATTCTCTAATCTGACAGACATTGTACGAGAGAATACAATCAGCAAAAATTAATTCATCATCTGCTGAATGGAAGTGGCGAGCTTCAAATGATACAAGCCCTGCTGATCTCTATGCTAGGTGCTCTAGCTTTGGAAGTGTAAATTATGCGGTCAGTATGGATATAACCAGATTGTAATAATATACAGTGGTCTCTGCAGGTTCATGGGTGCACTTTACAACTTACTTGATGGCTCTTCTGACAATACCAAATTTGAGGATGATTGCCGTGCTATTATTGGGACACAGTCATATGTTCTATTCACATTGGACAAGCTGATATACAAACTTGTGAAGCAGGTAGATGCTTGTGATTTAGTTCCACTTTAATTCTTATTCCCCAGTTATCTGCTATCTTTCCCCAACTCTTTCTTTGACCTAATTTTTTATCTTTCCAAATATTCTCAGCTTCAAACATTGGCAACTGATGAGATGGGCAGCAAACTGCTCCAACTATATGCCTACGAAAGATCAAGAAAACCTGGAAGATGTGTTGATATGGTTTACCATGAAAATGCTCGGGTGCTTCTTCATGATGAGAACATATATCGTATAGAATGTGTAGGTTTCTAGAAGCATCTGCTTTAAATTTAATTTATGGGAATTTAGCTGGGATGCCATTGAATATGCAACTTTAACACAATGACTTTTGCAGCAGTCTTCCCAGTCAACCCACTTGTCTATTCAGCTAATGGACTTTGGACATGATAAGCCTGAAGTCACTGCTGTTTCAATGAATCCTAATTTTGCAGCTTATTTATATAATGACTTCCTCACCATTGTCCCTGACAAAAAGGCAAAGCCTGGGATTTTCCTTAAAAGGTTTGTACGCGCAACTGGCATTACGCATGATATTCGGCTGCCATGGCTAATAAGGCTTGCTGTTTTCAGGAATAAAAACAAATCTTCAGTTATTGATGAATGCCAGATCACTGAAGGGTTCCAAGTTTTTAATGGATTGGAGTGCAAGATAGCTTGCAATTCTTCCAAGGTATCTTGAATTGGAGTTCACATTTGGTTTTGAATCATCTGTTTTTAGCAGTAAAGATTTTCTTCAGTAAAGATTTTCTTATGTTTGTTCAGTTTGTAAATCCTTCTCACGTGAATGGATTGGTGATTTGAAAATGGTAGGTATCGTACGTTTTAGATACAGAAGACTTTTTGTCTCGAACAAAAAGGAAAAGGAAAAATTTGCAGCAGAATAATTCATATCAAGATCAAGCTCGAGTTTCAAAAAGAGTACGGATGTTTCACAGATGGCTATCAAGTGCATAATAAAGTCTTCTTATGAACCTGATCTGAATTATGGTGTGTACTTATTCTTTTATATTGGCTGGCATTTGCATGAGATAAGCGCTAAATTTCCCATCCTTACAGAGTTGACATGCCTCTGCTTGCACACGAGGAAAATCAAGCTTGGATATCAGACTTGAAAGTTGTTGGATACCTCTTTGACAATTGCGGGGTTTCTAAATTTTCTCCTCGAAAGGAAAATGAAAAGCATTCCAAATTCACTTGGAAACAAGGATACATTTGAGTCTTATATCATGTTTTAACTATTCTAAACCCTCTTGTCTACGACAAGGCAATGGGAAGAGACAACATTGCTGATACCCTTCTGCTGTCATCCACGGTTGCCTTGAGCTTAGCATTATATGCACTTGCACTGGAAATGTTTACCGTAACCCAGACTATGATGCATTATTCATGGATCTCTCTGAGCAAGCCAAAGAAAAATCATAAGAAGGCAGAGGTGGCGTTGCCATACTGTAGCGTGGTCAATGTTTGTGGCATTTTTTTAGCCCCAATCATGTGTATAGACATGACAATGGTTTACTACATGAAATATGAGTTCATTTCGATTAATCAACTTTCTTTGATAATCATTTGCACATGCCTGCCTATTATTAACGTTTCTGGTAGCTCCTCCTTGGCAACAAGCCATAATTATTTGTTAGGTGTTGAAGTTTTAAATTTATTAATACTGCGATCATTTGCTTTACAATTTCGTACGGTTTTATCAATGTCCAGGTCATAGATGTTTTTTATAGAAAAATAAGTAACAAGTACCCTCTTTCCCTTAAATGGGGTAATCTCAGATCACCAGTTCAGTGATAATATGATGGTCACATTGAAATTAAAGCCCATTTTATGAAAATTCAAGAAAACATCTCCTCAAGAATTATGCTCTCTTTTATAGAAATTAGAGATGAATTTTTAAACTAAAAACTAGGAATTATGCTCCTGTGATCAACCGATCTGTGCATGATTAATTGTCCTTTTTACCTCAAATGGAAATTTGAGATTACGCGTCACAGACGGGGAATCTAGAGAGGAGTAACGACCCCTGTCAAAAAAAATCATTTTTTTTGTTATTAATCCACGAACTAGAGGCTTTAATTTGAGTTATGAACCATATTACTCTGTAATTAGCATTAGGTTTTTATGCAGAAAGTTCACTTATTGGAGGACGGTCCATGACGTCCGATGCAGTCCCTCGCATTGCTTTGCAAAAGCGGATCAATATCAGGCAATTTAGGAATTTGCGCCAGCAGATCGATTGTTCTTCTTAGGAGGCGAGCTAGATCACCATCGTCCATTGCACAATCCATCATCATTTCCCTCCAATTGAGTCCTGAAGCCCAGGCTTCAACCATACCAGCAAATTGGCTATCTAAACCACAAGGTATTTCTACCTCATGTTTTCCCTGAAGTTGCAATAAGGAGTTTCTCTGATCATCCAATACACTGATCATATTCATAACTGCCGCCGACGGTTCATATATGTAACTGTTGTTTTCTGTGGCACGAAGTTTGATCCCTTCAGAAACTAAACTTGCACAGACCGCAGCAAGCTGTGCAGGTTTCAAATCCCGTAGGATTCTGTTTCGCAGAACCATTGCAAGCCAGAGTTCATTTTCTCCTCGTATTGCAGCAGCAGTTTCACCAAGAGGGAATATCACTTGCGTATTAATGTCCAATGCCCTGCTTTCATGAACAACATTGCTGATTTTCAAGAATTCCTTCCACCCAGATGGCTCAATTTGCTCTACACGTTTGATCAGACGGTTTGATCTAGTTTTCAAACGTCTGATCTTATCTTCAGTAAGATTCTTCCAGTCTATAATTTTCTTGTATTCTCTAAAGCCTTCTGTCCCTGCTATTGTTTTCTTCAAGCGTGCAACTTTGGTCCGTTGTTCCTTGTACCGTTGTACAGCATCATTATATTCTGATGACATATGTACCACCTCTTCATTCTCAGAAAGACTATTTAAAACTGGCACATTTAAACTCCAAGACCACGTCTCCAACCACCCATCCATATACCATAAACCACCAAGTTCAGAATCAGCAAGTTTTTCCCATTGCTTTCCCTCCCTATCAAGAAGTGTCCACATAGCTTCAAGAGGCAGAGCATCCCCTTCAGTCAAGGAATCATTGGGAAAGCCGGTCTTATAGACAGTTTTGATCCACTTTTCTGTAAACAGATACCAAGAGTTATCTGAACCTAGCGCCACATGGTAAGATGGCTCAACAAGATGGTGAGTTTCAATATTGCTATCAGTCAATTTGACTGATACAGCAGTTAGTGCAGCAAATGAGCCACCAGCAGAAACCATCTCCTTAATCCTTGAACCATCTAGGGAATTGGCCTTTCCCAAATAAACAGCTGGGACTAAATGCTCAACTCCCTCATTATCGTTGTATTGCAAGCACAAGAAGGGTAAGTGATCATTTCTCAACTCTTTCAAGTGAAGTTTCAAGGCATTCAATCTCATTATTGCCATCCTCCTTCGTAGATCTGTCCTAAGGTGTTTTTCTTCCTTCAATTGTTCCTGCAGGACCACAATCTTCTTGTATGCAACATCAGATAGGATTTTCCTGCTCTTTCTGTCCATGGCAGCATCAGTGCTTTCTGATGTCAGCATTTCAATCTCTTTCTGTAGGTTAACAAGCTCTTCTTTTGAAGCAGTCATAACGTTGCTGCCAATATAAGTACCAAAACTTCGCTCAACTAGTTTCCTTGCTTCTTCCAATGTTCTTCCTGCCCGTTGATGCTTCAATTCATCTGATCCACGAATCACTTTTGCACCAGCAAGAAGATTCAGGACCATCCCATAAGAAGCAGTAACTGTGACGTAAGCGGTTCTATTCCAGCAAATAAAAGTTTGCAACATCCTTCAGCACCTTCAGTAGAAGTCTGAACCAGAACAACATGGCCCCTTTGATCAATGCCTCTACGTCCAGCTCTACCAGCCATTTGAAGCAGTTCATTTGGGCTTAACTGGATCCGTCCTGTACCAATCCTCTTGCTAAGAGATGAGATAACAGCTGTTCTAGCAGGCATGTTGATACCAGCAGCAAGAGTTTCAGTAGCAAAGACAACCTTAACAAGTCCTCTCTGAAACAGCTCCTCAATAAATGATTTCCACACAGGTAGACAACCAGCATGATGAGCAGCAACCCCCCTCAGAAGTCCTTTCACGGCTGTCTCCCTCACAGCATCAGGGTTCTGAATACTGAACCTCTTCAAAGCCAATTCAATCTCACTCGTCTCACACTCGTCTAACAGCTTGCAACCTTCAAGGTACTGCACAGCTGCATCACATCCTCTCCTGTTAAAAATGAACCAAATTGATGGCAGCATATCCCTTGCCTTAAGTTGCTTTAATGTATCAACAACCAGAGGTACCTGAAGATTATATTAGTAGCAGGTAACTAAATCAGCTTTTGATTCAGAATCAGAAAAAAGTTAATCAAGACACTAATGAGTGCATTAGTACAACAGATTATGATTTTACTAATCAGAAAAAAGTCATAATCAGGGAACTAATGGGCAAAACATTTACCAGTGAGCGATGGATTTTACTAATCTCATTCTTTGAGAAGGGTTCTCCAGACATGCCAATCAAACTAGTATCACCCATGTAACTTCTGTGCTTTCTTGAATTCCTTCTTCTAGGGCCATCATCCTGGTAAGATTTGACTCCAGAAGCAGTGAGTTGTAAATAATTGAGTGACAGCTTCCTGCAAATTTGAATGGTAAGCAGAAAGAAATGGAAAACCACTACAAACCCACCTAAACCAAAAGATGTCCAAACAAAATTTCAGCAGTAAAAATTCAAACAAAAACAAAGGCCTGCATAGATGCACAGCAATGGGCAATCATATTCAAAAGCCAATGGCTTTTTCCAGCAAGACTACTGAACAAAACATACGTCAAAGTTTCACACAGATATTTGCATAAACTAGGAGCTCTGTCAAGTGCAGAGTTAGAACTACTATGCTTTCAACCCCAATGTGCAGGGTATTCTCATCAATAGGATATAAACTTCCATTTACTGCCAATATTTAAGAAATTGTGGCTCGTAACCAAAACCATAAGAAGAATTTGGGGTGTGGGGGAGGAGGTTTTTAAATCAGGATGAAAGAAGAACCTATTCATGTGCTTTTGCTTCTCATCAAGAAGAGGAAACAGTGAATGCTTTGTGGAGAAGTGCCAAGTCAATGGAACTGGACGCTTTGATGATGTCACCAATTCTGTCTTTCCATGAACCTACAAACAGAAATGAATAAGACCAAATATTTACATATGAAAATGTTAATGATGTCATTAGTTCACCAATTGCTAACACAAGATTTTAGAAGCCAAGGTTGGAGTGACTAACAGACATAAGTTAAAGGAGCAAACTATCATTTGAATCCCTATGGACAAAGATGCATACTGAAATTTTTGCAAAGGCACAAATGGAAGCATTTTACAGTTTTAAATCTATTTGAGAAGGGAAGCAAGCCAAAAAGTGCATGCACTTTTGTCTGCTTTTATTGACTTCATCTTAGTATTACATATTTGCAATCAATGTTCTATACTATTTCAAAAGCAACTTGGGCAATTTCATAAAATGCAAATATACTTTCAAACAACTGTATACAGAAACACCGGCTAGACAAAACATGGGCCATAAAAAACAAGTTCTACAAGCCTAATAAGTACTATGCTAGCATTACAGCATGCCAGAACATTAAGACAAGCTTAACCAAGGTAGAACACTGGATTATTTAGCACAGTGATACCTCATTAATCCAACCAGCTAGCTCATCTGGATTTTTAACTGTTGCCGACAAACATATCAGCTGAACCTCTTTTGGACAATAAATAACCTGAACATTTTCACAACTTATATCAGAAGATACCATAACCAATATTTGAGCTAAATATTAGATTCAAACAAAAAACACCACACTTACTATCTCCTCCCACACGGTACCCCGAGATATGTCACTTAGAAAATGAACTTCATCCAAAACAATAACATCAACACAAAAAAGTCCACTCCCAGAAGAAGCCATTCCGATGCTGCAAATTTTGCCAAAAAACACATACTTGATTGAAAAGCATCAACTTAGCAGATAATAAGACTGCAGTACTTGAGACTGGATCAAGAACACAGACACCCCATTAGCAAAGGACAGGTGAATTTATTTTAAAATGGTAATGTTCCAACAAATATAAAGCTCTCTTAGGGAAAACTGAAGGCTTTTTGAAGCAATCTTCCAAATGTCAGTTGCAATCAATACTAATTTATGCTTAAATTCATTTTCCTTTTTCTAGATGTCAATGCCAATTGTGCTCATATCCCAACCCCTGTGAACATAAGAACTACTTTCTTCTATCACATGATCGAATTTTAGAAATATAATTTGATTATACCTCTGATACATCATGTTGCGCAAGATCTCGGTAGTCATTATCAAAACTTGAGCATCTTTATTGATTGCAGAATCTCCAGTAAGAAGGCCAACAGTGTCATCCCCAAATGTTTCCCTAAAACAAATTAACAAAGAGTCAACGGCCAAATTCTCTTTCTAATTATGAAATTCTCTATATTTAATTCCAATTCATGACAATCACCAACCGGAAATCGCGAAACTTTTGATTGGATAATGCCTTAAGCGGAGTGGTGTAGAATATCCTCCTTCTCCTTGCCACCGTGGCAGCCGCTGCAGCTTCAGCTATCAGCGTCTTTCCGCCGCTCGTTGGCGCCGAAACCACCACCGATGCACCCCTCAGGAATCCTTCTATCGCCAAACGCTGCACAATAATTTAATGGTCAATTTTGAAAACTAGATTCAAAAAGTAATTTTATATTTTTTCGTCTTATAAAAATATAAAAAAAACTTTTCTAAGAGCCATAAGCGAACCTGAAATTTATCGATTTGAAAATCGTAAATGGAGGCGAGTTCATCAACATCAATGATCTCATTTCCAAACTCCTTGACCACCGTACGCAGCCTATCGACTCTCTGCCGCTTCGATTCCTTGCGCCAGCTAGACACTTCTCTGAATTCCACTTCGCTTTCATCCTCACTTTGTTCAACAATTTCGTCAGAGACAGCGTCGTATTCATCCGCAAACTCTTCTTCTTCCTCCTCCTCCTCATCATCATCAACTTCATCGTCGTAATCTCCCTCGCCAGCGATTTCCTCGTCGGAGATCTGCGGCGACTCCGCCGGGACGAAAGAGTTCGGCGGCTTGAAGGAGCGCTGAAAACAAGGCAAGTGAAAGAGCGGTTTGCGGAGTGGCTTAGGGTAGCAGAAGCCTATTGTTTGCGAGAGAGCGTGGAGCTGGAGGAATTGGGAAGGCTTGAAAGCAAAGAGCGGATAGCTGTTGGAGAGGATGGCTTGCGCGGTCATCATGGCGGCCAATAAGGCTCCACGCTAACGGGTTGAATCTGAAATGATCATGTCTGTACGACGTCGTTCGATATTTGAGTTTTCCTTCGTTTTCCGTCCTCGCCGCTTATTGTTATTATTATTTATAAATAAAAAACAAAACAAATTTCACCTCATATATTAAAAATTTTATAATTATAATTATTTTTAATTTATATTAAACATAATTTTATATTAACAATTCACACAATACATAATAAATTTAATTTTATTACCGATGTATTATTAAATTTATTGATATATAATCGTTTTAATTTTTTAAATAGATTCCTCGTTTGTTTTGTTTGTCGGTAGAGGCAGCTGAAAAGCACACAAAACGCTGCCCTCAATTATTATCGGAATTGCTGCCGCTGGTCGAAATCAGACCATTGATATGGCTCTATCACACCTCACTGCGTCTTCCAGAGCCAATCTCCTGAAGCCTGTCTCCGCCGCGGCGGCGACGGGGGCCGCTTTTTCCTGCCGCCGGACTATTTCCTCCTCTACAGAACCAATGACCGTCGAGACTTCCGTTCCCTTCACACCTCACAAATGCGAGGCCCCGTCCCGCTCCGTGGAGACCAACCCCCAGGAGCTTCTCTCCTTCTTCCGCGACATGGCGACGATGCGGCGGATGGAGATCGCGGCGGACTCACTATACAAGGCCAAGCTTGTGCGCGGCTTCTGCCACCTGTATGACGGACAGGAGGCCGTTGCCGTTGGCATGGAAGCTGCTATCACTAAGAAGGACTGCATCATCACGGCCTACCGCGACCACTGCACCTTTCTTGGCCGCGGCGGTACTCTTCTGGAGGTCTTTGCCGAGCTCATGGGACGCCAGGCCGGCTGTTCCAAGGGAAAAGGGGGTTCGATGCATTTCTACAAGAAGGACGGAGGTTTTTATGGCGGTCACGGGATTGTGGGAGCTCAAGTGCCTTTAGGTTGTGGATTGGCTTTCGCCCAGAAGTATTCGAAGGAAGAAACGGTCACTTTTGATTTGTACGGAGACGGCGCAGCCAATCAAGGACAGTTGTTCGAAGCTCTTAACATTGCTGCTCTTTGGGATCTACCTGTCATTTTGGTCTGCGAGAACAATCACTGTAATCAATTGAATCAAAATTTATCGAAATTTTTGCTATTTTGCTTAGTAATTATGGCGGTTTTTGTTGCTTGATTTCATTGATTTGAATTGGCTGCTTTTGCGCAGATGGGATGGGAACGGCCGAATGGAGAGCTGCAAAGAGTCCAGCCTATTACAAGCGTGGGGATTATGTTCCGGGATTAAAGGTAACATATTTTTTAGATCTTTTGAATATGGGTGTGCAAAAACTCTATTTGCCTTTGCCATGCTGTGAGTTTCTTCCGTTTTGGGTTCCTAAATTGTATTAACTCTTGTTGTCCAAATATTTGCATGTCATTATATTTGGAGATTTTAGTTTATCTGGATTTTAATACTGCCATGTGAATTTTTGTGTGCAAAGCCTTTGGGGCTTTGTGATTATCATTCACAAAAGTGTGTGGTTTTTACAAGGCTGTTAGAGTCTTAATTTTACTTAATATTACTCTGAAATGTTTGCAAATCTTAATAGGTATTGAGAGAATTGTAATTTCATGGTCCTTTGGCAGAGATGTTCCATTGAGGGTATAGTGTAAAGATTTTGCAAAATGTATGTGGTACTCTGTTATGTGTGTCTGGAAGTATATTAATGAATTATTGACTTGTATTGCAAAGAAAAAAATCTGATTGATTATATTCATACTTTGGAGTGTCTGCAGTAGGACGATAATAATGTTAGTCTATGCTCGTTCATTCCACTTTCAATGAAGGAATACAGGTGAATTAGCATGCAGCTGAAATTTCTCATCAAATGTTTAAGGAATATTGCCATGTTTCCTTTTGCTTTTCATATTTGTTAGTGCTTTTTCTTATCAATTCTTTCTTCCATGATAAAGTTTGGCTCTTAAAGAGTATCTTTCTACAGCATCACTTGAATCATTATAGTGCTTGTTGACACCTTTTACAAGCTTTTTAATAACCACAGGGCCATTGATAAAATGGTTTCAATGAAAAGTTAAAAGAGAATAACTGAACTCCCAGTCTAGGCCTTTTCTGAGTTTTAGTCAATAGTTTGTGTTGTGAATTTCTTATTTAGCTTTGTAGTATAAAGCAAGTGATTTTGCTATTTGTAATTTTATACTTTTTGGTTGGTTATACTAATACCTTTAATGGAATGGCAAAAGTGTCATTTTTTGGGTCTAGACTGTTACCCCCCCTTTTTTTTTGGGGCATAATTCATTTCTTTTCTCGTAGGTGGATGGAATGGATGCTCTTGCTGTAAAACAAGCATGCAAATTTGCCAAGGAGCATGCCTTAAAAAATGGACCCATTGTAAGTTCTATATTGCCTACCATGATTTTATGACATTCTAGATTCTTCATGGATTTTATTGATGATATGGCATGGATCTTAGTGGTTAACATAGATCTTGAATATAAAGCCTAAAAATTCAACTTCTTCTCCAGTTGTTTCATTGTGGTCATAGCTTTTTTTTTCTTTTTTTTTTTTTTATCTCAGAGTCACAGATTTGTATTTTGAGCCATTGCTGACAATGTTCTCGCTGTAGTTTTATCTCACCTTGTTTGGAGCTGAATATGATAGCTACATTTTCTTTCATAACCTGAGGAATTGGTTGGTTAATCAAAAGCCATGCTGTTACTATTTGGCGGATTTTATTTTTGAGGCATTAAGGCATGCTTGATTGTTCTCCTTTAAGTGGGTGGATGGATATTTAGCCTTGTGATTGGTTCACCTTAGCAGTAAAGTTGTACAGCAGAGTTAAACTTGATCCTGAACATGCTGTGTCATGAATCTGCTCATGTTCTAAGCACTCAAAGTTCTATGTCACATGTCTATTTGATCTCCACCATCTTCTGGATTTGCACCCCATATGCTAGTGGTCTATTCTAACTCATGGTGTTTGGAAAAATTTGACTAATATTTGCTGGCTTTGTGAGATGTTATTGTCACAGCATCAGAATTGATTTCTCTGTTGGTTTTCATTTGATGGTTGCTTCAGATACTTGAAATGGATACCTATAGATATCATGGTCATTCAATGTCAGATCCTGGGAGCACCTATCGTACCCGTGATGAGATTAGTGGCGTGAGACAGGTTATTGCATTTTCCTCTGCCTCACTTTTTCTAAAGGTGAAAGCTTGCCAAAATTTTATATTTTTCATTGATGATTGCTTGATTGTGTTATAATCTTCAGGAGCGTGATCCAGTTGAGAGAATAAGAAAGTTGATACTGAGTCATGATCTAGCTACTGAGAAAGAGCTGAAGGTAAATGGTTTGATTGCATTCCTCACTTCTGCTCAAATTGGCATTTTTATTTGAAAGTATCATTTTCATTTAACCAATTATGGAATGTGTATATGCTATATTTCTGTGTGTCCCTTGAGGAAGTTCTTTGCCCTCCAGTTCAGAGCTTGGTCATCACAAATGGAATATGATGGTTTAACTGAAATGTGCACGTTCTTCTTTGTGTACTACTCAGGATATGGAAAAAGAACTGAGGAAAGAAGTAGATGGAGCCATTGCTCAAGCAAAGGTCAGAAGTGTCCTTTATATTGGTTTTGACTGCTTTCTGTTTTCATTACTTCATTTTCTGATCTTTAGTTTCTTGATTCTCTTCACAACCTTCTCAATTTATATTACAGGAAAGTCCAATGCCAGATCCTTCTGAACTCTTCACAAATGTGTATGTGAAAGGTTTGGGAGTTGAGGTAAAAGTTTCCTTTTTTCTCTTCTTGATCCAAGGGAGTGGTTCAATCTGGGATTTAAACATTTGGCTGCCTTCTCTATGGGATTGGAATCTAACCATTGGTGCATAATACTCAAAAATGAAAAAGCTTGTCTGTTTCTATCAATCTATTAGAATAGCTGCTAGCCTGAAATTGATTATTGGAAGGGTTAGGCATAACCTCTTATCTTGATGCTTATATGCCTATATGTGAAGTAAGTTTTCAATTAGATATAACCTTCCATGCAAAATAATGATGCTTCTTATACTCAAGTCACAATTTGCTTATCTTTATTTGAAACATAATTAGACCCATTTTCTTTTTTTAATGTTTCTGCACGGGACATTAGTTCTTTGGTTTAGAAGTGATGTTCCTACTGGTAGTAATGGTTTGCAGCTTTCCGATTGCAGGCCTATGGAGCAGATAGGAAACAAGTTAGAGCTGTGCTTCCATAAGCTTAAAAACGTAGCGTGGAAAATTTTCAAACATCTGGAACCTTAGATCCTCCAACACAACTACAATAGCGGAAAATGATACAATAATAAAACATTGTGAAGATGGCTGTCTTCCTGGATATTGATTTTGTTGTGAAACTTCCTTTTGTATGGAATACTGAATTCGCCCAAGTTGTGGGGCGGAACTATTGCATTTTGCTTCTGCCTTTAGGGGATATATTCCGCGAAATGTCATCGAGCAGGTATCTTATGTGCCTGATTTACTTGATTCTTTGTGGCGAGAGTTTGCCCACTGATAATTTATCCACCTTGAAAATGACAAACCATTGTTCCAATATTCCATTCCGTAAAGATTTAAAAATTCAAAAATTTTAATATCTGAAAATATCCTTTCAGTAAAAGAATTGTGGTAAGACAGTATATATATATATATAAGAATTTTCTTTTAGATTCAATTCGTGTTTAACCGAGAAAAAAAAAACAGATTTTAAGTATTAAGAATTTAATATTAAATATTTATTTTTATAAAATTTACATTTTTTTCTTAATTTTAGGGTTCGAATTAAAATTTTAAATGTTCAATCATTAATATATATATTTTTTAAAAAGTATAATATATCAGATAATTTGGTATAAAAATTGGGAATAAATTCTAACAACTTATTACATACAACCTTAATTGTGAGAGGGGACATGTACGGTGCTCTAAATTGGGCCTTTGGCAAATTCTAGTTCTTGGATCTTCTTGTAAATTTTTGCGGGGCGTTTGGCGAGACGCTCAAGTGTTCTTTTGAAAAAAAAAAAAAAGAATCAAATTTATGAAAATTAAAAAAAAATATTCTTGTAATATAACAATTTAACTAATATCTCGATAAATAAAAAAGATTTTGTGGAATTTCAGTTCGCTTCACAAATTGGACTCACGGGTGACCAAAACATGAAATATTGAATACCCAACTTTCAATATTTTGTTATTCAGTCCACATAATTAAATTAACATCATGTCTTTGCACGATCTTTGATTATTTTATGTTCAAAAAATAATTAATTATGCCACCACCGAGTTGGGATTAGCGGGAAAAAATAAAAGCAGTTAATGGCTTGTGCAGTAGTGCTGCGAATCAATTTTTTACTTGGAAGAGAGAGTATGTGATAATGATTTTAAAACTTCACAAAAAAAAAAAAAGAAATAGTTTATTTTGTAAGTAAAAACAAAAAAAAAAAAAAGTTTAATTGCTTTGTCAAACGAGGTCTTGTAAAAGCAAAAAGAGTATTTCGTTGTTTGTTTAGGGCCAGTTGGTTGCTTCTTGGAATCACGATCTGGCAAACTCAACTAATAGTAATTAATAACTCCATCCCATTCCTAATAATAATAATAATAAGTATTTCTAAAATTATTCTATACTATGACTTTTATCTTCCAGTATGGTTAAATCCTGTCCAAAAAATAAAAAAATAAAAACCGATGTTTGGGCTAGTGGTAAAAGAAATGGCATTTTGAAAATTTCAAGAAGATTAGTGCTCGTTCATTTATTCGAATTTGCAAAGGTCACTCTATACGAATTGAGCATCTTCTATTTATTTGTCATTAGTTACACAAATTCCCAAGTCTGAAATTTTGTCATTTGTAATAATTAATGAACAATTAATTTTGACTCGCACTCATTAACATTAAGTCTAAACATTTGACAAATTATGATCCACCAAACATGGGCCAGAAAATTTTGGAAATAAAAAATAAAAATTCAATTGCATGTGCTTGAAAGTTAAACTTTCACCCTGGATGTTTTTTTAAAAAATTAATAATAAATGTGAGCAGTATATTTTTATTTTTTAAATAATATTTAAATTATAATAGAATAATATCACCTAATCATTGACTTTTTTTTAAAAAAATAATTTATTGAAATATGTAATATCTATTTCTTTATTATTCAATAATATGTATCCGTTATATTTTTTTATACTGAATTGATCGATATTTTTTTCGATGTTCTTAGATATGCATGGAGCCAATAAAATTGGGAGTTCTCATAGACAAGTCGAGGGTCTTAGTACATAGACAAATTCTAATATTTTGTTATGGATTATTATACTCTTTTCAAAAGATAATTTATTAGTGTGTGTAATCACATTTATATGATTTAATTTTTTTTTTATTTTCAATAACTTGAAAGTTAGATAGTGTGCACATTAGAATAAACTTACTTTTACTTTAAGTTAATCCTTCCAATATGATATAGTAAATTACTATATATATATATATATATTAAAAAAAAGCCGATAAGGGTAATCTAAATCTATAGTCAATTACTAGGAATATGTATCGTGAAAAACTATTTGATACAATTTTTACATCAATTACAATAATTTTGCTTCACTTTTTTGCCGAAGCTATTGTGTCACACTTGACGGAAGACATGGTCCCAACAAAAGCCGTGGAGAAAAAAAGTTTGATTAAGTCATTTGAGTAGTTGTTGAAATAGGCCGCATTCCCTTGATCAAAATGGAGAAGGTGTTTTGTTACGATACAATTCATGTTTTATTCTAAAATATCACTCCCCCCAATGACCGACTCGTTCCATGCCATCAAAATCAAACTTCGACCTTAAAGGTAAATGAGACGTGCAATCAATCAAATTTAAATTTAAATTTTTATCCCATTATTCGAAAATTTGGCATGTTGTTGACACGAGTTAGAAATTATTTTATAAAACGAAAAATGCAACATTCGAATTTCACAATTTCAAGATTAGTTGGTGACATTAAAATTACTTTTATTTGTTGGTTAATTTTCGTTGCTAAACCCATTTTTGCATGTGTAAAACCATTTAATTTGAGCTCGGGGTCTCAATCTCCTTATCAGAAGGCCCCCCCAATCCCACCCCACCGAAAATAAAAACTACACATTTTTTAACATAAAAATTGGACATAATTGTGATATAATTACTCACCCGAGTCAAGATCTTGTTGGGATTTTAGGGATAAATAGATAAATTATGGGATTAAAATATTTTAATCGCTCATTTTAGATAATTCTCTTACCAATATCTGATGTTAATGGAAAATATCTTGCATTGCCTACCAAATTGTTTATGTAGCATTGAATCTTTCAATTGAGTTTAACATTTCACCAGATAATTGACTTCATATACACGTGACATTGACATTTATATGATTTGTACGTAAAATATGTTCATTTTTTATATCAAAATTTGAAGATTAATATTTTAATGGGTCAGGCAACGTTAAAATGAAAAAAAAAAAAAAATGGGAAGCACGTGATCACGTGAGCGAGGATCCGACAGGGCAACAAAAAGACAGGGATTGGTGGAGCCAGGCTTGATCGCAGCCGTCAATATCGATAGCGAGGCTAAGGCGAGTACAGCTGGGCACCGTGGAAGCCCAGCTGGAATTGCTTTCCCCGAAAGAAAGAATATTAGTTCTTCCCAGTGAGAGAAAATACTGACAAGGTTTTGAATGATTCTAAATATTTTTAAATTTTTATAATTAAGTTTTTTTTTTTTAGTTTTCAATTAGTCTTAAATTTTTATATGATTTTTTTTGAACAAAAGTGGATCAAACCAGTAAACAGGTAATTTAAATTAATTAAAATAGTATAAAGTTTTAATTAAATATATTTTAAAAATACAAATATATGTTCAGGTGTATATTTTATTGATTTTTTTCTTTTATGTCATATATAAAAAGTAAAAATTATAATTTTTTGTATGAAAATTTAAAAATTTTGTCTTTTATGTGTGGGAGAAAGAAGAGAAATTTAATAAAATATGAGTGTAGACATATTTATATTTTTAAAATATATTTAAATACATTTTAATATAATTTTAATTAAGTCAGACTATCATTTCTTGGTTTCATAAATTTTTATCTAAAAAAAATTATATAAAACAAAAATTAAAATTTTGTTATTAATTTGGAAACTCAATAAAAAAAGGTTTTTAATGGGTGGGGGCAAACCCCTAAATATAATTATTTTATTTTATTTTTTTGTGCACACGAGTCCAACTCGTATCAGAAAATCCAAGGCCAACACGAATATGACTTTTCATTTTTTTTTTAATGATTCAATTTATAAAATTTTATTTTAAGTATAATTTATTTCTATAAAATTCTCTAACATATTAAAAAGTATAAAATCTTGCATCACAAAAAAAAAAAAACTCTCACATAATTTATATTGAAATTTTAGATAAACATATTAAAAATATAAAATTTCACGTTGCAAAGAACTCTAAATAATTGTGAGATTCAAAAACGTTGTTCGACAATATCTAAGCATTATGACAACGACGAAGCATTTGTCACTGATAATCTATTTCGATTGGCAACCGTATGTAACTAAGGGGGAAAAAAAAAGGAAATAAAATAATAAATAGATTTCCATTCACACTAATTATAATTTTTATGGTCTGATATATGACCATTTTCGAGGATTTATTTTTCATTAAAATGCTTGGGATAGGTATTTCCTGGGAGCTCATTGAAGCCTGTATAAGATAGATAATTACAGCATGCAATTCAATTAAATTATTGAATAATTCTAAACATGTTCGCACTTTATCTGGGTGCTCAATGTGATGAATAATAAAGATTGGTAACTTCTGTTATTTTATTTTTACAAAAAGTTGAGTGATTAAAAATTAAATATTTAAATTATAAAGATTATGTGAGACTTATATTTTGTAATTTAATTTACGCGTTAGCTGAAACCGAATTTGTTTTGGTTTATTTGAAAGATTTATATATATATATATATATAATAAAAAATAGAAAGTCACAATTTTGCCCAAAATTGGAAAAGATTATTAATCAACCGCGTAATAACGTTTAGACAACAGACTTTGAACATTACAGACGCCGACACGGGAATACGTTACCTCGTCCAAACACAAAACCACGCGAAGTGGTAGCGCGTCCTCGTTATCTCCCCCAAAGTGGAAACAAAACGAATCTTTTCCCCCCCCCCAAAAAAAAAGCTGAAACTACTGTCAATTGCCATCATTAGCAGTTAAAAAAATAAAATAAAAATAAAAATAAAAATGTCTGTAATTGCCATAAAAATTGAAATAGGAGAAAAGAAAGACACACAATAAATATGAAAAATAAAAAATAATTATATATTTATATTAATATATATAAATAAAAAGACTAAATTCATTCATTATATTTAAAATTTTTTTATGATTACATCTATTTAATTTTTTAAAATTATTCAATATTATAATATATTAGTTAAATTTGATATTAAATATTTTTTGTTAACATGTAATAATTATTCATACATTAAGTTATTGATATATATATTTTTTATTATTTGGTTGATATAGTATCAATTTTAAATTTTTTAAAAATTTTAAAAACAATGTAATATATATATATATATATAATCTTTTTAGTGTTTAATAAATCCTCTTTTCATTATTTTATTAGAAATTAAACAGAAGAAACATTAGAAAGATGAGGGAAGTGAGTGTTTGCCAAAAATTAAATAAAGAAAAAAAATTATTATATTAAATATTTTCAAATTTTATTAAAATTTTATATTTAAAAATTAAAAATTATTTCATGTTAACAAATTTAAAAATGTTGTGATGATATATATATATATGACATATAAATTTGATTTAATAAAATAAAAAATATATTTTAAATATAATCATATAAACTCTACGATTCAATAAGTTAAATTAGCATTTTTACTTTTTATATATACGCCATGTAATAAACCCATTTTCTCTGTCACGCTCCCTCACTTGCACACACGCACACGGACGAAGGGGGAGAGGAGAGTGGAAACCGCGTAGTCTTGGAAACGCGAAACCCATCAAGAGTTCATTCATTCAAGCCGCGTTGAATTTTTCTCCATTTCCATTTCAATTTCCTAGGATTCTGTTATTTTTGCATTTGCCATTCTTTCATTGATTGTTCGTATTTGTTGTGTGCCTTTGTTGTCTCTGTGTGCGTGTATGTGTGAGAGAGTAACAATCCTCACAACTGTCCCCCTTCCCTTCAATTATACAGATTCTTTCATTTTCAAGAACCCCATTTGCTCAGTTTTCACTACAAAGGAGAATACCAGTGACAATGATCCGTTTCCGGTTGCCCCACGCCGCCATGTTATGGTGCTTTCTGGTGTCTTTTCTCTTTTCTCGATTCTGTCTCGGGATTCGTTACTTTCCAGGCGGAGAGATGAGTGCCGGATTCCGATTTGCCGAGGCGCCTGAGTACCGGAATGGAATGGAGTGCCCTGTTCCGGAGTAGAAATACGGTGACTTCTTGTGACCCGTCTTGGGTTCACATAGCCATGACCCTGGACTCGGAGTATCTCCGTGGCTCAATCGCCGCCGTCCACTCGGTTCTCAAACACGCTTCTTGCCCGGAAAACGTGTTCTTCCACTTCATCGCGGCGGAGTTTGACCAGATGAATCCCCGGATCCTGAGTCGACTCGTACGATCCACTTTCCCTTCGCTAAACTTCAAGGTTTACATTTTCAGAGAAGACAAGGTGATTAATTTAATCTCGTCTTCGGTCCGTGAAGCTCTGGAGAACCCACTGAACTATGCAAGAAACTATCTTGGAGACATTCTGGATTCCTGCGTTGACCGGGTCATTTACCTGGACTCGGATCTGGTCGTTGTGGACGACATACAGAAGCTATGGAGCACGGTGCTTACCGGGTCACGGGTCATCGGCGCGCCCGAGTACTGTCACACGAACTTCACTAAGTATTTCACCGAAGGTTTCTGGTCAGACCCGAGTATGAGCCGGGTCTTCGAGACCCGGAAGCCGTGTTATTTCAACACTGGCGTGATGGTAATGGATTTGGTGAGATGGAGAGAAGGGCAATACCGGGTGGAGATTGAGAACTGGATGGAGAAACAGAAGAAACAGAGGATTTATGAGTTGGGCTCGTTGCCGCCGTTTTTGCTGGTGTTCGCCGGCGACGTGGAGGCTATTCATCTCCGGTGGAACCAGCATGGGCTTGGTGGTGATAATGTGAGAGGGGATTGCCGGCCATTGCATGCCGGCCCGGTTAGCTTGTTGCATTGGAGTGGGAAAGGGAAGCCCTGGGTTAGGCTTGATGCCAAGAAACCTTGTCCACTTGATTATCTTTGGCAGCGTTATGATCTTTACAACGGGTTTGAGAGCAGTGGTGGATTAATGAAGAAGCATTATCAGTCTCTCAGAATTGTCAGTTCTTGAATTTCAATGTTGGGTTTATTCAAGTGATTTGTGATGGTATTGGTGGGTGCTGCTGCTGCTGATTCTTTAGATTTCTTTTTTTTTTTTTTCCTTTTCTTTGGAGGAAAATTCTTTTGAAGTATACGTACAGATTAGAAATTGAGAATTGGGAGGGTTCTTTGGTGGGATTTTATGTTTCTTTAACTCTTTGAAACTGTTCTCTGTTGTAGCTCTTGTACTTCACGTATGGAATTTCAATTCCTTGTATTGGGGTTCCAGTGCTTGGAACAATTTTGATGGGATTGATTTCTGTTGTACGTAATTTGGTTACTTCTGTGCTGGGAGAGAACTATAGAAGGAAGAAGAATAACATGTATTTGTTTTTATTATTATTATTTTTTGCCTATTTATTGGTTCTGTTATGCATTATCTACGTTGGTCACCAGCATCTCTGCTAGTGAAAAAGGAACAATAAATGGGTAGCCACTTTGCCAGGTTATCATTCAATGATTAATGATAGGACTAAAAGCAAAAACCAAAAAAAAAAAAAAAAGTGAAAAAGTTGAGAGGAAATTGGGAAGAGCATGAACTTTTGTCCCACCAAGAAAAGGGTTCACGGGGTCACAGGGCTTTTAGCCTGACTTTGTCAAATTTGACGCTTACAATTATAAAGAAAGAAAAGAAAAAAAAATAAAGTAATAACATTCTAAAAATAATAATGGCGCACAACAAATGATAAGATAGTACAGTATTTTTGAGGTAACAGCGCAACGTGTCCAAGTCATTACACGTTGAGGCAGAACAGACATCGGCAATATTTCTCGACCACTTCAGGGACCCACCCACCCACTTGGAGCTTAGTCCACAGTTCGGGGATCATGTGATTCCCTAATGCGGTGTTTGATTCTGTGACTTCAGGGGACCGAGTGGGAAAGACTTCTGCTGGTCTCGTGACACAAACGCTTCGTCCTGTACCATTCTCGGAAACCCGTAAAGTTACGCAAGCGGGGCAGGTAACTCAGAGATATTATTATTATTATTATTATTATTAAAGTATATATTTTTATTTTTTTACAATTGATGATTATAATTAATAATAAAAATTATAAATATACTTCTAAGAATTATAACAATCTAAATTACTTTCGAGTTTCATCCGAGTGAGTCTGGAAAGGAGTGTGCATGGTTTGGTTTTGTACGGTTTGGAGAAAATTTTAAGCCAGATTACAATTTTTTTAAAAGAAAAATTAAAATCAAATCAAATTATTTTAGCAATAATAGTCTTAGATAACATAACTTTAGCGATGAAATAGAACAAAAATCAATGTAAGATCCAACCTTAAAAAAATAAATGAAATTCATGATAAATTTAGAAAAAGTGGCAATATTTTTATGCGTTTAATTAAGTCACTAATCTTCAAAGACCAGATAGGGTTTAATGAACGAATGAGCAAAATAATGTTGTAATAGGAATATAAATTCCCAATAATTCCCATATATGCTTGGACGTCAATTGGTGGGAAAATCTGGTTTAACAAGGTAAAAACTTTAGAATAGAAAGTTTTCTGATCTAATCTTATTTTCTTCCTTTTGGTGCGTTCGTGCAATGTGGTTCAAAAATTAAGTCAGCAAGAATATCATTACACTTCTTAATTAGTAATTTAGGATGCTATGCCCAAAATCTAAGTGAGGCCAGTGTGGCCACAGGATTTCGGCTACTAAGCCTAGTCATTAGGGCTGTGCACAATTTAGTTAATTGGATTGAATTAAAAATTAAAAATTAAAAATTATTTTCAAACTAAAAATCAGCAATTTGAATATTTTTTGGTTAATCAAATTTAATAAAAAAATTAAATTTTTAGTTTAAATTAAAAAAATATATTTCCGATGCGTTTCATAAAAAAATTATAATTATTATTATAAATAAGAAAATATTTAGCATATAATATTATTTTATTAATACTTATTTGTCAATAACATTTGTATCAGTAATGTTTTCTATTATTATAATAATAATAAAAATATATATATAATAATATTTCAATTTAATTCAGTTAACCACATTTTTTCATTTTGATATTTGTTGAATGCAGTTAATCAATTTGATTAACTAAAGTTTTGATTCAATTCAGTTAGATTTTGTTGATTAATCAAGATTTTCAGTCTTTTTAACAACTCCGACCAGTCATTGTTGTACGGCAAAATGGATCGAGCCTTTTTGGAAACACGAACGAGGGAGGGCATCCATAAAGCGCAGTGGTGGTGTCTACGGAGACTAGTGAGCTCGAGTGAGACGGCAGCAGCCTTGCTTTGCTGCAAGGTCAACTCGGGCCATGGTGAGTCCCCATGCTGTTCGCAGCCCAGGCTAGCCGGCAAATGTTTACCGAGAGGGTGACGTTGACAAAGTCAAGGCCTTCATGTGTCAGCAACCGCCGTGAACCTTGAAGCTGGTCACGGTCTGGCTTGGCAACGCCGTAATATTATAATGTATATGTATATATAATATATTCTCTTGAAATTCTTACTAAAATTATTAATTGCAATAAAAATATTATAATATACTTTTTATGCTGTGTGTTAGAGAAAGGAGTGTGCATGCATGCATCACAATTATACTCCTCTTGCCAACTTTCTTTTGTCTGTATAAGATCTTCAAGATTTTTACAAGATGCAGAAACTAATCGAGCTCCGTTTGATCTCCCAGAAGCGGAAGCTGAATCAGTTGCAGGCTATAATGTAGAATATGCGCGGGATGCGATTCTTAATAGTCCACCTTAATCAGGTTTGAAAACCAACTAGTGGAGACCGACTTAAAGGATTTTTCCGAATGATCCGTTGAAAACACGGGGACGGGGTGGACAGCCTGGAAGCGAACTGTAGCTAGCCTCAAATTCAATCCTTCAGCTCCACTTCATCTGCACTGTTGCTCAATACACACACATACATTGTCACGGAGCTTGGGGAGAAGGTAACGGTATTAGAGGCGATCTGACCCAAATTTAATGTTCTGTCGCCAAAGTGTTTTAGGTTTAGAGTAGACAGAGAGTTTCAGTTCATGACGAAGACCTTTATAAATTTAATAGAAAAAAATGTAATGAATCTTACAGGAGAAAAGAATCCTTATAACTTATATGGAAGAGGTTAATGTTCGCTTCACAATATGTACTGAAAGAAAAGTCAAAATAAATCAGTCATTAAGATTCTAAAACAAAACAAAGAGTGTTATTCTACAAGCAGAGTCTCTTCCACTGTAGCGCATACATTTTTTACGCCATGGGCCCTTCCAATCTAAAATTCACGGCAGACCTTTGATCTCTTCCCTTGGATTTTCCTGTGCTCATTTGATTGAAAGAAAGACTCTGGCTATGGAAGGTTAAGTTATAATTGTTAATTCATCTTTGTTCAATCAATTTACCTTTGCTAAAAAAAAAAAAGAAAAAGAAAAAGATACAAAGAAAGAAATCAATGTACTACCATATTGTTTCTAACTTTGTTCCATCTTTATCTTTTTATGTCTCTTATTTTATATCTCATATTTAAAAAATGTTTAATTTTTCCTTCAAGCATTTTATATTCATAAGCGAGACCTGAGGCAAAAACCCTTTTATTTGGTGAACTTTTTCCTTCTATTACAAAAGGCTCTGTTTGACCAAACCAAAAAGCCAAATCTTTTAGGGAAATGAGTAATTATCTGCACTTTTGATTTAGCATTGTCTCTCCATGATTGGGTTTATCATTTTGTAGTTTCCCACTTGCCCGAAGAACCAGAAACAGACAAGGGTCTTGTTATACTGTCCAAAGGTAAAGTTGTAATAGAAATATAACAAAAAAGGGCGGATCTTTTTGGTCTCATAACCGTGAAACACAATCACATGGCCATCCTTTCCATTCGTTTTCTTCTTTTTGTCTCGTTTTATTGGTCTTGTTACCATGATTCGGTGAATTGATCCCACTTTCAGATCATATTATGGGCATCACTGGTCTCAGTGCAGTGGCTTAAGCTCTTGGTGTTGAATATAACGGGTGAATCAATAGTGACGGCCTCAAGTCATAAAGACTAGGTACACCCATTTGTGTTTTGATCTGTAAAGAGTTGGTCCATTTGCTCCATCTAGTTACCATATTGGTTTTCAGGAACATGTTTTTCTTTCTTTTCATAGATTGGTGATTGATTACTAAATTCCCAAGCTTTTCTGTGAAATCATGACTTGTCGTTTTGGTTCTTGATTGAATTTTGGTCTCTGTTCAGATGGGGGAGACAGCAGCATCAAATCCTGCCCTCCAATTGTCGGTTTCATTTGGTAGATTTGAGAATGATTCTTTGTCTTGGGAGAGATGGTCGTCTTTCTCACCAAATAAGTACTTGGAGGAAGTGGAGAAGTGTGCAACACCTGGATCTGTAGCTCAGAAGAAAGCTTACTTTGAAGCCCATTACAAAAAAATTGCTGCCAGAAAGGCTACTGAGCTACTGGATCAGGAGAAACAATTGGATCATGATTCATTGAGATCAGATGAACATGACAACATAGATGTGGTAAGTAAGACTTGTGGCACAGAATCTGAGATTGACACATCCAATACCCAAACTTCTGATGAAAAAGTTATGGGGAAAACAGAATTAAACTGTGAAATGGACACTGGTGACGTTGATGAGCATAACCAAGATGCTGAAATAAAAAAAGAATATGAAGATTCATCTGCTGAAGTGGTGAAAGAGGAACAGGATGGCAGCATGTATATCCCCAAGTCAGATAGCTTGGAAGAGGCTACTTTGGTAAAAGTAGAGGAAACTACAACCGTGGGGACTCAAGAAATGGAGAAATTGCCAAAGAACTTGGAAAAAGAGGTGGAAAGCATCCCAAAACATAAAGATAAAGTTGAAAAATTAAACGGTCCAAAGGAATCTCAAAAGGTGAGTAATCATGCTATATCACTCATTTTGTGGGGATCTTTTTCTTTGACTATTGAAACTTTGATTCATTGTTCTGTAAATTTCCCTTTTTTCTTCGTGTAGAGTACTCAAATAAGTAAAGTTAGAGATATGCCAAGGGGAAAGAAGAAGCTAGTGCCCCCTGTCACTAAATCGTCACAGGTTTCAACCCCAAAAATCTCAAGGCCAGTGTTGAATCCTAGTGCGCTCTCTGAATCTCGGTCTTCAGCAAAAAGAGTAATCTGTTCATCAATAACAAGGAACAAAGTTCCTTCTGCGGGAGAAAGCAAGAAAATGGCTCCCAAGTCCTTGCACGTGTCTCTTACATTGGATTCACCAAGCTATGATCCAGCTACAAGAAAACCCCTTATTATGGAGAAAATGGGTGACAAAGACATTGTCAAACGAGCATTTAAGACATTCCAAAACAATTTCAACCAGTTGAAATCATCTTATCAAGACAAATCTTTGGGATCAAAACAGGTTTGCTTTCCAATGATGCTTACCTGCAAATAGCATAAATTTTCTTTATTTCTGGTACTTATTGATTGCCTGTTTGATGCTAAATTTCTTATTATCTTGGACAGGTGCCTACGGAAGGGACAGAACCTAAAGTTTCCACTTCTCTTACCCCACGGAAAGAAAATGGAGGGTAATGTTTAGACTTTCTGCTTTATATGCTTTTATGATTAAATGATCCCCTTTTGTTATTGTTGTATTGCATCAATGCTTATGGAATTTGCAGATTGACAGGACGTCTTTTTTTTTTTTTTTGTGTGTGTGAATACTGTTTTGATTTACTGAATAGTTAGATTTAGTTTTGAACTTCAAGTTATTTTTTCTGAAAACATGTTCACTAATTTGCGTTGTCTTGTAAAAATTTCATCAATCAGTTCTTACCTTATCTTTCACTCTGAATGTTTCAATTGTATACCATTGTTTCGTCAACATTGGATCTAAAGCAACTTCAAATTATTCACTCTTGTGTTCTACAAATTGGAAGTATATAATAACTTACTGATGTTTTCCTTCTCTGAGTTGCACTTTCCTAATTCAACCATCTCAATAGTGTCCTTTTAGTTGTGCCTACTTCATGGACATTTTTTCTTGTGTTTCTGGACATTATATGAATGTGAGTGTGCCAAATTGCCAATTTACAAGACCACTAATGTAGTCAGACAATCTGTATGGCGTGTTCTTGCTATGAACTGTGTGTGTTTGAGAGTTTATTTGCAAGATTGGTTGCCATTTCTTTCACTTTTATATTGCGCTTTATCTTTCTTTCTTCTTACTTTTGAAATCTATTATGGTTTATTTTGAAAGACATTTTGAAACAATGTGTTTTACCTTCGCACCATAAGATGCATGTATCCAAACACCTTAAAGGTTATTTTTGCGGATACCTCTTCTCGAAAGTCAAGTGTTACTTGCAATGGTTGCAATAGGTTCCTCAAAGCAGGTGGTCTGAATAAAAGAAATGCTAAAGAAGCCCCATCTTTTGTCTTGACAAGGGATGAAAGGACCGATAAAAGGCAAGAGGTATCAACTGGACCCATTCCTTATCTGTCTTTTATACACAAAATTCTTTTGACAATGATACTGAGATCTTGAACATACGGTTCTGTTTTCAATTGGGCACTTAAGTTTGGATCTCTTCTGCAATATATTTCAGTTTCCAAAGAAATTGGGTGAAAGGCCTAATCCTAAAGCAGTGGAGAGTACACATCTCAGAGCAAAATCAAAGGTATGCATCCACTCGTCAACATGGTCCATGGGTTAGAGTGTTTTAGTATGTCAGCTCAACAAATCAAAATAAATCAGGTTTACATTCCAATAATGTTACCCTTTTGGCTCGCCGCAGGAGGAAAAGAGGCAGAAATGAGAAAGCTAAGACAGAGCCTTAATTTCAAAGCCACAACTGTGCCAAGCTTTTATCAGAGAGAAAAGGCGTCCAAAAGACCTTTAGGCAAAGTATGCTATTATCTTTAAGTCCTTTCCTCATACCAAGTGTGATATTAAAATGAGTAATCCTTACACCTTGGAAGCAACTAAAATCAAGCTATGCCTTTTTCATACCCTCCTTTTCTCAATTTCTTTCTGGCCTAATCATTAATAGGGAACACCGACGTTTTCTTCTGGCTTGTAGTTGGGAAAAAAATCATTTCAGTCCTTTTGGAAGATTTCTTTGTGATGGGAATGGAATGCATAACTTTAAATTGAAGTCAACAACTACTAGTCTTGTACAAGGTATTACTGGTAGTGCTAGATGAATTGAAGAGATCCATGGATGCATAGTTTGGGATTAAGTTTATTATGGGAAAGTGGCATTGCATTTGGTGGGTTTGATGAACGTACCTATTACTGTTGAACGAATTTGGTATTGGACTCATCTTTATTCAGAATTAAGATTCATTTATGTTTCTCCCCCAAATTGCTTCCCTAATGATGATGCATTCCTAGTAGATCAGCTTTCTTGCTGGTATACTTGCTGCAAGTTTTGATTATTTCCTCCAAATTTAGAGGGAAAATTTTAGTTATGCAGAAGAGATAAATTGGCTGCTTGCTTGTAAAAGTATTGTTATAATCAATTTCCCAACTTTCTGTACAATAATAATAAGCACGCCTCTGTAATGTTTTATGCAGTTGGGATCCAAGACACTAGGGATTTAGAGCTGCAAATCATTGACAATATTCTTGAATGGTGGCTGCTGCAGGGTCTGCCATGAGAAATTCCTTGACTTTGGTGGTTGCACATGTGCGAGTGTTGACAGTTGAGGACCTATCTGGAGGAATCCTTTCGATCAAGGGCCAATTTGATTATGCAATGGCTCAGCAAAAGGACAAGCATAGTTGGGGAGTCAGTCTTATTAACGAATCAGTGCATAAGGAAAGATAGACTTAATCTTATCTTCTTGTTTAGATAAGTCATAGTAATAACATGATAGACAGGTGGACTTGTATTTTCCACTACTTCTCCATCCCTCTTGTCCTCACCACAGATACATGTATAGGAAAGGTGTGTCAGTTAAAAGAGCCAAAATGTTTGGATTGCATGGAACATGTAAATCTATTGCATCTTTCTACGTGTCATGGGACTATGGTTTTCAGTTCTGTAATAGTTCAATATAGGGCTCTTCCCCATTCACTGCTGGACAGTACAGTTACATATTTAGGTAGGGAATGTTTCTTTGTCAATTGGTAATACTAGTGTGTTGAGTGCTATTTGCTTAAATTTCATCAATTTATTCGTACTTTACAAATTTCAGCAATCAAACGTGGTAAAATGCTGAATTCACCACCTAAAAGTTGTGTGCTAGGAAACCATTAATATTGATAAAATTGCAACAACCAAAATAAGCTTGGTTGATGAAAAGCAAATTAAGTGTAACTAATAGTGATTTGTTTGAAGTAGGGGTGAGGCCGGGTCAGGTCGTTTCGGTTCTCAATTAGAATTGGCAATTCGGGGTTCGTGGAAGGAATCATAACTGAAAGTGGGCTGGTCACAGTTCCGGTTAACCTGCAGTTCACAACTGAGTCCTTGTTACAGTTTGGTTCTGCTTCAATTATTATTATTATTATTGTTATTATTATTTAAAAAAAGAGGTAACAGATATTAATATTTAATGCAAAACAAGCGATTGAACAATACGTTAAGTCTGGGCAAAAGATGAGTTGATCTAGAATTGTTAAATAGTACTAGAGCGCACAGGGCTCGAAGCCAGCCCATCAAAGATCATTTCTTACTGAATATTGGAGAGCATTGTTGAGTTGAACTAGAAAATTATATTCCCTTTATGATGGATTAAATGTATTTATCACGCTTTCAGATTTACTGGAATGTTGCTGAGAAAAGCGTGATGTCCTTAATTTTGTGCAAACGTTTTACACCAGCGTTGGTGCAAGATCTACCTTCTAACATGTTGATCAAATTTTCCTGAACGTCTGCACTCCTAGAGATGGGATGAAATGGAGAATTTTTAATTCAAAAAAGCTTTTCCTTTGATTTATTTATTGAACAAGTATCTACTTTCATAAACAAATAATTTGGCTACAAAGATTAATCACTTGAGTGTCACGTAACAACTACTTAAATTTGCTACTGGTCTCGAACTGTTTTTCAAAAATCGCTGTCTGATCCGCTAGAACTGTTCAAGAAGTGTTCGGGCAAGTTTGGGAACCTCACCGCCATCCTGCTGGATGCTGGTGACTTTGGCGAGGATCCGGAACTTGAGGAGGGTGTTTTTCTCTTTTGCAGGTTTCGAGCGATTTCAACGCAGACATGATCAACCATAGTAAGAAAGTCCTTAACTATAACAAATAGTTGAAGTGGTCGTTCTTCTTGGTCTTTGGAACTGCCTGCTTGATAGTATTCTGTTGTTCTCCTTACAAGCTCCATTATCCTCAGTTGTTCTTCTTTCATTGCTTTGAATTCTTCTTCAGCTGCTGCAAGAAAGCTCTCCATTTCCCTCCCAAATCCTCCTCCATCAGCAGCACATTCTGGTAAAAGCATCTTTACTTCTGCTGTACGGTCTGCTAGGCCAGAGCTTGTGGCAGCCAAGCTTTGATAGTCTATACTGGCAGATTTCTTTACATTAGAGAATTCAGCACTAAGCCCTCCTACTATTGGCAGTCCCAACATCATATATTCCTTCTCTTTTTCCTCTTTTGAATCTGAATTCTCCAAAACCGTGTTGCTGCTTTGGCCGCTGATCCGGCTCAAGTTGCGATTTCGGTTGATAAAACAGCGTTTTCCCTCGTACCGGACCACCTCTTGCACTACAAAATGAAGTAACGTAGTTTTTTGATCTGTGCCTTTAACATCAGCCAGCTTTTGAAGAGAAGTTAATTTGAAAGCTTGTGCATTTCCTCTTGAAGTTCCTGCATTCATCCTATTACCGGCCTTGAGGACTGCTTCCAGGAGTTTCACAAATAGTCCTCGATTTCTAAGCTCCTTGCACGCCAATTCAAGTGTCTGCAAATGCTCCTTAAAATGGACAATCTCTGTGTCATAATTTGATCTAAAAAGCATGGCATTAAGACGAGTAAAAGCTGATGGGATGGCTTTCAAAAGATGGTAGAGAAAGGACTCGGCATCAGCCAGTCTAGTCCGGTCGCCATTGAATTCAAGGATCTGCAGTTGTTCTTCTTTGGTCGGGGCAATTCTGGTAAGCTTTTCAACACAATCTGGGTCTAGACCTTGGCCATCAATCAATGCATCGAGGAGTTCTTTGCGGGAAATGGCTAGAGATTTTAGAACAATTGCTGTATTCTGGGATTTTCTGCTATCAAGTATCACTATTTGTGTTGGCAAGTTTGGTTTTCCCTTCTTTGGAGTACTTGTGCTGCTTTCTCTTTTGGTTGATCTTCGGTTTGTGGCAACAGAGCCAAAGAGGGCTTCCATAAGATCATCATCAAACCTGAAATGTATGTTATTTTTGAGAAAAATTCCTATAGAATAAGATGAAGCATCAGATACAATTTCATTAAATAAAAGAACGTAACAATTACCTAAAAGATCCAGCATTGACTTTGTCCCACACCATCGAATGATCGGGGTTCGTGTTCACCTTATCCCAATGTAATGGCTTCAGTTTTACTTTACCATTGACGCCTTTCCCAGTTGAAGATTCCCCTGTTTCATTGCCGCCTTGTATCCCTTTCAGCACTGCTGCAGATTTTAAAGGCGGAGGCGGACCAGCCCCCTTAATTGGCGGTGGTGGGGGCGCCAGATTTTTGTTTGCTGGAAATGGAGGAGGAGGAGGTAGTGCCGGGCCTTGCTTTGTTGGAACTGCCATCGAAACTGATGTTGATGGTGGTGGAGGAGGCAGCGGCGGAAGTGCAGGAGGAGGGGAAACGGAAGGGTTTGGTGGTTGACTTATTGCATTTTTTGATGCTTCTATGGCCTTGATGGGAATTCCAGGGCCAACAGATTGGTCATGAGCTGCAACTCCATCTTGAATGCTGATATCAGGTACAACTTTCTTGTGAGAGGTGGAGGATTTTCCTCTCAGTAATGGAATTTCTCGTGCAGCCTTAGGCTTGTGTTTTTCTTGTTCAGGACTATTGACTACCTCTTTATGAAAACCATCTTTCTTGCTTTCCTCGTCAAGTTTTCTCCAGTACACCACATCCAAACCATTCTCATCAACAACCAACCCCCTGAGATTCCCATCAATTTGTGTAAATAGATCATTAAACGCAGCAGGCCGGCCTCCACTAGAATCTCCAATGGTTCCATTTTTTCTATACGGAGCAATTACGAACCTTTGAATCAGGAAAAAGAGCAAACCGGCAACAACAATAGTGCTTCCTGCAGTAAGACCTACTGCCTTTGCAATAGCATGATCTGAGTCCGATGACGATTCTTCCTGCGGCTGCGGCGGCACTTCTGGCGATGAAGCCAATGGTGATGGAGAAGGCGGAAAATTGGAGTTTGGAAGGTTGTTTGAATCAGTAGGTGATGGGGCCGGAGACGGGGTTTGAATTGGAAAGGGATAGAAAGTCTCAATGTTTTGACGATAATTAGACTGGCAAGAAGAGAAAGGAAGAAGAGAAACCAGAGAAAACAGAAATGAGAAGAGAAGCAGCAGCAGTGACTGGATCATGACAGCCATTGGCGATTGGAGAGCAGAGAATTGGAAACCGCAATAGAGATGTGTTTTATTTTCATGTATCTTTGGAGGTTCTGTCGGTGTTGACAGTTTCAAGGAGCAGTTGGTAGTTTTGTCTACTTCAGTTTTGGTAGGCTGCAACTACGTTACCTTTCCCGGGCTATTTTATTAGCTGTCAATGACCATAAAGTACCTGTGCTACAACCAAACCAACGCTGTTGTCTAGGGACATTCTTGTACTTTTATCGGAAGTGGGAATCGATGTAACAAGCGTTTGTTGGATAGAATGGCTTACCCTGTCCGACTCGATATCAATTGGCTGCGTCTGGAATCTTGGATAGTTGAATTGGCGCGTCTCTACATAAATTAATGTCTAAATAAAGCTCAGGATGTACAAAACTACAAATGATAATCATTCATGTCAAGAAATTAGTGGATCCAATAAATTTAAGATCTTAAAATTAAATCATAAATTAAAATTTAACATGTCAAAGAAAATAAATAAATAAATATATAAATAAATAAATAAATATATATATATATATATATATATATATATATATATATATATATATGCATTTCATTGACCCAAAAAGCTTCTCGTTGTGTTTCGTTCCCGTTCCTTCTTTGACACTTTCCTCCACAATTTTTTTTTCTCCCTTTAAATCCTTTGACATCTAGTTCTCGATATAATTCAATTCAATTTATTCAATTGATTTATTGTATGTTAAAAATTATAATACCAAATATATATATATATGGCAGAATTGAATTTGAATTTTATAAATTTTTATTGTTTCGAACAGGTTGTAACGAACTTTCTTCTTACCAAACATCCGCAAAGGCCAAAAAGGATGAAACATTCAACTTAAAATATTAAATATGATTGTGCGCGTAACCCTAATTGCATAACCTAAGAGGCATGAGTTTAGAGAGTTTGGGCGTTGACTCGGGTTTTTGGGACCTAGACAGGGCTTCACGAGTCATAATGGCAAAAAGGCATTAATGGGAGGCCCACTCATTCTATGATTCGAGATAGAGACCAAACCGACACATGAGTCAAAGGTTTCTCTTTAACATTTCTCTTAGACATTATGCCATTTGTTTAGGTCTGGGAGCTTAGACAAGACAAGACAAGAGGACGTGCGCACCAGGGGGCCTGGGCATCACCAATGTCGCCCATCTGCTCTAACTGGTGTGGAGTCCAAAGGGGTCTCAAAGGCATTTTTCTGGACCAGGCCGATTACATGGCAGCGTAGCCCAAAGCAAGTCGAAGAAACGGTCGGCACCCACCAACCAACTCTGTGAGGTATCAGTCCAATAATGTTCAAACCGGAGAAGGTCATAGACGGTAACCCGGTAAAGACGTTGGATCATGTGCTCTTCGTCATGTATTAGGATGTGTTAATATAATTATTTATGATTTTTATTATATATATATATATATGTTATAATTATTTAAATTATTTTTTCTTTGTAATAGTAATAAAATCAGATTTTTTATTTTTCTTTCAAAGTCAAATACAGTTATATTAGTTAGTGTTTTTAATTTAATTTTTTTATTTTAACATAAAAATAAGAATCACTAACAAATAATTATTTTAGTATAGAAACAAAGACCACTAATGGGTAATTATTTTTTCATGTAAATATTTTAGAGGTATTGCCTTTTTAATGGGCTAATAAATAAATTTTTGTGTATAAAAATATTTTAACAGCATAAATTTGGGGCATTCAAATACCTTAACAGTAATTACCTTTTTAATGGAGCAACGGACAAATTTCTTGATACAAAAGTATTTTTAAAGGTATTATTTTTTTTTAATGAATCAACAAACAAATTTTAGGTATAAAAATATCCCAACAACAATTACTTTTTTGACGGACCAATGAACAAATTTCGTGATATAAAAATATTTCAAAAATAATTTTATGGGCCAAAGAGACATAATTCTAAAATTTTAACAACTCTTTTTTCTTTTTTTTTTTCTTTTTTTTTTCTTTTTTTTTTTTTTGCTTTTCTTTGCTTATAGAATTCCATTTATAGTAAACGAAAACGATAAAATTAATGCCAAAACAATACAGGTGTAGTAAAGGATTTGATATGAAGCCAGTTCATTTATTCACTTAACAAATTGAATTTTTCAGTTCGGCCACCCTGCCAGCTCGAGCGGGATCCCAAGGAATCCTTTTTATTCTTTGTTTATGTGAGATGAGCATCTTCTCAAGCGAAACCACATAATTAAGCTAAGTTCTGCACAAGCTAGAATCAACGAAGCAAACGTAAACTTTAAGCACCAATGGCCTCAAAACAGGGAGACCAACATGTCCCTCTTGGAAAACTATATTAGAGAGATATAAAAATTAAATGCATATATAATTATAACAGTTGGTGGTAATTATTTATTATATTAAAAAAAAAAAAAATCAACTTCCCCAGTCCTTCCCTCCCTCACTCCCTCCCCACAAACTAACTCATGGAGGGCCCTCCCCTTCCTATTATGTAGGGATCCGAGGATGCAAACCAAAGAGGCAAACCGACAAACTGCAAATCCATTCTCGACCCCATGCCACGCCGTCCCTCTACTCGAGGGAACTATTCAGAGACTCACAATCTCATTCCAAATATTCCTTCCACAGACAGGATCATATATCCCTTCAATTTCCGACCCCACCGTATCATTCCCCCTACTCATAGCATATCACTTGTGTCCAACCTCTTGATGCTTACATTGGCACCCATCCAAATCAATGTAAAATAAAAAAGAACCGAGTGGAGACAAAAGGGTGCTGCTTCCAATTTCTAATTGAATCATCAATGGTGCCCTACCTTTTTTTTCGCCTTTGCTTGTTTCACTAACCGCTTGGTTGTTACATAGACAGTGATCAAACCTGACAAATTCCTTACGCCAACTGACATTTTGCTTATTATTCATCATTATCATGAATCAAAAGACTAAACAAATGTAATGAATAATTATTGAATACAATAGATAACCACAAAACTGGATCACATCTATTTAGTTTTATCGTCGCAACAAATCACATTTGGGATCTTTACG
This sequence comes from Ceriops zippeliana, assembly GCA_037897445.1. Taxonomy (NCBI): domain Eukaryota; kingdom Viridiplantae; phylum Streptophyta; class Magnoliopsida; order Malpighiales; family Rhizophoraceae; genus Ceriops; species Ceriops zippeliana. The sequence goes on along the minus strand of JBAPLH010000188.1, from coordinate 1,474,054 downwards.
GCATTTGTTTTGTTAATTTAGTGCCAAAATTCGATCAATTCATTTGTGACGTTCGTTGACGTGTAATTATGAAGAACCAGAGCAACAAAAACCGTTGAAACTAAAGGAGAATTGCGGTACAATACAAAGGGTTAAACAAGTATCGTGAAAGGTCTAATCGGACCCGTTCATTTTAAGCCGTCTAGTAGGAGAATCCAACGACGACGGAGAACACGGCGCTGACGACGACAATATTGACAGGACTGGCGACGGAGATGGAGAAAAAGACGGTGACAGAGACGAGAAAGACGGTGCTGATGGGGAGAGATCACCACATCGCGCTTTCCTCTTATTGTTGTTGTTATTGCCTCTCTCTTCGGTTCTCCCTCTCACCTCTCTGGTAGCCATATAACCTCTCAATCTTTTCACGTCCGAGAGCTTCACCGGCTTTACTATAAAGTCCTCGGCTCCCTCCTCCAAGCATCTACATCATCCAAAATCCAAACGACCTAGAAATCAATTCCAAGTCCTTTTTGTGTGCTTGGTGTTAGAATCAGATTGGTATACACAAAAAGGGCCAGTTTTGAGACCTGTCTATTCGAGCCATGACGTTTTCAGACGACATGATCACGACTGGTATTTCTCTGAAAGTAGATGACTCCTATGAGAAATCAACCAAAAAAAAAAAATGGGTTACATTTTCTCAACTCTTTTTGGCCCCCTTTACACTGATATTGAGAAAGGAGTAAAGTTTTGAACCTTGATTTTCTTGAGCAAATCGTAACCAGTCATTCCAGGCATACAATAATCGGTAATAATCAGATCCACCTTCAACTCCTGGAATTATGAAAAATTAAAAAAAAAAATCACGTGTATCACATTAAACAGACAGGTATTCAAAATTGAGCTGAAAAATTGTTGCTTTGATGTTTCACTCACACGGAAACCAACGGAGGAGGAGCTTTTCTCTTTGTCTAATCCAAGGAACTGCAGAGCTTGTATTCCACTGTCCACTGCCGTCACTGGACATCACATCCACCATAGCCAATTTAAAATTGAAGAAACATGGTGGAGTCAAAATTTCATGCATAAGGATGGTGCAAACCTTTACAAGAGGAATTTTGAGCAACTTCTCAATGACCTTGCGATCCACGACACTGTCATCCACTGCCAAGACATGAACTTCGTCGCCTTCACAAGACGAGAGATCGAGGCCCTGGATGCTGTCCGGTCTCCAACGCCGGGAAGTCATCACGCCATTTCTAGCCATGCTAAAAAACGAGGAGAAACAACAAACTACGTTAAACCCCACCAAATAAAAAAAAAAAAAACAGTTTTTTTTTTCTTGGCTGCGTTTCCAACCCAAATTAACAATCAAGTTATTCTTGAAGAAGAGGCCTCTTTGCCTGTCTCCGCTTCAGCCTTTTTTTTATACTCTCGGACTCTAAGCAATGTATCATATTGTAATGTCCATCCGTGTGTTTAATATAGTTGCTAATTCGGTGTTTTTTTTTCGTTAGTCTAAATTTAAAATTTAAAATTTATTAATATTCAAATTGAATGTAAGAATGATTCATTATTTTAATACTAAATTTTCACAAGAAATTAAATGGGATTCATAAGTGATCTCGATTTTAATTAATAGGTATAATAATTGACATATTTGTAATATATTAAGAAAAAAATTGTTTTGTCCGCTCGTCGCTGTGTTTTGGGTGTCCCCAACCCGTTTTGCCTTTTTCCGCCTCTCAAAAATCAAATCTTTCCTTTCTCCCACTATGAAATCTTGACAATCTGCCCTACTCTTTTATAGGAAATTAGGATCGGTTCAATAACGCCGAGATTCTGAAATTCCACTTTAGTGCGATCTCCAAATCAACACGATATATCTCATGCTTTCCCGATATTTTTGATCCAAGTCTTTGGGATGAGTGGGGAAGTGAATGAATATGGTTCTGGATTTGGTCGGGGTCGAGGAGGGAAAAGTGACCGCGACCGCGAGGTCAATGGCGGACCCGCCGTCCAAATCAGCATCGGGCCGTGAAAAAAAAAAGACAAAAAGAGTAGCGGCGGCACCATTACGAAAAAGATAGCTGGACAGAGAATTTAGACCGAACCAGGGACAGAATAACAATGGCATGTAATATTATTTATTAATTATGTTCAGCTATATTTATTACTTTTATATCTGTATAATTGCTTACTAAAATGAAACAGGCAACTTAAATCAGAAACTAAATTTCCATTTTTTATTAAACAGAGAGAATAAAACAAGAAGGTAAGAAAAAGGAAAGAAAAAAAAAAAAGCACAAACTTTCAGGCACGAGTACAATCTGATATGATTCGACGAAAATTCAATGGCGGTATCATTTTCCAAATCACTCGGCCACATCGTTGGAATTATACGTCAAACCTGCGGGACGGGAAAGCAGCACAATTTCATGCAGGACGCAAAAGATCGTTGTTACCTTACCTGTTACTCAATGCCAATCTAGAGCATCTCAATATCTGGAAATGTGCTGGAAAGCCGACGGGACAAGAGGAAGAAGAGGACGGAGACACGGGAGTTTCTAACAAATCTTCCATGGTACCCCAAGTGAATTTTAATAATTATTTGCTCACTCGGACACGTAGACTTATTTAAATACGATAAAATTTTGTTTCGTATTATATATGAAACAAAATTTCACGTGAATATTTAATCTATCACTATAAATATTATTTATATAATATAAGCTTTTATTGTATTTAAATAAATTAACAAAATTTGCGTCAGACAAGACAAAGATTTTTGATGGGAGAGATGGACTTTCTTTGCTGTGTCTCTAGATCGATAGATTTTCTCTCGAAGTCATGTCATGATCTCGATTTATTAAGCAACAACTCGTGTAAGCTTAATAATGGCTAAGTTCATAACGTCACGTTTGCAATCACAGTCATATTCTCTGCCGTGTGATCTGACTGAAAAACATGGTTTGACCTAAAACGTGGGATCTGGGGCAGTTGAGTTGAGGTGCGGCCACACAGTGGTGGTGTAAGAAGACCAGTTTGAGTTGCTGTGATACTAACCTTCAAATCAAAATCTTAGTTGGCTATTTGAAAAATTTTTCAAACCATTCTTGGATTAAAGTAAAAGTAAAATCACTTAAATCTTCGTTTATAATTGTGAATTTGATTGGTCAAATTAGCTGTTTAAATCATACTTATTGAAAGTTAAATTATTATTCACCTTTTCTTTTCGTTAATTTTTTTAATAAATAAAGTTATCGATACTTACAAAAAAGAAAAACAATTTGAAAAAACTTGAATGAAATATTGACTTTTTAAATATTAAAATTTAGAGAGTAAAATTTTAGAGATTTTAATAATAATAATAAAAAAAGTGTAGCTGAGAACTAGACATTTAAATTATACGAACATGTCTTTGTCCATTGTGTTGGATGTGGGTGGATCGTACGTGCGAGTTGTGGGAGATTGTTTAGTATTTGTGTGGTTCGTCTTTATAGAATACTTCAAGTGTTGGTATTACAATGCGATGCAATTTAGTTTTAAAACTCCTAAAATCACAAGGCTTTCAACGATTTTGATAATTTTAATTTCCTTTAAATTGGGTTAATCAAATTGAAGAAATTGAGATAATTAAATATTGCATTACAATGATTATCGTTATATATTTTTATTATTTCAATGCATAAATAATAAGTAAAGATAGAGATTATAAATATGTATATTTATTTAATTATTATAAAAATGTAATATGATGCATATTTGAGACGCATAAAATTTGTTACCTAATAAAGCTCCAATTGATTTTCTTGCTTGAACCGGATCCAATGCAGCTACAGCCTCTCATTTTGACCTTTTAAGTCTTCCTTTTTTTTTTTCTTTTTTTTTTTTTTGGTTATTTATGACTCAAACACAAATACCATTGGATTTTTTTTTTTTTTTTGGGATGAGTATAATGATGATAAACTCGATGTTTTCGCTATAGATATACTGGAATTGTTCAAATGGGGATGAGGTTGCTTGATTAATATGAAAAAGTGTCGTTCATCCATCCAAACCAAAAAGCAATTGTACAACCATTAAGCATATCTTAATGATCACCATGTATAAACTATAAGTGGGTGATTTGAGTTCTAACTTCAGATTTTACTTATAATTAATTTTATTTTTCCTTCCAATCCAAGTTGACTTCAAAATAATAAAAAAAATTGGATCTCTTGTGAACTGTCTTTAACTTTTAATACGTGCTTGATGTGGGTGTACCTATTTTTCATCTAAACTTTTGGGGCATCGCTTTCAAAAATTGTTTACTTGACATAACGTGTCTTGCATTCATTAGGTGTTAAATTAAGGCATTGCTCACTTTAGTCAAGTTGCATCATGTCTTAATGAAAGTTTTAGTCTTCCTCGGATCCTCTCTTGGGTTTTTTTTTTTTTTTTTTTTTTTTTGAAGAAATCCAAACTTCCTGCATGTTTTCGCTCAAAGTGATGTTAGGGATGCCCAATTTATACTGAATTTTCACTTTAAATGATGTGACATATACTATACAATCAAATACATCTCCCGTTAGGTGGTCAAACCTATATAAAACAGAAATTAACTGGAATTAATAATATTTAGTAAAACAATTCTTAATAACACGTATATAACAACTTCGGGTTTGTGGCCTTGTTAATTATATGCTTAGACTTCAAGATTTGAAGCATTAATCTAGGATTCAAAAGAAATATATTACGATTGCTTGACTTTACAATCATTATAAAGACTTAACTAAATCAAACCCATAATTTGATGTATCGAGATCTTAATAAGTTTGCCGAAACACAATCTTCATTGCAGCATTAGGACACACTAATTGACTATTAAAAACCCAAAAAAAAAAAAAAAAGGTCAGGACCCACTAATTATTTTTTGCTCCGTTTACTTCTACGAATTTTTTTTCTTCTTCTGTATTTTATTTGACAAGTACATTTACTTGATTGCCAAAAGACTATAATATTACGTTACTTAGGGACATCTCACTAGTAAATAAAAATTTAGATTTTTATTTAAAAATAATATGAGATTTATAAAAATAAATAAAGAGACCTACTTGTAATTATATAATTCAGTTTAATAAATTTTTATAAATAAAAACAAAAGTTAAAATATTGCGTTACATGCCATTCATTTTAGTTTTTCCTAATGATAATAATTAGGTCTTACGGTGGGCAGATAAGCAAGAATCGATATGCTTTTGCCTCTTACCATACAAGCTATGGCCGACCAACTGAATTTAAGCTGGGATCATTCATATAGAACAATAGACTTCAATGGTTCAAAAGTTTGAAAAGCTAAATTCATCTTTCAAGAAATTCTAACGAAAGGGTGATCTTGTGGATTATTATTTTGTGCTTTATATAACAGGGAGACTTGGAATCTTTCTTTTCCAAAATTGTCTCTGATTTGGGTCATCTTTCTTCCATGTTTCTCGTGCTAGCAGCATCATTGCAGACTCGGATCTTCCTCTCTTTACCGAACAAGTAAATCGAACAATACTAAAAGCAAATCTTTTCAACGGTAGCATACTAGCAAGCATGCACGGGTGGAGGATATTGCGGGGGGGGGGGGGGGTGGACAGCAAAAGGCATGTTTCAATATCAGAGGAATACTAATGTCCATTTAGCTTAGGACCACAAATGGGAATGGACCGTTTTATTGGCACGCGAAATTTGAAAATGCCGTTAATTATTGGACAGCAAATCGGATGCTTATACAATGTGCCTTTTCTTGACTGATATTCCGTCAGAAAATCAAAATGAGAGATAGATTGGTTACCTCGTATTACTGAAAAAGAACATTGCATTAATCCCTAATTACACGTTACTATAGTGAGATTCAAACTTTCAATTTCTATACTTACATCTTCAATCTTCTACCATTGGGTGAACCGATGCAAAAATGATTAATAAATGCATTATAAGACTACAATAATAACAAGGTCTTCTCAACTGGTGTCTTTGAGTTTTGATTCATCAAAGTTAGCATTCAAGTGAAATAAATAAGACAATAGAAGCTTAAAAATTCTTGTTATCCAAACCAAAGAAAGAGTACAGCCTTTTACTTTCCTGCCTTTATTGATGAATTTACCCTCTTCGAATTGAAAGACCCAACTGACTTGCATTTAACTCTTACCAAAGACATATGCTTCGTCAATGAGAAAACATTGCCCAACAAAAGATGAGCTACTCTTTGTAGGAAAGAATGACATGACAATGATCAATAATGAAGAAACAATAATGTGTAAGAAGCAAAGATCTTATATACAAGGGGATGGAGTGAGATGGAAAATTTTAATACAGAATGTACGAAATATAAGTCTACTTCAATTAACAACAGTAACGGTAATTCACAACATCAACAGTTAACGTTTAATTATAATTTGATTAAGCCATGAACACATTGGACCACTGATTCTCTCGTACTTGTGTCGGACGTTGATTAACTATTAAAACAAATATTAGGCTTGACTTCCAGAGGAGTCGTGGGCAAATGAAATTAAGCAACCCCAAATGCAGCAACAGTTTTTTTTTTTTTTTTTTTGGGTGCACAGTTAAAATCTCATTCCATTTGCTACCAATCCGAGGGAAGGATAAAGAAGAAGGTTTGATTCTTTTTTGCCTTTCCCAGTCACCCCATCCTCCAAAAATTTGGAATTCGGCCATTCGAAGCTAAAATAGTGTGCGACGTGAAAGCCGCAATCAACAATCTTAAAACTACCATCACTTTACTCATACCCATTCCATTTTTCCTATTCTTTTGTTGTCCTTAGAGGGTGAAAATAATTCCATACAAAAATAATTGTTTATGTTGAAGTTTTTAAGTATAAATGATGTGGTTAAGGAATTTTATGTCAATTTTTTTTTTTAAAAAAGTGACGTATGAGTGAGAATAACTCATAATTGTAGTGAAATTCTGACTGGAAAACGGACTTGATTTTTGGGATCTTGCCTTTAATCTCATCTAAATTTTTAAGTATAGTTATATAACAAGTGCTTAATTTAAAACCAAAAAGAGAAATTTTTGTTAGACGGCCCATCAGAAATCGGCCTCACATAGGAAAGTGGCCCAATAAGAGGGAATCAAATGGGTTAGACGGCCCATCATCTGCATTTACTCAAATTCACATCTGTCGACCGTCGGTCACTTACCTGAACGTGCCAAAAAGTATTAAAATGGAGTGCGCCGGAAAGCGGGGAGGAGCTCGGTGCATCGGCCGGCCGACTAGACGCTGCGGCCGCTGCGGCGCCGTTGCTTATTGCTCCGCCTCTCACCAGGTCAAACCATGACTCTGCCTTACATAGTTGGATTTTTCTTTTTCTTTTTCTTTTGTGTGGTCATTGAGAATTGAATTATTGTTTTTTTTTTTGGGCTTTGGCTCATTGGCTGCTGATAGCTTTTGCACTGGAAGGACCATAGCGAAGAGTGTAAGAGATTAGAGGAACAAATGAAGCGTCTTGATGTCCTGAATGATTTCCCTTTCACTTTCACTCAAGAAGCTACGTTAGAGGTAAAATTATTAGTGTTTTTTTTTTTTTTTGTTTGACGAGAAATCGTTTCAGGCAATCCGGGACACTAACACGGGCCCCACCACCACGGCTCACACTTGAATCATGAGATTTTGTTACTTGTCTAGTCAGATTTTGATATTCAAGTTTTGAATTGTGGAGAATTTTCGTTAACAGATATTAGAAAAGAAGGAGACTAGGTGTTCTTTCTTGAGCAGAAGAGGCATACATGGAGTGGGAATGTGGATATGTGAGTGCTGCTGCGGGTGTGGGCTGCCACCCCTCACTTCCTTCAATTTTTCAAGGTTTAATATTCAGTCATCTTATTGTCTCTGTGGCCATGCTTGTTCACATTCATAAATGTTGATTGGTTCTTCTTACCTTCCTTGTGAAGCTTTTGGCATCAAATATGGCACTGATTATGATGTTTAGAGAGTTAACCATTTGGTGAAAGCTTGCATAGCTTAAAAAAAAAAAAAATACATGTTACCATGACTCTGGTGGCGGGGGAATCAGACGACTATGACAAGTTTCTTGATCATAAAAGGAAATGTGGAATACGACTATGATGGGTTTCTTGATCATAAAAGGAAATGCGGAATTTGGATGTAAAAATAATCGGTGTTTCTGAACATGATGAGAAATGCTTTACACAGATGTTTCAAAAAGTGATGGTTAATGGTACAGGTTAGACTTCCATGTGGATGAGTGGAAAGTTTCCTGGCTTTTTATTTAACCAGGAAACCTATGCGTTATGGAGTTTTTCATTTGTTTTATGTTTTTTGAGAGCCTTTGTTAGGGTAGTTCTGGAAATTTCACTTCTTATTGGTGAAACATGTTAGTCCACAAGAAAGATAGTGGATAAGTGAAATGGACAGTATTGTTTCCCATTCTGCTTTGTAAGCTACCAAAAAACCTTTTTAAAACATTGGTTGCATTTTCTCATGTGTTACAGGTTAACAGATGATGTTTGGGATCTCTCAAGTGACCTATGCCCAAGTCGCAGTAATCATATTTGCTTTCTATGTCCCACCTTCTCTCACGCACGCACTATCAATAATATGTCTATAAATTTTGTCTATCTGTTAGGGCTTACATCTTCAATATCAAAACATTTGAAGAGTTGGAAAGATTACTATGAATGGAGGTGCATCCCTCTACATTCACCTGTTGCTTTGCTTCTTCACTGGGTATGGCTTATCTGTGAATTCAGCTGGTGTTGATTCCAAATTGTTCCTATATGAGATGCCCGCCTAGCCTCCTTTTTTCTTTTTTTTGTTCTTTCATTTCCCAGTGAGATGGACTGTTACAGCAATACATAGCTCCTGTGTTAAATCCAAATTTCTGTTAACAGATAGTGCCCAAAATTAAATAGCATCTGTTGAATATGAGAAGTTTGGTCAAGAAAACCAAGTTGCAAACTATTATTTCTTGATGGAATAATTGAGAGTCCTAATCAATTGATAGCTGCTTCATTCTATAATAAGCGTATATAGGATGTGACTGATCATGGATTTTTCTGTCTCAGCCTCTTACTGTGTATCATGCCACACTAATATCTTCTGTGAGAAGCTTGACTGTTGAATCTCGTAATAAACTGTGCGTACACTATCTAGGTAAATATTGCAGTGCACAAGTTTGAAATCTTATTTGTGCCGGTATTGTGTGTGATTTTGTGTATTAATAATGCAACTCAGACAAACTTGTCTTTAGATTCTGCTTGGAACTTTAAACCAAAAAAAAAAAAAAAAAAACCCAAGATAGTGCCCATCTCATAATAGAAAGAAATCCCATTTTATCGTTGATAGTTTTATGTTTGTGGTTACACTATCTAACTTTTGCTTTATGAATTACATCATACAAGGGCCTGAAAAGGAGCTTTTGCAACTTTCTGCGTTTGGAGAATTGTGTGCACTTTTCAATGGCATGCAGGTGCATATAGAGCTCATTGGACCTGCAATTCCACAAGTTAGGTCAGTGAAAACCTTTGATGATTTAATTTTTGAGCATTCATTGCTGATATTTCTTTGCACTAATATGAAACCTTGTTGGGTTGGGCTGTGAACAACTTTCTATCAGTAATGGGGCATTCCAATTTCTTAATTTAAGCTGGGTGTAGTTATTATGTTCTCTAAATTTATCTTTTCGACTTTGTCTCACAAAGGGGTTCACATCTTTGAATTTTGTAATATCCTATGATGAGTTGATTTATTTTGGTTTGGTATTGTTGCTTAATAGCTAAATTTGGATCCATCTTTTGGCAATTTGCCATTAAAGCTTGCTAGCAAGCTGACAGTTTATGATTAAAAATTTCTATTTTTTCTCCCCAAGAATAGGGATGGCGAGAAGATTGATCTGGGAGGTTATGCACACTGCTTGGATGCAGATTGCATATGCAGGCCTTCCAGTTCAAGTGAAAATGTCAACCAGATTGCTGTCACAGGTAAATCTTCTGCATTGACACTACAGCTTCGCAGAGGATTTTACCATGATCGTTTTCAAGATCTGAAAGAGGTATCATAACTATCCTTTTCCCACCACATATGATCAAAACATCTGCTTGTTATCGCATATGTTCTCTTCTTTTGTTGCTCGAGTTGCTCACATCCATGGAGATTTTTTTCCTGGGCAGTTCTTGTCATTGCAGTTGTTGTAGACTTATGGTACGTTTTGTTGACAGGACTCATTTCCTCAACTAGTTTTTGCTCCTAATGCTGGCATTGCTGCTTATCCAAGTTGGATACCTACTCTTGTATGTTTCTATTATCATGATTATCTCTCTCTCTCTCTCCCGCATGTGCGAGCGCACACACACACACACACTGCAGGCAAGACTACAAAGGAAGCTGCTTGCTTCTTTTTTTTTTTTTTTCCCTTTGTTGCTTTAAATTGCTTGAGCATTGCTGCATTATTTTGTTTCTTAACTCATTTTGGTTTCATGTTTCTTGTATGATCATGTCAGGAGCTCATCAAGGAGATTAATGTTCCAGCAGTATTTTCTGATTATTGTGAAGAAGCTTGTCATCTAGCTGCTCGCTGCATAAACAGCATAATTGGCCATCCTCTCAACATTCCGGTGTGTGTTGTCACTCAGACTCTTCTTTTCTTGCTATTTATATCATTAAACTGCTCCCTAATTATCAGGTCTAACTGGTGGCTCTACCTTGTAGGTCCAGTTAAACCCTTTCAGGCAGCCAATGGTGGTAGAAGACAGTGTCTTGTTCCTTCCTTGCTATTCAAATTGCTTTCTGTTTGGAATATAAAGTGTCTTGCTTAGATGGTGGCCTATAGTTGATAAATGAACCGAAGGCAATGGTGGAAATCCAGGACCCGTGCAGCAGGTGTTCCTTAAGTTATTGCAAAGCATTACCTTGTGTCTTGCCATGCGGTGATGAAGATCAGGAGAGTCTGTGGCTGCATACCCCCTGATTTTGTGTAGTTAGATGCAAGATGCAGCTTCAGTCCTGTTGTGGCCAATAGTTCTCTGGGCTTGCCGTTGTTTAAACCGTAAAATTTTCAGATTCTTTCAGCAAGAGGATTGTAAATGAAGCATCTGACAGTGAGGAGGATGAGCTATGAGTTTCTGATATATCAACCTGTCCTAATGCTTTTTCTGTTTTGGCGCAAGGAAGGAAAATTAAACGAATTTGCAGCAGTGATATGAATTTCTTAAGGAATGAGTTTAAAAAAATTGGGTAAGAGATCCACCTCTTCTGAGGTGGTATGCCTTAACCGTATGTGTGGTAACAGGAAAGCCCGAAGGCTGTTCCCATCCCTGTCAGGGGAGATGCCAACCATCTCTCCTTTCTACGAACACAATCAATCGAATTTGGTGCAACTTTATATAAGTGGCTTTCTCGACGCAAATTTTCGATGTGGGATGATTAGGGCCGAAAACCACAATAATCACAACGACGCTGCGTTCAAAATTATACTTCGCACTTAGAGAACTGAGTTACCTTGGGATTGTGCTAACGAACTCCCACCGCCTCATCTACCAACTTCCGCCAATATAAACATCAACTTTCGCGAAGACAGGAAAAGTTCTCTCAATTTTTTTGACCTGTGAGTTGTTAGGGCCCTTCCATCAGGAAGAACCCTCCATAAATTGGCGTATGCCGCTGTTTGCGACGAGCACACGGTATTCTTTAGTAAAAGGCGAAAGAATAGTTCGCTCTGTGCTCAACGCACGGCTGCGTGAAAATACTCGATGAAACGATGGTTTCCTTATAGTAGCTAGTGAGCCTTGTCTAGTCGGTTGTAACCGATGTGGGATTCCTGTCACGTTGGCTACCATCCCCTGCCTTCCTTGATAGTTTTTGTTGGGCTCTGTCGATTGTTATTCGACGTGGCTTAAGATGGGCCTTTTGTGGGCCCTTTCTGACGGTGGCACAAATGTTTCTTGGGCTAAAATCAAAGAATTAAGGAACCCAGCCACTCAGTAGATTTTATTGCCTTCGAGCTGCCAATACTCCCATGGGACAATACGGTTTTGATAAAATATATTTTTCCCCCTCCATCAACCTTCACAGAAATAATGTCTGAAGCTTTGCGGATCTTTTGTCATCAGAGCAAATCCTCAAAGATGAAAAATGGCTCTGTATGACAGGACAATGGTAAGGCATGTAACTTTGTAAGGGGGGAGAACCATAAAAGTGAGATTTTTTTAATTATTTTTCTGAAGTAAGGTTGTCAGGACATCAACACCCAGCAGTACCCTCCACATTTTTTGGATACAAAAGCATTTATCAGAATTTGAAGAAGAAAAATCCAATCATTCAACGGAGTCTCGTTATGCTATATGAATAGAAATATGTGACAGAATTTCAAATTGAGATAAGAAAAGGGATCTTAAGTGCTTTGCATATCTTGACAGTTTGGCACCAATCCATGATGAATTTGTAACAGATAATGTGAAAAAAAAAAAAGGATCTTAGATGTCACACCCTAACAAACACTTTTTAAAATAAGGTAATGCCCATAACAAGTAACTAGAATTTTTCATGCCTAAAAGCAAACATTTAGTAACCGCCAAATTTTCATAATTAACTGCAAAGTCCACAGTTCAAGTTCCTAGAAATTTTCATGCTTAAAAGCAAAATCAGACATTTAGTAACCGCCAAATGTTTCCTTGCCAAATGAGTCAGAAAATCACCAGAATAAAAATTTGGCAGCTATCCTAAAAATCAAATTTCCAGTTGAAAAATCCAGGACAAAAAAAGGTAAATGAAGAAGGAAACATTTAAACAAAAAGATCGCCATCGGCCCCCAAGTCTCATTAGAACAGGCACCCCACATTGCCTTTGATAAATTCGTTAGTTTGGTCAATATTAGATAAATTGTAAAATTTGTATTTAATATAAATATATTATAAATAAAATAAAATAATAATAATAATAATAAATTGTACATCGTTCGTCTCCTTACAGTTATTAGCGTACAAACAAGGCATAACGACTATAACTATAAGCCCAGCAGATCATCATGATTTCCGAATTTTGTGTCGTTTTGAGATCTGTCGGCCACGTGGTTGTGGTTATGTCATCAACTGAAAATGTTCGACGATTCCTCCGTATCGTAATCTTTTAGGAGAAGTTTCCGCGTCTTAATCAAATTCCGAGTGGCGTGACAAAATTAGAATCAATCGCAGCCCTCTATCTCCCTCTTCGCCGTCTTTTTTTCTCTGCAACGCCAAGTCGTTGGACGGGGAAGGAGGAAATAACCGGCCAACCCGACCCATGTCAAAAAAATACCCTCCGTGTCAACGTTTGCTGCTATACCTTTTGTGCCTTCTAGGGTTTGGGTTCGGGTCGAATCGGGTTCACCCTCTGAAGGTGCCCTTCAGGGTCAAAGATCTGCTTCCTGTGCTGCCACGTCAGATATCGTGGCCGGTCCTGAACAATATCCACAGCGCCGTAGACTTGTTGCCGTATTACGTCGGATCGGTGGCTCCTGGCAATGGGACGATTCGGTGGAAAGGACCTTGCTTTTATGAGAACGAGGCTCGGCTCGACGTCACGGACGGTGACCGGGACGAACCTGGCTTGGGAGGCGGCGTTCTCTATCTAAAGGTTCGTTCTTGCAATAAAATCGTTTGCAAACTGCTCTAGTTTTATTAAAACTTTTTTAATTAATTATTAATTTTTTTTAATTTTTATTGGATAATTGTGCAGGAAATTTTTCTTTGCGAGAAATTAACAGTGGTGGAATCGTGGACAGTGTTCTATGTTTGAAGAATCATAGTTTATTACAGTGTATGTGTCTGAACTTTAATAATGGAGAACTCTTTTGTTTCTTCACAGACATCTGCAGCACATAGCTGGACTTGTATGGATCTCTATGTCTTCGCAACACCGTACCGGGTGACATGGGATTATTACTTCACTGCACGGGATCATACATTGAAATTTGACTCATGGGAAGAAGGCGCGGAGATGGAATATGTATTATTATTATTATTATTCTGTGTTATCTCATTTATTTGAATCCTACACTCAGACAAAGCTCGTCAAAAAGTTTGATGTTTCTTTTACTGTTGAGCAGGTGAAGCAACATGGGGTTTCCGTGTTTCTCATGCCTTCAGGAATGTTGGGGACCTTCGTTTCTTTAATTGACGTGTTGCCTTTGTTTTCCAACACTGTGTGGGGTCAGAATGCTAATTTGGCTTTTCTAACGAAGCATATGGGTGCTACATTTGAGAAGCGGCCTCAGCCATGGCAGGCAACTATTAAGGTGGAAGATGTTCATTCTGGTGATTTTCTGGCAATGTCAAAGATACGTGGCCGGTGGGGTGGATTCGAGACATTGGAGAAATGGGTGACTGGTGCATTTGCTGGTCACACCGCAGTTTGCTTGAAGGATGAAATGGGGAATCTTTGGGTTGGTGAGTCGGGCACGAGAATGAAAAGGTATGCAATAGACTACGATTCTAATGCTTTATGGAATAGAATGAAGTTAAGTATGAAAGTTACTTTTGGAGAATCTCTGATATTAGGAAGGATGCTTTGAAGAAGCTATTTGACATATCTTCTTTTTTTTTCTATTTTTAGTCTATATGATATAGGCTTTTATTCCAATAAGAGCAAGAATAAGCGAAGCAAAGGCAAAAGATGTTAATCAAAATTTTAAGGAAAGAACTTTCCGTGACATTTCATGCCTCTCTCTAGACCTTGGCATCTGGATGACATCTCTAGCCCTGTTTGGTGTACACTTCATAGCTACTTTTGATACCATTCCTTGTTACCAAACTGCTGCATAATTATGAAATCATAAAAAGTAGTCATTAATGATTTTTGTTTCTTATCCACCTTATCTGAAACAGCATATTCCCAATCTATGTCTAAACCTCTTTGAGTGTGTGTGTGTGTGTGCACATGCATGCGTGTGCATCAATATTGACCATATATTGGTAATTAGGTAAGTTGCTCATCCAGAATTTGCTGTTTTGTGGTGTTATTTTTTGGCTTGTCATGGGTGGGAATGTTTAGTTTTGAAAGATGTGAGTGCTGAGAGCTAGAAGGTTGTAGAAGGGGATTTTCTGTTTTTCTTTTTCTCTGACCCTCTTTTGACCAGAGTTTCCAGGGAGAAGAGATTATAGTAGTAATACCATGGGATGAGTGGTGGGAATTGGCACTGAAGGATGGGTCTAATCCCCAAATAGCACTTCTTCCTCTACATCCAGATGTGCGTGCAAGATTTAACTTGACTGCAGCCTGGGAATATGCTCGAAGTATGCAAGGCAAGCCATATGGTTATCACAACATGATATTTAGTTGGATTGACACTATAGCTGACAACTATCCACCTCCTCTTGATGCTCACTTGGTACGACCTCCTCCAAGAATTTTATATTTAAAGTGTATTAACCATTGGAATTGTGTGCACATTGCATACATGGCGCACTATCAAACTTTCTGCATGTTGGAGCATTCTATGGCACCACTTTATCATCATATGATTTTGGTATTTTTCACCTAATCATAATGTTCATGGTCATGGGTTCTTGTCTGTGTGAGTGTGCAAACATGTGCTGCGTGCTATCATTTTGTTTGAGGCTGAAATTTGTTCTGGTTGTAGTTTAGAACTAGAGTTGTGTATGCTTAAATTTTCTACATTTAGCTTTGTGTGCTTTTGTATTTGTAATATTATGCTGCTAACTCTGATTCTGTTTTCAGGTAATTTCTGTCATGTCCATGTGCACACGCATGCAGCCAGCTTATGCTGCAAATATGTGGAATGAAGCTCTGAACAAACGACTGGGAACTGAGGTATATGTGCTCATCTATTAAGTCATTCCCTTGTCAATTATCATAAGAGTGAGGTTGATTTACACACAAATTCTGGTTTTTCCTTGATCTGCTGCTCACATAAGTTATACCAGCAAGTTTTTTACCACTTGGGTAGTTAGGCTGAGATTTCGCTTTGACCTCTTAATTTTTCAGGGTTTGGACTTGTACGGAATTCTAGCTGAGACTGAAAAGCGTGGCATGGTCTTTGATGAACTTACTATTCCAGAACAAGATGAATGGGTGTACAGTGATGGGAAATCAACAACATGTGTTGCCTTTATTCTCCAAATGTACAAGGAGGCTGGAGTATTTGGTCCTGTTTCTAACTCTATTCAAGTAACTGAATTTACGGTAGGCAATAAGTACTTGATTAGACTCCACCATATTTTGTATGGTGTTTACATTTATGTTGCATAACATGGTTACTTCATATCTTTACAGATTCGTGACGCATACATGCTTAAAATTTTTGAGAACAACCAAACACAGCTGCCTAGCTGGTGCAGTAACAAGGATGGTCAACTCCCTTTCTGCCAGATTCTTGGCGAGTATCAGATGGAATTGCCTGGTTATAACAGCATTGAGCCATATGCCAACATGAATGAATACTGTCCATCCTTACCACCTACTTATGACAGGCCTGCGAAGTGCTAATTGGAGTTCTTTATGTTCTAGCTAGTTCTCAAAACACTTATCGTGTGGCCTATCATTTTTAAAGATGGGAAAATGACTATAGATCTGCATCTTTAAATAGCACTCAGTATTTCTGTAAGTGCTACATATTGTTTGGACTTCCCAACAAGATATTCAACACCTGTATATAAGTGTCCACCTTCTAAAGCAAAGGCATTTTGTTTATATGCAACGATATTGGAATAGGATCTTGCTTATGTGCGAGTAACAAACTTTCTTTGTCATCCATTATAAATTCTAGTTCTTTTTTATTTATAACAATGATTTTTCTGTGAGGGGGAATAAGTTGAAAGGAGAGCCCAGAGCTGTCCTTGATCAGTAGAGGCTGCTGATGTGCATATGTGGACTACTGCTGTTTTGTTTTTTTTTTTTATTGGTATTCAAGAATGACATATATTTATCTCCTCCAGTATGTTAGAGCAAAATAGGCTATAATCGGTAGAAGTATTGACCTGTTACTATCTTGACTAACTAATCATCCTGTCGAAAAAGTTTCATCGATTGATTGCAAACCAATCACCAAATGGCAAGATCAAGGGTATCAGATGTATTGTGTGAGATTGAAAAATATCACACGTTAAATTTTAACATTCCTGAGTCATCAATGTACAATTAAAGACTTTTTCTTTCTTTTCCCCTCATGTTATATTCGACAGCGTCATTCATCGACGCACGCAATAAACAAGAAAAGTGAAGCGACATTAATGGGATTCCAATCTTTAGAGACATCAGCAACAGGTAAGCCAAACAGGGCTGGCCGTGTAAATCAGATTCGAATCAATATAATTATTTAAACATGTAATCATAACGTTTTCACCATTCGTTTTACTGAGATATAGTGTATAGTGTATAACTCAATGGATAACGTCAATGATGTGCCCCTGGATCCCAGTTATGTTTTGTTTACAACAGCAGACATATAATGTATTAAGAGAGAATAGGAAAAGGACCAAAAAAAAAAAAAAGCCCCACAGCAATAAGCAAATTACTAATGAATTTTGATTTTGATTTTGTAGTGTTAGACTCCTGTCGAGAATCTGGAGTTTGAATCTCAGCTAGAGCAAGTCAATCAGAAAAAAGGGTGCTGGGGAGAAGACAATTAATGCTTTTTGGTGGTCTTCTGGTACTTGTCTTTAACCCAGAGAAGACTTGCAATGGCTCCTACCTAAACCTTCTCCATGCTAAGTGGAAGCCACTGCTTTTGTTCTGCCAAGACAATCTTCCATCTTCTTGGAATACTTGAACTTTCCACCATCATCAGCAGTGCCTCTGCTGTTGGTCTCCTCTCTGTAATCCCATTGATCTGGCCATGACGTCCCCGACGTGCCACTTGAGGCCATCCAAAGGCACAGCGTTACAGACCGACTTTATCTCTTGCACCTTGGAGAAAAAGAGGCCTTGTTTGGAGGGCTTTCTTGTGTTTGGTTAGTACAAATGTCGCTGATTCATATGCTGATGTACAAGGTGGCTGGAAACAAGGCTTGTGCTGTTTGTATGGCGGAGTTTTGTTTTGCGGTTGCTGAGACTCGAATTCAGAAATTTTAGTCACCGAGACTATTGTCGTATGAATTTTAATCAACTGTTTCTCTTTTACAGCTGTTTTTTCTGATTGCCATGAGCAATCCAAAAAGGTCTCTTGATTCATTGTCGTTGCCTGAGAACCCTTAAAACAAACATGGGGGATCAAAGGGACTATCGTTGATGTGTGACTTCCTTTCCTTTAATCCATCTGATCAATACAGCACCGGTTTTACTCTCTCAAGACTGATGGGAATCCATTAAATTTTCTAAAGAAGCCCATATAACTAAAACAATAAACCAACACTCTTTCCAAAAATAAATAAATACGACCGTATATGAAGTTAGAGCATTTAAAAGGGAAAATAATCTCATGCTTATAGACGATGTCTCCCAGAACTCTCGATTGTAAGCGTTATCTTACGTAACAAATCGTTGGAATCTTCGCAACAAATTGTAATTTAGTGCATGCATTTGTGTGAACGTGCTTATTAGCTATTAATTTAATATAGATTCACATGTAAATGTCAGATTAGTTAAATAGTCTTAATAATTGAATAAAATTATATATTTATTATTATATAAAAAATTGAATATATATAATGTGTGATTGATAAAAAAATTTATATTTATATTACTTGTATTTTTCCAGCAGCAAGCCACTATAAACGATTAAGATTAGAAAGTTTGTCCAACGTCCTACGTATACTTAAACGAATTCCTTTCAAAAGTCGAATTTGTCTCTTTCTTTTCCTCTGTAAATAAGCGTTATCCAGCGACGTTTTTCTCAATACGTAGAACAAAAAAAACCTACCTTCTTCTTCTTCTTCTTCTCTGCGAACAAGCTTACAACATGACGAGACTTGTAGTGACGGTTCTGATTCTGCTATTGTTTTTGTGTCCTAACGTTGTTCTAGCTAGGTCATTTCCCAGTCCCGCCCGCACCCTCCACCGGTCCATCCGCCGATGGCCAGGAAGACGGTGCACAGCATGCTGTGGTAGAATATCATAGCAGATATAAGAAAAAGAAGTTTTTAAATGTAAACATTGTACGTTGTAATGGGTTATCTTTCAACAAGACTAGTATTAGAGTAAGTTCAATCCAATTCTAATGTCTTGCGCCTAAAATCTCTATCTAGAATAATTGCAAAAAAATTTTGTAAAATAATACAACTCGAAACTCGAAATTTGATATTAATAAATGGGGACGTTGTGTTGAGGTCCGTAGTGCAATATTCACCCATCAAATTCCTTTCACGTAGAAGAGATAGAAAAAACGAAGCGCATAAACCACAAATCCTGGTCCCAGTGTTCAGGGAAGAATGTTGACGCAATTCCTCGGGTCATTGTTATTTGCATCTTAAATATATACATTCATTGATTTATTTAGTTATTGTAATTGATCTATATTTATAGATTTGAAAAAAAATTTTAGGTGAATCTGATCAAGGTGTTTACTTATATACCTAATTTATGAAATTTCATGTGAAATAGAAAAAGTTTCGTTCACCCACCCAGTGTCCCTTAATGAAAAGACGAAAAAACTGTGCACCCACAAATTTTCCGATCAGGGAGCCTTGTTTTAATCATTCTTCCTTATGATTTCTAACATATTTGAACTTCAAAAGGGCACGACAGAAGAGCATGTCTAACTGTCAACTGTTTAAGGAACAATTAGGAAACCATGAATTCCACAATTTGCAAAAGTCGTTCGCTTCATGTCCTTCGTAATCTTCATCTGCACACAGCTTGTCCTCTTAGTTTGCAGCCGCCCGAGCATCATGTAACAGTGGAAGCATAATAATTTGTTTCGA
Organism: Ceriops zippeliana; assembly: GCA_037897445.1. Classification (NCBI taxonomy): domain Eukaryota; kingdom Viridiplantae; phylum Streptophyta; class Magnoliopsida; order Malpighiales; family Rhizophoraceae; genus Ceriops; species Ceriops zippeliana. The sequence goes on along the minus strand of JBAPLH010000188.1, from coordinate 1,454,208 downwards.
AAATGAAAAATATTGTTCTGTTATGTGAGCAGTCACGTCAATGATATTAATTAATTCGCAGCCTTGGAACCTCGCGAAAAGAATTAAGAAACGAAAGAGACTCGCAACTTCTTTCATGTATGATAATAAAAGTCCAATGGCTTGCAACTTGCGAGCAGCAGACCCCATTTTTTGTTCTTGTAGTCGTTGACGAGACAAAAGAAGGCCAACCCCATTTTGACAATTCAAGGCATTGAGCACCTTTACAGCTTACAATGCCCCAATTCCTGCCTCCAGAATTCTGTGGCCTTGCTTTCACTAAATATCCCAAGGAATGTGGACGAGGGGAGGCCGTCAGAGAGACTCCTTTACATTTTACCGCTATTTCTAAGGTGCAACGTTCAAAATCAACGCCTCCAAGAGTGCCTACACAAGTGTGGAATTTACGAAAAGGAGACGAGTTGATCATGTTAAATGGCAAATCTACAACCTCAGACTTTCGTGGACTAATTTCTGACGGCATTTGAAATTGATGCACAAGAAAAAGGGTACCCAAATAATGGCTATTGCACGTAAAAGAAAAGAATAGCAGATTGATCACCATAATTTAAATTGAGGACACATGAATAATGACTTAACGCAACTGGCATGACATGGATATAACAAAGCACATAAAACAAAAGCGTTTAATATCGGCCCATCCTGATAAGATTGAACCCAATTCTGAGTATAACCCTTGAAAAGAACACTTCAATTGATTACAACCATTCTAGAATTTCCACGATCATTCACAAAAGAAGATTCAAACAGAAAAACGGGAAACATAAAAACCGACAGTGCTTAGGTTCCATGAAAGTGTGCCGATTTCAGACTACTGAAGTGCGGAAAGACTCGGTGCGGGTGGTCCCAGACCAACTTGCTTTTCTCCTGTTGAATCCACTGCCACGCCAAAATATGAAACCTCAGGGGGCAATATAATTTTTAATTTGTCATTTTTTTTTTGACCCTTTAGCCAACGAATTTGCTTTTGGTACACAAATTCGGGGTCATCGAGAACTCGATAAGTTTACAGCCAAAGTTCAAATATCGAAACGTTACTTCCCCATCGTTAGGATTTGAATTTCCAATATTAATATTAACTAACTGAACATTTTAATTTCACCTCTTTGCCAAGTGAATCAACCTCAAGTGATTAACACGAAAATGTAGCGTAAGGTGGCCTTAACATCCCAAAAGTCTAAAAGCAAAGCACAAAAGGTTGAATCGATTTGACATGTATCAACTCGCACTATAGGATTTATAAAAGAGAAGCCTCCATTCTTATCTCAACAGTTGCCGTGACGCCACAAAGATGGTCATCCTGAAAACGTTAAAAATTGCAATTTAGCTGGCAAGCGGCGCCTTGGATGCATTCCTTTCTTTCTCAAAGTTGCACCCTTATTTCTCATTCTGACCCACCCACACATACAAAAATTTACAATTATCATCGTGATGATTATTAATTTCCTTTTATTCTATGACATTATAGTGGGCATGTTGTATCCCATCTCTGCCCTTGGCCACCACCCCTATAGCTTTTTGTCTCCATGTACTGCCATAGAATCGGCCATTTCTTCCATCACTTCTGATCTTTTATGAATGTTCTTGATATCAGAATTAACCGACCATCTTGTGGCCTTTCCAGTTGTGAATAGCTCGGTTTTCTTCAGTTACTGCCTGATGGGGCTCCTCCCATGTCCTCTGCCTTGCCATGGCCAGAAAGATAAAGAATCTCAATCTGAATCCAACTCCAAGCATCTCCACTCAGATTCATCAATCTCCTCATCTCTGTCCTCTCAATCTAGTCTACCATCTGTTCCTTCTCTTGCCTCACTTTCTTCTCAGCAACAAGGTCAACAGACGCCTGCGGTTGACCATCAATGCTTGGTCACTCTCAAAGGCCAATCCTCCTACGTTTCTTCCCTCGCCCTCTCCGGGAAGTTCCTTTACAGTGGCTCTTCGAACAGCGAGATAAGAGTGTGGAAACCAGAACCTAATTCGCTGTTCGAAAAATTAACTCATGTCAACAAAGTAGCTACCAGTAATGGAGCAGTGAAATCAATAGTTGTATTGGGAGACAAGCTTTTCAGTGCTCACCAGGATCATAAGATCCGAGTATGGAGAATCGATAACAACAATATCTCCCATAAGTACGATTGCTTAGCTTCTCTTCCTACGAGGAAAGACTGTTTCTTGAAGTTCTTTTTCTCGAAGAATTACGTGCAGGTGAGGAGACACAAGAAATGTACTTGGGTTCATCACGTTGACACGGTATCAGCACTGGCAATATCAAGGGATGGTTCTCTTCTATATTCTGCTTCATGGGACAGGACGTTCAAAGCGTGGAGAACATCTGATTTCAGGTGTTTAGAATCAGTAAAGAATGCCCATGATGATGCCATCAACGCCATAGTGTTATCCAATGATGAGTTTGTTTACACAGGTTCTGCAGACAAGAAAATAAAAGTATGGAAAAAGTATATTTGGAGAGAAGAAGCATTCACTGGTGGAAACAATAGAGGCTCACCGGTCAGCAGTCAACGCTCTGGCTCTTAGTACTGATGGGTCTGTCTTGTATTCTGGTGCTTGTGATAGATCAATTCTTGTTTGGGAAAGAGATGCAAGAGCTGAAGCAAACACCAATGGTGGAGGACACGTGGTGCTGGCAGGTGCGCTTAGAGGCCACACCAAGGCAATCTTGTGCTTGGCAGCTGTGTCTGATATAGTTTGTAGTGGTTCGGCCGATAGTACAGTTAGAATTTGGAAGAGGGGACTTGAGAAAAGTTATACTTGTTTGGTAGTGCTTGAAGGTCATAGGCAACCAGTGAAGTGTTTGACAGCAGCTATCGACACCAATGATGGCAGAGGTTCTTCTGATTCTGGCACTGCTTACTTAGTTTGTAGTGGCAGTTTGGATTGTGAAATAAAAATCTGGCATATTTGGGTTCCAATTCTTTGGCACAGTAATGAATTGTACAGAAAAATAGGACATTAAACATTCCCATTTTGAATAATTGTAAAACAAAGTGAGTTGTACTAGTGTTGGCATCTTGAACAAGATATGCAAATAGTAACGTTTGTGTGCTTCAATTCTGTTCTTTTGGAGGGAAGATACTCCCAACCATGTAGTCCTTAAAAACGCAGTTGATATATGATGCACATTCAGAAGCCTATATGGATTTTGACCAAAGTTTCTTTTGAATTCACAGAAACTTTTGAATTTCACACAGAAAGAAGCTTTTCGGTCACAGCCTTTAGGCATAGATATGGCCTCCCAATACGGTGCGAGTCACCTGTCTACTGGTCTGCTTTAAATGTAGAAAGAAAATAAGTTTCGTGTAAGCCTTCAACTTGATGCGTCCAATGCAGGTCGATATGCATATTTGTGACTCTATCCTTAATTGTGTTAAAAAAAATGTGTAAACGACTGTTACGATTAATATAAAGTGTGGTTTATTTCATAACTCTTATTCTTCAAGTTGATACAACTTTGACTAATTCAGGCCAATTCGCGCCCTATACCAAATTGGCAAATTCCTACTATCAAGTGGAACAATAATCATCAAAGTTTCAAGCAAAATGTTTTAAAAAATTGTTACCATAAAGAACTGAACTGCATTTGTTCTGACCATAAAACGTGAGACCAACCAGACTCGATGGCTCTCATATGCACAAAACACGTGGGGAGGACTCTGGCGGGTTGGGAGAATTATCAACATATCACATCTCCTGTCCTCTCTTTTGGTTGCAAGGGCATTAATTTTCCGCCCACTCAATGGCTTTGAAATGTTTGCACAACTTTTCCAAAGAAGATGGGCCCAGAAACAAAATAAAACAATTTGAGATTGAAGTCTGATTAATGTAACAATTCATTTGATCCTTCTTTTAGAAACCCTTTGTGATAAATCAACTATTATACTTTGTTCAATCTCCCCTTATATCATATGATTACGATGATTTTCTTGTTAGAACCTTGTACTTGCTATGTTTGGTTGGAGCATGCTGCTCCTCCCGCCCATGAATTTCTTAACCCACTTGTTATTTGTCTGAAATATGCGACAGCAACTTTCTTTTAATTTTGCTGTAAGTACAAAATATCTACGCACCTTAATTTTTTTTCCCTCATTTTATATTCGTATGATGAGTAGTTGGGTTAAAAGATTGAGATAATGCATCGATCTATAATTTATTCAATCATTTACCTCTAATTAACACAAGTTGATGAGTAGTTAGGTCAAAAGTTCTCCAGAGTTTGTGCCATATGAATACAGACTTCTCCCAATCTCATATTATATTATAATTTATGGGTGTCTTCAAGTTAGCACTTTGGGAGACGGGAAATAAAATTATCCCACAACCCCGTTTCAAGCCATGACATAAAAAATAGTGGACACTCTATCCTAATCTTACTTTCCGGAAAAGCCCGCTTTCTCCTAATCAATGGTTCAACTCAGTGACAAGTGACAATGTATGTGTGAAGGTTTCTGACGCATGAAAAGGCACTTAATGTCAGGTGTTTGGTAGAATGTAAAATCTAGTAATTCTAATACTTGTTTCTACGATAATGACAATGGGCAGGAATTACAAGCAACACTTGTCAATTATATTACTGATCCCTAAAAATTTTGGTCGTAAGAATATCCATTAGCATAATTGACTAATGCATACAGGAAATCCAAAGTTCAGTTATAAAAATCAAAGAAAAAATCGGATAATTTATAATGATCTAAAGAGCCTTTAACAATATAGTAAAAAGAAAAAAAGAAAAGACCCCAAGGAAATTTCATTCTCTTCACACACACACACACACACGTACACACACATAATTGTATATGAAATTAATCTCTTTGAACCTTCCAAATTTTAACAAGTGGCAATGTATTGGTTGAATTTTTAAAGCTGATAAGAATCTTAAGGATGTCCACTTGAAACCTGTAAATAAATAAAGTTGTGATATCCTCCAATAACAATTGTTTTGACATCCAAACTTGATAGTTTAGTTTGCCAGTATGAAGTTATATCATTTGAAAATCTGCAAGCTTAATTTAGAACATTCGATGATTTTTTGTTGGCATAAATCACCTAAATTTTGATGACTTCTTTCGCCTCCTTCAACCTCTCAACTCTTTACTCCAAGAAGCCAACCTCTGGTCCTATTTGCTGAGTTCTTGCAACGAATTCCTCATATGGCGTAGCAGCCTCGGTGTGTTCTTAATTTTTGCAATTTACGGAATCTCTTAATCAGAGGAGTGGTATTTTGGATTGTAAAACATCAAATCGTTATTATTATTTTCAGTTTATGGAATCTCTTGATTAGAAAAGCTGTAATTCCGCCACATCCTAAGTTGTTTCCCAGGTTAAGGGAAAATCTGTCTAGGATATATTTGTGCAGCACTAATTCGGTTTGGGGTTTCATCTCAGCCTAAATGATTTCAAAATTTTAGATATGCTGTAATTTAATAATTGAATAAAGCAATTGGCTTCTGTCTTTACTCAGTTCAGTCTGTTGCTTGGAAGAACATCGCTCTATTGCGCCCAAAACAATGTCGAGTTTTCTTACTCTTTGTCACCATATTACATAAAAATATTAAGTTCGCAAACTACATTTATAATTAATCCTTTTTATCTTAGAAAACCCATAGTCAACAATCTACTTCAAATTTTCAAAGTGTTTTTTTTTTTTTTTGTACATTAAATTTTATTACATTAATACTATACATATATAAAAATACAATATTACAACATATAAATTTATTGTAAAGTAAAAATACAACAACTTTTATTTAAAAAATAATATTAGAATTAAATAGGATAAATTCTTTAACTCCATATTACAAAAGTAGTGTGACGAATTCTTTTTTATTTGATTAAAATATCTGTAAAATGATTTAGAAAAATTTCCTTTTAATTGATATTTACCAACTAATCTTTATGTATTAGCAACAATTGAACGATGTTCAAGAATTTTGTCATTATAGCAGAAGAAGTATATCCACTCGTTCATATAATAAGAGACACTTTGTCTCCGACACGCGTCACTGTGGACCATATAGTTTCTAGTGTTGATTGCAGTCCTAACATACCTTAAATCGGTTAACGTCAAATTTTAACCAACGGCACACATAACCTGGTCAACATCGAGAGTTTAATGAACCTGTCTGACCCCCCAGTGCCAATGTAGGATGTACAAGTGATAGCGATTCAGTTCAAGAAACAAGTGACCCGATTTTGGTCCCAAGAGATTTAAGATTGGATAATGGGAAGGCTAGACCCTAATTTCTTGTTCCAACTTGACTTTTTTTTTTTTTTTTTTTTTTTGCTGCAATGGAAATCAGGGGTGATATAAGTTGTGAATCCAAGTATTCAGTTTTTTTTTTTTTAATTTGCAGTTGATAATATATTAATTTTTTAAAAATCAAATTATAACCAAGAACAAGAAGTACTTTATAATTACATTGCATTAGATTAAAAAAATTATACAAAAAATAAAAAATTCATAAATAAATAACCTATTTTACAAAAGTAGACACTATTGACTACTCTTACTTTCTAGTATTGGTCAGTCAATTTTCATATTTGTATTACTAAATTTATGTGATGAATTATATTTTATTTAAATAAGATATTTATAAGTTGATTGATTGTATTTTTAGATTGAGAGATAAAAAAAAATTAGTTTTTGATCTTATTATTAATATCATGGAATGGAGGTTTGAAAGTGTTTTTTCTCTCTAATTTATGCATGCATTAGTCTATGGTAATTAGTGTGGAAGAGATACGTGAATCAATTAGAGATTATAGAAGTATATATATATATATATATATATATATATATATATATATATATATATATATATATCCAGACCTTTTTCTGACAAAAATCAGAGACAATGATGCCTTTTCTGCTTGCTAAAAAAAAACTACTCAAATTTCTCTAGAATAGCTTGTGTTGCAGCATTTTACAGAAAATGGACAATTTTTTTTTTTTTTTTGGCAGGCATTTAAGAGCAGCAGGCCTCCTAACATTCATGAATTTTGAAGTGAAGCACAACAATTTTCTTTCATGAATCAATTTTCTGCCTGCACTGGCAAACGTGCACACACAACTTGATTGAATAGTCCGAGTGTATGCCATATGTTGGGACTAATTGACCCAAATGCTGGAATGCCGACCCATAGTCAATGGTACCTGTCCGCTTCTCACTTTAGTAGTCGTACCCAACCCAATACTACTAGCTAGCACCGTCTAGGCCTATTACTTACAATTTTTATTTTTATTTTTATTCTGGCCCAAATTAATTACTTCAGTCCAACCTCTCAGTACGACTTTTTGAAATTGCATTTTAAATAATAGTGCAAGACATAGAATTTAAATTTTGAGAAATTTGGATGAGCATTTTGTTAAAAATAACTTTTTTTTTTTTTAACAAACATCATAATATACCCAAGAACACAATTCTTGAATTGTTTATGTAGTATCAAGGTAATTAATGAAATTGTTGTCATTTACTGCCTCATATTTATCTTTTCTCGTGTTGCTAATGCTTGAATTACCCAAATTTGTCTTAATTGTGAATGAGATTTCAACTCAAATATCTTGCATAAGATAACTTTAATTAATTTTAATCGCTTGACTGTTTATAGCAGACGTCTCAAACCTTTGTTCAATCAATTTTTGTCTCGAAAAGAGAAAAAAAAAACATATTGGAAATGCATCTATATACCACGGTAATAAAAAATACCAGATTTGAAATAACAAGGAACTGTCTTAACGTGGAACCTTAGTATTATTTCACGAGGTATTAAAGAAGTTTTTTTTATTTAATTATTATTAATACATTAAAGACCAAATGTGCACGTTATCTTTTGGAATATAGTAGCAGCCCAAAAAATCACCGCAATATAAACTTATCATAACTTCATTAACTCATAGTCAATATTTATAAGAAAGGGATAATGCTAAGATGACCCCATTAAGTGTGACCTATACGCTTTAACTTAAGATTTTAGGATGAGATATGAGTTCGAATTTTGAATTATACTTGTAATTAATTCTTACTTTTAAATTCAATTAGACAAAAAAAAAAAAAAAGGATAACGCCTACGTGATATATATATTATATCATGATTAAAATTACTGTTTTAAATTGAATTTCAAAAGTAGCTTATACGCTCTAGTAACTTTTTCTGGGGCATCGAAGAAATTAATGGGATAAAATGAGATTAATTCCATAACCCTCTAATGGGTTTCAAGAAAAAATTTGATTTGGAGAAAGTGAGAGTTTTTTTCTTTTTTTTCCCGTCTTCTTACACAAGCTGACATTGAACAAACCGGCAAAGGTCTAAAACAAGTCAACCAGGTCGTTTTACTTGCATTGAAGGTTGCACGATTTTCCCAACATTCCTATAGCAGTAAAATTCTGCCGCCGAGCGGGACCCACTCCCCAACCTTCTTCGAGCGACACTATGGCTGAGAGAAGATACATCATGCTGGGATGGGAGAAGCCATGGGTAGACCGGTATAACACATTATATATAATTAATAAATAAAAGTACAAAATTAAGTGACGAGAATTTGCCGTAGAAATTGAGCTGAATTATGATCGAGATTAATCTTTGTAAAATAAAGAGATATTAAGAAGTGTTAGGTCAACGCTTAATATTAATATTTTAGCATTTGAATTAGTAAAAACATAAGAGTGAAGAGAAAGAGAGTGATGTATAAATAAATAAATAAAACTAAATAACATATTTTTAAAAAATTTAGCAAATGAAAGGCAAAGACACTTTTATTTATAGAGATTAAAAGGGTATTTAACGTGGTGAATCTCACTCCCATCAAGTGCACGTAAAAATTAAGGAATCTATGTCATTTATTATATAGTACGAATTTCTTTAATGAATAGAATAATTATTTTATTAATGGTGTAATATAATAAATTTATAAAAGGGTGTATCTATATTTCTCCATATGGTGGGCGGGTTCACTAACCAAGACCACGTCTCTTCCTGCAGCTGGTTGGAGTTCGAAAAGACAGATGCTGGGAGCCAACATTGGTAGATGCAGAGGGAAGGTTGAGGCTAATAATTATATACAGTGGAGCCCAGGGGAAGCGAGTGGGCTAGTTGGGTCACCACCACCCAATAAACACAGATAATTAATTTGATTCCAAAGTCAGTGACTCTTTTTGGTTGCCACCGAAAATGGCATCATCATCATTAAAACGAAGGCATGGGGTTTACATGCAACCTCTCTCTCTTTCTCTCTCTCTCTGTTTTTTTTTTAATGGCCTGGCTTACATTTTTTTGTTACGTGAAGAAGGCTAAGTTACCTGCACATGAAGGCTTAATTTGTCTTCTGCTTTTTTTTGTAACGAATGATCACCTTTCAGAATGTTTTGACTGTTTGTTTTGGTACATGCTGGTCCATTCCTGGAACTTTTGCTGGATCGATGCTCATGCTATATGCACTTTGCACGGAGGGACAGAGGTTGCAGGCTCTACGCGTATGTATGTGTACAAAGACAGGATCATTGTCTTTTGCCCTTACCAACTTTAATGACATTTTCTGATTAAACACAAAAGGAAGAAAGTAATGGCGTTTTTTTTCTGCGGTCCATGCTGTTTTTATTTTTCTTTTTTTCTTTTTAACCATATCATTGATTAAAAAGGGTTAACAGAAGTTTCAAAATTTTTTAAAAAAATAGTTGAATTTTTTAATTTAAAAACAACTTATTAACGTCAGTATGACATGAATCCGTCTCAATTACGTCCATTTTCTCCGTTCATGAACTTTTTACCTTTCCTAGAAAGAGAATAATACTGGGAGGGAAAGGAAATTTTGCTGGGGGATATGCATGCTCGCTTAAGTGGCTCATCCCATTATTTCTTTGAACTAGCTGGCTTGCATAAAGCAAGGATTATGCCAATATCGCGGTGGTCCAAAAACACAAATCACCAGTCACTTCTACCAGATGGCGAAAAATACAACCATGGTTCATAGTGTTGTTCAATAAGACGCGTTTCTTGGAGTTGACAGGCGTAAATTATCAGAGTTACATGCTTTGTAATTGTCCCCCTTGGGCAAAAATCGCACAGGGTTTATCACGGGAGAGCCGAGACTCACATGAAAGTTGAAAAAGGTGAAGTCCATTGAACTTACTTTCTGAAAAATATAAAGACAAAAAAGCAAGTCTATTAAACTTTACATTATATTTCGGTCAAACAAAAAGTCGGTGGAGGATTAGAATTAACTTTCCACTGTTCTTTTTCTTTCTTTCTTTCTTTCTTTAAAGCAATTGGAGCATATTGATTTAACTTATTTCTTAACGCCCCATTGAAGATCATATAAAGTAGCAATGCCGGAGATTAAACTAGAAGCAAGTAATTGAAAATTTGCTTGACAATTTTCTTCCCAGAACCGAGGTTGGTGCACAAGACTATTGTAATTCGGTCATGCCTCCTCGAATAATATGGATGTCAAATTCTATGCACGGAGGACCTGAGAAGGGAACATGTGTAATTAGAAATAAATGAATAGTAACAAACATATCAAATTAAGAACACATAAAATTGGACAAAAATCACAAACCAAAAAAAAAAAAAGAAATCCACTACTTAAAAAAAAAGTAAAAATATTTATTTTAAATAGTTTATTTTACCTTAAAAGAATATATACATATATTGGTGAATATAACTAAATCATACCTCTATTTTCTTCATAAATCTTAAAAAAAAAAAAACTCTTATTTTGTCATATCACAAACTCTCAAAATCATACCAAATAGAATTTGAATCATTAAACACCAATAACATATAGCGTAAAAGGGTCGAGAATACTGTCACCATTACTAGATCATATATGAATGTAAGGTTATTGGGAACATACATCAAAATGTCAGGCTACAGTATTTGGATGCATATCGAAATATGATCTTACTGCATGTGACATGAAAATAAAAACCATTGCAATCTTTATATATATATATATATATATTTCTGTTGTAAATGATATAAGTACTCACGAGACATTATATTTAATCTTTAAGTAATATTTATATTATGTAGTTTGAATAATTAAAAAATTCAATATTTAACATTATAGTGCTAATTATTACATTTATATTACACCATATATAATAAAAATAATCCTCCCTATATATATTGTTTTAAGAGCCTGTATTTTCGTACATGCTGTTTCCACGTTTTAATCATTAATTTTCACCATTTATTGTTTTTATCATCTTATCTTTGAGTTCATTCGCGTTACCATTATCATCATTAGCAAAAAGAATTAACGAATATGAAAATGATACTAACCAACATTGAGTGATACTCTTATTTAAAAAAAAAAAAAAAAGAGGTTTCAAACAAGTGAACGTGAAATGTGAATAAACGAGAGTTTACCCCAAGCCCATGGGAGATTTACCATTGAAATTAAATCAAATTTTGCACATACATGAACAAAAATTTTTCTTGTTTATCTTTGTGTGTGTGTGTGTGTCTGTTAATATAACTTATATTGAGCAGTGGCCAACCACTTAGTATAGGGTTCTATATCCACAATTCACCCCTATTCCCATGAAATGACATAAAATTTCACAAGTAACGAATTTAGGAGCACAGAAGTCAAATGAAAAGGCAAGGAAAATTTTTTCAAAGGACCTTCTCTAGAAAAGATACCTTTCGAAGCAGAATTAAGAAAAATCTCACAAAGGTGCAAAATAAAAATTACGCAGCAAAAACCAATCATACAAAGAATCCAATTGAAAATTTATGATAGGAACATCTATATTTAGCGAAGAAAGTTTACAGTTGAAATTTATCCCTAGAGAATCTCATTGATTTAATCCGAAGCTGTTGAGCTTGCATTTCATTGAACTTCAGCTAGGGGGGACATGGAAACTTAAAGAAATGGAGAAAAGCAATCATTACTTTATACTAGATTGAACAAAAATAGAAGTCAAAATATGCACTTCACAAGCTCTTTATTTCTATTTTTTAATATAATGGTGGGAAGGTAATCTCAATTTTGGTGGGTCAACCCAATCCATAAAAAGTTATTTACTTTTTGCTTTTTAAAAAAAGAAGTAATCAATAAAAACGTCACAAAACTCTTTTTCTAGTTAATTGACTTGAGATGAAATTACAATTGAGCTTCAGCACACCAATACCCATAAAACTTATTAACCATTTGATCTCGTTAGTAGTATAAATATAAGTTACGATATTATGATTTGTATTTTGTTTTTTTTTTTTTTTAATTAGAAGACTCACTGAGTTGTGGCTAAATAAAAGAGGACGGTTTTCTGAGGATTAAAATACGAGATCTTAATAATAAAAATTTAAATTTTTAATAACTGTAACATCTTTAATAAATATATTATAATCAAATTTTAAAAATAATTTAACTCACTTAAATAATAAAAATAATAAACAACTTAATTTAAATGCCATCTATTGTTTGTTGAATTTTACCGCACAAGTACACAACAAAGATTCTTCTTTTTTTTTCTCCCCCCCCCCTACTTTTTAAAGAAATAGAACGTTAAATGCAGGAATTCCTAGATTTCTCTCCCCTATCCCTCACCCCCTCATGGTATCTTCTTTTACAATACGATTCATCCTCCTGAGTAGAACAAGTTAGAGAGAGATGATATTTTGAGTGGGGTTCATGATAATTATCCCATGTGAAGGAAGGAGCAAAACATAATCAATCCTCATAGAGAATATTGCACGCAAATCTTTGGATTTTTGTTAACCCATTCAACGCAAAAAAAACACCCTTCAGCCATCATCATGTCTACCTCCTTCGCCTCATCATTATTTCCTAGCCTTTGTCATCTACCAACCCCACCAAAACTACCATCCAGCACCAAGATCAGCACAAGAACAAGAAAGAAAAAGGAGAAGGAGAGAATTTAGAAGAAGAAGGAGAGGAGGAGGAGGAGGAAGAAGAAGAAGATGGGCTCACTCAAAAAGAAAAAACCCTACTATTATCTTCTATTTACAGCCCCTTTGGTATGAGCAAAAGGTTGTTTATTCTTGCGGAAAGAGTTGCATATCTTCAGTTTTAATTCTTCTCTTCTCTTCTCTTTTGATCTCTCTTTGGGAAAGAAGCATCATGGTCCGACTGCTTGCTTGGCTAATATCCACATCAAGAAATGAATCTACATAAAGTTCGAAAGCTTTTATATTTGTTGGGTTTGTTTGATTTTTAACAGTCATTTGTGGAGTAAATATACCAGAAAGATTATGAGTTGTGTGTGTCTTCTAAGGAAATTCAACTGTTCTCCATCTCTCTTTCTCTCTGTCTCTCTTTCTTTTTTGGGGACATGATTATTATATGGTTTCCTTGGCTTTGAAGGCTTTATTGGTACAGGTTTCTGAAAGCTGCACCAGGTACATAGATCTGGTTTCTATATGAATGTATCAAAATAAATGTTTGTTCTTCAAAACATGAGCAGTCATATCGTTGACTATTTTCCATCTCCATGTTAATAATATACCTCTATTTCTATATACTGCTTACCTGTCTACCATATTTGTCTTACATTCTTGAGTGCCTCTTGGATTAGCTGGGGCTCAGTGCCCTTCTGAATTAGGGTAAATGTCTAATCCGTGTTCATATCTTCTGTAACCCTAACTAACATGGTTGCATATGCAAGAGACTTGACATGGCCATTTCTAACCATTTCTACCTCCATATTTAATTGAAGCTTCGTCGTATATATGTGTGTGTACATGGACAAATGTGTGTTGGCATGGGTTGTAGATATTGGAACTCTGTAGTCACTCCTCTGATAGTGTTATTCTGATGGTATCATAGATATTATAGTAAATAAAAAATTTATAATTAATTTATAATTAAATGTAAGTGCCTTACGATTTTAACTTATAATTATTTAATTATGAAAGTTCTAATATTATGTTAAGAAATTATTTCACTTAAAAAATTAAATTGTTAAGTAAAATTTAGAATATAAATCACATATAATACTTTTTAACAAGGTATAATGGGTGATTTTCTTTTGTCCTGGTTTTTTAATTTTTAAGTTCTGAGTATCTTCGAGATTGAAGCGAACCATGTCCTTTAATCTTGCCCGGAATGTCTGCTGTGATTAAGGTTCTGTTTGGATTTTGCAACACGTTTTTGGCTACTCAATCAAATTTTACTCTTTTTTTTGAAAAAAAAAAAAGAAACTGCATTATGGAGAGGTGGGGCAGAATTAAAGAGATCAGTTAGCTAATAGCATTATGGAGTAATTATGATGTTAGGTTTCTCGTAGCATTTCCCTATAATTTTGGCAGGTATATGTTTTTCTTCGTTCCTACCTCCTAGATCCGCTGAATTTACTTTTGCGGGTACTAGGGTAACTAGCTCATTGTTCAAACATCAAAATGTCGAGCATTGACTTCCTCGAAATGAGGTCCAGCTGCCTGATTTAAATAGCTTAATTTGTTCACTGCGAACGCAAAAATTAACTATTTGCTGTGTGCCTTTAATGTCAAATCATTTTTTGGTCCAATGCCTTTATCTCTGTCTTGCTCATTTCGAATTTTCTAAACATATATACACAAATCATGCTTAGGGTAACACATTTAAGCAAAAGGTGTTTAATTCATTTATCCCCCTTTTCAGCTGAATGTACCTTCTTCTGGAATGTAATCTGTTAAATGGTTTTTGGGAAAAGCTGGACTGCTGGGTGTTTAAACATGTTAAAAGGGATAGACGGATTTTGTTGCATGGTTTTAGCTTCCCCTTCCATTTCATTTTTGCTTCTTCTTGGATGGGATTGGTGCTGTTAAGAAGCTGCCTTCAACAGTAACTCTGCATTCTTGGCCTTCTTGCTCTCTTGCACGTTTTGTGCATGTTGCTGTGGTGCTTTACTCCACTGATGTTTTTCTTCCTGTCCACTCTCTGCAACGGCCTTTGGTGTTGCTGTGATTGATATTAGGGGCTCGTGCGTTTTGCGGGTTTGAGCCTCCACTTTCATATAGCTTTTCCTCGATAATAATATGTTAGTCACCATGATTTAGCTCTGCCTGATACAGTTAAAAAGAAAAAGAAAAAAAAAACATTACAGAAACACGCGTAAATAAACACAATTGAAAGAAAATTTACAAATATGAAATTACAAGCATTAATTTCAATAGTCACATCTTTTAATACATAATAAAAATTGAGCGACGTTAGTTGATATCTAATCATAGCTAAATACTCTCGTCTCTATAATGGAGCTCAGTTAATTTTTCTCTGTTGGGAAGTAGTAATGATTCATGGAAAATACATGCTAGTTGTGGAAGATATATGACTGAGTTGGTGCTGCTAGATCAATGGACTCAAGATTAGGAAAAGAACATGAAAAAGATTAAAAAAAAAAAATCTGTAGATAATGCTGTGATATCCCTCGCCGTGAATGTGAAGTTTTGGGACGTGTTGATATCATTGGAAAGAGAAATTATAAAGCCACTATTTTGCAGGTGGTGGTTTCTTACCAAAGTCCGTTTGGTGGCCTGTGGTGGATGCCGATCCAATGTCTTGGTCGACCTTAGGTCCATCAGGATTTTCCGATACAATGTGGTCCCCATCCAATTCATGTTTAAAATCGACCTTCTGTTGTCGTGTATTTTTTTTGTTTATGTATTAATACTCGTATTTCTTCCTTTTTTGTTTTTTTCTTTTGTTTTGGGGGGGGGGGTGTGTGGGATTTGACCTCCAAAGCAGCAAAATAATAATGAAAATCAGGAGACCTAAATAGTCGATAAATAATTATATTTCAAATTAGGAATTGAAAACATCTTATTTTTTAAAAAATTTAAAATCAAAGTGTTTGGTTAGGTTTTATAAAAAAAATTTATATCTATTCTTAATTTAGTTAATATCTTTTTAAGTACACGTGATTATTAATTTTTTGTATAAAGTCGATGTGTAATTTTATCAAATTAATAATTCTTAATACTGATTTACATTGGCTTTTAGAAAAAAAAATTAAAAAATAAATTGATCGCATTTCATTTCATAATCAATTTTTATATAATTAGTTTCATTCTATAAGTTATATTGGTTAATTTTTTTAGTGAGAAAAAAATACATTACATATTTCTCGGTTCTAATTCAAGTCACACATTTCTTAAAATTTTTTAAAAATTTAAAAAATTTAAAAATTAATAAAAATAATATTAAATATAAAATTTAACTTATAAGACAATCTTATTAATTAAAAGTTACTTACTTTAATATAATAATTTTTTAAATAAATTAATTTTTTTACAATATTTAATATTACTCTTAACAAAATTTAGATATTGTTTTTATGATTGTATATGATTCATTTTTAGCATTTAATTTCTATTCTATTATTCTGAAATATAATGTGAGAGCTTTTTTTTTTCGCTGCATTTTTTAATTTGCAACGAATAAATAAAAATGAAGGGAAACAACATGGAAGCCTGCGAGAGAAGCAGGGCTGTGTGACTGTCTCCGTCCGTCTATCTCCCGACAAGTCGGCACTGTAACATTAAATATCTCTAAAGCTAACGTTTCCTTTGCTTTTGTTCTTTATTTTCTCGTCTAACCAATAAAGGGATCTCTGGACTTTGTCGTCGACTGATAATCTTGAAGAACGACACGGTTCTTCTAGCGATGTGATTAGGGTTTTTTTTTTAATCTTTTCCTGAATTTTTTTCATTAAGGAAGTGAGAATCCAGGGTTTCAGAGCTTTGGGCATGGCGGAAACCACCAGAGCTCGCGTCACGATTACTCTTGGCGAAAGCGGTCAGGTATTTATTTATTTTTTTGTTTTCCTTTTTTCACTTCTGGAATTGGTTAAGTTGCTTAGCTTCTTGTTGGGTTGGGTTTTTGAATTGTGTTTGGTTGCCGAGAAATGGTGGGAACAACATAAGGAAATGGGTTTTGCTTCTACAAAAGCAAAGAGATTACTTCAAAAGATCATTTGTTGTTAATATAAAAGGTTAATTGCTATGGTTAAAGTTATGCAAAGGTGAATATATATATATATATCTATAAAAGGTTTGCTGTTATGTGAAAGGGCCACTTACTCGGGGGAGTAATGTTGCAGGTGGTAAAGAGGACTGCAACTGTACCAGAAGCTGACTATTCTGATTTTCCGCCAAATGCTGGAAGTAAACGGTCTATAAAGGACAGGCTAGGGAGCAATTTTGATGGTTCATTGTTGCCCGACAGCCAAGCCCACAACAAGAAGTATATTTCACTTTGGGATTGAGGCTTTGTTGTCATTGTTAGTTACAGTAATTTAATTTTTTTCGATATAGATTTCTTTTTTATTGCAATGTGGTTCATGTAGACGGACAAATGACAGTGCCCTTTGAAGTTGTTAGTATTGTATATATTCTCTGTGTGTGGTTTGCTGATAAAGTTTATCTTTGGAGAGTGTTATGGTATGGTTTGGCTTCTTGCAGGCAAAGAGGGGATAGTTATTTGGATGTTCATGACGTGCAAGGTACTCTAAAGTGTTGAAATGTCATTTCCTTAAAATTTTTGGACCAGCCTATTTTCAGATAGCTGACCTCAGTGTCTTTGAACAACTAAAGATATTCGCTTTGGCAAGGATGACCTTCGATTCAAGCTCATGCAAAAAAATGTATTTAGAAGAGCCCAGAGTGATGACCATGGGACATCCATGGACCTTCGTGAGAAGATTTCTAGGAGAATGCAGCCTCAGATCCCTTCATGCAGCAGTCTTGATATATGGCAACAAATGCCCAAGCCAAAAGAGACATTCAGCAGTAGTCTTGATGTACGGCAGCGAATGCCTGAGCCAAAAGACAGAATCTTCAGTCATATTCCTCCTACAAGAAGTGTAGATGATTTACCTCTGATGCAGTCATCAAGAAATTCTTATTCTCCTTGGACACTGGATCATATCAGACAAAGATCTCCAGTTCGAATCAGAGGTGCTTCTAGGGGTTTATCACCACCCAGGAAGGTAGAGGCACAAGAGCGAAGACCATTGAACAGGACATTTGAGGACATGAGAATATCATCATATGTGAACAGGGATGTTCTTGATGCTCCAAGGTCTGTCAGTAGTTCCACAGCTTTCACAGCAAAATCTGTTCTGCCTACTGCACCTTCAAAGCCCATTGCCCGGCTTCCTGTCCAGCTTCCTTTACCTAGTGGTGTTGCAGAGAGGAGTTTATTTATGGTAGAATATCCTTGCCTCTTGCTTGGCTTTTACATGTAGACACTTGATTTGATGTTTATTTTGATTATCATACACTTGGCCTGTGTGCCTTCCGGTGCTTTTATTTTGGTCCATTGGCACACAATGGCCGTCTCATCATTATACCCTTCCTCTAATAAACTGAATGTGATTTGAGGTTTCTTGAAATGAAATGAGACTTTATAAGCTTAGTAGCTGGCACCCATGGCATATTGCAACTTTTATGTGTAGCTTGTAACGAAGCTTGGATTTTTGGTAGAAAGATTCCATGCGTGAATAGCAGGCCTAATCATTAGGGATGGATGCTGTGGCAAATTAAGAAAAGAAGCTTGTAAAGTGTGTTTACCAGAGGATAAGTATATTGATTGACTTGTGTTTTGAAGTAGAGAATCGTATTCAGAAGTGGATGCATATGCTTAAAATAGTTGTATTATGTCATCAAAAGGATTTATAGATGTGCTAGTGCATATTTTTCAATGACAATAACTTTCTTGGCTTTTAGGGATGAAATGCAAGTCATTTGTTGCTACTTTATCAAGAACCTTGCTACTGTCTCTACTGCTTTGTCTTCTTTACCATTATTGCACAAAAAATTGAATTTTTGATTGTTGGAAATGAATTCTATGTTCTGCATTCTTGATTGGAAGCTCCTTGCTTCAACCTCCCTGTTTGTCTCAAATAAAATTGTGCATGATTCAGATGCATCTTCTTCTACGTTTGGTTCTGCTGTGTTGTATTTTTTGTTTGGCATTGTATTGCAATACTAATTTGTGCTTGCTGCCAAGTAGGGTGAAGAACAACAAACTGTTGAAGGCTTTTTGCGTTCACTGGGATTGGGGAAATATGCCTATCTTTTCAAGAATGAGGAAGTACGTGCATTTTATTGTCCCTAAACAAATGCTCATAGAGAAAGGATTATAATATTTTTGGTAATGAATTTACAACTTTGTAATTCATGTCCTAAAGTATGAAGGATATGCGATATGCACAGTTTGACTATTACAGAACCTTGTGCCATGCAGCAGGCACCAATAAGACAAAAACGTAGAACTAGAATGCTAATATAACACAAAAGATATGCATAATTTGACTGCTTCTGGTTTGATGCCATGCACAGGCACCAATAAAACAAAATGATAGAACTAGAATGCTAATGTAACACATCTCTTTGTCTTGCTTACATGTGTCGAATACTAATGTATCTTACCTTCTCTATGGTTTCATGCATACTTGATGTGTGTACCCAGTGCTGCTGCAAGCGGGAGAAAATGTTAGAATATATGTGGTTTTTGCAGCTATTTGTTAACACTTAGATTTTCTCAATGTTAGAATGTCCTGTTTCCTATGACATGCCATGTAAATTTTAGTGTGTTTGAGAGGCTATGGAATAGTTAAGTGTGACATTACATTAAAGGAAGAGACATTTGACTGACCACTAAGTTCTATGCCTTAAATGTTTTCTTTGAGATTTGTGTGCTTATTTGGATATGGAAGCTGGATGCAGAGTTCCTTGGTTAATTTTAGGTGTTTGTTATCTTGAAAGCTTATATAACTCATTAGTGAAATTTTGTATTAATTTACCAATTTTTGTCTGTTTCACCTAGCTTATATTATATTATTGATTAAACAGGTGGATATGGCGGCATTAATGCAGATGGGGGAAAATGACTTCAAAGAGCTTGGAGTACCTATGGTGATTTTCCTTTCCATTTCTGTCTCTGTGCTTTTTTGTTTGCAAGGGCTTATGTTGTTTAAATATTTTATTCATGTTATTTATGATTCTAAATTTATCTCAATCATAGAAGTATAATATAAAGTATTTGAATATCTGACAAAATTCAATTCCTGAATATAATTGCTGAATGACTTGACTTTTTTTATTGGTATGACATTGCTTTCATGTACAAACATGAACATAATTGTGTGATTATTTTGTAATGGAATTGAAGGGATTTTTTCACCTGAAATAATCCTATCCCTTCGGATTCAATGATGTTTATTGTGCTAAGCCAATTGAAGTTGTAGGCATCACAGTTACACAACCATATTTCCTGCAACTAATTTTTGCATAAGCAAAGTCATGGGGAAGGAGCTGGTGTAACATCTATTTATTGCCTCAAAAGTGAACTCACTGTGAATGAGATTGTTTATCCGTTTACCATATTTCTGCTGTACTAGATTTGAGTTAATCACGATCAAGATATCTAACGTCCATGTTTTACTAAATCTCCATGTGCAACTTAACATTTGCTTTTCCTTAATTGCACAAAAGCTTCATTTTTTAAATGGACTTAAAGACACCTCAACACTTCTTCAAACATTTTTCGGGATAATTTCTCTGAATGTATTTGTTGTTCTCTTGTTTCTAAGGAATGCTCGTCTGAATTTCAGGGGCCAAGGAAAAAGATTCTTCGTGCTGCGTTAGGTCTTTAGCAACCTTGAGCACAGTACCTTCAAAGCTGGTATCAGCTAAGGCCACTTTTATGGTGAAATGCAGTGACATGGACGTCAAACTACGGCAGTCTTTCTATTTTTCAGGAAGCAATGCCAGGCATTTCTTCCCAGAGTAGGTTAGAAACGACCCATTAATCAATTGCCAAATTTTTGTACCCGAGTTCAACTCAATGGAGTAAATGGGGTTGGTTAGATCTTTAATATGTAGAATGCGTTGTTCCATATTGTTATACTGATTTCCAATTTTGAGGGAACATTTGTTTCAAATAAACATTCCCTTCTGGGTTTTCTTCCTCTTTTCTTTTTGAATTTCCTTTTGGTCTGGGAAATTTTCGCAATTTAGGAAGATATCGTTAGTGTGGACTCACGGGGTCCATTTTCATTCGCGAACCGTATAATTGCGTTAAACCCGCATGAAAAATCAAATTATTATAATTTGTTTTGTCAATTCAAGCATCCAAAACTTGATTAAAAACGGGAATGCACGCAAAACAAGATGATCCCCGCCAGTCGCTATATAGAACATTCACCGTGTATCAGAAGAGCATAATTTACAGACGTGTGTGGACTTTGTCAAGTGGATTAATAATATCCTTTGTTAATTTTTTTATATGATACGGGAATTCGTCTCCCTTTCTTTTTTGACATTTGGATTTTGAGTCGGATGATTCGAATTTTGATCACAATGTTTGCACCAATTTTGTCATATCAATGTTCAAAGTGAACTTGCCCGACCACCAGCCAAAGTCGCGACCCACCACGATCCAATCTGCCGCCGTGGTGCCCCATTTTGTTCCACTAGGTGGGATAATGAAGGAAAAACCTGATGACAGCTATGCCTACTTGGAAAAAAATGGAGGAGTGGAAAACTGATACGCATGGCTGCTTGAGAGAGATCCAAAGGCGGAAGAAAAATGGAAGATCCAAGGCACCGCACAATCTTAAAATAGTTTCCAGCGTGTGTCCCCAAAAGGCACAAAAGTGGGTTTGGTTTTTAACAACAACAACGATCCAACACACATGCTCTTCCAATGTATAAACGAAACATTAATTAATGTATTGATTCGCGTGGAAATACATGCTTTCATGCATATAACATCGCATTTGCCTGCTCTCGGAAGGTAATGCTCGGGTGTTTAATTGACCCTTGTTATTACCAGAAAAGATATTCCAATGTCATTCTTAGTTATGGTCAAGGTACACAGTTAAAAGTATCCTACAAATATCAGTATTTAAGAATTTAAATTTCTATCAGTGAGTATAAAAAAGGGTATAAGACTTTTGAATATATATATATATATATATATATATATTGAATCCCTTAAAAGCATCTTTGTTTATGACAGAACACCTAAGTTTAAATTTTTAATTAATTAATTATATATTAAAGAAACTTACATTCTATCATGTAACTTATAACAATATTAAAATTAGTCTCCTAATAATTTTTTTAAGTAAGTCAGAATTCATTTGATAATTCTTTTCACTTTTTCTATTATTTTCTGATCCGACTTCATTCAATACTTATTAAATCTTATGAATATCAATCAATACCAAGGTGTAAAATTTATTGTTGGCAGCAAATAAATATCTATATTTAAGCTAACAACAATAATTGGAATGATGCAACATCCTTGTCATTCGTTGTCAATTGTCATATTTGCTTCCGTGCGGTGTTGGCTAGGGGGTTTGGTCACCTTCCTCCATCATCTTTAAGGCAGAAAACCATGTTAAATGACATTTGCTTTAAGCAAGGTCGACGAAATTCACTGTCTTTCTTTCTTTTTTTTTTTTTTTTTCCTCAAAAAAAGAAAATCGAATCAAGTTTCAGATACATTTTTTATGTTTCCTATGCACCGAAAGTTGATAATAATGGACCTAACAGTAGATGCTCCAAATGTGGGGAGACAAGCCTCTGCACTCTCTTTACTTCAGCCTCGAGGCAACAATAGGATTAAAAAAAAAAAAAAAAAAGTAACCTAAAAAAACAAACATTAACAAGGACAATGACTAATTTGAGAGGACTGGTTAAATTAAATTAAATTATACACTCTTATCTTTGTCTTGCTCGAAATTTCCAATCCCATCAATTTCATCAAAAAGTTGTGGCAATGAATTTTGGTAATTAAGTCAATAGTTTGGAATCAACGTCATGCGTCACGACGCTTAATTGCCAAGACAAGTTTGAGAATGTAGTAGTTTGGAAGTTACAAATTTAAAAAACAAAAATTAAAAAGGGAGAAAAGCAGCAAAATGGCAAACCCATTTGTCCAAATCAAGCTGGAAAAAAAAAAAAAAAAGAAGCCAAAAATTTTCCAAAGTCATCAACTATGATCAGTTGGGGCCAAACTTTCCCTCCCAATCCAACCCACCACCTATTTGCCATTTTAAGAGAAAATTATATTGTCAGCCTTTTAAGATTTGATTACGGATTTATGGCAAATCTTAACTCCAACCGCCCGCCTTCGGCCAGATTCCCCAGCACGCGCCGCCGCACGCGCAAAAACACCAATGTTTAATACGAGACACGTGTCGCGTGCCGACAATACGATGAGAACAACAGATTCAAAATCACATCAGCATCCAGCCCTTGCGCAGTACGCACCCTCGGCGCATGTTAGGAAATTTTTTTACTCAAAAAATATATATTCAAATTTTTCATGGAAAATTTTTATGGAGAAATGATGAATTTCAATAAAAATAATTAATTTTTATATTATATATATAATATTTATATTATAAATAAAATATTAACATAATATATATATATATATATATATATATATATATATATATATATATATATATATATATAAAATCAGTTGTATCGTTTGAGTAAAATTTAAAATTTTTTAATTTGTAATTTGCCCTCCATTTGCACGCTCATCTCTTACAGCTCCAGCGAAGGGAGATCCCAGTGGAGCTGGAGTCTCTGACTTTCTCTCTCTTTGTCTTCTCTCTCCATAGGTTTCATCTCCGCGTCCAGCTCTCTCTCTGTCTCCTATCTGTTTCGCTAGAATTCGGGAAAACTGACGGAAATCGGAGGAGAAATGTTGTTGAGTTTTTAGTTTGTTTGGCTGCTTGGAGAGAACTTTAGGGTTGTTAAGCAACTGGATTTAGAAATGCCAGCGCACCGATCGAAGTCGGAGAAGCATGTTTCCGGTAAGCAGCTCCGGCGCGACCCTTACGAAGTCCTCGGCGTCTCCAGGAACTCCACCGACCAGGAAATCAAGTCCGCCTATCGGAAATTGGCCCTCAGGTTTTGCTCCACCTTTCTTCCTCCTCCTCTCCGTTTAGCTGCTTTTTTATATATACGCGCGCGCGCGCACACACACAAACACACACATTTACTCGTGGTGACTTTGCTGCGGCCGTTCACAGATACAGTTTACAGCTTAGACATTGGATTGAGAATGATACCTTCTGAGTTTTGCGTTGGATGTAGAAATTGAAAGTCACCACTGATATGTAATTGGGGCCGTCCGGCATGAAATTTCCTCGTGAAATGAATAATTGTTAATGGTAAAAAAAAAAAAAAGACGCACTGGATTTGCATATTTAAGATGTACATATATTTCTGTAAATATGATTGCAAATTTTGCGATTTTGTGTGGCTTTAAGAAGCTTGAAAATGCTAAAAATTAGCGAAGTGAATCCCTTGTGGTCAAATCCATGAATATATTCTAGGAGGCTATTAATAGGAGAGGCTGAACCTGGGAGGAGAGGCATAACATAAATAGCTGCCCGTTATGAAGAATGTGATTTGATGTGTCTAACCCCAGTTATTGGGTTCAAGTTTATGTGATGAAAGTGGCTTAAGAAACTTGGATCGAGAATCACAATCACATGAGGGTGAGGCTGGGTTAGGAGGCTCATGCTATGAATTAGTGAAGTGAATCCCTTGTGGTCAATACATTGCTGTATTGTAAATATGAATTAGAGCCAACAAAGCCTCTGCAGAAGCAGCAGGTTGTGGTTTAGAATGGACTCTGATTTAGGATAGCTATGTTAGGAGGCGCATGCTATGCTAGCTTAGAATAACCACAGCTGTAGGGGATAGTGGGTTGACTTTGATTTTCTTAAACCTATGTAGACCAAATTCTTGATACTGACAACCATATCTATAAACTCCATGGCTCCTCTGGGCTGGGGTGAAAAACCCAGGCCATCCTGTTGCCTGAATTCTTCCTTTTTGATTGGAGCTCACCATCTCAGGTACCATCCTGATAAGAATGCAAATGATCCTGAAGCAGCTGATATGTTTAAAGAAGTTACATTTTCATATGGTATTTTGTCCAATCCAGATAAGAGATGCCAGTATGACTCGGCTGGGTTTCAGGTGAGTAATTACTATATGGAATTCAGATGCCTGTGAAGAAACTTGTATTTTTTGCAGCATTAATGTTTATCCTGTTGCTTCTTGGCTGTCTATATTTTGATCAGTCCAATTGGTGCTAGCATGTTCCTTTGTGCATTTTTTAGAACTCAATTTATTTACTCTGGTTATTGGATCAGGGTGTTGAATTAGAAAGTCAAGAACTAGAGCTAGATCTTTCAAGTTTGGGAGCAGTGAACACCGTGTTTGCAGCATTTTTTAGGTGAATGTGTCATAAATGTTTGCCTTCACAC
The DNA here is from genome assembly GCA_037897445.1 of Ceriops zippeliana. Taxonomy (NCBI): domain Eukaryota; kingdom Viridiplantae; phylum Streptophyta; class Magnoliopsida; order Malpighiales; family Rhizophoraceae; genus Ceriops; species Ceriops zippeliana. The sequence continues at coordinate 1,428,901 of JBAPLH010000188.1, read as the reverse complement.
AATTTCATATTATTTATTTTAATTTTAATTTTTCATCTTAATACATTGAGAAGTCCTCAAAATGTTTATGAGTATGCAAACTACATTGGCTTTGAACTTTTCTGGAAAATAGTAAACTCGGGGTGCCAATCAAGACCACTGTCTCTGCAACTGTCTTGGAGGAAGCACTTAATGGCATGGTCTCTACCCATCCTCTTCTCCTTGGGCATCCTATTTCTAATAAGGTGAGGTATTCATATTCTGGTTCAGGTATCAATTTTAGTGACTCTGCTAGGACTTATTGAAAACTTTTTTAACTTTTAAGCAGGTTGAAAAGCAATGTGCTCACTTCTATTCTGTCACAATAACAGAAGAGGAAGCAAGAGCTGGATTTGTCTGCCGAGTGCAGTCATCGGAGAGAAGCAAGTTCAAGGTTTGTAAAATAATAAAACCATTGTATAAGCATTATCTTAGAATTCTCTTCTGAAGTGGATACACCAAGGTGCATTAGTCTGCACAATGAAGTAACGATGTTCAATTTATGATTGGAATCAGGGATTATCTAATATGCATATTTGGTATGAAAGAGGGGGAAAAAGCATGAAAAAAAGAAAGAAAGAAGCTCTATAGATGTGTATGCATTGAAACTAGTTGTTACTCTTACTGATTGATAACTATTGTGCAGTTGTTATATTTTGATCGGGAAGAAAGTGGTGGATTAAGCCTTGCACTGCAGGTAGAAAGCACATTCCTTGTTGGTATTAGTTATTACAATTAATCAGCAAATCCATGATTTTTTCTTACATTTCCTATTGGAATGATTGTAAAGAAGGTTATGGATATCTTCTATGCATTTTTATCACAACAGTTACATCAGAGATTTGCTGGAAATAGGTGTGCTCTGTCTATTGAGACATTTAGTGGCAGAAAAATTAAAACAATATTGTCTAAGGGTTATGTGGTTTAGTAGTCTTGTAAATCTTGAACTGTGACATTTGATATTCTCCAGTAGGGAACCAACATTTAGGAATTACATGGTATAATTTCCTGTCTAGTTATGGCCTTTAGTATCTGACACTGGTTGGTTGTTTTCTAGCATAGGGTCTATAATCTTTTCTTCATATTCTTATGTCCTACATGGCTTGGTTGTTTGGTAGTATAATTCTGTTGGTGTTTTTCGTTGAGAAGGCATCCTTTTTCCCTTGTGTTTTATTCCCATCCTAGATCAGTAATAATGAGTTAATTACCCTTTGTATAAAAAATGCCAAGCATCTCTCTCTCTCTCTCTCTCTCTCTTTCTTACACACACACACACACACATACATACACAAAACTACCAATGTATCAAAAGATATTATTTTGTTCTTTTTTTTTTTTAAGAAAATTATCATCACTTTAAATTTTTCTGCCATTTTCTGCTTATATGCAAGAATAGATTCTGGACAATCTGGTCATTGTAACATGGAAATTATTCTATGTGTCATGTCCCTCAGAGCTTGGCAAAGTTTTGTTCACTTGGGAAAATTTTGAATTAACATTCTTTTTGCACACCTTGATTAGCCTCTATTGCTTATTTATGGGTGCAGGGGAATAGTGTTAAAACAGGGAAGGTTACATCTGCTGGAATGTACTTTCTTGGTTTTCCTGTCTACTGGTTGGATCAAACAGTCGACTCGGTTAGTATAACAAGATATTGTAATTATAATTTTTTTTGGTTCATTATTTCCCATTTACTTTTGGAGATAGCTTCTCTATAAATACTATGATAACTGTATGCATCTGATACTTCCTTAGACTCTACAGTGTGAGAATCTCATGTAATGTGATGCCCTTTTTGTATTACTTCCCTTTTATTCTCTAAGATATTGTGGGTTCAGATTGCAGCTGCAAAGGATGCCGATGCAGCCTTCTTCAAAAAACTGGATGGATTTAAGCCATGTGAAATAAGTGAACTTAAGGCTGGCACCCATGTTTTTGCTGTCTATGGTCAGTTCTAGGTGTTTTTTTTTTCTTTTTTATTTGGTTCTCTATGAGTTTGTCATGTTTCCTTCTTTTGTTTATGACACAAGTTGATAACAGCCTTAAAATTCTGTCCATTTCTTCCAGGTGACAATTTTTTCAAAAGTGCAAGCTACTCAATAGAAGCCCTTTCTGCTGCACCTCTGATAGAAGAAAAGGAGAATCTCAGAGCCATTGAAGCTCATATTCTTGAAAAAAGGGCAGAAATATCCAAGTTTGAAAGTGAATACAGAGAGGTTTACACTCGAGATGAGCACTTCACATACTTGTATAAGTACCTCTCCTTCCTTTTGCTAATTTTCATGTATAATGTTGACAGGTGTTGACACAATTTACAGAAATGACAAGTAGATACGCTCAAGAAATGCAAGCAGTTAGTTTGACTTATGAAAGTTTGTATGCATACTCAATATAAAGAAAAGAGTTCATATAATTCATTGCTTATGATATTGGTTTTGCAGATTGACGAGCTTCTTAAAAAATGGAATGAAATTCGTGCTTTGTACACAACTGCTCCACCAATGAAGCGGAGCTCAAGTAAAACAAGGAACAAGGCTTCCTTCCATGAAACCAAGGAAGATGGACAAATGAGAGATAAGAAGCATTCGGGGAGGGGTAGAACCAAGAAAAAGAAATGGTTCAAAATCAATCTGAAAGTTAACAAGAGAAAACCTTGTTAAATAGGTTAAGAGGCTGGGGAATACGTGATTGTTGCATTGCACCTTGTGCCATTGTGCTTGAATTTTAACAGCACTTTAATTATGATCTTTTTGTGCTGTAGATGGACATGGAAAGCTGAAGAGGCTCCGGTCAATGTGAAATATCTGTGCAGCCATTAAAATGCTGTGCTGCTTGGGCTATTGTGCAGGCAATCTAGGCTGGATAATACATTGCCCCATGTGAATGTTATGATTAAAGATGAGGTGCGGAGTGACTGCAGCCAGCAAGTCGGCTCATGTAGAAGGATGGCAACTGCTCATCGCTAATGTAAAATTTCCTCCTTTTTGGTTGTCCTGTGATTAACGTCTTTCTTTTCTTTCCCTGCCCATTGTATCCAAGCATAAATGTAAATTGCATAATCTATCTATTAAGATCCTTTCTTCTACTTGTGGCCACTTTCTGCTCGACGTTTCTGCGCTGATTGAATGTTGGGCAATGATTTTTAGGTTCTTCACTTTCTCCACCTTTTAACTTATAAAACAGGATGCTTATTTTCTTTATTTTTTCTCTTCTATGGTGTTGACGAGGAGTCGCATGCATAAATTTTGACATTCCATTTTTAAAAAGCTTCTGTATATAAAAAAAGTGCAGACAAAGAAGGTCATTAATTGCCACGTTGATCTCTTCTTCTAGTGTGATAATCTCTAACCATTAACATTACTGTCATGTTTCAACAGTGTTGAAGGGCCGAGTTTTGTCATCCTTGTTCAACGCCTGATCCAACCCACATGCATGATTGTTTGGATGTCTATGGCTAATATTTTTCTTTTAATTAATATTAAAACAGCTTAGAAGTAGAGGATGAATAGCTAGTTATATAAGCAATTTCGACCTTGATTAATTTATGTTGTTAACCAATGCATATATGGATTTGAGAGACTGGCGTGAGTTTGTTCTCCTATTTCTGATCAATCTGCCTCTAATGTATATTTATATAGAGCTGCTAATTATATGTTTGTTAGTCACTGCATATATTTAAGTCAAGTGGCGCTGACTGTAATGTAAGCTTTTTTGTTCCCTTTTTGGTTGCTTAGCAGCTATATATTCCTTGCTTATGAGAACGTTAAAGCATCCAACCTACAGGCAAACATTTGGAACGATGCCCCAAAAATGGGAATTTTGATTTGCATCAAGAATATGACAGCAGAGCACGCATCACAGCAGCATGTGATACGAAGTAGTAGCCTCACCTCTAGGCTGTAGCACTGAAAGGACAAATCAATTTGTGGGAAGGAGTTACAAATGATATATTTTCATTGTTGTTCAATGTCAATCACAATTAGTGATGGCAGGTTCCAAATATAAGCAATTCCACCAAGCAATGTGGGGATTTTTCCGTATGGTTTCACATCTTGGTTTCCTGCAAATCAAATCTGCATGACAACCCTGCGAGCCGCTTTGTTCATGTCCAAAATTGGATTTATTGAGTATTGAGTGCCCACAGGCTGGCTCAAGTAGTCTAAGAGGCAAATTTTAATTTGTAATTGAGAGGCACGTCTCGAGTTTGAATCCTTTTATTGTGAGAAAATCCATTTGAGCCGTATGTTTCTCATAAAATAATCTGGTAAGCGCCAAAGAAAACGATTGCTTTCATGCAGCATCTATTCTGCACTTCCGTTGTGAGAATTATTTTGGATAGTTTTAATTGATCTATGCCCTGCAAGTGCAGCGTATTCTACGCAACCGCATACAGTTTACAGGCGTCGTACTCGAATATACGTCTTATTCGGTGTTGCTGCTATGGTTGAAAAGGACATCTCAGTAACGTGGTGTCGCTATAGGTATGATTATTAGTTTTTTTTTTTTTTTTGGTACTTCCAATCAGAGCAGCAGAGTGGTTCGTGTATCAATTTGAATCCAAGGTTTTTCCTGAAACAATTCCAAGGACACAATAGTAGCTTGATTGTCGATATGTATACCTATTTAATGGTGGTAGTATACGTTAACAGAATGAAAGAGGATATGATCTGACTTTAAGTTGATAAAATGCCACAAGACTTTATTCGACATAAGATCAGATACTAGTTCACATTTCTCTGTCTTCAAACACTGTTTATATGAAAAAAAAAGAAAACACTTATGTAGGAGAATCAAAGACGCATGGAAATAGATGATTCCAAGACCCCAAACAAAAGCTTGTGACGCTCGAACTAGACCAAACTGACATGGAAAGCCACGGCGTGCACTTCATACATGCAAACTCAAACCCGTTCTCTTACAACAAGCAGTGAGACAGCGACGGCGAGGAATCCGATCACAGCAGAAGGAGAAACAACGGTGCTCGCGTTCGGGCCAGGGGCCGGGGCCATGTACATGCCAGGCATGTGTTCATGGCCCTCGTGTGCGGCAGCAACGAAAGCCAATATGGCAAAACAGGCACCAAACATCAACGTTGGAGACATCCCATATGCCATTTTTCCTTCCTTTCTTTTTTTTTTTTGTGCAATGATCTTTGGAGAGAATGACACAACTGTGGGATCCTTGCCAATTGCCAATGTATATATGCAGGAGGGATTGGCTATACCTTGGCCAGTTGGCTCCTCATTACATCGTCATGGTCGAGGGATAAGCAACGACAGACACAAGAACATACGTCTCAATATGCAAGGGACTATAGAATAATTTGTACCGATTTATTATTTTGTACATTGATTTTGCCCCAACTCGCGTATAGAACTAATCGAAGGAAAGAACAGACACAAAAATGAATTTAACCTAAGAGTTTCATTATATGGACAAAGTGCAGACAGCAATAAAACAAGGTGTATATCCTATACATTTAATTTCATGAAAAAATTAAATTAGTTTTCTCACCTAAAACATAATAAGAATGAACATTTATACTATTTATTTATTTTTAATATGTAAGACTCACACTCTCTCTTGCCTATATCTCTATTTCTCTATTATATCATATCATTTTTAGAGTTGGTCTCGATATATCCAATATTGGTTTGATAATGATTTCTAGGTCTCGATGAATTCAATATCGGATTGACATTGATTTCTTTCTAAAATATGATATTTTAGTAGGAAATCAATCAATCAGCATTTGATGTCACGGTAAGCGCTTTTTGTCTTTACAACCTATTTGCCATCCTATGTTTATCGAACACCAAAACACAGAGTTTTGGGTAGGTGGAAAGAGCATCTTGTAACGGATTTATGTTACTCAACTTCTATATTATAAAAAAAAAAAAAAAAGATCTTAATTCATATAAACGTGAACACTATATATTCTAATTATTTTTTGAGAATAATGTAATAACTCCAAAAATCTATACTTGTTTACAGTGAAATTTTCGACTTAGTACGAAATGCTTAAAACTCTTAGTTTTACCAGTTTAATGTATGCGTAAGACTATCAACCCTAATCAACTTCTACGTTATTGAAGAAATGTTGACACTGAATACTTTAATATACTTTAATAGATTTTTTTTTTTTTTTTGAAAAAAGGTAATACATCCTGACAATCTGCTCCCAAACTCTCAACCAAAAATGGGTTCAACATATTTACAGTGACAACCCCACAATTAAGAGCCCAAAATAAAAAATGATTTTGATGAAAAATGAATGAAGACTTCCTTTGTGACATCTTCCAAGCCTTCAGCCCAATACTGATAAGACAATGGTTTTGGGCTGCCTCTATCCACAAACAAACAGTCCCATATCTGCAGGACTCGAGACTCAGAATTCCGTCGTTTACCGGTGTTTTTGTTGGGAATTGGGTCTCATAGCGTGGCTTGCCTCTGACAGTGCAGTGTTTAGAATATGGTTACCTTGCATTGCTAGCAGCTCCTCTTAGAAATAGTTTTTTTTTTTTTTTTCTGTTTGTAAAAATTAAGATTTGAATCTTAAACTTAAAATTAAAATTCGGTAAATTTATTATTAGACTTTATAATTAACAATGAAATAAACATTTCTTGCATGGGCCTCGGCTTGCTTGTCCATTTCCTTAGTTGAATTCTTCTCAGAATTCACTTTTAGTTGGATTCCACCACAAGTATATTTTATAGGAAAAAAAAAAAGCTTGTAATCCAAATCAATTATATCTATCTCTCTCTCTCTCTCTCTCTCTCTATCTATATATATATATATATATAAAGTTGAATATATTTGCATTTCGATGTCTATTTTATACAGAATTAGACCAAGATTTTCTTTGTCTTTTTTTTTTTTGGAGGGGGTAGAATGGAAGAGTCGATCCATATAATAAAAAAATGTTCTCAAATCAACTAGCCTGGATCAGTCGATCCAAGCCACAATAATTTAAGTCTGTCTAGGAGGAAGAGAAGGGAATTCGCGCAGGTCAAATGGAAGTGGATTAGCAGCATTAATGAGAAATTTTGCTACTCTGTTTGCTTACGGGCATGGATGAGACACAAGCTAGTTAATATTAGCTTTGAGTTTTCATATATTGTTTTACTTGTGTGGTCCATGGAGTTGGGGAAGGATCTAAAAGCTCAAGATGAGCAAAGAAGAAGGAATCGTCGCTGTTTGCATACTTTTCGATGGTATTTTGATGCAAATGCCTTTAATTTGAACGATTATCAAAAGTATTATTGACTGTGACGCCTGCCTTCCCGTCCAGCCGTGTTCTAGCTGTCTTCTGGATAGCTGTCAATCAAAGGCACCCCCATTGTTTTCACTTCGCCCGAGGTCACCTGCTACAACTGATTCAAACTTACAGCTCTTTATACATATCTTCCTGGCCTGGCCATACATGGAATTGGAATCAACTTATTATCGATTAGAAACTTGGAAAGCCGCGGGCCCAATGGACAAAACCACCTTCTCCCGGTGCACACTACCAACTCTTACATCCTTAAGGAAGACAGGATCTTCGTCCATACAAGGGCGGGTGGGTATTATAGATTATCTTAAAAAATAATAATAATAATTACGTAATAAATAATACCAAAATCTACTCCTAATTTACTGTAAAACTCTCAACTTTGTAGTAAATAATATTTGACGGGTGATATCATCTCGGGTGCATACTGTGCAGCGCACTAAAGGTACATCAAATCTGAAAAATATCACGGGTATACTATTCAACTTCACACTTTTAAAGAAGAAGAAGGAAATCTCAATGTAAATACTGTAAGTATTAACAGGTTCCTTTTAGAAAAAAAAAAAGTTATGGCCGTGACAACCTGCTGTTGTTGGTTCCAAGTCCTGATAAATGTGTTCTGGCAGGGCCAGTGAATTATATGGCCTGTTTTTTACCGTCCCTTCTCACTGTTCACTCCGTACTCCATGCGCTGGCCATCACCATGTTATGTTTTGCTGTACACATTTGCAGCTGTTATGTCCTAACTATATTAATTCATTTAAGATATTTAAAATACATTATATATACTTTATATTTTAAAATTTTAAATAAAATAATTGTTTTATATAATATAAAAAAAAATTATAAATAGGTAATCTTGTGTTTGATTAACAGACTTCACGTAACTTCACCTAATAATTTAAGTTAATATATCTTGTAAGAAAGTTTTAATATCTTGCACTACCGCAACTCTTTTGCAAAGAAACTACTATACTACCTTGGGAATAAATGAAAGGGTTTTAAGCAGGAGAATCAACCCCTTCGATTAAGGTCAATTATTTTTATTATTATTTTAGGGATTTTTTTTTTTTAATATCTTCAACTGGACGATGTCTAACGGGGCTTCTGGTCTCCAATTTTTATTATAAATAAAAATACGGTAAGACAAACTACCTGACACTTTAACAAATTAAGCTGTGATAAATAATGAAAAAAAAATATAACGAAATTGCTGCATTCGATTAAAATTGTAAGTCAGTGAATTGAAGGCACACAGGAAGCTGGGCTCTGTCAAGTTCGCTGTCACCTAGAGTAACAACAAAGCTTGTGGGTGGAGCGGTAATTGAGACTCCCAAAAAGGGCTATAAAGAGCCAGGCTAACCTGGGTAAGGTTTGAACGAATCATTGATAACCAGGTGAAGTTCCAACACGGCCATGAGGATCCTGCCGCTGCTAGTGGCTCTATTCTTATGCATATTCCAAGTAGGGACTGAAATTTTTCTATTTTTCTCTTTTGTAAATCGCTTCTTGAAAATATATATGATCACATATGAACCCCCCCGATGTACTTGTAGGTTTCATCGGACACAACGATTGAGGAACTAGGCATCCAGTTGGTGAAAGGAGCCAACAGAAGGCTATTGCCATTCTTGGGTATGCTATTCTCTTCTTGCTCTCTACCCGATTCATTTTTTTAAAATCTTCAGGGCTATATGTCACGGTTACACACTACTCAACTCTCACGTCGTCACGAAGAAGGGATCTTAGGCATATAACATCCTAATGGTGTCTTTTAAGAAAAAGTAATGGTCCGTGTCAAATAATACCAGAACCTAACTGTCTCGCCGTACCCTAATGGACCCCTTTTAGGAGGAAGTAATGCTCCGTGACTTAGCTCTGGAAAAAGTTGTGTGGACACACAGGGTAACGGTTCGTTTGCAGCTACCGCGTTTTTTCTTTATTGGCATAATAATTAACGGTTATAATTAAGCGACGTGAGTCCATGTCTAGCCGTGTCATGTTTGCAATGTAAGTCTTCAGCCCTTCCATATGAACTAGGTGAAATGTATGATTTGATCGGTTTTGTATGATTTGTTGCAGACTGTGGGGCTCTTTGCAAAAGGAGGTGCAGCTTGCACTCAAGGCCTAACTTGTGCACAAGGGCATGCGGAACCTGCTGCTTCAGGTGCAAGTGTGTGCCTCCAGGCACCTCTGGGAATAGAGAAGTTTGTGGGAGATGTTACACTGATATGACTACACATGGTAACAGGACCAAGTGCCCTTAGAGACCTCTCGACGCCCTCCAATATCTCTATTAAATAAGCAAGTCTGTCCGCCTCGTTTATTGTTGTTTGATAAGTACCAGTTTCTATGATGTGAATGCTTTATCATAATGAAAAGTCAATTTTTTCCCCCCTCAACAGCATTCTTGTTTAAATTTAATTGACGTCAATTTTAGTTTGGCCCTTGACTTCTTCTCCAGTTCTTGTTAGCTCAATGTTATTCTGGTGTGGTACTAATGATTTGCCTCAGGATTACAAAGACCTATCTCTTACATTGTAAGAGTAAGTTTTGGTGATCCTGATTTTCAGCTTGAGTGAGAGGAGTGGAAGAGTTTGGAACCAAAATATGAGACAAGGAAAAGGGAAATGGGATTGTGTTCATCCGGTGGCAGGGCCCTCGATATTTTCGGGCGGCTTAGGGTAGGGTGGATTTCGGAAATGGGTGGGAGTAATGAGGCCCGTTTAGCTTGGAGCCTGCCAAATATTTTTAAAGGGACATATGCATGGATTGGACTCAGACAGGACATTCATTTCTCCATTTTCTTTCTTTGACACAAACTTGGGTGAATCTAAATTTGGAGAGTAAATAGAGAAAATATGGATAAAAATATAAAAAAGAAAGCGTTTGTGTATCGAGTTTAATTATTAGTCGGACTCAATTAATTAAAAAAAAAAAAACAACCCATATATGATAAAAGCACTTGTCCCGAACTTGTGTGTACTTATATGGGCCAAAAGTTTATCAGGACTGTAAGGTAGAAAGGGCCCTTCGTGCCTGCCACCTTGTGCGGACGACCTTCCATGTATGGAGATGAGGCAGCAACGACCCAAAAAAAAAAAAAAAACAAAGGGAAAGAGTTTCCAAACACAGTGAGTAGATATTAAAGAGAAGGAAAGACGCAGTCCCGTTACCAAAACATAAGTGAAATGTGGGGTTCACACATCAAATAAGAGGGGGATCAGTTCAGCATCCATGAGTAGTATGTTAAGGGATGCACTCATGAAAGTGGGATTTAAAAAAAAAAAAAAAAGAAGCCTAAATATAATAAATTGATAATGCAATTTGATCTGTAAACCATAGAATTCAATCTTGTTTTAATAATCTTTCATTATCGCCTTTTCTTTTGTTGTGTTCTTCATCCTCTATGTTAGTGTAACAAGGCTCAAAATTTTATTCGGTACAATTAAATCTATTTAATGCTAACGGGAAGGAGGTGGCCCATAATAATGGTAGTTAGCCGTAGTAATCTGAAGGGTTGAAAATCATCGAGTAGTATGCAAAGCAAGTCGGCAAGGAAGCTTTTCTTTATTTATTCATTTATCGATACACGTAAAAATGCTTATTATTACTTGTGAGTTTTGATTGTAGTCATCAAAGTTTAAATATTTATTTTTAAAATTTAATATTAAAAAAAAACGTGTGATCTATAAAAATAAAAAATATATATTATTTGTATTATATTTACGAACGAAGGTCTCTTAATAAAAAAAAAAAAAAAAAAAAAAAAACACCACCGAGCCCCCTCCCCCAACCCCCACATTGCCAACGCTTTGATTTTTGTCAACGCCTCACCAACCCGTAACTTTGTGACCATTCATTTGCCGTTGAAGCGTCACGGTGGGGGCAAAGATTGCAAATCGATGCAGCATGTGATCCCCAACAACGTACGCCTTCAGTTGTCTGGTTTTATGAAGAGGATTTGATGCCTGCACGGAGAAAACAGATACCAGACGGGACAGCTCTCGACATTGCAAGTGGGAATTACACGAAGAAAAATATCATCCATGTTTCTCGCCTTAGCCTATGCGTATGATCTTGAAATTTAAGGTTTCGCTCTAATCTTAAAATGTATGATCACGAATAAAGAATAAGACAATATGCGACGGCATGCCGAAACAACGAGCCGACAGAGTATCATCGTAGGTGGATCAGCAAAGCTAAGCTTTTTATTTTGCTTCCCACGGATTGCAGAGTTAGTGTTTTGCTCTGTTACCTCCTTTTGTCCCTGCCTACTCTTTACCCTTGGCCGACTACATGCATTTACATGAAAATATTCATCATGGGCTAATGAGAGATTATTATTATTATTATTGTTATTGATTGTTGGGAATACGTGAGGTTATTAAATTGGTGTTGAAGACTTTTCTTTTCCAATAATCAAAACAACAGGCTAAGTAGATTAGGCAAATGTAGACCCATTGGTCCAATTAACAGAACGCCATACTTGACACCAATGTTTTCAATTACCAGTTTCATTGCCGCCCAACCCTTTGCTGAGTCGGTCCTTTATGTTCATCTATTGCTGTAACTTTTGCTCATCATCCTCACGGCACAAAAGCTTACATTTTGAGGCACAGGTATTCAACTAATGGCCAACAGAATTGAGAGAAAACGAAAATGCTTTGAAATTTATTCTATGTTTCAAGTGAAAAATGTGTGACTAAGCAGAGTCCGCGTTTGTAACGCTGAATTTGTCTAAAAGAGATTCTTCGCCATGAAAAATGTACCGCCATTTCAATATTTTCTGAGGAATTCAGTACTTAGATTTCGATGTCGGCCATATATTTGTCAAACATCAAAAAAGGGAACTGATGTCATCAAAATGACGCAATATGTGCTGGCAACAACATTACGTTGCCAAGTGAGAGACCACCATTGCAGGCTTTTATAATGGACAATGCACATGGTAATTGAAGGAGGAGAAGAGATAACAACAATGGAGGATTCCAAGCACAAAGGCCACGTCGTGGTGCTTCCATATCCAAGCCAAGGCCACATAAACCCGCTTCTCCAATTCGCCAAACGCTTAGCCTCCAAGGGCGTCAAGGCCACCTTCGCCACCACCCATTACACCGTCAACTTCATTCGTGCTCCAAACGTCTCCGTGGAACCCATTTCCGACGGGTTCGACGAGCATGGCTATGCTCAAGCCAACGACGAGGGCGTATTCCTTAAGGCATTCAAGGCCAGCGGCACAGCAACTCTCTCTCAACTCATCCGCAAGTTCCGATACTCAAGCTTTCCAGTCAACTGTATTGTCTATGATTCCTTTCTGCCGTGGGCTCTTGACGTGGCCAAGCAACATGGCATTCAAGGAGCATCGTTTTTCACTAATTCCACCGTGGAATCAACAATTACGTCTTGTATACACCGTGGCTGGCTTGCCTTGCCGGTGAAGTTAGAGGACACACCGTTGTTCTTGCCTAGCTCGCCTCCGTTGAACTACCGTGACCTGCCAGTTTTTCTTAAGTCTCCAGAAAAGCACCCGGCTTACATGGCGATGAAATTGAGTCAGTTTTCTAACTTGGACATGGCTGACTGGATTTTTGGAAACACCTTTAAAGCCTTAGAAGGCAAGGTACAAAACTCAAATATATAAACATTTGGTCATACTTGAAACTTGTTTCAATGTTGCATATTTGCAATGTGAAATTAAAATATTTCTGCATTCTTTATTTATGGACTCACATGGAAGTGCCTCTAATCGCCTTAAGCATCTTTTGTTTTGTTTTGTGTTTTAGTTGTTTAATTTCTGTTTGTATTGTACCGATTTTTTTTTTGTTAAAAAAAAAAAGGAGAACAGCTTGCTACAGGAGCTTTGGCCGGGGAAGATGATTGGTCCAATGGTTCCATCGTTTTATTTGGATGGCCGCATTGAAGGGGACAAAGGATATGGTTCTAGTCTATGGAAGCCATTCGGGGAAGAGTGTCTGAATTGGCTAGAGACAAAGCCACCGCAATCAGTGGCATACATTTCGTTTGGGAGCATGGGGTCCTTGACGGCGCAGCAGCTGGAAGAACTAGCTTGTGCCTTCAAGGAAACTGGTTTCTATTTCTTGTGGGTTGTCAGAGAATCCGAAATTGGCAAAATTCCCAGTTCATTCATGGACACTGTAGATGGAAAGGGTCTCATGGTCACCTGGTCTAACCAGCTTGAACTACTGGCACACCAAGCCACAGGTTGCTTTGTGACGCATTGTGGGTGGAACTCAACGCTCGAGGCATTAAGCCTCGGCGTACCGATGGTAGCCATGCCACGATGGGCCGACCAGTTCACCAACGCCAAGTATATAGAAGAGGTTTGGAAAGTTGGGGTTAGAGTAAACGAAGATGAGAGGGGAACTGTGAGCAGAGAAGAAATGATCAGGTGCTTGAGGTTAGTAATGGAAGGAGAGAAAAGCCAAGAGATTAAGGAGAATGGAAGAAAATGGAGCCAGTTAGCCAAGGAAGCACTTGCTGAAGGAGGGAGCTCTGACAAGCATATTAATGATTTTGTGGAGAATTTACTGTCTCCTAACACAAAATGAAAGGCAACAGAGGCTTAATTGGCCATTGTAAGAAATGGATTTGAGGAATATGGTATCTTAATGTACTGCAACATTTTCAGATTATAATTAGTTAGAATATGTCCGTTATGTTGGAACGTACTCCATCTAAAAGTTGATAAATCATCTTTCTACATTTCTATCATAGTCAACTATTTGCTGCTGCATGCGTTTTACAATGACTTTTGCCATTATAAATTATATAGTTCTTTCATAACAAATAGTAATTCTGACTTGATTTGAATTCGAAACTTCTCAGTTTTAAAAATGCCATATCATTGATCAATGGTTTTCAAAGTGTCAAACACGGGGACAACCACCGCATTAACAACGTTGCTGCCATCATCAGTCGGCAGCAATTTTAAAAGTCGGCCGTCCTGACACATATCCATTTTGCATTTTGCATTGTATAGGTGGAGCAATCGTGTGGTATTTGAATGTCAAGGAGGAGCAAAAGTATAACATCGTTAATATAGTCAGGTACACGAGTTAGGCTTTATGGTCAGACCGAACCGCAGCAAAGTGGGACTGCAAGTCCAAATTAACCTTTTCCGCCCGCAGATAACGCGGACCAGAAATAAAAAGAAAGAAAGAGAGCACGTGGAAGAAAGGAAAATGGACATTGAGGACAACGGTTTTCTTGGTCAAATTCCTGTAAATTATTGCATCGGCGCCCCACTTCTTTTGAAGCCACCCCACCCCAAAACGTGAGAGAGAGAGAGAGAGAGTAATCATCGAGATTCGATTAGATACTACAATAAGCTTTACAAAGTGTACAACGAGAATTAGATGTTACCACGTTCGTTGACGGGTAAGCTTATGCTGTTTGAAGTAATTCATCAGGCATTCACCAATTCAGCGGTTGAAGTGTCTCTGGTTTTGCTCGCACCTGATAAATAAGGCAACAACAAATTAATTCCACTTTTTCCCTTTCTTTTTTTTTTAAAAAAAATCTACATCCAAATTAAAGCCTGCATTTTGAGTGAACTTGGAGGGGTTCAGATTTGAATTCCCGAATTCCCAGTTCCCACCACGAGCTTAGCTCTTGTGGCAAAGCAAGCTTGGCCAAGATAAGCCTACTTGGTTAATTAGTTCCACTTTCGAATGATGAACAACCCGTAATGCTCAAGCTAGAAAGTTATATTGTCGATTAATCAACAACATAGGTGTACCACATTTGATTAATTAGTTTTGGTATGTAAAGCTGGGAGATTTGCAATTTGCTGAAGTTCTGCTGATTGCAGCTTTCTGCTAATTTTGAGACTTGACCTTAACAAGGAAGTCCAGCATTTTTGTTTACTACGAATTCAGACAAGAAAAGCTGCAATAAGCATCATTTGGCAATGTTGAGCTCTAATTAGAGCACTTAATTATTAAGTTTTCACAGCTGCATTCACTACCTTAAAAACACTTGTGTTGATTTAGGAGGATAAAATAAGTTTCCTATGGTTTCTCATTTTATTCCTCTTTTATACCTAAAGAAACATCACAATAAAGACTTTCCATTTATTTTTCTTCTGTCCCCCATATTTGGGAAAACAAGAAAAGAAAAGAAAAGAAAAGGAAAGGATAAATGACGCCATACCTTTCTTCTTAAGTTTGTTTCTGAAACTCCTTTTTCTGCTAAATGCAGTCTCCTATTGCCATAGGGGAAAATATTAGCCATCACATTGGAAGGTGCAAAGAAACAAAGTGCAGTGCAGGCATTGAGAATCATCATTCTAGAATATGAATGAATTAATTCAATCTAAATGGTAGCTTGCAGTAACATAATCAACTGAGCACTTAAAATTATTCAAGGGAACTGAGAATACAGATTGTCAAACCAAAGAGATATGCGGAAATGCAGAACTGCCAAGCAGTTCTTGAATAAGAACAATGAGTTAGAGGATTACCACAGGCTGTCCAAGTTTCTCTGCTTTACAAATAGCATCAACAAGGTCTCGATTGGACTTGGTGTACAAGCTAGTGACTAGTCCATGATGACCAGCTCGAGCTGTACGGCCCACCCTATGCAAGAAATCTACAGCAGACGTAGCAAAATCTGCCTGGAATAAACGAGCACTCATAGAGTTAGTTCCCATTTACACATATATTTATATGGACAAACAACATAAAACCAATGGACTTAGGAAGCATATCCTTGAAGAAGAAAGTGCCTTGACATTGTCCAAGCCTAGCTGGCAAGTTTCATGGTAATGAAGCATTCATGTTTCTTGTTCAAACAGGTAGCTGCTCTGAGGGTTTAAGAGCAATGGTGATGGCCCATGCCACATTGCAACTTCAACTGAATGTGGTTATTGCTCTCACTATGAGGGTCCCATAAATGTTAATGTAGCAAGTGTATTAGCATTCCTACTAAAGATTTGAATCCATCAATCAGTTGCTATACTTTGTACCTCCTCAAAATAAGAGATGAAACTTGTTTGGGTAATAACATCCGAGAAATCTTCTGGTAAGTTTCCCAGCACCAAGAAAAACTTCAATTTTTTTCGTTATTGTCATTAGCTAGTTGTAACAAGGAGATTATTCCCATTGATGATTAGACATTTTTTGCACAAAGTCATATTTACTTTTCCAATGAGTCCCATAGACCAAGAATTTGAAGAATTTATAGTTTTGATGCTATCACAACATAAAAATGATACAAACAAGGACATGGACAGTCAGTTCATGGGGTAACCTGAACAACATGTGAGACATTTGGAATGTCAACTCCACGTGCTGCAGCATCAGTGCAAACAAAAATTCCACCTTTTTCTCGGAAGTCAACTAGTGCCTTTGCACGCTCCTCCAAGGAGTTGTCCTTATGGTAACGATAACAATCAATTCCAGCTTGCTTCAAAATCTTTGCCACTGCTTCAACTGCTTCAACAGTATTTGCAAAAACCATAGTTCGATTCAACTCATCACCATGATTTAACATCTCAGCTCTTTGGTTCACAGCATCTATGAGTGCATCCACCTGGGTATCAACTGTGACCTCAATCCACCTCTGTTTTAATCTGAAAGAGAAATGAATCAATTAATGGCAATTACTTTTGTAACATAATAATATTGTGTAGTAGATGTATCTCTAGAAAGATATGTCAAAATATAAATAGAAGTTTAACCTAAAAGAACTTACCTACTCAAAATCTGCCCATAAACATGACCACCAGACCCCCAACCCAAACCAAAAAAAAAAAGGATGAAGAAAAGGGATGTCTTAAAACAACAGTGAAATTTCAGTATAAAGATCATATAAATCATTATGTGCATGCTAGTAATTCATAATCTTTGTAGCAAAGGATCCCACAATAAGTTAGAATAATTTCTTAAGGTAGAAAAACAACTATCTTCACACTAAACATGGGTATGATTTTCCAACACTACATGAAATTATCAGACCAGTGTGCAGCGTGAAGAATCACAGAGGAGAATTCCATTGACAAGCAGATATCAGGCAAATGCACATGAAGGAATAGACTGCAACTGCATGAGTGACACAGGAATCCTTACATTCACGTAGTAAATACAGGTTAAGATTCTTACTTCCCCACGTCAACCAGCATATCAAATTATGAATGTCAAATAAAAAATATACACCTGTATCAGACAAAATAACAACTAGCAAGGAAATCACAAATTAATACAAAACCTGGGATTGTGACAATGCAGGTAGTTTCCACTAAGCCAAATGGCATCAGGAAACATTCTTTTCAGGACTGCTCCAGCTGTTTTTTTCCCATTAACTGGAAGAGTGGCCGCAACAAAAATATACTGCTTACTACGTTCATAACTTTTCCTTACTCTCCTCCAGTCTTTTCTCCCGACAGACACAGCTTGCACTTCCTCTGTTAACTCTTCTGTTTCAACATCATCTTGAAAACCTTCACCCTCTTCAGAGAGAGACTCATTTTGTATTTCTTCTTCATTTTCCAAGCCAGAATTCCATGAAGAAGTGGAAACTGATCCTACAGCAGTCCCAAACACTGATCCATTTATTCGAGACAATTGCTTCTCATCAAAACGAAGCATGTTTATAAGACGGATAACTTGATTCTGGAAGCTCCCACAAAGAAGCATGTCTGCCTCATCAAAAACCTGACAACAATAAAACATAACAAGTGCGCTAAAAAATGCACTCTCAACTAGCCATTATGCACAGCAGGTTATGATGCAGGAAATTACCACATGTTTTACACCGCGCATAAAATCCAATCGACGCTGTTTCTTCGTTTCTACATTATTCAGAAGAGCTGCTGGAGTTGACACAATTATATCTGGCTGATCAACTGGCCACCCCTACAACCAAAATTTCTTATTCACTAGAATCCAGGATTTTGAACACCCTTAATCTTTTCTTTTTAAAAAAAGTAAAAATTCATACCCTTCTACTAACAAACAGGGAAACAAACTTTCCTCAAGGCCAATTAAATGCTCACAAATTTTGTAATCAGACAACAACAATTAAGTACCTGTCGCCCACAGACAGCAGAGACCTTCACAAGAGGTTCACCATTGTCATCACAGAGACCAGTAGCCATTCGAACTACTTGCTCACATAACAACACATTGGGGCAAAGAACAAGAGAAAGACGATTGGATGGACTCAATCCTTGATCAGAAGAAGAATCTCCATGATCACCCACTGCACTGCACAACTTGTTGATTAGAGGAAGAAGGTATGCATGCGTTTTACCACTTCCAGTCTCTGCTGCAACCACTACATCCTTCCCTGATAGTATTGATGGTATACAAGAAGCCTACAGGGCAAACCAATTTTCAGCTTATTGAATGACAGTGTTCAAACAAAACCAAACACAGTAAAAATATGTAAGAAAAAAAAATAAAAAATCTATCATTAAAGCACAAATATAAGAAAAAAAAAACGAAAATTCAAGTCGGATTTGTCTAAAAGGTATTCGCATAAAAAAAAACCACTAAAATATACATTAAAAAAAGTGAAAACTCAATTCTCCAAGCACAAAATGACACCCACCAAAAATATATTTAAAAAAAAGTCAAAATTCAATTCTTCAGGCACAAAAATAATAAGAGCCAGTGATTTCTAGGCCCGGCATGCAGCCTCCACAGAAACGCGCGAAAATCAACGGCCTAAATAATTTCCAATAATAGATTTGTTGAAAGAAAAATAATGAGTGTACGAAGACCTGAACCAGAGAGGGTCTATCGAAGCCAGCGAGGGAGAGAGAACGAGAAAGCCGATCAGAAAAACCGACAGAAGTCCAAGAAACACCATTTTCGGCGAAGAACGTGTCCACATCGCCACTGTTTTCGGCGGCGGAGGTGGCGAAACCCCGATTTGATCTTCCCGGCGACGAACCGAGCCAAGACAAGCGGATTCGAAGCGAATAATAGGGATAAGACAGCGAAGAGAACGGCGAACGATGGAGAAACGAAAAGGGGTGGTTTAATTGGGAGAGGAAACTAGGTGGCGATGATAGTTTGTGGAAATGGAGCACCGAAGCAGACCTGTAAAGGAACATTTCTGGTGGGGTTTGACTGAGAGCTTGTTTTAGCCCGTTTAGGTTTTGGGTTTTAAGGGTTTAAGGGTTTAAGCATCAACTCTGCTCAGGCGCATCGCTGATTATGGAAGGTACGACACCGTTTTGATCGCCATAACTTCTTGTATTCATGCCACCCAAGACATGGTCTAAAAAGCTAAAACGAAATTTGTCACTGTAATGAACTCAATTTAATACGGGCAATTCTCTTTAACGAAATTTTACAAGAAAACCCCTTTGCATAGTTGTGTTGTTCACTTTAGGTTTATTAGCAAAATCTTTGGACTCAAATAATACATTTGGTGGACTAATTTTTCATTTTCAGTACAATGCTAGAATGACTCAAGACAAATTGGGTTTAGTATTTGTTCTTTTATCAGTTTAATCTTTGATATGTGAGACAATGGTTCACATGATATCAAACTAATTTTTTGATGGGAAGGTCCATTAGCAGTAACTGGCTACTTGGGTCTTGGTTGTATGATAGTGCGGTAACGATCAGACAAGTGCAACCAGGAGGTGCCTTGCACCACTTTATCGGGTTGTTTTTCTTCTTACATTCAAATTTCTGTCCTGTCTGGTAGCTAATTTAGTTGCAGTTTAACTGCTCAGCACGGAGTAATCATATGGGTTTTGTTTCTGCCGTTTTATTATCTCAAATGTTAAAAGCTGTCACCTTCGATTTCCCCACAGTACAATTCAACTGTGACAAAGATCAATTCTCGTGGGCTTTCTACTCCTGGTGATGCTCTCTGTATTTGGTACATGTATTTCGTAAGATAATGTTTCTGGAACTTTGGCAACGTAAAGAACCAATCCCACGTCGGTTATGTGACATATCGCAAGTTTGTGTTGGCTAGCTGCCGCTTCTCCGCTTTTGTATAATATAGCAAAAGAACCTCCCCCCACCCACTCGCGAAAAAAAAAACAAAGGAGGAAGGAGAAGAGACTGATCGAATGGCGCCAAAGACAACCAAAAATCGAACTCCTTCTCTTGACCCAGACGGCATGTTCTCTCAAATGGTCGTTTTCTTGGTAGAAAATGGTGTCCAGCCACGCCGATTACAGGTTAATTTCTTCTGTCTTGTGCCACTATTATTATTATTATTATTATTCAACTTTCTTTGTTTTGTACTTAAAAGTTATAAACTTTTCTTGTCCCTCCTCCTTAATTGTTCTTTTGTTGTTGTTGGTTTTCTTTTTTCTTTTTTTTTTTTTCCTCTCTTGGTTATTTGTTCGTTGGTTATGTTCCTACAAAGATTTGGAAGCAGAAGCTGGTCCAAATGGGGGCAACTATTGAGTACCGCCTGTCCAAGAATACTACCCATGTTTTTGCAATGGACTCGTGGGCGCTTGTCCAGCAATTCAACAGAAAACGGGTGGAAGCTTCTCGGGAGTGAGTTCCCATTCCTCCTCTCTTGAGCATTTTTTTGGATTTAATCCGGATTAATTAGTTAAATAAATAAACCATGGTTAAATAAAAGTTAGCTAGGTGAGTCATATTTTGATTACTTATTAAGAGTTTGTTAGAACTAGATTTTTGCTACCATATAAGAAGAAGATGATGCCTATGTTATCAGTGTGACTTTTGATCCATGCCATTGAGGAATAAAGAGTATATGGCCTCTGGTATTGCTACGGTGATATGCTAACAGTGACACCAGAGCTATTGCTAATTATTTTCTAATACATTTTAGTGTCAATCTTGTTGCCTTGTCTTTTTAAGGTTTCTGTTACAATTATGTTCCTCACCTATATGCAGAAAGTTCTGGCTTACCAGTGGTTAGAGGACAGTTTGAGGGCAGGGGAGAGGGTATCCGAGGATTTGTACCGCATAGAAGTTGGTGTGGATCAAGCAATTGGTCCAGAGAAGTCTTTGGCTAAGGAATCTGAAGCCAGTGGAATTGTTTCATCTGGTAAGAAGGAAGCATCTGCTCGCAAAAAGACCAGGTCTTCTCTTGAGGGTGTGAGAAATTTCAAAGCAGATGGTGGTGGAATTGCAGAGAATAATGCTTTTTATGAGGCAGCACACAGTCCCATAAGTGCTGGAAGCTCACCTCTTACTCTTAGCCCTACAAGCACTGGTCCACAGACACCCAGTACTCCAACTAAGGATGTGAGTATTTTTCCTTTTTCTTTTCTTTACCTTTTTATGGGCTGAAACTAAGGATTTGAGGTCAAATAATGTGTCTTGGATCAACTATGCTGAATTTTTCTTGCTGTTTTGGTAGTTTTTCTGTGATTGAGCGTGTGCATGTGCTGTGCAGTTATCCTTGTTGTACAGTCCACATGATTTAAACAGAAACATCACTGAGATATTTGGAAAACTCATCAACATTTATAGAGGTGAGACGCTGCGTTCCATATTGCAGGCATTCTAGCCAGTTTGTATTTCGCCATTCATACTACTCTAGGGGCATGACTCAATTGTCTTTCCTTTGGGTAGCATTGGGTGATGATCGACGGTCATTTAGCTATTACAAGGCTATTCCAGTCATTGAGAAGCTTCCATTCAAAATTGTAAGTTCAGAACAGGTCAAAGATCTGCCTGGGATTGGCAAGTCTTTGCAGGATCATGTAAGTGGGCTTTCATAGACTGACTTTGCTATCTTCAGCATCATAGTTGGGAACCATAAAGTTTCATTGCTATCTGTTTCCTTCTTTATTTCTTCTTGCTTTTTTCTTCTTAATATAATTTTTTTAAAACAATTATATGAATATGGTAACTTGATCTTCTCTTTCTGGTGCTCTTTGTGTGCAAATCTGTTACTCCCACTGGGGCTGCTTGTTCTGGTCATCACCCAAGTGTCAAGATTATCATTTTTCATATTAATTCTGCTTTGTCTAGTCTGACAGAATTTAAGCATCCTAGATGTATTCACATCAAACGTTTATAATCATTGAAATTTGATGATGGTGCCAAGGAAAAATTATTTATTGTGGAGCATCTATCTAGTAGATGCATCAGGTTTATGGGGTCTATGATTTAAAGTTATCTATTTTCCTTCCAGCTCCAAGTACAGAATACTTATGTGTTGCCATTGGAATGATTTCAGATTCAAGAGATTGTGACCACTGGAAAATTGTCAAAGTTGGAACACTTTGAAACAGATGAAAAGGTACTTGGGGAGAGTGCAAGATTGTGTGGAGCATTTGTTTCATTGAACACTTGGGGCTTCTCATTTACCTTTGCATCCATTTTTCAAATTAGCTTGAACCTGCTCTAAATGTTTCCAACACACTGTTACTCATCTTTGGTAGTACATGCGTATGTGGGATTTTGATCCGTGATTTTCTTGTTGATGCATCCTCTCATTGTTGCCCAAATGAGGTTGTTTGATTATTAGAATGAAATTCAGTTATTGGGTTTTTATATTGAGAATTCTTATCCAATTAGAATTAGTAGTGCCAAGAGTCCATATATTGGTGCTATGCACTATTATTCAGCCTGCGTGTGGGGGGGTGGGGGGGGGGGTTGAGGGATTAATGAATAATTTTCATGTTGGTATTTTTTACCTAGAGAGTGATGCTTTCTGCAGTAGGAGTGAATCCTAAACCCTGTGAGATTGATTCTAGTGGCCTTCTACTGGTGTGATGCTGGTAACCTTTCTATCTTATTAGTGTGATACTAATGCTTTCTTTCAATTTCCATCATTTTTCCCATTTTCTTCATTATAATCAGATCTGATTGCTTTGCTTAGAGCTTAAAAATCTCAATTTCCATGAGTCCTAACCTAAATTTTGTCAACTCTAAGCCTGCCCTCCATGCTGTCTGACATTGGCTAGTCATCAGCATGACATTTAATTATTTTTTTCAGGTTTGTTTTGGATGATTTGCAGGTACAAGCAATTAGCTTATTTGGGGAAGTTTGGGGTATTGGCCCTACCACTGCTCTAAAATTGTATGAGAAAGGATATCGTACACTAGATGATCTGAAAAATGAGGATTCCTTAACACATGCTCAGAAGTTAGGATTGAAATATTTCAATGATATCAAGACAAGGATTCTCCGTAGTGAGGTACAATTGTTGTTCTTATTCCTAGGGCTTCACAGTTCATCTATGAAAAGATCTGGGCATTCTTTGCTCTGGAAAAATTCAATACCTTTTTCTGAACATGTAGGTGCAAGAAATGGAACAATTTCTACATAATGTTGCAGAAGAGATTTTGCCTGGGGTGAGTATTATGACTTTCTGTTGCTGAACTAGTTTGTAAGTTAACCTGAAGGATCTTAAAGGTTAGTTGAGTGGTCAGTTGGGTTCAGGTATATGGTTCTTATTTTAAATGTTTTAATATTCATCTTGAAGGTGGTTATTGTGTGTGGAGGATCTTATAGACGAGGAAAAGCTTCTTGTGGGGATTTGGACATTGTCATTACTCACCCTGATGAGAGAAGGTAGAAATCTTGTCTTTTCCCTTTTTGTCTCTTTCTGTCTTTTTCATTTTGTTCTTTTACCTCTCTTTTCCTTACCTTTCTTCTCATGTGCATTCATGACTGAACAAGTCTGGGTTTTATTGTTATCCAGCCACAAAGGCTTTTTATCAAAGTTTGTCAAGCATTTAAAGGATATGAAGTTTTTGAGAGAGGATCTAGTTTTTAGCACCCATAGTGAGGAGGTAGGGTAATTTTACTAATTTTCAGCACCCTACATGAATGCATTATGTGCCTTTCCCTTTTCTTTTATTTAGTGAATTGGAACATGCAAACTTGATTATTTGTTTCAGTTTACATTAAATGAATCTCAATATGCTCTTATCCTCCTGTACTGATCAGTGAGGGGGCATTCTAGTTTGAATGCTTTTAACAGTCCATGATAACTAGGAGCTAGTCGACAGCTATTTTTGTAGTGTGTCATCTAATAAGAACTGTTGTGGGAAAGAGTTGAAGCTATGGTTTCTAGAGAGGGGTTGAAGCTTTGGTTCTAGGCATAAGTTGAAGCTTGAAGCTCCAGGCCCATTATGTAAGTTTTGAGGCATTTACTGCCATTGTATCTGTCTCTCTCTCAGCAAAAATTATCCTCCTTGTTTATAATGATCTTCTAGAGAACAAAAAAAAAACAGAGAGAGGAAAGAATGGATATGCAAAGACACAGCCTATGTGTTTTTGTTTGTTGAGAATGAAACACATTTTTATGTTGTCAGCTGTTACCCATATTCCAAGTTTTATAAGCTCATAATCCTCTATTTGAAATTATTTTTTGCATGAATATTTTGCGTCATAAGTCTGAATCGTGCTTTGTGTGATGTGTCTAAATCATGCTTTTAGTTTTTTAACTTTGCCATTTGTTCTAATTTGACAGGGTACTGATTCAGGTGTTGACACCTATTTTGGGCTTTGTACATATCCTGGACAAGAACTGCGGCACCGAATAGATTTGAAGGTAAATTGGTTACTGTGTAGGTAGCTTAACCTCCTTAAATTATCGTACTTAAATTCAGGTCTTTAATTTCAGGCCTGACATTTAAGTTCCTTTGCAACCGAATGATTGGCTGGACCGTTCTTTGGCCAGTCGCATACATTTCTCTGGAAATTTCTTGATGGTGTCCCCCTTCCACACAGCTGGAGAGAGAAAGATTATGCAACATCTGACCCTTACCTCCCCAAAAACGAAAAAAGAAGTTATAGGAACTCAGTTTTGATCTTCTATATGTTATCATTCTATCATGTTGGCTTTTTCAGGATAGCATGTGGTCGTTTCTCCTTGAATTTTTAATAGTTATTTGTGTCATGGAGGTCCTTCTTGTTGCAACAAGAGTTGCAGATATGCAAATTGATTAACTTGGTTATAGACGTGGCCAATTTTATAGGTATATCCCAGAGACATATATGCCTTTGGTCTAATAGCATGGACAGGGAATGATGTTTTGAACAGAAGGTATCCTCACATTTTAATTAATCAGTTGAGCACTTGCACAGACAGGTTATTTGTGTTCCTTTGCATTTGAACAAATGAAGGCTTTTGGCTTCAGGCAGATATGACTGTAACAAACCGGGTGCATATCGTCAGCATGCCTCGACGTTATAAGTCTTTACTCAGATGTTTCCTTGAACTAATTAATTTTAGCAAATGAATCCCGGAGGGAATTACTATTAATTATTAAATTAATGTACTTAAACATTCTTTAAAAGGACCTTCGTTGGAATTGATTATTGGGTTGGCAAGGTTTTTCAAGTTTCTCTGCATAACGTCTTCTGTTGATAGTTTTGACCTATCTTGTTATGGCCATGCATAGAACTTAAAAAATTTTGACTGCAGGTTGAGATTGCTGGCCGAAACGAAAGGATTTCGGCTTGATGATACTGGCTTATTTCCAGCAACTCAATCTTCTGGCAGCAAACGGGTAACGAGTAGCGCATCTTTTCCACACCTAATGTCTCTTTCACGTTGATCTTTGGCATTAAGTGTTGATATTGTTGCAGGGTGTAAAAGGCAGTGCGAGCCTGAAGTTTGACACGGAAAAGCAAGTGTTTGATTTCCTAGGTTTTCCTTGGCTGGAACCTCATGAACGAAATCTGTGAAGGTACACAATGATTATGAGGAGAAGCATGCGGTACTTGCTTACATATTCTAGGGCGGACTATACAGAAGCCAACGAACCTTGCCTTACACTACTGTAAGCGAAACAGGGATCTTACACTGTTGTACTTATTAAACTAAACCTGGCTCAATTTTGTGGGTTTCTTAAACTACACTGTTTGGTCTGAGTGTCACCAAGACTTGCTTTGAGCTGTCTTGTATTTTAGCTCCAAACGATACTTCCGGTGTAGATTATAATCCGGTGTATATAGCATCTAAACCTCTGTAAGATTCTTCTGTCTAATAAGTCTTAACAGTTGGTGTGTTACTGCAAACATCCAATCATCTTTGATGGAATGGGTGGTCTACATATCTTGAATGTAATTTCCCATCTTTAAATCAATTGAGGAAGGGTGGTTTTTGTTTGCATATCTTGAACGTGGCTTTTCCACCTGAAAGTGAATGAATGAAAAGCGGTTATCCAACACTGCAACAGTGATGGTCATTGCCAACAAATGTTTGATAACATTTTTTCTTTTTCTTTTTTTTATTGTTTTTATTTATTAAAAGACTCATTACATCATAAATTATACTTAAGATAATTTCTTTTATTATTTTTATAAATTTTATTTATTTTTTAGAAATTAAAACTTGAGACGTTTATAGTAATAATAATAATAATTTAAATTTATAATCATTGAAGTATCTCTCAAAAGACTTTTAACATTAGTTATGTTAGCACTGGTAATTGTCTCTTGTTTTCTTCATCTTTTGCCTTCAACGATAAATAATTCCAAAGTCTATTCGTGGCTGCATCAATAATTTCGAAGCATTGCGCTTGCCCCACTGGATGGTAAAAAAAATAAATAAATAAAATCCTGAGTTTCTTTATTCTCTGGTTTAGCCCAAGAAACATTTGTGTGAACTTCACAGTGAGCCCACACAAGGCCCGTCATCGACGAAGCCCAACGAAAGCTGAAGGAAAGCAGGGGAAATGGTAGACAACCCGAGGGGAATCCCACATCAGTTAGAAAACACTGGACACGACGCACTAACTGCCATAAGTAAGCCATCGTTCCCAACTAAAGAATTCACGCAGCCGTGCGTTGAGCACAGAGCGAACTATTCTTTCGCCTTTTACTAAAGAATACCGTGTGCTCGTCGCAAACAGCGGCATACGCCAATTTTTGGAGGGTTCTTCCTGAAGGAGGGGCCCTAACAACTCTAGTCTAAATGTTAAACGCTAACATCCTATTTTTTATTTTTTAAACATTATCTCTTAGAAATTCATCGTGGATTGGTGCCAAACTGTCAAGATATGCAAAGCACTTAAGATCCCTTTTCTTATCTCAATTTGAAATTCTGTCATATATTTCTATTCATAGCATAACGAGACTCCGTTGAATGATTGGAATTTTTCTTCTTCAAATTCTGAGAAATGCTTTTGTATCCGAAAAATGTGGAGGGTACTGCTGGGTGTTGGGTCCCCCACCTAATCTAAGTAGACGGTTGATGTCCTGACAACCTTACTTCAGAAAAATAATAAAAAAAAATCTCACTTTTATGGTTCTCCCCCCTGACAAAGTTACATGCCTTACCATTGTCCTGTCATACAGAGCCATTTTTCATCTTTGAGGATTTGCTCTGATGACAAACGATACGCAAAGCTTCAGACATTATTTCTGTGAAGGTTGATGGAGGGGGAAAAATATATTTTATCAAAACCGTATTGCCCCATGGGAGTGTTGGCAGCTCGAAGGCAATAAAATCTACTGAGTTGCTGGGTTCCTTAATTCTTTGATTTTAGCCCAAGAAACATTTGTGCCACCGTCAGAAAGGGCCCACAAAAGGCCCATCTTAAGCCACGTCGAATAACAATCGACAGAGCCCAACAAAAACTATCAAGGAAGGCAGGGGAATGGTAGCCAACGTGACAGGAATCCCACGTCGGTTACAAGCGACTAGACAAGGCTCACTAGCTACTATAAGTAAACCATCGTTTCATCTTTTAACTTCACGCAGCCGTGCGTTGAGCACAGAGCGAACTATTCTTTCGCCTTTTACTAAAGAATACCGTGTGCTCGTCGCAAACAGCGGCATACGCCAATTTTTGGAGGTTTCTCTTCTGTGAAGAGACCCAACAATTCTGAGTTCGAAGTCTTTGAAAATTCGAGTTAATAGGTGGTAGAAGTAAAGGGAAGTTGAACGGCATTACATAATTTGACCCAATGGTATGTACAATTTTACAATACCCGTGCCAAGCAAGGCCGAAGTTAATTAGGCGTATGCCATTGGAGGGGTTCAATTGTCCCATATTGAAAGTTTGCTCAGAAAAAGCCACTTATAAATCCCCACCAAGCACAAGTTATCATCGTTATTTCGAAAAGGAGAGATGGTTGGCATGGGAGCTTAATGTTATCAGCCGTCGGGCTTTCCTGTCTTAAAACATATTTAAGGTTAAATATGTTAATTATGCATAACTGAGATGCATGAGTTGTGAAGCCTGTGATCTCACCAGCAAAGAGCAACGGCCAAATTTGCTTCCCCATCAGCCTCAGTGTTGTGTTTCTGTTTCCACACACAAGGCCAGGTCAGGAAGTTGCAAAAGGGACTAAACAAATGACAGATGCAGAAGAACTACAGTCACACGTTATCACTGATCATTATCTTCTCTCTGATAAGCAAAGTATTAAAGTATGTAATACTTTAATATCCACATTTATATAGTTTAAGATACAATTATATAGTTTAAGATCCTCCCTCTTCCTATCCAACGTAGGAATGGGGTCATATCTAAGAACCTACACATTGTTCTCGATACACCCATCACAAGCTGCTAACAAAATACAAATGATTAATGTGTCTTGTTTCTATTGGTTCTTGTGACAAAAAACAAATGAATGATATGTTAGTCTCTATTCGTTCTTGTGAACATTCTCTAAGAGTACATTTTCCAGAGTCTCTCTTTAAACGATCTTATGCACTCAGAATGCAGCTGCTAGCAAAATACAAATGATTGATGTGTCGGTTTCTCTAACATTACATTTTCCAGTCTACTTCTGGGGCAGTGAGCATTCTCAGACTCTTTAAATGATCTTAAGCATGGGTGTACTCAAAAGTTGATGCCGTTGGCTGCCAGTGATCCTATGGCTATCAAGGTTCCATCACTGAATCCTCCATCTTCAATTTTTTCTGTTCCATTTCTTCTCAATAGGTGTAACTTCCTCGCCAAACAATGCCAAAGCACCACTGCCCGTCGCCTATGAAAAAAAAAAAAAAACACCGCCAACAGTCTCATGCCATTTTTATTAACTATTCGAAAACCTCTTCAACTTGACCATCTGCAACAGAATGAGATGTCGATGTTAACATGGAAGAATTATCTTTTATGTATGCATAACTGAGATGCATGAGTTGTGAAGCCTGTGATCTCACCAGCAAGAGCAACGGCCAAATTTGCTTCCCCATCAGCCTCAGTGTTGTGTTTCTGTTTCCACACACAAGGCCAGGTCAGGAAGTTGCAAGAGGGACTAAACAAATGACAGATGCAGATGAACTACAGTCACACGCTAGCATTCAATTTGTTACAAAGTCTTGGAGTTCTTCAAATTTGGGGATAATAGTGTATCATTTATAAATTACCCTACAAGAAAATGGATGCAGTGAGAATGCAAATCAGCCCTGGACTCTAAATTTGGTTTATATTCAGACATGTAGTCAGCTAGTTCAAGTGCAAATGTAAAATATGCAAACGTAAGATCGAAATTGCAGCCATAGGGATGTCAGGTTGGTTTGGATAAGGGATTCACAACATGTCGACACAAAAATTGCAGCCATAGCGAGCTCATGCACATTGGCTATCAATTTGCAATTTGCAAAATCAAGCAGGCAAAATGAATTGTTGTCCATTAGGACAAAATAAGACTCAGAACATAATCCAACTATGGAAGCACTGCCTTTTTGGTGCCCATGTCTATCCATGCTTAAAAGCAAAAGGTACATGGGGATCTATCACACACCCATAGGGGGATATTTCCATTGATAAATAATTGCATTACTATCCACCCTTGTACCAAATTAAAAAGCAAAGGATTCCGTGGCTAGTTATTACATGATTTACAAACATAAGAGACACAACATTGGCCACAAAATGTAGGTCTATAAAATTGTAATACCCTTTGCACGTGACTGATCTGAAAAGAATTAAATCTAGCCATCAGCATTTTGGCCTGCTCATACAAGCCAGTTATGTTGGGGTGTCTGGCCTCCCATGAACCCTGAACCTGTTCCAAGAACCAAGGCTTAAACAGTGAACAGATGCCATTAAACAAACGGAACCCAAAGGGAGAAAATTACTGGGGAAGAAAAAAGACGAGTCAACCTGAAGGCAGACAAGTTTGGAGTCCCCTTGGACCTGAATTTTGGTATAACCTTTCATCAGAGCATGTTCCAATCCTAAAATTATGGCCCCATATTCAGCCGCATTATTGGTTGTTTTGCCCAAACCTTTTCTCAACCTGCAGATCTGTATAAAGTTGGAGGTTTAGAAAGATGAAAAAACTCCAAAAGAGAACACAGAGATAAGAAAAATGCATACCAGGCTTCCATCATCCCTCCGCAGCACAGCTCCTGCCCCTGCTGGGCCAGGATTTCCCCTCGAAGCACCATCAAACTCAAGAATACAAGAGTGCTGCAGACAAAGAATAAGGTTGATTGTGCCCAAAGCTGACCAAAAAAAAAAAAATCCTTTTCTTGTTTATGATAGATGGTACTCATCACCTAATCCCATCATTATCCCTTCTGCTGTCTCCTAGTACAAAGTTACAGAGGAAACATGTGCAAACTAGAGGATATCAAGAGGTTTACATCTTTTAGGCATCACTGTGACATCCACTTACAGGATCTTCAGACAGTGGTTGGGCCTCAGCTTGAATATCAAATTCAATATGATTTTTCAAAGGATCAGTTAAACTAAGTGTTGATATATCGGCTTCCTTGAAAGCAACAAACATACAACTTAAAAAAAAAAAACACAATCCGTATGATTGTAAGACAGCTGAAGATTAATTCTAACATATGGAATATGTTGAACAAATAACCAAAAGAAAACATATTGTTCATTCAGAAAGAAAGATAACAAAATCCAATACATTCATAAATCATGGCATAAGAGTCACATAAACAATGGCAAAATATCTACACAGAAAATTTACAATTTCGTTTTTACAGTAAGGATATTCAATTAATATCTGCGGCGATGTAGGCAGAAAAATTTACCAACTTTGCAGGAAAAGAAATATGCCGAGCAGGGACACACTTGCCAATGCAAAACTATTGCTAGATACATGCATATTCTAACCACAATGGTAGAATTGGCATCACTGGTTTCTCAACTTCTGATCAATGTTAACTTGGCCTCTAATCATGGATATTGACCTATAAGTTATCATGAATTGATTTACTACCAAGAGAAGAGTTATTATTGGTTTTGGAATAAACAGCCAATGCCTAATTTTTTGAATGTCAAAATGTTGCATGTGAGTACCCATTGATTAAAATATGTATCTATGCTCCTTCAAAATACCAAGATGCTAGACACCATATGAGAGATACTGTGATACCAAGATGCTAGACCCATATAAGCTGGCTTAAATTCTGTTACTAATATGTCTACTACAATCATGGTTTTCATATCAAAATTTCAAACTCCAGAGTCATATATTTCAGACACTAACAAACAATAGCCAATAATTTATTAACTTGCCTGAAAAGGACAAGGTACAAGCGTCCCAAACAGGTCCTCTTTCAGGTCCGCAGCTCTAATAGTGTACAGAGCATTCTTGAGTCCACGGGAAACGAGAAACTCCTCAGTGCCCTTAGGTAAATGCAACCCTTTGTATACACTCGCAGGAGGATCACATATCTACCAAGTACCACAACAAGAATCCTTCTTTTTTTAGTAGTCAGTAGAGTATTACTGAATATTGGCAGATAACATAAACAATTCAGAAAAAAATCTTTTTTTTTTTTTTAAGGACACTTCCAAATTTACGAGGATCCCATCACAAATCAACCAATTACCAAAACAAAAATGCTTCTTTTTAGCAGTCCATAAAGCATAACTGAATAATGGCAGACAATATAAAGAATTTAGAAAAAAATATATAAAAAAAAGACAAGAAAAATCCTTGCAGTACACGAGGTTTCCACATTTGTGGTCAGTAGAAGAGTTAGATATACGCAGCTTAATCATGTCTGCAACTAGAACTAGAATATAATGGCATGCAATTTAAAAAAAAAAAAAACGAGAGAGAGAGAGAGAGAGAGAGAGAGAGAGGAAATTACAGAAGATCCAACTTGAGCTTGGCAATCAGATAAATTCTTATAAACACCAACGACATCTCCTTTTCGGACAACAAAGAAAACATTATTAGCATCATGCTTGTCTTGCTCCACGACGGCCGTTGCCGGAACATGCTTGAGGTCGGACCTTTTCCTCTTCGAAGACGATTTTAAAGTTGCTTGTCGGGAAGAATAGCACTGAACACGAACTGCCGTCGACAGGAACTCTAAATTGACTACTCTGGCGGCACCCGAATTATCAAAAGTCGTTTTCCAGCGGGGAAGAATTCGACAAACGAGATGGGACTGTCTCCCAAGTATGGACGCAGCGTACGAGGAGATGCGTGGCAAGAACGTCATGACAATTGTCTGGGGAAGGAGATGATGATTTGGAGGCGAGAAGCCAAGAAATATCCGCCTCTTGGAACTGAAACTCTTGATCGGCAATTCGTAGGAACATAATTAAAGATGAAAATATAGACATGTAATTAATAATTATAATATATAATACAATATAAATGTGTGGATCTTTCTTGTATGTAGTCAATAAACCTCCTTGATTTGATTAATTTTTCTAGATTTTCTAAAAATTTATTGGATATTAGCTTTTCTAATTTTTATTTACTTCCTTGAGGCTTTGCCTCCCGTTACTTTTCATGCCGCACGTTAACTTTTACTCCATTTTCATAAGATTTACACGTTTATTAGCCCTATTAACAGCACTTTTTCTTTTTCTTTTTTCTTTTTTTTTTTTTTTAATTTTTGTGTGGGTTACAAGGGAGGCCGAAAGACCAAGAAGAGAAAATTAACTCACTACAACTCGAATACATAATTAAGAGATTTTAACAAAAGTATCTCAATAAATTGTATTATAAACACGGGACATTTACATTTGTTCTTTTACCCCATGTAAATCTCAATTTTCAACTCTACAACAAACGTCGTCATGGGCTGTTGAAATGTGATTTTCGGCTCATGGGACTTTGGGTCGCATACATAAAGTTTGCCTACGAGGGACTAATTGATCCAGACCAGACCAGACCAGGAGGATGAGCAAATAATGTCTTTCACTAATCTACTTCGGCCCAAAATGATGGGTTTTACCATTATAAGTTGCAGCGCTCCAAACCCAACAAATCAAGGCTTCTTATTGCCCACTGCCCCACATACACGTTGCCTGCTTTTAAGCCCTTCATGTGTAGAAGGAGCACGAAGATGCAGAAAATGCAGCTTTCCAGTAGTTGTCTTGTTCAGTACGTGGGCAGAATCTTTTTTCACCTTTTTATCCTTTCCCCCTTCAAAAATAGTCCCGGAATGTGTGCTGCAAGGTCTGACTGCTGGTCCAAATCTACCCACCTGGGATTTGGAGAATTTTAGATCATCCAATCATCTGTCCGTCGCTGATCTTGTATTTGGACACACCAGCCGAAGCCAATCCACTGCCCATATTGCTCGTCATAGAGTTGCATCCTTCCATCTTCTTCTGCTCAAGCCACAAAATATTGCACGTATCATCATAGTCAAACCGACTCAAACTGATCCGTTCGTACCTTGTATCACACAACTTATTATCTAGCCTGTTTCGTGCTAACCACACGTGACATTCCTTGCAAAACCCAATAGACAGTCGCCCCTGCCAATTGCAACTCCCTCCCTTTCCATAGGCAGCTTCCCAAGTACAAGCTACAGAAAATATAGCTCCAGCAGCTAAGCTTGACATCATCCTAAATATTCATAACATACACCTCATCTACGGAAGTTTTTGCGCCATTTAATTCCAATGTATTTGGTACACGACACATGATAAAATTAACATAGATTACTCTTTTATCTCATTGTGTATATAATGGGACTACAGCCCACAAAAAATTTGCTACCTACCAAAACAACGAGGCAGTCCTTGAGGCCCAAAATCTACTCACGGCTTCCAGTTCAGTTCCTGTTTGACACTGCCCGTATCTGCAATTTGATTGCTTCATTTTATTTTAATAGCCAATATGTAGGCTTGGGAGATATAAGTAGGAACAAAGATTTTTCTAATAATTACGATTAGTTGTTTTAAAGATTTTTTTTTAAAAAAGAAAAATTTTAATTACTTACTTTATTTTTTTAATTCCTCAAATTTAAGCTAACTAGTTTTTCTTTTTCTTTCTTTCTTTCTTGTACATGAAATATAAGACAAAAAGGGCAACAAACTTAGCGTGGCGGTTTTGCTAAGCTCAGTGTACCATTGTGCATATGCCCCACTATGTCCAGTTACATGAGTCCATGGCCATGCCGTGACCAGTTGAATTTAGAACTTTGGAGACAGTGTTCCCTGAACGTAGGCATTAATTGCGTACGTAAATCTCTCAACAACAGCCCCTGTCCCCATGATATTTTCAATTGATTGACGCTCCAAAATGAACATCTAAAACATATATGTGGGCTTGATTTCGTTGTTACCAAAATAATCTGGAGGTTGTTTGTATCCCACGATAATGGGCCAAATTAAAACGTTTGCATCAATAAAAGCCTGATAATTATGGTGTAAACTTGTAATGAATTTAGTTGTGTCTGATTATAACAAATAAATGATTCAACATCAACACATCCATGACAATCCATCAGGGCTGAGACTGATTACCCTAACATATAGACAATAACTTTCTTCAAATATTGCTTATAACCTTCATTGTATTGTGCTCTCCAAAGAACAATTATTCTTAAAATCTTGAAAGGTGTTCAGTTAGAATCAAATCTTAACTAAAGATTCTTTGTTGTTCCTGAGCTCTAACTTCATATTTGTTTTTGGTTAATTTTGGAAGTCGGTCATCTCAAGGTGTTACAAAAGATTTTTTATTTTTTTTCCTTAACAAACGATTAACATGTTTTGGCTCTCATATGTAAGTTTCTGGATGTACTCTGGACATAAACCTTTGAGCCTGAAATGCAGTGACGGTGGAACATGATGTGCTCACGGGGACACTCGCTATTATGCTGAGTTATTAATGGTCATTTCTAATCGTACTGCAACTGCAATGGAAGGCTGGAGTCAACAGCAATAGTTATTAATCTCTGTCAATTGGGACCATGCATTCTTGGACGTACATTGATCTCTTGCTGGAAATCTACATACCTAATCTGTTAAAAAAGAGTCACCTTGTGCCTCTCTTTTACGTTTGCTTTCTTATTGTTTTTTTTTTTCTTTAATTTTAATGGGGGTGTGCGAATTAATCAACATGTAAAATTAGTAATGAAATGACACAATGACGATTCACAATGCCACATTGCAGTTTTAAGATACCGAACTCCCAAAGAATGCCGTGGACTAGTCTACCAGAACTGGTTTGTATTGTGAAAAGGCCAATTTGAAGCTACTTCTCTGGAGAGCGTAAGTCAGCGGTCTTTACCAAACGGACCATTAAATCAATGATTATTCGCGCTATGATTCAGAAAGCTGAATCCCAAAGTCATCCTACTTTTAAAAGCTATGGTTCCATGACAACTTAACTATATATATATTGTGTTAGTTTTGAATTTAAAATAACAATTTAGTGATATCTAAGTCTTTGTTCTATACTCACCATCTATGATTAGTCTAATAAATAAAAATGAATTCAAAATTATATAGATTAGACACACTGTTTCATGTATAGATACACATAAATACATTATATGTTTCAAGTGAGAGCTGCATTTACGGACATCATATTGACAACGCAAAATTTATCTTGAAGGGATTCTTTGTTATCAAGAAAAAAGAAAAAGAAAAAGAAAAAGAAAAATTCTCCACACCCCTCTCCAATGGTGCATTTGAGCTATCGGGCATAAGCCATGGCGGAAGGTAGAAGGATAGTTGTGTTAAGGAAATGCGATAACTTACAACTTAATATATATATATATGCACATGTATTACATTTATAAACTTAATATCACATTTCAATTTCAAATATATATATTAATTCTAAATATCTTTTGTTTATTTAAATGCACTCAATTTTCTTTTTAAATTTGGGGTCTCGCGTCTACTTAAAGGGCCGGACAAAATCCTCAAAAACCGGGGGGAAAAAAAGAAAAATAGGCCACGGTTAATGGGATTAGACCAGAAATGGCTTGTTGAATAATGTCTCAATCTGCCAAACCGACCATTCAAAAGGAACAATATGGGGCCTATGTATGGACATT
The DNA here is from genome assembly GCA_037897445.1 of Ceriops zippeliana. Classification (NCBI taxonomy): domain Eukaryota; kingdom Viridiplantae; phylum Streptophyta; class Magnoliopsida; order Malpighiales; family Rhizophoraceae; genus Ceriops; species Ceriops zippeliana. Next base: position 1,392,481 of record JBAPLH010000188.1, on the reverse strand, counting down.
TTGTGAGTACCTACGACAGTAACAGATACCGAAATTCTAAGGCCAGAAAACATAACCTTTTTTTTTAAAAAAAAAAAAATCTTATTTCATTATCAATGTTCAAGGGGGAGTCACTTCAAATTTCTCTCCCTCCCTTATTCTAGATAAAGAAGCAAACCAAAAGGGATCATAGTGGCGAGGAAAAAGGAAGAAAAGGCTCAAGCTTACTTTTACTAAACCTTTGTCTTGAACAGTCAAATAATGCAAGGCACAAAGAAGAAGATTGGGGGGGGGGGGGAAAATGTGATGTACCTACTTTTTGTATACCTTTTTAATTAGTGACCAATAATTATCATGGTGGGGAAATTTTAATTTGAGGATGCTTTATGTGACATTGCACAAGGGGGGCATTTTGGATAGAAATAGAATAAACAAATTAAGGAACGAAATCAATTAAACATCCAACCCCCAGCATGTCCCAATTTCCATCCCCAGGATGGGCATGACCATTGCAATTTAATATGGTCATTTAGCTTCATGGTATCATAATGGAGCAGTAGCAGAACACACAATGTGTCGGTGTTATTAGTTTAACAGTTAATTCTTTTCTAATAAATTTAACGCATATTTCAGACATAAACTCGTATTGCATTATCGTTATTTTTTTTATCGTAAATTATAATTATACATCAAAAAGTAAAAAAAAAAAAAAAAAGAGTAATCATTATTTGTAATGTGCAAGAGGCATAATTTATCGTTGCTATGCAATTTTCACATGTTTTATAACTGAAAACTAACAAGTGTTCTAAAAGAAAGTACATGGCCTGTGTCCCTCCGTTCACTTCCTCCGGAGATTGCTCCGGAAAATAAATTGTAATGAATGCAAAGAATCAAAATAAGGATAAAAATATATTTGTTCGTGTTGACAGTCTCCTATTATTTTATACTTTGTGCTACTACCGGAATTCAAAGGTTTGCAACGCGTCTGATATTTTCTATACTTCACCATGAAACGCAAGAAATTAATTATCTTCTGTGGTCCTGGACCTGCCCCTTTGGTCAATTGCCTACCTGGCTACCATTATTCAATGGAAATTTTTGTCTTACTGAATTTTCCCCTTTATTCTTGATCACCCTAGAAATAGATAACATAGAGAGAACCTAATTATCTAGTGGTATTTCGATTTGATTATTAAAATTTTAAATATAAATTATGTAGTTAAAAAATTTTGTATTAAAAAGAGAGAGAGAGAGAGAGAGAGAAAGTAATATGCAAATAAAAATATCTCATAAATTTAATATTTTAAAACTTTAAATTAAGATAGCACATTAATTCTATAATTTAGTTTTCCATCTGAATTTGATTAAATTTCTCCAATCAAACTCCGTAATAGTCTTATCACCACGTAATAATGTATTAAGAGCTAATTAAATGCGGACGCTTAGGTGAAAGTTATGAGTAGACCTATCTCATATAATCCCACCAGCATTCATTCTGCATCCATTAATTAATGGGCGCCACCTTGACACTAATTGTAAATGCCGAAATGCACAAATTCAGGCGTCCCCCGTGCTCGAGGCAAATTCTGGCTGCCTTTTAACTTAAATTTGGCTGTTAATGTGGACCCTCGAAAGGCTTATGCGTCGTTTTTCGGTTTCCCAGCAATGAAGCTTTAGGGCAAAACAACAAGCGGCATTACCTAGACGACGCCTACCCAGCTTTACCCACATGCACCAAAAAGACAGAATTGGACAAGAATATTTTAGACAGGCAAGCAAAAGAGAGTTGTCCGAGACAACTCGGCAATCATCTCTATGAAAAGGCAATTCAATTATTTCATAGTTAATTGGAATTCATAGATATCAGTTATCATTTCAAAAAGATTACGTGTAACTTGAAATAGATCCAAAGAAGATTTGGATTATCCCATATCGTCAAACCCAGAGAATATTTTTTTACAGAAAATATTTACTTGTTCACTCAAAAAAAGAAAAAAAAAAAGTTTCAAGCACCCAAAAGATTTTACGCAATCAGAAGCATGATCGAAAATGATTAGACACATGCTCTAAACTGCCGGATGCATGTAGTTATCAATGCATGCTATTTTAATAGTTTTAATATATATATATATATATTTTTGGTCAATACAAATTCGTATTCATCGCATCTCTAATTATTATTTGCATTCGATCGAATGGAGCATACGTACAATTTCTTCGACGACGTATGGATCACTTAAAAAAAACTTTTTGGGTTGACATTTTTGGGCAGTCGCCAACCAATTTCTTATGTAGTTCCCTCGTCAATCTGTTTATGTGATGGTTTTTGAAAGACAAGCAATAATTGAAACAGTTTAGTACTATGTTTCAACAGAAATAGAGAACATGAAACTTAGTAAATCCGGGCATATGCTTTAAATATTACTTGCCGTTCATTATTTAATAGTTCTGGGATCAAAATAACCAAACAAATCAAGCTAAGAGGGCATATATTTAATAATAATAATAATAATAATCATAATCATAATCATAATAATAATGATGTCGATGAGTACGTGGAGTCGCAATAAATTGTTCTAACTTCTCTTTTACACGACAGAAAGGTTGCCTCCGTCTTACGTGGGAGACCCAATATTGGAAGTTCAGTGAGAACATTGGTGCCGATTTAATTCTCGTTTAAGTTCAGTCATAATCTTGGTTGTGATAATGGCATCTTGCTAACGAATGGCCGACATGGTTTGTTTTTTTTTTCATGTTCACAGTCTTGTTAGAGAGAGGATTGTGCCAATTATAAGAACAACTTTTGTGTGTGTTTACTGAATTTCATTGAATGCTTTGAAGAAAAATTGAACCCATAACTTTGAACACAACAATGAGATCAAAACGCTTCGGTGGCAATGGCCGACAAGTTTCGTCAAAATTAAATGCTACCGGCCATCTCCAAGGCTGAGGACACAGTTGCACGGACACCTCACAGGCGAGACCTGGGAACAGGGGAAGAAAACGAGCAAAATTCGGTTGACACTTCCGCAGGGGAAGCAGTGGATGATGGGGACGCCTTTGAATTCTGCTCCCATTGTTCAGCTAGATGTGATTGGACTGTCAATAACTATTCCATTGTGAGTGTTGACAGGGAAAATAAATCAAGAGGGAGGGGGGGGGGGACTTGTATTGAAAGGGAGCAGAATCCAGATTTTTAAAAATCTTGCCGAACTGAAGCAGTGACAAAAAGGCAATTGCTAATTAACTCAGGCTCCTAATTGGACCTCGACCAAGACCCGCATCATCTCATCAAATTTTTCACCATTAGACGTTAGATTTTAAAGTTTTCAAAGGTTCATTTTGAGAACTTTTTTGTCCAGAATATGTCATCGGCCATGCCATGGTGGTGACGACATTACCAGTAACGCCATAATAGAGCTGTTATTAGTTTTGCGATTAATTCTGCCTGTTTATTTGCATCACTTCGGAGGAAAAAGAAAAAAAAATGAAATAAGATTGAAGTGTGTGTGTGTGTTCATCGATGGACAGTGGTCCATCATTCGCATTGCGCGTCATGAAATTCCCTCGTTGATGGAGATTGTGTAATAATGAAAGCACCGAAAAGATGTGGCCACTGGCTTCCAATTTGCATTGCTGCATGTCCTTGGCATACCCGCAAACTACGCCTTTTGTTTTGTGTAACTATAGGGAACGACAAATATACAAAATTTGTTTATTTAATTAAAATGTTTTCTAGTTAATAATTAAGTATTTTATAATTTTAATTAAAATTTTCTTAACTATGTTAAATAAATTAAATTATAAATATATGAAAAAGAAATCTCTAAAGAATGAAACAATTTTAATATTTCAGCATCGATAAGTAAAATGCTTTCATACATCCGTACCCTGTCAACCTTAGTCAGGACACAGCTCGGGCTGAACCAAGTCATAATTAAGATGTAACCCTAGACATGAGTGAATATTTAATTCAACCTAAAATATTTTCGTGGACATGTGACTAGACACTTTTAATTTTCAGGGTAAACCTTTCTTTTTTGAGCCAAATTTTAATTTTTGTTTCCAGTGAGAATTAAAAAAGAAAAATGGTACTATTCCTAGCCAAAGGACATAAACATAGAGAGAGAGAGAGAGAGAAAGAGAGGTGAAGTGACGTGACGGGTGAAATTTACACATTAAAAATTATTTTTTTAATTTAACTTTTTTAATATATATATATATATATATATATATATAATATAAATAATAATAATATGTATAATAAATATTTATAACATATAATAAATTATTAAAAATCTAATTTATACCTCGTCGCATATCGCACGACATATATTACGCATTATGTTACTTTAATTGTATATTAATTATTGTTTAAAAAATTCAAGTTTTTTTATTTTAAATTATTTTTTAATACATAAAACTCACAGCTCACTCCACTTTTTTCCTCTGTCATCCATTTATTATTTTCTTTAAAAAAGGGGAAAAAAAATGTAGTCCTGGTGATAAGGACAGAGAAGGTGGATCACCAAAGGCGGCATATAGCAGCCACCAAATTTAGCGGGAAAGTTGCATCCAATGTCTTACATTTCTTTTTTTTTCTTTTCTTTTTTTTGTTTTTTTTTTTCTCTCTTATGTTTGCTGATAGCCAAATGCGGGGGAAGGGGTTGGCGTGGGGCGGGGGGGGGGGGGCCTGTAGGGCAGAGATATTCTTAGTTGAGTTGACCGATGCATTTTACCGCATGTGGACGTTGTGGTGATACATCTGGCCATCGACTTTGATATTATATAATAATAATAATAATAATATGTAAATTTATATATCAAAACTTATTCCACACATTATATGTCTCTTTTTATAATAATTATTATTTATCTAAGCTATAATATATATATATATATATATAAATAATAGGCTGTAAATTTATATTAATTTAAATTATTTAATTTCAACCAAAAATATAAATAATAACTTTTACCACAAAAAGTTCATCCCAAACAATAATTTTCAACCCATTAAACCAAAGCAAATTGTTTAATGCCATTTTATTTTATTTTGTTTGTTGGTTAAATCTAAATAATACACCGCTCACGCTTTCCTTCTTTTACTTTTCCATAAATCACCCAAATTTACCTTGAAAATAATAATAATAATAATAATAAATCAATCAAGTCACATATTTATATATACTAAAAAAAAGGTTAATAAATATCCAATGTACTTAATTTAATCAAATTTTTATTAAAATATTTAATAAAATTTGACTTACTTTTGACTTTATATAATTTTTTATAAAGAGATTTATGTAGTATAACTTTTTTAAATGGGATTGTAGGTATGATTTTTACTTTTTTTTTTTAACAAAAATGAGAAACAGATTAACATTCATTCATTCATTTCGTTCATAAATAGAACCTTCCACCCCAAAGACCGAAAAGCCTCTTCCCTCTCCACGCCTCCAGTCTCGCACCTTTGGCCTGAGCTGCGCACATTCCGGTCACTCTCCGGCTGCGTCTCCGGCCGATTTTCAGCTCCGGCGAGAACAGAGCCGTAGAGCTATGAACGGAGAATGAGAAACGGTCCGCTGCGGCGATCATGTCGGTGACGTGCTCGGACTGCTTCTCCGACCTTCTCTGCAGGGAGGAATCCGCCAAAATCTTCTCCGGCGAGCCGCCGGGCTGCTGTTCGGACCCCGAATCTTTGGTTTGTACGGAAGAATCAATTGCCGGTCTCATAGAGGATGAAAGGAACTTTGTGCCAGGGTTCGATTACTTATCTCGGTTCCAGTCTCGGTCTCTCGATGCTTCGGCTCGAGAAGAATCGGTTGCATGGATTCTCAAGGTAAACCAAGGAACAGTAGTTTTTAGCAATATTACCATAATGCCACTTTATCAATCTGAGATCTGAGCCGTCTATTGCAATTCGGTGCCATTTATCAGATGATTTATCAGCCGTTAGATCAACCAATGACGGTCGGCCTGGGGCCGGCGCTCATTAGTTTGGCCATTATCTTTTCATTCATTCATACGTTATGGTTACTGTGTTTGGCAGGTGCAAGCATACTATAGATTTCAGCCATTAACGGCGTATCTCTCCGTCAACTACTTGGATCGATTTCTCTATTCTCGCCGATTGCCTGTAAGCTTCTAGTTATCTTCACATCAAAGAAGAACAAAAGGGAAATTTTTTCGGAAATTTACCAAAACTAGGGACGGGACTTAAATATTCTTTCCCTTTTTTTTTTCCTTCTCTTTGATTGTAATGATATTTGACTTTTCAAATGCAAGTGCCAGTAATACATGTCAAATCTAATATATTTGACATGTAGTAAGATGCATTTTAAATATAAGCACATAAATTATCTTATTATAAATGATGGTTACATAAATTTATTCTTTTAATACAATATAACTTTGTTGGACATTCGGTATCCGTTTAATTTATTGCATTCATTTGGCTAGTAGCGTTTTGTGTCATATACATTTGACTAAGGTTGGATTGTTAGAATGAAGATATAATAATAAGATAATTTCTATGAATATTTTGGCGTCCTAATGGGATGTAGATAAAAATCAGTAAAACTTGATATTAAATTGACTTGTAATATTACTTTATAGCAAGATATCATGCAACGTCTAACTATAGTTATAGTTGCCATGGCTATAGGCTTTAGGCTTAGGCACCATGCTGGGAACACGATCCGACTAAACAATTATTTTGGATTGTTGATTGTTAATTGTTTAGTGGGTATGCTTCGCATTTTCATTTTATGAGTTTAATAACTCCACTGTAAACCTTTTTTGGGTGTACTTATTATGTCACGCGTGTAAAGTTTTCCACGGGATGTCTTTGAATAGCCTTTCTTTATTGTTAATTATGTGCCTCGCAGGTGCGTGGAAAAATCATGGGATTATGAATAAGGAAATAACAACACGGCCTGTGTCACAGATGATCATACTTAATAAAAAATTTTCTTTTTTTCTATTAACTGATTTTTTTGTATTATTATAATCATATATATATTTTATTTTATCAATTACTTTTAATTGTATCTACGTGAGTTCAACAAGTATTTTGATAATTCTCACATATTATGAAAGAAAATTCTGTTCATAACTATTTCTATGGTATTGCCGTTGTTGTCACTTTTATTTTTATTATTATTATTATTGTCATTACATTTTAACTTAAAAACAATTTACTGTTTCAGCAAGAAAACGGATGGCCGTTGCAACTCTTATCTGTTGCTTGCTTGTCTTTAGCTGCTAAAATGGAGGAAACTCTGGTTCCTTCTCTACTGGATTTGCAGGTATGAATCATGTATATTTGCCGGTGCTTTTCAAATTTATGACAACAAGGAGAGTAAACAGCCTAATATTTAATTTTGTAGATTGAAGGGGCAAAATTTATGTTCGAACCAAGGACAATACTGAGGATGGAGCTTCTTGTTCTGAGTGTCTTGGATTGGAGGCTACGATCTGTAACACCATTTAGTTTCATTGATTTCTTTGCATGCAAGCTAGATCCAACAGGAACTAATATGGGATCTCTGATTTCAAGGGCTACAGAAATCATCCTATCCAATATCCAAGGTAACACAATCTGATACCAGTGGGAGCAACTTCCTATGGTAAAATTAGAGCATAAAAGGAAATTTTCCTTTTTTTTCCGTTGATGTGAACAGAGGCCAGCTTTCTTGAGTATTGGCCATCAAGCATTGCTGCGGCAGCTATTCTGTGTGCAGCTAATGAAATTCCAAACTTGTCTCTTGTTAGTCCCGAGCACGCTGAATCATGGTGTGATGGGCTAAGCAAAGTAAGGTTGCATACAAGTATACACTGCTTTCTGATACGATACAATGATTAGTGTCCCAAATAATCCCAAACACATCCTTTTTTGGCAGGAAAAAATCATCAGTTGTTACAGGTTAACTCAAGATCTTGTGCTTGATAACAACCGGAGGAAACCGCCAAAAGTCTTGCCACAGCTTTGGGTAACAATTCGGGCTGGAATGAGATCTGGTGACTCATCATCCTCATCTTCCTTATCTTTTAAGAGGAGAAAATTAAATGGCTATTTGTGGGCAGACGATGACAAAATTAAGGAACTTTGAGTGAGGAAAAAAGAGGACTTAAAAATTTTAAAATGGAGGAAAATAAGGAGAAGGAAATGGTGGTCCTAGTCCATGTTATCTAGAATCCTCAAGTATTTTGTTGTGTGATTTTGATTTTGGAGAGCGAATTGACTTTGAATAATGTAGATTTATCTAGTGTATATACGTATGTGAGTTTTGGGGATTTATTAATTCTTTTACTTGTGGGCTTTGCCATTTAAGTTTATTAATGGCATTGCAGATTCCCAAGGGAAGGGGATCATATGATGGATACTTTTGGGTGGAAGAAAGTTGAGAATTTAAGATAAAGCTTGTGTTTAAAAGTGGAGTTATGGAGTGTGAAACTAGTGGGGTTGATGAAATTCAATAATGACATTGATTATTGAATGAAACAAAGGAGATGGTGGGGGCCATTTGAATAGAGTTAGGAGAAAAAGAGGCCAAAAGATAGAAAAATCAATGGTATGGGGAAACAAGGATTGAACTTTGAAGTTTAGGCAAATCATGGTATGCCTGCAAAACTTCTCATCCTGGCTGCCATCATTGCTTCAACTGATCTTCCTTTTTCGATGGGGAAGTCCAAAAACAATTTAAAAAAAAACAAGAACAACATGACTCCCAACACATGCTGATATGTTCATATGGGTTTTGAAAGGAGTTGTTTTTCGGGTGGCCATGGTAGGCGCATGGCTCACATGTCTGTATTTGTGCATTTTTAACGGGTTCTTCTGGTACTAAACTCTTTTGCAAGGAGTGTCCACACGTGTGATTTGGTTACAAGTGCTTTTTTATCCTTTTTTTTTCCCCCATAATTTGTCTATCTTTTGAGTGAGCAGTATCCTCATTTGGGTCATATTAAGCTCGGCCTGACAATACAAAAGGTCTTTGGGGCCTTTCACTTGTGCTTGTATCTGATTTTGATCACATGAAATAAAAGTCCAAATTAATTATATTTGCACACATACAGATCCTCTTTGCGCATGGCATGTGATTGACAATGGAAAGTTTGTCTCTTTGTGCTTTGTTTTTGTTACTGTGTCAAAAGGACTTTTCGGAATAGAATCTGGAACTTAAAATGAGTCCATTGCTGGTTGCAAACATGCAGTGAAGGGACTGCTTGGTCCCGCAATAACCATAAAGGCCCACATCTCCTAGAATGGGACTGCTTCTCTTTTATTTGCTCTATGGTCTCTTGGGACCAATCTATGGCTCCTTCCTCCTTTTTCCCCCTTATTGATATTCGACGGCTTAAAAGACACTCCCATTTTTTTATAACTAAATCATTTCCCTGGTATTAATCAAATATGTGGTCCGTATTTTATTATCACTGCGAATGTGATGGTGAGGTATGTGGCATGTTGTACAGAATTTGAAGTGAGTCACATGGTAATTAGATAATTAAGATTGTGCAAAATGAACATTTGAAGTGGGTGTAATGACGGAAAAAGCAAGGTTCCCCACGCTAGGTAGTTGGTACATTATTTTTTTGGCATGTTGCAATAGAAGGTGATCTAGCATTTTAGGCAAGTACCCATCACTCCTGTTGCAACGGCATAACATACATCACTCGTTCAGGGTTCAAAATTGTGCCCCGCTCTCAATACGGACCACGGTGAAGATGAATGGTAACTAGCTATGCATATGGTGGCAATTAAGCGTCAGTACGTTTTTGACAGTTTGTCTCTTGGATTGTGCCTGGGTCCATGAAATAGTCGCCTAAGATTTGAGTTTTTATTTTTTGGGATTACATTGTTTGTGTGAAACGACACCAAGCATGGGTCATGATGAACTGAGCGCATCATACAATATTTCCATCTATTTATGCAAGGTTTTGTATAATGGTCAACATTGTGACGAAACAAATGCATATTTATGTAGCTTTCCGCTGCTAATGACACACATAATCAATTCTTCTGAAGTCCAGATGGGAATGCGCACGCTCTTAAATTTGAATCCAATTTCAATTTGAGTAGTAACAACATGTACTAGAGATTGCACCTCCAGTCAGCGAGCATAGATTCACCAAATTACATGAAACCAAGACGATTAGTCAGAACTTTAGTCCGACTAATCTCCACCGTCAAATTTGTAAAGAAAACCTGCAATTGGCGGCTATTCATGGCCCCTGAGAAAGCTTTGACACAAAGGGTTGCTAGGCAGACCGGTAATATTTAGGAAACGATGGTGACTCGATGGCTACTTTATTTGACATAATTTATAAAGATGAAGGGGTATTAGAGTTTGGATTTTTGTTGGCAACAAGGATCCCCCACCATTACCAGGCCCCCTTTAACATGCCAATATGAATTTGGGTAATTGATTAGTCACTTTTAGCTATAATATGGGTTATAGGAGAACAATGATTGCTCACAAGTAATTTTTTAATGATTAAAGCAATCCTCACAAACAATATTTCGGGTGCAGGGAGCAAAATCTTGCCCCTCACACACTCATTTCTGCGACGAAAACTCAAAACTTTATTAGAAGGACAATGGCCACGACAAAGATGGAGGAACCTCAAAAATTTCAGCTTATAAAGATTGATTTTCAGTTGTAAAACCGTGCTCGTGGGGTTGCTGAAAAAGGTCCATAGGACCATGGAACTAAAGGGTTCAAAAGCTAGAATGATGCACACAACATTCAGATATAGCTGTTGTGATCTGATCATTTGCTGAACGCAAGACAGCACCATTCACCATTCTGGACTCCACAGAGCACTCAAATGTCACTGTCCTATACATATATGTCACTGCTTTAGTATAAGCAAGAAAGGCAACGAGAAAAAGAATGTCATGAAAACTAGCATACATCAAAACGTTTGTTTACGTTTTGTCTCTTCATTAGTGAGCGCCCTGACCTTGTGCAAGCCTTCCTCGTTCTGTAATCAAGACATTTGTTTGCATTCGATGAAATTACATAATTAATTTTAATGTATAAATTAAAATTATTATATACATGCAGATTTTACCATATAAAAATCTCTAAAAATTTTACATTTTTTCTCTTTATTAGTGAGCACCAAACATTGTGCAATCGTTCCTTATTTTGTAATCAAAATGTGTCTACGTTTGATGAAATTAAATAATTAATTTTAATGTAAAAATTAAAATTATTACATATATCTTTTTATAAATTTTATTATATAAGAATATCTGAAACGTTACTTTTTTTTAGATATGCATACACAAAACCCTATTACAGAAGTCTTTCACATCTAGAATAGTGAGGGAAAAAAAGAGAGAAGTCTTTTGCTAGGGGGCAGAGGCATCGAGGCATTGGCTTTCCAACTCACATTGCCATCCTTAGATGCAATGAAAAGAAGCTGAAAGTAAAAGAAGGGATGGCCGTTCTCGAGGGAGCGTGGATCTTTTATTTGCCTTTGTGATAGTGCTTGGACCTCCAATCTCAAGGGTGGAGACAAAAGGGTCTTCTATTCAATCATACAAATTGGAAGATAAACATGACCCCAAGCCGAAAGCCGATCATCGGCAAAGGACTCTTTTTTTTTTTCTTCTTCAAAAATGCTAATTACCATTATTTGTGTAATAGTGTAAGGGGGATGTAAGAAAGATGTAAATTGTCAAGCTAGAAGCTGAAAAAAAAAAAAAAAAGTTCAGTACAGTGAGCAAAATTAACCTACTGATGATTCGATTAAGAAGACGGTAAATGGGTAGAAGGGAAGATAGAAAACCCATCCAAGTGAATGCAAATCAATAAGCTATTATGGATTGGAGAAAAGGAATACGAAAGAAAGGCCAGAAATAACATTTGTAATGAGCTATTCACAATTTGAGCCCTCCATTTTATCCTTACATTTCCTCTGCAAATTGTATAAATCAAAACTTGCTAATATTTTTAAGGGTAGGATACATCATTCATTATTTAAAGGTTCAGTTAACACACCATAAGAGCTAAGTCGAGAAAGAAAGTGACTTAAAACAAAAAGCAAAAAAAAAAAAAAAAAAGAAAGTGGAAGGCACCTACCATCCCTATAAATCAATCCATCAATCCATCCGTCGAAAAGCAAGCTTGGAAGGTAGATGGCTTCAAAGTGCATCCATTAAGGACAAAAGTTAATCTTGGATTTTGGATAATTAATACTATAATTATTGACATATGTTTCTCTCTTTCTCTCTCTCTTTTTTTTTTTTTTTTTTTTGCAAAAAAAGTTTATTTTCTAAAATTATTTCTTTTTTTATTGAAGTTTAACTTTTTATCAACTGAATTTTATTATATAAATACGAATTATTTTAAAACGTGAAAAATTTAAGTGAAGTTGCATTATTGTAATTATTATTTGTAATTTTTTTCTTTTCATTACTAATTATAATTATTTGTCAAAAAGACTACGATCATGCAACTAATTGTTCATCAATATTTTTGCTTGTAAGACGAATGATCTCAGCACAATTGGGCTTAACCAAAGCGTTCTCTCTTTCTCTCTTTCAAAAGCGAAACATTGGGCTAACAGTAGGCCCATTACAGTCTCATAGGTTATATTGGGCCTGCAAATTTGATCATATGTTAGATTGTGGGCCTCTTATCATGGCTACTTTTTATTTTTTATTTTTTAAATTCTCACAGTAAATGCCAAGTCCGTCGTCGTTTAACTCCCCTAAGTCCAACTCCGATGGCGATTCTCTCCAGTCCGTCTGCAGTCCGGCCATCTCCATTTCCCCACTCTCCCGCCAAAACCCGATTCTCCTTAAGAAACACCGTCAATCTTATCGTGCGCACCCCTTCTCCTATCCTACGCTCTCCACATACCATTTTCCTAATCCCTTCTGCCTCCTCCGACGCCGGCGCCGCCCAGAAGTTCGTGTACCCGGATCCTATCCCTGAATTTGCACAATATGTAAGAATGTTCGCAAGATAGACAGCTTTGCAACGACCACTTGGTACAACTAAATTATGTGAAAAAAAAAATCAATTCAGAGAAAATCGAGATGGATTCAATAGTCCTAAATTTAAATTGACATAATTAATTTTTATATTATATGCATATTTTATATATAATATACAATTTTATGGTATTTATTTAAATTTATTATTTTTAAATTCATTTAGTTGAAATCTTTGATTAATTAATTAATTTATTATTATTATTATTATTATTATTATTATGGGGATTTGTTATTACAGGAGACGCAGAAGTTTAGGACAGAGCTGTTAAAGAAACTGTCCCAGGAGAAGGAAGCATTTGGCGATGATCTTGATAAAGTTGTCGATGTCTGCTCCGAGGTGAAATTTTCTTGACTTTTTCTTCTTTTTAATTATAATTTCCCCAAATTGTAGTTCTTTCCTTGCTTTGTCTTTCCGTGGTCAATTAAGCTGCTAAGGAAAAAAGGCCAAAAAAAAAAAAAACAGAGAGAGAGAGAGAGCCTTTGATTGCTTGCATCAAACTCAGTGATGTGAACAAGACATGTGCAAAACCTTCCCGACAAATGTCATAGTGAAGCTTTGAATTTGGTCTTTCAAGTCACAAGACTTTGTGGAATGGGAAATTGCCATTGGAGTTGTTAGGTTGGAAATCCGCTAGATGGAATGAGGAGAAATTATGCAACGGACATATTACATAGATGCTGGATAAGGTGCATGATGGCACATCACATTATCATCCCTGGTAGTTGCACAAGTTTAGTCTTTGTAATTGCAACTAACGATGAAGACTACAAATGTTCAACCAAAGTTCATGATAATGTAATGTGGATCTGCGTCGGTCTGTATGATAAAGCCCATAGATGGGAAAAATGTAAGTCACCCAGAAGCGGAAGTTTCCTTCTTCAAGCATTAACTTAAAGCTTTAACAAACGCCTAGAAGTGACATTCATGGCTGTTCTTACAATCATTTTGAAGTCAGACACTCGGAATCTCACAAATTCTTTTAAATGTCGTTGGGGAAGGCACCTCAAAGGACCTAAATGTTGCTTGTTTAATTGTGATTTTGACGTTTTGTAGTTTTTTTCTTTCTTTCTCTTGATATTGATTATGAACTTAGTACGTGGTCCTATGGTTGACCATTCATTGTACCTGTAAATGTTTTCAGATTATGATCCACACGGTTTGTTAAAAGTACCTTTCAGGAAATTTTTGTGATATTATGTTCCTATCAAAATGGGGGAAAAGTAGGTTCTAGGTTTGTATTACAAAGGAAAGCCGAATGCTACCATTGGCTATGTGTTGTGTGTGGTGTTTCAAACATTGTCTTTTAAGTTTACATCAGAAATTTGTCCTACTTGGATGTTTCTCTAAGCTAATTTGTGGGGAACATACCTTGAAGGCTGCATTGAACTGATGTCAATGTTTGGGTGGCTTACAATGGTAGTAATCTTATTGTGGGACTGTTTATCAATGTCTGAGTGAGGAAGCATATTCCAGATTTTTCTTGCACCTCTCCATTCAGAAAAAAATTGTCTGACAGGCTCTATCTTTCCAGCAGTCTAAAGCCATGTTTGGTTTTGTGTGTTTAGGCAATTTTTAACAGCCTCCTTACTGTACCTTACACAACATCCATTGCCCTCCTTTCTGCTCGCCCCAACCAAACTTTTGTGACAAAATCATCTAATTTTCTGAAGGCTGAGTAAGTGGCCCAGTATGTTTTCACCCAGTATCCAATCAGTGAGCAGAACTGGAATGCAGTTGTTGGGAGGAACTCTGAACTGTCTGAACATTATATAGGATATAAATGAAAACCAAACTTTATATGAGGGTACCAAATTTGAAATAAAATGTGATTTATACTGTACTTCATTCTTCATTAATTTTTGTTGGGATTTTTTGTTTGGGATGCTATCTTTTCCAAAATGTAACCAAAGTATAAGATTAATGGTTTTTCTTTTTCTCTTTTTCCCCCTTGTCTAAGAATAGATCTAGTGCCGGCATCTAGTCCAGCACAATCTAACCTATGTCACGAGGATAACTATTTTTGGCTTTTGTGGTTTAACAAACAAGAAGCTACAAAACAAAAACTTGCCTGCTGTTTGGATGCATAAGCAAGCTCACTGTCATTGGTGGGAGAATGAGGGAATTGGTCTTTCTAGTTTCATTCAAGATTATGTAACTAATAGATGATGATGGCTGTCATCATTACCTGTGCCTCTCTTCCACCCAATGTGGCTTGTTTAATTTTATGACCTCTTAATTTCAATTAGTTATGGTTGCTAGTGGTACTTCTTTCTACAAGATGGCCAAACAACGTTTTTCATCTCTTACCTCATGGGGGCAGTTTATAATTGATGCCCATGTGGAATATCTCATTTGAGAAAATAAGAGAAGTCGTTCGGACAACTTCCATCATTTTGATTCCATCTTTTCTGCACATCTTTGAGCCAATAACTTTTTCCTACATGGTTAGGCCAATATTGACAGTATCTTCCATTTGTTACTTAGTGCTTGATGATTGATTTCATGTAAAAGCAGAAGCTCCAAATTAATCATTGTGCTGTGCAACCAGATATTGAGTGATTTCTTGCACAAGGAATATGGAGGACCTGGGACGCTCATGGTGGAGCCATTCACCGACATGTTAATTTCTCTCAAGGAGAAGAAATTACCCGGAGCACCTTTGGCTGCAAGGGCATCCCTTTTGTGGGCCCAGAACCATGTTGATCGGGACTGGGAAGTTTGGAATTCAACCCCCTCAAATTGATTTTTTTTCAATCAAGATGATTTTAGATTTATCTCCGTGTTGTATTTCAGATCCTGATAAATTAATTAGAAAGGTGTTGGAGTTAGAAAGATGTTGGACATGCATGCAATTACAAAATATCTTTGGAAAACAATGTCAGCTCCATTGGTCTTTTGTAACTATAGAGATTTATTATTTATTGGAAATGGTTTAGAAGTGGGAGCTCAGCTAGAAAATGGTTTTGAAATTTGACTCAACATCCATTGATTTGAGTTGAATCTATTTTCCTGTATATAAGGCCACGAAGTTGAAAGCCACTCTGCATGCTGTAACTGAATACACCATCAGCTCCTAGCCTCAGAGATACTCTGTAATGATGGGCGCCAGGACTTTGATCTAATTGCAGGGGAGTTAATTGATTGAGCCCTGGATCTACGTCTTTCATGCTTCATTGCCTGAAATGTTTCACATATTGTCAAGGAAGCTACCATTCGCAAATAACAGTGAATTGATCCAAAGTGAGCAATCCCCTTGGATGGTTTGTGGTTGCTATTCAACATCTTGTGCTAATATTGTGTGCAAAAGAGTTTAGCTCCCGCTTTTCTTCTTTTATGGTTTAGTCTCCTTTTCGTTTTGTCGGCAAGCATGTTTATCCGAAGCAAGGAACAAACATGCCGAGATCTTTTATGCCAAATAAGATATGAAATCAAATCGATGCAGGGAGGATCTGTGTTATAAGACGTGCAGTTCAGTTTAGCATGAGAGAAATCATTACTGACAGCAAATAAATCCAGCCTCACGTGCTAAGGGCATTAAGAATATGTTGTAATTCATAAAAGCTTTCCCTGGAGGTTACCTGGTGCTCTTCCTCATTGTAATTCTTTCCCGCTTCAAAACCTGAACTCTGCTTCTCTTTTGCTGCTGTCTCAGTTTTCTCAGCAGATTCTGGTTGCTGCTGCTTCTTCATTTTTGCATTCTTCTTTGCCTGCAACACCTTCCTAACCTCTGCAACCACAAAAGGAGATGATTAGGAACAAAAGAACTTCTTCAACCAACCCCCAGATGAGGAAGAAATATAACTAATATGCTAAGAAACAACTTAGCCACAGAACAAGCATTCTTACCTTGAGTGGTAACAAGCCGATAAGCATGGCCGAGTTCAAGTGTATCGCTTGGCCTAAGAAGCTTTACACGAGTGAACTGCACAGTTTTTGTTTCCTGGTTTTCTTCCCCAGACGCGGGTAATGGTATAATCAAAGAAACATAATGGCCAGGGTTCATTCTCATGACTTCACTGGCTGTAACAGGCCAATTTAACCACTCTATCTTCCCACTTGGGTGCTGTATTACCAAGGCTGCAGCATCAATGGCTTGACAATTTCCCATGATCTGTCTTTTTTTTTCCCTCTAGCTATCCATCTAAGAGAGACAAGAAAGAAACAAAGAAGAAAGATGAGGAAGATGGACAGGAAGGAGGTGAAGGAAGAAGCATCGGTCTCTTTCTATGCAGCTCCCCACCACCTTACAATTATGCTAGCAAGAGTCTTATTCAGACAGGGAGGGCTGGCCCATCTCCCATTTCCCAACTAACTAGAATGGGGTCAATTTTAAAATCAAAATTGATCATTCTTTTAGGGCAGAATTTAGACATTAACACCGCAATAATGAAAATACTCATTGACGACCGATATTAAAAACTGGTGATGTTAACAAGACATGCAAGCGCAACATAATTGAGTTGGCAATATATGTTGTAGCATCGCTATATCCAATAACACGTACATAAGGTACGAGAGACGCAAGACACTTGAAAAAAAAAAATAATTAAAAATGGTAAGATAAATTTTCACTATTTATTTTTATTAAAATATTATGTAAATATATATATTTTTGTACCAATAAAATTACATTAAACAATTATTTAATTCAGAAAAATAATATTTTATAATAAATGGAGTTTTCTTTTTTTCTAATGTTCAGTAATTTTTCTTATTTCTGTCAGTAATTTTATACCAACCCACCTCACACGACGCTTAATTGCAACTGGCAGGAAGCCTGGAAGTTTGGTGGGGGTGAGACCTGCAGAGATGTCAAGGAATGGGAAGCATGGCGGCCGGGCATGGTCGGCAGTTTGGAGTTTGTATTCATCTTTCCCGTTAAACCTGGGAATTACAAAGGCGTAAAGCCTAACCAAGAGGGTCTTAAAAAAGTCTTTTAAGGCAGGCCGCAGGCGTGGGAGGAGAAGATTCCAATGGTGGATGGACGAGGACAGCCCACCATCTTGTCCTTGTTTGTCATGCAACTCTAGCTCCTGGAACCTCCTTCCAAAGTCCCCAACCATATCAATCAAATCCACGATTTCACTGCCCAAAATCTTATTCCTTCGTTTAAATTTTTATCTATGAGGAAGGTGTCCAAGGCATCTAGATTCAACTCCAAATTTAGAAACTACTCTAGTTACCAATGAATTAGAGCCCGGAGCTCATTGGTCTCAATACCCATCAACTAAGTCACAACTGAAGAGTCAAAATTGTGAACTAAATACAAATGCTCACGCCAAGTAATAAGATTCGGATCTGAAACGAGGAGCATTCTACCTACACATTCAGGAGTTTATACTTAATGATGATATCTTGATTTATTATGTAATTGTAACTTCATTATAAAGAAAATGGGTGGTGTTGGATTTTAAATACTTCAATATATAACTTGTCTTTGAGTTTTATCCAATAAACTTAAAATTTTAATTTTGATAATTGATTAACATGGTATCGAAATATGCTTCTTACAGTTTATTCTTTTGATGGGAGAAGTCTTTGCTTGCCAAGATATTCCAAGTTCGAAATTATGACTCTTGACTTTGTGAAATGGCACGTTTAGCCTTATATGATCATTTGAAATCTTTTGTTAAAAGCGTAAAGAAATGTTTCCACGCGTGTCCCTATCGAAAGATATACGTAGGGCTGCAAGTTTAATTAATCGCTATTCAATTGATTCCGTTTTTGTAGAATAGCTATATTATTCACCGAATATTGGTGGCTTGGCGTGGAAAGCATCCACCATCTTCACATGATATAATTAAAACAATAAGCACAAACTTTTGTGGAAAAGCTCCAAAATCCACAATTAGTCACTAACTCCAGCTTCATTGCCGGGTTGTATTTCATATATGCCAAAACACATGGATCTTGAATCTTGGATATAGTTGAAAGACAATATTAGTGGTCATAATTTTCTTTTTGAGTTTGTGTGGAAGTGATCAACTCACCAAATTCTATATAAAAGCTTATATTAAGTTACGTCATTATGACCAATAAATGTATAATTATAACTCTTATTATTAATTACATCTATGTAGTAAAGAATTAAAAATATATAATTTTAATAATCGTAATAGTGTAATATATCAATTCAAGTTTGAAATGTCTCCATTAAGTTCATTCACACAATTTTTTTTTTTATAATTTTTCTTCCATCTTAGCGATTGCACGGCGTTTGACATTTGGATTATGAGCAAAGACCTTGTTAGAGACAATAATCTTCTTGACGACCTTTGACTCTTGTAAATCTGATTCATGTTAAACTATCTTAATCCCAATGCTTGACAAGCATTAAACATTTCCTATTCTCAAGCCAACTCCCAAATAGCAAATAGATTATAAACCCTCATGTTAATGGATGAGGAAAAATATATATGATAGATAAGTATTAGAAACAGATGGATGGATTATAGATGATTAAACTGGTAGCTGCATCGTGTGAATTTGGCCAATTGTTTTATCTCGGCACAATCTCAGCTGTTGAATTTGACTCTCCCCTGTTGCCTTTGAAGCCGAGGTCGATGAGCCCGGAGCATAGCAAATGTCCGCGATGACTATTATCGATAACCACGCAAGCAACCCTAGTGAGCCTGTTCAAATCACTACAAAATTAGAAATCGTTGTGGAATTTACTATGATTCAGATACCGAGGCTATTGGCACAAAACATAACAAGTCTAATTGTTTTGTACTTTACTTTTCCTTTCTGTCCAAATAAAAACAACAATAATTTTTTATTATTATTATTCTAGCTGCTTTTCTGATAACAGTGGTTATGGTTATGGGGTCTTTGTCACACAACCGTCTCATCCACCCCCATCAAATAAAGTTCCAACCTTTAATCGGCGGGAATGACCCCATGATTAATTCAAGTGCCAAGGTTGTAAGAATTTGAACCCAAGACCTGACCTGTGTTTTATCTCACATCCTTTGTCACTCAACTTGGTTAATTCTAGCTGGAATTTGCCACTGGCTACCAGCATTGTTTTTAAGTTCCCGACACTCATTTCTACATTCGTGAAGCTCTTGGAAGCTGAGCATCATGGTGCTGGACTATATTATTGCTCACCAAATCTTAGGATGTTGTCTTGATGCAAGTTTTCTTCTTGTTGAGACAGCTGCTTCTAATTGAAAAGGGTAACCAATCTTTCCAGAGAAGTTAACTAAGTTTATTTTAATATAATGTAATTTCATTCTTAAATTTTAAGTAAATTTTGATTGACTTGTTAAACATAATTGTCAATTTTTTTTTGTGACTCTTAATATTGAATTCAAATTAATTTGAATTTATATTTAAACTTTTAAAATTTTATAGTCGAATTAAAGATAATATAAATACAAAATGATGTATTAATTTAAATTTTTCATATAAAATGAAGTTTATAAACCAAATATATGTATGAATTTTGCTCTCTTAAGGCTTACTTTTGCTATACCAAACTACTAGTTGTGTTTCGATTCTTTAGTTTTATCATACCAATATTTGGTATCAAAGTAGGAAAGTCCAACAAGAGACCTATGAATTCTGACCAAAAGTGAGAGGAAACATATCAATGAGTTGTTTAAAAAAAAAAAAAAAAAGGACCAAAGAGTAAGCCTCACAAAAAGGCATACAGGTATTCTGGAATAGCTTCATCTAGCTTCTTCATTCCTTCACCTCCACCAACATTCAACGAAGATAACTTCACTCAATATAATATACTTAAGATATCATCCTAAACGGATGATGACTGGCCATGGTCCCTCCTTGTGCTGCAGAAGAACGGCACTTTAATGGCACCATGTCAAAGAGCAAACTATGGACAAACTTGGCTTTTATTTCTTTTTTCCTGTACCATAAGGTATGCATATCAAGACTAGCCTTAGCGAAATGGCAAGCCGCTGTCTTACAACATGAAAATCACAGATTCAAGTTGCAAATATATGTATTTACTCTTCTAGTTCAGAGTTTATGGTGAGAGAAGTGGGCTCGTGAGCGGTGGAGCCAGGAATTTTCAGCAGTAGAAGCAAACAAAAAGATGTGATAGAAACCCAAAAAAAAAAATATTGAGCAGGGAAATATTAAAATATTTAATGCGGACTAATATCGGAAATAACAATAAAATTAAATCAAATTCTAAATTTTTGGGGATGCATTTTCCCCTGCTAACTGATTTGTGTGTGATTCCTTGGGACTGGTAGCTCTGACAAAGTCGCTCTAGACAAAGCTTAGCCCACAAATTTTAGTAGTTTTAGACTATCAGTTGTAAGTCCAACTTTCTCTCTCTCTCTCTCTCTCTCTTCTTTTTAATTGGAATTATTTATTTTTAACACTTCATTGTAATCGATATTATTTAATATTACCCTTAAAATGTAAACCGATAAACTTCCCTCGAAAAGCACATTAGCATTTGTATATTCTCTAGTTTCTATAATTGAGCATTCGAATTTTCAATGGCCCTTAATTAGATATTGAAGCATCTTCGCTGCATTCCAGCTGAGTGGAGGCAACTTTTTCTCCCTTGAAAAAGAATCAATCTTTTCACAATGGCGTGGGGATTTTGCCTTGGAAAGGTAGCTATTCAAATTGGAACAATAGTTTAGATATGGGGATGATTACTTTAAGATTCCAATTAAGCTCTTTAATCCAAAGAGATTAGTAAAAAAAAGAAAAATTGTCTTCCTTGTATAATGGGCATCAATGATAATGATCAGAGAGCGATACGATTTATGTAACTAAACCACCATAACGTGGCAACTTGGAAAACATTATTCGGTCAACGTCAGGTTAAGAGCCCGAGGAAACGATAATGTCGATGTCCCTCTTATCATCAATATCCATTGAAAAGAAAATTCAATTGGACTAAGAGATATGGGCGACCATAAATTCATCGTGCAACGGTCCAGTGGTAGCTTCTTCTTCTTCTTCTTCTTCTTCTTTATTAGTTCAATTCAAATTCAAAACTTATGGTCTTAAAGAAAGATTAGTCTAATTTACAGGATGTCAGCAGCACTTCACAATTGTTCCCAAGGTGGAAAATTTTTCAGATTTCTTTATTCTTTAATTTCTTTTCAAGACTGGGATGCCTGTTAAATCTTAGTTCCCCTTTAACGTTACAATCTGACCAATTTAGGGTCTTATGGCAAGCTCTTTTGGGGACCTTATCTATTTTCCCTCGACATTGCTTGTCTTCTTCCTGGCACCATGCACAATGTTGGAGCACTTATTTTTAAAGTAAAAGATTCACGTTTATAGGCGAATTTCATGTACGATAAAAAGAAATTGCACTTTTTCTTAGCCTTGCGTTGTTGATTGACCCTTTTCTCTTGCATGCAATGCATGCGAGATTAAATCTGAATGGCATTGAATTTCAATTATTGGTTAGGCAGGAACATGTTTATGGTTTCATGAAATGAGAAATGGACACTAATTTGGGGGGGAGGGGTCACCATGTCACGTGCACAATCCATGAATGATCAAATCAAAGAATTTAGTGGCCTCAGTTATTTGAAACAATTCCAAATCATTCTGGCATAATCATTAAGCTTCAGAGAAACAACTTGAGCACAATTCCCAATCGAACTAAATCCAAAGCTTAATGGTTTCTCCATTTTGCACTAAATTGTACGAGTTATTGATTTGTTAACATGCTTTCTGGCTTTCTGTCCATCTGGCTTCTTGTTGGAAACCAGGCTGTTTTAGACCATTTGTACCAGAAAATTTACCTTTTGACTTTGTAGCCAAAAACAGTGATGGGGTCCTTAAGCCCCTGTTATTGTTTTCATTCACTAAATTCAAGAAGCAGCAATAAAGGTCTAGGCTAAACATCTTAGACTTAATAATAAAATGCATGGAGCAAGCAGCCACGGAATGACATGAGGAGGATAGAAATTCATATGTTGTAAAGGTATTCCAAGAGGAGGATAAAGTCCAAATATTTGCAACATCCAACTTGGCTGGCCCCCAATGGACCAGATGCAGCCCAATTACCACTACTTTTGTTTTTAGTGCAAGTTTGATGATGAGAAATCATGGGTAACAGATTACTTTTTCTGTTGAAGTAGAGATAAGAGAAGGATTGTACTAAGCATGCATTTGTACATTTATCTACACCGGTATTCAGTTTAGGATTTGGACACAATTAGCTCAAACATGATTGGATATCCGTGTTGAAGAGGTAGCAAAGAAATGTCAAGCAACTAATTCACTAAAAAAGGTTACCCTAAAGTTTAGACTGTTGAATAAAACTAGTGATACATCATATATTCAATTATAACGAAACGTAAATTCCTAAGAGATGACAAGTTAACCAAACTCGAGCTACACAACAGGTACAACCCTTCTCTTACCATTATCTTCTCACTCGTCGATAGAATCGGATTAAAAGAACAGTTCCATGGTTGGAACAAACCACCAGTCCCAGTTGCAGGGTTGGCAGAAACCACGAGTCCCATTTCTGGAATTATCTAGCTCTCCTCTATTTACAAATGGCAACAAGTATTTATACAGGCTCAAGTAACCAACTTTACTAAACATGGAATTTGACAATCATACATAGTGATTAAAATCTCCACCAGGCTTAGCCTAACAAAATTGAAACTTTTTTGAACAGGACATTGCATGTGGGAGGCCTCTAAACAGTCAATAATAAGTGAAATGACAGAAGAAATGTAGAGAAATAGACATTATAGATTACATTAAAACCAAGCTTTTCATTTTGATGGAGCTGACAAGGGTGGTTGAACAGGGATGAGGGAGAAGAAAATCAATGTTCCGACACTGACATTGAGATATTTTGTGGAATAATACGAGCTCACAACTGGAAAAACATGTTTGAAGATCACACAGATGGGAAGAACTTGTTAAGATTGAATGGCAATGAATAGAATTCTTCACTCCTTGTGTCTGTCTTGAATGACCGGAACTTGTCCCACCAAGGCATCCCTCTGTCTTTCCTGGTTGCATTGTCTTTCCGGTACAACGTTATGTCCAAGAATAGAGCCAACACGCCGGCAATGAAAGCCTCCGAGGAGAATGGCACATTGACCATATCATTGAACTGCCCAAAATGAGAAGAAAAGTTTCCTATGAGTAAGACCAGTTATGGGATTAGAATAGCTTATTGAGGGTAGAGCAGAGAAGGCAGAATAGGATATACCCATCTTGCACCAGTGTGGACAGGTCCATAACCATGGAATGCTGTATACTCATTGAAGTATTGTGGTATTGATAGTCCCATGAACACTGAGAAGCCGAGTATAAACTTTGTTCTGAAGCTGTTTAAGTTGCAGAACTGAAGGAAACTAAGACCTGCTGAACCTGTTCATGTGTAACAAAAAGAATGTTGCATTGCTCAGCCTTGATAAGGAGAAAATAAAAATGTCTGATCACTAAAAGGGGTTTCCATAACTTCATAGGACATACCAACATAAGCAAAGAACAGGCAGTACAGAGCTGCAACAATTGGAGCTGGAATTGAAGCAAAACAGCTCCAAATTTTCCTGCACAAAAGCACATGGATCATTAGACATTACATAGGAATCCATATTCGGACCTCACACAACCTAAGTGTCAATTGAATGGTTTTGTTCATGTAAATTCAAATTAGTGCCTATTTGGCTCAAGGGTCAAGAGTTTGGTCAATATTAAGATTAACCACACATGCTACATGTTTGCTCACCGAGAATAGAAAAGAAAATCATGAAGCCTGCTGATATTTGAACAACCCTTCTGCTACCAACGCAAGTCAGTGCCAACAAACCAGCATTTTCACTGCACTTAAACAAATAGAGATCTCAAATCAAATGAAGAGGAAAATCAAGGGGATAATTTAGTATAAGTTGAGCAGCTACTTTTCAGAAAAGAAGATTGCACTGAGATATCTTACACAGAGACTGATGACGCATTCCCAGTTCCAAATATGCCGGAGAAAAGAATCCCAACTCCCTACAATATTACAGAAGAAAATATCTTCTTGTTAAGGGAAGCAAAAACTTCAAATATTTTACAAGAGTCCTAACTCAACCATACAATCATAATTGCAAGAAAGAGTGCTATATTGAAGGTGGTGTTGCAGACATAAACTTTGGACACATCCACATACCGAAATGGTGACAGTTAATATCACTGTTAACTGCTCTATGCAAATTAGATTCATATGAAATTATGTCACCTTATTTTCTTTAAGCATGGAATTAGTATATTACCAGCACAAGTACAAAAAACAATTAAGCAACCATAAGAACTGTACCTGCCAACCAACGCCACGGCTAAGGACTGAAGGTGGTATTGGAGTTGCACTAGCATACCTTGACACAGCAATGAAGGCACCAGTTGACTGTTTGATCACGGAAATTGTATTCCGGAACCATAAGCATGAGAAACATGAGAATTATAACCACCAAATTAAGTAGGAAGAAATTGACTCATGTTCATGAATGCATCAAAGTCATAAAGCAAAAGCAAGCAAACCTCCACAAGAGAAACAAACGACGTCATCATCATTGCAAATGCCTCTCCTGCATCAAAAGTTGGAGCTCCCCATTGGAAAGGATATGGAACTCTTATCCTAAAGAAAACAATGTTAACAACTCAATCAAACTCATAGGCAACAAATATTGATAATCACTTGTAGCCTTGAGAAGATGAGAATAGAAGCATCATATCACCAGCCTTAGAAGCAATGCCCTTTAGGTGATCACAAGGCATCACCTCATAAATATAGTGTATCAGTATCCTTCACTTTATAATTTTTGGCATTTAGTTAGGAGGAAATCCTATGAGAGCCTCACCATGGAGCAGCACCTATAATTCCTGCACGGTCAGTTCGGCAGCTTAGTTGGGTTTTAGGTCCTGAATTCTTATATGCTCCCCCCACAGTGAGCAGGTGAGCATATATCCACACAACCGCCACAGAGAATATAACAGCAAAGCGATCAAACACAGCCCTTTCCACGCGTAGCATGTGAGGCATATACTGCAAAAGTTTGGGAAGATGATTGGCCTGCTGTATGAATTTAAACTGAGACCAAACATAAGAGCAATACAAAGTTCTATGCACCTGTGAGAAAATTACTAGAAGGATAATCTCTGGCAGACCAATCTCCACACATTTTGCAAGCTAGGAAGCCCGAAGCTATTGTCAATGTTAAATAGCAACAGAAGATGCAATTTCAAAAGGAAAGCTCAAATGCATACCAGCGGGAAACCAAATTCATACAGCCCAAAACCAGATAGAGCCACCAAAGGGACGGCAGACAATGGACTCAAGAACCTGCCAAGCAATAATGAAACAGAAACTTTGGTCCAAGAAAGTTGTGACAGTCAATTTTCTAATGGTCATAAGCACGCAAAAGTTACACTAATCCCCAATTTGCATTCAAACTAGGTGATACATAAGTGGATGGGAGAGGAGATCCATCCGAATGAGCTGCTGGTTATGGTATATATCCCAAATGTAAAAATGTTAAACCGATAAGAGAAAACAATAAAACCTTGCAACATTACGCCAAAGGCCACTGAATCCAATAACAATTTGAAGAGTTGAGGCAACAATGAGGGAACCTTGAATTCCACGCATTATCTTCTCGAATTTCTGCATGAAAATTATAAGTTACCGGTACGACATTGGGTGTGTAACAGCTGATAATTGCGGCGTTTAAACAAGAATTGTTTTGTGAAACAACCTCCGCAGGATTCAAAATGTCACTGTATCGACCAGCCAAAACAATTGAGAGGGTCGTTGGCAAATAGGTGTAGGAACCTCCAATTACAGCAGGTAGGCGGGTACCAAAGATTGTTTGGAACAATGTGTTGAGTCCAGCCACAAATTGCAAGGTCTGAATCATCTTCGCCTTTTCTGCCTGAAAGACAGTCCGGGCTTATAAGAAAAAGATCCATATCCCAGAACACTAAACATCAAATTGCACACTCATTTGACCATTAAGGCTTACATTTCCTCCTCCCATCTGGGGAACCAAAGTGGTGGGTATTAGGACTGTTGTACCAAGCATCACCAAGTAGTGCTGGAAGCCAAGCAGAATTGCTTCGGCTGCATTTTACAAGCAACTCCACATATCAACTCATCAAACTAGTCAAGAAATGAAGGTTGGTCAAACTATAAATAAAATTCGAATGGGGTGTAATTCATAACAGCTATCACAACAACAAAGCAGAAAAATATGACACCTTTGTCTTAGATTCTAAACAAATGGTCTCCTTACAATCCAATGACAGGAACCAGTCACAAAATGGTATTAAATAGACGGTGGTTGTGTAAACATGTTCGTATAGAAAACAAACTTAAACAAAATAAAAAATAAACATAAGAATAAAGACAGACCATATAACGTTGGAAATAAAGAGAGAAATGAGGGAAGCAACTCACGCCAAGGAGGAGGACTGGTGATACAGTAAGCAATCTTTGGAAGCTGATCCTTGGCTGGATGTGGCTGCAACTCATCTTGTTTTGGCGGCGGCGCGGCTCCTCCACCTCCTCCTCCTGCCATGTCCTCTCTGTCTCTCCCTTGTTCCTTACTTTACTTCTTTCTCTCCTCTCCTCTCTCTCTCTCTCTCTCTCTCTCTCTCTCTCTCAGAAATTCCTTTTAAACACTTCAAGTCTTCCACTCCACTCTACAAAACCCAAATCTCCATGCAAAACCCAAGCCCCAAATTTCCCAAAGCACCCAACGAGGCAACAAGACTACCAAAATGTGAAAATCCCCCACCACCAAAACAGGGAAAAATAAAAGAAAGGCAAGATAAACAAGCTTAGAGCCGGGAAGGAGAATCAAGAGGCATGCATTGCAGAAAAAGTTGCACACTTTACGGTGAATACAAAGACACCAATGAAAAACGACTTAAGGAGGTGTCTGTACAATGTAGTATCTTAGTTGGTGTGGGTTTGATTTGAAGACAAAAATAAAGAAGTCCCCACATGGTCTTGGAAATCAAGAAATCATAAAAGCGATGGTAGTGGAGACGCCTAAAATAGAGAAAAGCCAAAGTATACAGAGAAAAGATATATATATATATATATATATATATATATATAGAGAGAGAGAGAGAGAGAGAGAGAGAGAGAGAGAGAGAGAGAGAGAGAGAGCATCAAAAGTGCGAAAAAAAAAAAAAGAAAAAGGCAAAATATGCCTCTCCATGCAAGCAATCCAGCAAAGAGATTATTATTTTTCATGTGCAGATTAGAAAGCTTTAGAATTTAATATCATTTGGTTAATTTGGGGTTGGGGGGGGGGGTGGGGGTAGGAGTGGTCTCCTCTCCGTTTCCTCAACCCCGTAAAGATCAAAGCTTTACGCTTTACATAAAGGCTGCTCTTCCTCCACTCGTCACCTTTTGCTTACTAATCTGCTAATAGTACCATAAACTTTTATTATTTTACAAAAAATAATGAATATTTTAATTTTATTTAAAAATTTAAATATATTGATTTTTTAATATAACACATTTAATTATAATTTTTTAATTATCATTATTTTGATTTCAAATAAACTGAATGAATTTTCGTGTTAAATAATGAGTTAAAAAGTATAATATATCATCATAATTTTTTATATATATAATTTTAAAGATTACAAACTCTCTCTCTCTCTCTCACACACACACACACAGGAACACTCAGAGGGACTCACTGGGATCAATGCATAACGTTTAGGAACTGCAACGCGGAGAGAGAGAGGGAGAAAAAGTTGGCAAATTTCTTTTTTTGTTGGTCGGTTTTTGTAACCATCTTTTTTCTGGCTAGCAATTAGTTTAATTTTTGAGCGGAAACGTTACATGATGCCAGTAGACCCCACATTCGCAAGTTCTATGAGCATTTTCAATTTTATTATTAACTTTCTTGGAAAACACATGAAAAAGATCTTCTTTTTTTTTTTTTTTTTTTTTTATTACGATTTGGGTTTGCATTGTGTCGTCGAATGAGGTGGCAAACACCCACAAATGCGTCGGCGTTTGGTCACAAAGTAGTAGTACTCTTTGCAGTGTCAGTGTCTTCTTCAAGTTGCGTGTGATCTTTCCTCCTCCTAATTTTTAATAAAATTAATCACTGATTATTACCTTGTTCAAAAAAAAAAAAAAAAAAAAAAGAGGAGAGAGAAAAAAAATTTCTTTGCTTTGCTTGGCTTGGCTTTTTTCTTTTTGCCTGGCATTCGATGGACTGAGTAGTACTTAGTCCTTTTAACGTTCAAAGTATTGACGTCTTAACACGAACCCCACTCCCCCCCCCCCCCCCCCCCCCTCTGTTCTGTCCCAACCTGTTTGTTGTCGTTTTCGCTTGAAAATGGCCGATGACTGTCCTCCCGCGTCGACATGTCTCGTGGTGAATCTACGTTGGCGCCCTTTTCTTTTCCCTTTTTTTTTTTTTTTAAAAAACGTTTGTAAGGATTAAAACTTGAAAGTCACAACAAATCTGGGGTGCCTCTCGTGGAACAATGGGTTTGTATACAATTTGAATTTTTTTTTTTAAATAATAATAATAACGAAAGACACCCAAAAAAAAAAAAGTGAAAGGGGAAAGAAAAAGCAAAGTTGGCGAAATGACTAATAATAATTACAAAACAAAAGTGTATGCACAAAATCAACGGCTCTTGATGGCTTTTGTGTTTTTTCTAGGGACTTGAGCTAAATAGCGATGCTCCCTTCTTTTTCTACCGCCACCCCAACCCCCTTTTTTTTTCTGATTTTTTTTTTTTTGGGTGGTTTGTGAGCAACGTGAGAAATGTACGTCGACATGGCCACCCCACCACTGGCGGTGACTTCCTCAACTCTTTTTTGAGTCGTTTTCCGTTAAGCAGCTTCTTTTTAAAGTGTGTCAAAGCTCGTTTTGGAAACGGCCTTCGCCGGTGGACAACTTCTCCTTTTGACTTTTTCTTCTTTTACAATATATATATATATATATATATATATATATATAAAATAAAAATATTAATTATAGTCTCTATAAACTTAAATTAAAAGTCACTTACACACATTCAAATTCAGTTTTTGTTTTTTTTTTTTTATTAATAAAAAAGAAAACTCATCTTTTGATTAATATTAGACCAATTTTTATAAAATAAAATTTTCAAAGGGGAAAATAACGAAAAAAGGCATAGTCTTTTATTTTAAATTGAACTTGGTGGGCAAAAAGACTTAGTCAGGAAGCAAAAGATAAATAAAAAGAAAGAAAACTAAATCTAAATATTAAGCAAAATTTGATAGTGAAGTATTCTATGACAACCTCTTAAAATACTTAGGAACCAAGTTTTCCAAAATCTGTTCGCGGGCTTTTCTTAATTTTTCTAATTTATAAAGTCTTGAGGTTTTAGTTTTACATTAAGGCGGCAAGGGCTGAGCGGACAAATTGAAACCGAGACCAAGTGCATGGAACTTCATGTGTGATCATACTTTTACCTTGCATTCGTGTAAGAAAAATCTAAATTTATCTATTTATAATTATAATTACAATAATATAATGCATAAATTTACGTTTAAAATATATTAAATTTGCCGTATTTTAATAATATTTTTGAATTTGTATTCGATCCTCACGTCGTAAAGGTCTATCCGAGATCCACTTTGTTTTGCTTTATTGTAAAAGATGCTTTAGATAGGCTTTCGGCCACGTTTCAAGGTCTTAGTTACCATTTTGATGGTCTTTTTTTTTTTTTTTAAGAAAAAAAAAGACAGGACAATTTTACACAAAAAAAAAAAAAAAAAAAAAGAGAGCAAGCCCATATAGATAAGGTATGAAAATTACCAATTTTGTAATAAGACAATTCAATTTTATAATTTTACAAAAGGAGAAACTTAGATATAAAAATTGTCAATTTCACGTGACAAGGACAAAATGACTTTTAGTATTACCAAAGGATTCAAAGTTCGTGATCCATTTTGGAAGGCTTTCTTCAATTATATAAAAGGAGACGAGATGATTAAGGAAGAGCTTCTTTTTTTTTTTTTTTTTTTTGGAAAATGAGAAATCCTTTGGAATACTCTTCAAAATTTCTTACGAACCCTTTTAAAAATTCTTTATAATATATTTTACTTTTTCTTGTGTCGTCTCAAATTCGGTGTGAAAATTTTCTCTTATATTGCAAAATTCTGTTAAGTTTTTTAGGCTTTTGGTAATTTTATTTTAATTTTTATATGATAATATATCTCCTATAATTCAGTAACTTTTAAAAGTAAAATTTCTACCCAAACGATTTTATAATAATTCAATAATATTATTGTATATGTGTTTGTTTGTTTGTTCCTTTACCACGTTCTTGTTCCATTCTTTGTTTGTGTTCCAAACTCATTTTTTTCGTGCTTCGTTTGTGTGGAAGAGAAATAGTTTTGTGTTTTCTGCAATAACGCACGGAAGCGCAGAAAAGAAAATTTTTGAACACAAACAAAGAATGGAACAAAGAACGTGAAAATGAAAAGGAATAAATAAACACATACACAATATTATTATTAAAAAA
This sequence comes from Ceriops zippeliana, assembly GCA_037897445.1. Classification (NCBI taxonomy): domain Eukaryota; kingdom Viridiplantae; phylum Streptophyta; class Magnoliopsida; order Malpighiales; family Rhizophoraceae; genus Ceriops; species Ceriops zippeliana. The sequence goes on along the minus strand of JBAPLH010000188.1, from coordinate 1,361,000 downwards.
AATTGCAGTAAGTGGCATTATTATATCGAAATTCATTTAGACAAAAATTTTACTTTTAAATTAGTTACTGAATTACAATTAATATATTATTATATAAAAAGAAGAGAATTAAGAAATTTTAAAAATAATAATAAAAAAAACTTACAAAATATTGTAATTCAGAAGAAAATTTTTCCATCGGGGAGAGGAAAAATATGTTACGAGGGATTTTTTTTAAGACAATTTATAAAAAGTTTTGAAGGGTATTTAAAAGGATATTTCTTTTTCAATTTTCAAGCCTCCTTTTTATATTCTTGAGTTATAAAACTTTTTAACACCTAATCGAATTTGAAAAAGTTGAGGAACAGAAAGAAAAATTTTGTGTAGTTATGTGTCGTGAATTCATTATTTTTTTTTAATAACATGTTGATGTGTGTAATATTTATATTTATATAGTTAAATTTTTTTTTATTAATAATATAAAAATTGAGTAATATATACTTATTACATTTTTTCATATTGAACTCATCAATGTTCTTAAATATATATCTACCCTGATTCTGAATGTTCACGTCAAGTCAAGAGTTCTATAGTAAATAGGGTAGATTTTAATTGCTTTATCTTAATAAGTTATTTTTGAGTATACAATGTTCATATTTATATGATTCAAAATTTTTCTTTTCTTTTATAATATAAAAATTACATGATATGTACATGTTATATATATATATATATATATATATATATATATATATATATGACTTATAAGATCATTTCGGCCTTGTTCATGTAAACTCATTTCTTACGATCCCCGTCTGTTGCTTGTCAAAAAATTTACAATTTAACAGTAGAATCACTTGAACTTTTTAATTTTAAGCATAAAATTTAATTTTCAATTCCTACAAATACACACATATATATATACATATAAAACACCCATCTTTTAGTAGGCCTTCTTCCTTCAACCTACGATTAGGTGTATGCGTTCTACAGTTAGCATTGGATCATCCATAATCCAACGATAACCCCTGTCAAGACTTTGGAAAAGGATTGCGATAGACCCGTGCTTCAACAATTAAGTTAAGGTGTTGTCATTGCCATTGTCTCAAATCCAATCTTCTGTTATAATTGATTTGAAAATGTTACGTCGACGCAAATCTCTTGACGTGAACTAGATATGAACTTATAAAACATATTACATTATGTTATTATAATTATTAATTAGGCATTTATAATTATTCAACGCAGGACTGTATAACTACAATAAACAAGAATTTGCGAATATGCAATGAATATTTACGATGGTAACACTTCACGGACGTTTATCCTTTTATCCATTGACTCTGAACCAAGGTTTCTTCCAAACCGACCTGCAATTCCAAACAAAATTCATTGCCGAGTGGCGACTGTGCATCATGCAACCAAATTGTTTTTCCAGGAAAAATATTCTGGCCATGGTAAATTAATGGATAAGGTAATAATTGTGTCGCACCATAAGGTAACATGTAGCAATGAGTATATTGGCCAATCCGGTGGGGAAGGTCGGTGTGGCGTGATGGGATACATGGGATTTGCTGCTTTCGTCTCAAGCACTTGATAGCGAATAATGGCCCCGCCCTAAAGCTAAAATTTGTTTCCAACACATGGTCCCCCCGTTTTCACTCTCCCATTTTTGGACTCCAAATGCACCAAAAGAATCACGTTGGCAAAGAGCAAAAGATCCCACCAGAAATTGTGTTTTCTTGGGGCCAGCCAGCCCAACCCACTCCAAAAGTCTCGAACTGTTAAACCCTTCCCCCAAGTGCCTACTTGGTGTGCAAATCCACCGAACCATATGGCTCCTAAATCAAAAAGCTTTGAGAGGCTTGGAAAAACATTCGGTGATTCAGCAAAGAATCCTCCGAATTGTATGTAACCTTAAACAACTGTGCACATGCAAGCACAAAGAGCCAATAGCTCACCTTTTCTTTTAGCAGCTCTGAATAATGAGTTTTGAACCACAAATAAGTATTTGTCTCACCCCACGAGATCAATTGTGTGTTATGACACCGAAATTGAGGGTTGCAAGTAATTGGATATCCCAACGGAGGATAGGATGAGAGGGAAAGAGAGGAATTTGTTTTTTGCAAACATCATTTGGGCCGAGCTCCCCTCCCCCACGGGGATTGTTATGGATAACCCCAAGCAAGAGGGCGAACCCAAAAAGAACTAAAACCCGCCCCAAAGTTATTTGTGCATTGACAAAAACCAATATATTGTCTAATCGCATGGCTTACTCAATAACTTAAATTGTTAATTTGATTAATCTTTTAATATAATATTAAAGTTTTATAACTGAATATTTTTATACTTAAATCACAATAATCTTAATATTCACATTTAATTATGAACTTTTACAAATATAATAGTGAATTTTTATATGTATTACAAGACTAAACTTTGTTCACACTTTTAACTCAACAAATTTGAGTTAAAAGATTTCTTTACATGCATTAAAGGGTTTTTGCTTATGCGGTCAACAGACACCCAAGCATACTAATAATTTTGACATCATCCATCTCAACTTGGACAAATATCTCAAATTTGCTTAAAACAGCCAGGACTTCCTTAAAATGGCAAGTGGATTTATTAGACATGAAGCATAACTACGTACAAGAGAACAAACTAGCTAAGAAATTTGGATAAAGTGCCCCACCTTGCACCAATAGTGCCATACCAGAATTAAAATGGTAGAGATCTGGCACAGCAAAGAATTGCGACAAATTGATTCCCATGTAAAAACTAAATCCTTTCAGCAATGTAATTTGCAAGCATTTTAGCACACTGAAACATGTTTTTCTCAGACCAAGATCACGTACATGCAACATCACACAAAAGCGGTTTCACCGGCATGGTTCTTGCAACAGTCATAGGATGAAAAGCAAAATCATCACTGACTGGTTCCACGAGAGAGCAACCTCTTCCTCTCAAATTCAAGCTGGAAAGGTGGATATACAAAAAATTATTCTCTACTCAAATTTCTTGAGGCATCCACAAACACTTGGGTATCAATTTGAACATTTTGTCAATATCCTTACCACTTTCTTCACCCTGTCATTAGCGGCAGGAGTTCCTCCGCTGACACATTCAGGAAGATACGGACTACTAACACGCACTTCATCCATCACAACGATGACTGTCTTATCCCAACAGACTGGCAGCCTGATCACATACAGTGATATCAGCTAAAATAATTTTTAATGTATGCAATACAATTCAATTAATGACAAAATTGCATATGATTGTGCAAATCAATACAATTTAATAACTCAAAATATAACATGCTGTAAAATTAACCCAATGGAGAGTAAATTCTGAAAGCTTATTTGACCAAACACATGCACAAACAAGGAAACATTTTGAATTCTGAAAGGAAAACTTCTTAAAAGGGGACTAACAAAAAGAGAAACAATGCATACTACCGCAATCATGAAGATAATGGATGTTGGCTATTAGCTAGTGCACATTTGCCAACATTTTGTGAGTTAGCTGTGTACCAAACAAGATGGAACCAAGTTCCAACCAATCATGTAGATTGTTCTTTCCTTTTGTCCTTTCTCACAAGACTCCTCTGATCAAGATTTATAAGTGTCATCTGGCTTACCGCAACAACCAACAGCAACAACTGAAGGCTACAACCTCCTAATATCACCTTTTCTTTTTATTGTCAGCCTCAGAACTTATCTATCATAAACCAATAGAGATCCACACCACCAGCAGTTTCTACAATGATTAAACCACTAAGATAAAATGCTAAAGTCATTATTTTAATTGCTGTCCCCAAAACTTGTATACATTTCATCATTAACATTTTGCCTCTAAGTAGTCATATACTGAATAATTCATCTCAGTTTACAATAGTGCAGTTTGAGTAAATCCTATCCCTTTATAAATCATCCTAGTGTAGTGCAACTATTAAAAGCATGCACAAAATCAGAAATCACTCTTTCTTTTTTTATCTTTTTTCATAAATGAAGCCACTAACCATCTTCAGTTCATTATAAAAAAAGCCATTAGCGGTTAACATTTGTTAAGTTTACAATGCGCAATTCATTTCCCACCCTCCTACTCCCCCGTTACGTCAATGAACAGACATATGCATCTGATATGCTGTAATAAAAGTTTGACATCTCAATTGAGTAATATTCAGATTTCTACAGTTCCTCCAACTAAAACCAAGCATAAATCTTAACAACTGTCCATCCCATAAAATGCAAGCTTACCAATTTGGTAACATTAAGAATAAGCTGGCAGAATCAATATCAAATAAAATGTGATTTCCACATTCATTATCCTGATAAAACAATAATCAAGAAAGCAGCTTTGTTTCGATATTCCAAGAAAAAACCATCATTCTACATAATTAGTAACACCAAAAGTACATCCTTTCCTAATCTACAATTCAATTAAGCAAACTTCATCAACGAAAAACATATTGGCAATCTCAACAAGCGTAGGATCATAAGAGTAAAAACAACACTATGGAAGCCGAAAGAAAGGGCAATTACGTTTTAGATAGGGCATCAAATATGCACTGTGCCTCAGCAGTAACACCAACACCAATCCTCTCAGCCTCCAGTTCTGCTTGCCTGCAGAACCCAAATCCACATCCTTAAACCAATCAAAACTTTTAAAAACACATGAAAAATGAAACCCCAAATGGACCCTGTTATAAAAAAAATCACCTTAGGGCCAGTTCCTCTCTGGCCTGAAGACGATGGAGATCAATATAACACTTCTTGATGTCTAGTGGGTCCTCAGCTTGACTCAGAAGCGAAAACTCTTTTATATAGTTAGCCTTCAAGAATCTTATGTTCCTTCTTGGCCCAGGCTTGGACCCCTCTTGTGAAACAAATGAATTAAGAAATACGACAAAGAGAAGACAAAACACACACACACACACAATATTGCTTCAAAGAAAGGGACGAGAACAAAGGATATGAAGTACAAGGATGTTGGAGCGGCGGTCAAAGGCGATGACTTGACCATCGAATTCTTCACCTAATGTCGTTTTGATTGAGAGACAGCAACCCACTGCGAAGTCCTCGCTGTTGTTACCGCCGCCGCCGCCGTCCATGGCCGCTGCTCGGTCGTCCTTTGATCCACTTTTCTCTTATCTCTTTTAAACTTCTTTTCTTTTTTTTTTTTTTTTTGGTTGTCAATTTTGTGAGGAAAGGGATGTGATTGTGAGTGCTTTGGGTTGATTTGAGGCCACCAAGGCCCATTCGCTTTTGTGATTCCTTTTGGGGTCTGGTTTGATTCACTGTACAAGTAAGTTGTTTTGAGTTCGAATTACTTCAAGTTTTAAGTTTATTAATTATTTTATTTTTAAAATTTCATATTTAAATTATTCAAAATTCAGATTAATTATACAAATCAATTGAATTTTAAATTTAGATATATTTTAATTTTAAAATATGAGTTAGTAACTACTCTTTTTTTTTTTTTGGTACATTGGTCAATACTTTTCAAATTTTATGATTATTGCTTTTCGCGTTGTGAATGATAAGTGCTTTGAATTATTTTGTCAATTAACGAAGGAATGCTGGCTCTTATTGTGTAGCATTTTAGATGTACATTGATGCTCTTGTATTGTTGGGATGGATGAAACCCTACTCATTATGTGAGTTATTATTATATTAAATATAATTATTTTATGATATCATTCCCAATTTTATTTAATTCATGGGTTCAAACCACACAAAAAAATAAAAATTGTGACATTAAAACTATGAGGAGATAATGCTGATTGGATGAGACAATATTTTTCCCATTTTGCTAACCACAGTGCCAGTGGTTTTGGTGGCTTTCGTAGAGGGGACAGGGACCAACAATTTGGGTTTATGGTGGAGGTGTTGGTTGGTTGGTTTGATGTAAGAGCCCAACTAACCCAATTTTTGAATCACCTTTTTTCATATGTGAGGTTTATATATATATATATATATATTATTTATTTATTTATTTTATAAGACATGAAATAAATATTGTTTTATAAATAAATATGAACATTTTCTTATATTATTTTACGCAAAATACAAAATTTTCAAAGTATATTTATTTTTCAACAATAAGTATCATATTATTATTTTGGCCAAAGCATTGAATTTCTAGTTGGGGGCTCACGTTCTTGTCCGTCCATTGCATCCAATTATGCTCGAGAAGGACAAAACAAGGCGATCATGTCTCCAATTCTTAATGAATCAAAGGTTAACAGAGGTCATCACTCCCTACATGTTCAATGCAGATGTAAGCGCGCGCGCACACACACACAATAGAGAGTTCCGTCAATAATGGGTCTCACCATCTCGTGATGCTGATCTGTTTGTTCATTGACTGGTAACCACACGGGGGTTTCCCTTTCTGAAACCCTCTTCCGGTAGGTAAAAGGGTCTTTTGTAATAAAATCAAAGTGAAGCATCCAGCTCTATTGTGCCCAGCTTGGTACGCCTCTTGACCTATAGCATCAAGAGCGCCGCCGGTCTTGCCTTGCCGGCCGGCTGGTCGACTCACCCAATTGGAATTCGCCGGAACTCAATCTCATCATCATCATCATCGTCATCATTGTCTTGATCGAAGAATGGTCCAGGGCGAAGTGTCAAAATTAACAATGACCACATTTATTTAGCCATGGTGTCTGTTGATGGAAGCAGTATTTAAGAAGAAGCCTCGCTCCAAATACTTATCAAGATTGACTTTATCTTATACTAAACAAGATTGGTATATGGGGTAGGGGTTTCAAGGCAAAATCTTAAAATTTGGTTAATCAACAAAATCAAATTGAATTGAACTGAAATTTTTATTAATCAAACTAAATTTTATAATTAATTAATCAAATCAACGTAAATTAAAATTGTAATTATATATACAGTACTATAAATTATTATTGATAGAATTAATCTTTGAAAAATACATCAAATTTGTAATTTTTTTTACATTCAAATTATAATCTAATCGAACTAAAATTTTCAGTTACATCCCATTTTTGTCTTGGATTTTAATTTTAAAAATTGCCAAACCAAAAAATTCGTTTTTAATATAATATTAGACTCACGGTTCAAGTAGCCAGAAACAACTTTAATGGAAGGTCGCATCTTTGAATGCTAATTTATTATTTTTTTTTTTTTGCAAAACTTTCAGTGTTAATCATACCAAATTAGATTTAATATGATAACTAACCAACTCCTTTTTTTTTAAAAAAAAAAAGGTTTTTAACTTTTCTTTTGATTGTTTTGGTAACTTTAAATCCAAAGATTGACTTAATTAATATAATACAAAGAACTTTTCTAAATTTAATTCTATGTTTGGAAAGTAAAATTTGTTAAATGGTATGTAGATTTGAGATTTCAACGGCTTTGATATCTCCAACAATTGACTTTGTTAATCTTTTATATAACCATGGAAGTCTCTTGCTCACAAGGAAGGGTTAAATTAAAATATGATTAAAAAAATGGAAAATTAAAAAGGAAGCAGTCAACTTGGCCAACCCACAAAGAAAACCAAATTTAGAAAAATAATAGCAAGACAGAACATGGAGAAAAATTATGTTGTCGGTGACTTTGACTGTATCACGGATGGAAGCCCCCCCCCCCTCTCTCTCTCTCTCTCTCAAGACGTGGCCAACCCCATTCCACGGTACATTGATCCGCAGCCATCTTAGGCCAGATTTCAGCGTGTAAAGAAATCTAGAGCGAGAAAGAAAAAAAGAAGAAACAGACCAGTGAAACAAAAAGAAAGCACCAGAAACTTAGTTTTGGTTAAGAAGAAGCTTTTGCAGATTAAAAATGGGGACTAATAGCCTATTCAAAGACCGCCACTCTTCTCACTTCCTTTTCAAAAAGTTTCTTCCCTACACACTTTATGCCGTCCTACCTTTGCTTCTCCTTCAATTGTATTTTTACCCTCATCCATTCTTCCACTCCGATCCCACACTCATCTCCTCCTCCACTCCTCCTTCTGCTATAGGTAATTATGGATTAACTTGAAAAAGAAATGTTTTTGTCTTGGTCTATTGGTTAAAATAACTTAAAGGGTGTTCTTTGATTTTGTTCTTTATTGCAGAAGAGGAAAGTTTTAGTGAAACTCCATGTGACTACACAAATGGCAGATGGGTTCATGACAAGAGAGGACCCTTGTACAATGGCACCACTTGTGGTACAATCAAGGATGGCCAGAATTGCGTCAAACATGGCAGGCCTGAGTTGGGTTATCTTTACTGGAGATGGAAACCAAAGCAATGCAAGCTCCCCAGGTTTGATCCCAATGCATTTCTCAACATCCTTAGGAACAAACACTTGGCATTTGTTGGTGACTCCATGGCTAGGAACCAATTGGAGTCACTTCTGTGCATGCTGGGCACTGCCTCTGCCCCTAAGCTTTTTTATTTAGATGGGGATGACAACAAGTTTAGAAGATGGTATTTTCACGCTCACAATGTTAATGTATCGATCTATTGGTCACCATTTCTTGTGAGAGGAGTGGAAAAATCCAACACTGGTCCAAATCATAACAAGTTGTATTTGGATCAAGTTGATAAAAGATGGGCAGATGAGATGAATGGATTTGATATGATTGTGCTCTCAGTTGGGCATTGGTTTCTTCATCCAGCTGTTTATTATGAGGGTGATAATGTTCTAGGTTGTCATTACTGCCCTGGCCTTAATTACACTGAAATTGGGTTTTATGATGTCTTAAGAAAGGCTTTAAAGACAACTCTTAAGACTATTGCTGAAAGGAGAGGGACTAATGGTAATGGGGTTGATGTAGTTTTGACCACTTTCTCGCCTTCTCACTTTGAGGGCGACTGGGACAAGTTTGGTGCTTGTCCAAAAACGAAGCCTTATGCGGAAGGAGAAAAATCACTAGAAGGAATGGATGCAGAAATGAGGCAAATTGAGATAGAAGAAGTGGAAGCAGCTGTAAAGGTAAATGCTAAACAATTCCGGATGTTCAGATTAGGGGCACTAGATGTCACCAAGTTATCTTTACTGCGGCCAGATGCCCATCCGGGACCATATATGTATCCATTTCCCTTTGCCAATGGCATAGCCGAGAGGGTCCAAAATGATTGTGTGCATTGGTGCTTGCCAGGGGCCATAGATACATGGAATGAGATATTGTTGGAGGTGATGAAGAGATGGGAACATCAATCAAGAAGAGTAGGAGGTACCTAATTAGCTTTGTGTTGATTGCTCTGATCCAATTGGACGGTGGGGATTAATCTGGAACAGGGACAAAAGGGAAGGACAAATACAGAAAAGTGGGGTATAAATGATGCCAACGATGATGATGTTTTTGGAGTGCATTTTGTGATCAACGTGAATGCTATCTTTCTTGGAGGCAGAAAGTCACGGATTAGACAGAGCTACGTACAACCAGGTGCAGTAAGTCATGATTCTCCAACTACGATGACCGGATCAAATTTGAGGGAAAGTCAATTAATTGAAAACGAGATTAGATGTAACAGAAATGCTATTTTATTGTGACTTAGTAATCATATATTTGAATTCTTTAAATACTTTTTTTTATGTTTTTGGAAAACAAAGGTAAAGTCCATCATTCTTCATTGGCAAAACATTGACCTCCCAATGCGTCGTTCTACTTTACTCACAAAATCAGCCAGGGAAGCACGTCGCATCAGGTATATGCGAAAGCTCATTCTGCAACTAAAGCTTGACCCCTTCTGGGTGGTGACATGCTGCCCCTTGACCACCTTCTGGTACATGGGACTTCTTCCTCCCCCACTCTTTCCCTGTGCAACTTCTATATAATTGATGTTACTACCAGCAAAGCTGCTCAAGAGTTTTACTAGCGAAGCCTCTTCTACGTAACATAGGCTGTTTTTACCAGTTAATCACAACCAAGCCAACATGGGCGTGTGCGTAGCTTTCTGCTATGTGATGCTTCGGATTCCAATTGCTTTTGCAAGGCCACCAACCAACAAATTAAATGAAAAATGCGTGGATGATATTGGTGTCTTATTGCAGTTTGGTATTTACCATCAAAGCTGCCCAGAAGCAGAACCTATTATCTTTTCTTTGGTTGAAAATGCAATTGCTGAGGACCCAAGAACGCCCTACAGCATTTAGGACTACGTATGGAGTGGACAAAGATCCATTATCATATCTAATAATCACTTGAAGGACGAAATCGACCTATAAGTTTAAATTAATAGGCAGTGAAGCTGGTGAATATTGTAAGCAATGGTGGTTTACGCATTAGATGTTGGGGGCACCTAACTACTTAACAGACAAAATCTTTTAGGGCCAAAACCTTAATTAAGCAGCATCCATCATCGCATGGTTACCAAAAAAGCTGAGAGGAAATATTCTTAGGTTGATTTGGTCCATCTGTCACCTAACATAAACCCAGTAAATGAGACAAGAACAAATTTGCTTTGAATTTCAAGCGATATTTACCATATCAGATTTTTATTAATACAATGCAACATTATTTATTAGGTCGACAACTATAACAATGAATCGGATTTGTGTGAGGGTATTCCTTTGAGATGACATCTGGGCGCTTTTAAGAACAGAAAAAGAAAGCGGAAGTAGAAAGGAAAAGAAAAGCACCGTCCTAATAAATGAAGTTTTGGAAATGAGCTCATCACCGAAATTCTAAGTTTCCATTGAATAAATAGATCGTATTCATTGGTTACAAGTTGGAAAATTCACCGAATTAATGCTTTTATAATGTTTTAAAAAACATAGAGAAACAATAACAAAATGGTTGGAATTAACATTCATGCAGTCTGTTTTTGCAGTAAATTTGATCGCCGAGTATTGGTATAATGAAAAAAGTATTTCATTGTAATTTGAATTCATATGTTTAAGTTACGAAAATAAGTTTTTGAAAAAAAAATAATAATGTGTATTTTAATTTGAATTCATTGACTTTATGGTATTGAATTTGCGGGCAACCGACAGAGATTGACTACATAATGTGCTCATTTAGCACAGGTTAACGAAAAGTCCCACAGTAACAAGTGTCCTTGGCAATTAACATGAATGCCCCCATGTGCAAATGCCAGGCTTCAACTGCAGAATGGCTTGCAATTACTAATCAAACTGGCCCAGCTGCTTTTGGGTATGGAGTCACAGAATATGTTCAGGTAGTAAGCGTGAAGTTGAGGCTAATGTTTCACGTTGAAAAGGAAAGAGAAAGTAAAAGAATGTATATTGGGGAAAACAAAAACTATGAAAAGTAATATCAAATCTACAAATTTATTATTTAGTTAGATTTTACCTTTTATTAATAAATGATCCGTTCCTGGATCTCGCCCAAAAAACTTGAGCCACAGCTTAAACGCCGCACAGCCTGATGGATGAAATTATGTTAATGGGCTCCATCTCTCAACGTGGCCGGTGAATTAGCAGCATAGTTCATGCTTATAATGATGGTAGCTGAGGAAGCGGTAGTTGAACTTGTTCAATGTGGATTTAATGCTATCATCCAAAGCCAAGACACTGATGCTACTATAAATGCCAGTCCATTGCCAGGGCACTGAACATGTAATGTTGAGCTACCATTCCCTACTCTGCTTTCTTTGTAGATAATCACAAAATGGCTTGCAGTGGAAAGCTTGAAGTAGACGTTGAGCTTAAGTCTGCTGCAGGTAAGTTCTGGGAATGTATCAGGGACTCCACAACCCTCTTCCCCAAGCTCTTCCCTCAACAATACAAGTGCATTGAACTACTTGAAGGCGATGGCAAGGCTGTTGGGTCTGTTCGCCTCATCACATATGCTGAAGGTAAATTAAGCTGGATTCCATTCAATTCTTATTTTAGCAATCCTCAGGAAGGAAGATCTACGCATTGCTAACTGTAGCTTTGCTATTTGGTCAGGACATTTAGGGCTGTAAAAATAGGACATACATCATAAGATAAGATTTTGATTTTGTACCATATAGAATTTATGGGTATAAAACTTTTTAAGTGATGGAGCCTAAAGAATGATTAAGTATATGTAATTTTATTTTTATTCTTATCAATCAGATTTGTAATTTGAAGCAAGTTGTCCTATTTTTTTATTAAAAACATGGAATTGTGAAACCAAAAGTAAAGATTAAATTTATGAATAATTCATTAATTTTTATCTTAATTTTATTGTTTACATTCAAATCCAATGTCTCCCCCCAACCCCCCACCCTCCCCGGGGGGGCGCCCAAAACTTTCATGTAAAAATGCACTTAAAGTTGGTCATATTTGCTTCTCAGGTTCTCCGCTGGTCAAGTTATCAAAAGAGAAGATTGAATTTGTGGACGAGGCAAAAAAGGCAGTTTCCTACAGTGTGATTGACGGTGATCTCCTGAAATACTACAAGACCTTCAAGGGGCACATAGTTGTTGTCCCAAAGGGGGAAGGTTCCTTGGCGAAATGGAGTTGCGAGTACGAGAAGGCAAGCGAAGATTTTGATGCACCCCATGTCATTAAGGATTTTGTAGTGGAGAACTTCCGAGAGGTGGATGAATACATTCGCAAGCCAAATGCCAATTAAGATTTAAAGTGATGGCCTTAACGATGATCTAGTAAAATAAAGTGGAGGCTTGCTCTGCAGTCCTCTAAGATCCTCTTTTCCGGTTATTGGGTCAATGTAATTTGATGTTATCCCTTAATATTTGTGTCATCCATGTATTTCTCGTTCTTGTTATTGCTATAATTAATAATCATAATCATATCATATCCTCAATAACCCTCGCAAATGGAATATTTTTTGGCTGCATCGGCTCATTAACAACTTCTTGGGCGGTCCATAACCTGTTGTTTATGAGACCCCGCCCACAAAAGTGGCACATATTTAGTGCCACCCAACTCATAAGATTACATGCGATTCCTGGGCCACCATCTGCATTTGGTGCAAATATTCGATACATGGCTGTAAATTGTTAGCGGATATCAATGGCTGTAATCTTGCTTCCCGACCGTATGCTCAAGAATTATTGAACAATTCAAGTGCCTCTTAGTGGAGAGAGTCCAAAAAGGTTATTTACTGCCACGCCGAAGTCTTATGTTAATGAATTTGTATGATTTATTATATATTTATGCTACATAATGTCAACATATATTGCGCCAGATATCATGTTCCTATCATAATGTTAGTTGAAAGATTGGAGAGAACCGATAAAATAGCTCAGAACTATGAAGCCATAAAAAACCCAGCTTCAACGCATGGAAGAACCTTACAGAAAGACAATCTCAAGTACACAGATATACACAGCAGACGTGTCTTTCTACTTTTACATCTTCATCCGCTTGTTTACAATTCCTCCAACATTGCTGAAAAAGCTAGATGATTCTCCAACATCTGGCTAGCGGAAATGGTAGAACGCAGTATAAACACAGGGCTTGCATAAAGCTTAACAGTAAATTGGATGAAGCATCTGTATGGTTGGTTTCAGAACAATGACGCTCACTTGATTTCTACCCAAATTACAACTTATCCTGACTTCATAGGGCAAAATCGTTTTATTGAGTTTTAGGCCAGCAGATCGGTAACAACTATCTATCAGGAGATACCAGGACACTTGATCCCTGAACTACATTCACCACGTATTTGCTACAGCATTAGTTGCAATCATACGAAGACCAGTTTAAGTTGGTTCTTGCCAATGCAAATAAGAGGTGATATAACATTAGTCACGGGATGTGATAACGTACGTTGTGAGAATGTCCTTACCCAAGTGGCTTTCAATTAACTTAATTGACCCTACTGATTCAGAAATCTAATACAAAGTCTAGACTGCACCGTAAGACCAAATCTTTGTCTTTTGAGGCTTTTATTATGGCTTCAATGCTATACAAATATAAACAAGCTTGCAAAATTTTGGCAGGTCCTTGTTCCTGTGGGAGGAAAATACTCCACAACTTTGAAATTAATGCAAGGTCAATTATTGAGAATCTCGTGACTACAAACATGAGCTTTACGTATTCCAGGTGAAGGAATTGGGAGACACCTATTTTGCTTTACAGAAGAGATCAATCACTTTATGGCACAACATCTAGACCTTCTTCATCATAGCTTTGCAGGAGAGGAGCACTTTGGTTGCTTGGTCCAGAGCCCCGTAACCCAGCATCCATTTCTGCCTTCCATTCTTCGGCTTTACCCCACTTGACCAAATAAAGCCCAATGACCATCACATTTGCTCCACCAAACTACATAATACATGGTATAGGATGGTTAGACATTGAAAGAAATAGACAAAATTGAGCAGCATCATCTTCCAACCAGTTACAAGTTTCTAGCCAATAAAGGAGCAAATGATTTCAACTTCAAATCTACCTTCCAACATAAAAGGCCTCACCGGACCAGATAATCCCCACAGCAGCTGCAATGACAGTGCCCAGGGGTTTAAACAGGGAAACAAAAACAGGCTCTCCCCTGCATAGGCACCATGTAGAAACCCCATCTCGGAAGGCAGAGCCTAATATTCCCCGCATCATTAAATATGATAGATATTAAATCACTGACAAACACCACAATAACATCTGGTTATTTTTAAAAGATCCAAAAGTTGAAATCAAGCATTTAAAATGCCTAGATTAATGCATTTGAAGACCTTAACTTGGAGGAAGCCTTTGGTACATTGGAATTAAAACCCACATTTTGTAGAACCTGAAGGAGTTGGGGCTTGAACCACTAAGCTTCCCCTAAAGCTTCACTTTGGTAAAAACAGCAATTCAGATCACATGACATTGTCTTGGTAGGCTTATGATGTTGGAAATTAATGCTTGACTCCTTGAAGTCCAAGGAGGAGGTGAACCAACAAGCAATTTGGTTGAGTTTTTTCAGTTACAAGGTTTTATTGGGAGAAATTGAAAGTTGCTGATCTTTTGCAGTAATTTGTTGCATAAGTTTGCTTTCTCGAGTTCAATTACTTGCAGCTTTAGCATAAGTAATGTAAACCATGCCTTTTGCAACCATTGTAACTTTCTCAGCTCTCTATATAAAGGAGCTAAAGATGAATGTAAATGTAAGTAGCTTCTACGCTACTTCACCTCATGAAAGATTAATCTCTCATTCAACCACTCTGTGCAATGCTTTCTATTTGGTCTGTGCTGTCAACTATTGCAGCATTACCTCTACTGCATTTTCACCTCTAAACTCTTCTTCATGCTCTCATTTTTCCCCTTCACATATACAAAACCAATAAGGACGTTTCTTTAAGTACATACTGACTACAAAACAGTAATCAATCTTATGTTGGGTTTTATGCTCCAAGCAGCAGGATCTCCTTCAACTGCCAAACAAACTATTGCAAGTTGAACTGTGATAAAGAAGCAATACATGAAGACTATGATCAGCCCCACTGGGTACTTTTTAATTACCAAGGCCTGAAATATAAAGAGGATAAATTTTTGTTCTTCTCTTTCAATGCAGCAATATTGACAGACAATCAACTGTACTATGAACCATGCAGAAGCCATCACACAATAAGCTGCAAGGAGCAATCCTCCAAGAGCCCAATTTGAATGTTGGAAAAGAAGCTGATAAGATGAGTTTGGAGAAGACAGCATCATCAGAAGCTGGGGGGGCCCTTGCAAGTTATAAGGAATGCTCCAGCAACAGATATTATGGTTCCCACAGACTTAGCAAAGGGTACTAAAGCTTCGTCAGTCAAGTTTTCCATCCTGAACCATTATATCCAATCCATTTAGATCCAACATTCTTATTTTTTGTAAGTCAATTAGAGTAAAGAAAGCAGGAACTAGAGACTACTTTTGTTAGACTACGTAAAAATTCTTACACCAAGAATGCCAAATATCTAGAGACAAATTCATACAAAACATCGAATATCTGTAGACCTGCTTTTATCTATATGAATTCACTACTACAATAGATATCTTTCGTGGATTATGTAACACTATCATTGTCAACACCAAAAGAATGAATGTATGGACTTGTGCAACGCTACAAGGGGTGATTTCAACTTATGGCAATCAATTCAAGAAGTAATTGCATTACAGAGGAAAACATAACCTGAAAACAATTGCAATTACAAAGGTAAAGCCAGGGATGAGGTTGAGCATAGCTGTGTCAACTGTAGGAGAACTAAGGCTAATTCCAGCATACCAAAAAATCTGCGCCAAGCAACTCGGCAAAGCTAGAACCAATCAATCTCAAAACAACACTTATCATTAAAAAAAAAAACACACCTCAAAACAACACATTCCATTGTAGCAACCACAAATTCAATCAAATGAAGGAGAAAAAAGAAAAAAAGCCAGAAAATAACTAACCCCAATAGACCAAGCAAGAAGAACCCACAGAGAATTGAGGAGTGTTGAGGCCTCTGTGATCTGCAAATGAGGGCGAAAACCAAAAAAAAAAAAAAAAGAGTACTCTTATGATCAATTTTGATATTAAAAAAATTGAAAAAAAAAAAAAGCACTCAAAGAAGAGAGGGAGAGGAGTAGAAAGGTGGTACCTGTGGAAGAGCAAAGAATAAGGTGGAGAATAATAGGTGCAAAGCCATTAGAGTAGAAGACAAGAATCAAATTGCTCATGCCTCTTGACATGGCTGCTTTGCTTATTATCATCTGACCAACCTGTGCACACTCTACCATTACCATCCCCACAAATGGCAGCGCAACTTTTATCTCCAAGTTCATCATGATTGCCTCTTCTCTTCTCTTCTCTTCTCTGTCCACGGTGCACGGAGTTCATGGAGTGAACTTAAGACTCCGGGGCATTCTAGTAAAGAGGGAAGGTAACCTGTTGGGTGTTAAGTGTGCAGCGCACAAGTTTATAGACGAACATGTTATTGGACATGTGCTGCTGAGCGCCTTCTTAGCATTTTGTTGCGAGTTGAGGTATTTAAATTCTAATACCATTTGTTACCAAATCTTCTTCTCTCCAATAGATTTTTAAAAAGATGTGCAGTATTACATTTATATAATACAAAATTTTCATTTTTTTTATATGAGAATTGATTAGTGTGCAACGTTAAGTTTAAAATCCTACTCAATCTAAAATGACACGAAATTGAATTAGTTCAAAGTGTAAATAACTCGAATTCAATCCAAAACTTTGAATATCTGAAGTTTTAACACATCTGAAATCTTAGTCTTATTGGGGCGAGGACAGATAACCACTATATTGTACTCAAAATTTAGGTGAATTGAAACGCTATGTATATGAAACTCAATTGATTTGAGACTAAATCATGATTTAAAATCTAAAATAATTTGACCTGAATTCGATCCGACCAGGTCAATGCAAACCCAAGGCATGGTCGTCCTCGGAGAGTTCAACCCAACTCCAGGTCAAGACAATCCATCTAAATCTTTGTCGGGCTAAAGATAGGATCTTTTTTATTAAGAAACTTAAAAGTACCTAAAACTTTGTATGCTTTTATTTGTCCCGTATCAATGGCATAATGTGCTAATTTGCTATGTCGTTCGGGTGTTAAGTGAAAAATAAATTTTTCCCCTTTTGGGAACTTGTAATTGATTATCTTTTTTTTTTTTTTCTTCTTCTTCATCTTAAGTGAAGGGCAAGCAGGAAATAGAGTTATTAAAGGAAAAATAAATGTTCATTTTTATCACAAGGAAAAAAAAATACGTAAGTATTCTTTAAATGGTCTTCATATTGATTTCATTTTTGTTTACCATGAGTATTCTTATAAACGGTATATTGATGTGCTTAAGGTCAAATTTACTCAATTACGCCTACCTGGGAGTATTAGTTAAGCATTTAGTTTGAAAAAACTCTAGCATGAAGAGCATTAGAATATATAAAGAGCCCTTAGCCCGTAGTCTAGTAGTAGAACAGTTGAACTCTTCCAGGTTTATGTAACGCAGGAATATTTATTGATTCGCTTAGACCAAGCAACTTTGTTGGGTACAGTGGAGATAAAATGAGCAAGAGTCGCAAACACCATTCGAATATAGGGCAGGAGAGGGCCCCATTTTGCAAGGCATCATCTCCAATTCTCTCCTTCTGCTGAAATAACGAGAAGTTACCTGAAATCTGTAGCAACCAACATTTATCTCTTTTGCTAGGATGATGCCGAAACAAAATGTCACTTGGTTGGACTCCATTTCCTGTTTTAGTTTGCTGAGGTTTGTACCACTTCAGTGGTTCTAAAGGCAGGAAATTGTCATGGAGTTAGGCTTGACGTACTTTAAACGTGCTAACCCACGCGGATAAAATGCTCTTACCCAAGTAGCTTTTGATTGGCAAATGAACACAAACTGAGATGGAAGGACTAACTTGACTGACCAAACTGAATTAGAAATCTAGTCCAAAGGCCTTGATCATATTTTCAACACTGACAATATACACAAACCTGCCGAATTTTGGCACATTTTATTCTTGTTTGAGGAAAATACTCACATTTGCAAAAGAATGCAAGGTCAGTTATTAACAATTCTGTGAGTACGCGTGTGAATTTTACATTTTCCACTTAAAGGAATTGGGAATGACCTATTTTAGACCAATTGCTTTACTGCACAAAAACTCTACCTATCTTCATCATAGCTTTGCAGGAGAGGAGCCCTTTGGCTGCACGGTCCAGAGCCCTGAACTCCAGCATCCACTCCAATCTTCCATTCTTTGGCTTTACCCCACATGACCAAATAAAACCCAACAACTATCATGGTTGCTCCAAGCAAACTACAGAATATGTAGAATAGAATGCTTAGAAATTCAAAAGAACAGATAAAATTCAACAGCATCATCTGTCATCCAATCATCAATTTATAACCAATGAAGGGAGAAAATGATTCCAACTTCAATCCTACCTTCCAACATACAGTGCGTCACCAGAGCAGATAATGCCCACAGCAGCTGCAATGACAATGCCCAAGGGTTTGAACATGGAAACAAAAACAGGCCCTGTCCTATGTAGACACCATGTAGAAACACCAACTTGGAAAGCAGAGCCAAATATTCCCTACATCATTATGTATGAAAGACTTTAAATCACTCGATGCACGCCACAACATCATCTAGTCATTTTTAAATGATTCAAAGTTGGAATCCATAACCAAATTTCCTACATTAACAAATGTGGAGACTTGCAGGGAGTCTTTGGTAAATTAGAATTAAAACCCACATCTTGTGGAACTTAAGGGGGATGGGGTTTGAAACCCCAAGCTCAACCAAGGCTTTGATATAGTAAACACAGCAATGCTGATCACATGAAAGTGTCCTTGTAGGCTTCTTTACATACATACCGAGTATAAAACAGCGATCAGTCTTATGTTGGGTTTTAGGCTCCAAGCTGCAGGATCTCTTTCGACTACCAAACAGACTATTGCAGACTGAATGGTGACAAAGAAGCAGTAGAAGAAGACAACAATCAGCTCTGCTGGGTATTTTATAAGTAACGAGGCCTGAAATATAAAGATGATAAATTATTTGTTTTTCTCTTCCAATTTGTGGCTATTAATAATTTAACTAATGGTTTTGATAGACAATCACCTGTATTATAATCCATGCAGAAGCCATCACACAATCTGCTGCAAGGAGCAATCCTCCAAGAGCCCAATTTGACTGTTGGAAAAGAAGCCGATAAGATGAGTTCGAAGTAGACAGCATTGTCAGAAGTTGGGGGCCCTTGTAGTAGGTCATAACGAATGCTCCAACGATTGATATTATTGTTCCCATGGACTTAGCAAGGGTACTAAAGCTGCTTAACTCGAGTTTTTCCATCCTGAACCATTATATCCAATCCAATTAGACCCAACATTCTCACTTTTCCAAGTCAATTCAAAGAAAGAAGGAATTAGAAACTATTATTGTTAAACAATGTGAAAATTCTAACACCAAAACTGCCCAACATCTATAGCCAAATTTCATACAAGAAAAAAGGTGAATTGCACGCCTGCTGTATCTATATGAATTCGCCGCTAAAATAGATATTCTTTCATGGATTGTGTAGTACCATTGTTATGAACAACGACTGAGTGTATGTATGGACTTGTGCAATGGATTATGTAATAGCTACAATGGGTGATTTTAACTTATGGCGAAGAATTCAAGAAGTAATTGCATTAAAGTGGAAAGCATAACCTGAAAACAATTGCAAGTACAAAGGTAAAGCCAGGAATGAGGTTGAGCATAGCTGTGCCAAGTGTAGGAGAACTAAGGTTAATCCCAGCATACCCAAAATCTGTGCCAAGCAACTGAGCAAAACTAGCACCAATCAATCTCGAAACAACAAAATCCAGTGTAAATAATACAAAGTCAAACAAATGAAGAAAAACCAAGAAATTAACAAACCCAAATAAACCAAGCAAAAAGAATCCACAGACAATTGAGAAGGTGAGGGGAGGCCTCTGTGATCTGCAAATGAATGTGAAAACCAGTAAAAGAAGCACCCTTTTGATCAATTTTGATAAACAAATGCATATCTGTGAGTGTGTGTGTAGGGGCAAGAGGGTAGCACCTGTGGAAGAGCAAAGAAGAAGGAAGGAGAATAAGGGATGCAAAGGCATTAGAGTAGAAGACAAAGATCAAATTGCTCATGCCTTTTGACATGGCTGTTTTGCTTATTATCATCAACCCAACTTGTGCACACTCTGCCATCACCATCCCCACAACTGGAAGTGCAACTTTTGTCTCCATCTTCATCATGATTGCCTTCACTCCTCTCCTGTTCTCTTCTCTCCTCATCTCTTCTGTGTCTAAGACTTCGTTTGCAAAGTTCATGGGGTGAGTTGGAGATTTTTGAACATTTTTCATTCGGAAATATTTTGGGACCCAATCCAAGCCAAGGCGGCATCAATGGCATTATTATGTGCTCGCGTCATATGGGCGTAAGGTGGGAATCTTTTTGTTAAATACAATTTATTTACAATCTTATTCACAAAAAGTGAGATTTACTTAAAATAAAAAATAATAAAATAAATTTATATAATATAAATTTTCAAAAACATTATACTAAAAATAAATGAATATAACAATTTATCAGATTTCTAAAAAGAGAATGATCGGTGTGTGGGTCAAGCAACCCGCGCGTACCAAATTCTGACTGTGGCTCTCTCGGATTTTCCTCCACAAACTTTGTGGCTAGAAATATTTTCAGGTAGGAAGATTGGACTTGGGAGCGTAAGAAAAAGTGGCATCAGTCCTCAGATGGCGGCAGCCGGGCAGGGACCTTTAATTATTAAACTTTTTTTTAATATATATATTTACAAATTTCTTTTTATCCTTCATAATTTTTTATGGTTGATTGTTTAAAGAAAATTAAATCTATTATTTTTTTAAAAAAATAAATTATTAGAATATATAGTATTCACGTTTATAAATTTTTAATTTTTTTATATAAAATTTCATAAATAATATTAAATTTAAATATTACACAATAATAATTTTTTTTTTTCTCTTTTTGGTCCATTTAATGGCTTTAAGTTCCCACTGTACATGTAGTTGCACGCACAATTCATATCGATTTGAGGAGAATTCAACTCAAGATTCAAATGCAATGTTAATTGCTTTGATATCACTTTGGAAAAAATTCACCCAACTACGATGAAAATTTTGAGACTTGCATTATTTTAGGCTAATCAAAATGGATTTTCATTCTTTTTTCGGTCTTTTTTTCTCCTCTAAAAAAATCTTAAATAAATATATTCTTTTATATCTATTAAAACACTTATTGGGTTATCGATTACATAATAAAAGTAATACTCCCAATTCTTATAGACCTTACCCTCATTTTCAGAAGTAGAGCAGGCTTTCATAACGCAATGGATCATAATGCAATGGAGTTATCTATCACTGGCGTGCTTCTGTGTCAGCAGGGGGGCTTCAGTATCACTGGTTTGTGACCCGACACGGCAATTTTCCATGCCCACATCCTTCTTCTCTTCCTGGGCCTTTCCCCATAAAACAGCATAGAACCCACAGACAATGACGAACGCCCCAATCACACTGCACAATAACCATTAATGGCATGGTAAGCTACTTAATTTATGTTAGGTCTTCTTGCTAAAATAAGAACAATAACATTAGGTCCCTTGAGTAACGAGAACAGATTGTGCTAGTAGTCAAATACCTTAATTTAACACCAATTCCTTTCATTTCTAAGACAGATGCCTACGAGACTTAGAATCGAAAAAAAAAAAAAAAAGAGTGTTGGCAAAATAGGTCGACATTTCGCTCTAGACTTGATGAGACTAACAATCCCGTTTGTAACACTTGTAATAGTTGCAGCCCTCAATGCTGGATTCAGCTTTGATTCGTGCATCTCTTCCTCACAACCAAAAGGGCCATAGGAGTCATTTCTTGATTCGACCACAATTATTAGCAAACAAAAAAGTTAAAAAAATTTGACACGGAAAAATTAATGAAATTAGAATGATTTGTTAGAGTTTGATTTAGACCAAGTTTGCCTAAAAATCTACATACAGAACAGGTATCTAAGTACATCTTAATAGTATATACCTTCCAAGATGAAGGGTGTCCCCCAAAAATGATACCCCCATGAACACCGCAATAACCATCCCAAGAGGCTTAAACATGGAGGTATAAACTGGCCCTTTCTTATGACATGCCCATGCATGAACAGCTGTTCGCATTGACACTGCAAAAGCTGCCTGCAGGATTAAGTACAACGTCTAGATTTTAGTGATTTTATCAAGAAAATATGTATGTAGAGAAAGAGGGTACAATTTGGCTCAGAAATGAGCAAACAAGGGACTTACAGTGTAGCCAATAGCTATCAACTCAATAACAGACGTTATTCTCCAGACGTTTGGATCTTTCTCCGCAACCAAACAAACTATGGCCGATAGG
This sequence comes from Ceriops zippeliana, assembly GCA_037897445.1. NCBI lineage: Eukaryota > Viridiplantae > Streptophyta > Magnoliopsida > Malpighiales > Rhizophoraceae > Ceriops > Ceriops zippeliana. The sequence continues at coordinate 1,338,242 of JBAPLH010000188.1, read as the reverse complement.
ATTGTCACAAAGACGGATATAAGAAGCGTCGTCATTAGCTCTGAAGGGTAGTCCCTTATTAGCCAGGTCTGAAAATGACAAAGATACCGAAAAAAGAAGTTACGCGTGTTTTTCAGAGTTTATATGCTAAGCCATATCAATTACAAGCTTCGTTATGAAGACGCAAGACAGACATACGTAACGTTGCAACTATCAAGACCCTTGATTTCACATTTGTTGTTCGTTGTGATTACACTTAAGTGTGATGTAATAATTTTTATGAGTCCACATATAACTCTGTTAGGAAACCTGCGTCGGTGTAATACTTCTGATTGCTGAAAGGATGGGATTAACATGTTTCTATTTTGGGAGGACCTACCTGGATGTTGTAGATTATAGCCAGGACCAAACTGTGAGCTGCAAGAAAAAGACCTCCAGCGGCCCAGTTTGATTGGTGTTGATGAAGCTGCTCATTAATTAGTAATTTATTGCCTGATGGAAAGATTGTAATTGGCCAACCTTTATACAGTGTTACAATCAATCCCCCTGTGATCAACACCAGAGTGCCAATGGACTTAGCCTGACTGCTTTTGGTTCTCAAGTCCAGTCTTTCTATCCTGAAACCAACATTTAAATGCATTCTCATTGATTCTGCTTTCCGAAAATTCCTTTTTTTTGGGTTGGGGGGAGGGGGAAGAGTGAGAGAACACACTGTGGTCGGACGAGGCCAAACTGGGCCACGTTACAGTTTAAATTTGCAACCTCTAGGTCGGAATAACTTCACCTTATCTTTTTTGTTACAACGTCATAGCTTGACGTTAATTAGGCAAAAGGAGCGGATTATTTCAAGCGTAAACAATTTTTTTTTTTTTTCTGAGCACAACACAAGGATTTAAAATAGGTACTCAGAGAGATGTGTTACTGACTTCCAAACAAAAATTCAATAGAAGCTTTCAAGCACTAACCTTGAGATTGTGGCAAGCATGAAAGTAAAAGCTGGAGTTAGATCTGTCATTGCTGAGGCCAGAGTTGGAGAGCTACAGTTAATTCCAACATAAGTGAATACCTGACCAGAGCAGCTTGAAGAATGCAACCCCACAAGATAATTAGTACATACAGCATCTGAATCTTATTGAATTATTTGCATTAATAACATACTCTGATTTTTATCCTACTGGATATAATAAATTACCTGAGTACACTAAGGATTATTATCCTGCAGATGATGGACCACGAAATTGGTGGAATACTGCTTCTTTTTCTGTTGAATTAAAGGAAAATTCTGTGAAAATATTGACAGAAGAAAAGAGTTGGGAAATTGATTTTTGAAGCAAATCAAGATGGGATTACCTATAGAAGATGAAGATAGATGATAGAAGCAAGAATATGCCAAGAAAGTTAGAGTAGACAACAAGGACATATTGACTCATGCCTTTGGTCATGGCTGCTTTGTTTACAGTGTTCATGCCCACGTCCAGAAACTCCATTGCCACCATAACCACTGTTACTCCTGAAACCCGCATTTCTGATGCGCCACAGACAGAGAGAAAGAGAGTAAACTTTCATATTCTCACTGTATCAACGCGTGAGCAAAACTAGTACCAATCAATCTCAAAACAACACAATCCAGTGTAACAAACACAAAGTCAATCAAATGAAAAAAGACAAAAAAAAAAAAAAACAGAAATTAACTAACCCGAATAAACCAAGCCAAAAGAATCCACGGGCAATTAAGAAGGTGAGTAAAGGCCTCTGTGATCTGCAAATAAATGTGTAAACCAACAAAAGGAGCACCCTTTTGATCAATTTTGATAAACCAATGTATATCTCTGTGTGTGAGTGAGTGTCTATATATATATATATATATATATATGTAGGAGTAAAAGGGTTGTACCTGTGGAAGAGCAAAGAAGAAGGAAGGAGAATAAGGGATGCAAAGGCATGAAAGTAGAATAGAAAGATCAAATTGCTAATGCCATCAACATGGCTGCTCTGCTTATTATTACAAGCCCAACTTGCGCACACTCAGCCATCACCATCCACACAAAATGGCAGTGCAACTTTTGTCTCCATCTTCATCATGATTCCCTCCTCTCCTCCTTTTCTCTTCTCTTGTCTGTCTAAGACCCCACACAGTTCATGGATGTGAGTTGGAGATTTCCGAACATTTTCCTTTTGCCTTCTTTATGGAAATATTTTGCAACCCTGAATACCAGGAGTCTTGTGGAGAGCTCAACCCCATCCAAACTTTTCTTTTCTTCGTTTTCTATTTGTCGGTATCAGCAGCATCACGTGCCAATGTTATGTGGGTGCAAATAGGCTCCTATATTCGTTAAAATTTCAGTGACTCAATTTGATTTCTCTGAATTTATTTAAATAAATAAATAAATAAATAATATTTAATTGTATTATGTAATTTATGATTTTTAAATTATATATACACAACGAATTGTCTGCTAAAAGAATATACATCTTGAGAGCTGTTTTCTAATTTTAAAATAGTAACTTTTTTTGTGGTGTGAATCTTAACACGGGTTCTTCATCCCCTTGCTACGAAACCTGCAACATGTACAACAGATAATTGCTTGCCATGCATATTTAGTATGGCAAATAACACCATTGACTATATTACCAATATCATTCGTTTTTATAAAAAAAGAAAATATCACGAAAAAATAAATAAAATAATATGTACAAAAAAGTGATAAAATGTGCATATAGTTATTAAAGAAAAAAAATCTGTTATATATATATATATATATATATATATATATAAGGATCCACACAGTACTTATGTCTTCGTTTGCACCCACCTGTCATTCCCTCCCACCCTGCCTAGGTAGCGGAGTCGAAATCAAAACGGGACATGGGAATATCTGGCAATTCTGCTGTTCAGGAAGTTTCCTTGCTTCTTTCCTCTTGAAGATGGATGTGGCTAACATCAACAACTCGTCTTTGGACTGCAAGCATTCGACAAGAAGTGGTACAATGTACTGCCTAAAATGAATTGCCCGATGAACCAATGGATGCATGCATCGCTGCAATTCAAGGAACATTTTTGGTAAAGATCGACCCTAATCGATGGTGAGGAAACAGATGGGACACGCCCTGGTATATATATATATCACGGTTTAACTACGAAAGATTATTTCAGGGACTGAAGGTTTTTTTTTTTATATATATATAGGCAATTTATGCATGTTTTCTGACTTCAACATGTTGACATTTTCATTTTTTGATAAAATGGGTCATCTTTATTACTTTCCATTGTACTCTATGAACCTCCGACACTTTCAAAGCATGTGTCTTTGTATCGGATGTGACATTCATTTGACACGTTACAATATATTTAATATATTTTTAATTTTAAAAATATTTTTAAAATACTTTCAACACACACATAAAACTTTTTTTTTTAATTATTGTGTCAGATACATATTAAATACAAATCAAACATATAATAAATTTTAATGAATAATTTGGTAATAAAAATAATAGTAAATAAATACTTTTATTCTCCTAAATATATTGGATATTTTTATTTATGTTTTTAAATATCATATTATATGTACATATAATATATTTTTTCAAAGCTTTTTTTTTTATCAAATATTAATTATAACGTCATAATTTTTATTAATTATATGTTGTAAAACTATAAATTGATTAAAAATAATTAAATTACCTATACATAATGCATCTAATATATATTTTATAACTGTGTTTAGGCGGTATCCGTTAACATAATTTCTTAGAAGTTCATCTCATGCCCAAGTCCCGTGTCCATCCGTTTGCGCCATTGATTATATTCTACCAAATTAGAATTGATTCCATTTGGGATCAGACGCTTGTTCCTTCTAGTGCTGTTGTAGTGTCCTCCACGTCTTTGTTCTGGATAAGCGGGGCTTTAACAGAGGAGTCAAAGCTAGAATTTCCTGTCATCGGCCACCTTCTCCTCCCGTGCCTTCCCCCACATCACAGCATAAAACCCAAAAGCGATTGTAATTGCTCCAATCACACTGTAGAGTGACATGGTCTGACCGCATTAATAAGAAATAGAGTTGCCAAAACCCCAAAAAAAAAGTATCATACTAAACGTGAGTTTTACTATAATAATAAGGTCACTCAATTGTGACATTGACGACATAAGTTTCTGTCCCCATGTTCTATAGTGTAGGAACCTCGTGTGCTTAGGTTATTTCTCTTTTGCATGGATGCCATATACGTGTGGAAAATCTTTAACCATTTATGTTATTATGCAAAGAATGATACCTTCCAGCATAAAGAGCATCCCCAAGAAAACAAATTCCCAAGAAACATGCAAAGACCATTCCAAGAGGCTTAAACATGGACGTATAGACAGGCCCTTTCTTCAGACATGCCCACGTATGAACTACACTCCTAATTGTTACTGCAAAAAATGCCTACAGATTAAGCAACACATAAGTTATTACAAAATTTACAAAAAAAATCAAAGCGTATGAAAGGCATAAGTGTCTTGTGTATGCTTACTGAGAAGCCAATAGCCATCAACTCTATGTCAGGCTTCAGTCTCCAAGAATTGGGGTCTCTCTCAATAATTACAGAGACTGCAGCAGAAATCAATGTCACAAAGATGCAAGCAATCAGCGTTACCATCAGCTCCGCAGGGTAGTGCCTAATGACCCAAGTCTGGATGTTCAATCAAGAGTCATTGTTTAAGTTTACTACAAATAAAAAATAAAATAAAATTAGAAAGCCTCATGAAATGAACACAAGATTAGACATAGATCCATTGTAACCGTTAACTACAATTGATTATTATGTATAGTAGTTATAATAAGTTTGTGTCTATTCCGGCATCTACTTTTCATGTATCTGTAATATAACTCTTTAGCTTAAATCGAAAAAGGAATGTAATATGCGATGACATATTGACCAGTTGTACCTGGACAATGAATAGTAATGCCAGACTGAAGGCACCAGCTGCACAGAAAATGCTTCCCATGACCCAGTTTGATGGCAGTGATAGAAGAAGCATGTTGGGTGAAGTATTCATAGAGGATGCGCTTGTAATAGGTGGGCCTTTGTATAAAGTAATAATCAATGCTCCTGCAATTGATACAATGGTGCCGATGGACTTAGCATAGCTACTGCTGGAACTGAAGTCTAGCCTTTCCATCCTTTAATCACCATGTACAATTCAGAATTATGCGTTAATAATCATTTTAAGAACTGGTAAGTTTTTTGAAGAACAAATAATTGAAGATCGTTTATGAGTTTTGATTTTGAGAATCAGGTCTAGCGATCATACCGCAGACAAGCAATTAAAAGCTGAAATTATTCACCTTGGCCATAGAGTCCATGTCAAAAAAAAAAAAAAAGAAAAAAGCAAGCTCATTGGATTGGACCCTAGTTTACCCAAACACTTCAATCTCATAGAAAAATTACTCTCTGCTCATTATGGTTAGTTTGAATTGACATCTCTTTAATTTGAATTATTTAATTGTAAAGCTCCCATGAACAAGGATCAGGTTTCCCTGAAAAAAAAAAAACCTTTTTACCTGGAGATAATGGCAAACAAAAATGTAAAGGCTGGTGTGAGATCAACCATTGCAGCGGATAGTGTTGGAGAGCTATAGGCTATTCCAACATTCAAGAACATCTGCACGCAACAACTGCACAACAAAATCCATCCCCATACTTAGTAATGGTTAGAAACATAACCATAATTAACAGAACCCCATCTTGTGCGATTAGACATTTCGTATGATTAAGAGGGGGAAAAAAAAAAATACAAAGAATGCTTAAATGGCCTACTTAGAGCTTCCAATTCTGTGGCACGGCTCAAGAGACTGTTCAATACATTTAAAGTTTGGAGATTTTTAAATTAACTCTTCTAAAAAAATCAGACAAGTTTTATACATTAAAAAAACAATTTAAAATAAAATTTAACTAAAATAAAAAAAAAGTGTAATTCAAAATAGTAAATTTATTTTACCAAAAAAAAAAAGGAGTAGCAAGAACCTTAAAATGTAGGGATAAGTTGAGAGCTCGGCGCTGATGGTACCTGATAAGGGCCAAAACGCAAATTCTGCAGATGACACAGACTGTGATTGTTGGCCTGGTCCTTCTCCTGTTACAAGAAAAGTAAATAAAAAAAAAAACTAGGAAGAAATTGAGAGCCTTGTACCTTTAGTTCATGTGTGGGTAAGATCGAGTGTGAATAAGAAGTCTGCAACTTTTTTTTTTTTTTAACCTGTAGTACATGAGAGTCGAGGGAAGAAGAATAAAAATGGCCAGAGCATTGGAGTAGACTGTGAAGACAAATTGGCTCATGCCATTGGTCATTGCTGCTTTGCTTACGGTGCTTACACTTACTTCCATGAACTCTGTTGCCACCATAACTGCTGTTACTCCCACTCCCAACATCCTCTCTCTCTCTCTCTCTCTCTCTCTCTGGCTCTGGGGTGCGATTGTTCTAAAGCAGAGTAAATAGTGCTATCCCTGTAATGGTGGAAAGGTGGATGCCGTGGTCCCTTGCGTTGAATGGGAGGCTGAGAGGAGACCGATATTAGAGTGACAGCGATGTGACGGTGTAAATTATTATTATTATTATTATAAAATGTGTAATAAGTAGAATAAAATATATAGTAATTATCATTTAATATAACATACTTAACAATCATGTGTAAAGATGAGACAAATATAATGATATATTATATGTCAATTATTACAAATTCTACTTAATTTTATTATACATCATATATTTTTCACACAAAAAAAGAAAAAGAAAAAAGGTCAAGGGTTCCTCAGTTTTCTTTATCTGCCACATTGACTTTGATGCCGCCGCACCACCAATTTGTCTTCGGATACTTTCATTATTCCCCCACCTGCCGTGACATTCTCGCTTTCATCCTTTAATTTACTAAAAAATTTGGGGAATTATGCGGCGCTCTTTCCTTGTTTCCCAGTTCTCGTGTTGCTTACTTTTACGTCGACAAAAGACGTACGCATAACGCATATTGCGGGGGTGTTTTTGTATTGGAGGAGGAGGAGGACTCCTGAAAATTGGCAAATATAAACAAAAACAAAATACCCCTGAGGCTAATTTTCGGTTTCTTGAAAAGGAAGGACCGAAAGAAAAAAAAAAAACAACAAAAAAGATTACTTCCACATTGTTGGGGGTAATTATGAATTTTATTATTTGACAAATGATGTAGGCGTAAACCACAGAGGACTTCTAGCCCACTCTTCCTCAGGTCTACTGCCCTCCAGCCCGCTTTCGCTTGAAGAAGTCCATATGACCATTAACACCTTGTTTGGTTTATTGGAAAATTAGTGAGAAACAAAAGGGGTTGGAAAGAAAATAGGATTCCAATTGTGTAATTCTATATACGGATAACTAAATGACAGAAACCGAGGGGCAAAGCATGTGCGGGTGTCAACTAAAATTTTTCTCACACAAAAGTATGAGAAAATGTGGAAAAATTATTGCCTAGTATAGATTATTTTAAAAAAATATATTTTATTGTCTTTACATTTTACTTTTATTGTATATCCATTCATTAGACAATAAAAATATGAATATTATTCAATAAATATTAATTTTTATTTTTTAAGAGTACTTTCCTTATCATGGGACATGGGACTAGAGAGAAAAGTGTTTTTTTTTTTAAAGATTTTAAGTGAAGATTAAGTATTTATACTCTTCTAATTCATCCCTTAAATTTTGTTTTTTTTTTTATTTAAAAAAATTTAACTCTTACTTAACGAGTCATATTAGCCTCAATAAGCTAATGAATACCAAAAAAAATCATAATCCAAGAAAAAAAAAAAAAAGACTTTTGATTTGTGTTCTGACTACTTGCATGAATTTGAACTCCTACCCTCCCTTAAGAATTTTTCTCGTGAGAACTAGTCCAGTATTTAAGGTTAATTCTTTTGAGGCAAGTGAAGAACATTCAAACTCCAATCCAGCGAGATAGCATGATTTGCCAACCAATCTACAACACCATAAATGTCACGCGCAGATGTTCCAAATTTCTTTGGAACAAGTCTCGACAACTCTTACCGATATTCACCTGTGGTTGAGTTCTGGGAACACCCCTGAGAAAACTCTGCAATGCCAACTTCGAATCCACCTCCAACCAAATCTTACGGAAGCCATGGTTGCATGCTTAATCAAGCCCATTGAAAATGCCCCCCCACAGCTAAAAGGCCGAATCTTGCCCTCTAAGATTTAATTTTGGTGATTACGAGATTATACCTAATGTTTGCACAATTTTTTTTTCTTTTATTTTCTTTTGTTAAAAAATAATCAACCAAGCTTGGCCCATCGTGCCACTTTGAGGAACCCAATACGCACGAGCCATGCGCCTCAAAATTCAAGAGTGGGCTAGAGGGTAGAAACCATGAGCCCAAACATTCGACAATGGGTTCATAGTCTGCAAATAGCTTCTTTTCTGTATTTTCGGGGCTAGACCAGCTTTACGGGGGCCTATCTCAACAAAAACCTTAGACAATCTCACTCAATCTAAAAACCATGGATGGGACTTTTTTGGGCGGCGTTGATTCCAACATGGTTTTAATGATTTAGTTTCATTGGCCACGAAGGTAAATCTCGTCAGGGCCAACAAACTTTAGATCAATGAAATGGTTTTCAGACTAAAAGTTTCGAGTTTTTGTATCTTCCTCTTAGTTTGAGCCAATTAAATTTGAAAAAAAAGAGAGAGAGAAATCTCGTGGGAGAAGCAATTGCAGTAACTCTCAAATTCTCACAAAACATGAGTTTTAAAGAATTCTCATTGGCTTAGGCACTGTGTTGATATATTCAAAATCTGAAAGGAATTATCTGAAGAAAAAAACTGGAGAACAATTGCGTGTTTGTGTACTGTAAGATGCTATCTAGACTGGCAAACAGGAATTTTTTTTTTCTTTTTTGGTGAATGTGAATCCTAAACTCGTGGAGTCAAGAATGATGTGGTTGGCTGTCATTGACAACTAAGTGGAGTGGTTGGGGTGAGGTGGATTCAACGAATTGTCCTAATCTTCAATTAAAGTGCAAGAATTGGAGGACAGCCCATACTGACCAATGAGGAGGGTCTTGCTTTTCCTGCGCTGAAAAACTCAACTCATCATCTGACCACAGCTTTTTTTTTTTTTTTTTCTCTTTCTTGGAGGAGGGAGTTACAGATTCAAGTTGCGAAAACAGTCCCTCTCGTTTTAAATTATGGGTTGGTATCCGTACATTTAGTAGCCCTTCATTAGACCTGCAGATCATGGTGACGGAGAGATGCGTGTACGATAATGCCTTGGAGGCAAAACTGCAAGCAATGCTCGATTGTGACGCATTAGAGACAAACTTTGATGGTGATCCTTCATGATCTTAGATACAGAATCCTCTGTGCTTGAAAGGGATACAGAAAGAAACTAGTCCCTACCAAACTTGTTTGCCTTAGGTCTCTTAATTTCATGGTGAAACAAAGTTTTTAAATAGTAGATCAACTTAAAGGGATACAGAATTCTCATTTTTTTTTTTTTTTAATTTTTGTTGTTGTTGTTGTTTTATGAGATATCTAGCAACATTTAAAGGATAAATTAACAACACTTTTATAACTTCTGACATCAGTATCTTCTCACTATTAATTATACTTGTAAACTACGTATGATTACTTTCCACAGTATTGTCTCATTGAAGCAATATATGAATGACATTAAATCTCATAAATTTTCCTATTAGTTTTAGTGAATTCAAACCTAATTTTGTCTAATTTGAAATCGCAAACTGTACGGTGGATGGGATGCTTCCGTGAAGACTTAAATACCGATGTACTCAATGTATCCAATTCAAAACGTTTTGGTGAATTCGAGCATGCTTCATGCTTGCTAATCCAAGCGATCTTTTGGGTAAGATTTTCCCTCTGGACTTGATAAGACTAACGATCGAATCTGTAATAAGTGCTATGCTACTCTTCAATGCTAAATATGGTTTTGAAAAAAAGAAAAAGTTAACAATTAGTTAAAAAAAATTAGACTTTCGTTTTACGAGATCTTAATTCTAATCCTGATAAAAATTATGAAATTTACAAGAATTAAAAAGGTTATTTCCATTGATATAACTGATGTCCCAACAAATTTCTTAAAAGACAAATATATATACATAATTACATTTTTCCTAACAACACCAGTTCTTGATGTGAAAATTCTTATGTTATTTAATAGTTTGAACAATAAATCTCTAATTCAAAAGTTCATAGTCACTAAAATTTCCTTGTCAAAAATGAACACATATTTCGATCAAATGAAGCCGAATTCACGTGCCACATGTCGAATATTTTATTGAAAACTACTGGAAATCAGATGCAGAGGGGATGAGGATGAGGAATTAAGATTGAAGATGTTGCTGGGAAACTAAGCTTAAGCCGAATATAATTTCGTTTGGCTTTGGAGTTTGAATTCACCACCTCTCTCACTCTCTCCCTTTGAAGTTTTCTGATATTTAGTTCTCGAGAGAGACGACACAGCCTACTCTATGTAACCAATTTGGCAGCTTGTACACGTACATTTCTCACTTTCATTTCACTGATTCATGCAAAACAAAGAAGAAAAAGGAAGAAGAAAAAAGAAAGAAAAAGAAAGAAAAGAGGTTAGAGTTTTGTGTTCTCGCTTGGGGGTGAGGATCCCCATCTCAAGCCCTCATGGTCAGTTCTTTATTCCATCATTTTGGTTCTTACTCTTTAGAGGTGCTAAGACCATCCTAGCCTGAATGATAGACCCAATCTGTATTTGATGAAAAAGTCAACGACCTTAACCCGAAACACCAAAACCCAGAGTAACCTGAGCAAAAATGATCCAAAACAAAAAAAGAAAAAGCCATTGATAAGAAATTCGAATAACTCAAATCCCAAACAAAAAGAAAAATCATGCGGCACGATTGCATCCGAAGTGACTTATGATGAAACCATACTCATGAATTTTGAATTAGTAGAGAATGCGTTAAAAGTTCAAAAAAGAAAGAAAAAATTCAGTACATATAACTTCACACTTCACTTAATAAAAATCGCTCTTAATTAATAGAAGTCTTAGTACAATTAGCATTTAGTATTGTTCATTGAGGATATTCTGAATAAGAAATTAGTCTTTTACGAGAATCATACTTTGGAAATATCCCGGTGTATACATATGCTATCATTACCATATATATCGTATATTAAGAATTAAATGGCTTCTACACATCAAAGAAAAAAAATGAATTTGATCAAATTTAATTGAATTTTGCATTATCTTCTTGTTGAAAAAAAAATTATCATATGATATCATAAGAATTAGTTCCATTCTTATTGATTTTGGCGTCTGTGTTCTTGAGAAATCATCAGATCTCTCAGTCGGTGGGCAAACGAAGCTGTACCATTATTCTCTTTCAAGTTTGCAGTGTCGATGGCACTTCAACCTTCTGGTAAGGATTTAATTTTCATTTACCCTAATCCTGGGTTCAAAGAGGGCTTGGAGATTTTTTCTTTTTTTATAAGCCTTTAATACATACCTACATCTATATATATATATATAAACTAATTGTATATAGACCTTACTCATATCATAATATTCGGAAAATTTGTGTATCAAGAAATTAGTCAATTAAAAAATGTTAATTATTGAATAAAATTGATAAATAAATTATGTATTAATTTTAACAAACAGAAAATAATACATAGTTAATTCACTCAATTCTTTTTTTTTAATTAATATATGACTATTAATTTTTTGTTGTCATTTAACCTACATTGGGTCGTCACACGAGTCAACATGCTTACCCGATACCCACATTGTGAGTTGTCAAAAATAAAAAAATAAAAAATAAAAATGTCATCCACCGTACCTGTATCTGGCCGAGACATTCCACGGGAAATTGGTTTTCTATTTCAGTCGAAATTTGAATGAAAAATCAACTGTTACCAAAACCAATACAATGGAATCCACCAAAGCCAGCCCACAATTTTTTGGACAATAAACAGTAGAAAGAAAGTAATTGAGCTGGGTGGGTGGGAGTTGCGTATATTCAAAGCCTATGCTCCACTTAAAAAGGTGGCCCGCAAATTGAATAAAATCATGCTAAGATAAACTGGTCAACTATATTATTATTGGTTTTCATTAAGCATTCTATTGATTAAGAATTTAAATTATTTATTCTGAACGTCTTGAACTTTAATGTCCGAGAATAAGTATAAAGTTGATGAAAATATTAAGAACTACTCTTATTGCATATTATTAAAATGTATATGAAGGAATTGGATCAATATGATGCATGGAGTAGGGCTTAAATCTTGCCTGTAAACACAGCTAAAAGTTGTGATATAGTAAGAAATCGGATCCACATTAGCCACAACAACTAACCACAATTGAATAAAACTACTGTATCACATGCAAGCCCATATAATTTAAAAATTGATTTGAATGGGTATCCAAGCACATATGTGTGATGGGTATATCTCATTTTGTGCAGAGGTAGAACTATCAAACAACAGTCTTTTTGAGAAGTGAGAACAAAAAGCATCTCGCCCTACACAATGGCCATGCTCCCATGTGCAATCCCTTCTGTAAAGAGATGGGGGTAAAAATAAATGGCAAGGTACCAGCGCTGTTGTTTGACACTGAAATGACATTGTTGGGACATTCTAAAATAGAGAAATAGAGATTATGAAGAATTTTAGGCACACTATGGTTGGTTGTTAGGGGGAAGATGCTTGGAGTTGTCGTGGATTTGGTAGCTCTTTTGAAGATAGAGAGAATAAGATTTTATATTAGTGTGCTATTTTGACATTAAAAAAAAATCATTAAGTTAAATTTAAATATCTTTAAATATATTTTATATTTCAAATAATAATAATCATCCTGACGGTAAAACCATTCTAAATTTCTAAATTTTATCGGGAAGAATTTTTTCTTATAAAATAAAATAAAATAACACTTAAAATATAGGAAGTCACTCAATCTAATAATAATTTTTGCTTGTGCTTGTGGTCAGTCATTAAACGAATAATAAGAAGGTAGAGGTGTGGTGGGGGGGGGGGTGCACTTTCTTGGTGAATGATCAAACGTCCCTGTCTTGGTACCCCACAGATCCCAGTTGTGTTTGTCCTCAGAGACAGTGATTTAGATGCCTATTCCATCATCTCTATGATTGAGTCATTTTCAGTTCCCTGTAGGCAAAAGGAGCTAACATCATCAAAAGCTCATCCCCACCCAAACTGGGTGCAATCATGGCTCTCTTGTTTATTTATTGATTTTATTTAACAGCTCATGAAGGACTTTTATTCATGTCATTTCCAGGAAGCAAACACCCACAAGAAGGTACAATCCTTGTCCAACGCCTACGTAGGTACAATCATGGCTCTCTGATTGGACCCCAAGCTAACCATCTTTAACAACTGGAATCTTCCAATGGTACTAATCATGTTCTCACATATAATTTCCGAATTAAACTCCACATGACAAATTAATTAGGAATGAAATTAATCAATTTTGCATGGCTCCCATCATTTCACCCCCTTTAATTAGGAATCTAAACACCTGCTCAAATTTTGATTAAATTTTTTTAGTACAAAAATTTTATTATTTAAAACATTGATAATGAGACTAAAGTACGAAAGCAACTCATTTTGAACAACTTGTGGCCTTGGGTTGGTCAAGTGGTACTCAAGCAGGCAACTTTGCTAATGATGTTGATGGATGACGATATTGTGAAGGAGATGGGTCACGAGGAGGGAGAGACGCTCATATGACTAAAATGTTTACAGGGCCTTTGAGTTCGTGGTAAACATCTGTATCCACAATAGCGGAAATTAATGTGCACCCTCATCAGGATCGTCCAATAGAATGACTATTTTGGGTGGATGATCTGCAAAGCTGATGATCAATCACTGTCCATGTGACCAAAAATTGGCGAGATATACCTTTGGGTTGTGAATAATGGGTATTTAGACTGACAAGCAGCTTCCCTTTTGTTCATGGTAGACTGAGGGTTGTTTCCGGTTTTGAGTAATATTATCGTGAGGACTTTCTCTCAACATACATGAATTGGTCATACAATGTAAAGTTCAAACCAATATATATATATATATATATATGAATTGGGTGTGTGAAAAAGTTCTTTGCAAGGCAAATGTGCAAAGGCTAGGGAAGGTGACTTAATAGGCTATTGCATAGGAGTTCTAGACCTAAGAATTCTATGCATTATCATTACGTGATGCCTTGCCTTGGTGTTTATCTACTAAATGTAGGCAGGCTAAAAAAAATTGTAGTGCTATATTGGGAACACACACACAGAGACACCCAATTGGTGAGATGGTCCAAAACGTAATTCTTGTCGAAAAACAACAAGGAACGAGAGTCTTAACTGCGCTTGTTCTTTTTTGTTTTTGTTTTTTCTTCCATATTTGTCCCTTTTTCCTATATTTAATCTGTTTTGTTAATTCTTCCCAAACATAATGTGGTAATCATTTAGCTCTCTCTCTCTCTCACTCTCACATTTCCACAGTGATAAACCATACTTGACTATATATCCGTACATTAGTGGATCATAAACAAGCTGTATGGCATTTTTGACTTTATATATGCTCAATATCTCTATTATTTTCCCTTCTCTTTTTCTTTTGTCGAGCACTAACTGGTGAGGGGCTAGCTAGCTAATGACATTCATGCAAGGTCATGGTGTCCAGCTTCCATATATTTCTGGCCAACCACTTTCTCTATGATTGATCTTCTGATGATGCCCTAACAACCACTGCTAGGGATGCAAGCAAAAATGGCAGATAATCTAAGCAGCCAGGTTCAAAGATGTACCTTATGGTCAGACGTTTTCCCTTTTTATGCTATAGTATATAGTCTTATAAGAGATCATCGTATGATTACTTTCCGTTATACATCTTTCATAAATGTACATCCTTCGGTATTTGCTAAATATACTCCAATTTTTTTTCCCTTTTAAATAAATATAGGAAACACCAATCTAATGTTTCACCGAATCAGTTTAATATTTTTCATTTTAATCAAGTCTCACTTATATCTTGCATTGATTGAGCTAACTTAGTTAACTTGACTCAAAAAGAGAGAGTCGAATTAGGTAACGTTGTACCCCAAAAATTTCAAATAT
Source organism: Ceriops zippeliana (assembly GCA_037897445.1). Taxonomy (NCBI): domain Eukaryota; kingdom Viridiplantae; phylum Streptophyta; class Magnoliopsida; order Malpighiales; family Rhizophoraceae; genus Ceriops; species Ceriops zippeliana. The sequence goes on along the minus strand of JBAPLH010000188.1, from coordinate 1,323,133 downwards.
TCCTGTGTCCTGTCGTGTTAATAGATAACAAGAGCTTATATTACCTTGTATTTCCTTTTTTTTTCCTTTGTTTTTTCAATTCTAATCTTTAAATATATGTTCAACGATGCACTTTTTGGGAATTCCCCTTCGTGTTGTAAATTAATACAAAGCTATTTGTACAAGTTTTTATTGTATGACAAGAAGTCGCATAAAACATGTTCTTGTTGGAAAACGTAGATTCCCTATTATAATGTTATGCATGATTAATGAAAGGTTATCACTTTAAGGAGCACGGACTTTTAGATCATTGGAAATCACACATAGGGCTACACAATCATTAATTCAATCACCAACCTATTTTCCTAGCAAAAACAAGTCAATTAGTTGTAATTTGCATATTTGTTTCTTTTAAGACAAAAAAAAAAAAAGAGAGTCAATCTAACCTTTGCTCATCATCATTTTTTGGTCCAAAAATATTACATAATATTCTGTTATTCTTTCAATCCCATACCCAACATTTCTCATTAAAATAAACATAAAGAGGATTGAACGATTTGCCTGCTTTTGAGTGTGTGCATTATTAGATATTGTAGCTGATATTGTCTAGTAGTCCCTCATATTCGCATATACAAATGACTTGCATATTTTTTAAAAGAAATTCTTTTGGTTGCTTGTTGGATCAAAACATTATTTTATTATTCAATGGGATTGAGGGAGGATGGGGGAGAGCAGAGATTCCACATCCTTGACGCGAGAAAGGGATGGGGCATCACAGAAAATGTTATCTTGACCAAGACTCTTGTGCCATACCTTTGTTTCATGCCAAGCTTCTCTTCAATTCCAACCCCATATAAAATTCTTGGATCTTTTATTAAAAAAGAGCAAAGAACCAAAATCTTGTATGACCCCTGGTTAGAACCTAAAACCATTCCATCACCACCGCCAATAAATCCAAATTTCATTTTCTTGGACTGCCAGCATACTTCTTTTGCATACATCACCTCATCAGACTCTGTCTCCAACTCTTACCATTTTACATTGACCATATACTTATGAAAAGGCAAATTTTTTTTGGGACAAACTAAAGGAACACAGTCTCATAGATACAATATATATATATAAAATCTTTTATAATATACTGTTAACATTTTATAAAATATATGAATATTACTATATTATTATAAAACTCTTTTATGTTATATAAAATATTTTCTATAGAGTATAAAATCTTTTTCTCTACTTGTGTTTATAAAATTGTGTCCACAAAGACTTTCCCAATTTTTAACAGAAAAATAACAGAACCCATTGGAAACCCACAAATGGAAAAGAAGAAGCCAAAGGGAAATACATGCAGCACATACGACTGCCTGTCACCATGGAGAAGAAACGGTAGGAATATAAGCATTTACTAAGATATCTTTATTAAATGGCATGTCATGTTGATGTGAATAAATGATTTATTTTTGTCCATTACAAGATCTAATAACCTTTGAGGAGCTATACAACAAGGGGGCGATTCTTCCTTCGCTACAACAGCTTAAACCATTCACCCGAAGGTGAGGTTTGCATAAATTTTATCTTCTATTTACACCTCCATCCATAAATTTTAGATTTTTAATGTAAATATAACTCTTATCCATTGGATGTCACCTAATGAGCTTTGTTGCATCATTTCATATAAAGTTTTTCATGAAACTGTAAGTATTCTACGCATAAGTTTAAAAAAATTTATATGATACGGTAATACATATCAGATAAATTTATATATTGACTCATTACAACTATTAATTACCTTTGGTATATATGTATATAATAATAAAATTACAAATAAATATCTAGTTGTCATAGTAATGCAGTGTAAACTCATGTATAGAAGGCATCAAGTTAATAATGTTCGTCTAACGAGACTCATGGATTATCGAGAGAATTCTAAGTTTTTCATTTTTCTGTTATGCAGTAAATTATAAGTTGATTATATGTGTAATGAAGGGACAGTTTTCTATTAACAGACGGTCAAAAAGAAAACTTAGTGACCTGTCAAGCTTTCTTGGTGTCAGGGAGACGAGAATTGAAAGCTCTGAAAGCTCCTTTTGGCCACCACGTCCGTGCAACTTCTCCACACGCTCGAAGAAATTAACATCAAAAGAGAGAAGAGGAGGGGAATTCCCAAATTTTACTCCAGCTGAGAATAAATTTGGCCGCCCGTTCAATGGAAAGGTGATGTAGGTATTAAGCACACAATATGCAAAGGATCATATGCATCAATGTGCCAACAAACTATTTTCAAAGTCCCATTAATATCAATTTGTTGAAGGTATTTTTCTTTCCTGAAATTTGCACAGATATATATGGCCTCCACCTTGAGTGTTCACACGAAAACTTATCAGATAAGTCATCAGTCAGTAACATGTCATGTGATTTTAATGTTTTGTGCTCAACCCTTGATCCCCTTGATGGGTTCCCCTAAGCTCAGACTCTTAAAATTGGTAGTATGTGTTGTACCAGTTAATGTGTTGGTTACTGTCTTTAATACACATTTAATATGTTATTTATATCATTAATGAATTAAATAATTATTTTGTTGCATATTAATCTAATAACTATCTTTACTATTAATAACACAAACATGCATATTTTTCCGGATAATAATGCTTTTTAATCTTCTCTTTGCATGATCTATACGGGCAAAACAAGAGACTTGGAGCACTGATTGATTAGAAAAATATACTTCCATCCTATATTGTATGGCAGAACGAGCCTCACATTTTGGCCACAATTTCGAAATCTTGATATCATATTTAAATCCATTAATACGATCATATTCTTTTATTCTAGGGAATTACGAATTGAAAAGTTTTTTCTGTTAAGTAATTGTACACCAGTGAAGCCTTAAAGAGATTATTTTTTTCACCATTTGGGGGCTCTTGAAAACTTGGCATCATTGCCACGTGCCAAATCAAAACTAGGACACGCACACATACACACACTAAGAAGAACTCTAGCAACTTTGGAAATCGTCGAAGCTTAGATATTATTATTTTAAAAAATTATTTAAGTTAAATTTAAAGTTATTAGGTCAGTTTCAGTAATAAATTATACATTAAATTTTAACATAGGAAAAAATATATAAAACAACAAAAAAGACCTATCTAAAAACGAGAAATAACGAAGGAAGACACAAATGTTTCTTTACATTTGACCTAACCAAAGGAAGAGGAGGGTAATAAGAAAGTTTACCTTGGACTGAAATGAGAGGTAACAAAGGATGGAAAATGAACAGACATTGGAATTAGAAGCGGGAAAGTACTCTGGGGTCATGACTGATCATGATGAAGTGTATGAAACTAAAGAATATCAAGGTTGAGTCTTGCTGATATTTCCCGGATCATAATTGATAGGCTGGTGGATACGAAAAGGTACCACAACTGCAGTTGTAGTACTGCTGGAGATTAGTTTTGAATGGAGGATCGATAAAGATGGTCTCTGAGAACCAGAAGGCAAAAGGGTGGGCCTTAAGAAATCATTTTGGTAAAATTTAAAGCAAGATTAATTGCTTACACTGTCACTACCTCACTAAAAATAAATAAATAAATAAAAGAGAGAGAGAAAAAAAAAATGGGTATATAAATGTGAGATTTCTTTGTTGGTAGGCTTATATAAAGAAGGATAAGATACTGGGGTTCTCCTTCTTTACATAAAGGGGAGGGAGAGAGAGAGAGAGAGAGAGAGAGAGAGAGAGAGAGAGAGCTGATCATGGAAGAACATCTCAGTCCATTAGCTGTTACTCATCTCCTTCAACACACACTGAGAAGCTTGTGCATTCATGAAAACTCTCAGTGGGTTTATGCTGTTTTTTGGAGGATCCTGCCCAGGAATTACCCACCACCCAAGTAAGGGAAAGAAGACCTATTTCCATATCAAGCCTATCAGCTAAAAAGAAACTTACTTTTGGTTTTCAAAAAAGAAACATACTTTGCTTTGTTCAATGGCTAAAAGGACCAAAACGTCGTCTCCTCTTTCCCATTACATAGCATACGCAATTAAGATGTCACAACCATACTATATTCTTTGGCATTTGTATGTTCTAAAGTCATATTTTTGTCGCTAGATGGGATGGCCAAGGAGCTTATGACAGGTCAAGAGGAAACAGAAGGAACTGGTATTGTATTTTGTGATCAGACACCGGGATCAGATATATAATTTGCTATGTTGATGTCCTTCTAGAGGTTATTACACAAACATATTAGGCCTTTAATTACTTGCTTGCCAGGATATTGGTTTGGGAGGATGGTTTCTGCAACTTTGCTGCTTCAACCACTGAGATTAACTCTGGTGACTGTCCGAGCTCATCTGTTTATGGCAACTCTGAACTTCAACACTACCAAGGGCTGCAACCAGACCTCTTCTTCAAGATGTCCCATGAAATCTACAACTATGGAGAAGGGTAAGAAGCCCTACAAAACTAATAATATATATAACATTGGAATAGTACTACTAGCTCATCTGAATTAGCTTGATCTCAATCGGTCTCCTACATCGCATTTGGTTTCCGATATGGGGCAGATTGATAGGCAAAGTTGCTGCAGATCATAGTCATAAGTGGATATACAAAGAACCAAATGATCAACAAATCAACTTCTTGTCAGCATGGCACAACTCAGCAGACACAGTAAGCAAGCACTTACTCTTTCTTACATCCGTACTAGTTAGTTTTGGTTATTTTATGCTAAAATTTTCTAGATCAGCAAAAGATCTAGTTGTCCTTAATTTGCAGCATCCTAGGACATGGGAGGCCCAGTTCCAGTCTGGTATAAAGGTACATATACTATTTCCTGAAATAACACAAACCAGGGAACTATACAATAACGGTTCTACATAGTTTGATTTGAATATCTTTGCAGACCATAGCCCTGATTGCTGTAAGAGAAGGTGTTGTTCAACTAGGAGCTGTTCACAAGGTTCAATTTCCCCCTACAATAGCTCTGGAATTTCCTTCATGGTCACCACAATAGATGTTATGTGAGTGATTTTCTTCCTCCCATTTCAATGGCATTTTCCAGGTAATTGAAGACCTGAGCTATGCAGTTCTACTGAGGAAAAAATTCAGCTACATAGAAAGTATTCCGGGTGTGCTGTTGCCACACCCATCATCTTCTGCATTCCCTTTCAAGGTGGACGGATACGGCACCCCGGAAACATGGCATTATCAAGGCGCCATGACACCCCAAGCAGAGTTCTATGATCACTTCAATCAAGTCCCATTCAAGATCACACCTTCCATGAGCAGCCTTGAAGCGCTGCTCTCCAAGCTTCCATCGGTGGTGCCAACAAACCCACAACCAGATTCAGCTTACTGCGATCCACAAGCTGACTACGTATCATTGCAGATGCCAATGGAGTTGGTGGGAATGGAAAAGGTGGCCAAAGAAGAGGTGGATGAAGATTATAGGCCAGAACATGAGGTGGGCGAGAGTAGCAGTTCGATTTCAGCTTATCGTAAACAGCAGTTTCAACCCCACCAAGATTTAAATCAGTAGTATGAGCAGAAACAATAATGGATTTTTTGAGTGATATTTTATGAATTATTAGCTAGCATCAGCTCGTGTAGGGTTGAAGGGGATTGATTATTAAGGTCTAACATTGTAAGACTATTAGTTTCAGCCTCATCAGTCAATGATTGCAACTAAAAGTGTTGAGGTATCATGGCTGTGCAAGCTACTGGAGTCCTTGTCTCGTAGATTATTACTTAGGTTACTAGCATATATAAAACAGATATTCCAGTTCCATCACTTTAAATGAATACATGGAGCAAGCTTAATGGATGAACGACATAGGTTGCTTCATGGTGATTTGGAGATCACCAGTCCGTTTCACAGTCCGTGAAAAATAAAGGAAAGTCAGCGCACGGCACTGCAACTGTGACTACAGTACTATTATAACAATAATTACTAAAATTTATTATGGTATTGCGTTGGCCACAGCTAAAACGACATTATTGCCAATCGTGTTCAAATTAACTGCAAACGCAGTGTCACCTGCCACCTGCAATGTAAATTTTTCTCATGCAAATCTTATCCTAGTAAAATGAAAATCCTGAAGGAATACATATCCTTCATTAAGAACCTCAAATATTTACTTACGGGCCCTTTTAACCATGAATCCAGTCACATCAGATGAGACAGTTAAATGAGCTAGAGAAATTCAAGTTGAGACTTGACCTTGTACTTTTTCGCCCATGCCTTGCTTTCAACTCTATTCCAGCAGTAGCCTCCTGCAATGCTGGCTTCAGGACCATTAAAAATGGTTCAACTCTGTACAACAACTTTAACAACCATCGGACGTTGGCAGACTCCAGTTCTTGAAGGCACCGGCGAATAGGGGGATAAATTTTACTTGTAGCATGTAGCACCCATAATGAGCCAAGGCGGCACGGGATTTTGCATGGTTTTACTTTTCTCAAATGAAAAATGTCAATTTTAGAGATCTTATATGCAAGCCTCAAGAAAAAATTATAATCAAAAAATAAAATTAATATGAAAAAGAGTTCCCGTTGTGTGTTCACAATATAAGAGTGTCCCAATTAAATGCGAGAGATGAGACTGTAAGAGCCCCTCCTCATTATTGGATTTACAAATTACAATTTGAAGGATCAAATTTGTTGAGCTATTAATCCCTAACGCTCTCAAACCTTATGAAAAAGATCTCCAAAAAATAAAAAGTTAAAAGAAGAAAATAGAATCAACAGAAACTTTCCCCCCTTATTATAGTCCCCTTCGAATCTGTTTCTTTCATGGACTTCCAGAAGCTCAAAAGCTTGAAACTACATTTAAAATGATGAGTTTAAGCTATCCACAAAACAATAATCACATCGCTTGATTTTGCTTTCCTTCTGCTCTTTTTCCCCCTTAATACTCTGACCTTCAATAAGTATCGAATTTGGAAAATCAAATGCTCAGATGCACAAAAAAAGAGATGCAATTTTCATTTCCATTAAATGAAGAATGAACCTAAGAATCAATAGTTGGTAAAGCGTAGTGATGATCACAAAATTTGTAAAAATAAATAGTATGCAAGTGTAATAATTTTGTATAAGATTTCAAGCACCCCAATTTCCACATCTGGGAACAGCGCTGGGATGATTTGACTTTCCGCCTAATGGAAAGCTGCAACTTGATTCCTTAAGAGTTCCAACAAGCTATCGAGGCTCATTACAGAATGTTCGGCAATGTCTCTCACCCGTACACTCACCTGCAAATGAGAAACAATTATACAGCAAAATAATATCGGTCCACCCCATATGTGGCGCAGAGATGATCCCCTTAAAAGTGAAATTCCACAAGACACTGCTTCTGATTAATCTAGTTGACTCTTCAACCAGTTAAAATCCATATTCTAAGCTCTCAGACAATATATTGTCATGCACATAATTCAATTACTCTAGATTATATAGAACCTGTCCAGTTTTGACTTCGTCTTCACCGACAACCAATATGTAATTGTACTGAGCCAACTGAGCTTCCCGTATCTGCATGAAGCCAAAAGGTATTAACAAGCTTCACTGCACCGGCTTTCAACACAAATTGCATGTACCGGCTACTATTATCAACCATATGGACTGATAAAAGGGAACAAAGGCTGTGCTTAATATGGACTGGTAAAAGGGAACAAAGGCTGGGTACTACAATGAAAGGACTTTCACAAAAGACAATCAACTTGGAAGTTACAAAATGCACAATAATTTCTGACTGGATGAAAAAAAGAGAGGACTTCACACAGCCCACTTATAAACAGTATCAGGAATCTCATAGTAGATCTTGTTGATGTCATGGGTAACAGGTTTTAGTTGTTATCTGCATTTTATAGGAGACACTCGAAATTCCTAAAGAACAACTATGCAACTTGCTTGTTCTAGTGTTAGATTGCATTGGTTGGCAATGATAATGCATAGTCATTTCATATATGAGACAAGAAAAAAATAATGATTCAAGACACATACAGCAGTTTGCAAGAACTCAATGCCAGAAATTATAAATCGTACCTTTTTCTGAATTTTTCTATCTGTTGTGTCAGCATCAACATAATAACCAGCTTTGTGAATCCGATCACGGACCTATAAAAGAAAAGGGGTTTCTTAGTTTTAATTCACTTCAGAATATGAAATAAAAATGTATACAAACATGTCTATTGGCATATGACAACAGAATTTATCAAACTGAAAATTGATTACCATAATACATAAACTACCAGAAAAAAAAGTCATTTAACAATTTTGATCAAAACAGAAAATTACATGACCCAGAAACAATCAACCATAGAGATCATGGTGTCAGTGAACCCTACAATAGATTAGATATCAATATGCAAGTCATACACAGCTCAAGGAACGCTAACCATGTCACGATGTAATATCTATCCAAGGTTTAGAACATAGAGTTAACAAACCTGTAGTGCATATGGCTGGGATTTCTCAGACACAGGGCAGACAATTGCTTGACGAGGACTAAGCCACAAAGGCCACTTGCCCTTGTAATGCTCCAATAGTATAGCAAACATGCGCTCTACAGAACCCAGAATGGCTCTGTGTAACATGACAGGTCGCTCTATCTTCGCTTCATCTTCAGCTGAGTAATCCAATTCAAATCGAGCAGGAAGCTGGAAGTCAAGCTGTGAAAACAGGTACCATTCATGGTATGATTCATTACTTTGATATTTCTGTAATGCTTCCACACAATAGCAAGAAGAGCAAGAACATATGCAATGACATAAACCTGCAATGTGGCACACTGAAACTTCCTCTTCAATGCATCAGACACACTCATGTCTATCTTAGGTCCATAGAAAGCACCATCACCTTCATTGATCTGCAAAACATAAGCCAAACACATTATCTAGAGGTCATAAGGGGGGAACCTGAAATAAGGATTTCATTGGCATCCTAGCAATCCAACCACTCCTCTGTGGGTGAAAATTTCATTTATATATTACCCAATAGGCCTAACATTCATATAACTCCAAGCTTCATCTTGTGTTATTGAATAATATCTTGTGTAATGGGTAGGATCAGTGACACCTTGTGTTCTCCACAACAAAGCCATGGTTATAGCCTCTGTTCAATTGATTTTGTGATGGAAAAGTAAGCTACAAATAAGGAAATTCCCCATCGGTAATGTTTGCATCCTTAGACAAAAACATTTGCAACTAGTATTGCAGCAAGTACTTAATCATAACACTTTGATCAACATGAAAAAGTGTAATGAGATATATGAACCAATTACAATCAAAAAGTTCTGATACATTATCAAAGTGACTGAGCATAACATTACCTGCCATGGCTTGCCAAACTCATTCAATGCTTCTTTAAGGGCATCTTCGGCTTTATTCCATGTTGCCAAGTCTCCTAGGTATTTCTCTGGCCTCTACAGTACAAATACTGGGTAAGGCATTGCTTGAAGCACACATGCATGCACTGATGCAATAATATATCAAGACAAAAGTGGTGCTGCCACCATGATAGAGAGGTGGAGATAGAGAACATATAAATGACCAACTCAATTACATAATGAATTCAAACATACTGCATTTCACAAACTGTATCAGTTGAACTCACTTACGTATAATGGATATCTATTTACGCAATTAGTTTCATCATTTGGCAGGATAAAAGTAACAACACTTCTCAAGGTAGCATATTTTATCTAAGTCTTCATGCAAGGTAAATATTAAATTAGCTTACATATGAAGCCACGGTCATCCAAATAAAGCTTAGACCATAATAGAACATTGCCACTGACTTTGCCCTAAATGAAAAGTTTCAGTGCTGAAATACTGAAATGTGATTTAAATATCTTGTCAAGTTTATATAGTTTAGTTTGCACAACTCCATCATTTAAAGATTTATTCAGTTATTTGATAAAAAAGGGGGGTCAATTGAGCATAAAGTGCATAGCCAATCCACAGATCAGAAGTTCATTATACCGTAGATAGCTTCAGATCATAGGTGAAGCCAAATATCTTATATGTATAATCAACAAAGTCTAAGGCACCCCGAACTTCATCTTTCACCTGGAGACCATAGCACAAAAATCAAATCAGGATCATGCAACATAAAAGACATGATGCAGCTTTCTGTGGGTATCAATTTAACTCAAATCACCTGTGACACCCTGCAGAATATATGAGCATCATCCTGTTACCAAACAAGGAATACAATTCTCAGAAAATGAAAGAAAGCTTCTAGAACAGCAAAGTAATGAGGAGCAAGGACACTGAACTGGGAAAAGAGAAATAGGTATAAGCTTCTAGTGGCATCCAGCACTAGGATGGTTCAAGTGTTATTAAAGCTCAAGGAACAAGGAACTTCAAGCCAAGAAATAAGATAAAGTTCAATACAGCACAAAGCCAACTGATTAAAGACCAAAATTAATGGCAGACCTAGATAAGTGGCAAAGAACACTTTGGACCACAAGGGCTAAAATGCTGACCACCCACAAGACATTTTTCACTAGAACAATACCTGCTGAAATCTTCGCACACGTGTTAATCCAGTAAGTGCACCACTGGCCTCGTTACGATGCAAGGCCCCAAAATCAGCTAGACGAAGAGGAAGTTCTGAAAAGCCAAGCCAAAAAATAAATAAGGATGCAAGACCATGATATCTAGATTCAACAATACAACAATAACTCAAAAGTACCAAGGCATATCAGAATTAATGTAATCACTATTTAACAAGTCTTCCCCAATGGATCCAAAAAGCATAGTAACATTAATTTTTAATCTCTTGGTCAGCCCACACACAAACATAACAAGACTAACAAGATACCTGGGTTTGTGAGAGGCAAACAGAAGGAAAAAGAATGTTGGGAGTGGGGAGACTACCAATAACTGCCCCTCCCTCCTTTCCATCCCAACAAAGGCAACATTAACATCATTTGCACAAACAGCATAATAAACAAAAGTCCAAATAATAAATAGCTATCACGATTTTTTTTCTTTTATCAAGACTAATTACCAGGTTAATTTACATCGACCAATTTTCGCCTTAAACTTCTACGCAATTATCCCACCAAATTGGACTTAGCTTATATAAGCCAAGATATTTATTGCCCACAATGATACCAACAGAACTTAAGAGTTAATTATTTAACATATCACCATAAATGTCCAAAAAAAAAAAAAAAAAGACAAGAACAAGAGCAGTTAGGAAAAGAGGCCACACACAAAGAGCCTACTGCATGTTATTTTCATTTGAATGAGCTGGAAGGTATTGTCATCATTGGCTCTGTCAAGTGCAATACACCAAGAAGCATGCTAGATGCCGAAACATAGCAGAAAAGGAGATCTAAATGGTTACCACAAAGAGAAGAATTATGTCCTAAATTCAAGCAGCAAGCAGAGGACAAATGAATATTTGCACAGCTGCCTGATAGTAATTATATTCAACAAGGCCCAAAAAGATCACTGGCTCAGTCTTGTGTTGCAGAAAAGAAGCAGCACAGAAGCAGCAATAGGATACAGAAATTATTTTCAGCATATTATCACAAGGTCAAGCCAGAAGGGGAGCCTTTGTGTTCCAGTAGTTTACTCCATTGTGACCTAAAGTTCACAGCTACAAGCCGTGGAAAAGGCCCCTCACTAAAAAAAAGGGTAAATCCAGGCACATCTGACCTTTCCCCAGACTGTGGAAGCTCCAAGCACTGAGATGCCCCCTTTTTTATCACAAGGTCAAGCAGACTGACAACCCAAATAGTGACTTTTAAGTTCAACAGCACTCAAAAAAACTTCCCTGCCAAGCCTCCTTTGTCAATCCCTTACTCCCAACCCATCCCCCATGCCAAAACAATAAGAGAAAAAGAAACAGAAGGAAACAAGGAGCCCAAGGGTGTGAAAATCATAAACATGTTTCTGGCCAAAGCTCAAATCCCATCTCTTATCCTACCAAGGAACCATCAACAGTTTAAGATATAAATAATTTTACCTCTATATGAACGGACCCTATGTTGAAACATCAAACAATGCCCAGGGCAATTCATTGGTTTTAGTCCAAACTCTTGTTTCTCAATCTGCATCCAAATACACTGCAATTATAGTTTCTCTTCTAGGAGGCATGCAAAATTATTTGTCACTGGCAAATTTGCTACAAAGCTTGTTAAGTATAGCACAGCCTGGGCCCAATTTGTGGTTAGTTAGTTTTATCTAAAGAAATTCTCTTATGAAAGATTTGGAACTAGCAAGCAGAAATAGCACAAGTTAGGCTATTTTAATTTTCAACATAGCTATTCAACTATCAATAAATAAATAAATTAATTACATTAGAAATCATTTTTCCTTCATAATCTCTCCAAACTGATCTTGTAAGTGCTTTGGATTGTCAAGTAGATCATCTTATAGTTTTTTATACCAATACATATCAATCTGTTCTATGAAATAATAAGAACGTCACCTCAAGTACAAACATATTTTCCTTGTAATTTGCAGCATGGCCAGACTTATCCCAGAGTTTCATGTTATACATATTTGGAGACTTAACCTGCCAAAATTTCATAAATTAGAAATGACTTATTGACATCACGTTAGAAAAAATAACAATAATAATTGGCCCTTTAACCTCTTCATAGCCTCTCTCTCTATACTGAGCTCGTATAAATTCCATTAATTTGTTGTAGATTCGAGTCCCATGAGGAAGGAAAAACCAACTTCCTGGGCTGTAATCCCAAAGATATAAGTGATCAATATCACATCACCAATATCCAACCCTTGAAGATAGGTAAAATTAACAAGGCATTGTACCTGAGTTCATGACAAAAAAAAAGGTCCTGCTTTATGCCCAACAATCTGTGGTCGTACTTCTTTGCTTCTTCGAGTTGTGTGATGTATTCCTGGAAAACAAAAAAGCTGACGTCTATAGGAAGGATTAAGCCACTCAAAAGCAATGAATATTATTAAGCTTGCCATCTTCATACCACCAACACAACCTCTGGACATCAAAGAAAGTTTTCTACCTGAAAAAGTGGCATTGCCTAAATTTCCTGTAAATTACACGAGAAAGTTCTTGCCAGATTGATTCAACTCTAACTGCTTGCTGTTGATCAAATACAGTTCCAACTAACAAACATGAAGCAATAAACACTCTTTCTATAAGAGCACTCGTGCTAAACTGTGGTGCAAAGAGAACATCTCATTTTCAGTATAGCCAATTGTTATTTGATTTCTACTTAAAATAAGCACTATCACATGCAGTCATCAAGCATACAGAAGCACTAACAAAACATATGTCAGCATACACAAGATCATCAACACTGTGAACCTCACCAGAAACCTTCATAAGAGTTGGAATGTCACATATGCCAAGAACACCAGGACAAGGGAAAATATTTTACACTGTAAATTTTTCATGAACTAGGGCAGAAACTAAAACATTCTTTAAAAAAATGTAAAGGACCAAAAACAACTGAAAATGCAGAAAAACCATAATACCTGCAAACGCTTTTGATCAGGAAAGGATATCCCATAGACTCTTTGTAAGCTTTCACGATCTTTGTTGCCCCTCCAATAAGCTGATGAAGCCTGGAATTATAAATTCCTAAATTACATGCACCAAATTCACTATGCTGGATTGTATAAGATTCAACATGCAACCAAATGCCACCTTCAAACATTTGAGTGCCTTCACAAAGGATGTATTTGGTATATGAGGTCCTCGACACAGATCAACCAATGGGCCACATCTGTAAACGGTTATGGTTTTGTCTTCTTCAAGAGCTTTGATGATTTCAACCTGAACATAGCCATATTGAGGCAAGAAAAAAGGTGGAGAATTAGATGAAATTAAAATAAAAGTGGGCATTGATTGACAAAGATTTGATTCACAGATACATATGAAGCAATTAAACTTGCCTTGAAATTATTGTCTGAGAACATCTCAAGTGCCTGCTCTCTTGTCACTTCAATGCGCTCAAAAGGTTGCTTTTCCTGGAATGCAGAGAATATTAGCTGACATACACCTCTCTGAACAAGCACTCAAACCAAAGGGGAAGGATCAAAGTAGCTCACTGTTTATCCCTTACTCCCTTGCCCCCCCCCCCATCAAAAACATCTAGACATTTTAAGCCATTTGATGCATATGGCAAAAGGTGCTGTGAAATATCAACTATTTTAAGCAAAATAAATTTGTTAACAATTGAAAAGTAACAAAATTTTGCTCACTCTTTGCAAAACAAAGTTTGAAAATTAATTTCCTTTTCTCGCATGGATTCACTTTTTTCAGAAATCTGAACTTCAGGATCCTCCTTGGAGTGCACTCCTAACCAGATTTTGCAAGATGAAAATATTTGAAAAAAAAATAATAATTGGAGCTTAGGGTAGTCCTTGCAATCATGAACTAATTTTTGAACCATCAATGCATGGAGAAAAGCAATACCCCAGCAGCTTTCTTTGCACCAGCTTCAATTTGCTTAAAGTGATCATCATTCAAGCCCAACTCTCCATAGAAAGCATCATAGTAGAATCCCTACAAGCACAATGGCACATTTCTATAGAAGTAAACGAAAACCAAATTTATCACTAGAAACGCAATTCACAATCCAAAACATAATAGAACACTTAAAAGCCAAGAATAGTTTTTAACCAACTTTGTCATTACATCTAAGTGCTTATACATATCAGTCCCTGAAATTGCATGCAAAAAAGGTTAGAGCGACATACCTCCCCTCTTGTGGTACAGGGTCCGATGCAAAGCTTGCATCCATACTCAATCTCAAGCGACTGCATCACACAAAGATCAGTTAAATTGGATCAAAATGATTCAAAAGTAGCTTAACATTGTGGCATACATGGGTCATATCCATGTAAGCTATGGGGGAGAATAGGGCTGCAATCAAGCTGACACCAATTTTTGCATGTCCAAACTAAGCTCATTTAAAAAGAAGCCTAGCATTGGTGTCATTCAGCTAATAAACCAAGACAAATTGAGCCTATCCTATATTGGGTCAAGCCTAAGAGCTCTTCATGAACAAATCGTTTAACTTTATAATATTAATGCAAATAATTAAAAGAACATACCAATTTAAAAATAAGTCTTTAATATTATTGTATAATTACAAATAAATAACAGGTAATTAAAGCTGAGCCACCGGGCTCTTAGCGCTCATTTGCAGTTGGCAGTGCAACTATTAAACTTCACAAATTTTTCAATCAATAAACACTTCATTTTATCTTAATCGTATTAGCAGTAAGCAACTATTTGCAAATAAAATTATAAAAAAAGGGCGATTCTTTAAATTTACAATCTTTACAAATATATAGCGTACCTGGCCAAGAATATGAGCGCTGGAATGCCAGAAAGTGTCTCTTCCAAGATCGCTTTCAAATGTAAACAATTCAAGATTACAATCCTCTTCCAACGGTCTATTCATGTCCCACGAGCTCCCATTGACTTCAGCAATCAACGCATTAGCCGCCAAACTCTTTGAAATCTGCTTGGCAATGTCCATCGGAGAAGTCATCCATTTCTTCCCTTCCTTCACGGTCCCGTCCGGCAAATTAATCCTAACACCAGCCAAAGCCCAAAGAAACAAAGATTTGAGAACAGTAAGCAAATCTAGGTAACTTGAATACGCTTTATTTGTTTACTTGATGGGATCGTGAGGGACGGAGTGGCGATGGGCCAGCTGCTGAGACTGGATGGACTCGAAGAGATTGATGCGCTTAGGGATTACGGCGTTCAGATACGCTTCGTCTTTCAGGTTAGAGGCCAGCATGGTGGTTGCTGTGGCGAGGTGGCGGCGTAGGAAGGAGGGTTTAGTGAAGAGGAGCAGAGAATAACGGCGGGGGGTGAATCGCAAAGAGCTTACAAGCATACGAGAAGTTGGAGTGCGTGGATTCGCCGTTGGAGGGTTTATGCCTTCGTTTTGTTTTTTTTTTTCGGCCGTTTTCGGGGGATGCCCCCCTTGGTTTTTCTTGGCATGCACTTCACGCCCGTGGGGGTAGAACTCGGCCCAATAACCGGGCCTGTTTGTGTAAGAAAAGCACATCGGTGGTGATGTGTGGTTGTTTTCTAGGACTAACAACGGTACCTAATTGGGCTAAAGAATTAAGTGTGGTGAATGATCACTTGCTTTAACATTACTAGTTGGGATGCTCTTACTAGAATTTTTTATGGTTCAGTTTAAATTCTAGTAACCCTGTTCTCTTTACCTTCCCTTACAGCCTAAAAACAAGTTAACGAGACCACCTGATGATTTATAGCTCCAATTCTTGTCATCAAGTCCGCACAAAATGCTACTTACAGGTGGCTTGAATGCAATGGGAAGATTACCCTTAAGTCTTCTTATTGAAAGCCTTCTCCGTCCAATTTCCTGTCAAGAGCCTGGAGTAAAATGACCTTTTTTTTTTTTTAATCTAACCTCCAAAGTCTCCTGCTTCAATGTGACCTTGAATGTCAATGCGATACATCTTTTCAATTTAATTGTTGGTTTGCCTATTGTTTGTTTAACACGTGAATTGGGTTTGATATCAAAGGTAGGAGTATATATAGTGCTTCAAGGTTACTACTTCAATGCCTGTAAGAGTTATAACCAGAGACAATATTCCTCTGGTAGCAAATTAAGCTAGAGAGAGAGAGAGAGAGAGAGAGAGAGAGAGAGAGAGAGAGAGAGAGAGAGAGAGATTGAACATAACTGCTAAGTTGATAAATCGACAATGAACTGAATCTAGTTCCAAAATGATACGAGAGCCCTTTTTCCTATGAGCCTCAAATGAAAACTTCAATTCTCAAATTCTCATGATGCCGTACAGACGTTTGTAATAATGTACACAAATTACCTAGGGAAAAGGAAGAGGAAGAAAAAGGAAGAACGAATCGTGAAATGGTGTGAGACACCGGCCACATCTTAAGCAAAATCTCATACCAACTACAGGCCATGCTTCAGGCAAAATGATCAATGGAAAGAAAATACTTCAGTATAACTACAAACAGCAAGAAGAAACTTCTCCACCGACAAAAAAATTCATAGAGCTGGTACATGGGCATCGTTGCAAGTCTTAATGGACCAATTAACTTACAAATCACGCGGGAAATCGTTAATTTGTCCTTCTTCCAGCACATCTTTGTTGTTCATCTTGTAACCTATCCTTATGCGCATCACAAGGGATTTCTGGAAACAATAAGAGATTTAGGGGAATGTCAGAAAGCCTTCAAAACACATAAAGGAGAGAAGGCATAAAAGAAACCTGACATGTGATTTAATAAATGTTAACGATCAAATGAACAAACAATAGGGTGCAAGCAACAAATTTTCTGATCACCACTTCACGACCATTTGAAAGGAATTTCCTAGATTTCATGCACTAAAAACCAAATTCCACGGCTCATCCCAGGTAAATGAACAATTAGACCACAAAACGTTATTTTGGCATAGCTTCTAACTCAAGTCATGCTGTGAAATCCAGAAAAAAGGAATATAATCCATTTTGCAAAGAACAAATGGCATATACCTTCCCATGTTGACTGTTAGTAACTCTCAGACTTTGTGTGATGGACCCATTACCACTTGCAGGTAGTGTGTTGCCACTAGCAGGATCCAAATGCAGTTGTAGAAACTGCAAATTGGATACACAAAGATATTAGAATGTCAAATCAAAGAAAAGTGGAATTAATTCTCCACACCGCATTTGGACAACAGACCACCATCTTTTCTTTTCTTTTTTTTCTTGGTTCTTAGGTCCGCCTAAGACAGTTGATTATATATCAGAAATTACTACAAAAAGGACAAATACCTTAGAGTGTAAGATCTAAAATAAACTGAAAACATCAACATGATAGAAAAGAGTAGAGAAGAGAGCCACACAGCTTGGAAAATCCAATAACAAGCAAAGATAGAGACTGTATGCAAAAGCAACACAGAAATCAGAATACTTAACCAACATCTGGAATTACCTTTGGAACTGCCGCCTGGAAAATAAAATCTTGAAAGACATTAAGTGACAAATTTGTAAAAGTTGCTTGGATTAATGTTGTCTGAAGGTTTCCTGGTGACTTTGAAAAGTCAAATGTTATTCTCAAATTGCTGCTCTCAAATGCAACTATAGATGGATAAACTGGTCCATTATCCTCTGTTCAAAGGTGCAAAAATTATGTCAATACTCCAAAAGCAAATAAGAAGCAAAAGAATTTCTACTTTAAACAAAGCCTGACCAGATTTTGAAGGACCAGGCCCAAAGCCATCCAACAAGTCCATCATAGAAGCTGCACCAGCAGAAGTGACTTGTGTTGAAAGTTGCGGAGGGGATGCAAGTGAATCCAATATGACATTTGCTGTCTTGTTATCTTGACCAGATGACAACATATCAGGTGTAGACGAGCTGTTTGCAGGCATTGTGCCAATAGACAAGAGATCTAGAAGGACATCTGTGCCAGCTTGTGAAGCCTGGCCTGTGCCTAAAATAGCAAATGGGAACCAATGTCAGAATTTGTGTAACTTTTAAACAAACAATAGCCTTTGTAAAATTGACAGGAGATTAAAATAATTTCTGCTTCCCCTCTCCGTTTGGAAAAACAGCATTCAAATCTGCATTACTCCAAATAAGAATTAACTGCATAATGGATACAAATGGAGTCTAAAAGGCTAGCAGGTCAACCAGACTGAAGCCCAGCAGAATGAAGGCTTTAACAATTCTCAAATTGTCAAAAACATATAAAGAAGCCAACTCATGAAGTCATCCAAAGTAATCGCTTTGCTCAGAAATGACTAGAAATTGCCTGGAACTGCTGGAAACTTAAATCCATGTTCCAACTAACTCATCTTCTACCATGGGATATAGGGGTGGAAATGAAATAAAAGGCTTTTAAATGGATAGATCATTCTGTGCCTGTCCCAATAAGAGTACCTTGAGATCGATTTGGGTAGTATTACATCTGACCCTTCCTCACCCCAAAGTGTGGGAGACTCATGCAAGAAACACCCCTTTTTTTGTATTACCATACCGCAAAGTCTCTCTCTTAGGCTTTTCTTAAAAAAGCTTCTCTAGGCTATTTAGTTTTCTGGCACTATCTTGCATACCATTTAAGAACTGTGCACAAAGTTTCCACCAAACCATCTCAACAGAAGAAAGAGGGATAAGTGGTTGTGCCAAATCCTTGCCATTTCCACTTTGTTTCACTTGTTATTTTTAGAAACAGACAGTTTGGAAAGATATCGTGATACAAGTCAAAGCTCCTTACAATACAAGTCTATCATGAAATCATTTTACTACTTCTCCTACTAATAATATATTGGAATTGCCACTACATTTCAGGGTCAAGATGGAAGGACCTGCTCCACTATCATATGTGTAGGAAAAATTAAATTCAATCACAACTAAATCCACACTATTGCCTCTTACAGACCAAACAGGAATGATAAGCCAAAAGGTGCCACTCAATCATCAGCACCATGGCCTTTGGGATTGCCTAAAAAGATAGTTAAACAAGAAAAAGTAACTGCATTCTAAAAAAGTTACAGTTTTAATGAAGTAAATGATCAAGTTAGGCCTCAATGGATCATGAGCTAACCTGGTTGTGTTGATGTTGGTGACAAATCACCAAGAAGATCATGGAGAAAATTGCCACCAGAAGAGCTAGTTGCATGAGCGTCATCTGACAGATCAAGTAGATCAGTGAGAGGAGCTGCAGAAGGCTTCATGACTCCATTTGGAAGATTTAATGAAGCTCCACCGGAAGCTGAAACAGTTGCGGGCAAAGAACCAGCCCTCCTTCCACTGAATGAAGCCTCATCCAAAACAGGCATTCTTTCGAGGAGTGCAGACCTGCATGAACTCATCCATCAGCAGCCAAATTATAGCAAGTGTTGGTTGTGTGCAAGGCTAAAGCTTGTAAAATTTTTAGTTCATACCTAATATCCTGATGCTTCTCAATAACAGAACTAAATTCAAGGGATCTTTGCTGCAATTCAAGCACAAGGCTTCCTTTGTACTGGCTGATAATGTCCTTGACCCTCCTAGAAAGTTATTAAAACATTAAATATAATTAGACCTTAGACATTCGGACAATTATGATTTAGAAAGTAAAGTAGATGAGGAACCGGTGCTCAATTAATCTATTCCAGAAGAGCAATTAGAGACTTAAAAATAGTATGTTAACTAGGTCACTTCAATGGTAAAATTAACTGGTGCCCAAAGCTTTGCACAGACTATAGAATGACAAGGCCACAGGAAATAGTATGTTTGAAATCAACAAACACCAAGAGTTATTAAGTTGCAAGTTGAAAAGACAATAATTTACTCTGAACAAGATGGAAACCGAGAAGATAGCTTTAACAAAGCAACAAAAGCCATTGCTTTAGTGGTGAGATCGGAAGCATGATGCCTGATAGCAATCTCAATGACATCAACAGCATCAGACTCTGTTACCTGTTAAGAAAAATTTGATTTAGCTGGCCACAGAGTGTCTCCATGTGTGTGTGTGTGAGAGAGAGAGAGAGAGAGAGAGAGAGATGTTTACAACCATCAGTCATAAACCACTGCTTTCCAACCACTAGAATAAATTAATAGCTACTCTGCCCCAGCTCTATGCAAGAAGAATCGAGCTTGAAGAAGATATGGGTCAACAAAAAGTCCAATCATTCCACTTTTATTACCATACAATATTAAACAGCATGGGTAATTAAACAACTAGCAATTAGCAGTTACTCAGTTGGCTAAGTTTCTTATGTTATGGTCTCATAAAGCAATGGTATCATAGAAGGCCAACTCAGTGTAAAGCACATTTTGTTTTCTTTTGTCAATGGAAAGTGTACAGCTTGTTACGGAAATCAACGTGATCAGTTTTTCATAATGAATTTCTGTGAATGCTAAACTACAGAGAAAATGACAGAAGCCAAAGACAATCCCATCTTACTCCAGCCAATAATTGATTTCACAACAATTCCACATGCTAGCAACATACTCTACATGTTTAAAAAAATCCAAGGAGCAGTCCTAACATTCTTAGAAAGTTCACCAAATCATTGTCAAAGAAAATTTGTTTTATCCAACATATCATATCCATGACATAATCCAGACCAACATCAAGTTAAGCCCATTTTTTATGTTCCTGCTCAAAAAATTCCAATGGCAAAATGACCACCAGCAGCAATTTAAGTTTATGCATAATAAGATTTCTCTTACGGTTATAGGGTCTTCTGCGTTAAGCATTCCAACATTATTGATCAACATGTCACCATATTCTCCAATGCACCAAACTGCCACTCGAGCAAGGGCTTCCTGATAAAATAGTTGGCAAAAAGAGAACAAATCACCAAAAGCAGAATAGATCACTCATGCACATTCTTCTTATATTCTTTTCCAAGGATATAATACCTAAATGCACAAGATGATTGCATTCCCTGTAAAGTATGCCTCTTGCCAAGAGAAAAGAAATACCTGTTCGGCTGATGTTTGGAATGCTCTGTACAATGCTCTGACAGTATATCCGTGTAGATCAGAAGCATTGCTTATCACCACAATTAGAGCATGCCATACTTCATCTTTTACATAATTTCCAGCCTGCTATGCAAAAAAATAAAGATCAGGAATTTATTCCAAGAAAGATAAAAAGTTAAAGTTATTCATTGATTGATGTCATGCAATTTGGAAATTAAGCTCAGGAGAGATACTTTGTATATAATTTTTTTTTTCCAAGTCATCTTTGTTCACAGTTTTGTTAAACTAACAATGGAGCAGGTAAACAAAATATGAGAGGCAAAACAATGTAAGACCACAGCTGAAGCATTAAATATTTACAGTAACGAAGGAATAATCCAGGTAAATTTCATGTCATAGTATGTAAAGAAAAGGATAAAGCTAGAAGCAAAGCATTCAATATATTAGAAAATTTTGCTTCATAAGGAATAGAGAGGTAAACAATGAATGCAAAGTTGAAAACCACTGGGAAAGTCATAAGAAATGCAAAGTGGTTGCACATGCAAGTTCATGAATTCAAGAGTCCAGACTGTCATCTTTCCAGCCAAACACAAGAGGATTTGGTCACAAAAACAACATGGATGGGGTTATAGAAGGATCATGGTTCAAATTTGAAGGAATATCAGGCTCTTCATAACAAACACGGTTACATGGTGCTGAAAAGTGAGATAGCAAACACAACAGCACTCATATCTCTACCCACATATTGTGGGTAAATGCTTCCTGGAGACCTTCAACAATTTAAA
This sequence comes from Ceriops zippeliana, assembly GCA_037897445.1. Classification (NCBI taxonomy): domain Eukaryota; kingdom Viridiplantae; phylum Streptophyta; class Magnoliopsida; order Malpighiales; family Rhizophoraceae; genus Ceriops; species Ceriops zippeliana. Next base: position 1,300,952 of record JBAPLH010000188.1, on the reverse strand, counting down.
AAAATTCCAATTGATATCAATAATACAAATAAAACAACAATGACAGAAAATATTCCAATCTTTACCTCAGTAAGAACCTTGAGCATCTGGTCAACATACCAAATTTTCTCAGAAGCAAACCTAAAGAACCAAAAAGAAAATTATATCAATACATTGCAAACAAAAGAGGTGACAAAAATTTGAAGCAATAACTTCTATCCAACTAAACACAACTTGAAAAGAGCCGGCAAACACTAATTAAAACTTAACATTTTTTTCAAAAAAGAGTTGCACACAAATAGTTCCACCCAATCAAGCAAGCACCAAAAATAAAGAAATCTATTCTCATACAGCTTTTTATGGATGCAAAACTTACTTCTCAACAATGGAGCAAATTTTTGCAGTAAGATCCCCTTTAAATTCTTGATCACTTACTTCCAAATATTCAATTAGCTCTTTTGTTAGAGGCTTTACATTGCTCTCATTCACTAGAAGGTAAATAAGTTCAAGGGCCCTTTTCCGGATTGAAGCATCTGAATCCTGGAAGGAAACTTAGATAAGCACAAGCTTCTCAAGTTGCAAAATGTAAACTCACCTTTGTCAAAAATCGCAAGCAGAGTTATAAAGAGAAATGGTGGAGGAAACAGCAACAGCCCACAGCCCACCAAGAGAAAAGAGTCCATAATAGAGGTTGATACAACTGAATTATTTGCATTAACAAGCCAATTCCCACAAATAGAATTAATGATTTACTGGTAAAAACAGAGTCCAGGGATGGTACACGCTATGTACCTTTACACATTCCACAATTGTTGCCCTATGTCTCTGAACTGCTTGAGCATCCACGGTAACAGCCCTCATCAACATGTTTAGTGCAACATACCTGAGACAAAATTGAATTTAGATTTTTCCATCCCCAAGCAAGCTGTATTTCCCATTTGCAACTACCAACAATGTTTATGTTCAAAAACTACACAAAAAAAAAAATGATTTTGATTGACCATGAAATACTAAGCAGACCAAAATGTTGCAATGATCTACACTCAAAAAATGACAAACCTGATATTGTTGTCACGGTTTGACAAAAATCGCCCCAATATATTTATAGCAAGCACTCGTAAGCCACCATTATCTTCAATGCTCATGATAGTTTCAACACATTCATAAAGAATTGCATTCCCTGCATTTTTGTTCGACTCAGTCTTTGTAGCCACCTGTTAAGTGAGTGCCAAGCAAAAAGAAAAATATTAAAATTAATCTGTTTTTAAAGTAATTTGCCCAAAAAAAAAAAAAAAGAAATACATTACTAAAGGAACAATGAGCACATAAAGTAATATAAAAGGTGATGACAAAGCAACAAGTTAAACAAATCTATTGTCTTGAATAAAGTTAAAACAAATGAGCGTGCAAATTTCAAGGTTGGCCAATAACCTTAACAATTTGGTTAAAACTGCTTCAACTCAGATCAAGAGTTACCTGTCTCCTTATCAAAACCAACTCTTTGGAATGAAAGCAGTATTATCAATTGGCATGAAAAATCAATATAAGAACCGAAAAAGGAAGCCCAATCTAAAATATGAGTGAAGATACAAAGAAGCTCCATATGCCCTGTTCTGTCATCTGTGAGAATTCATCCCACCTTTTGCACTCAAAAATTTCCTTTTAGTCATCAACAAATGGCCACGTATAGCTGGATCTGAATTAGTTTTACATTATGGAAAGTCATATGCTTTACATTATACAAGCCAAGAAGAATTGATAAGTTCATAATTGATCCTATTAAAACTCTCTTCATCCTCAACCAACCCTACTTCACCCTCATTGAGACAAAACACACCTTCAAATGTCAGCATATGCCAGAATTTTGTCAAAAGGACAGGAAAAAAACAACAGAACACCTATATCAAAAACTGCAACTGACCTGTGCAAGTATGTCATTCATAGCATCACTTGCATCAGCATCTCCTTCTCCTACAACACGCAAAAGCCTAAGCAATCTGATATGGAGAAAGGGGTCCGCAATGCCAGCAATATCATACTCAGGTGAATATGGACTGTTTGCAACATCTTTAAGTGTTCTGACCAAACCCTCCGTGCATTTCTATAATAAAAATTCCAATGTTATAACAAAGACAATTTACGATTAAGAAATATTTTTCCTTATGTTAAAAAATACATATATATATTCTAGAAAGTAAAAAAATCTCTGCTTAAGTTGCTACATAGAAGAACCTTCTTTTACATGCAAGTATCAAAGGATGTGGGGTTCCTTTCTCAAACAGATACTCATATTCAAATTTAACACCTTGAATACTTATTGCTTGAATAGAAAACCATCTACACCATTATAATTTGAGAGCATTCACTCGGTGAGTAAAGCCTATATTTTGGTATTTTTCAGCTAAAAATATGGATTTCTACAGTTGAGATTCTTTCACGGCATGTGAAACTTACTTTGGACCAAACCTAGAGATTCCAGAAGATGGAATTTAGGCAAACTTTCAATGAGAAAGCAATGATAATGTGGAAAAGGAAAAACTAATTTGCATTGGGAGCAATTGTCTCTTCCTACAGCAATCAAAGGCATAGCCATGTAAAGTTACCTTTCTATAATATTCAAGGGCCTCTGGACTGACTTTACATAAATCTGTACAAAGTTGAACACCAGTTATTAAGACTCCATGATGCTTTTCCTTAAGCAAGGCAGCAGCAGAAGTTATGAAATTTTCTGCCAGATCTGGGACTTTCCTTATTATCCGTATCGAGCATAATGCTGCCTATATTCAACAATGCACTGTTAAATTGCAGGAATGTGGAACAAAAAGCATTTACTGATGTATGGGCCAAATAAATATACATCAAATCACAAATTGCTCCAGAATGTAGGTTTTCACATACAAAAGCCAAAGTACAATTTGCAATTTATTTTTTCCTTTCTTAAAGAAGAAGACAATGAAAGGGTTGTTTGAATGAAATTAAATTGTATTCAAGGTTTTCACTTTTTTTTTTCCCTTTTCTGAGAGGAAGGTAGTGCACTCTACTGTTACTATGTCTGCCAAGAATTTAAAAATTTGCATCAGAACACTAAAAGACATAAGAAAATATTGAAGTTCAACCAAACCACATGAAATCAAAAGGTATTTATAAAAGCACATTTCCCAATAGCTAGCATGGACCCAAGCATTGCCACAATGGGTACTGTGCCCTAACCAGGTTTGAGTTTGGATAGATGATTTATGAATTTTTGTGAAGTTCATGTGAGGATGAGAACATTTACAAAAATGTCAACAGAACAATTTGGTATGAAATTTTATCACTATATCAAACTGCAGGTGTGAATTTTGATTGCAACACCAAACTACATGAATATATTGAAGGCATCTTCATCCTCCAATTGGAGAACAGTTCAACAGTAGATAAAAAATAATGGCAAGTTTTCTGCAAGTAAATTTAATTTTCACAATTTTGATCTTACAATCTAGACAATTTTAAGAATTGAATCAATGCAAACAATGGGGGTCAAACCACCTGCCCCCAACCCCCACCCCTTTCTCCCAGTTGCCCCTCACTAATGCAAAATAAGTAAAAACAGAAATAAGATAAATTCCAATTCATAATTCTGCTGCCCAAAGACCATAATATTCTTGTAATAGCAGACTCACTTTTTTTCGAATATTAGGATCCCGAAATTGCAGCAACCTTTCCACTTCTGGTGCAAGATCACGAGCCATTTCTGCTGAACAGATATTTCCCAATGCACAAAGGGCAAGTCCCACAATATATTGATTCGAGTGATTAAGATCTCTGCAAATAAGTTAAGGATGATAAAACAGTAAATGGAGTCTTCCATTTTTCTCATTCATACCCAGGTTATCAGAAGAATACCAGATCATTGACAATGCTGTCAAACACCAACACCAAAAGCACATGGAAAACATACATTTCTTACAGTGAATGTGTACCGCAAAAAGGATACTGCTTTAATGAGTTTGTGACCAACATTAAAACTTCTTGTCTTTCATCAAGAAGTAACATGAGACCAAGGTATCCTATTCTCTTCTCTGGAAATCCAGCTGCTGCAATTAGCTTCAGGCATTCCATTTGGCCAAAATGTGTTGGGTATCCAAGCATATGAATGAACATGAGTTTCGCTAGGTTACGATGCCTATAGTCTGGATCATTTTCATTAATTGAAGCACGGATAGCAGCACATTCTTTTCTTACAACAGCTCGTTCCTCTGCAGCCGTTTTGCAAGCACGTATTGCTCGAATCATGTCTCTGCATGTGAAAATAATTATACACCAAGCAGCAACATTTACAAGGACAAATTTTATACTAGAAGTCTTGCTTCAGTCACCAGCAGACTACAAGCAGAGGTCTTCAGATCATAATACAATTTATTAAACATTTATTCAGCATCATATAGGGCTATTGATTATCTCTCAAGACAAAGATGTTTTCATCAATGGTAGCATAATATTCTCCAAAGACAAAGGCAACTGACAAAATTGGAAACCACCCTCAAGCTACAAACCATGGAAATACCAATTAGCAATCAAAAATCTTCCCTCATTCCAATATCAGCTTGTCCTAAAGCCTCTTTGCATGGTTTACAGTAAACAAATTAACAGTATAGATTCCTCATCAACATGAAAATTTTAAGCAACTATCATCATGCAGTATCAGCTGGGTTAGTGGATGCATTATCTCAAAAATCACTCATTGGAAGTTACAAAGAGCCAGCAAAACTTTGCTGTGCTATTGCTCATGCAGCAACTTGAGGCTTTGTTAAGGGTATTTGTGGAGTCATACTCAAGTAGGTATCTAGAGGCATGGAGCTTTGAACTGTGGAATTCATAGGACAAGAGCACATTTTCACAGGGCCATCACCTTCTCCCCAACAGGCAACCCCTGTTGAGGTGTGTAGTGCCCATGTTTATATGACCCAAGATCCCCCTCTTCCTCGACAATGTGGGGGTTGGGTAGCGTGCACCTGTTACATTCTCTCTTGACGTTCTCCCACATCGAATTTTTCGACGTTCTCCCACACCGAATTCATCGACGTCCTTGTCAATGTTCTTGGACACGCACCAAACCCGGGAAACCAGGGGTTCTCAGCAAACCCCCCTCTTCTTTGACAATGTGGGAGTTGGGTAGTATACACCCGTTACAACATGCTATAGAAAAAGGAGTACACTTGCTCACCTTATGTAACTCTTAGCATGCCAGTTGTGTTGCATTATACAGGTCATGGGTTCCCCTTCTTTCTTCTTTTTCTTCAATGATGTGATTGCCATATCATTACTTTTGCATACATAAAAAAAGAATGGTACAACCCTTTTCAATTATGCAATGTACTCACTTAATTTCCATCAGTTTTTTTCTGCATTTTTGTATCATTAGCAACAAACTGCATATCTTTAAGCAGTAAACATTTCCGAAATTTTTGGACCAAAAAAAAAGATGTAAAGGGTTGCCCTTTGGAGCATTAAAAGAATAGAAATTTTATCCAAGCATCAAGATTCACTCCGTCATCTCCCTACTTTTCTTGTTACATTTGCGCTCAATTGTATTTAGCAGTGCCTGAGCCTAAAATTGCCTACATTTCATATAGACTTCAAGATTCAATCCAGCATTCCAGTCCACGTTTAAATTGCATGAATCTAAAGAATAGCAATACAAACTAAGTCCTTATAAAGAAACTTCGGTTCTGCATCCATTAATCCAAATCCATAGACTAAAAGAAAATAGCAGTAAACACCAATCGCGTATTTCTCGAGCCAATTTGCATATTCCAATCTCAAACTCTAGAACTAAGAATTCAATATATATATATCTATAATAGCCAGAATTGAACAACTTCAGCTCTCAAACAGGACTAGTAAAGCCAAAACAATACTTGATCCAACCAAAACGGTAAACGGTAAACATAACACGTACGACTTAACTCACCTTAGACGCGTGCCCGAGGAGAACGGATTCATGATTGAGTCCTGCTTTGAAGAACCTCTCAAAAATCAGATCGCCGGAAAAAAAATTGAATTAAAAGAGAGAGAGAGAGAGAGAGAAGAGAGAAAGAAAGAGAGGGGGGAGCCTCCGGATTCGGTCACGCAGAAACGGATTGACCCCTGCCAGGGTCCGAGATCCGACTGGAGATCTGAGAGAAGAGAAAACGCAGATTTGGATCCGCTAGAGAGAGGGAGCGCGAAAGTGAGCGAGTGAGAGAAAGAAAAAATTTGAGGAATTTTCCAAAAATTTAAAAACAAAAATGAAAGTTTTCAACTAAAGCCATTGTGTTATGTATGGGTGATTGGGTTACCCGACGGTGACGTAGAGGACAGATGTTTGGGTATTTTGGTTGGATCACATGGTTAAGATTCGCGCGCGGCTAATGATGTTGGTTTGCCGTTGGACAAAAGACTCACCCGCAGGTCACCTGCGAGGCCCCGACCCCTTCTGCGATACTGAGAATCCAGCGTAATACGAAAGCTACTACATACATGGCCGTGACCATAAACATTCCTTCATGCAAACAATCCCAAAAATAATTTATATTACACAAATAATATTTTATATAAAATAAAATTAATTTATATGAATATTTATAATAAAAATTTAAAATTTAAAATTACTAAAATATTTTTATTAATTATATATTTATAATTTTAATTATAATTGAATATATAATTAATAATTATAATAATATAATATAATATACTACTTTTAATAAACTCATCCACATCTCGAGTCCAAAGATCTCACCTTTATTTAATATTTTCCTACAGAAATACGATCCCGTTCATAGAATCCGCATTACAGTTTTTTACTTTTTCTTTTTTTAGAAAAATCCTGTAATCCCAAATAGCAAAGAAGTTACTTTGTTATAAGAAAAAAATTTCTTATATTTCTAAGTCAAAATAGAGTAATTTTTGTATTTCAGCAAGACTCAAGTCTTTTTATTTTATTATTTACAAAAACAAATAAATAAATAAAACAGGCATTTCATTCACAAATAATTCTTGAGTGTAATCCAACAAGATGATTTCCTAGCACCGGCTGATGGCAAGCCCTGCTCCGTGTACAACAGGCTTACCACGTCTTGACCAGACCCCTAAAGCAGTTCATGAATTCTACATTCCTTGACAATGCATCCCAACCAACAAGACTCAAATCTCCGTCCACGTAGAAGTTATATGGATTATGGTGATGAGTATTAAGCATGTTCGTATTCCTTTTGAAGTCAGCAGCATGTTTCCAATCCTGCTCGTGAACCGCCCAAAAACTATCTCATTGGTTTGCTCATAGTACTGTTCTTAGTTGTATGTATGCAGGGTGGATGATTGATACTTGAAATGCTGCTGTTGATGATGATGATGATCCCCATCCCAGCAACCGTAGAAAGCTCGACCTTGGTGCCATTGCTGCATCTTCTCAGCATCTTTGGACATGAATGGATAAGTTTTCCTCGGTGTTGGGGTCCGGGCTTCAATTGAAGGAGGCTCGCCGTCACCCGGTATCACAAAGCTATCTTATGGAGGAAAAGCAGATGAGTGCCTCTGACGCTGCTGCTGGCTTATACATTGATGGCTTAGTGTCTTCCCTCCAAAACCAGGAATCATTCCCTGCAAAATTGCTGCAACAGATAGCCTGGGGTTGGCTAAAAGCCTGCCAAGGGATCCAAAAAAGCCATCTTCAGGCTTTTCCTGTTCGTCTTCTGTTGGGATTAGGAATCCCCCGACTCATTTGAGAGGCTTTGTGCTTGTAATCATAGTAGACTGGTCTTTCACGAGAACAACATAGAAGGTTGAAGATTGTCCTTCACGTGACAAACAAGAATATGCTAAAATTTTAAAAATAAAATAAAATTATCTGCAGTGAAATTAAGCTTTGTTTGGCACTTCACCAAGTAGTCTAAAGTACTTTCCTATGTAAGTTACCATTACCATTTTCACTATTCATAACATAAAGTGAGTATTGTACACGGCCAGTCATCCAGTCATTCCCAAACAAAATATTCTTCAATTTTCAAGCTTATATCTGTGTTTTCTGTTTCTTCACTCCAGGCACCGGTGGGAACACTGAACAGCTCGCCTATAGGTAGAGCTACTTATGTCAGTACGGGGCAATTCCATAGACAAGTTATGAACAAGAAAGATGGAAAACAAGTTTCAGAACTCCATTGAGGACAATGTTTTCACAAGTAAACGCATATCATTGAAATTCTATTTAGGATGGGTGCTGAGAAATAGCCATTTAACAGAATGAAAGCCAAGACTTACATTCTGAGAAGAAACAATCGTTCCCACACTACGTTGCAGCAATGCCAGCATGTAACCAGAAAAGCCAGCTGCTATGACAACAAAAATCCCTGCAAGGAAGAAATAATCATTTGAAAATATGTAATGTTCACAAATAATAAAAATATAATAAGGAAAGATTACTTACCAAGAGGAAAATCGCTTCCATACTGGTAAAAATAGTCATCAAAATGGACTTGGATCTCTCTTCTTGCCTGTTTTCCTCTGTAAGTAACAGGCAGGAAGCAACTGCTTCCAATGTAAACCACATCAATATCATTTGAAAATTTTGCACCTTCACTTGCTCCATCTACATGGCCTCCTCCACGACCCCATTTGCCCCCAGCAATTGTTGTGACCCCTAAATGATGATTCCCAACCACATCAGATATTAACAATAAATTCAAAATTACAAAGGACTGCGAGGGCTATAATCATGATAAAATTAATGCAATCATTGCACTAAGGATGCCCTCAAACACCCTGTTTAGATTGCCAAAAGTGATCTCAAGACAAAAATACGAAAAGCATTTACCTGCATCACTAATCCTCCAGATTGTCATATTTGCAGTGTCTGCAACATATATGTTTCCTCTGTCATCTACCATAAGCCCTTTTGGGTGGTTCATCCTGGCCTCTCTAGGCTTTCCATCCACATATCCAGAGCATCATTCAGAACATCCAGCAACCAGCTTAGGTCTGCTGTCTGTGGTTCACACAAGGTTGAAATAGAACGTCAGGTAAAGACAGAGCAAAAGACAGTGCAAACATAAAAGTTTCATCGGGTCATAGCAGGAAGAATGGAGATTCATAGAGCAAGTTCCTCGGAACAAGGAATGGAGTACTTATTTTTAGCTTAAGAACACATTAGAAACTCTGAGATATCAAAAACAGTGGAGCTTGAAAGAAGTACAGATTGTAGTTCCATGTTTAGGTTCTTTGGTTTAGGAAGATTATATAGGGGCATCCTAGTGCATGAGATTCCTACACCATGGAGTCCAAGGAAGGGTCAAATGTAAACAGTCGATTGATAGAGGCAGGTGATGACAAACCATTATTCAAGGCAACAAAACCAAACAAACAAAAAACAGTTGTTGAACGATGAAAGGATGATCCATAAATATCCCAAACCATTACAAAAACTAGCTTACATCGAGACAAGGAAGCTGAAATCCTGTAAATATTGCTGTTAGCAGAGTCCAAAATCAGAAGCTCCCCACTGGGCAACACCTCCACAGAGTAGGGCTCAATCCCAAGCTTCCCCCCACAAACATTGTCTCCACCATATACCCACTTTCAAACTTTGTAACTGCACGGCTAGAAATAGCTGCACACACACAAATATACCATCAGATCTCATGGCTTTAAATACAGCCTTTAACACAACCGCACTGACTGAGGAAATAAGGATGTAAGCATTGTAAACAGAGCAAATGTGGGTAATGGAATCAGAAATCTAAACCTGTCTTGGTGGTGGCTTTCAGAGACCATAACCATTTCATGAAAGCAGACACAGCATTTGAGAATAACCCACAAACAATCTGCCAGAAATTTTAAAAATAGATAAAAATAAAAATAAACTTCACTTAGCGTCAAGCAAGGTTGAAGCTTTAAAAACAACAGAAATCAAACTTTTTTTATACCAAGTCCATATGCATTGAACAGAAAAACACAACAAACACTCACTTGCAGCTGAAGCAGTACTAGGAGCAGAAGACACATTCCCAAGAAGCTGCCAAAAAAAAAAAAAACAAAAAACCCAAAAGCAACACATTCTTGCTCATTGCTTCAAGACTTATTCAAAAACTGAAAATTTAAGCAGATGGGTATATGCAAGAAATCCCAGTTCACAACACTGGATTCTAAACAAAGTAAATGTGGGATTTTAAGCAAAAGGGGGAAAAATGCTGGAAAATAAGAAACAGATGGTTGTTTTTAATTGGTTTTTAACCAAGGTTAGTGTGGTCGCTGTATCAGCGAAGAAACACGAGCTCTACTCGTGTGTCTCTGTGTCATCGTGAGATCTGCTCGTGTGTGTGTATCATCGTGTGCTCTGCTCCTGAAATTTATGTCTTCAAATAAACGTTAGGTGCTAGGCTTGGTCATCCATTGAAGCTAGAGCCTAGAGGAAGAAAGAAATAAAAAAATACTCTAATTAAAAAAAAACACACACACACACACACAGAAAATTTGAACAACCAAACTTAATTTAATTAAATTGAAGAATTAAAACCTAAAATTCAAAAAATATGAAATTCAATGCATTTGAAATTGATACACAAAAGTAGTTCAAAATTCGAATCTAACTTAGAACATTCTGTTTGTCATCTCTAAGTAATACCATATCATATCTCTTTTCAGAAATGTTTCTTAGGGTGCCAATTAAAGCCACAATTTTTTAAAATTCCTCAGAAATATTTTTCTCTACAACATGTTTTCTTACACGAGGAAATTATTCACAGAGATCAAACAATTTCATCCAACCAATAAACTTTAACGAGAACGTTAATTTGGTGGGAATGTGAAGACCTGCGTCACAAACATCAGCACGACATTGGTACTCAGATCCATCCATGCATTGCCAGCACCCAGCTAGCACCTTCCAATGAGACTTCTTGTCAACGTAGGAGTAACTGGCACCAGCTGCCAATCGGCAGACCCTCTTTGTTGGAGGAAATTACAAACTCATCCGTTAATTTTTGATTTAATTTTTTTCAATAAAAAAATCATAAATTTGAATAAATTATTAACGATTGCAAAATATAAAAATATAAAGATTTATTTAGTAAGAAATAGGTAATAATCAGAAAATTTTGAATCCAAACTAATAAAAAAATCAACGAATTATTGATTAAATTATCTTTTCAGGTAATTATTAGGTACATGATCAGACCTTGGGCTTCAGTTAATTTTATACACTTTTTAAACAAGGTCTGGACGGTCCTTCCTGCAGTGGAGGAGTGCTGACCTATCAAAAGGGCGGTCCCCCGGGGGGATGGGGAAGACAGACAGTTGACATGATGTCTGATACATAAGAAAAGCATGCTCGACCAGAAATACTAATGGGTTTTCGGTGAGCTGCCGCAATTGGACAACCTAAATGTTAAAGCCCGGATGCGAGAATAACTGAAAACTTATCGCATTACATTATTATTATTGCTGCAGTCTTAGTTATGTTTATATAGTATAAGATGAATACATTGATCCAGTCCATTTATGTATCTTTATGGTATAAATTCAGATAAAAACTAAACCTCTACGTAACAATAGTGTGTAAATCGGGTAAGCCTCGGTTGGACCGACCTGACGTCTCTCTAGGAGAAAGGCTTCTTGTTCATTCTCTTTCTTTTTGTTGTTCTGTCCAAAGCAAGGATGCCTGGAAGGTAGCTACTGTTTGAGGATAATGAATTTATTGCGATTTGCTCTTTTATTTGATAGAGGTGAGTCTGAGTTTCGCACAAGGGGTGGCAAATTGTGTTACCATTGCTCTGGAGAACTGTTGTAATTACAAAATATGTAATTAACATCCAGGTTTGACTCTAACTGATCCACCATTTTTTATCTGAAGAGGGTTTTTGAACCTATTGCACAACATCGCAGGAAGTAAGCTGATACTCAGGTATTTTACGTATAACAAAATTTAAACATTGTAGATCATCCCCACTTCTAAAGTAGATGCATGTGGTACAGTTAGTGCATCTGTAGATGGCCTGCTGTTTCTCCGCAAGAACTCGTATCCGTAATTAATTACAAGCTTCTTCACCATGCTGGACCCTCGCTTGGCTCGCATGTAAGAATGCCCTAGTATGTATGCTATCCCTGTTTCCCTCGCCTCCACAAGCTCCCGCAACTCCTCCCTCACACACACATCGATCTTCGGGCTTTCTGGTATTACAAACCTTACTTTTTTCTTCTGTTGGACCACTTTTGGTGACTTTATCTCCTTCAATTCTGAGTTGCCGGCCGACTCTGAGTTTGAAGCAGCATCATCCTCACACAGTTGGATCCTATCTGTACTGGTTGAACATGTCCCAACTACGGTCATTTTGTTATCTTCCTTTTCTGCATTGTCATCTGCTCCATTCGGTTCCAAGCTCCCTGAGCGTATGTGCTCTGCTATGCTATATACAAGGTCCTTCTCAAACTCCACATCATCCTTGTGGAAATCACGATAACCATATCGTACAATGCACCTGTAGATCCTGTATTCTCTTGGGCCAATATGACCCACCAGAAACCGTTCCTCTTGTCTAACATGTGGAACTGGGACAGATTTAATGCAGAGGAAAACCAGGACTTGGTGAAATGCTGGAAGATTGGTGAGGAAGTGAGAAAAGATTGCTGGGATTCCTGCCACGAGCTCAGTCTGTATAAGGCCAATTCCCTGGACACGCACAATACTGAGGCTGGGACCCAAGCCAAGTAGCCAGTTAATGGAGACCTTGTTTTGGAAATCGAATTCATACTTTTTGAGTGTTCCATAGTGCCATACAGACATAATGATCAGGAAGATGAATGCGAGGGCAATTGGGACCCAAGCCCCTTCCAGGAACTTTATTAGGGAAGCTGAGAAGTAGAGAGCCTCAATTGTGCCAAAAAACATCACGAAGCCTATTGCGAAGAAGACGCTTTTGTTCCAGCATAAGACAATAACAAGAGACATTAAGCAGGTGGTAACAAGCATAACCGTTATAACTGCCAAACCTGTTCCACAAAAGCAATGTGTCAAGAACATCCAAAGTAATGCAGAAACAATAAAAGACAGTTCAAACCTTTGGTTAAATATCACGAGTTCAGCTGTCCTTATATGCACAGATATATTTATCTAATAAAAGAAGAGCTCTTTCTTATGACATGTGCCTTTAGATTTAAATTCTAGCATGCCTCTACTTAGCATTGGACTAATTCAAGTTTTCCCCATCCAATTCAATCTTTGTTTCAATAGTGTAAGAAACGTCCATTTATGGACTTGCGAGTATATAGGTGCACTCTAAAGTTTGGTAATGGCCACAAAGTTTAGTAATCTTAAGATGCATGCACCTAAGACAATGGGCCCAATATATTATCAAATTCAATAGAACATATTAAGATACTAAGACCCATAAATAACTTGAGTAATGAAATGTAAATTGCATTTCATACATTCTCTAGATGCCATTCATAACTTGATGGAATACCACTGAATAAAGTCAATGGATTTCATCATGATTGAAGTTGTACTGTTTTGGAGATTGGTCCTAAATAAATATAGAAATGTGTCTATAGGTCATTCTCTCCAAATATTAAATCAGATGCCTCATGTTATCAACAAAAATGGAAATGCCCATGTGACAAATCAAAGAAAAAAAAAGAGCATATTGCTATCTCTCTAAACAACAAATGGTAGGATATCTGTACTATAATCATTTCCACACCTGAGGCATTACCCATCCGTTTTGTGTCCCTGAAGCCAATAGTAACACCCAAGCACAGCAGCATTAAAGTCCAATTAATCTCTGGAATGTAGATCTGACCATGGATTTTCGAAGACGTGTGAACTATTTTGACCTTTGGGAAGCAACCCAGAGCAGAGCATTGTTTGATGATAGAAAAAGTTCCAGTGATGATTGCTTGGCTTCCCACCACTGCAGCAAGTATTGCTATGACCAGAACCGGCCATCTTAATTTATCTGAGAGAATGTGTAGCATACCTCTGCTTAGTGGAAACTCATGTACCATCCAAATCATTCACAAGAAAACTTGAAGCACCTACCTGGTACAGATACATAAAATCCAATTTGATAACTGTCATCTATATAATGATGCTGAGACAGATAGGCAGCTTGTCCCATGTATGCAAGAATCAAGGAGGGATAAACCAAGGACGTGAAAGCAATCTGCAGAAAGGTAAACACCATTTTAGACCCTTTCAACTTCAAATTTGCACTGAGGCATCTATTGGTAACAGGCCTGCCAACTCTGAAGGGTTGGCAAAGGATGAAAGATTGGAAAGAATAATGCAAACTCTACATAATGTCTAAACTCCGAATGGTCCAAGTTCCCAGCTTCAAAGACCACCAAACAGAGCATGGGAAGTCAGGGAAGCCTCAGTTGTTAACCAATAAGTTACTTAAGATTCAAAAACCTTGAGAATATTAGATAAATCATACATGATGATGCTCTCCAAGAGACACAAAGAAAAGGAAAAGTCTGCTACTAATTGTTCATTAGCTTCAATGAAGCTCTTTGTTAAATGTTAAAGTAGGAACTTTCTAGATGCAAAAGCATCCAGCAATCAAAATGCAAAACCATTTATCATTGTTTGAAAAGGCAATAGATTTACAAATCAGTGCAAACTTAGAAAAATGAAGCCTACATCACCAAGAGATTAATTTTACAAGCATATACCTTGATTGACAATTGAGAGAAGTGTCCAAGATCAGTATACATGGCTTCAGAACCTGGATCATGAAAACACCAATTATCAAGGAACCTCGATATCTTTGCTTTGATGGATTACAAAGAAGACTTTATTAAATACTAACCAGTTATGCACAACAAAATGCCACCCAAGGACATCCAACCTCCTCTCTGAGTTTTCCTCACAAACCTTAACATGTAGTATGGCGATAGAGCTTGATACACATGAGGATTCCAGTGTAAGATGTTATATAATCCAATAGCGCTGACACACAGAAGCCATAATAGAACCACTGGTGCAAACAAGAATCCAACCCTATGGGTGCCATAATGTTGAAGGGCAAACAAGCCTATCAGTATGACACATGCAACTGGAACTTCTATATCTGCAAAATTGTGGAACTGTCAAGAGGTAATATTCCATTAAGGGCATCTTTTACGATAGCAAAGACAGCATCAATTACAAGATATTAGTTGCATATACAGAATGTTACCAGCCAGCAGGTTAGCAAAAGTTGCACCAGCTAAAACATTGACCAATGGATCACAACATAAAAAGTACAACACTAAGAAGCACATTATTTTCAGCAAGCTCTTCAACCTTAAGTAATGAATTGTAACATTTTTCCCTTTCAAATCCTTGTTTGGATTTCTGAAAAGGTTAGTCTCTTCTTTGTGAAGAAGTGTTATGCAAGCTGTTATTTTAATCAAATTAGAGTTCTCATAATGTCCTGGTGTCATTTAAGCAAAAAAAATGACAGCACAATTTCACTGATGCTACAACTCAATTATTAGCAGGAACACATTTGACTCTATATGTTTCCATGCCTGTATGCTTTTCCCTTGTCAAATTAAGGTCCTTTTGGACAGAACAAACCATCTAAAAGGACGAGAACATGAGGGATGTATACGATACCAAGAATGTACAATGAAGATTAGTTGCTACAAAACTATGAACTTAGCCTCTGCCTCAGCCCCTCTAAGGCTATGCAACCCACCCAGCACCAAAATTTAGCACTTGGCACCTTGTAAAAATAACCAGCCAGTCACAACTATATGCCAAGCAACAGCTTAATGTAAGACAACAGAACTTCTCAATAGGAAACAGCCCAAAACCTTCTCTTAAGGGGTTATGGGGGACAAAGGGACTGCTTATTGGCACCTCTTTCTACATTTCCCCCGACATTGACTTAACAGCAGTAACCACAGTCCATCAATGGCCTAAAGAATCTGAAGATAGGTTTTCTGTTACGCTTAATTGAACCTTAAGACCACCATCAGCCTCTTGGTAAGTTGCAGGGAAGATTGATTGATTGGCATGAAAATCTGAAGATAACTAACGATCTGTTCAGAACTATCTAGTGTTTCCATTTAGCATTAAAGCTCATTAGGTAGCATATATTAATACCTCCAGATTTGAAGCAGCTGGCTGCTACTTTAATAGAAGCACAAATCATTATAGCCCATATAATACTTATATTTGAGCAGAATGGATAGCATAACCAGTGGAATCTCTACAACATTTCAAGATGATAAGCAAGATTATGCAGAGTGCTGGCAACAAGATTTTTGTAGTCAACAAAGCTAGGACAAACAAAATTTTCAACTTGCTAATTCTGAACAACAGTTTGGGCACAAAGTTAGAAACCTTCAGTACATTGAAACAAGAAGAGAAAGCCAAAACTTTTGGACTTAGCATTAAAATGCAATGATTCCAACTGAGAGACATTTCAGATTAGAGACAGCATTACAAAAAAGTACATAGACAAAGAAATCCCCAAGACTTGGCACACTAAACAACTCAACTAATATCATTGCACCATCTTTATGGAATAAACAAACTGTAAATATTGATATATCAAAGTAGAAAGGGAAAAAAGGTTTAATATGTTACACTTGTGATGCTCTTTTGATGTTGATAGCTCCAGCCCCGAAACAGCAGAAAAAACTGCACAAATTAGGTCATTGATCAAACATCAATCCAAGTAACACAGAAATATGAATTGGCAACAGCAAGAACAGCAACATAGCCTCAATCCCAAATTTAATTCGAATTGGCTACATAAACTTTTTCTTATCATTCCATTCGATTATGCACTAATAAAAAATTTGATTTGCCAAAAACAAATCTACAAGTATAAAGCTCATAATTACCACTTTACCAGAAAGAGCAGGGGTAAGCACACCGTCTCCAATCACCATAGAAGTTCCAATCAAAGCCAACACAAGCAAAATCCTCTGCAACACCCTGTGTTTCTCCAACGTAGATTTTAATCTAGACCCAAAACTCGAGTTTGGCTTTACTGATATTATCCTTTTTGTACTCGTATAGCTCCTCATCTGCCAGCTGACAATTAGGCAGTGAGTTAACTCGGGCATGTCGACACAGCAACGAGTACAGAGCAAAAGTGCCTCCTTCACCATTATCATCAGCATTTAGCACTATGAACACGTATTTTAATAAAGGGATCAAAGTGAGGGTCCAGAAGACACAGGATAGAACCCCATAAATCTCTTCATTGGTCTCGGAGTGTTTAATATCCTCAGCAAACGTGCTCTTGTACACATACAAGGGGGAAGTGCTTAAATCTCCATAGACAACTCCAAGACTTTGATATGCTAGAGTCAATGCCATCTTCCATGATTCTTTCTGCAACAAAAAGCATGGATTAATTGAAAAGGACAATATTAGTTGACCATGCCATTGATGCAAGTTTCAAATGGTTTAGATTAGAAAACAGTAACTCCTGCGTAAAGATTACAGAAGCAAAATAGTCTTTTTGCAAGAAAAGGAAAGACTAGTGCCCCACTTGTCAATTCACCCTTCTTCTTATCCCACAAAAAAGGCAACATATTGATAGCAAAAAACCAATTGGGTTCACTATAACAATGAATGCATATCAGAACACGCCTATCTCACCTTAGCATGGTTTGGATAAAACCCAGTTTCCAGATCCATGATGCAAAGTCTCAAGAGTTGAAAAGACCCATTCTTGCAGCGAATATAAGAGATTCAAAACTGACCCATGTGCCAAATATCACCCTCGCCAGTAAATCCTCAACTTAAAAGGCCAACAAGCTGGAAAATACAAGAGAGAATGACAAAGATTTTCTTTGCAGCAGTTCTGGGGTAAGGTAAACAATTAAGATGTGTAATTTCTTGTAGGATGAATGCAGACAGCAGTCAGTTGAACAACCAGCAATGGCAGAAACACCAAAAAGACCACAGATAATGTGTTGGGTACTCAAACATGGAATTAAAAAACCAAAAAAGGCTCAAACTGTACGACATTTATATCTTCATATTCGCTTGCTGATCTGTACGTGCGTTTGAGAGAGAGCGTGTGTTTTGGTTTTGGTTTGGTGTGGGTGATTGGGACAGAGGCAAACCGAGCTTTTTATTATTGTGGGGTTTATTTATTTTTCTTAAGGCAACAAAAATGTTACGGATCTTCTATAATTATAATTATTAATTACAATTTAAAAAAATTATGTATAATTATCTATTTATTTATCTATAAAGATATTAATTATATGTTACGAGTATATTAGCTGGCATACCTCTTTGAATGATTTAGCTATTTTTCAAACGTTGCTTTTCGTTTACTGGTTGTTTTGACTATATCAATTAAATTCCAGTATCTCTTTTGATTCTAGCCTTTTTTTTTTTTCTCTATAATGCATAATTAAACTCAATAACTTAGCATATTTTTGCATTCTTTTCATACGATAACTCTCACATTTCCAAAAGATTCAAAGCCTCTTCAGTAGATTCTGTTGCTCTACCGAGATGCTTTTTCCAGATGGCGAGTATGGAACTTCCAAGGTCTTATGAGTCAGACACAATATGAATTCCCCGTCACGCCAGGGTTTTGATAGTCT
The DNA here is from genome assembly GCA_037897445.1 of Ceriops zippeliana. NCBI lineage: Eukaryota > Viridiplantae > Streptophyta > Magnoliopsida > Malpighiales > Rhizophoraceae > Ceriops > Ceriops zippeliana. The sequence continues at coordinate 1,282,394 of JBAPLH010000188.1, read as the reverse complement.
ACCTTTTCCTACCGTATATTATGTGCAATGGGAATGTCTCTTAGGCCCACCTGCAACGCGGATAGAAGCAAGGGTCTTCAGATGGTGGTTACTTGAATCCTGACGAGGTAGAACCGTTGGGGCCATGTTGAAGTGACCACTGACCACTGACCAACGGTGATCTATATATCAACAATCGCTGGAGAATATTTTTTTTTTAAAGAAAGAAGATCACTCCTTCCATCTTCATCCAAGACCTAGGAATCGGAATATATTATTGTTGGCTAGTTCCCTTGAATGGGTTTTTGTTTGGTATAAAGTTTTCCTGATCAGCAAAAGATTCAAAAGAGTTTCACAAGTTCACATCAAGCATGGGAATTTCTTGCTTCATCAGCTTTGCCACCCGACTCAGGGGAAGCATTTTCATTCTCTGCAAAATGAAATAGGATGAGACGGAATTTATTCAGCTTAAACTAGACAGACTTGCTCTGCTCTTCTTTCGCTCAGGGTCTACTAAAGTTTAATAGTTAAAATCATATGAACTTTTAACTTCAGTTTTAGAATTCATTTTTTAATTCTTGCAAATTCAAAAAAAAAATAAATAAATTTAAGAATTTACTTGTCTCACAATTTTCTATAATAGATGTATGAAGTGAAATTTTCATATGATTGGTTAATTTGTTGGTTGCATATTTTCATATAAAATTATAGAGTGACAAAGATTTTGCATGGTATGCTATTTTTATAATTTGTTTAGAATTTCTTTGATATTTATCGCATTTTTTCTAAATATTTTATACTAAAAATGAGATATGAATTTTTTAAAAATTGTATCACTCAATTAAGATTTATCAATTTTCACATGAAAAATAAATATAATTTTCTTTAAATTATCTACGCATAGTGGGAGTAATTAGCCAGTTAATAATTATCATTGAATAAGATAATTTCATATCTAAATTTTATTCTAGTATCCATGTAAGAAACTCAATAAAAAAATTAAAAAAAAAAAAAAGGAAATTTCTAAAGAGTGAGAAGGTCAAGAGAGGCGACAAATGGCAATGGGCCCTCTGCAAAATTTTGCAGACAAAATGGTGGACTCTGACGTCTAATGTCACCCTCTCTATCTCTCTCTCTCTCTCTTATTTATTACCTTCTCCTTGTCAACTCATAAGGTTGTAAGAAATTTCAAAATAAGATAAACGAGATATTGAAAAGTGGATGTGATAGGAAGGAGAATGCAACCCTTGATAAGAGACCTGTCGGTTCAAGGTACTTAAATTAATAGTCAAGCATATGGCCACTTCCACCCCGCTCCTCCTGCCTCCCATCGCTTAATCCCTTCCTTGTAAAATAAGAAAAATCACATGAATACGATCAATTCAATTCAATGAATGTAGACATGGTCCTATGAATTCGACACGATTATATATATATATATATAATTATTTATTTATTTATTTTATTTATCAATTATCAATCTTACTTTTTCGTTTTTCAAAACCAAAAACCAAAGGAACGTTCTTCCAAAAGGTTGCGTTCACTTGTAAAACGGACCAACTTAATTACGTCTGTGTAATGAGTTGGTCTTCAATACGGTAATCTCAAATAAAATCATTCGGGCTTCGAGAAGGGTCTGGACTCTTGCCTGAAGCAAAGTATTCCAGGATCACTAATTGATTGATTTTGGTTATATCGTAGGCTAAGCTAATCAAAGAAAGTGTTCCGAGTTCCCTTGGAGCCGAGTCGTATGAAAAATTAAAACTTGAAGTTGAATACGCGTTCATGATAATTGAGAAAATTTATATTGCCAACGTCGATGATGACTATCGCAAGGTTCGGAACCAAAAAAAAAAAAAAAAAAAAAAAACAAACGATATATTGCTAATCTCCCTTATGAAAATACACCCAATGCCCTCCAATCCACCATCAGAAGACAAAGGGCATTATTAATTGAATTCAAGTCTTCGTCAGTTTCATGCATTTGTTTTTTCTTTTCTTTTCTTTTCTTTTCTGGGAAGAGAATGTGTGTACAATTCATGGCTAACAATTCCAAGCGTGCACGTCAGTTGCTCGAGTAGGTTCAACTACTTTCAGTATTTACCAAATTGGACAACTATAAACAAATATACCTTTTACAGCCAAATGCGGTATTGTTAGGTCAGGAAAATAACTTGCCGCAGGCCGTGGATGTTAGCAATTTAGAGACGGGCCACCCTAGCTAAGCAAGAGATTAACAAATTGCTAGCAATTCAGAGACGGGCCACCCTAGCTAAGCAAGAGATTAACAAATTGCTAAATAATAATAATAATAATATAAAATTTAATCGGTTGGAATTTTCATTTGCAAAATCATCGTTAAAAAAATTCAATGCAGTAAATAATTTTAATTTTGAAATTAAGCAAGTCATCTATGTTAATTGTTATTGAACTCAAATGTCAATATGTTTTTTTTTTTTTTTGGGGGGGGGGAGGGGGGTGGGGGTTTATGTTTGAAAATGAATATTATGAATTATTATTAGACCTAAAATAGTTTGTTAAATGTAAATTGAAAAAATAACTAAGAAATTGGAGCACCATCGGCCTTCGTTACATGGACATGGTCTATTTTGATGCAGCATCAAAGTGGTTGAAAATGATAATATTATGATGGCTCTATACATTTTTATTATTAATTACAATTATATATTAAATAGTTATAAATATTTGCTAATGATAATAATAGTATATTGTGGCAATTGTTCTAGAATCGCTGACCTTACGTATGTGTATGATACCTTAATTATTTGCAATGGTCCCCGCCCAAACACAAACTTCGAACTTTGAAGGGTGTGACACCGTGCAATAACATATACATAATAGTAAATACATAATTGTTTTATTCTTTATTTAAAAAAAAAAAAAAAAAGAAGAAGAAGAAAAGAAGAGTAGTGCATTATTATTGTCTTGATGCGGAGAATTGTGTCTATAGAATAAATAAATTCCATAAATATAAATTTAATTTTATTAAATATTTTGACAAAAAATTAAATTTATAATATATAGTACCACAATAAATAATTTTTAATACTAAATAATAATATTCAGTGATTCAATTATTTTATTATTGGCTCAGGCATGAAAAGCTTCCCTAAATTTTGAACATAATCATGTCCATCTTTCTATCTTTTTTTGAAATGAAGTCCCAAAAACGACGATTCATAAGACTCGGCCACAATGGCTCGAATATTTGCTAATTTTATAAAGGAGTTCTTACAACTTGGACTAAGTGCCAAATCATTGTTTTAGATATTAATTTTTTTTAAAAAAATGTAGAATTTAGATTAAAAATAAGTTAAAAAATCTAAATAAAAAATTATTTCGTAAATTTAATATTACATTTCAGTTTAAAATTTTAAAGTATTGAATTTATATAATTTTTTTACTTATAAATTATTTATTTTTTATTTTTAATATAAAATTTTTAATCATATAATTTATTTATTTATACTTTAAATTTTGATAAAAGTTGCATCATAAACTTTAATATAGGATGTAATTAATTTAATAATCTCTTTCAAAGTAAACATTTACGCTGTTTTCCATGAATGTGACGTCATGCATAAACTACCACATGACTCGAACCATAGAAAGTTAGACACTTAAATTTTAAGAAAATAGAGTTCCACCGTTGAAATGCAATTTTCAGTCATCATGTCATTCGTATTAAAATATAATATATATATATATATATATTGATAAAAATTATGCAATATACATGAGGATTAAAATATTTAAAAATAAATGAATTTTATAATATAATGAAAGAACTTTCATATATCTTTATGTATATTTTATTCTGATTTTATTCGTTTTGTTAGTCTTTATATACATTGTGTAACTTTTTTCCAAGACTATAAAATGCAAAATAAATTATTTTAATTTGGATGACGTCACGTTGGCATCACATTTTTTCTAGAAAACATTTCTCATCCACAAAATTTTATTTTATTTTTTTTAAAAATCTTATTCTAAAGCAGTTTAAATGAATATCGCTCGTCTTCAATTTGGAGGATTTTCCACAGACGCCTGACTTTGAACGCTGTGCACCTCCCGTAGTGTCTAACGCTCGAGTGTTTCTCTTTTCATTGACATTTCATAATATAATTATTGATAATTACCGTGTTAGGAAAAAAAAAAACAGTGAAAAATGAAGATTGGTCGTCTCTTTGATTAGATGAGTGTACTTGGTTTCTGCTGATTCTTTGATTTGGTGAGTGCATTCGCGTGGACGTATCATAATAATTTCTTTTTCGTTATTTATTTGAAAAGATGTCACCCGGGTCAACATTAGAAAATTCGCAAAAATAATATTTTTCTCTAATTTAATATAATCTTAATTATTAAGGTCGACAATTTATAACCACTTGATGCTCACTCTAGACCTGATGACAGGTTCTATTATTAAGATGCTGAGTCTTCTTCTTCTTGTTGTTTTTTTTTAACAAGAATTTGTCGTGGGAGAGATGGGTATTATTGTAACTGAAATTAATACATTTGTACTCGTTTCATTAATTATTTTAGATTTACATCTATCTTACGTAAAAAAAAAAAAAAAAAAAAACTTAAGTTTGGGTAACATTTTTGTATCACGATTGCGCATAATCTCGTGGGTGTAACATTTTTTTTTTTTTTTACTTCAATAGAATCTGGAATTTTTGTGTATATTTCATTAGGCCAACAAGCATGGCATTATCCAAGTGACCTTTTAATATAAGTTGATTTTTTTTGTTTGTTTGTTCAGTCTTATTATTAATAAATTTAAAATTTAATACTATATATTTGATATAAATATTTATTTTATATATAAATAAAAATAAAAATTTGAATTCAAATTGATATAAAAAATATATTAAATCACTAATTAAATTACAACTTGAGTGGTTCATAGAGGCATATAATCGAATATTTATTTTCTACTTGTAATGTTAATTGATGGATTAATACTACTGAAAATCTACGAAATAATTCATTCATGGTCTTCGTGAAATTTGGGGTGGAAAATGCTTAGCCAATCATACTCCGCGAGCTTGTTCTTCACTTGCATTGGAAGTCGCAGCTTTGAATTGCAAACTCACCTGATTTTGATTGAAGAACATATTCAAATACCAACATTTACTCGGAACAAATTCAAGGTTGGAATTTCTTTTCAATGGCACAAAACACCGATAAAAAAAAAAAAAAAGGGCCACAGAACAAAATGGTAGATTCATGATCCTACCGACTAGCCTTAGATTAGCCATCCGCTAAAGGGTTATTGCCACGTAAGATGCCCGTCACTACCTATCAAATTAACATGTTGAATAATCACTTGGTTAGCCCAACTTCACCGCCAATTCCTTGTAGTTTCATCGCAATTAAGAAATCGAATTCCCTCATTTTTCTTTTTTTTTTTTAAAAGAAAAAAACTCTTACATTAAATAGGTGTAAGTGGAGTGTACCTTTTTAATGGTAGCTAATCGCTAACTATTTTTGAATTAATTTTTTTAATGTATTAAATTGTAACAAAAAAATTATCTTACATCTAAAATTATATAAATCAAAGCTTATATCAGATTTTAAAAGTCACAAAATTAATATAATTTTTTAGTTATTACACATAAAAGATTCATTGATTAGAACAATCATGTTAAAATAAGATAGATCTAGTGAATATAAATTTAATTCAATACAAATAAATTAATCCGGGATATACTTTATTGTTTTTTTATGTTAAGTGTGAAAAAAAGGGAAACTTAAAACGCCAAGAGAAAAAGCATTAGGTAAAGAACTGTGCTTATTTCTAATTTGTCTAGAGATGGAAAAGGAATTTTTATCATATTGACAAAAAGAACGAAAAGAAAAGAGCCAAAGAATTTTTTTATTAAAAAATTTATTGAGTTATGGGTTATATAATTAAATTAATATTTTTTATTTCATAAAATTTGTACTAATCATTTTAACATTAATAAATCTAAAATCGTATCATCTTTAAATTATTAAACTTATTTTGTTAAGAAAAGCATATATACGAGAACTCAATTAGGAATTTCCGAAAAGAAGAGCCACCCAAAATATTCATTAAATTATTATTTAAAATTATATATAATATATATAATAAGTTTAATATAAATAAATAAATCATAAGTTAAAGCTAGTGGTGATCCTTTACCCAAAATTTAATACGGCAGCCGCCTCACAGTCACCCTCATGACCTGAAAGTGAACACTTATGGACGTGTACGAGGGGACAGAGTTTGCGTCATTATGAATTGTGACGGCCAATTCACGAGGAGTGCTAAAGTGACTCGGACCCTCCAATCCCATAGTCCCCATTTGCTGATGCAAATGACTCATTATTTTTCCCTCTTTGATTTTTTCTTTTTTTTTTGCTTTTTGATAAATACTCTATAATTCTTCTTAAAAATTACAAAAAAAAAAAAAGAGTCAACATCGTAATGCCTGTTAGAGTCATTAATTTTTCTTTAAATTGTGCATTTTTACTCATATGATATGAATTTATAATTTGTATAATATAAACAAAACTTTTTATTATTAGACCATATTAAGTGGTGATAATTTTTCCTCTTCGCTATTCACAAAGGCAAATTCAAAATGTGTAGTCAGTCGGAGCAAAAATGATTACAATCAATCAATAATATAATAATATTAATAATATTTGTTAAAATTATATTTTACAAAAAAAGTAAAAATCTTAAGTAAATATTATATAATTACTTGAAGCAAAATTTACATACACATTAGTTATTTAATGTACAAAAGTTTTTATTTTATGAGAATCAAAACAAAATTGTCTGTATTTTTCTTACATTTTTCATTAAAAATAATACTTTTAGAATTTATTTAGATTGTTTATTACTTTAAATTACATTTAATTATAACTAATTACTTTAAGCCATGTCCATATCTCTTTCAAATGTAATAAGTATAAACGGGGAAAAAAATACAAAAATTTCCAAATATAATTATTTTCTCCTTAAATTTGAAAAACATTACAATTGTTTTCTTCTCATTTCATATTTTTGATGGGTTTTTCATTAATAATATCATTAAATATACTTTTCCATATATTAGAAACTAAATACGACTAAAGTTTCTCTCAGATGCTGCGGAAGCATATGACAAGTAGGATCTCAAGACTGTTGAACCATTTATCTCACATTTCATTGGGCTGCCGGCAATTTTGACAAAAAAAAAAAAAAGTGGGGGGTCTATTAGGGAAAAATTAATATAGTGGGGGGCATTTATAAGAAACACAAATAAATTATATAAAATTTACTGTTTCATTGTGGGGTAATTGCCCCCGCTCAATTGCATATAGATCCGCCCCTCGTTACTCGCCGTAACCTACTCTCATCACATGTCAACATCCCCCAACTAGAAGGGTCCCTGCCCATTTTGGGAATGTCTGTTCAGTATTTGTTTGGATTAACTAACAGTCAATAATGATTATGATTAACAGTTAATGATGATTAAAACTTAATAATAGTTTTTTTTTTTTTTACGTATTTAAAATTTGATAATTTTGATTGCTGATCAATAGAATAATTAGTGTTTTCAGTGATTTGTGTTGAACAGCTAACTTATAGACTATCAAACAACTAAGCTAAATACTTGATTACCCAATTGTCAATTCAGTTGATAGTTTGCTAATTAATGAAACCATTGATCCAAACTTGTATCAAGCCTTAACTCTTGTTTCATAAAAACCATTGGACGTGTAATATGATTACAGGTTACAAGGAGTAATTCTATCGTTACATGAAAGCTCACCTTCAGCAAAGTAACAAAAGGGAGCTTAACAATTGTAAGGCTAATTTTCTTGAGTTCATTGAAATGTAACCATCAAAACCTGTCTGACATTATTATTAAAGTCACACAACCCTGAACATGCCCCAATTGGCTTCATGGGATTTTCATATAGGCTGTCTAGCTTTTCTATGTAGTGCACTTTCTTTTTCAAAGCAATGCCTCAGGGTGCCCCCCCCAAAAAAGACAAGCTTGATAGTTATAGTCAATTATTTTATAGCATATCTGCATTTTTCATTTCCCTTTAGTTACTTATCATTGACAATTTACAGCCAGCCATTCAGCCCTTGAGGGTTCCTACTACTTTTATATTAGTCTCACCTTCTTCTAATTCCCAATCAAAAATTGACTCCTCATAAATTTTATTTTGAGCCTGTGGCACAACTTTAGATTGCTAAGCCGACATGAAAAATATTGTTTTTTTTATTATTTTATTCAATGAAAATGATTGACATTGAATTGTAAGCCCCCTTCCCCAGTTTCCTTAGACTTGTAAGAGAGTGAGATGCGTGGAGGATTTGGAAACCCGATGTCTCCTAGATGCGTGTGTGTCCAAATAGCATATTGGGCCTATTGATGCTGATTCTTGCAGAAAAGTTTCCTGACTGAGAAAAAGGCAAAATGTGCAATTGGTGCCGTGCATTTTTCTCCTTCCTCAATATAAAATGAGGAAAAACTAATTAGACTTATTTAAGGATATATTGCAGATACAATAAATGTGGTCAATCTTCTTCTTCTTTTTCTTTTTATCATAAATAAATAAAATTGAGAATAAAAAAATTATTATAATCACTTCTTGTGACTATTATATACCTCAATAATTGTAATTGTATGATAGTGCTCATATAAAATAACCAAAATCAGTCCCCGTGATCTTTGTCATTGGTCTGCTTGAATTATAATTATTCATCACATAATTGCCGTTTGTTACCGTCAATCGTGTAAGGTACCCTGAACTAGATTGTACTTTCAATATTTACCAGAAAAGAAAAAGTGTAATTTCGATAACACCTGGGCCAAGATTCGCCAACATTGGGTCGGGCTTAGAGGGTTGGCCAGGGACTGGTCATTTCATCACTTTTTTTATTGGCGAATGGTAAACAAGAGAACTTTTAACTTCCCCGTCGTCATTGGCTATGAGCACTGCAAAAACATATTTTTCTAAAGGAAGAAGAGCAATTGTGCACATAAACCATTGATAAAGCTCCCAAGACATCAGCTTCTGATTCGATGCTCACCTTACCGAACACATCAGCAAAGACATACAACGGGCTTTGTGCCCAAGTCATACACCACACCAAGTGTCTGAAAGGCCAATGCAAGTGCATTCGAAAGGGAGTGCTCCTGCAGTACACGCAATTGAGGTCAGTGGCCAAAACATGATCAGGTCATTCAGCTTGTTTTTCTCATCTCGCAGCAATTCTAGAAAAAGTGATTTTGCATGCACTTTGAAGTAATCAATGCTAGTAGTTCGCACACGCACACACTTTGAGAATGCTCAACAGTTGTATTGCGAATTGGTACAAGCTACTCACATCGCTATAGCGATGCGCTTGTGGAGGAAAAGCATCATAAAGATTCTCCCATAGCACTGAAAGAGTTCATCTTATTGAGACAGGTTTTATACTTGCTTTCCTTATAATGATGCACCACTTAAAAGGCCTCCACTACACAGAGAAAAAAAGATGGATCAAACCCCACAAGACTTTGTTGCCTGTGACACGTTGCAGTGAACAACATACGCTGGGCAGGACCATACCAAATTGATTTGTCTTCCCCACGATGACGACTGCTAAATTTTTTAATACTCCCAGCGTTAATCTCCAAGTCTTACAAATCTATGTCAATCATCCCAGAGAGTAAATAAGAGATATAGACCTGATTTCAAGCACCTTTCTTCTTCAAATAATAGTTTCCTGGTTTGACCTTCTATCAGAAAATTTGACTTAAGAATTTCTGAAAGTATAATTGCTCCATCTTTTTCAGTATACATCTCAAATTACATTGTCCAGATTCGTGGTTTTCCCCTTTTTCTTTAGCACCAAAAGAGCCATGGGAAGTGTACAACATATTCAAAGAAATAACTAGTGCCTTCAATAATTCATTTGCAACAAAGCACGGGAAAAAAGTAAAAAGAAAAACGACAGGTTGAGGATGTGAATAGGAGGCAATACATTGGAGTGGTGGCTATTATAAGCTCTAGTAACCTCCATGGCTTCAACTATTGAAACATTATTAAAGATAAATATGAAATTGTTTATTCTTAAAGGTAATAATTAAAATAATAATCATTTAATTATTATAATAGTTTACAACTACTTACCTCGATGGAAGAAAGTTTGATAAAAATTAATAACTCGCGTAATTTCTAATCTAACCTATACAAGGAGAAGTCTTTGAGTAGTATATATTCATCAATTGAAGTACAACTTATTGTTATTTGTAAACGTACGCATGCGATATGGCAAGGTATGGGAGCCTCGGGTTGAGCTTGTCCACCTTTAACTTTTGCGACAAGTCACTGTCGAGGCATCTGGTCAGTTGAATAGCATTGGCTGAAAAGGTGAAATTTTATGATCATCGGTTGTGGCCTGTTATAGCCAATTTTGTGGACGAAGGAATCTGACCCCAAAAGTTGGGCTGAGGACCCCCCCCACTTGTAAAATAGTCCAGTATATTGAGTTATCATCCCCAACTCTTTCTTTTTGTTTTGTTTGTTGGGTATTGGATATTCATATTCGATAATTGTATCCGAATAATCTGCTTGGAAATTCATGTTTTTAATATCAGTCAAGAGCGCACCAGGGGCCCAACATATGTTTTCTTTAGTTTAGTTAACTATAATTATAAAAAATAAAACAAATAAAACCCCGCCGTGCATAGTCGGAATACTGTCTCGCCTCGTCGTCAGTATGATTCTTACCTTTTTCGCCCTTTGCTGTTTCGTTGCCGTCGGTCCAGGCGCCTCCTAAGACTTTCACTGATTATATATATATATATAGAACGGGGTCCGTGAAAAAAAAAAAAAAAACGTTGACAGAATCTGCATGTTAGAAGTACTTATAGGTGTTTTGCCGTTGAGTAGCTTTACTGTTAAATTGAGTTACCTTTTTTTTACTGTTAAATTGTGTTGTTTTACCGTATTTGTGTTAGATGAATTTACATGTATATATTATTTTAAATATAGCCGGTATAAATTATGTTTATTCTTGTAAGTGTCATTTTAAGAAATATTATAATAATTTTTAAATAATCATATTATTTTCAATTATTGTGAAGTTAGTAATTGTAAAAAAATTATATAAAGATATAATCAATTAACTATAAATAATACATAAAAGTTACAATTAATTATTTAAAATTAATCACTTAGTGCCACATAAAAGTATTTATTTTTAAGAATTAATTGAAATAAAATATTAAATTAAGTATTAAAATTAGATTTTTCTATACCCACAAAAACAAAAATTTTATACTTTAATATTTGATTTATTAGTCAAATATATAAGTTCAATGCATGTTTTGAATTTTACACAGAAGAAGGTTTGAATTTATATTTATGATGGTTTATGATTTTCATGACATTAATTTATATATTTCTTAATTAATGTAGTTGTTCTTATGCTTATTATAATGATCTCACTTATATTCCAATATTGTCTAGTGATAATTTTAAAGATTGGAAAGAAAAAGTTCTTTTTAACTCAGGATGTATAGATATTGATTTGACCTTCATTGAGGACTAACCACCGGAATCAAGTACACCAACTTAAATAACTTATGATAAATGGGATTGATCTAATCGTATAAATTTAATGATCAAGTCTCACATCAATAAAAGCATTAGGGGCTTTATTTCTAAAACATATAAAGCCAAGGATTTCATAAAAACAAATGAATAACAATTTGTGAAATTAGATAAGGCACTAGCTAACACCTTAATGAAGAAACTTTTAGAAAAGAACTTTAATAGTTCTAAAGGTGTACATGAGCATATTATAGAAATGAGGAACATTGTTACTTAACTTAAGTCCCTAAAAGTTGACATATCTGAGACCTTGTTAGTACATTTTATATTGAACTTCCTTCTTTTTACATATACACCTTTTAAAATATCATATAATACATATAAAGAAAAATGGTCAATTAATAAATTTCTGACCATGTGCATTCAAGACGAGGAAAGAATGAATCACGAGAATCTAGAAAGTATTCATTTTGTGATTAAAGAAAATGGAAAAGTCAAGCAAAGTAAGAGTACTCCATATTAAAAAAAAAATACAAATATGTTAATGAAGAAAACAAGTAATAAACATGTATATTTCTTCTGCAAAAAACATGAATACATAAAGAAAGCTTACATTAAGTATAAGGCGCGATTGGAAAAGAAAGGTATTTTTATATCTTTAGTGTGTCATTAATTTCTTTTTGTTGATGCTCCAAATAATACATGGTAGATTGATTTTAGTACTACAATCTATGTTGTCAATACTATACAAGGCTTTCTGGAGCTAAAAAGGTCGAAGGAAAATAACAAAGACATATATTTGGGAAATCAAATGCATTTTTATATTAAGATTGTGAGGACCTATTGTTTGGTTTTAAAATTTAGATTTATTTTAGACCTTTATAATACCTTTTATGTTCTTTCATTTTCTAAGAATTTGGTTTTTGTTTCCCAATTAGCTATTTAAGAACTATAATTTTAGTATTTTACAAAAAAATAATTATTAGTTTTGGGCATATGGTTGATGGTTTATACAAATTTGATTTAAACCTTATTTAAGAATGCAATATTAAATTGCATCACAGTATTAGTACAAAAAAATGTATCGTTAATGAGCAATCTTTTCGATTATGACATAAAAGATTATATCATATCTCTTTTAAGAAAACAAAGAGACTTGTAAATGATGGAGTTTTAACAACTCTTTATATTTTGGTACTTGTGTAGATTACTAAAGATTTCACTTAAAAAAAAAAAGACATTGATTACCATGAAACCTTCTCTCTAATTTTAAAAAATGATTCATTTAAAATCATAATGACTTTAATAGCTCATTTTGATTTAGAGTTAAATCACATGAATGTGAAAACTAGTTTTTTAAATAAGAATCTTGAAGAAAAGGTATACATGAGTCAATTTGAAGGTTTTGTTGCTAATAAACAAAGTGATCTAGTATGCAAACTCAAAAAATTCATATATGAGTTTAAATAAACTTCTCAGCAGTGGTAAATAAAATTTTACAATGTCATAATATTATATAGCTTTATAGAGAATATTATAAATCAGTATATATACCTTAAGATTAATAGAAGTAATATATAGTTGATATTTTATTTATATGAAATGATTTGAAATTGCTACATAAAATAAAAGAATTTCTCTCTCAAAACTTTGAAATGAAGGATATAAGTGAGAGCCTCTTATGTCATTGGTATAAAAATTCACTAAGATAAATCCCAATGGATGTTAGGACTATTTCAAAAGGTCTACATTGAAAAAGTTTTAAAGAGATTCAAAATGGAAAAATGTTCATCCACTGTAGCATCTATGGTTAAAGGGGACAAGTTTAATCTTACACAATGTCCTCATAATGACTTAGAACGAGAGAAAATGAAGTGCATATCATATGTATCAATGATTGGTAACTTCATATATGCACAAGTCTACATTATATCTAATATTGCATTTGTAGTAGAAATGTTAGAAAAGTACCAAAGTAATCTTGGGCAAGAACATTTAAAAGTTGCCAAAAAGGTTATGACATATCTATAAGAAATCAAAAACTACAAGCTAACATATAGATATATTACCATTTGGAGGTAGTTAGGTATTTAAATGCTAATTTTATCAATTGTATAAATAGTAGAAAGCCTACCACTAGATATATTATTATATTTACTGAAAGTATTGTATCTTTAAAAATATCAAACAAATTATTATTGCCTTTTTTATTATAGAAGTAGAATTTATTGCATTTTATGAGACTATGACATAGGTTTTATAGTTGAGGAATTTTATCATAGGACTGCAAATTGTAGATTCTATTTTCAAACCACTAAAGATATACTATGATAATTCAGTTGTAGTGCTTTTTTCAAAGAATAATACAAGTAGAAGCCAAAACAAGTATATCAATATAAAGTATTTAGCTATTAAAAATCATATTAAAAGTTAAATAGTTGTGGTAAAGTATATTAATACTCAACTTATGATTGATGATTTTATGATTAAAGGATTGTCGACCAAGCTATACAGGAATCAAGTTAAATGTATGAGATTTGTTAACTCTTATTTTAGACTATATTCTTTGATGTTTAAACAATTTTTGAGATCTTTTGATCATTTACAAATAAAATTTATTTTGTGTATATAACCATTATTTATATAAATTTTACATAAAGTTTTTCTATTCAATAAAATTATGTCTTAATAAAATGTATAATTAAATACATGGAAGAAAATGTTTCCAAAAATTTTACATAAGTGTCATGATCCATATATAAAAATTTCTAATTATACAAAATATAGTTTATACTAGTTGACATAAATAGAATATGTAATGGTATTTGTAAAAAATGTTGAAATTATCTTTAAAATGATCCACATAATTGAAAATAAATATGACATTATTTATTTCTTAAAGTAATAATTAAAGAAATAATTAATTAATTACCATAATAGTTAGTATGAGTTTAAATCAATTATAACCACTTACCTTGATAAAAGTAAGTTGAATAAAGATTAATAACTAATGTAGTTTCTAATCTAGCCTATATAAGGAGAAACTTATAAAACATTAATACACACTTATAAAAAATATTAGGTTATAAATTAGAAAATTTAGTCTATACTACAATTTTTTATTTTACCCCTATATTTATCAATTGTTAATTGATGTAATTGAATGTATATTTTTATTAAAATTTACTTTTATTTATAAATAATTATTTTGATAAATATATATTCTATCATCAACGTTAAATGAATAAGCCCTCTGGGGCTTCTTCACCAGCCTCCTTCTCATGGATCCATTCCATTATTATCCTCGTCATGCAATGAACGTGGAGGTGACACTGAGTCTACTTCACTCCCATCCACCCAACTACACTTACTTGCTTCTTGCTCCCCCACCATCACTGCTAGTACTACCTGCCAATCTCACATTGTTTCTTGAATTCCATCTCCTTCTTTAATTCTCAGCAACCAACCCCACGAAGCAATCTCGAAAAATATCTCAATTTTTTCTATTAATAAATGAAAAAGTTTCAATCTTGGCCACCTTCCTTGGGGTTTTCCCTTGCAAGACAGAATTGGGTTTGTTATAACTTGTTCTGTTTTAGTTTCAGATGAAGGAGTTATATTTGCATGATTTTAGGTGGTGCTGTGGTCCATGTTAGAGAACTGCACATCTTTTTTGCTGCAACCGACAGAGAGAACAATCAAATAAGTTCGTTGGCTTAAGGCTGTGACTCAGAAGTTCGTCAGCCTTATATTTGATGAAAAATAGCCTTTTATTTTCATTGGCTTCAAGCTATGAATCATGATGCCGTTGGCCCGCCAATCTATGCCTCCTTTCTTCCCATTGGATTGGACCCTCTCCATGTTAACGACTTAATTTAATATGCATTAATTGCAGTTTTGTTATTTTTACTGTTATTGTTATTATTTTAATATGTGAAAAATTGACTCCGATTCCTACCGTTCACACTACCATTCAAAAGACTTTTGCAGTGTGAACCTGATGCAGCCGCCGAAACCGACCGTTCACACTATCGTCCAAAGACTTTTGCAGTGTGAACTTGATGCAGCCGTCGTAACCGACTGTTCACACTACCGTCCAAAGACTTTTGCAGTGTGAACTTGATCTAGTCGCCGTAACTGACTGTTCACACTACCGTCCAAAGACTTTTGCAGTGTGAACCTGATCTAGTCGTCGCGACTTTTCAGGCCATTTGTCTCCTCCTCTGTATTATAAATACTTGCAAGCTATGTAACGAAAACTAAGTAGTAGCAAGAGAAGTGAGGAGAAAGTAGAGAGAAAAGAAAGTAGAGAAGCGTGGTGTTGTGTAATCTGGTGTAAGAAAATCTGTAGAGGTTAAAATTTCCGAATATAAAGATTCGTTCCTCCCGTGGATGTAGGCAAATTGCCGAACCACGTAAAATCTTTGTGTTTCTATGTGTTTTTCGTGTGTTTTTGTTTATTCGATCCTAACAATTGGTATCAGAGCAGGTTGGAAATTTTTTTTTTTGACGAAGAACACAAGACGACGAACCCGTCCCTGCAGCCGGAGCACACCACCACCGACGACCCATCAGCCTCTTTCCTCCTTCCGGCCACCCAGCAGCACCTTCCTTCTCCCTGCGGCCGGAGCACACCAGCCACCACCGTCTTGTCTAGATCGGAGAAGCAACCGGCGAGCAAGACCCGACCAGCCTCGATCTCACCGGCCAGCATCGTCGCACAAACAACTGTAGCAGCAGTTTTTTTAATTTGTTTATTTTTGTGTAGTTCTGAAGCACGATGGCTGATCCAAAAGGAGCTGACATGCAACTTTCGACATCTACTACCAGTTCGTGGCAACGAAGCTCAATGTCAAATGCAAAATTTGATATTGAGAAATTTGACGGTACAAACAACTTCGGCATGTGGCAATGTGAAGTTCTGGATCTGTTGTTCCGCGAAGGATCAGATATTGCACTAGGGACAAAACCAGTGAATATTTCTGATGAAGATTGGAGCTATGTAAACCGTCAAGCCTGTGGCACTATCCGGTTGTGCCTTGCTAAAGATCAGAAGTATTTTGTCATGAAGGAAACAATAACCTCAAGCCTCTGGAAGAAGTTGGAAAATAAATATATGACGAAGTGTGTAGAGAATCGGCTCTACCTGAAGAAAAAACTCTTTCGATTCCAGTATAAGAGAGGTATGCCTATGATTGAGCATCTCAATAATTTCAACAAAATTTTAGCTGATCTGCAAAATTTAGATGTTGATATTATTGATGAGGATAAAGCATTGTTATTGTTAAATTCTCTTCCTGAAAGCTATGATCATTTAACCACTACCCTGCTGTATGGAAAACATGAGGTTAAATTCATAGATGTTTCTAATGCTTTGGTAAATAATGAGTACCGGAAGAAGGATCAGAATGACTCCAGAGAGTTGACACCAGAAGTATTGACTGTGACCCAAGGAAGAGAAGACAAAAAGAGATATGGCAAATCTAATGGGCGAAATAAATCTCGCTCAAAATCTAGAGGAAAATCAAGAAGAAGACTGGCGAAAGATGAATGTGCCTACTGTCACCAGAAAGGGCACTGGAAGAAAGACTGTCCAAACAAGGACAAAGCTGTTGCAAATGTTGCAAAGGAAGCTGATGATAAAGAAGATTCAGCTTTCTCAGTTTCGCCAACAGATATCCAGATAGACAAATGGATTCTTGATTCTGGCTGTTCTTATCATATGTGTCCAAACAGGAACTGGTTCACAAGCTTTCAAGAGCTTGATAGTGGAGTTGTGATGATGGGTAACAACCACACATGCCAGACAAAAGGAGTAGACACTATCCGCCTGAAGATGCAAGACGGTACAACCAGACGACTGACAGATGTCAGATATGTTCCAGATTTGAAGAAGAACCTCATTTCACTGGGAGTCTTGGACAACAGTGGATACAAGGTGACCATAGAAGGTGGAGCTTTGAAAGTTGTACGAGGTGCATTCTTGGCAATGAAAGGTACTCGACAGGGAAACCTATATTTCCTAGATGGACAGACAATTACAGGAAGAGCAGCTGTTGCCAAAGCTTCTGACAACGATGCACCTGATTCGTCCCAACTCTGGCACATGCGTTTGGGACATGTCGGAGAAAAGGCCTTACAGAATCTGGTGAAACAAGGTCTACTGAAGGGAGCCAAAAGTGGAAAACTTGACTTCTGTGAGCACTGTGTCTTGGGAAAACAGACACAAGTCAAGTTCAGCACCGCCATTTATTCTACCAAAGGAATATTGGATTATGTCCACACTGATGTATGGGGACCATCAAAGAATTCATCTTTGGGAGGTAAAAATTATTTCATTACCTTTATTGATGATTTCTCACGATATATTTGGGTATATGTGATGAAACACAAGGATGAAGTTCTATACATATTTCTTCGGTGGAAGAAGATGATTGAAACCCAGACCAACAGGAAGATCAAGAGACTTCGCTCAGATAATGGTGGAGAATACAAATCAGATCCCTTCAAGTAAATCTGTCATGAAGAAGGGATAATAAGACATTTTACAGTTCCTGGAACTTCACAACAAAACGGTGTAGCAGAAAGGATGAACCGTACTCTGGTAGAGAAAGTGCGATGTATGCTTTCTCAATCTGGCTTGAACAAAGCATTCTGGGCAGAGGCTTTGATGTATGCCTCTCATATTGTCAACCGATTACCTACTTCTGCACTTGATGGGAAATGTCCCAAAGAGGTATGGTCTGAAAAACCTGTTTCAGATTATGAACGGATACATATATTTGGATGTTCTGCGTATTTCCATGTTATAGAATCCAAACTGGATCCTAGAGCTAAGAAAGCTATCTTCTTAGGCTTTAGTGAAGGAGTTAAGGGATTCAGACTTTGGAATCCTGAGTCAAAGAAGATTGTTCTAAGCCGAGATGTAACCTTTGATGAATCGACAATGCTGCAAAAAACTACCACAAAGGAGAAAGAGAACCAAAACTCTTTCCAACAGGTGGAGTTTGAGACTCCAAAAGAGTCAGAGGAGTATCTTGATAACCAGGAGGATAATTCAGTTGAGGTGGAGGTTCCATCACCAGCCCCAGACCAACAATCAGAGTCTATTGCCACTCACAGACAAAAAAGGGAGATCCGGAAACCTGCCAAGTATACTGACATGGTGGCATATGCACTGTCAGTGACAGAGGATGATATTCCCAATACCTTCAAAGAAGCTGTTCAGAGTATGGAGAGTGATAAATGGAAACTGGCTATGGATGAAGAGATGCAGTCACTTCACCAGAATCAGACGTGGAAATTAGTACAACTTCCACATGGGAAGAAAGCTATTGGATGCAAATGGGTCTATGCTAAGAAGGAGTGTGCCTCTGAAAAAGGAAGTACCGGATATAAAGCTAGACTAGTAGCAAAAGGCTATGCTCAGAAGGAAGGAATAGACTACAATGAAGTGTTCTCGCCAGTGGTCAAACATTCGTCTATTCGGATCATATTGGCTCTAGTAGCTCAATTTGACTTGGAGTTCGCTCAACTTGATGTGAAGACAGCATTCTTGCATGGCAACTTGGAAGAAGAAATCTATATGTCCCAGCCTGAAGGCTTCAAAGTCACCGGAAAGGAGAATTGGGCTTGCAAGCTAAGCAAGTCACTGTATGGCTTGAAGCAGTCACCTAGACAGTGGTACAAACGGTTTGATAGCTTTATCCAAAAGCATAAGTACACACGCAGTCAGTTCGATCATTGTGTCTATCTGAAGAAACTCCAAGATGGTACGTTTGTATATTTGCTCCTATATGTTGATGATATGTTGATTGCATTTAGGAGCAAGGTGGAGATTGACAGGCTGAAGGCTCAATTGAGCTCAGAGTTCGAGATAAAGGATCTTGGAGAAGCCAAGAAGATTCTTGGTATGGAGATCAAGCGTGACAGAGAAAGGGGCACAGTCTGGTTAACTCAGATTCAGTATCTGAAGAAAGTACTCCAGCGGTTTGGTGTAAATGGCAAGACTAAACCTGTTAGTACTCTTTTGGCCCCACATTTTGAATTAAGTGCATTAATGTCTCCAAATACAGATGATGATCGAAGACAGATGGATAATATTCCATATGCCAATGCTGTTGGAGCCCTGATGTATGCAATGGTGTGTACACGACCTGATATTTCACAAGCTGTTAGCATGGTAAGTCGGTATATGCATAATCCTGGTAAAGGACACTGGCAAGCAGTTAAGTGGATTCTACGGTATATTCAAGGTACTGTGGATATTGGCCTGAAGTTCCAGAAATGTAAGATTATGACAAATCGTCTAGTCGGGTACGTCAATTCTGATTATGCAGGTGATCTCGACAAGCGTCGATCAACTACAGGTTATATGTTTACTATGTCAGGAGGACCAGTAAGCTGGAGATCAACGCTTCAATCAACGGTTGCTTTGTCTACTACAGAGGCAGAGTATATGGCGATCACAGAGGTTTTCAAAGAAGCAATTTGGCTTCATGGGTTAATTGAAGACTTAGGACTTATTCAGGAGCACGTTGAAGTTCATTGTGACAGTCAGAGTGCCATTTGCTTAGCAAAGAACCAAGTTTATCACTCTCGCACAAAGCATATTGACGTTCGGTTTCATTTTATTCGAGAAATTATAAATGAAGGAGATATTCTGCTACGGAAGATTGGTACAGAAGATAATCCTGCAGATATGCTCATAAAGATTGTTTCAGGAATCAAGTTCCAACACTGCTTGGACTTGGTCAACATTTCTCGAAGCTGTGCACCTTCGGGTGCTTGACGCCTTCGAGCATAATGGAGGAACTGTGATCATGTTTAGATGATGAATCATCGTCAAGGTGGAGATTTGTGAAAAATTGACTCCGATTCCTACCGTTCACACTACCGTCCAAAAGACTTTTGCAGTGTGAACCTGATGCAGCCACCGAAACCGACTGTTCACACTATCGTCCAAAGACTTTTGCAGTGTGAACTTGATGCAGCCGTCGTAACCAACTGTTCACACTACCGTCCAAAGACTTTTGCAATGTAAACCTGATTTAGTCGTCGCGACTTTTCAGGCCATTTGTCTCCTCCTCTGTATTATAAATACCTGCAAGCTATGTAACGAAAACTAAGTAGTAGTAAGAGAAGTGAGGAGAAAGTAGAGAGAAAAGAAAGTAGAGAAGCGTGGTGTTGTGTAATCTGGTGTAAGAAAATCTGTAGAGGTTAAAATTTCCGAATATAAAGATTCGTTCCTTCCGTAGATGTAGACAAATTGCCGAACCACGTAAAATCTTTGTGTTTCTGTGTATTTTTCGTGTGTTTTTGTTTATTCGATCCTAACATAATAGTCATAAGTGTCATGGGACTATTACATTTTTCTAAAAAATTAATTTGTTGATGAATATAGTACTTATATTTATAAAACTTAAACATAAAGAACTTAATGTAATAAATGAAGTTGAAAAACAAAAAAATTATTTTTTTTATCCTTTTTCACGTCTTGTATCTCTCTTGTCTTTTTCGCTTGCTCTTTGCATCCCGGCTGTTTTAAATTAATTCTATGTCACCAATTTCACGTAAAATCTTCCAGTAACTGCGCATGGCAAGATCCCATGTCAATGCAATCCTCGTCTTCCTGGCAGAGAAAGAAAGAAAGAAAGAAAGAAGAAGTCTGAACGAGGCGAGGAGCGTTGCTGCTAGTGTCCTTTAAGCGTTGGACGTTCTCTTCCACGCCCGTCATTTTGAGGTCAAGCCCATATAATTCTCATATTAGCACATAAATTAAAAGGTGAGGTAGAATTTTGGGCACTAGGATTAGAGAACAGTGAATATGACTCTGATATTAATTAATATAAATCTTATGTCTTGATATAAATTTTATGAGAATTATATTCTAAAAAATAGTTATTAAAGTGAAAGAAAATATCCAAACTTGTATGAATTCCATAAGAGAATATCTTTCTTTCCATGTACTTGTACAATGCAATTAAGATCACAACATATCTTCACCACGACATTTCCACGTAACTTTCCACCTTATGGATCGAGTAAGGAAGGAAAATCAATCAAATCAAAACATTTGTGATTTGTACGTATCTCACTAAATTTGTATGTCATATTATTAAGACTGTTAACTTAACATTTAAATTATAATTATACATTTAATGAACACAATATTCTAACATAAATTTGCGTCCTAAAAGCGTCAAATACACTGCGTATGAAGCTCAAGACAAAGTAAAATTCAAGCAAGGTCCACTTCCATTAATTAAGGGAAGAAAGGGTCACACGTCCAGCCCGCCGTTCTTGACCCACTGGAGAAGACTCCTGAATAGCGGTCATCCTGGGTTACATGTCACTAATTTTCCAACTTGTGAGTGACGCCAAGTAACAAAAATTTTCTATGAAGAAACAAAATCTTTAATTTCTGGGTCAAGCTTCGTTGCACTTACACTTCTCAAGTAACTCGATATAGTCTAAATGCGAGCACATATTATACTATTATAACTTGTGAACATTTATTTATTTATAATCTTTATCCTTAATTGTAATAATATATTAAAAACTAAAAAACATGCAATTAGTAGAATAATGTGTGAACCACATTTGATACTTGTCCAATTTATTGTGTTTATGGAAATTGTCATTGCAAGTAAACCAAATCTCTATTACTATTATTGTCATAGAAAGAAAGATTAATTATACATCAAGTGATAATAATATGAATTATTATGTACTTACTTAGACTAGATAGCTGAAGAGTATATGGACGAGGACAAATCGGAAGTTTACGAAGAACCCTTCCTTCTTTCAGAGTTGAGCTTTTGCAAGTGAGAAGCATATGGAGATGACTAATAATAGCATCATGGAGAAGGAAAAGCTGGGGGTCCGTGATATTCTTGAAGAAGCTCTAGTAATCTCTACCAACAGCATAAGCTTCCTGATCTTCAGCTTATTCACATCTCTCCCTCTCTTCTTTTTCTCAATCTACTACGAATTTTTCTTCCAAAGGACTCTGGTTGAGGCCATTAGAGTCCTTGCACCCCCACCAGACTACTCTAACCTTTGGTGGCCAATTCCAGAGTTCATTTCTGCACAACTGGATAAGGAGTTTCTCTATAAATTGCTCCACCTGTTTCTTCTTTATCTCATCCCTCTTCACCTCCTTGAACTCTGCACTGCCTTTGTCACAGTTGATTTGGCATCAAAATCATATGCGGGAGATAAGCCTATGACCCTCAAGGACATGGTGCCGAGAACAATTCGCTGCAACAAGCTGAGAGCCACTTTCATCACATCAATGTATGTTCTGACCTTGTCAACTTGCACGCTACCCGGATTCCTATGGTTAGTTATGAACTGTTATGCTAGCTTATTCAGTGATGTGTATGCTGTACCTTTAGCTGTTTTTTATGGGGCGGCTTCTATATTGCTGCTAGCAAAGTACTTGGAATGGAGTGCTGTGTGGAACACTAGCATTGTTTTATCAATTGTGGAAGAAAATGTTTGTGGGGTTCAAGCAATTGTTCTATCAGATTTTTTTAGCAGGGAGAGGAAGCAGCAGGGACGTCTCTTGATGCTCCTTTTTTTCACGTGGGAACTTTTTCGGAGGTTGCCATGCTTCTTTACCGGATGCAATGAGATGGGGAATGGAATCATACTTCAGGTTAGCTTGTTTTGCTTGGGGAGCGTGATAAAGTGGGTGGCCTGCTTCGTTTATTTCTACGATTGCAAAAGGCGGAAGATGGAGAAGAAATTTGATGAAGAAGTAGGCAAAGAAATCAAAGCAGGTGACAAATGATTGGTCTGTTTACAAGAAAAATAAGTTGTATGAAAACATTGCAGAGAAGGATGACACAGTGAAACTCCTTGGGTTCAAGACAGAAGTCTCGCAGCGATTTGATAGCATCAGTTACCATATCATGTTTTGTGTAAGTATGCCAAAAATGCACCATCGGTATCAAACTGCTCCTGCCCGTGGCAAATTGGTGTTTCCTGATCTTTGTACTAAAATTGCTCATACTGTTTTCCTAGCTGACATTCAAAGAAAAATAAATAGTAAAGATTGGCTGCCTTTATTCCTTTCAACAGAAACATTCACTTAAAACAATGGGTGTCGGTGTAACCAACTTACCAAATACCTTCAGCTATTGGTTCATCTGTTAATATTTAGCGGTGTTTTTAACTTACATTCAGCATGACATTCTTGCCGAATGTCGAACCAGAACTACAAGAATTCAAATGAATTTCTTGTACCAGAAGAAAAAAAGAAGTCCAGCCAACTAGAAAGATCACTGACTTGGACTGGGATTTTAGATTTGGGGATGGTGAAAGGTGCAAGGGGGCAGGAATGGAGAGCATTCACACTAACAAGAAAGATCACAGACTGGGTTTTCAGATTTGAAATAATCCAGAACTAATTATGAGGAACAGAACAATCCTTTGACTACATTGAAAATCAGGGTGCATTCCCTTCCCATTGAAGTGATACTAAGAACATATTCTTAAAGATCCAATTTATTCCATGGCTCAAATGTGCGATGGATAATTGGGAGGCATATGGCTAAAGACTGACTTCAATTTGCTCTTGCATCGATCACCCTTTTTGCAAAAGTTGGTAGACAGAAAGATGCTGTATGAATCTGAAATTAGAAATGACGGGAAATATCAGCTCAGGCGTAACACATTCTCTTCCATCTTATAAAGAACCACGTCAATGCATCTTAAGAAAAGGCAACTAACTGTGGATCAGATAATACACCTCTGCATTGTAAAATTTCAAGGGCTGTCCAGATTTACTCTGAAAATCATCCACATTGATAGGATTTATTGGACGCTTAAAATCAACAGAGGTCCCTAAATAGAGCAAAGCATGAAACCAATCACCCCACTGAAACTGAATATACGAAGCAACATCAGCAAAGTAGATTATCATATTTAAATGAACAAAGCAAGCCACTGAATGCAGTAAAAACCATACAATACATCTAGCTATAAGCACAATATTAGACTCGACAGGGCTATTCAACCAAAACAAGGGGTCTTCAATTGTACCAGCAGATCACTGTTATGCAAGTGTGCTAACACAAGGAAAGGAAGGAGGAATGAAAGAAGTGGATAGCAAGGATAAGCCAGCACCTTGGATAAGTGGGAACAGTAGTCCATGCATAGTTCACAGAGCCTTCAAATATCTGACGGCAATTAGCCACAATATCCTCAATGATGTGCATATGAAGGCATATACTTTCTGCCTGAGTACACACAACTCCTCCTGGACGATTAGCCTGCCTTTGCTACCAACTCAAAAAAGGGCTTTTCAAAGAGCTCTTGTGCTGGACATGAAGGATCAAGCACAATAACGTGAATGAAAAGGATAATTAACAACTTGAGAACCAAAAGGATCATTTTAGCTAGTCCATTAAAAGGGCAAATTGACAACTTGTGAACTAAAAGGATATAGTCTCAAGTCCACATTAACAATTATGGAAGGTTAGCAGGTTAAAGAGTTAGAATTACCTATAGGGTCAGAAGAATCTACAATAATTGCATCATAGGTTCCTTCAGGAACTGCCTTTAGAAAAGCAACACCTGGAATATTTAATCCAAAAGGTAAATACTCTGACAAGAGGGAGGATTTGAAAAACAAGAATGAATAAGGAAAGGGTATTCATACCATCGCCAATATTGAGTGTTACACGTGGAACCTCAAACCCAACTGCTACATCAGGGAAGAATTGTTTAGAAACCTGGTCAAACCACAAACTGGGTGTTTATATCATGATATCCACATAGCTATTCATGAATGGCTGAATTAATGAGTCCAGAAATGCACATCATTAGAACCATTCCAAAATGAGGTGGAATCACAAGAAGCCAAGGTCACTTCATTTTTTTTTTTTATCTCAAATAGTCAGATTATCAGAATAGCTCAGTGGTACTCTGAAAAGTTAAAAATGGAAAAGAAAAACAGCAGAGATATCTTGAATGTTGCACTCACTTCAGCCACCATCTTATCTATTTCACATATATCAATGTGTTCAACAGAAGAATGCCGAGCCACTTCCCGCAAAACTCCACCATCTCCTCCAATAACCAAAACCCGAGAAGTGAAAGAAGAGGAAACAAAGAACATTATACTTCTGAAAGAGTACCCGTTATTGTTCATGCAGCTAGTGACCAATTATCAAGTCAATAAAGTTGACATTTCTCCTCTGCCTGCACTCTAACATGCTGAAGCAAACCTACCATAAACATAATAATATATTTGTAACTCAAACTATCAAATTTTGTTTTGAGCTCCTGTTTATTCTTTTCTATCGAATTCCTAAATCCTCAAGGTTTAATTCTTGATGCACTACTTGGCATGCACCATCTTTTTAATCGATACTCTCTGTTAAAATCACACAAATTTTTGGTACAAATAGTTTTGAAGAGATGGATAAAAATTGAAAACCCAGTATCCTAGAACATCCTGAAGAAAATTGCAGCACTTCAACTTATTGCTTTGTAGGATGTCAATATTTAGTAAAATACAGTTGAAAGGACCCATCCACTTCCAGCATATTTGCAGTGATTGATGCAGGCCCTCATAATTCAAAATTCAAAACATAAATGGAAATTGTATTTAGACTGTCAGTGGCATTGTGATGTCTAACTTCATTCAAAAAGGTTTGGTGCTTCAAGTGAATACTTGATTCTACAGGCAAAATAGGACTCTTACCTTCTTTGGGCTTGGAATTGAGCAAAGTGGAAGGTGAGTAATCATTTCTTGATATGCGAATTCGTCTCTCGCTGTCAGCTGAATCAACCCATCCAAAATGAGAACTTATCCATAAGTTGCAGACATCCCAAAACATGTAATTTTGCATCTTTAAAAGCTTTTTAGGGCGGGGGGGAATGTGGAAAATGTAGCCTATTTGAAATACACATCCCTTGAAACAATAATATACCCGAAAAAACATAACATTCTGGTAGTCAGACTTCCCTTGAAATAAAATCTTCTCCACTTTCAGGGAATGTGCCTCTCCTGCAGATTTTCAATATTAACTTATGAAGCCAAAGAAAAAGATAAACTCTGAAGAAGAAAAGGTGTGATTTGGAAAGGACAAAAGTATGAATAAGACATGTCACTGTTCTACAATAGTGGGAGAGAATTGGTGGTAAAGGGAGCGCTTTATCATTGGATGGAGGTAAAGCCAAGGCAATATGTTGGATATAACATATAGAAGCTAAAGATTTTCTATTGCCCATGAAAGAAGAGCTATGCAAGGTTCAAGTGTGGCATTTAGAGGATTGAACGAAAAGCTCGCACGTTTTTGTTGTTCAAATTCCAATAGAGGTTGCAACTGCTAAAAAAGGAGTACGCTAGAGCCCCAATTTCAGTAAATCCCAAGAGCTTCACAACAAATCATACCAATGAGAACAGCCTCGAACAAGATAATTCACAAACTAATAGGCAAAAGCAAAAATAGATAAGCAGCACCAACCATGAATTCACACACACTATGAATAACAAAGGATATAAAGCTGATAAGTTAATGGTACTAGAGTCGTTTCAGTCTCGAGTTTCAGTTTCAGACAATTAACGAAGAAAAAAGGTACGAAGAGAAGAAGAAAAACAACTGTTCTTTCCAATCTAACGTAAAGGTTTCCTCTTTCAACTAAACCATTTAAGAATTAACTCCTAAAAAATCAAGGAGTGAAAGAAAGATAAAAGCTTTAACTTTTTATATAACTTGCGCACCCATTTCCACAAAGGGCACAATACACTCCACCAATGATCAAAGTAGATGAGCCAACAGCTTCTGGGGTGGCTAGATTATATGATTTACACACACAGGCAAACAGAGAGAGAACAAAAACAAGCAGTGCAAGAGAGGAGGAAGAACATGTAATCAGAGAAGAAATACGTCCCACCAACCGCGTGGTCCGCGGTTACAGTAGGTGAAGTCCTAGTTTCAATAACCAGGTTTAAATTCTGATACTGATGCACTAAAAACAGAGAAGAAATACGTACCAGGCCACATTGGGCTAATCTCAGAGAACCAACCAGGTATAACAGTGGAGATATATTCCGGGTTACTGTTGTTTTCTGCCTCCATGGCTTCGGTTTTACCAGAAACTCTATTCTCTTCCTCTTCTCTCGCCTTCTTCACTGGCAAATCATTGGCCCCATCAATACCCTCCTCAGCCATGGACGCCCTTCTCTCTCTCTCTCTCTCTCTCTCTCTCTTTCTGTGGCACCAAGAAGCCCCAAAAGCCCGGAAGAGAGTTCGACCAAGCTTGGGGCACTCAGCAAGCGAAAGGAAGTCACAACTCACTGGTACCATACTCTTTTATGGAAGAAGTCAGTTGAGAGTAACGAAGTAAACAGGGTCACCGGTAACAAACTAACAATTGAAATAATAATCTTTTAGGAAGAAAAATTAAAGTATTAATATTAATCAATTTATATGAAAACGGTGAATTTGAAGGGTTTTAAAAGTTAGTTCATGTATAATATTGTCACAATTATTAATTACATATTTTCAATTTTTCAATGTATAATTGTAAATCGACAATCTTAGCAATAGCAATACAACATAAACTGGCATGCTAAGATGTACTCCTTATGATGTATTAACAACGAAGATTCAGATCAGGTTTGCTGGAAACATTTGCCAGGAGTGTTTTTTCTCTTTTTTTTTTTTTTTTTTTTGAGGTTGGTATTAACCATTTTCTTGTTTAATGATGGATATTTTGGCATTTACTGGGATTTTCAACTTTAATTATGACTTGTTATGCTGTCTGTTCTCATGCTGTCAACCTGACAGACTTTTTCATGCTGCCAATGACAGGATCAACACATCGTATGTGTTTTGGGAGTGAAACTTTTTAAATTGCTGAATGTTGTTGACATTTGTAATAAATTTGCTAATTTATCTGCCAGTGTTGGCCAAAGGTTGGGTTGCGTATCGTGAAGCTATATGAATTTTTTTTATTTGTTTATTAAAAAAATTATTAAATTGTCAATTATAAAATAAAAATAAAGTTTTATTTAAAAATTTGAAAATATAAATATAAATTCTCAGCTACTAAGTAAGTGAACTATTGTGGTGTTCCTTCTCCCTCCTTTAATTAGTTTCCAAAATGGGATAACGAATATTTCTCATTTTATTTTATAAATATAAATAAAAAATTTTAAGTTTAAATAAATAAATAAATATATAATTATCAATTAAATTAGTACCTTAAATAATGTCACGTCAAATCATAGGCGGGTTCTCGATTGGGTGGACAGAGTGAAAATTGAACGGGTTCTCCACGTTGTGCCCATGGGCATTCTTCTCTTGTAAATATAATTTTATTAATATTTACTAAAATGTGATAAAACTTATATTTAGTAAAAATATATTATAATTTAAATTTACATTTTAGAAATGCAGTGTTTTAGTACAGTTTTAAAATAAAACTCTAATTTAATAATTTTTAAGACGATAATATTTATTATTATTTAAAATAATTATAATTTAAATATATAAAAATGTCATTTTACAAATATTTTTATTTTATTAATTTTAAAAAAAACATAATAAATAATTATTAAACAAGTAATCGCATTTATTTACAATAAATTTCACAATAGTTAATTTACCAACTACAATAACAAAAATTAATTATAATTTCAAGCAAAACTCATGTCTACCCAAAAAAAAAAAAATTTAACTAACATTTTGCTTCCAACAAATATAGATATTATATATTTTAATAAATTAATAACAATTAGTATCAATATCAGAGTTAACCGCTCTAATTCCGATATCTGTCACTAAGATCTATATGACGAGCACGTCGCCGAATCTTACAAAGATGGTACATAAAATATTAATTTAATTTGTTAATTAGTCCGTATCAGTGTGTATAAGACTTTCACGTGTATATATATATATATATATATAAAACTTTTGTTTTTATATTTTATGACAAAATTATTTTTGTAAATTTAAATTTATAATCATTCAAATAGTTCAGATGTATAAAATATGAATTAAATTATTGCTTATAATTAATTCCCCCAATCTGAGGTCCATAATCCGACCCCTATCAATAGAGATGGGCCTCTGGCCCAATCACAGGTTTCAAATCCCACCACCCCCAAAAAAAGGAAATGAAATTATCTAAATAGTCTCTGAACTAATATTTATCGTCTTATTAAGTATATTATCTCAACAAATAATAATAATAAAATCGCCGACTTGTTTCCGTCGATTCGGTTCTCTGTTTAGCGGCCAGGGATAAGCCCAGCAGTCATAATTCTCTCCGTGTGTGTGTGTTTTTTATTCTCTTGAATTTCAATCGAAAATGGTCAGTTCGATCTTCTTCTTGTGTTTTTTTTTTCTTTCCCCTTATTTTTTTCATTGTAAGTTGAATTTTCACTATTTATTGAGATTATAGACATAGTTGTTATTGATGTTTGGTAGTGCTGCTACCTTAAAAGTTTGAAATTGGAGCTGTCGTGGCTTGTAGTTGCTTGGATTTGTGTTCAGGTTAGCCAGCTGAATTAGGTTATGTGCTTTTTTTTTATCTATTTTTTTGTTGGGGGGGGTGGTGGGGGGGGGGAGATTTATTCCGGTGTAAATTTGATGGGGATGATTGCTTTTTCCTAATGTTAATGGTTGGTAGATTAATTGGCTCCGACTGTTATTGACTCCAGTACCAGTAAACGAGAGCTGGTTAGTGAAAAATAGGTGCTTTGTAGTTTCTTTATTGGTTCTTACCTTGTTTAAGAACGTGCAAAAAGTGTAAGACCCAGTTTTTTTTTTTTTTTTTTTTTGGTATTGTGGTTTCTTCAGTTAATCTTTAGTGTTAAATTTTGGTATCTCTGGCACTTTAAGGTTTAAAGTACTCTCCTTGTCTTCATAATGTTAAACAAATGAATGCATGGATAGCGGCCTCTAACATTGGCATAAGAAATCATTCCCTCCAACTCCAAACGCATTATTTTGTCTTGTTCACTCCATATTCGTTTGGATGAAGATTTCAGCTTCTCAAAGTTCAAGTTCTTTGGGCAATTCCTTTCTTTCGTAGTTGTTATCATTATCACCACGTTGCTCCTTTCCCACTCATTGTTAGCTTCTTCTATTCTTTGCACAATGACAATGTTGTCTTCCCAACAATCAACCACGTTGTTTTTATTGCTATTGTTTTGCACATGTTATTATCCCATCCCCCATGAATGGCGGGAGCAGTTTGCTCCTTTTGAATGACAATGAGGAAGAAAGTTTGTTTTCCATCATAATCACGGTTTGGTGGTTCTTCTTTTCAGCAAGCTTGTGTTTTTTTTTTTTTAAGATGGATATTGTTCCATGGAATTGGTCCGGAACAAATAGAGGTGGTTAGTTTTTAGAAATTAGACCTAACTTGTTTGGCCTGTATCTCACTTTTCCTATTGACTTACACCTGTAAAAAGTTTACAATCTGTGATTTTAGCAAGCCTTTTTTTGGTACAGTTAGTGATGTTTAAATACTCATTGGTGTATGCTTGGATAGTTAGATAAAAGTTAAAAGTTGTAGCTATGGTATTTTAGATGATTGAACATTATCCAGGTTAGCTAAATTAGCTTATGGGCTTTCAGGGACTCTGAGTGAGTATCAAACGGATCTTTTTTTTTTTCTCTCAAAAATTTGCCATTAGTTGATGGATTAAAATGGAAAAATTGTTAATAGTTTCCAGGTTAGCTGATTAGCATATGGTTTCTCAGAGGTTCTGTAATTATTGGTAGGATAGGGACTTCGGTGCATATTAATAATTATGACAATTAACATATAATATGGTACTTGTGTATTTTGTTGATCATCCTGTGACGCCATTTTATGATCAGTGTGGCAGGATGTTCATTTTTTATGCTAGGATTTTTTTTAAGATGAACTAACCATTAAACATTAAGAGGATTAGTGATTTCCCTACTCATTTTGAGCTGCCCATCTGGGGTCTTGTTCAACTTAATCTTATTCTGAAAAGTAGCTGTTGACTTGAGATTTCTTTTTTCTAAAATTGTGGGCTATATCTGTCTGCTAAAAGTTATTTTTTGGGTGTTATTTTCAGGCAACTCTTGCTGATTCTTTTCTCGCAGACCTTGATGAATTATCTGACAATGAGGCTGATCTCAATGTGAGTTTTCTGTCCTTTCTCACTCAAAGAAATAATCAGCCAAAAAAGCCTTGAAATTATCAATTTCTTATATTTTTAGGAAGAAGATGATGTTGATGTCACAAATATGGAAGAGGATGTTGATGGGGACCTGGCAGATATTGAAGCTCTAAACTATGATGATCTGGATAGTGTTTCAAAATTGCAGAAAACACAAAGATATAATGATATAATGCAGGTGAGCTTATGTATGTGTGCTTCTATTATCACTTTCAAATAGCTGTGTTACTCATTTCAGAATTCACAACATGCTTTATGAAAAATTTTATTATCTCATGCTCCTTGGTGCAAGATATCATGGCTAAATGGCACTCAATTGTATATTTGGTTTCATATGGTGTAGACCAACTTAACCGAGCTTCCTTCTGTTTAACATGCTATGAGTGTGTATATTGCAATGATTTAATGACATTACTTGATGTTTACCTGGCAGAAAGTGGAAGATGCACTTGAGAAGGGGTCTGATATGTCAAGTCATGGGGTGGTTTTGGAAGATGACCCTGAATACCAGCTTATTGTTGATTGCAATGCATTGTCTGTTGACATTGAGAATGAAATTATTATTATCCACAACTTTATTCGTGACAAATACCGGCTGAAGTTCCCTGAACTTGAATCCCTTGTACATCATCCCATTGATTATGCTCGTGTGGTAAAGAAAATTGGCAATGAGATGGATTTGACCCTTGTTGATTTGGAGGGCCTTTTACCCTCAGCTATCATTATGGTTGTCTCGGTGACCGCATCAACAACAAGTGGGAAACCACTTCCTGATGAAGTACTTCAAAAGACAATTGATGCATGTGATCGAGCTCTTGCTCTTGACTCAGCAAAGAAAAAGGTCTTTGATTTTGTAGAAAGCAGGATGGGATACATTGCACCTAATCTTTCTGCTATTGTTGGAAGTGCTGTTGCTGCAAAACTTATGGGCACTGCTGGTGGTCTTGCAGCATTAGCCAAGATGCCGGCTTGTAATGTGCAGCATCTTGGTGCCAAAAGAAAGAACCTTGCAGGGTTCTCCAGTGCAACTTCTCAGTTGCGTGTAGGTTATATTGAGCAAACAGAGGTATCTCAATCCGCACCACCTGCTCTGAGAATGCGGGCTTGTCGAGTCTTGGCTTCAAAATCAACACTGGCAGCACGGGTGGATAGTATCAGAGGGGATCCATCAGGAAACACTGGAAGAGCATTCAGGGAGGAGATTCGTAAGAAAATAGAGAAGTGGCAAGAGCCACCTCCTGCAAAGCAAGCTAAACCGCTTCCGGTTCCTGATTCTGAGCCCAAGAAAAAAAGAGGTGGCCGGCGCCTAAGGAAGATGAAGGAAAGGTTGGTCAATACGCTCAATTAGTTTTTCCCCTTCTCTTTGTTGCATTTCTGGGTATGGTAACGGATCTGCCATTTTTCAGGTATGCAATGACAGACATGAGGAAACTTGCCAATAGGATGCAATTCGGTATACCTGAAGAAAGCTCTTTAGGTATATTTTTTAAAGCTCAATTTATATTCTTCTGTTCTGTGGTAATGGTGAACCAATTCTAACTGTAAGGAATGTTTTTTTTTTTTTGGATTAATTGCTCAAGTGGTGCAAACATTCTGAATAATACAGAAATGGACAAATGTGATTACATGAATATACTGTTGGCTGCCTTGTTTTGTAATGTCATGTTTGGCTTTACACAAGACACCCTAACAAGTGGGCAAGATTTTGCCGGTATGTTTTGCTAGGTTGGTTTTTTTGTTCCACAGATTCTCATGTATGTATGCTCCTGCAATAGGTGATGGGCTGGGAGAAGGTTATGGAATGCTAGGTCAAGCTGGAAGTGGCAAGCTTCGCGTGTCAGCTGGGCAGAGCAAACTTGCTGCAAAAGTTGCCAAGAGGTTTCTT